>JAWNMV010000145.1:9386250-10677500 GCA_035043635.1 Drosophila rellima | reverse complement strand
TTATTATTCCCAGAAGGAATCTTCCGTTTGAGCTACTTTTAAATTGTTTAATTGAATGTCTAAAAACTAAATTTTAAAATTCTATTGGTCAAGTAGTGGAATTTATTCCCGTCGTCTAATCTCCCGTTTAAGTAAATTTTATTTAATTAAAAGCCTAGATGTATGCTTTAAAATAGTATCTGTGAATTGAATTGGAAGGATCTCCCTTTTGTTCCATATTACGCTTGAAAGTATGCTTTAAAAAATTATTCGTATTATATTAGTAAACGAAAGTGTAATTTATTTCACATTTCAATTTATCCTATTAGCATACTCGATGTCATTCCCAACATGCCCATACTGGTGCTACAGGAAGGTGCTCCGGAGTACGCCTATCCGCCGGTTAGCTTCGACCGGAATTTAACCAACGGCGAGGAGCAAACGGTCAAGTTCATGAGTCTGGCATTCGATGTGCGCAAGTCGAAGGAGCAGCTGAATCCCTTGGCCGCCATCCGCACAAAATACGCGCTGTTAATGCCGGACAGTGTGCGGCTGAGCAGTAAGAACTTGCTGCAGAAGATTCTCCGGGAGATTAACACGAGATCACGAGCTCGAGAGAGCAGCAAAAAGGAGCGAGTGACTGTTGCGCCGGAGGAGGCAGTGCGTCATCTGTTGCTGGTTCCCTTTGCTGGCAATCTGAAGTCCTTTAGCAGCTGCGCCAAACTCAACTTGGACCTGCCCAACTGGACGATGGAGCTGGATGCTCGCAATGACAGCACGCACTGCGATATGGTAAGAGTTGGCGAGTCTTAAAGGAGATTGGAGCAACTGGGAGTAATCACATTTTATACTTGATAGTTCCTGCAGAAGCATGCCATTTTGATAGATGTCGCGGTTCTTGGATCCATGCCGGAGCCCTTTACATTGCCCTTTCCGGAGATGCTCTACATGCAGGCGAAGATTGCCAACCTGTCGACGAGTGTCTTTCCGCAATCCTTCCTGGAAGGACGTCGCCTCTTCGCCTCCTTCCACACGAAGCAGCGTCGCATGGAGCTGCGACGTCGACAGTTTCGGGAGATGTACAGAAAGTTGCAGGTCAAGCGATTGGTGCGACGAACCCACAGGATCGGTGGCAAATCCTCAGCCAGGGAGGGCAGCTGGCAACCGCACAGTCCCGTCCTCGATGCCCAATTCTCCTCCTCGAATTTCTCCCTGCCACTGGTGACGGACATCGATCTCTTTGGCTGCGAGCGAACAACCAAATCCTGCATTGGCACCGTCTACAACAATCGACCCTTTTACTATTACCTGGGGAAGCACACTCCTCCCTGCTGCCTGGACAAGCTGAGGACGACCTTCAACCATGTGCTCGACGAGTTCGAGAACGTGGGCATCCGGTATTGGCTGGACAACTACGCCCTCAAAGGCGCCATCGAAACGAATCAACTCTCCCCGGATGCCTACGACATTGACATCAGCTTCAATGTCCAGGACCTGGAACGCTCGAATGCCATGAAGAAATCTCAGAGTAAGCCGACTGTCGACCATGAGGGATTCTACTGGATGAAGGCAACCGATGGTCACTACTTTCGGGTGCAGTTCTCCAAGGTCAACCAGGTGGGCGTCAACCTGTTGCCCTACGAGATCATCGGCAACGAGGTCCGCGCCAGCGGATTCTTTGGCTGGAAGGCGGGCACCTTCTCCTCCGATTACCTGCACCCGATGTCGACGGTGCTGTTCCTGGGCAGGAGCATCATGTGCCCCAACAATGTGCTGGAGTATCTCGAGGCCAAACACATTAAAGTCAAATCCGAAGAGATTGCCATTGACGATGACGAAGATTAGATGAAACTTTAGAAATGATTCCTTAGCATAATTTAAGTTGAATATTACGCCATTAATATTAAAGATATATTTCATATTTACCAACAACTCCCAACATATGTACTATATAGAATCGTTGTTAGAGATTTGAGTTCCTTTTCTGGTTTATACATTTATGTTGATATTAAATAAGATCGCAATTCACATTTCAATTTAGCATCATTTAATTTGAGATTTTAATATTAAAGATATATTTCAAATTTATCTAAAATTCCCTACATATGTACTATATAGAATCGTTTTTAAAGTTTTAAGTTCTTTTTCTTGTTTCTACATTTCTGTTGATATTAGAATTAGAAATTATTAGAACACAATTCACATTTCAACTTAGCATCATTTAATTTGAGATTTTAATATTAAAGATATATTTCATATTTATCTGAAATTCTCTATATTTGTACTATATAGAATCGTTGTTAAAGTTTTGAGTTCCTATCAACAATTTATGCTGATATTAAATGATTAGAACAAAATTCACATTGCAACTTGGCATAATTTATTTTGAGATTTTAGTATAAGTTGGTTAACAATTTCATTACTTTCCATTAAGTAAAAGATATATTTCATATTTCCCAAAATTTCCTGTCCGTAATATATATAATGAATGTTTTGGTTGTCTGATGGCTTTAACGTGGTTTTGAGTTCCTTTCTTTGTTTTAAGTTTTATGTTTATATAGATCTATAAGTATGACTAAGTAACGTTCTAGGAACTATGTGAAATAAAGACCTCTGTACTCTATTGGTAGCTTATTAAAAATATATCTTAGTATACTACTCCTAGCTGCGAACTGTGGATGCTGCATCCACGACGACAGCTCCCTCGGGCAACTCCCGCACCAGGGACAGAAGCTTCTCCAGCTTCGCGTTCTGCAATGTGGTCTGATCGAGATAGAGCTGCTTCTTGGGTGGCTTAACCATGGCTCTCAAATTGGGCGACAGCTTGAGGGAGGTGGTGACACCCCTAGGGAAGAAGAAGATGAAATAGATGAGTAAATTCTTTAATTTTGGATAGTTAGGAGATCACTCACTTCTCGTCGCCGACAACAATAAAGTGAAGCTTCTCGTTGAAGGCAATGCGTGTGAGTTTGTTCTTCCGCTTGGGAACCACAGCCTGGACACAGATGGGCTTATATTTATTCACATTGAGGTCGAACACATGCACTTTGCCCTCCGTGGTCACTGCGGCAAAGACTGTGCTGGAATACGGAGCCCATTTCACATCTCCGACAGCGGAGCCCAGATCAAATATAAAGAGAGGATCGGGTCGCATGTCCTCCCACACCTTCACCCTCCAATCGCCGCTACAGGAGACAAAAATGTTCGAGTCGAAGCGATTAAAGTCGATGCGGTAGACGGACATGTTGTGGGCATTGTAAGTCATCAGATACTTGGAGCTGAACAAGGTGCTGCACTTGTAGATGAAGCCGCACTCGGTGCCAACCAGGAACACGGTGTTGTCAAACGGATGGAACTGCAGACAGGAGCCGCCAGTCTTGAGGATCACTTTAGTGCCGTCCGGTCCATCGGCCACCTCGTTCTCCAGGTAGAGAGTGATTATGGTGGTCACCCAGAGTTTATTCTGCATGAGGATCCATTGGAAGACACAGCCATCGGAGGAGACGGAGAAGAAATTGATTTCGCCGTCGCTCATATCGGGTCCCCACCGTATTTGCCAGACGCACTCGCCGTGCTTGCAATTGACTCCCCGGGAGACATACATCGGCTCCTTGCAGCCATCGCGCAGATCGTAGACACAGACATTGCCATCGTAGAGACCCAGGACTATGAGGAATGGATAGTTGGGGTGTATATCACAGCACATGACACCGCAATCTGTTTGAACTGGATGAGAGAATTACTTTAAGAACGGGAAGTTCAGCAGATAATTATAGACTCTCACTTATGTAATCGGGAAACGATGGATTCTTGACGGTGAACAGACAGAGATATCCCTCATTGGGCTGCTTTAGGAAATCATCTGTGGGAATAAGGCATTGGCTTTGAATCGGAATGTGATCAAAGATCACAAGATTATACTGAATAAATGGTTAATGTTTTTATAGTATTTCTTAATCTTAGCCAAAATATTAAAGAGTAAAACGGAAAATTTTAAAACTCGAATAGTGAATAAATTGTTAATGTTTTTAAAGTATTTCTTGATCTTAACCAAAATATTAAAGAGTAGTTGTTGAAAATTGTAAAATTCGAAATCAAAAATATTTGATTAAAAACTCATTGATTTTAGATAAATAAAAATAGCAATTATCGATTTCTTATTTTTACTCCCCATAATTAGTAATATTTGTGAAAATTAATATAGAGAATTAGTATTTCTTAATAATACAAAATAAATAATATAAAATTCGAAATCAATAATATTTTATTAAAAACACATTGATTTTAAAATAAATAAAAATAGCAATTATCGATTTCTTATTTTTACTCCCCATAATTAGCAATATTTGTGAAAATTAATATAGAGAATTAGTATTTCTTAATAATACAAAATAAATAATATAAAATTCGAAATCAATAATATTTTATTAAAAACACATTGATGTTAAAATAAATAAAAATAGCAATTATCGATTTCTTATTTTTACTCCCCATAATTAGCAATATTTGTGAAAATTAATATAGAGAATTAGTATTTCTTAATAATACAAAATAAATAATATAAAATTCGAAATCAATAATATTTTATTAAAAACACATTGATGTTAAAATAAATAAAAATAGCAATTATCGATTCCTTATTTTTACTCCCCATAATTAGCAATATTTGTGAAAATTAATAAAGAGAATTAGTATTTCTTAATAATACAAAATAAATAATATAAAATTCGAAATCAATAATATTTTATTAAAAACACATTGATGTTAAAATAAATAAAAATAGCAATTATCGATTTCTTATTTTTACTCCCCATAATTAGCAATATTTGTGAAAATTAATATAGAGAATTAGTATTTCTTAATAATACAAAATAAATAATATAAAATTCGAAATCAATAATATTTTATTAAAAACACATTGATGTTAAAATAAATAAAAATAGCAATTATCGATTCCTTATTTTTACTCCCCATAATTAGCAATATTTGTGAAAATTAATAAAGAGAATTTGTATTTCTTAATAATACAAAATAAATAATATAAAATTCGAAATCAATAATATTTTATTAAAAACACATTGATTTTAAAGTAAATAAAAATAGCAATTATCGATTCCCTATTTTTATTCTCCATAATTAGCAATATTTGTGAAAATTAATATAGAGAATTAGTATTTCTTAATAATACAAAATAAATAATATAAAATTCGAAATCAATAATATTTTATTAAAAACACATTGATTTTAAAATAAATAAAAATAGTAATTATCGATTTCTTATTTTTACTCCCCATAATTAGCAATATTTGTGAAGATTTATATAGCGAATTAATTTTACTTACGTGATCCGAAGCATACGGCAAATAGATCATAATAAGCCGGATTGAAAACGATCTCAGTCACGTTCATTTTCTTGGTCTTCTCATATTGGAACTTCCACAGGGGCAGGAGATTTCCCTCGCCGTCGCGAAACTCATCGGCTGGATCCTCCCAGTAGCGATAGTCGTTGCCGATATCATCGTAGATGTTTTGATTTATCATCCGCTCGAGTATCTGCCAGCAACGCAGATACTTCCGGTTCAACATCTCCGCCAGAGCTGTTTTCTTTTTGAAGGTCTTCTTGGCCTTGCCTTTGACCGAGGTGCGTCCACTCGCCTTCTGCTGTTCCTCAAAGTCCTCCTGGTAGGAGTCATAGATGATCCACTGGAGCACCGTGCCACCGAACTGGGATCTTGGAGGCGGAATCGTTTGGGTATCCACACTCTGAAGTGAGTCACATTTATAGCTGATTGAATGGGAGTCCAAGGATTAACTTACGCGCTTGGGATTGACATAGGTCAGCGTGGCTCGTTCACAATAGTTGAATTGATTGATCAGCTTTCGTTTCTTGTTGGGAGCTGCTGCCGCTGGCTGGACTCCCGCTGGGGCATCCTCATCCTCAGCTCCGGGCTCAGTTTCCGTGCCGCCTTGATCCCCCTCTGTCTGTTTGCCCTCCTCGTCCTCCTCCTCCTCGGCTTCTTCGTCGTCGGCTGTGCTTTGCTTGCCGCCAGCTTCGCTCTTCTCATCCTCCTCGCCCTCGCCCTCGCCCTCCTCCTCGCCATCGATAATGGTTTCGCGCTGCTCCACCACCGAATAGTTGGGCATGGGCAAGGGATAGCCGATCTCATCGGACTCCTCAATCTGAATACGCGCTTCCTCGGAGTCAACGTGCAACGAGTTGCCCGCAAAACTGATCAGGGTCACGGTATTTCCCGGCAGCGGAGCCGGCACAAATTCGCCCTCCTTGAAGCTAAACACAACCAAGTTGCGAACGACATTCGTATTCGTCGGGGTCAGGACCTTGGTGACCTCCTCACCCAACTCGGCGTCGGTCAGTTCCAATTGATCATCCGGTTTGATCAGTTGACGCGACTTCATCCAGGCATCAAAGTCATCGGCATCGCCCCCGCCGCCTCCTTCGGCCTTTGTTTTCGACACCCTAGTCTGTTATTTATAGTAAGGAATTGGCATTAATTAATTAATTACTTTCGAATTAATTAACAATTGTTCACATGCAACATTGTTGAAAAGTGCGGCGGGGAGCAGGATTGTTTAATGGCGATCTGATCTGGTCAAAGACTTACCTTCGAGGACATGACATAGCAGTGCTAAGGATACTTTACAGGAATCATGCATCAATTGTTCGAATATATATTGGTTTTTATTTTGTAAATGTGCCTTGATTTTGAGGTATGTGAGTTATTAAATCTACAATTAAATTAGAATTGCTGCAGCATGCAAACATTTTTTCAATTTCAAGTCAGATGAACTCTTTTATATTTTTACAGAACTCTTTCCAAAAGTATCAAAATATTATCGAAGAGAAAGTCTTTATTCTGCAGAGAAATACAGCAGTGTGCGAAATAATAGGGACAACATTTGTGAAAATTGAATTTGGTCAAAACAAAATAACTTAAAATAACTTGATTATAATAAAGCATTATAATATTTCTATAATATACTTTAAAATTATTATAATACTGTGTATAATACGAAACTCTTTATATCCCTTAGAGCTCATATACTGCCTTATGCTTTAATAGTTTTTATAATATTAAATAATTATATTAAAATGTATAGCATTAATATTAATTAATAAAAATAATTGAAGATCATTATAAAGATATTTTTCTATAATTATTTTTTTGTACGAATGATGTTTTCACATACTTAAGTTGTTCTTATTATTTCGCACACGTCTGTACCTACTACATGACTTTTGGAAAGCGTATATGCAGTCGGTGGACCGAAAACAACGCACTCCTCGGCTCTAAACTGGGATGACGTGACATTATCAGTTACCTCCTCAAGCTGCTGTTGCTCCATCACAGCCGGATCATCAGCACTACCGGGACAAGGGCAAGCCTCGTCATCCATTAAGCCCCCCGGGGAGGAGGAGGGAGCATGTGTTGCCTCCGACATTTAGAGGGTAACTAAATAACTAAACGATCGAGTGCGGAGCAGACAGCTGAGATCTCTGATGATATTGTGGATAAAGCTACTTATATACATTGATCTACATACAATTGGATAGGCAAACAAATAAAATATGGTTTCGATTTTCTTTTTTATATATACAGGAATCCGAAATTAGCATAAAACTGTAACTAAGTTTGTATTTACAAGTTGTTTGGCTTGTTGCTTTTGCCATTATTAATACCCACACATACACTTGCACACACTAACAGATAGATATATATATATATATATCTGTACAGATATATTTACACATACAGAGCTGTATCTACTTGCGGGTAAAAGCAACTTTGCAGTAGTTCTAAGTATTGTAATTGAACGGATCAGATAGTACAGGTAACAGCTACAGTGAATACTCATATACCGCCATCGCTTTGTTGGCAAGCTTCCACATCTTGTAAATTTCAGTTCTTTTAATTTGAGTTAATCACAGATTATATACCAAGTACTTCTATATACTTCTTCTATATATAATTGAGATTGAGCTGTTAACCCTTTGGAAATCGCAACGCAACTGAGAGCGGAGTACTGAGAACTGAGAGACCTGGCCAACAACAGCCTCAAGGGAACACTGCCGACAATTATGAATAATGACAGAAAACGAACCTCATGACGTTCGACGTTGTCAGCGCCTCAACGCGAAACTTTCGACTCGCAAAAAGCGAAAAAGCGAAGGAACTTTCGACATTCTGACGTCTAGGAGCACGTCATAGGTGAGGATGCGATATTCTGTAGCAAGGATTGAATGAACTCGAGGAGTTCGGGGTGTTGACATTTCCGGCTCATTCTGGAGTTGGGCGCGTAAATAAACAAATTGCACACAACTCGATTAAAGTTCGTTGATGGAAATGGCGATAAGAATGGAAATGTTGTTGACTTGCGACAATGCAGTACACTGAAGAAAATCAATTGGCAACATCTAAGCATTTAAAAAACATAAGAAGGTTGATTGAAGTTATACTTAATAATATTATCAAAAATTTTAAAAAATTAAAATAATTCATAATCTTAAATATAAGTCAGAATTTTGTAGTTATACTCAATCATAATATCTAAAGTTAGAATTTGGGATGATATTTTGCTTTAATAGTATATTTTACTCATATATATTTCTCAAGTTTCCTAAATAGTTTTTTGAGTTTATTAATTAAATAAATAGAGTACAAAATTTAATAGCTTAACAAGTTTAGTAATTTAATAAATAGAGTACAAAATTTATCAAAGCTATTGCTCCAATTTATCCTTATAAAGTGAATGATGATAATATTTTTGAGTATTAAAAATTCTGTGCTCAGAGGCTTTAATTTCATATTTTCTTCTTATCTTTCTCCTACTTTTATAATTCATTTTTTAATTTTATTTTTTTAATTTAATGTTTTTTAATTTCTTTTTTTGTTCTTTTACTTTTATAGATGCAATTACTTTTCTCTAAGTGTAATTAACCCAAACCCCAATTGGAATACGTGTAAGCGTCAGTTACAGTTATATAAATACCCATTCATTTTTATGGCCAACAAAAAGGTGAGCACAGAGTCATATCCACGACTGATTTATTGGCTCTTTTACGGCCAAATTCTCGTAAGGCGACATTGATTGCTATCGACACCCAATATCCCAATTTCCCAACTTATCAATTGGCCTGGCTAGCTGTCTAGAGTAGCTTATAGCCAAAATATCAACATGGCGTATACGTAATGTAGATGAAGTTGCATCTACCGTGTCTATAAGCTGGTAGTGCCATCATCTATTTTCGCGGCACGCACATGCCAACAAGGCTCTTACCCTTACCACCCCAAAACACTCCCTTTCTGGGCGCCTTTCGCCTTCTTGGCCAAATTGCAAATTATGTTTCGTGACAAAGTTCCATCAGTGCGCCAATAACTTTGACTGCGCTACGTTTCAGCAAACTTATTAAAAAGTAATCGCAAATTTTTAAATAGAATCCCGAAACGAAGGCCAGAAACCTTTCGAGAATTTGCCATAGTCGCAGCACAAATCACAATGTTGTTAGTCCTCCAAGAGAACGGACGTATAAAAGCAATTCCGTAAACGGTTTTTTTTAGAATTTGTGCCGTGAGTGCTTTAACCTGTCTCAGAATCTGTTGCATAATTCCGTTGTGTTGTAATCTCTTACCTTCTTATGCTTTCCCTCCTTGGCCTTAGCTGCTGGCTGCATTTTGAGGCTGTGTTTCTTCTAGTGTTAAATACAATCTTTGAAGAGTGTTTCTTTTTGTTTAAATTCACTTTGTCGGTCTTATTTGGGTATATTTATGCTTTTCACTGACGTTAACTGAACGAATTTTTTGTATATCCCAGTCTAAACTTTATGTAATTGTGAAATAGAATTCGCTTGCTTGCTTTTCATTTCGATTCTCTCATTGACTTTGTTTGTTTGAGTTACTATAGAAATTGGCTAATGCTCGAGCCTGACACGCACTTAACTCCATTTGCATATCGATTTGGCAACGGAAAACGCAATAGAAATCAAAGTTCCGGATATGGACAAAGTTATACTTACTTTTGCTTCAACAAATTTTCATGAAGTAGCAGATAAACTTATCCTTCTAGCATTCTTTATAGCAAGTTCTTTTTTCCTAGTGTCTTTTTGAGACTTTGATAGAGACAAAAATACATTAAACTTGACACTAGATTTTTGCATTTGTGAAAGTAAGATTTATATGGACACATACTTCACTCTTTGCGAATGATAAAACTAAAGTTAGTTATTGTTTATTTAAATTTCTTTTATTTAATAATTTAAACCAAGAGTCAAAAAAAATACATGTAAAGTTTACTGAGAAGATTTATGCAGAAAACAGCTCTTAGTATATTCTCTTCTGCTGAATAATAAGCTATAAATATTGCAGTAATATGGAAACTATTTGTAATTCTAATAACCATATACGTACTTAACAAACTGTAGAGTTCAACGCTCGCTCACAAGATGATTAAGTACTCGTGATTTAGCGTCTAGTCGTTAGAAGGCCGTGACTGGGGTCAAAAGCGAACTTCGCACTTGGACGGGTTAGCCTCTCACTAGACGTTGATGGAACCTTGAAAGCATAAAAATCAAATAAATGTCTAGACACGATTTCTTCTTTTCCACATGAACGTATTTATTGCAGGGAGTTCAATGGTAAGTTGATTATACGAGTACATCAGTATCAGTTTAAGTATAAATTGTGTGTGTGTTTTCTTTTAAATGAATACCTATATACTTGTCTATGTATAAACAATTAAGTTGGGTGTATAACGAAAAAGGCCTATGTGTACTGCCTTAAGCTCTTCACATATCGCACTGGCACTTCGGGTAGGTAAACGCAGACAAAGAACATCATGGGTCCAAATAATATCATGCAGATCAGCCAGTAAATCAAGCCAATAACTGTAATCGGGTCCATATATGGGCTTCAGGAATTATTGTATGCCAGTTTCGATCAGACAAAAAACGTAAATGTAAAAAAAATATTGTTTTCTTAAATAAATAACTAGTATCACTAAACACCGGGTTGGAGATTGTGCAACAAGGCAAAAAAAAAAGCACGTCTGTCACAGCTTCCGATGTCTCTAATAAGATGCGAGCACAAACCGCTGCAGGTCACTTTAGACTTAATCTTAATGCTATGGCTCAGCTGTCGTACTGCCAGCTTTATTCTGGGATGTCTTCAAGCTCGCCACCTGTAAAGTAAAAAAGCAAAGTTTACATTAGTTAAGAACTAAATAGGCAATTATCTTAATACAGCATTGACAGCGGGTAACCTTCACTTTCACTTGTCACTTGTTTAGTCACTGTTTGTCTATAGAATTAACACTGTCAATTCTAGCGATTTAACGATTCTCTTCCCAATTGCTTACTTTTCATGTAATCCTGCCCGATGTCCGACTGCAACTGTTTCAGCTGCGTTTCTGAATCACGCACTTATAACCAGCAAACGCCCAGTTAAGTTTATTTTTGGGTATAACCCTCCCCGCACATTCTAAAAAAATCGGGGATTTACCGCAACGCGTGACGTTCTTGGCAGTTAATTCGTAACTGAATTGAGAATAACAACTGCCAACAGCCTCCCCCCTAAAGCTGGTTATCTCTCTCTCTCTCCCTCTCTTGTTTTCCCTCTATATATGGCTCGCTCTCCCTCTCACTTTTCAGATACTTAGCTTTAAAGCTTCGCTTAAAGCTTTAGCTTTGGATATGAAAACACTTGAGCCTAAAGCTTCTTATATGAACAATACTGGTATTGTTCAAGGTAATGACAGTTAAATAAAACTGGTTTGATCAAAAGTACTCGTCTAAGAGAACATTTAAAAGCTTGATTTAATTGTTTAAATGTTCGCTTTTAATAAAAATTATTTACACTTCCCCAAATGAAGTTAGTCTCTTTAAGGGCTTCTTTAGCAACAAAAATATAAGTAAAGTTCGTTTTGATATCTGTACGCTGATAAAGAATTCAAAATACCTAATTATTATCAAACATTTTAGACTCATAAAAGTTTGAAGGTAAACAAGTTGAGGTCGATTATTTGGTAGATATGATTCAAGTTTTAGTGAGTTTCATTGTTATTTTTCAAATTGATCGAATCTTTTGTTCCATATACATTCTTCACTAAAAATATATCTTTCAAAATAAAAACTGCCAGAACTGGTAGAGTAATCAAAATATAATGATTCTACTGGAAAAAGTATTATTAAGAATATATAGAAACTCAATTAGATTTCTCTACCAAGTTTTAATCAATCTAGGAATTACTACCCAATTCCCATGCCCAATGCCTCAGATATTTCTCCCTCTAATAACATTTATAGTCAACATGATGAACTTACATAATGTAGAAGTAATTATCACTATCCTTGCGCTTTGAGTCGAAACTAGTTGGGTTCCTCATGGTCGCATTTACCGAACCAGGATCTGTGTGAGCCGGAATGTTCCGATTCCAGTTGTTCCAGCGTCCCGTGACGCCATTTTGCTGATTGCCAAGATTATTCTCTTTGTTTGGGTTGGCAAAAAACGATTTGACGCTATCCATAGCTGTTGTCGTGGAGAATCAGAGACGAGGGGGAATTGAGATGTCGAGCCTCCGAAGAATACACAAACTGATAAAGCTAAAAATATATCAGAAATGATTTGATTTTGTATATGAAATTGGATTTTTAGTGGACTCGTCGAGCGTGTTGTCAAGTCATAAATACATGTTTGTACGTATGTGCATACTTATAATCTTAAAACGGTATATATTATATATAAGAGTGTACTGCTTGTTTCTAGGTGTGTCCCGTTCTTAGTGATAATAGCGTCGTATGATCGCCAAAAATTCATTCAATTCCATTTTTATTGGAGTTTGGAAAGTATTTCTTTTTGAGCAGCAATTTAATTAATGAAATTTCTTTGGGAGCCTTTTCTGTAGAGTGCACTGTAAATTTGTAATGCTTACATATACTCTTAAGTATTTATTCTAGAAGGTTGTTGTCTCTTCTGAAGCGATAAGTAAACAATTTATTAATGTACTTCTTGTTATCTTCAGGAACGTAAATAAAAAATGGATTCAAAACAAAATTTCCAAAAAAAAAAAGAAAGAAAAATACGAAATGCGTCTTAGATTGGGGGGCTATTTATCAAGATTAGCTTCTATACATAGCCGATCTGTTATACATACATATTATCAATTAGCACTTGGTCACTTAACAAGTTCAAAACAGTTCAATTCGCACCACTGATAACAAATTGACTGCAAAATCAGCAGTGAACACGCGCCACACTAACCAACAATTTGATTTCTGACATTTTACTTGGTTACATATGTACATATATACGTATACATATATAGTTTGTTAGATTCAGTAGACGTGTCACGATTACACGGCCCTTAAGACATTCAAACTGATAGCGCAGCCTTGGGCCAATAACTTAGTAAAACATTTATTATAAATATTTCATACACGACCTACCTCAATGTGTTCTTTGTAGAAATTGCTGAATTTGTCACTTTACACGATTTGCCTTTATTTCTGGTTACGCCCTTCTAAAATTTTTTAAAATTGACTTGACACAGTTACAATAACAACAAGAGCCAGAGCAATAGCAACAACAACAGGTACTTCTTCGGCACTTCCAATTTCAAATTCCACTTTCCAGTCTATGCGAACCGTTTTGCACAATGTCTGCGATCGCACTGAAACGCAGCGACAACTAAAACGAGGCTCGACCCGACGACAGAGACGACGCGTCGATTCGTTTGTGGTCGTGTAGTCGATCGTCGATGCCGGGCGCTTTGTCGTTTTAATCAATTGCGAAGGCGTCACAACGCAACGTTCAATTTACTGTATCTCTTAATACATACACACATTTGTTTGTCTGTATGTATTGTCTATATGGTGTGTATGTATATATATACTAAATGCACATGGATTTCTTTTGCTGCCTCTGTCGACATCTGGCGTTGCCTTTTTTTGTGATTGTTGTTATTGCTGCTTGTCTTTCGTTTATCTGCCCGGTCGAGGCAGTTTTTCTTGTTTGTTTTGATCGTTGTTTCTCATATACGCATGAAGCACATATACGCATACCTAGTTACCTGTATTGACACTTATGTATGTACATTTGTGCAAGGTGTGTTTCAAAGTACTAAATGAAAAACACTAAAAATTCAAAAAATCATTTGTGTTATTCAAAATGGTTTTCTTCAGGCCTTGGGCCTTCAATTAACTGGAACGCAGATGTTATTTTTGGAATATGTACATATGTTTGCATGTATGAGCGTATTTATGGTTATGTCTGATTCTGATTTTGTCTGATACTCTGCATTAATTGTTACCTACATTGCGGTATCGGTACATTGTTAGGGATTCCTACCCGGAAATTCTTTGTTCTTTTAGTCAAGATGTCTGTTCACTCTGCCACTTTAAATCTAGTACATACACAAATACATTCACATTAATTGCTCTCTCTCTCTCTTTGTTTGCGTGCCAAATATGTACATAATTGTTTTATTATAAGTAGATAAATTACATTCATACACAATTACGGTTTTTAAGTATGTGATGTCCCACTTGTCCCACTGCCAGCATTGTATTTTCCTCTCACTTCCGCACTGACACCATCTTTCTTTCCTCTCTCAGTTGTGCTCTAGCGCTGATAAGGTGAATGCATTATTACAACAACTTGTACAATCGTTCACGCGCCTAGTCTACTCGGACTTTGTGGACTTTGTACTCTACAGTTTTTCTCAAACAAACTACACAATTTATGCTATATAATTATTTATAAATATTTGTAAACTTGTTCGTAGCTTGATTGATATGCAAATAAATTTTAATGACAGTTTACGTACGTTTACGTTTTATGAAGTGAATTACAATTATTATATAATTGCCCTACAAATAAAATGATAATTATTTACATTTATATTCAAGCAGCTTTTTCTTTGAACAAAAGTCTTTAGTATGTATATCATAGAGTTCATAAACCTTTGTATCTTCAATAGGCTTTATTGTTTGATTGATAATATTAACGATAAATTTTATCGACCTTTTGATATACAATTGTAAAACTAGAAATTGTTCAATCTTCTGTATTATATATGGAGTGATCAGTTTACTCAGCTGATTTATTCGAGTATAGTGAAAACACTTTGCGTATTCAGTAAATATATCTGAAAGTTTTAGCTCACTCAAATTAATAATTTGTAAGAAATTAATATTTTGTGTCACATACTTTTCGGCTGCAATAATATTTGTAATATTTTGTGGCCTACTTTTAGGCTGCGAGGTTGCCATTAGAATGCTTGTTTCCCACTTATCAAAAGACATTCTTTTCCAAAGAACGTCAATGAAATTGAGTGTAATATTGAAAGTATTTATTACAAAGTTCGCATTTCTTTTTTACAAATACTGCAGACTATTTTGCAGGCTGCAGGACTTGCGACGCCGACTCTGTGATAAACCGTTGCTGCCTCCTCGGCCAGCTGTTTCCTGTTTCTGCCCAATCCTTTATTTTGGCTCTGGATCTGTCGACTTCTTGTCTCGTTCTCCATGCAGCAGCAGAGCAGGAAACTGAGCGGCACTGCCTCGCCTTCCTCCAGCGTCTGTGGGAGATTCTTGCCCCTCGTTTCGGGCAGAAATAGACTGGCAAAGCCGCCGACAATAAGCAGGGCTCCCATGACGATTAGGGGCAACACCAGCATCTGTTGGCCCTAAAAATGTAATTGTAATTTAAATTTAAATTTATACTTAAATTTAGATTATGACTCTGGCACTCACCATGTGGTTAATGATGGGTATGATTATTGGCCCAGTCATGGCCACCACGGAACTGAAGCTCATGCCGAGCCCGCGAACCACAGTCGGATACAACTCGGATGCCAGCAGCGGCAACACGACGAACGCCGAGGAAATGCCCATTTTGCCAATGCAGTACAGGAGCAGCATCACATCCGCCTGCTGCTGATACATCAGAGTGGCCACACAGGCCACGCCGCCGATCAGCATTGAGATGAAGAGAATCCAACGGCGTCCAAAGTAACTGAGTCCCGGCCAGAGGAGCAAGTACGTCGGCAACTCCACAGCGCCGGCCAGAAAGAAGTTCCAGATCTCATCGCCGCCCAGGGCCGGGGCATAGTAGCTGAGGCCCACATAGACGCTGGTGTTGGCGAACCAGATCAGGGTCACAATCAGCGTCTTCCTGCGCATGTTGGTGCCCCGAAATAGATCCAGGATGCCATAGTGTGTTGATGCCGCCGGTTGTGTTGTGAGCAAACGTTGCTGCAGTCGCTCCACAAAGTCCCGGGTCACATGAACTCCATTGACACGAGCCATGACCTTGAGAATCCTTGCCGCTCGCTTTGGCTGCCCCACAGCGATCAGCCAGCGTGGCGACTCGGGCAGCACAAAAAAGCAGGAGAAGAGCATCAGCAGTGGGAGGGAGACAGCCAGAGTTAGATAACGCCAATCTCGCACCAGGTAGACCACGCCCTTTATAGCGAAATTTCACTGTATACATCATTAAACAACTCCTAATGGGGATCACACTCACCGCCAGTAGCACCAAGCCCAGAGAGTAGGCAATATTCGATACGATTGTGCAGAAGACGCGACGTTCGGGACCCACAAGTTCAATGGCCAGGACATAGGGACTGGCCAGGATGGCCGGCACAGTGAGTCCCACCACGAAGCGCAGTCCCAGCCAGGAATAGTAGTTCCAGGCAAAGGCACTGGCGGCACAGGCCACAATTTCCAACAGCAGGTAGGCATAGAAGGAGGGACGACGACCCCACAGATCCACCAGATAGCCAAACACATAGTTGCCAATAAGTCCGCCCAGGCCAAAGAGCACCAAGGCCAGGGTTACATAGAAACTCCTGTCGCACACCAGATTCCACTGTAAGCATGAGACAATATAGAAGTTGCTTTGCCATACAAATCTTTTGACGCACCTCTTGAACCACTGTGCTGGGATACATGGATCTGTCGTAGTGCCAGCCATGCTGACACGGCACCACCGACTCCTGATCCAGCCTCAACAGCTTGGATGACTGCTCCCTTTGCAGCTCGTAGGGTGTGCGGTATTCCAGATAGCGCACCTATACAGATATATGTAAGAGGTTAAAGCTCGAGATTTCTAATTTTGAATTTTTGAAAATCATGACTTGGATCATTTTTGACTCTTTGCTTGAAAATTTATAACTTTCGACCAAGTTTGGAAGTTTAAAATAATCGGAAAAATGTAAAGGGTATGTAAGTAGTCAGTATGAAAAAACATATAATTTTTAAAACAAATTTGACATTTTTAAAATGAGCAAATTTTAAATGCAATATTATTTAAGACGCCAAGCAATGGTCCAAAAAATATAGACCTAGATGTGGAAGTTCAAAATAATCGGAAAAATGTAAAGGGTATGTAAGTAGTCAGAATGAAAAAACATATAATTTTTAAAACAAATTTGACATTTTCAAAATGAGCAAGTTTTAAATGCAATAATTTTTAAGACGCCAAGCAATGGTCCAAAAAATATAGACCTAGATGTGGAAGTTCAAAATAATCGGAAAAATGTAAAGGGTATGTGAGTAGTCAGTATGAAAAAACATATAATTTTTAAAACAAATTTGACATTTTCAAAATGAGCAAGTTTTAAATGTCTTGTCAAAGTTGGTCCGATTTTCCACCTATCAATATTACAAGTCAAAGTTCAAATAAAATCTGTTGCTATACGAAATGAATAAAGTCACACAGTAATCGCAATTCAAGCTCTCATTGAATGGCCTCTCTTTGTTTTGATGGGAATACTAAACTAAAATCAGTTCAAGGTCTGACAAAATCTAGACGTTACTTTAAGGGTTGCCAATCTGTTTGAAGATTAACACAATTACAATTTACACTTGTGCTAAATTTAATTTAAATCAAGATAAGTATAAGTGATTTTTTTCAAATGACTCATTGTAAATAATATTGACGCACCATTTCACTGTAGTTGCGAGCAAACATGGAGCACTCAGCGAAGGAACCAAGTGTGTTCCGTGGGATGCTCAGGTTCTTCACCAGCTCTATGTAATCCTGCGTCCATGGCTCGAGTTCGGGAATGCGACACCAATGCTCTGGCGTGGCTGCAATGAACAACTGGCTGCAATGGAAAAGTTTTGATCATGATTCCACTTAATCCAAGTGGCTGGGGTAATCTGCCCACCTGTAGGCGTGAAAGGCGCAGGGCAATGCAGCTGGTAGCAAGACGGAGCAGATGATAATCTTCTGGTAGAGACCGAAAGAGCCAACTTCCTTAAGTACTTCATCGAAATCCATAGCACCCCGAATCCCGTTTGGTCTGCACCCGAATCAAATGCGCGCACAACTGATCAAGAGAGGGGCCTTGTTGGACTTCCAGGCCCAGAGCTAGAGAACTAATCGACATGGGTTGCTACCCCCTCCCTCCCGTGGCCTTCCCAGCGCTTCCAAATCTCAATTGGACATAATTACATTACGGCCTTTCGTGTGTTTTAATTAATTGGACACCGCTGCGTGGAGCAGGGTCATGATGATGAGATGCAGTGGGAGACCATTGAGATTACTGGGCATAGTCAGTTGTTAGTCAGTGTATATTTCTTGAATCTCAGTTATACTCGTACACTCGTATTATATAATAAATATTTCTAGATGGTGCGATTTCAAATATCCCACACCTTCCGACTACAGACTACATACAACATATACATATATATATAGATTAGTAGACTAGTCGAATTTATTTGCGTGCCAATCCGATGATCGCGAGAATGTACATGAAGATGTTGATAATGTCCAGATACAGATTGAGGGCGGCAAAGATATACTCTTCGGGACTGATCGCGTACTTGTGGTTGCCTCCCAGCATGAGTTGGGTATCGTACACCAGATACACGGAGAAGAGCAACGCGCCCAAGGATGCATAGACCAGGCCAATGATCTGGCCGGGTATGAAGATGGCAATGATTCCAAAGATAATGAAGACCACCAAGCAGGCAACCAAAACTCCGCCGCACATGGTAAAGTCCCATTTGGTTTGCAGGGCAAACAGGGTTAGGCCAAGGCTAACAGCGGCTGTGATTCCCACAGCCATGAGCACCTCATCCGCCTGGTACTGGCCGGCAACGATGCCCAAGAGGAAGGACTCGGCCAGCGTGAACAGGAACAGAAAGATGAAGTTCAGCGGCGTTTTTCTTCTCACGCCCTCGCAGCAGGCCATGCAGATCATGGTGACAATAAGCACCGCCTGTTGATTGAATAAAATATAAATAAAAATAAATAATAAATTAAAATGAAGACCTACCAGTGCAATCCAGAGCAGCGCAGGGTTCCTTTCCACCCAATCCTGTGTAGCTTTCGAGAAGGTGAAAATGCACACAAATCCAAAGGTGATCAGCAATTGCATCTGAAAGATACAATTAATTAGTTGAGCAATTCAAATGTGACTTGACTTGATTAAAAGTTACCATGAGGATGAGGTAAACCTTGCGTATGAATCCCTTGCGAATGGACTGATCGTCGAAGGCGAAACTCTTGTCCGCTTCCGGGTCTCCATAGACGCCATTGTTGTCGCCTGCAGGGTAAAAAGGTAAAAAGGATAAAAATGTAAATAAATAAATGTACAAATAAATAAATCATTAAATAAAGAACCTAACCGTATTGAAAGTGGTTATCGCCCATGCTGTTACTAAATATAATATATATATGAAATGTTTTCCGCTTTTTATTCCTCGTCTGAGTCGTTCGGTTAGTAAGAGTAGCCTGAAAACTCTTTCACCTCTGCAATTGCCAGATAGCTGCAGATTAGCCACTCGCTATCGCCACACGGACACTAATACAGTGAAGCCAGCTGATAACGGACATGGGTAAAGGCAGGTGAGGTAAGGAGAAGCAGGATTTTTGATAGCGCGTCACTCCAGAATCATACTGATATGACCCACCTGGGCTGTATATACCAATTGATTGGTAAATGGCATTATGTAAACATCATTGTGAATCACATCCATTGGCTCTTGTCTTATCAAATGCATTTGATAAGGAAAAGTTGAAGAATATCAACATATAGGTATGCGATGAAAATGATTGTAATTTGAGGAATTTATAAGGTGAGTTTGCGGTAAGAAATCGAGAGCAATCGACATCCAACAGCTGCCGAGAGTACATACACTCCATATATATGTATGTATCTCTCTATATATATAATTATTTATCTTATCTCTAGCATTTATTTTTTTACAACTTGCCTTGTTGGTAATGATACATTTTATGTGCTTTTATTTTATTTATAATAGAACTCGATGACTGCTCACTTTAAATGACACACACTGCTGTTAGCTACCGAATAAAACTGGCAGACCTGGACACAATTTACCAGGTGGGGATAGCACAAGCTCCAAATATTTGGTAGTCTCACACTTATCGTCAGATAAGAAAGTAACCTCAATATGATAACTACACTACAAATGTGTGAGTGCGACTGTTGACTAATCCAACTAACTGTTGACTGTTGCAACTAGACTCGATTTCCACAAATGAAGCCAACGCCTCAACCGGGAAGACCTACAAGTCCACAGTTCCACAAAGACTTTGCTCAACTGCAACATTATTCATTCAGTTTCGCGAGAGATACAGATACAGATACACAGAGACAGAGCAAAAGCTTCAGTGATTTGTTTTGTTTAATAAATAAATAGATTCGCTTTATTGTTGACTTTATACCACAGTGTCGTTGCACAATATAAGTATAGGAGAATTATTGGGGGGGTTTCCTGACACATCTGCACTTTGTAAATTTTATTATTTCGTATTACTTGGTTAACAAATGCAAGCGACAACTGCTGCACATACTTTACTTTCATATATATAAATTAACAGTTTTATGTTTACTTGTATACATGTATTGTATTGTTGTTTTATTGTTTGTATGTGGTATTATTTGGTTTGGGACATCAATCAGTATCAGGTATGCAGAGTCTTAAGAACAATTTTGAAACACATAACATCAAATTAATCGACATAAATATATTAGTGCATTGATATGCATAACAAACAAAAATGTTGTATAAATTTCACCTTAATCTTAATACTCTTTCTTTAAGGAAATTTGTAACGCATAAAACATATAGACTGTTCATTATTTTAGCAACAAAATAGCTCAACATAATAACTCCTAAACGCTTTCTATTCGGACTTCTTCGACTTGTAAATGAGATTATGCGATTATAAGTAATACAAGTATAGCTTTAGTAAAGAGCAATATTAATAAGCTAGTTTCCGGTTTCCGATTATGACTTTAGACGTGAAATGAAAATTTGCCAAAGGGCGCATTTGACTTAGACGCGGGTTTAATCCCGCGTGGCCCCAATTATGGTCAGAATGTATATGAAAATGTTGACAATGTCCAGATAGAGATTCAGAGCTGCAAAGATGTACTCCTCGGGACTTATGGAGTACTTATGATCGCCGCCCATCATCAACTGAGTGTCGTATATGAGATACACGGAGAAGAGCAACGCCCCAAAGGATGCGTAGACGAGCGTTATGATTTTGCCCTTGAAGAATATGGCCACTATTCCAAATATCATGAAGACGACCATGCAGGCAAGTAATATTCCCCCCATCATGGTGAAGTCAATCTTGGTTTGCATTGCAAAGATCGTTAGAGCAAGGCAAACAGCAGCCGTTATACCCAATGCCATTAGAACCTGCAGGATGAAGGATATGAGTTAATAAACTATGCAATAAAATGCTAATAAAATGTACTCACCTCTGTTGGAGCATAGCGAGTGGCCGTTACGCCTAATAGAAATGATTGCGCTATTGTAAATATTCCTAAAAAGATGAAGTTCGTCGGTGTCTGGCGGCGCACACCCTCGCAGCAGGCCATGCACAACATTGTCACAATCAAGACGCCCAGAGCCACCCAAACGAGCCAACGATGTCTCGCAACGAATCCCTTAGTGCCTTCGTGGTATACAAACAGTGCGACAGCTCCAAACGTGACCATAAGTTGACCCTGCAACAATAATAATTATCAAAATTAATGGCATTCCTGCTGTGCAATTTTATGGATATCCATACCATTAGAATAATATAAACTTTGCGTATGAACCCGCGTCGAATGCTCTGGTCATCAAAGGAAAAGTTCTTGGGCTGACCTTCGGGATCATCGTAGGCACCGTAGCCAGCAGGTGCAGGTGGTTGAACGAAGCCTGGTTGAGGCGCATAGTTTCCGGGTGGCGGGCCTTGTCCATACGGATCCTGGCCGTAAGGACCTGCCGGGTACGGCTGACCGCCGCCCTGGCCGTATGGCGGATAACCACCTTGTGGCGGTCCACCGCCATAGCCACCATGTGGCGGGTAACCACCACCCTGCGGCGGATAGCCACCACCTTGCGGCGGATAGCCACCACCATAGTTGTACTGCTGATTGGGATCTGTGGGAATCGGCAGAGATTAATTAATAATCTTTAACGGATTGCGCATGCACTCCAACCGACTACAATTAAATTTAGATGAGTATACATTCCGAAAAACATCTACCAAGTGTTATAAAACCCTAAAACTTAAAACATTTAAGAGCCACAGCTTGGGATAAAATAATCGCAATATTTTTCGTACTAAAAATAATATTTGAAATTAAAACCACGAATATTGCTGTGGATGCGGTTCCAAATGCCAAGTTGAGTGAACTCCTTTTTATGAGTCGATCGAAGCGGTTTTATATGAGGCGATAGTGCGTGTGAATCATGAGTTTAAGTAAAACCCACATCTATTTAATTTAAAGTTTATAAGTATTAATATTCTAGAGTTCATATTTTATGTTTTCTCATTGTCAGTTCCTACTTGAAAGATAGGAACAGCAGAATTTGTCTTTTACAGTTTTAAATGCGATTTTTTATATCTCAAGTTGTGCACTAATTGAAGAAGATACTACTAATAACACGACTGGTCGAATATTTTTATCTAAAACTTGTAATTTATGCAACTGTGCAAATGAATCTTTGACGCAAATACTCGACCCGTCTAAACCAGGTTTAAAAATAAATAATAATACAAAAAATGCCGCTGAGTAAAATGAAAAAAGTTAAACCAGCGCAGAAAACGAAGAACAAAAGCCCATTTTGTTTACTTACAATTATACTTATGTACTGTATGATTCAAGTATTCCGAGGAGTACTTAAAAGTAAAAATAAGATAAGAAACCATTCGATAGGAAACAGACTGAGCAACAAGCCAAATAGGTTGCAATTCTTAAAGTAAATGGCATACAGACGAACTCAACAAAAGCATGCGAAACAGAACAAAACAATAAGCGAATTCATATGTATGTATAAATCGACAAATTATAAGTCAAAATAAAGTAAACCTTGGTATTGAGGATATTGAGGGACACTTTGCCACGACATTTTGTTGTATTGTTGACTTTCTCTCTTTAGCTCAACTGAACTGAACGATCTGCTCCTACAGATAGCTACAAGAAACCACTGTACGAGTGTTCACTGTAAGAGACCCGGAAGACCCAAAGAAAAACGTTAGTTAGTTGAGTATGTTCATTAGATCTCACCTTGCATTTCGGTGTCCTTAATTTATCTGAATGGTTTCGTTAACCCAAGAAACACAAGAAAGCCGTTAATTTACCTGTAGAGTAAAAGAGAAAAATGCATTAGCGTAATGAAGTAGAAGATTATATCATATTGTTTTGTTAATTAATTTCGCCCAGCAAAATTGACGGTTTCTTGCTATCGAACTGACATTCTGGGGGAATTAAGAATTGAGGAAAAATGTGTCGTGTGAGTCTGAGCCACCAAATGTTTTGTTTGTTGGGTAAACATGACGTGTGAGATAATGATACAGATGTGACTACATATGTATTTACAAATTTACTTATGTACTTAGAAAAGTATGTATGCACACTCAAAAGAATTAGTACACCCGTGTAATATTTTATTATTATGAACTTAAGAAGTCAACTGTAGAGTAACAACTGTAATTTATTTTAATATGCATATTAAGCCCGATAAGGCCTCTGTATTAGTCGGCAGAGGAACAAATCGTTGGTGACTCACTCACCAATCGGGCCACTTAAGTGATTAATTGGGGAAGAACAAAAATAGACACCCGTGTAGTAATAGGACTTTCACTTCGGACGAGCCTTCTAAAACGAGAGAAGGCTACGATAACTCACCTCCTATGTATGCACAAACACGTAAGATAAACAAACAATATTTTTTCTCACTTGCCAAAAGTATTTTCTGGAAATTTGTGTTTCTTAGTGATGCAATTATATTTCGATACGACAATACTCAGTCGATACTTCGAAATAAGCTAAATACGCAGCTCACACAATGCTGAGATGATAACCGAGCGTATTGGCTTTCTTACTGAAACTATAATTTCTTATACAGAGTTCAATTTAATGATAAAATCCGTTTACAACTTAATTTCCGACTGTGTGGAAAAAGAACGTCACTTATGTTTTGTTTTTACGAACGAAAATTGGCCGATACCATCGATTGTGGGCGGCAAAACAAAGTACTCGAAATATCGATATCACCATCGAATATATAAATGCTTATCGCCCGACCGCCACAATCTGTCGACTGTATTGCACTGCTGCCGAGCATGCTGCTGCAATAGTTCCGCGAACTCGTGTAATCTATTCGTTTGTGTATTAAAAAAGGCGAAAAGTAAGTGGTAAGAAGATTGTTGATGATGCAAAAAATCAATAGGAGAAGTGCATTCACTGTGCATATTGTGAGCAAAGGCTTACAAGTATAGGTTATGTGTGTGCCGCAGCAGACAAAGGGAAGGAGAGTCCCCCTCTCTCCATATGGAATAGACAATTTCTACTTGCAGTTGACTGAACTGAAGCATAAATTCAGTTGCAGCGGGTCTTAATTACACTGTATATGCAAATCTAGTGCAATCTACACCATCTTCTATTTATATTTGTGTATATATGTACATGACGCAATAGTTGATTACCGGATGCGCCTCTCTCCCCCTCCCCCTTTCGCCTATTGCCTGTTGCTTATCAAAGCCATTGTAAAACAATAAAAACAATTGAACTTTACAGCCGATTTTGTGCATTCCAAAATGGTCGAGGAAAAGGAGAATGTAGCTGCTGCTGGACAGGAGACGGTCTCAAAGAAAGGAGCCAAAAAGCAGGCGAAGGCAGCAAAGGTAAATTCCGTGTAGACGTGGCTTTTAAATGCTGGACTGATAACATATTTCTTGCTCTTGTTATTTCTTTAACTTTATCTCTTTGTGTAGAAAGCTGAGCAGAAAGCTGAGAATGCCGCTGCCAATGCTGCCGACAATGCAACCGGCGACAATGCAGTCGATCATGCTGCAGCCCGTTATGGAGTCTCAGAGATGATCCAATCGAAGGACAAGCGCAGCGAGCGTGCGTTTTTATTGGTGCCCGAGCTGAGCCAGCATGTGGACAAGGGTCTGGTCTGGGTGCGTGGACGCGTCCATACTACGCGTGCCAAGGGCAAACAGTGTTTCCTCGTTCTACGCCAGCAGAGCAGCACCGTGCAGTGCATTCTGGCCGTGGGCGATGTGATTTCCAAACAAATGATCAAGTTTGCCGGAAAGTGAGTGCAATTATTGTTAAACTAAGTTACAGATATTAAAAACCCTTCAATTGCAGCATACCAAAGGAGAGCATCATCGACATCCAAGCGAAAGCTATCGGAGTGCCGACCAAGATCGAGTCCTGCACTGAACAGTTTGTGGAGTTGTGTGTGGAGCAGCTCTTTGTCATCTCGCAGGCAAAGCCTCAGCTGCCACTGCAGATTGAGGATGCCGCTAGGCCTGAGAATCCAGATGATGCTGAGGGACTTAACATACGCGTCAACCAGGACACGAGGTTGGACAATCGCGTGCTTGATTTAAGAACACCAGCCAATCAGGCCATCTTTCGCCTGGAGGCTGGCGTCTGCCGCTTATTCCGCGATATTCTTACCGACAAGGGTTTCACCGAAATCCACACACCCAAGATCATTTCCGCTGCCAGCGAAGGTGGCGCCAACGTCTTTACGGTCAGCTACTTCAAGGGTATGTCCTTTTAGTGCCTTTTTTCGACTACGCTTGGTATTAATTTTATGGTTCTTATAGATTCTGCCTATCTGGCACAGTCTCCACAGCTGTATAAGCAAATGGCTATCGCCGCCGACTTTGATAAGGTGTTCACAGTTGGAGCCGTGTTCCGCGCTGAGGATTCAAACACGCACAGGCATTTGACTGAGTTCGTTGGCCTCGATTTGGAGATGGCATTCAAATATCACTATCATGAGGTGCTGCATACCATTGGCAACACCTTTACGGCCATCTTCAAGGGTCTGCGCGATAATTACAGTCGCGAAATCGAGGCTGTTGGCCAACAGTACAAAGTTGATGCCTTCAAGTTCTTGGAGCCGCCACTTATACTGCAGTTCGCTGAGGGCGTGGCTATGTTGCGCGAGGCTGGCGTGGAAACTGGCGACGAGGAGGATTTGTCAACGCCAAACGAGAAGTTATTGGGACGCTTGGTGAAAGCCAAGTACGACACCGATTTCTACATCCTCGACAAGTTCCCACTAGCGATACGTCCGTTCTACACCATGCCCGACCCCAACAATCCCATCTATTCCAACTCATACGATATGTTCATGCGTGGCGAGGAGATCCTTTCGGGTGCACAGCGTATTCACGACCCAGAGTACTTAATGGAGCGTGCCAAGCACCACGGCATTGGTGGGTTAAATGAATAACGAGACTCGAATGACTTCTAGCTAATTCTTTTCCGTATTTCACGTTGCAGATACCACCAAAATTGCTGCTTATATTGAATCCTTCCGTTACGGATGTCCACCGCACGCTGGCGGCGGCATTGGCATGGAACGTGTCGTCATGTTATATCTTGGCCTAGATAACATTAGGAAGACATCCATGTTCCCACGTGATCCCAAACGGTTAACGCCTTAATTGTGCCCGCACACAATACTTCGATATTTAATTGAATTAAATTCGCAAACAAAATTTTTTTATTGTTTCCTCTTAACTTTCCAAACTGTGACCCTTTGCCAACTCTCAATATCTTTATTTTAGTAGATCCCCCACACCTCTACTTAATGTTGGAACTCTTTCCTTAAGACTTACATACTGCAAAGTTGTTTAACAACGAGAAATGTGAAGACTGTTTAGAGTCAAATTGTTTAATACCATGTGAAATAAATCTTTGCAAGTGTGTTTAGTAAAGGCTCTGCGTGTGTTTTTGAATTTAATGGTACTGCAATCGATAAAGGGTAAATAATAATGGTCTGTAAGTATATTGAAATATTGTAAATAAATATTGTGATCTGTCCTTACAAAAGCGTTATAAGATAGTGTCAATATTTGATGAGCTATTTTTAATTAAAAATTACGAACTTTTTAATAATAGAAGTCGAAATTAAACTTAATTATTTTTAAGTAAATCTCTAAAAGGCCTAGCTAACGGCTGGAAGGCATTCAGAGTCGATTTATTATGAATCCTTCGACATATGCTGTTCCGTCAAAATTTTATTTGGTTAATAAAGAGAATTCTTGTAAATATTAATAATTGAATATATTATTTCGGCTATAATTATAACTAATTGTCGATGTCTTCTGTTTAAAAAATATTCATACCGCAGCTGTTATCTGTTCTCAGAAAGCGACGGGGATTTATATTACTGACGAATTATCTTATAAATTATAAAGTACATAAACATTAAATATTTGTAATATCCCAGGAACTACACACTTTTATTATATATTTATGCAACTCCTTCAATGCTTTTTAACACTTTTCAGAACAGATTACCTGAAGAGTATAAATTAACTGAAGTCCCTCAATAAGAAAGTCAGTTGTTGATATAAAAATGTGTATCGAAGGTTCAGCAAATCACAAACAATTCGACATTGAATTGATTTAATTAATAAGCGTCCTTTAGCATCGCAATGTGCAGTGTCAGGCATTGATTAAGAGTTCATTACATAGTGTGAATATGAAGCAATCATGATAATGCCTTGTTCAAAATGAACGTGATGAAGATTCACTGAGAATCGTTGACATATTGAACTTATCGCACAAGTGTCCGCTGTGCGCACCTTGTCAACAAAGAAAGCACAATAAATTTTATTCAGTCTCAATCAGATTATTATCAATACGAGTAAGTATACGTCACGTTGTGTCCAACTGGAACACTGTTGACACAGTTGGCAAATACTTTTCGGTCAAACAAAAGGACGAATACGAATTCCATCCCAGCCTGTGTGCGTGTGTGTGCGTGTACGTGTACATGTTGCACAGCAACCGTGCGGTGCGTGGCTTCTGCTATCGGAAAAGGAACTTTAAAATCAGACAACAGAACGACAGGCAGTCGAGAGGCCGTAACAGAACAGAACAGAACAGGCCAGCACAAAATGAAATGGAGCAGATAAAAAGAGAAGGGAACAGGGCAGAAGCCAAATATTTCCTGCTGTGTGAGCCGTCTACTTGAAGACACAATTGAGACGCACTCCATTTTATTTTCACACCGCGGCATCGTTAGTCCAGACACCGCGCACCAACAACAGCAACAGCAATAGCAACAACAACCACTGCATATAAATGTTACACATACATACACACATTCGCAAAGTGGGCGGCGCTGAGTGCGAACGCACAGCGCACAGCAGTTGTCCTGCTCTATATCACTCTCACATCGCTAGCGGCGAGCGAGATGGCATGTGGTTAGAATGCCATTTTGTTTGCGCTTCTGCTGCGCCGCAGTTGATGTCGCGACTGCATCATCGAGTAACTGCCAGCAGCAGGCAGCCAGTTTGTTTTCTCCCTTCCAATAGAGCGGCAGCGGCGGTTCTGCATCGCCTTACGCTCGCGTACACGAATTCGAATTCGCCTTCTCAGTTCTCCCAGTCGAAGTGAGCGATCGCAGCAAGTGCAGTTCATTTTTAGTGTATGCGGTGGCAATTAAAAAGATAATCCGCTATCGTCGCCGTCGATGCACTTGCACCTTCACTTAAAGCTCTATCGATGCTGCATACGTAACGTAAGCTAATGTGAATGTTAGCATCGGTTGTCACAGTCACAGTCACAGTTGCCGTCGTCGTCGTCGTCGTCGTCGTAGCCGTAGCCGTTGCCGTTGCCGTAGCCGTTGTTGTCATCGCCGCCGCCTTCGCCGCGTTGCCAACTCGCAAGAATTTATGGAATTTGGCATTTGTGGATTTAGCGAAAATATTTTCATTGAGTGCGCGAGCAAATGTTTTTGTGTACGCTTCGCTTTCGGATCTCGCTACGGGACACTGTCCCCGACCCCCCTTTCCCATCCATCGTGGCAATAAAAGCAGCGTTAAAATTTTAAAAATTCACGTGAAAATTCCGACGCTTATAAATTTAATTACTATTTAAATTAACTGCAAGCAAAACGCAAATCGCGTGTCTTTACGATGGCATTAAACCGTCACTGTCACTTAAAATCTACCCACGTGTGAATCAAAAACAAAGTAAAGTGTTTTCTCTCTATATACAAGTATACAATACAAAAATACAAATAATTTAATAAATTCCTTGTTATTGTTAAAGTGCATTAATCAAAACAAAATAGTCTGGAGAATACAACAATTTGCTTTAATTGGATTATGAATTTAATTAACTCCTAATGGTAAGTACAGGAATTTTAATCAATATCAAATTTTTGTATATGATTAATCTTGAACAATAATCTGAGTAAGGTTATTATAAAATATATTGAAAACTTGTTTATATTTTGAAAATAGAGGCATGTTAAGGGCAAAGTTATTCCGATATTTTATTCAGATGTAATCCCAAACTCCAGCTTGCATATCAGATGTGTGATAAATTCCAATTTATTTTAAATGTGCCAAATAGTATTCAAATACTTCGAAGTATTTCTGTTGAAGGTGTTCACAATAATCACAGAGGTCTATAGTAATTAAATGTTAAACAGCTTCTTGAAATTTTATAAATATTTACAATAATTCTAAACATCGTTGGTTGGCATCGATTTTAGATAGGAATATATGAATGCATGTATTTGTTATTTAACTTGTTTTATTCTTAGCATATAAATAATTAACATAATTGCTATTAAATATAAATGGAATAGTTCACTGACAGAGTTAGTCTACATATTATGCATATCTAATAATATAATACAAATAATACTAATAGTAGCGTGACATGAGTTGACGTCAAATTAACTCGTTGAATATAGTTGAACAGCATTGAAAATGCCGTCGGATTTCTCAAAAGTTTCAAAAGCATATTATTCTTGACATTGTTTGAAGCATTTGTTCTTTAAATACTTGCTTATCATAAATGAGTTTCAGCGAAAAGAAATAATATAATGTTAATTATGTAAATTTTACGTAATGCAATTATTTAAAGTTGATAGATAAAAGACATATATCTATTGTTTCAGTGACAGATAAAAACTTTTTTAAGCCCTTATTATCAATAAAAAGTTAAGTCCCCAGTTACCTCATTTGACAGCTGCAAAGATGAATAATTTGATATTCATCTACCTGTACAAATATTTAAAAAGCTTAATATTTTTACTGTCAACTAAATTTGATGTACATAGATATATAGATAAGGCTATGTTTACGACTAGTTATAATTATACTGAAACTTTTATTTTGACACGAGCAATCGTTTTAATGACTACCATTGCCATTTTTCTTCCAGGGATTGCAATTTTTCAACGGAAACTCGGGCAAGGGAGTGGTCACATAATGGATGCTAGCAAATCAACAACAACAATAACAACGACAATAACAATAGCAACTACAAAACAACAACAACAACAACGAAGACTAACAGCAGTCAACAATGTGGAAATGATAATTGCAATTGCCTGCGCATAGAAGCAAAGCAAAGAGGGTAAAAAGTAGAAGAAGAAAGTTGGAAAAAAATACAAGGCAAGCCAAATTCATAGAAAGAAGTTTTGCAGAGCACAAACAAAAGAAAAGCGCTGCCTAGCAAACAAGTTGAAAAGAAAAGCAAACAAGCCACAATAACAACTTCAACTTTAATCAAATAAAAAAAAAATAAATAAAAGGAAAACAAGAAAAGAGACGAAAAGTAATTAAAGCTCTTGATACAAACGCGATGGTGTTTTACAATATGTAAATATAATTATCCGAGCGGAGTTTTCATTCCTGGAATTCGCCATTGCCAACTGCAACAGCAGTTTCAGCGTCAGCTTCAGCGTCAGCTTCGGTTTCAGCCACAGCGGCAAATACAAAACTACAAAAAAGTACAATAACAAAACGCAACACGCCAACTGCAACTTCAGTTTGAGCCGGTTTTATAATTACTCCAATCCAACTCACTCCACCAGAAAACACACGTCACTTTAGCTCACTTCAGTGGCCGCCGGTTTTGGCCCAAAGCTCAAGCCAGGCCCAGAGCGAGGCTGAGGCGGAGGCGGAGGCCTAGGCGAAGGCGCAGGCGCGGCCATTGCGACCGCTGCTGCCGCAGGCGGCTGTAAACGATTCCAAAAGCAGCAACAACAAATTGAAAAAAAATAAAGAGTTAACAGCCAACGGCAATTGGAATTGCAATTGGCTTTGTGCTGAAAGGCGCTGCAATTTCCATCAGCGATCATTGTGAAAAATTTTATTTTGCTAAAAAGCTTACGGGAAAAACTGTGATTACTGTGCAAGTGTACATATATATATATATATCTATACTATATATATATCTAGTGTGTGTGTGTGTGTTTGCGTCTGTACTTTAATCGAGACATCGGGAATTGAGTGCGACTGCGACCGCAACTGCAACTGCAACAGCGACGATGGCAGTGTCCTGCCCAGAAGTAATGTACGGTGCCTATTATCCATATCTGTATGGGCGCGCAGGACCTAGTCGTTCATTTTATCAATATGAGAGGGTAAGTTTCCATTTAACACTCGTCTTCTTAAAAACAAACAACAGATCCCTAAGAAGTCACAGTCTAACAAAATCTCAAATCATTAGCTGTTAGAGGAGAAACAGCTGACCTAATAAATAACTCAGAGAAATGTATGCTCAGAAAATGTATTGAAATAAAGTAAATAAAACTATGGAAGTCTTTGAAATTGTTTTTAAATTAATTAAATTAAAATCAATGTAGTTGTACAGTGTTTATATAATAAATATAAAATAAATTGAGTTATTGTCAGTATTTTATTTTATGTAATTAATATGCTACGTATGTGCATAGACAATTTATTATAAAATAAGTATTATAATAGAAAAAAACTTTCAACACAATTATTAATTAATAATATCTCCAAGTCGAATTATCCTAAATTCATTATTCTTAACACATCAGGTGTTACCTTTACTTTGAATATTGAAACAAAGATAAACAATTACATTTATTTCAAAATAGACTATTTTTAATTAATTGAAAGGAAAAGTTAATTGCACATACTAACATTGTATAAAATAGCATTTCTATAAAATATGAATCATTTATAGCAGAGGTTAATGTTAGTTAGTAAATACTCTTCTACTATTTGATATATATTTCAAAATATATATCCCTCTAGTGAGCATAGAATTAGATTCAGTTTTATAAGAAACTTCAAGTTCGCCTTCCAAAACACATTAAATAAAAACAAAAATAAAATGATTCAGATTATGTTTAATTATTCTAGGCTTGGTTGATGGATTCAAGATAGTTTAATGTGACTTTTAGTTAATTATACCTAATTATTTGTGCATTTTAAATACGAACGTGAAAAACGAACACGCACAATTCAAGGTGAAAAGAGAGAGAGAAGGAGAAAGGGAGGTAGGGAGGGAGGGAGGTGGTGCTGAAAGGTCTCCGCGGCAATTTGTTAGCCTTTGAAACTGGCCACAATTAAATCGGGCTAACAAATCATAAGAATTCACGCAAAACGCAAATCGGTTTTTGGGATGTGAACTTGGGCCAAGATTCGATGGAATTTTGGCCAGCAAATGTCGCTTTGTTTGCGCTTTTTGCCAACATTGATTTCGAAGATTTCAGTGATTTTTTTGTGACAAGTACAGAAAAGTTCTCACGATGCCAGCAGCGCTTCACAGTGTTGGCCAAAAGGGTTGACTCTGCATCTGAATCTGGGTCTTGACTTGGGACTGAGACAGAGACAGAGGCTGGGACTGGAACAGGGACTCGGGAGTTGGGATTCGGGACTTGGGATCTCTGTCTACATTTTGCTGTGCTGTGCTTGTCGCTGTGGCACAAAGAAATTCTTGTGTCGCAAGTTCCAATTATACAAGGCCGCGGCACCAAATCGAAATTGGCCTTTTATGTAAGTAACCGATACGACACGATTCTGATTCTATGCTTTTGCATGACCATAAACAGGCCCAGATAAACTCAAGATCACCGCACGAAGCTGCGTCTTCTTCTCCCCTTCTCCCCTTCTCGATCTGGGGGTTAAGGCTTAGGGCTTACCTCGGCCTCGGCCTCGTCCTCGGCCAATCGCAGATTGAGTCAGCAGCCAGCCTGGTGACCGCTGACCGACCGACCGACCGGTGACCGGTTTATTTGCCCACAACACTGCGACAGAAACTGAGACTAAAGTCGTGTTCACACTGCGTCACAGACAGTCACAGATTATTGTCACAATTCTACTCATAAAAAAAATCTAAGTTTCTGGTACAAAATCAATCCAATGCGGCGTCAGAATAATTCCTTCTCCGCGGCGTCCATTTAATTCCTTCTCCGCCAATATTATGATTATCGGGTCTTTATTCGAAATTTTTTAGTGATCCCCATATTTCGCTAATTAAGCCATGATATTTTGAATACATTTAACTTGAATTGTAAAATGTTATTTTTCTATGTACAGTTTCCGGTAGGTTTGAGGTGTCATCACATTAGTTTGAAGATTTGTTTAGATTGGACTAGATTCTGAGATCTCGAATGCACTGTGACTGTAGTCTGTGACTCAGTGTGAACCCGGCATAAAACTTTGTTTGCCTCACAACAGTTTTGTCGTCCCGTCGACACTTTGCTTTTTTCGAGGGCTGCGACAAGAAAGCAAAAGGAGACTTGTGTCCCTTTCCTGCTCCTGTTCCCGCTCTCGTTCCCGCTCCCGTCACCTTTCACTTAATTTATTGTGTGTATCGCCATTAGTTCTTGCCGAGCACATCAAAAACGAGCCTGTGTGATCAGATAAACCAACGTGCCTCGGTTGCCCAAAAACAAAAGTGAAGAAAGAAGTGAAAAAGGAGAAGAAAGAAGGGAGAAGGGAGAAGCACAAAGTTCGACTCAAGATGTCGCAAGTTTGTCTGATTTATGCCGTGTGAGTTTCGAACTGATCGTTCAGCATAATCGAAATATCGCTGCAGCTAATAACAGCGACAACAACTGCAGTCGCAATCTCGCAGATACTTTTGTATCTGCGCATTGTTTCGCACTTTGGCTACTGCACTTGGCTTGAAGCTGGCCAACGATCGTGTCGCTTGATAAGCGGCCAAGCCAACATATTGATTATGTGCTTAAACCGATTGACAGATGCCGATGCCGATGCAGATACAGATACGTAGATACATTCGCTAGCTGGTTTATCCTGTTGCCGCACGCAATGAGTTGGCGTTTTTCCTGCCACTCTAATTGGGTCGCACTTGAAGGGGGGCAAACAAATTAAGACTTTGTAAACAAGCCGCAACGTTAAGTGAGTTTGGCGAAGAGTCTGCTGCTGTTACTGTATCCGTATCTCAGCTGCTGTATCTATGAGATACACCCACGCCAGGCGTTACATTTGTTGTTGCACATAAATCATGGCCGAGGCCTCGTGCTGTCGATGCTCGCTGCACTTTTCAAATGGATCGTGATGGTTAACCCATTATTAACCCCTGGCAGCGTCATAATTGGCGTGCGCCTTCGAGTTGGACAAGGGGGAGGAAACAGAAGTAGGAGTGGAAGGGGTTTTAAATTTAGAAACGCTCGCAAATGTAGCGAGACGACAGCGGCCGCTTCGGGTTATCGGCCACTTATAGAACGCTCGCCTCGCTCGCTAATGGGCTCATTAAAGAGTCGAAGAGCAGCTCCTTCTGGCCATGGGGTAGGGGTAGAGTTAGGGGTTGGGGTAGTGGTAGGGGGTAGGGGGTAGGGGCTAAGTTGTCGCTGGGCGCTCGTAAATTGTCGCGAGCGCCGCATTATGTTTGACACGTCGCCAAGCTTGGAGATTGCGGCGTGATTATCGCCTCGGCCTTTGACTGTGACCTCCTCCCTCCCCCCAAATGAGTTAGTGTTACTTGCACCTCTCCCCGTGCACTGTTCCTCCCGCGCCACACCTCTATATAGTTTCCAAGCAACTGCGTGACAATATGCGAACGCTCGTAAATTTAATGGCCTCACTGCATTTTCCATCAACATAAATTTTCGTATTGTGTCATTTTCAATTTGCAGCAACGCTTCCATAACTCATTTCTGCCACCCTTCCTCCCCCCTTCCCCTTCCCCCTCCAGTTGTTAGCCTTACTCGAATCAGTTAGCACATGATTTAGAAAAAGTTACAGGCACATCGCAATTTAGAGCAAAGCGTGCTAAAAAAAACTTAGAAACTAAACTAGAAGTAAAAAATAAATCAAAATAAAAAATATATACATATATAGTACATATTTACAAGAATATGATAATAGCATTAGTAAAAGAAATGATAACAATTAGAAATAAGACTCAATCCGTTTAAATTTCTTCCCTTTTCCTACTATATGACAAGATTTAACTTTCTTTATTTTTAATAAATAAATAAAAGATAAAAAATATATCAATAAATAACTGTCACTCTCCCTCCCTCCCTGTCTCTCTATCTCTCTCCCTCTCTCCCTCTCTGTCTCCCAGTTGTAGCTAATGCATTTTCTTTTGTTTCTCTTTGCAGTTCAACCAGGATCTGTACTCGTCCTCGGGCGTCCAGCTGGCCGCCTCATCGAGCGCCTCCGGCAGCTCGCACTCCCCCTGCAGCCCCATCCTGCCGCCCTCGGTGAGCGCCAATGCCGCCGCCGCTGCCGTTGCCGCCGCCGCCCACAATTCGGCGGCTGCTGCCGTCGCGGCGGTGGCCAATCACGCCTCCTCCTCCGGCCTGCAACTTGGAGCTGTTGGCGGCGTCGGCGTCGGCGTTGGCAGCGGTCCAGCCAGCGGATTACTGGGCAGCAACGTGCCCTGCGGCAGCAGCGCCGCCAGCGCCGGACTTGGCATGAGTCCCGTGTTAAGCGGCTCCAGCGCCGGACACGGCATCCACAGCCGGACGCACCAAACCAAAGAAGAGGATCTCATCGTGCCGCGCAGCGAAGCTGAAGGTGAGAATAACTTGGCAACAAATTCAGCGAATACTGCCAATTCATAGCACTCAAAGTATTCGTTGGCTGTAGAAATTTGTTTACTTAATGAACATCAATTAAATGCAATAATATAGCTAACTACAATTTTAGAATCGGTATATATGTATCTTTAAATTGGAAATTTATACAAATACATATGAATATCGAGGTCTCAGTTGACTGCAGAAATTGATTTGCTTATTAAACGTCAACTAGTTAACTTCAATTTTAATCAGAGAGATATTATTCTTTAATTTGGTCATCAATTTCTATGAACTTTCTTTTAGTTAACTAGACATTGGAATAATCAGATTTGGAGCTCAAAATTAAATTAGAATATGAGATTTTAAATTGACAATTAAGTTAGGTAACAGAAAATTGTAATATTTCGAATATCGAAATTTTCTTATTTATTTATCGTCTACCAAAAGCAGACGACTTCGAATTTTAAATAGAATTAGAAAAAATGTATTATTAACAACTTAATTAAATTAATTTTAAAATGGAAAAAGTTAAAACAATAGTTCAAAATCGTGACAAACTTTTTATTAACTATCTCCAAAAGTATCTGTGATTTAAAAATGCATTCTTATTTAGTATTCAAAAAGCAAATTCGTTCAATTCATTTAACTGAACAAAATCAAGAATACTAAAACTTGCAGTGCAAATTGATTGCTAAAATATAGTGAACTTCTAGTATAAAGTATATAGTGTATACATGTGTTCATAAAATAAGCATATTTATTTATTATATTTGCCTTGGCTGCGAATAAATAAATGAGTACTCGTATAAGCTCACATTGTTGCTGTCAGCATTGAAGATCGATTGTTGGCCACGGTTGGAATGTGCTGCCGTTTTAACACTGCGAAGAACGGGATAGAGAGAGAAAGAGAGAGAGTGAGAAAGAGTGCAAAAGAGAGAGAAGAGAGAGCGGGGGGGGGGGGGGCAGCAAGCAAGCTAATTAATTTGCACATTTTTGAGATTGCTCGACAGCATTCCAACGAGTTAACATTTAATAATTTATATCATATTTGATTACGGAAATGCAACTCGGAACATGCAGCAATGAATGCAATGAACTTCGCACCTCTCCTGCCCCTCCGCGTGCGTGTTGCATTTGCGGTCTTCAGTTGTTGTCAATAATGAGATGCATTTGATTTATTTCATTTTATTTTATTTTTATTTGGCATTTCAGCGCGCCTGGTGGGCTCCCAACAGCATCATCATCATAATGAATCATCCTGCTCCTCTGGCCCGGACTCGCCGCGCCATCCGCACTCCCACCCGCATTCGCTGCACGGCCCGGTCGGCGCGTCCTCGACGGGCGTCGCCCCCGGCACGGGCGTCATGTCCAAGGACCTGCCGCTGGACACCAGCAGCAGCACTGGCGGTGGCGGTGGCGGCGGCGTCGCTGGCGCCAGCAGCCAAGGACACGCCCAGTATCTGTCGGCCACCTGCGTTGTATTCACCAACTACTCGGGCGACACGGCCAGCGTGGTCGATGAGCATTTCTCCCGTGCGCTCAACTACAGCAACAAGGATGCAAAAGGTAGGTAACTCCAACATTCTCAACCTACATGCACAGAAAACAATTCATTCTAAAATTCAAGTTGAAAATTCTTGATTTTTTCATCGATTTTTTATGTTAAGTATATAAAATGCGGATAAAGTGGCAGCCACTCAGAATAGAAAATAGTCAAAAAAAAAAATAGACATCAAAATAAATACTTAGAGATCCCCGATAGTCAAAATATTTGTGGAGAAGGAATTAAGAAATTGGTACTCGAATCAAGTATTCCGTACTTGGTTAATGAAAATTTCGGATAATCGAACTGTTGACATCGCGTTGGAGAGAATCCCGGACTTGTTTCTTCTGTGTACTAAATAATATTAAATCTGCCATATCATTAGCTCCCTCGCCTGCCCACACTCAGCATTTACATGTTGATCAAAAGACCCGCACATGTCATGTACTTGTCCCAGCTGTCAGTTTGCGTGTTGGCGTTAACAATTACCCAGAACCTGAAGCAGAACCACGACCATTATGAGCAACTGCATCTGAATCTGAATCTGACTCGGAATCAGAAATAGTAGCAGTTCTAGAATGGGGAGTATTTGCTCTCATAATTAGTCCAAGAATCAGAGCAGAGTTATTCAAATGTCGCGTGCAATTGAAAATCCCATTTTCAACTGTAGAAAAATGCTCAAGAAATTTCTTATAAATAATCTAATACAACTTGCAACTCATACAATATGTCCATATCTGGCACAGACAATTTAAATAGCATTGCGAACTTGAAACTATTCAAATGAACCTCGCATATCGCATTTGAGGCAGACGGCAAAGACAATCTCAGATGTATCTTATATAGCACGTAGTCCTCTCGAGTTCCCAAATGCGGCTGCGTTTTTGCAGTTCAGCTTTTGCCCTTCCCTCCCCTCGTGTTTGCGTTGTACTTTTGTTGAATGCCACTGCGTCGCACAATAAACCAAATAAATCAAGTTGCCACTTGCCACTCGCTTGTTCTTTCGATTTCAAAATTAATTACCTCCTTTAATGAAGATAAACGTTTCGTTTGTTCATGCCTGTCGCTCTCTTTCTTTCCTCCTGCCTCTCCTTCTGGCCCTTGTCTCCTATCTCCCGTCTCTTGCCTGTTTTCCTAACCTCCTCTTTGTGTCTTTTGTCATTTCTGTTTATTTTTCAACTTTGCATCTTTTGGTTTGCTTTGCATAATTTGTTGCTCATTGTAGAACCATTTGTAGGATTATATAATTTACTAAGTACTCGTATTAATAGGTATTTAAATGTATCTGAAATACATTTATAATACTAACCAAATTTAAAGAAAATAAGTTTGATTTTCCATGAAGCTGCTTCAATTATAAATGAAATATATTTCAAAAGTGGAAATTTATATTTATATAAGCATAGCTTTCATCTCTTGTATTCTTCTTATAAAATAATATCTACTATTTTGATTTTTTTCATATGTGAAGTGAAACTTTTTTTGAAAATGTTAAAAAATTTTTATACTTTCTAAACTTTGAGCTCTCATTATTTTGTGATAACTTAACCTATATTGATGAACAATGCTTTTTTGTTCATCGTTTGACTTATTAATTGATAGTTCAGTTAAATTTTGTTCATCTGTAAAGCTAAATTTTTTTTCAAAAATTCTTCAAAATTTCCATACCCCTTTACATATTTTCCAAATCTTTGAACTCTCATAACTTTGTTAAGAGTTAAGCGATTTTGAATAATAATAGTTTTTTGATCATTGCTTGACTTCTAAATTGAGATTTCATTTAAATTCTGTTTATTTGTGAAGTTTAAATTGTTTCCAAAATTTTCTTTAATTTCCACGCTTACTTAATGGAAAGTCCTGGCTGTTCTTGACTCTTTAGTGCACAATCCTTTTCCTACGTTTTTACTTTCTATCTTTCCTTAAGCTGCCGTGCTATTGCCAATTTACAATGTCTATTTTTAAGCCAGTTTTAAACCGCTTACACTCATATGCCAGCAGGTTGCCTCATTTTATTGCTTAATCAATCAATTATCGTTTTTTTGGGGACACACATTCGCATGCTAAGCAGAGGCCGCATTTAATGTGCTTTACGTGTCCTTGTACCGTGCTCAGCATCATCTTCAGCCACACTCCATTCGCATTTTGGCCGCATCCACCCACAACGTTTTGGCCAATCAACGAGCACTTGAACAATTTGCGGCGTATTCCTTTTTACCGCTAATCGCAATCGCAGTCGCCTTTTATTGACTTTCTGTGGCTGTTGCCAATGGGGGAGTGTGTGTGTGTGTGTGTGTGTGTGAAACATACCTGGCTAAGGCTATTGCCACTTTGATTGTGCAATTTCGGTGTAGTAAAATTGCATTCGACACGCGTTAATTGGAAATTTGCGTTTGCTGTAAAATTCAATCAGATAAAAGAGCGTAACCAATTGAATGGGAACTCCCCTAATAATTGAAAGTCTTTCTTTTACATGCTATAAATGAAAGCAAATTATTTAAATAAAGAAAATATTAACTTAAATTATTGTTACTATTTAACATAATTAAAAAAGTATAAAGATACTTTCCAAAGTATCTTTGTATCATAATGTTTTTTTTTTGAGTTCTCTATGTTTAAGTCTGCACACTAAATGCATCGTTTGAGTTATTAAATGAAGCGAAATTTTTGATTTGAACTCTGTTTTACATTTAATTTGCACTTGTTGCCATCGCAACCTTTGTGTTTATCTTTGATATCCATAATGAAATTCAATTAGGCAATTTGCTGAATGAAACCAAAAGTTTTGTGCGCTAATTTGTGCTTGTTGTTGTATTTGTTATAAATATTTATTGTTGTAGTTGTTGTTGTTGTTGTTGCTTTTGTTGTTGTTGTAGTTGCAGTAACCACAAGTGAACCACACGCCCACTAAGCAAACTGTGAAACTTGCGCAATTCAAATATCTAAAGGCAAAAAAAAAAAAAAACAATACAAGTTTTTTGTTGCGGTTGCTGCTCTTGTTGTTGTTGTTGTTGTTGTGGTTGTTGTGACGCTGCTTAATGGTATTTAAAGTTCATTTTGGCCATTTGTCTATTTGAGTGGTTTGCACATATATAAATACAGACACACACACACACACATTTGAACACGTGGTACTTTAAAAACTATTCAGCATTTATATAGATTTTTCTCTTTGGCTCAGTGTGCAGTTTGTTGTTGTTGTTGTTGTTGCTGTTTTATGTACGAATAAACACTTGCAGATACATATAAATATGTGTGAATATATGCATGGTATATATAAACATGTATATATACATATATCTAGTTGGAATGTGCTATAAAATGTCGCCGGAATGCGATGTGGTCGATGCTGTTGTTGTTGTTGCTGTTGTGCGGTTCGTCTGGCGGTGCCAATGCCGAATGCCGCATAGATTCCTCATTACGGTTTTAAAATGCATTTCAATTAACTGCTCACTCGAGATACACTCACATTCAAACACACACACACTGTGTGGCACGCTTGCACTTTCAGTTTGTGTTTGTGTTGTGACTCTTAAAATATCGCCGGCATCAGCAGCAGCAACATCCCTCCGACAATCCCTCCAAGATTGTGAATGCCCCGAGACGTCCTCAGCTGCAGCCTTCAGTTGTTCAGTTGTTCATTTCTTCATTTGCTCAGTTGTTCAGTTGCTCAGTTTGCCTGGCACTTTCATATGATATTCGAATGCTACGAGTATTTAATTAGATGCTTCAAGAATTCGATTTAAAATTCCTTGGCACCCGCCGCTGTCGCAGATGCAAGAACCGACACCGAATTCGAATCCAATTTCGAACCCTAAACAGAACCAAATTTCCACTTGTCTCTGCCTCATTCGCAATCCTATTTACATTTTCATTTCCATTTCGATTAGAGCAGGAAAATAAGGATATCTTAGGCACGCCAAATTGTTGATACCCTTATTTCATTTTCGACTGATTGTTCATACGACAATTATGTCTTATAGAAGCCAGAACTTAATTTAATTTTGTAAACAATTATTAAATAATATCAAATACATTTTATTAAATTTTTATGGAAATATCCATCGAAACAAAAAAGTTTGTCATACTAAAGATTGATTTTCGATTGATTGTTAAGATAATACCTACAGGACATAATAATCTAATTTTAGCCAAATTAGTTCTGGATGAATAACACAATTAGTATGTTTGAGATATCTCAAGAGTCAACATAATGTTCATACCAAAACAAAATTTTCGACAGATCGTTCCTATGAGATCTATATGATTCAGTGGAGAAATATTTACCAAACTTAGTCAGGATGTGTAAGACAATCGATCGATCGATTGCTCCTATACCTAGCTAAAGATAGAGCTCTAACAATTGAAGAATTCTTTTAAGAAGAGCATACTGAAATGTTTAATTTATACAAAGTATTTCTTCCGAAGTAAATGACAAATAGATACATATATTTCATTCTGTTCCTTAATGCGTTACACATTTTAAAAAAAGTATACTACCCTCAGCAAGTGTATTTATAAAAAGGACACTTCTCAAAGGGAGTTGGCAACTGTGTCTATGTGTGGTCGTGTGATCTGAGCTCTTATCTCTTATCAGCATCAGGTGCAACTTCATTAGACGGCCGGGATGATCAGGTGAAAGGTGAGCGCGGTCATCATCAGGTAGCAATTGCGGCTTTCGCTTTGAAAGTGAAATGTGTAGTAGAAGTGGATGTGGAAGTTGATGTTGCAGGCGTTGCTGCAAGCAGAGGGCAAAGGGGCAAGGGGACTGTCGCCAAAATCTTCGACATCGTCGGTTGCTGCGGTTTCAGCGGCTGCTGTTGCTTGTTTGCACATTAATGGGAATTCCTGGCCGTCAGTTGGGCGAGTGAGTGAATGACTATGACGCTGAAGATGGCGACGACGATGACGACTTTTTGTCAGGCATTTCATTTCACTCTCGCACTCTCTCTCTATCTTGCCACTGCCACTGAATGAGGCACGCGGCATCACTAACCAAGCAACGAACCAAGTCAGCCACATCATCAGCATTCAAGGCACACTCACAACGTGCCGGGCAAAGTCGCGACTTGCAACATATCCTCAAAAGCTACAGCTGCCCCAACTTTAGCCAGCTCTTCCTCTGCTTCTTCTCTATTCCCATTGCCACATGTCTCTTTGCCCCTCTTTCACTGCCTCTGCCTCTGTTGCTGCAGTTGTTGTATATTTTTCTCTCGAATTGAGTTTGGAATGTTGTCAACGCAAATGCGCCTATGTCCCAGTACACTCGCTGTGGCAAGTCCCCAAGTTGCACAGTTGCCACAGTCCTTGGCACATGTGCATGCCACAGACGCCAGCCAGCCAGCCAGCCAGCCAACCAGCCAACCAACCAACCAACCAAATGTTGTTGCTATTTTCGGCAACAATTTTCATGCAGCTCCATTACACGCGCTTCTTGTGGCTGCCACATAATGGAGATGTCTTCGTGTTCTCGTCTTTGCGATTTCATAAACGCGTAGATTTACAACCATTTAATACAAGTGATGATCCTGAACACGGCAACAACAAAGACAACAACGGCAACAACAACAATGAGAACGACAACAAACATTCCGCTCAGTTATTTGCAACAAGCCGTGGCGCCGACGACAACAACATACATATAGACATACATAAGTACGTGCTGCGTGCCACAGTTGCCACAGTTAATCATCATGCACTTGAATTCAAATTGAAATTTAAGTTAAGTTGCCCCAATCCCCACTAGAGTGAAGTTTATTGTTCTTTTTTTAACTTTTTATTATTATGTGTATATACACAGAAAATAAATATTACTCTCTAGAATTCAAGTATAAAACTCTCGATTTTAGCATATATGTTTTTTTTTAAATATTGATTCAGGATACTATTTTTAAATTAACATAATATGCGCTTAAATTGGCAGTAGTTTAGAAAGAAAGAGACCCGACAATTCAAATATTTGCGGATGAGGAATTTTAAAGTTATGCTTGAATCAAGTATTCAGTAATCGATCTGTACTTAGATCTCCAAAAGTTTAATGTTGCGTGTTTCGGAATTCAAATACAAAATAAAATATACGATATGCGATGTGTGGAAAGCTCTATCAACATTTTCCATTTGTTTTTCTCATTTTCTTACTCGATTTCAGATAGCAACAGCCCCATGACGAGTCGCAATTTCCCACCATCGTTCTGGAACAGCAATTACGTGCATCCCCTACCCGCCCCCACACATCCACAGGTAAGTGTCGACTAGCGAGCTACCAGAAAACACAATGCCATGACCACGAAAACGATTAACTGCAATACGTGCCGCAATTACGAGTATCGAGTTCGAGTTCGAGTCTGCAACTCGAGGATCGAGGAAGGTCTCAGCTCTCAGCTCTCAGACTCGCACATTCTAAATAAGTTGTAATTCGGGCTCTGCGCTAACCGGCAATCTCTTCTGCCCAATCTCTGTCCATATCCAGGTTAGCGACTTGTACGGCACCGCGACGGACACCGGCTACGCCGCCGATCCCTGGGTGCCGCACGCGGCGGCCGCGCACTATGGTTCCTACGCGCACGCGGCGCATGCGCATGCGGCCCACGCACACGCCTACCACCACAACATGGCCCAATACGGCAGCCTCCTGCGCCTGCCCCAGCAGTACAGCCACGGCACCAGGTAAGACACATTTCCCCAGTCCGCGAAGAGACCTCAGTGAGGATTAAGCGATCGTTAGACGATTCCATCGGAATGTTATAATGATAAGCTCCAAACAGAAGCATATTTAACTGAAACGCATCCATTTAGCGAAAGATTGATCAATCAACACAACGAAATAAAGTTTTCTTTCACTAAGTAAGAATTAAGCGATCGTTAGTCGATTTCATCGGAATGTTATAATGATAAGCTCCAAACAGAAGCATATTTAACTGAAACGCATCCATTTAGCGAAAGATTGATCAATCAACACAACGAAATAAAGTTTTCTTTCCCTAAGTAAGAATTAAGCGATCGTTAGTCGATTTCATCGGAATGTTATAATGATAAGTTCCAAACAGAAGCATATTTAACTAAAACGCATTAATTTTTCAAATGATTGATCAATCAACACAGGGATATAAACTTGTCTTGCCCTAAGTAAGGATTAAGTGATCGTTAGACGATTCCATTTGAATGCTATTATGATAAGCTTCAAACAGACACTTTTTTGACTCAATCCGATCCATTTAGCGAATGATTGATCAATCAACACAACAAAATATACTTAAAAGGGCCTAAAGAAAACATAAATCCATCGTTAAATACTTGATTTAAATTTAAAGTTAGTAGAAACAGGAGCATCTTTAACTTAAACGAATTCATCAAGTGAATGATTGATCAATCAACACAAAGAAGCAAACTTCTGACTTAAGAAGGGATTAAGCGAACTTACATTTTATTGTCTAAGTTAATTCATTTAGGAAAGATACTTAGTCTTAGATTTATGTGATAAACTTGGAATAATAGCTAACTGAAATAGAAATAATGCATCTTATAGAAATAAATGCTTATGATTGATCAATCATAATATTTGCATATGAATACTGTGATTTCACTTAGACTTTTTAGTAAATCTGTATCTGACTACGTCCTTGTTTTAACCCCTTGCAGACTCCACCACGACCAGCAGACAGCTCATGCCCTGGAGAGTGCGGCGGCCTACTCGAGTTACCCAACAATGGCAGGTGCGTGAAAGGACCAAAGAGGACATGTGACATTTGTCCATTTATCCATTTGTGTGCCATTGTCATGGCAATGCGCTTGACCTTTAATAAAACGTGTTTTATTTTTGTTCTTTTCTTTGTTTCGTCTGCCCACGTGAAGGACTGGAAGCTCAAGTGCAGGAATCGTCAAAGGATCTGTATTGGTTCTAGGAGCATCCGGCGGAGAGGTCTCTCGTGTTATCCCACAACGCCGGCTGGACCAGCTGGTTAGGGGGGAATTTTCGATGATGTTGTATAAAAGGAAAAGCGACACTCAAGTTATAAATCACAACCAAGAAACAAGAAACAACAAGAAGCCCAACAATAAATGCTAATATTAAGTAAAATCGAAATAAATGTGCAAAATAGCTAAAACATCCGTAGAAAACCCCTGAAAACTTCAAACTGGAAAATGTTGAGAAACAATACAATACACATTTTTAAAATGTTGCAGATAATTGAGAAATTTGTTTGTAATTAAAGTGAGTCTGTGAGGTTTACATTTAAATTTAAATATACTTTTACTCTTAAATATTGTAAACAATTCGCGTATTAAAAATTATGTAATTTTTGTATTGTAATCCCCATAAGTTTAGCATCCCATATCAGCAAGTTAGACACGCCTACATTTAAATACTATATATACTATTTACATACATACATGCTACATACATAATATACATATATACAAATAAATATAAATTTAAATCAACATACATACATATATAAACATATGTATTTGTATATGTTCTTATGCATAATCTGCGTTAGAGTTTTTGGGTAACAATTTACTAAAGCGATAATAAGTATAACACTAAAGATAATAATCAACATTTCTTGTATAGTTAACGAATTGGACATGAACATATAAATATTTGAAAGCTAGAATTTATTTTGTTTAATACTTATATCTTCAATTTTGAATTTGAATTTCACAAATTAGGTTATACAAATTGAATGCGACAAAAAAGCAAAACAAAACAAACCGACTAAAATAAAAACAATTTGAATACAATCAAAATATCACATGTGTTTTACTTTGAAGGGTGAAATATTTGAAGATTTGTATCTTCTTGGAGAGCTAACTTTCAGGAATTCTTCGGAGAAGAACAAGGACTTCAAGGAGCGAAGACTTACGATTGGATCTCATTTTATCTGGAATGAATAATGATTGTTTAAATTGGACAATCATATTCTTAGCCTTTTCATCGGGCACTTTGATAAGAATCAATATTATTACATAACATAATCATTTGAAATATTCCTACTGCTCTTTTCCCCGCCTTCTTCAACTCCTGATCATAATTTATGCAAACGGCCAGTTAATGATTCCATTTGGACTGAGATAACGTAAGCTTGCCAGTCAAAACGTTGAATAGCTGAGCCCAGATATGAATCAAGAGAACAAATTTAATAATCGTTAATTTCACATGTGCATGTTTTCCACGCCATTTAGCCAGGCGCCTTATTAATCTCGGGCTATTTATCATCGGCGTTGGCGTTGGACGGAGGCCCCGAAACGAGCAGAAGATGCATAATTAATGAAAAACAAATCTCAGATAGCCCGACTCATAAATAAGATACAATTTTGTGACCGTGACTGAAGCTGAGACTGAGACTGAGCTGGTCTCTTTGGTTTTTTGATTCTGACTGCACACAGATATCAAGATACACATACAGCTGCAGATACATTCACAGATACAGATACAGATACAGATACATGTGAAGACACTACTTCCTGAGTTAAGTTGGAACGACGTTCTTATTGTTATGGCTATTATACAATACGCGAAGAGAGGCGCGTAACATATTATTGACTTTCAATGACTTATCGCACAGTTGGCCAACAGTTGGCCCGTCTGTTAGCCAGTCTCTTGGCCAGCCAGTCCGGCTGCCGTTCTCTCCCAGCAATCCTCTGTCCTCATGCTCTGCTCATGAATTAAAGAAACGGACAAACGCGCGACATGCTCCCGTGTGCGTATTTACATCAAGTCTTTTTGCCACCGGCCACTAAACTGGCCGACTGGTTCCAGCCTGGCTCTGACTCTGGCTCTCGATCTGGCTTTGTCTCTCGATCATCGACGGGGGGACTAAGGCGACTCGCGTTGCAGTGAAACAAATTTATTACTGATCGATCGTTGGGGCAACCGTGGTAACATTATTTTACCATAAGAATTCCATAATTCGGACGCGGATGCGGACACACGACTAACTGGGCTAACTGTGGCCCTCTCGCCCCTGTCGCCAAGGTGTTCAGCAATTCGCCAATGCGTTTGCTCTGGGTTTATCGCTTTTTAATAACTGCACGACCACTGTTGAAATTCGTTTATTTCATTCACTTTTTTCTCATTGTTTTTCACTTCTTTCTCTTGTGTTTTTCTCTGACGTTGTCACTCAACTTTGGGATGCGACAGATGGTTCCGTTTTTGGCGGCACTTCCTTGTTCCGCTTTGGGCCAAGCTGAATCAGCAATGGGTCAACATCAGTCTTTATTGTCTCATTGTGTGCTAATGAGTTGCACTTTCATCGACATTGTGTGTACTGAGTTTCCCACCTGGAGGCAGCTTAGTGTACAAGTTCTGAATCCTTAAGCAGGAAAACTCTTATTTATGTAATACTTAATTTAAAACACAGTTTTTAAATAAGCAACATAGTTTTATTAATAACTAGTAATTATAAAAATATTCCATATAATTATGATAGGCTCAGAGTCGTTTTTATTCGTATTCATAATTAAATCTGTTGAACAACTCCGCAAATATTTATGCTTCAATTATTTCTTCTTCGAAATATTTAATAATCATTGCTACATCATAAATATCAATTTGACATGAGAGCATTACGTATCTTCTTTGATCTTGTATCACTATTTTCACTGAATGTCTCAATTATTGAGAAATGTTGAATCATTGGACTTTCAACAAGTTCAACTTTTTTGAAGCTCATCCGATTTCCCTGGGAAGTGTTTTATTTTTTATAATATTAACCCTACTTTAACTTTGCTTTTAAATTTTTTGATTCTGAGACAAACAATTTTTTTCAAAAATTTGTTGATTTTTACATAGTAGCCCCTTTAAATTTTTCGAAAATTTTCAAAAATTTTAAATCTTAAATTAATTTTTTTAATCGACTCGACGGTTAAAAAAGTACTTTTGCGCTTATTTCCACTTTTTATCTTGAAAATCTTAACGGTTAATTCGGAAATAATTCCTGTTTTTGGGTTTCGGTATTTCAGTTACGGTTACGGTTTTAATTCCTGTTATTTCTCAAAAGAATATAATTTCAAATGTATTTAAAGGTAAGTAAAATAAGTTAAAAGGAATGGTAACATTCAGAAATCGAAGATTTTCTAAAAAGAATCGCTACGAAATTTTACATTGATTTTCTTCCCCAATAGATTTGCTATAGCCATTCATCGACTTGGACAAATGAAAATGAAATTGTCTCGAAATAAAATGGAAATTAATTTGGGTGGAGATAAACAAGAAGAGAGCCGGGGAAATGTCAACGAGAACAAATCGAGCGACGTGTTAAATTATGCCAAAGCAGAGGAGCTAACCAAAGTTGATAATAAATAAGATGGGAAAACAATAATAAAACCGAGCCAAAGACTGGAACAACATTGGATGTATTATTTTTGGGACACGCACACTCGTGTCGAGAGTGTGAACTATGGGAACTTTGACATGGACAGAAACTGAGGCACTTTATGGGCGCCGCATGTTTCATCGCCACTCGTGCCCATCGTCATTCTCATTCTCATTTTCCATTTCCCATTTCCCAATATCCCTAGTCGCATTTACCTTTGCCTGGCCACAGCACATAAATAAAGCGCATTTCCCAGCGAGAGTCGAGACTCGATGTCGAGTGTTGTTGTCTTTGGGGCATTTGAGAGCGTTGCGGATACGCGATTGAGGCTTCTTCGCGTCACGCATCCCGTGGACGTGGATGGCCCTGGATGGCTCTTAAATGCTTAATGGCCAATCGTAAATTCGATCAAACTGAATTGGCTGCTAATTGAGGGAGGAGGTTTCACTTCTGCCTTGGCCCACTCACAGTGCTATGACCGTAGTAGCTCCAATGTCCTGGCTGAATTGGAAAAACGTTTGTGGCTCCGTCAGAAATCAATTTATAATTAACGTAGAATTAACATATTTGGACCACATGTTTTTGCATGGCTCGTCCATTGATCCCACATGCAGCGTTGATTACGGCTACTGATGTTGTGGCTACATGTTCTGCTGTGGTTCGATTGCCACAGACGCATCCGCAGCCGCATCCGCATCCATGTGGCGACTGGCGATGCCGATGGCTCCTGCGATTGCGCAGACTATCAGCAGCGTTAAAAAAGCAATACATCATTTTCCTGCTGCCTTTGCAGTTCGTCTCTCATTTTGGGTTCATTTGTGCGTCGGCCTGCGGTTGCACTCGATATGCACATGTGTGTGTGTGAATGTGTGTGTGTGTGTGTGTATCTGTGTCTGCTTCTCTCTCTCTTTTTGTCTGTGTGTGCGGTTTTTGTAGGTTGGCCGGTCACGTCAGGAGCCTGGCGTTATTGTGATTTATTTGTCTGATCTCTGAACCAGCCTCCAGCAGGCAATTCCCAGCTTCTGTTTCTCTTCCAGTTTCTGTCTCAATTTCTGTTGCAGTGTAAGGTGGCGCAATTGACATTTCCTGTGGAAAATATCGGAAAAGCGTAATGCTCCATTGATATTCTAATTAATGTATACGAAACCATATGCATTCTCATAATTTCACTTAAGAATATAAGCATGTACACAGCAAAAAATTACTATCTTAAAATTTAAGTTTCAAATTCTAGATGTATTTTTAAAATAGTCAAAAAAGACAAGAGCATTTGAATTAAATAATCGTATTTGAATCAAGTAATACTTATTTGCTTTCCGAAAATCTGTGATCCATTTTATCTCGGACTTCCGTATTTTTTTCGCTGTGTACCACACTTACCTACTTGGTTCTTTGAGTTGACATTGTCAGTAATTCAGTAATTTACACGTTACACAAATATGGTGAAATTATGGAAAATTCGCATAAAAACAAACACTTCAAAGCGGGAATTCCAAGGCCCATCCCCAACTTCTTTTGGGACCATCCCATCTCTTACTTATAACCCTAACTACCTACAAAACAGACTCACATTGAGCACCTTGGCAAAACTTTTGAAATTCAGACCGCGTTAAAATACTTTTCCCCTTTGTTCTTTTCAATTTGCCTAACAAAAGCGGCGAATGGCAACGAGAGAACTTTCTACCGTTTCGACATGACAAGACAACCCGACGGGGGAGCAGATAGAAAGAGAGAAAGGCAGACAGACAGACAGACAGACAGACAGACAGGACAGGCAGACAGACAGGACAGACAGGAGGAAAGGTCTTTCCTTAGCTCACCTTCTCAGCCGCCATCTAAGACCCATTTGGTCCTAAGGCATCCAGGAACAGGACCAAATCGGGTTGATTTTCCGCCTGCCTGCCGTTTTCCGTTCCCCTGGCTGGCGAACTCCTTTGGCTCCTTTGGCGCCCGTTGCCAAGACGCTTCACAATAAACCTAATCTGCTCATAATGGGAAAATAATTCACAAAAATGCTCCAGTTCGAGGCCGAGTTCGAGTCGTAGCTGCATTTGCACTTGGCCAGTGCCAGTCGGTAAATTTATAAAGCCCCCACAATCTCCCACCCCCATCCCGCTACTGCCATATTCCCTTTTAAGCAGCAATTAGAGGCGCGCTGTTCAAACTCGAAGACAAAGGGTCCCTGGACGCACTTAGCTCTGGAAGTGGGCAAATCTAACCAATGGAAAAAGCGAGTTTATTAGTTTTGGCCAGATTCAACTTTTCTTGGTCCTGCTTGAAAAGCATCTGGGCCAAGGGATAAGCAGTTATTTTTGATTATAAACTGAATGGGATAATATTGTGGCGCGTTTTCTTAATAAAAGTTAACAACATTCGCCTTAAGTTTCCAACGCTTTTTATATCTTAGGAGTTTAGAAAATATCCTTGTATAATTTTGGGGAGTTCGGTTGGAAAGAATTTAAAGACTTATAATGAAATTTAAGAACTACTAAAGATATCCAAAGCAATAGAATATTTATGTCTAGGACATAATTTACTTAGTTATTGAGTGTGTGATATATCCTTGCTAAAAATTTGCTTATTGACAGGGTATCCAACCGTAACGAATATCGGTTTCGGTTACGGTTTCGATTATGTTCGCGTTGTCACAATGTGACACAATGTATCACAAAACTGGATTTTCGACTGACCAAATTTGGTCAATACAATTGTGACCATCTCAGATGCATGCTCTGTAAAATTGGTTCATATAGCTGTGTGTCAATTATTGTAAATTAACTGTATATGAGAAATGTTGAATCTTTGGACTTTCAACAAGCACAACTTCATTAAAGCTCAACCGATTTCCATGAGGAATGTCTTATTTTTCATAATATTAACCCTACTTTAACTTTGCTTTTAAATTTTTTGGTTCTGAGACAACAATTTTTTATCGAAAATTTGTTGATTTTTACATAGTAACCCCTTTACATTTTTCTCAAAATTTTAAAAAATTTTAAATCCTAAATTTATTCTTTAAATCGACTCCAGGTGATAAAATTAGGGTAAAAAAGTACTTTTGGACTAAATTTCGATTTGTTTCTTTAAGATGTAAGTGAAAAAGTGCAAAATGTTCCCTAATTTATAGTACATGGTTTAGTCAGAATTTAGCACAACTAAAAATTGGAAAATTGAATAGTATTAAACATTTATCCAAAGAGTTTCAACTCGTTAGGATAATTAACACAGAAGTTATAAAGGTGTAAATGTATCCAGGATACCGAAGGAGCACTTGGTTATCTTATTGTAACATTCCTGCCTACAGGGTATCTTGTAGCCAAGCATTCTCGCTAAGAGCTCTGTAATTTACGTTTCCATTATGCAATCATATAAAATGAAAGCTGAAACTGATTACTGCAACAAACAGAGAGGAGGAGAGAAAGAAAAAGAGAGGGAGATAGGAAGAGAGAGTAAAAACCATATGAAATATGTTGAGATCAGAAAAAAAAAATTGGTAAATGGCATGAAATTGAGTTAATTAAAAGGGAATCCGATGCGCCCACGGCCCACACGAACATCCAAATAGACGAACTGAATGCCATGAAATGCAGGGAGCAGGAAAAAAGCCAAATAAAAAAGAGACAGACGCAGAGATGAATATAAAATATTTGGTTAATAATGCACACGTATGAGGAGAACACACATACACATGCACACACACGTATGCAGTTCATAACGCCAAATGCCTCGTGGATGCGAACAGAAATTGTTGAAATTGTTGAAATTCGGTAGAATAAAAAACAAATAAAAAAGTATCAGAAAAAAAAAGAATATGCGGCAAAGCTGCTTTAAAATGCATTCAAGTGCAAGTGCCGCAAATGCAGTTCACTTCGTTGGATCGATTTTAATATTGAAAGAAACAGGCGGAAAAGAAAAAGACCAACAAACACACAGCAACAACAACAACAACAACAACAACAACAACAAAAGCAACGCCAGTTGCAACATTTGCCAAAAGTTTGGCCAAGCAGCACATTTTGGGTATGGCTCCAGTTCCAGCTCCAACTCTAGTTCCATTCCAGCACTCAGGCCCAGAGAGAGCGTGCGTGCGAGCGGGACAACCATAGTGTGCGTGACAGCAGCAGCAGCAGCAGCTGGCGTGATGTATTCGCATGGCAAGCAAACAATTCATTTCGTGCAACATATCAGCAACAACAAGCTAAAGGCAGCTTGAAGGGGGGTTGCGACAGACTACAGACGACAGACGACAGGCGGCGGCTTCGGGTTTCGGCTTATGCCATCAGATAAGAGCAAGTAAAAAGGCAACAACAACGTTAGCGCAACAGCAGCAGCAGTAGAAAAGTCTCCGCCCCATGCGAGCGCACACAGTGTGAACCCCTTAGGCAGTGTCTGTGTGTGAGTGCACAAACCAGTTTGCTGTCATTGTGTATTTGTATGTGAGTGTGTGTGTGTGTGTGTGTGTGAGTAAGAGCAGCAAGCAGACATCTTTGCCAAGGGTTGGACTTGGCAGCAACAACAAAAATTACAACAGTCTATAAGTGGGAGAAGGGGGAGCATATTATGCTCGCACATATACATAAACACAATAATGGCGAAAGGACACAGACACACACATAAATATATAGTCACTGAGACAGGGACACCCGCGTATTTTGATAAACTCCATGCACACCACTCAGACTTGGACTCGCTGCTGACCTTATGCGCAAATTGGCCACGTTGCAGGCAGGCAGGAGCCAGGACAGGACAGGACAGGACAGACCTGGTCGGGATCTGGTAGTGGTAGTGGTAATGGTAATGGTAATGGTGGCTACGCATGCAAAGCGGGACACGCGGCGTATGTGCAACGCTGCTAATTGCCACACACAAAATACTTTGTTAACTATGCGGTGCTGTCATAATTCTTCAGAGAGAGCCCACCACCTACAGCCACTTCCATGTCCGAAAAATGATGAAATATGCGCAGTGTTATTGCTAATACGCATTCCAGTTGCAGTTTAGCAGCATCGAGCAAACCAAACCTGGTACACTCAGAAAAAAATCAAGATTTCCGAAGCTCGAAATTTTCAAAACGGAGAGCAAAAATCTTATTTCAAGTTCGCTTTTCGCAGTCTCTTGTATCTTAAAAAAGGATTTTTCTGGGATACTTTACTTACGTTTTGGAATAAATTTCAGTATGTTTAACATCGCATCATTCTAGTTTAAAGACACAAAAATCTTAAACTCATCCCAAAATGTACTTGTTTCTAACACAAAACATTCTCAAAAGCGATTTCTAAAGATGCTTGATTGAGAACGACAAATGAAAACTTATACAGATCATTTCATAGTTTAATTTAAAACAATCTTTAAATTTGAAAAGAAAACGATAATAATTAGTGTACTGATGGCATATTTTTCTGAGTGTATGGACGTATTTAGTTTTAGGATGGCGTATTTTGTCCGAGTGTAGAGTTGGGCTTATGCGACCGCCCAGCTGGAGCTGATGTTGGAGCTGAAACTAAAGCTGATGCTCCCTCACAGTGGAATGCCACTGTCGTTGCCGGCATGTCAAAGTGAATAACTCAATAGCCATATTGGGTGTCCACCTGTCTGTCCATCTCTCTTGCTCTTTCGCTCTCTCCCTCTCTCTATCTATCTATCTGTCTCTGTTGCTGCAGCAGGAAGACAAACGCTTGCAATTCCGCGTAAATCCGCCAAGTTGGAGCTGAAGTTGGCAAACAAGTCAACATGATTTTGTTGAGGTTTGTCGTTGTCATTGTCGTTGTCGTTGTCGTTGACGTTGTTTGCTGACTGCGCACACAAATGGCCGTTAAAATTCTTAGACCCGATATGGAAATGATAATTTCGCACATTGAGCTGCAATTTACACTTCTGCGGAATAAAAGAAACGCAGAGAGTAGACGCTTAAGCGACTCAGCCAATTGCCATTTTGGAGCATGTTGATGCCGTCTAATGTGCAACATGTTTGGTCAGCTTTTAGCTCTTAACTGAACTGCCAGCCAGTCTGGTTGGCAGCTGTGCGCCCAATCCAATCCCACCCAGCTGGCTGACGACGACGATCCGCGGAATGTCGTGGACACGCGCTAGGCATAATCTCCAATTAGCGGTTTTGCCCAAAAACGCCAGAGACACAAATATGCAAAATATGACACAGTTGCAGTTAAAGTTGAAGTTGCAGGAAATAAGAAAAACGAAACAGAAACTTGGACCCTCACATGAGCAAGTCTCATTTCGCATGCAGGCACTCGAAAAACGCATTTAAAATAACTTGGCCAAGAGGCATCGCCGCGCTGCGACCAACGTTGTGCAGGTCAGTAGCAATTAAGATAAGCCGCTTACAAGTGTGCCGATAATGTCCTGTCAATGTGTCGTCGATAGTCGAGCGCACCCGGTGGCCGGCTAAATCAGCGTCCCAAAAGCAGAGCCAACAACGTTGCCTGGGAAACGAGAACTGGATTGGGATTTGGAATGAGACTGAGACTGAGACTGAGACTGGCTACTCAAGTGACTTCAGCCGGTAGCTGTTGTCCAAAATGCCGCTGATAAGGTGCGACGGACACGTCTAAGTGACCGCAGAAGAGCAACGGAAATGTCCACAGCCACATTCAGCGTGTGTTTTGCATAATGCATTCATTTGACAGCACAACGCTGCGTATCGGGACATCATTGTCATTGTCATCTGCAACTGCGACTGTCCCCAAAGCTGCTTTCTAATGGCCTTTCATTTGTTCCGCCTGCTCATCGGATTCACATTGGAGAGTTCCCATTCCCATTCCCATTCCCAATGCCATTACCATTCCTGCTCGCACTATTAATTAGAATGTATGCGACTCGGCTTTTGGCATTTCGGAGTTAACGGCACGCGACATTTTAAATATGTATGCTCTCGTCTTCGTCTTCTGTTTCTGTTTCTGCTTCTGGACTTGGGCTCCCTCAAGCATTTCGTGGCATTCCACAAATATTACTGCTCAAATATTTGAAACTTGATTTGCATTTTTAAGGCAGTAGCATCAACAACAGCAGCGCGACTGTCAACACCCATTGACTTTAGATAGCATTTAGTAGTAGAAGTAGTAGTGGATAGTAGTATAGTGGAGTATACTATTTATTTCACACATTTGTATGCGACTCAGCAGCTGTTGAAATTTTGTAAATTAAAATTAATGACGTCACGTTGTCCTTGACACACTGAGATAATGACGATTCCAATAAGGCTGGGGAATATTTTTCACAACAATAATATTGTAATAAAATGGCAACTGTTATATTTTATTTATTTAATGTCAACTAAGAACAGTTGACCAAAATTAAAGTACAAATTAAATTCAAATTAAACAATTTAAAGAAAATTTAGTAATTATATTTAAATTTATATTTTAACTGAAATAATAAAAAAAGATTAATAAATAATAAAAATTAATTTATAATTTTTAATTTAATTTCTTCAAAATGCCATAATTAATAATAATATTTTTAGTAAATTATATATTATTAAATTTTTTAAAAAAAAATCCAATAAATATGAATATTTCTTATTGTGTTTTGCCCAAAACACAGTTGATTATTACTATAAAAAAGTATTTTGCTTGCATGCTACAATTTTTAATAACTATTATATGCATATTACGTAAATTGATTAAATCTTTTCCACACCATTTAATATCTTGTGATATTCCACTAGCTTACAAGGTCACACGCGGGGTTAAAAGGTCCTTTGGGCTGCTTCGCTAAACTTTCAATGGCACACAAATTAAATAAAAATCAGACGGATGTGGAACGCGATTTGATGAACTGCCAGCAGCATCGCCATGGAAGCGGGCACAATTTTGGGCTCATTATCCGCTGGGATGCCGCGTGCGCACAGCCTCGAAGAAATCCAAGTTATGAATAGAGATGGAGATGGAGATGGAGAGAGATGGAGAAGCTAACAGCCAACCAACCGACGAAGCAGCGAATCAACGAACCAAAGAAGCAACCAGTCCAAGTGCGGCTCCAAGATGACGACGACAAATTGACGTAATGAAAATGTTTTCAAGATATTTACTTTGAGGTAATCGCGAGTGACTTGGCCAAAAAAGCGTGTGAGTGTGAGTGTGTGGCGCGCGATTGAAAAGCTTATTTATATTTATTTATTGTAGCACGACTAGGAACAGTCGGCATAATTAAATTAATTTAGGCAAATTTAACAAAGATCAAAATTAAAAAGTAATAAAATAAAATAAAATAAAGCTAATGATTAAAACTGAACTGAAAAAGAAGTTAAATTTAAATATTGCCTTGCAAGCCATTGGAATATTAAAAGATATTAAATAATGTGGAAAAGTTTTAATCAATACAAATCAAATTGCATATAATAATTATTTAAACTGGTAGCATGTAAATTCAATTCCTTTTTATATAAATATTTATGTAAACATTTCAGCAAAAGTATTTTTGCGCAATAAAAATGAAAGCAAAAATCTATTTTAATTACGAAACTATTGGAAGAGGTAACAGATGAAGTTTAAATAAATATTTTTGAACAAATCAAGCAGTTTTTCTTGCCTTAGGTGATTCCTTCATTTTTTCAGATTTAAATTTAAGTGTTTTTTTGTATTTTAAAAATATATTGCGCTGAAAAGTATGCTAGAGAAATGACGGAGTTATAATGTCCTGTCCGCTAAAGATGAAGCGAGAGGCATGATCCTCTGAGTCATCAGGCTTCGACTGCGGCACCTACAACTCCTTGTCGAGCGTTGCATCTTTCTATCGCAATGCGAAATGTTTCAATATGTTTTTATGCTTTTTCAACAGCATGTTGAATGCTTCCAAATCGCTGATAAACGCTGCAAAATAAAGCAACAACTGCGAATACCCCCAGCTGTGGATGAGCAGAGGGGTGCAGAGGGGAGTTGTGGCAGCCTGCGACTTCAACTGCAACTTCGAGTCGAGTCGACTCCACTCGATTCGACAACAACAAACAATACAAAACGACAGACAAAACCCACGAACGACGACGACGACGACGACGACGACGACGGCGACGAATTTCGGTGTCTTTGAACAGCGCCTCGTCCATGGAGTCATGGGAACCAACTTTTCACATTCCGCGCGTGCTTCTGTTTTGCAGTCTTCGCTTTGACTTGATATTCTGTGCGTTTTTGCTGCCGCCATTCCCCATGCCCTCTGCTTCAGAGAGTTGGTAGTTGGTTGGTCGGTTGTTGGTCGAACAACCATTTGTTCTCGGCGGCAATGGCAAAAGACAAAGCCACACAAAACAAACAAACAGGGCCTAAACACGGGCAGCAGTCGCAGCTTCAACACACGAGATGGGCAATCGCAGCAGGACGAAATTCTAAGCGCACTTTTCGATATCGAACACGATCGCTTTTGTGCTCGTCATTCTCAACTCCGACTCTCTCTCTCTCCCTGTCTCTCTCTGTCTCTCTGATAAGGCATGCACTTGCAATACCTGGAAATGAACCGGATAATCAAATTGTTGCTTTTCTAGTTTTCCCAATTGGTCGTCGCCGTCGTCGTCATCGCAGCAATCGCAAATTTCTTATCTGCGTCGGCAAATGGCCAAAACAAACAAAACGGCCAACGCTCGTCAGCATTAAATTGCCATCGTCTCCACAACTGCGCCTATGTCTTAGCCTGGCCTGAAGCAGGAGCTGCAACTGCCAACAGATCCCCCGAACTGCAGCCCCAAAGATGATGAAGTCCACGAAGTTGGCGGCGGCTCAACTGCAAAATGCTTTCAAGTTGTTTTTGTTTTGCTCGCTGGCAACGTTGCGTTTTCAGCTCGACTCGAATGCAGTTGTTAGCAACAGCCCCGCACCGCACCGCCACGCCTCCAGCCCCCCTGTCGGCGATCGTCGATCGGCCATTCGAAGCAGCCGAAGCGACCAACCGAACGAGTAGCAACCAAATTTGTTTCAAGACGATGGCAACTACTCAAAACTACTGCACAAATACATACAGTTGCTCAAGTAATTGTTTTGACATAATTAATTAAACTTATATGTATTTTTTTAATTTTAAAAATAGCTGAACCCAATGGTTCTTATTTATAGATACTTTTTTAATTTCTCCGATTACCATAAGCAACTGTAACAAAATTCAATAAAAATTAACAACAGCAAGATAAAATTAATATTTTTGACTATTCTATTTCGTATACTAACAGTCAGTTAATAAATTTTTTTTAAGTTGCAATATTGATGTTTTTCTTATTTTTTTTTAAAAAGTTTAGCCATTTAGATCTTATAACTTTTTAATTTAAATTGTAGAAACCATAAGCAACATACTAAAATAAATTAGCTAAATAATCAAGAAAACGTAACTTTTTTAATAGTCAAAATAAAAGATACAAGTAAGCTAAAAAATGCAAACAAATAAAGTGATTTTTTTTTATAAATTATGCGAATTAGTTTCTATGTCAAAACAATTACTTGACACACTGTATATGCATCACACATATGTACATATATATGACGCACGATCCAAAGCTTGAGAAACTTTTTAGTCATTGGTTGATTGTTGTTCTTGTTGCTGTGGATGATGATGATGTTGTTGTTGTTCCCACCGCTGCAGCTGAAGTTGTGGCAGGGACTCGGCCGCGGTTGCATGCCTCCCGTGTACGCGCGGGCATGCAACGCGCTGTGGTTGTTGTTTTCGGGCCTTGCCTCGTTTCGCCTCGCCCCAGCCACTTGCAACAATTGACGTTTGAGATGTCGATGACGATGACGATGACGATGATGATGACCGTGTGACAGGGGCAACTAATTCTAGTGGCCCATAGTTCAATGGGTCTGCACGTGGGCGCGTCATTGAGTGAAAGTTGGTAGCTTCTATGGAGTGGAGTGCACTAAGCCATAAAAGATGAACAATTTGTCAGAAATTAAAGTTTCTTTCGAGTTTTCAGTTATACAACATGCATATAAATCTAGACTTTTAAGAAATGTTGAATATATGTACATTCTTTTAATCCTCTGTAAGTCATCTTCTTAAACTTTATACAGGCAGTTGCACTGCACACTAAATACTGAATATTAACTTTAAAAAAAATTGAATTTAAAAAATAATTTAAAATTAACAAGAAACTTAAGAGCGACATTCGAAAAAGACGAGTGCTAATATTACTAACCACATCATAAGATGTCTACAATAGAAATCCAAATAATTTTAAATGGATATTTTAAGCTTTAACTGAAATATAATATGTAATATTAAAATACGTTTAACTTGAGTAATTTATTAATATAAATAATCTATTTCTTACTTGTTTAACATATAAATTATTAAGAATATAAATTCGAATAAAATACTTAAATATTTATTTTAATCTCTGATTTAGCCATGAAATTAAAGTAGAGATTACTGAATAATATAAATATTACATTCAATTAAAAATGTTCAAATTGTGGCTTAATAAATTCGCTGCCAAATTAATCGTTTAATAACTATTTTAATACATTAATTATTCATTATATTCTATTAATTATTATAATATTTTAATTTAATTATTCATAGTATTTTATTTTTTTTCAATTGAAGTACTCCGGCTAGGAGCAGAAGTCTTGTGATGTTGCAGCCATTGAAACCTTGAGTTTGAGTCATCATCCATTTTGCCAAGACGAGGGCAGAGTGGCCGAGTCGTCTTGCTTATCGATTGCCGTCATCTGGCTGTGGTGAGAGGTCTCCATCCTGCCCCTCAGCCCCTCTGTCCCCTCCTCTGACGTTCTGCTTGTAAAAGTCTTCGTTGTCATTGCCTTATGATGATGATTTTCTGTCATTTGCAGTGGGGACAGCAACGGGGAGGGGAGCTGGGAGAGGGACTGGGACTGGGAGCAACGTCAATGAGTAGATCAATCAAAAACGCCGTCAACGGAGCAGCATTAAATGCCAGGCAATAATGACCAATCGGAAGAATCTTAAATGCATCATCACGTTTAGCGCAGTATCCGGTTGTTTGGATGCTCTCTGGCTTTCGCGGACTCCTCGACTCCTCGACTCGACGGCTTTTCAGGTCTTTTTCCCAATGTGGGCAGCGCGATAAGAGAAACAGAAATTAATTTCGAAAAATTTCATGTTCGGCATTTGGTTGGGTTTCTACTGTTTATTTTTTTCCAGTTTTCTCCAGCCGATCGCTTGGTAGCCATTCCCAAATGCTCAGCGGGACTCGAAGGGCACCAAAAAACCCCAACACAGTCGTATCCACATCCAATTGGCTTGTGCCTTGCGGTTGTTACTCGTGTGCGTTATTTGCCTCAGGTACAGGGCTATAACAATGTGCTGCACTTTCAATTCAGTTGCATTCTAATCCGTATCTATTTGGCAAATTTAATTAAAATTTCATTGCCCATAGAGCTGAGTCGGCTTGTTGCCGCCACTAATGGCCATACACATATATTTCGGGGATTTCCCATCCCACCCCTTGCGCACTCGCCCACTTCCACTGCCATGTTGAGCCGCCCCCTGATGCCATGACGATTAGATTTTATTAAAAAGCCAAATATGCACAATTATTATGCTACGCCAACCACTTGACAGTCATGAGTCCATGAGCCTTAATATATATATATGTTATTGTTGTTGTTGTTGTGGCCGCTCCCTGCCCAGCTGGCCGCCATATCCACAACAAACACCACCACCACCACCACCATTAACATTAACAATGCTCGACGTTGTCGCTGCTGCTGCTGCTGCTGTCTGCGGTGTCCTGGGTTCGTTTATTTGCTTTTTAATAAAACAGGTGCTCGACCTTCAACGTTGACGGCGCGTGAATGAAGGGCGGCCCAACTGCCGGGCTAAGGGGGTGGCAAGGGGGTTTCCCCTGCAGCATACGCTTTTGTGTGCGTGTGTCCTTGCTATCTTTTATCATTTAATTTCGCATTCAAACGTTTCGCACCCTCAGCATCAAAAGGATGCGAAAAGGATCACGCACACACAGGACAGTCAAAGTCATGCCTTTCACTGCTTTGGAAAATGCGTGCGGTCGTTGTCGTTGTCGTCACTCGACGACCCTGCGCCAGTGTTGTCATTTTTCATTTTGTCCTCCTCCGAAAATTTGTATATGTCGAAAAGTCCAACATTCCAAGCAGGACGAGAATCATCAGCGTCAGCATCTGAAATAGGAACGAGCATCAAGGCTGCTGATCCGGCAATTAGGCCAAGCGGAAAGCGTGCGCAACTATTGAAGAGGGCGCCTTGGCCAGGACCAAGCACCAGGACATTGATTACAGCCGAAAGCGCAGGCAGCGACTCAACTGAGGGTTGTTGCTTTCTCTTTTTGTTGTTGCTGTTGCTGTTGTTGTTGTTGCTTTCGACTGGTTCACTGTGCGTCTATCTCAAATCGTTTTGTGATTGCTAAAAGCTGTCGTTGGACTTTATTGGTTTCTTGACACGAGATTTTTTCTACACTGAGAGAAATTTAAAAGTAACTTATTTATTTTTATGCAAATTCATTAAATATAATAATAACACAGAATCACAGAAATATTCAATGTTTATTTTAGTTATTTGAGGGCAATAAAGAATATGTTGCTCTGCAAATCAATTATAAAGTTATAAAAACTAGCATCAATATTAATTTTTATGCAGAATGAATTTAACGTCCAAAGCATGATCAAAATGATATTCCGCTTGAAAATCTGTTAACTAAAAAAAAAGAAATGAAACGTCCCAGAAGTATCCAGTCTAATCTACCAGCTGTTCACACCTGGCCAGCTCATAGGCCAAATCATATGTTATTAAAGTTTGAAGTTGGTCTGATTTTCGAATTAGCAATTTTACAAATCAAAGTTTACTCAACTGCGTGTTCTTTAAAAACTGAAATTTTTTTAAAAACTTGATATATACAGTCGAACATCTATAACTCAAAATCGAGTGTAAATAAACTTAAAAAAAAAAAATGAATTCCGTAAGTCGGTAGATTTTTACATTTTGATATTAAACTCGACTCAATCGACCCAATTGCTTAATTAAGCCATGAATTTATTCGAAATGCGTGTAAATTTGTTGCAGTGCACAATTGTGCCAGTATGAATATTTTGGACTATCATTTCTATTATCAAAAGTCATTGACACCCTTTTATTTATTTTTACATTTATTGTTTTTCTGCTTCAAACATTTATCCTGGCGATAATCGCTTACATGCCACTTGTGAGGATGCGGATGAGGGGGATGCTAAAGGCAGGAGCAGAGCTGGAGATGAGAACAATGCCGTGAAATAAGGATTAATGGTGTACACGATTATTTGTGCCGGGCGACAGACAGACAGACAGAGAGACAGACAGAGAGACAGACCGACAGACAGTCGGACAGACGCACAAACATATTAAAAAACACAATACGAAAACTGTCGCGAGGGCGGCAGAATAAGGATGCGAATAAGGACGCCAGGACATTGGGACTTCGGGACAGACAGTGTGCTCCCATATTCATGGCATGGCGTAGGTCGAATTTAATAAAAGTCCCTGCGCGGCAACATCTCGAGTGCGAGTCTGAAAGGGGGAGGTTGGTCGGGCGAAGGGAAGGGTGGGTCGAGGGGAGTGTGAGGTGGTTTGTTGTTGTTGTTGGTTTGTTGTTGTCGGGATTTCGCCACGCTTCTGGTTGGCTGACTGCTTGCGCACAATTGTTTTTGCTGCTTGGGGTTTCCTTTATTTGGATGATGAAGAATTTATTTGAAAATTAAGAAGACAAATTATTTAATTTCGACTTTATGAGCTTTTCCGAGCAGTTCCGCAACCCTCCCGCAGTTGCTCACTCCACAAGCAGCTGCGTTTCCTTCTGCCGATGGCAAGTGCTTTAACTTTAATTTCCAGGGGGTTACCAATGCCCACTGCTCGGACTTTCTCGGACGACTTCTCCGAGCTCCCTCGGATTGTTCAAGTTCTTGGAAAAGGGTTGCCCACCACAACAGGGGCGGCCATTTTGTGCCATTTGATAGGGAGCTGGACGCGTTTTGCATTTTATGCCCGTCGTCGGTAATAAACACGCAGCAAACGGGAAAGGATTATGTATCTTGAAGGGGGCAGAGGGGAGCAGGAGGGGAAGGCAAGGGTGCTGGGCCTCTACGAGCACGTCAGAAACTTAATTTCATTTAGTTTTATGTACATTTCATTAAGCAAAAAATTTCTAGCGACGCGACGCGACAGACCACGAGAAACGCCACTTCCACACAATGTATGCCACATTGAAGTGCCCCAGTCCCGTAACCCGTAACCCGTAACCCGTAACCCGTAACCCGTAACCCGTAACCCGTGTCCCGTGTCTCCTGTCCCGTATCCGTGTCCGCATCCGCGACTTGGACTTGAGCGAAGGGACAATCAAGATAAATAGCAAACGGAATTTTTATTGCCGAAAGGATACGAATGAAAATAAAAACACACACACACAACAACAACAACAACAACAACACAACGAAGGAGCCAGTAGAAGAAGAAGAGTTGAAAGTGTTGACGTGACTGTGTCCTCAGTGTGTGCGCACAGGACCCTCCCCCCCTTCCACAACACTACCACTACCCCTTCCCAGTTCCATACACACAGTCCCTCATACAACTATGGAAAATTGTCAGCGTGTTTTGTATTTTCCAAATTTATTGCCACTTGCAACATTTTGTTAGCCGGGTCAGACCATAGATTATCTGGTCGTTTAGAGCCTAATATGCACCAGAGGCAGCCGCAATATGATTTATCACCGACCTACCGATATACGATCGCCGTGTGTGCGACAACTTTATAGACAATGTCTGCCACTGTCTTTGTCTTTGTCTTTGTCATTGTCTTTCTTTGTCAGTCGACAGCGACTGTGAAGGGCACATTTTTAATTACACTTTTTACAAGAACATTAAATGGCAACATGTCATCGCTAATTAAATTGTTCTTCTTTCGGTTTATTTGTTTGTTTTTGTGTTTCTTGTTGTTGTTGTCATGCGAGTGTGTGCCATGTTTGTGGTAATATTTGAAAGGGTTAAGAGCGAGAGAGATGGCTGTAATGATAGCATTAAGGGAAAATATATCTATCAGAAAGCCAAGTTTTGACACACTTTGTTGAATGAATAATTCAAATGATATGCTTCATGTCATTTTATGCACTAAAAATTATATAACTTTTTTGAATTATTCACCTTTTTGGAACATTCTAAAACAATGTGAATTCGCTTAAAAAATCCAAAAAAAAAGTAGTTTTATATTTTAGATAATTAAACAAATAAGTATAAATTTAGGGTTATGTTTTCCATTTTATTCTTAAAAGCCAAACCATTAATAAGTTGAAATGTTAAAAACAAATTTAAGAAAAACTTAACCAATTATATAAAGATTTATATATTTCAATTATGTTTGTTCTCTGACCAAAATTTAACTGGATACACTTTTAAAATGCGCGCCTCTTTTCAATACTAAATGGCAAGGCAACTCTGCGATATAAATTGCAACTCTGTACGTGCAGGCGCGGAAAACTTAATAATAATCGAATAAATTTGAAATTGTAAGCACAATTTTTAAATTTCTGTTTACTCCGAACTATCAAATAAAAATATATATATTTTTAGATCAACTATTTATTTGCCAGAAACTTAATCGGAACACAAACTATATAACAGCACATGAAATCTTCTTAATGTTGCCTCTGAAAGAAAAAAAAATGGAATTAAATATAAGCTAACAAAATATAAATTAATTTATTAGTTTTCATAGAAAAGGGAAACATTAATGATTGCATAAATTCTTTTTAACTTCTTTCATGCGCTCAAGTATTTCCGGTGGTATTCCGGAAATCACATCACAGCTGGGTTTGCGGTTTTGGAAATCGCTATCACGTTCAGAGATCGGGCTGCAGGTGGCCCACTCTCGGGTCTCGTTCTCAAACTGCAGGCGAATGTGGGCAAAGGATGGCGCCGCTCTCATAAATGTATAAAGCACCCGAGTACGCAGATCTTCTTTGGTCTCCCGATGCAAGCAAAGGCGACTGTTGTAGCTGAATTCGCCGATATCATTGAGAAGGCATTGCAAATCGTTCAGCAAACTGGGCGTGCAATGGGGAAATAGGTTCTCCAACAAGGGACCGTAGACATTGCACAACTTGCCGTTGGCAGATATCAACGCCTGCTGATACGAGTTGCCCAGAGACAAGCTATTTATCTGATATTTAGTTATATTCGCAGTGGTCAGCGAACTAAAGTACATGTATCTTTGTAGAGAGTTAAACACGATGTGCACCGCCGTTGAACTCCTTTGAGTAGTAGCCCTATCATTCTTATCACTATCACAGGTCACCTGCGCTTCAACAACATTTACCTGTCGCTGGTTGACATACGGAGCATCTAGCAGGCGCTGCAGTTGTGACGATTCCATCAACGTGTTGTCTGTGGCAAGGGCCAGGGCCTGGGATGCTGTCATCTGGCCACGCTCTTGTCCCTGGCTGGAGGTCGTGGGTAACTCATGCTCTGGAACTTCTTTTCTTCTTTCCAAATTTCCCTCGACGCGAGTCATGGCGGTGAGCGGTAAGGGGCGGAAGTCATGTCTTAACTGCGGCACATTGTCAGCCATTAGACGTGGTTTTTTGGCGGGCACTGTTGATGCAGCTGCTCGATGCTGCTTTTTGGCTTTAACAGTTGTAGTAGTTGTAGCCGTTGTATCAGTTGTAGCCGTTGTAGCAGGAGCTGCGACTGGCAGAGAGTCATCAGAACTTTGTTCAAATTCGATATGCTGTGCATTTGGTATTTCATATGCCGTTCGATCCCCTACCCTATTGATTAATTCATTAATCTCTTCTAGCTCGGAATTGCTAAGCAAATTAATTGCAGGTGAAGCATTAGGTGGGGTTATATTGAAACATGACAAATTATCTTCATCGTCATCAGATTCGTTCAGATTGATGATTTGTTCCTCTGCTGTGATGGGCTCACAGCTAAACTCGTCACTCTGTTCGCTATTGATGGAAAACCGCATCATCGTAAGGAGCTTAATAGGCTCTTGCTTGACTTGGACTGGCTCTGGCTCAACTGGAACAGATGGGAGAGGACTTTGCAAAATTGAACTATTTCGAATGTCAGCTAAATTTTGTACAACTTCGATTTGAGTTGCTTCTGTAGAGGCAGCTTGAGCTTCAATCTGCTGTGGCAGCTCTGAAGTTTCCATTTGCTCTATATTCCTCGCCTCATCGAGTATATCTCGGTAATAATCTTTATCGCAAGCGCTAAGCAATGGAATCACAGATGTAACATTAGGTTCGATCTGATCATCTTGATGATTATCCTCCGTTGAGATGGATTGAGATGCCAGCTCCTCTGTCATCTGTTCAGTCTGTTCATCTTGGTCTTTATCCTCTGTTGAAATGGGTTGAGATGCCAGCTCCTCTGTCATCTGTTCATCTCTATCAATATTCAGATTGAGGATTTGTTCCTCTGTTGTGATGAGTTCACTGATGAAATCACCACTTTGTTCGCTATTGATGGAAAAACGCATCATTGTGAGGAATTTAACTGGCTCCTGCTTGACTGGAACTGGCTCCAGTAGAGCGACTGGGATAGGCTGAATCTCAGCAGGATTTTGACAGGCTTCGCCATGAGTCACTTCGTCGAATATTTCCTGCGAGTCATCTACTTCACGATCATCAATTACATATGTAGCATTATGTTCAATATGTTCATCTTTATCATTATTCGCTGTGGAGATGGGTTGAGATGTCAACTCCTCTGTCATCTCTTCATCTTCATCACTATTCAGATTGACGAATTCTTCATCTTCATTGATGATTTCTTCATCTGTTGTGTTGGACTGTGATGCCAGCTCCTCTAAAATGCGTTCGTCCTTTTCACTATCCAGATTAATGATTTGTTCCTCCGTTGTGATGGGTTCACAGATGAAATCACTACTCTGTTCGCTATTGATAGAAAACTGCATTCTTGTGAGGAATTTAACAGGCTCCTGCTTGATGGGAACAGCTAAGCTTGTCTGCAAAAGTGGATCAATTTGAGTCTCAGCCGCTTGCGAGGCAGGACAGACAGTTCCTACGTCCACGAAATTGTGTTGATCGAGAGACGTATGCAGTTGAGTCGGGGGACAATTGGCATCGTCTTGTTTATCTGCAAAATAAAGCTTACATTTAATAATCACAGCATAAAAGTAAACTATCCAGATTTTACCTGCGATATCATTATCTGGTTCAGTTGTTGCTGTATCCTCATGCAGGACCTCGATGGAAACATCGGGCGCATTTGCATTGCATTCAATCAGGCAGACTGGAACTGAAGATATGATATTAGTTGACAGCAACAGAATACAACTGATAAAATCACCACTTACTTGAAGCTGGAAACATTGTTACGTTGGCTGCTTCAGTGTCATTCCGAGGCAATGTTTCAGCTATGATACTTGGAGCAAGCTGAATCCACTGGTCGTGTGTCCAACACCGCACGTAGAACTGCTCGACCAACGTAAGCAATTGGGGAAGATCTTGAATTTCGCATCCAGTTCGATCACCATATTCACACTCAACGATATCATCAAAGTTGGTAAAGCGACTCAGCTCACTCCAACAAAAAATCTTGGGTGACAATTGACCCAAATCCAATTCATCGATACATACACCTTTGCTAAGCAGCAGTTCACTTAGCATTAAGAATTTCACATACAAATTCATAGGCCAATTTCCTTTGGCAATCACATGGTAATAGATCCGGCTTAGAACACTCTCATCCGTGTACAACGATTCCCCCTCATAAATGCTCGTATACAATTTAAACTCCGAAAAGCTCAACTGGGATAATATATGCCAAATGGTCTTCTTTAGTCCACAACTTGTGTACATTAAGTACTTCAAGTTGTGCTCCTAAAATGTGGTATAAATTCTTAATCATGTCAATTTAAATTTTAAATAAAATATTAATTGTTTACCTTGCCGTTGGAAGTAAAGAAATCCCTGATTACTATTGAGAGTGTGGACTTTGGTTGTGAGGAAACCAATGAGATTGTCAAACACTGAGAGTCTTTAGTCCCAGATTTGTTTAACTCAGTAGATCCAACCACCGCAGTCACTGATGTAGTTGCTCTATTTTCCGAATTACATGCGGATAAAATGGAGGTCATTTTTTTAGATGGAGATGCCACATGGACTGATTTCGAACTAGATGCGGATGAAGTGGAGACCATATCTTTAGATAGCGATGTCACATGGACTGTTTTCGAATTAGATGCGGATGAAGTGGATGGCATATCTTTAGATGGAGATGCCATTTGGACTGTTTTCGAATTAGATGCGGATGAAATGGAGGGCATATCTTTAGATAGCGATGCCACATTGAATGCGGTTATAGAAGCAGTTGGTGTAGCAGCTTTGGTTGCCTCGGCAGCTACAGTTTCCACTTCACTTTCGGATTCAGTTGCATCACTGATTGAGGCTGGTTTTTCTACCACTTCCGATGCTGTTGTTATTTCTACGACTTCCATGGGACTTGTCCGCTCCACAGTCGCTGTAGGCTCTGTATTTAACTCTCGCCCTGTATCTTTTGCCGTAACTCCAGATGTTGCTGTATTTCCCTCAGATATTACAACTTCATTTGTTGTTATTTTTGGCCTTTTCCGTTCCAAAAAGTGTTTTTCCATTAGCGAACGTTTTTGTGGACACTGGAATCGTAGAGCTATATAAGACCTGCAGTTATGTGGCACATACTCGACAACGCTATTATTATTTTCCATTCTATAAAGAAAAGGCATTTTAAATTCGTATCTTATGTGTTTTAATAAAGCTCACCTGGACAGCTCTGCTGCTCTGCTTGCATACAGGTCAGCAAGAGTGCTCTGAGAGTCTGGCGAGGCACATCTGCTGTAGTTGTGATCGGATATCAGTGGTATCTGAAGTATTTTGGCTTTCAAGATCGATGGACATGGTTTTATGATATAGGTATACTTTTCGCGTATCTCGGGAGAACGATAGAATGCTTTATAGTAGACCAACTTGCAATTTTTGGCTGTCATCTTGGCGTAGTGTGGCTCTTGCTGCATTTGCTTAGCAATATCATCCAAATTCAACAGATTTGAGAAAGCTCTAAACGTCACCGGATACTTTCCGTCATTGTGTGATAGTCCCTTCTCGTCTGAGACTGAAACAACAACCGGTGGAGCAACTGGTGCCACTTGAACAACCGGTTGCACTGCAGCAACTGGTGCCAATGGAACAACTGTTGGTACTGGAGCAATCGATGACACTGGAGCAACTGGACTAACTGGTGACACTGCAGCATCTGGTGCCACTGGAACTGGTGATTCAGAAGCCATTGGTGCCACTGATACAGTTTGTGCCACTGGAACAACTGGTGCCACCGGAACAATTGGTGCCACTGGAACTTGTGGTACAGGAGCAACTGTTGCCGCTGATACAGCTGGTGCCACTGGAACTGGTGGTACAGGAGCAACTGGTGCCACTGATTCAACTGCTTGCGCTACAGCAGCATTATGTTGATTACATTTCTGAGTCGTCTTCGAGTCGATCTTTAAAGTACTTTGTGGGGCGAGCTTCCTTGGAAAGCCGTTTAGAGGCCAAGCATATTGGAGCAGTCTTTGTTGCATCTTAACGGGGGCGGCATTAAAATTAAAGTTAAATTTTTTCCGTATGCTCTTGTCAATGTAAAAGGAGCGATAAAAACGTAGCAGTAATATTGAATTACTCCGCTCATTACTCAACAATTGATCGACATTGTCAGACTTGGCAAACCGTTTAGCCAACTCAACTTTTAACGTATCATAGTTAATAAATTGTTTGAACGTTTGGATCGAAACGGGAAATGCATAACTGATATTATCTATAGGTATTATAATCCTTTCGTCTAGAACAACAACTTTCCTGCGTTTTTTTTGTTCGAAATTCCTATTTACATTTTTTGGCCGATCGCTTTCGGGCACTGATTGCATCTTGTTTTCAGGCTGCTCCTGTGTTTCACTGGTTGTACCCGGTTCTGTGGATGCTCTAAAATAGAATTATCGTCTTAGTATCTAGCTTATTAAGGAGTCATCGATTGCTTACTTGGGTACTATGCTCGGAACTGCTTTTGCCGTCTGTTGATCCTTAGCAGTTGCCATTTCCATTAATCCATGTCTGAGCTTAGGTGGAGCTGTAGGTTCATCTGTTAAATCGACGACATTATCATTGCAATCAGCTTCATTTGCTGCTGGTAATTTTTCAGTCGAAATGAAAATGTCGTCTGGAATAGTGAGCAGTTTCTGACGCATCTTGGCCGGACAAGGCTTTATCTCATATGCAAATTTTTCACGTATCTGGGGGGTTGCATAAAATGCTTTAAAGTATTCCAAGGTGCACTCATCTTTAGATCTGTCTTTGTACTCCTCACATGCCAGCATTTCTTCCACAATCCCGTCAAGATTTTTGATGAATCGTTTAAATATGGCGAATGGAACGGGCTGTGTTTCTTTCAACTGTTCATTCGGCAGTGTCTGCTTATTTGGTGAATCTTTAACAATAGGCTCCAGTCTGAAAATTATTTAACTTATATATATATAATTTATATTCCAAATGTTCATATACGTACACTTCACTTTCAATAACAGTAACATTCACAATTTGGTCATCGTCTGGATTGGAGCCTATTTCAAATTCTTGTGATGGTGGCTTTAATCTGTGGGTTTTAAAACAAGCTATAGTTTTATAATTTATATATCAAATATTCATATACGTACGCTTCACTTTCAGTATCGTCTGGATTGGAGCTTATTTCAAGATCTTGTGATAGTGGCTTTAATCTGTGGGTTTTAAAACAAGCTATAGATTTATAATTTATATTCCTAGTATTCATATACGTACTCTTCACTTGCAGTATCAGTGACAATTACTATTTGGTCTTCGTCTGGATTGGAGCCTAGTTCAAATTCTTGCGGTGGTGGCTTTAGTCTGTCGGTTATGAAAATAGCTATAGATTTATAATTAATATTCCAAATATTCATACACGTACACTTCACTTTCAGTATCAGTGACATTCACAATTTGGTCTTCGTCTGGATTGGAGCCTATTTCTTGTGATGGTGGCTTTAATCTGTGTGTTATAAAAAAAGATGTAGATATATAATTAATAATTCAAATATTTTATTACGTACACTTCACATTCCATTTCCATTTCGGGGACTTTCTCAACTTTACATTGGTCCTCGACTGGCTTGGAGCGAATTTCAAGTTCTTCGGATACTGGGTTTAGTCTGTGAGTTATACAAAAAGCTATAGATCTATAATTTATATTTCCCAAAAAATTAATGTACGTACACTTCACATTCCATTTCCATTTCAGGTACTGTCGCAATTTTACATTGCTCGTCGGCTGGTTTGGAGCGAATTTCAAGTTCTTGTGATAGTGGCAAATGTCTATTAAGTCTTCTCATTTCAAGCAACGCCTTTACATCTGTCTCGTTGGGCAAAGCAAGTAAGCGATTCCTCATTGCGGATGAACAGGGTGCTATTTGATATGGATGTCTCCCTCGAATTTCGGGCGTTAAATAGAAGGCCAAGTAGTAGGCAAAGGCACAGTCGTCAAATCCTTTCCAGACGTATTCTGGCTCGTTAAGTTTCAAACGCCAGGTGATTTTGTGCATATTTGTAATGTAATTTTGAAAGACAGCAAAACTCACAATTGAAGATATGCTGCAAGTGATTTACAAACACCTTAATATACATATACATTTAGTTATTTGATTTTTCTACTCACCTATCCTGTGGTTCACCTGCGGAAGACGACTTTGCAGTGCCGGACGATTGGCTGCGGGTGAAAATATTGGCATTAAATGACTACAAAGTAAACAACTAGATACAACGAGAGTTAAGCTTAAGCGACTTACTCCAAAAATCGTTCCACTGTCTTTTTAGCCATCTCGTCCAGAGGAATGCCTTCTTTAAGCAACTGCGACTGCAGTGACGGCGGTGCCTCTTTTAAGCCGAATCTATTCAGCTTACGTTTGCTCGGAAATATGTAAAACGAGTTGTAATATTTCTGCAACGTGCTACGACATTTGGATTTGTCTGCCAAAATTTCTTTCCTCTGCGCCTTATCCTTGGTCTGCTTGCGCACAAGGCAAGGGAGCAACACATCCTTATTGATATATTGCTCAAAAGTAGCAAATGTCACGGGAAACAAGAAGCGTCCACATCTATCAAAAATAACAGATACTTGCTATGAAATAATCATCATTATTATTAAATTATTCCCTCACTTGGTCACTGAGACTTCAACCCCATCCTTGTTCTGTGGTCTGTCATTGTCACTGCCTGCAGTCGATTCCGTATCCCTGTTTATGCCATCAGCAGCGTCAACCGGCGGCAATTGGAGTAACTTATTCTTAATGCCCAAAGGACATGATCTGAGTTCAATTTCATACTTCGATCGTATTGCGGGGTCACTATAAAATGCATTGTAAAACCAATGAGCGCACTCATCCAAAGTCTTTTTATATGCAGAGATCTCAGTGACCTGTATCTGGAACGCAATATCCGGCAGATTTTCCACCAATTTACTGAATGTCTGGAACGAAACTGGATGCGTACTAAACGAGAAACACAAAGTGAGATCACAGAATTGAATGAAATTCCTCCATCGAACATCTTACCATTTTGTTGTTTTTGGCTTAGTTAACCAGTTGCGCAGCTGCTCAGCCGCTTTAGCTTCACTTTTAGGTTTCTTCTTTTTGCGTTCTGTCATTATTTAAACAATAGTTTACAAATAACTCACATTTTAATATCAAATAGAAGCGTGAATTCGCGCGAACTGTGTTGACATCAACATCTAGGGTGACCAGAGAGTAAATAAAAAAAAGGTGATAAAAATGCCAACTGACAAAATTTGACCTGGTCGATTTTTAATTTTTTAAATAAATTTAAAAATTTAATAAAAGCAAAATTCAAAATAAAAAAAAAATAAAAATTATCTTAAATAATGAAGTTTATTTTAGAATTAATTTGGTACACGTCAGCCTTCGCACGGCAAAGAAATTATTTAAGTAGGAATTTAACTATTTTTGGAAAATTAGTCAAATGGCTGGCGCCCAAGATTGCCACCTTGTTTTTTTACTTTTGCCAAACTTGCGCATTTTGCTCTTTTCGTGCAACTGGTCACACTCATTGGTTTGATTTAAGCGAAATGATTATCCCCAATTGAATATTGCATTTCTTCAATTCACATCAATTTAATGTCTCTTAAATAAAATTTTTTTAAAAACTAATTAAAATTTAAACATAAAAGTACTACAATTATCAATCGGCCTGAGATATATTTTGTGCTGCACTAATCAGAGTGTCGTGTATATCTTTAGCCGACTGTACGTGCACACGTACTGTATTTAGGTACGTGGGATAGGGAATGGGGCCAGCTGGATTATCTTGCATAAAGTTCTCCATTCTCATAGCAGTCACAGCGCCAGGAAGATAGTGTTGGGACGAAGTTAATTGTTGCATGCATTGAATTGCCGTTTTGAGATGCAGTTCCATTTGATCGCAGCACGCATAGAAATCCTCCAAATGCTTGTCAAAACGAGGCACATGGCCATGACCGCCAGTATCCCGTTTGAGGTTGTCTGCCAGGTTGTTTTGTTGCAGTGTAAATGCACTAGAGCGTATTGTTAGGAACATCGATTCGCGCAACGGACCCAGCAGACTCTTGACCCTCGATATATTGTCGAGTTTCTCCGCCTGTTGTTGCTGTTGTTGTTGATGCTGCTGCTGCTGTTGTTGTTGCATTGGCACGGGACCCGGTGGTCCGGAAGGCATCATTGGCTGTGGCGACGACTGCATCATGGGCGACACTTGCATCATAGAAGGCCCAGACATTTGCATCATATTCATGTTCGGATTCATTTTATTTTCAAAATAATTTAATTTACTTCAACTTTTTTCACAACAAATCCGGCACAGTGTGACCACGTTCAATAAGTTAATTTATACACATTTAGCCAAAAATGCCAATTCAAAGTAGTTTTAATTTGGTCACTCTTCATTAAAAAGCACTCGCAGCTGTTTTTTGTTGTCGATATCAAATATATCGATATCGATTACATCGTAAAAATAGTTTATCAAGTTAATAGCATTTTATTCTAATTTAACTAAAATATCTTTTAAAAATTAAGGCGCAAAGCGCATTGTTAAAACGCAAATAATTTTCTAAACAAAAAAACATGACTAGGTAAGTGCAACGCGCTTCGTTCGGAACGCGCTTGTCCGAAGGGCGCCTAAACACCCTAACCTAAAAGTACATGGAATGAATGAGTCTCATCGTGTGGGCGATTTATTTTTGCAGATCCAGTATTGAATTGGGCGACGTGACGCCTCATAACATAAAGCAACTGAAGAAGCTCAACACGGTTGTCTTTCCTGTTTCCTACAATGACAAATTCTACGTGGACGTGCTTGAAGCCGGCGAACTGGCCAAGCTTGCATATTATAACGATATTGTTGTAGGCGCCGTTTGCTGTCGCATTGACACGACCGACAATCAGCGGCGTCTGTACATCATGACCTTGGGCTGTTTATCGCCCTATCGCCGCCTGGGCATTGGCACTGTCATGTTCGAGCACATACTCAACTATGCTGAAAAGGATGGCAATTTCGACAGTATCTTTCTGTGAGTATTTCATGTAGCAAGTTTATACGCCAGCTTAAATGCAATTATGTGATATGCCATAAGTTGAATATATATTTAGGTTGCAGATCTAAGTAATTGTAAATGAAATTATCCATACGTATAAAGCAGCTATTAACTTGTATTCAAAAACAAAGATGTATTTATAGTGAATTAAATTCTTCTCTAACCAGGCACGTGCAAATCAACAACGATGGCGCCATCGAGTTTTATAAGAAATTTGGCTTTGAAATCGTCGACACCAAAGAGCAATACTACAAACGCATCGAGCCAGCGGATGCTCATGTGCTGCAAAAGGCGCTGCGGCGCAAGAAGTCGGATATACACAACCATGCGATTACCAACGGTGCCGTCAACGACAAGAAGGATCGACGAACTTGAAAACGGGCTTACTACCAACACCACCTCATGAAACAATAATAACATGAACGACAACAGAAAGCGACCCGTATTTAGTTATAATTTATAAATTTCACATTGGAACAAAATCAAACAGTTAAGAGGACACAACCAAGCAACAACAACAATACAAATACAACTAGAAGTAAAGTACGCCAAATGTATACAGTATGTCAAGTTCAAAAATGCACATGTTTAGTTTTGTTTTGCAAAAAGAAAAGCTTTTTCATTTTATTCTTATAATAGTAGTTGGTTCTTAGGGCATTAAACCTATTTTTTTGCAAAATGAAATTAATTGTGTGATTGTCTGCTCCTTGTTCAAAAAGTTACTTGATTGAGTGTATGTACATCTACATTAGTTAGAGGGACGAGAGGCCGACACATAAATAATGTACGTTCAATAAACCGAACTGTCAAATTGTTTGTTTCGATAACTAAACGCGATTTTATCTAATGTAATTAAGATACTTGAATTGAAATTGACCCTAATGTCGCACAGAACCGACCACAACAAAAGCAGTTGAAACCGAAACGGTTATTTCGGTTTGAACAGTTGCGGGATATAATAAAACAGTTTTGTTCCGGTTCCGGTTTCAGTTTAAATCCCTGGCTAAAACGATGCAGAGAAACGGAGCACATGGCGATGGATTCGTCTACTGCTACGACAGCCTGTACAGCTTGCTCTTCTACTGGGGCGTCATCACATTCCGGCTGCACAATCACAGCGATGGTGGACCCAAGTCAACACCCCTAGGGACTATCTATGCGATAACTATGCGCCTTGGTTTGATCCTCGGCTTTGTGGGCGGCATTTACATCAAGCTCAGCGATGAAGAAATGTCCGAGGCCATGTTTAGTAATCTGTCGCCGTTGGTCAAAATGATATTCACCTGGGAGTCTCTCTCCTGCATTCTCACCTACATCCAGTATTGTGCAACGCTGGACGGACATCGCAGGCGGCATATTAAGCTGCTGACCAGGATGCAGCTGCTCGACTCTCAGGTGTCCGCACAATTTCCGCATGTTCGTTGGCGCTACAATCGAACGCGCTCCAAGTATTGGTATGGCACCGTTGGTATTACAATTAGCTACAACGTCGTTTCACTGGCCCTCATGTTCGAGACGACGCATTGCAGCTGCGGCTTTGTGTCCACCGTCCTCATTGCCTGCACCTATTCCTGGCTGACGAGCAGCGTGGGCGCCATGGGATTCGTGCACATTGGCTTGATGGATTACCTGCGCATACGCTATCGGCTGATCCAGAAGCTACTCGAGCAGCTCTATCTGGCCAAACACTCCGGAGACCAGGAGAAGCTCCATCAGAGTATTGGCAAATTGTTTGATTTCTCAAAAAGCTGCTCCCAGCTGTTAACGGAGATGAATTCGGTATGTGGAGCTGTTGCCGCCACTGGCATCTTCTATGACTTCACCCACATGACCTGCTTTGTCTATGTGCTGTGCCAGAAGGTGCTCCGCTCCGAGCCACTGGATACGCAATATGCTTTCCTATCACTGCATCTCGTTGTCCACGTCTACAAGGTCATCATCACGTGTACCTACGGCTATCTATTGCAGCGGGAGGTAATCACACACACACGAGAATACAAGTAAATAGATGAAATAGATAACTAATCCTCTCTAGAAACGCAACTGCATGCGTCTGCTCAGCGAGTATGCTGTCCATTTTGGGCAACAGAGATCCGTACAAACTCGGGTCGAATGCTTCCAGCACTGGCGGATGCACAACAATCAGATGGCCACCATTGGCAGCAGCTTTCCCTGCAACATATCTATGATCTACATCGTAAGTCTGTAAATGGTTCAATTAAATATATAAATTCTCTTGTCTCTCATTTATTTCAAAATACGATTTTTAAGTGATTAATGCAGAAATATTCGTTATGTAAAAAATTGAAGGAAAAAAAACGATTTTTAAGTTTTTTGTTATATTTTCTTATTTTTATTGATTATAACTGCTAACCACATAAGTTACATAACCCTAAATATATATCATAGATACAAAAATATATATATATATATATTTTTTTAAAATGAATTCAATCATTTTCAGGTATTTAATGGATTAGCTAACTATGTCATTGTTCTGGTGCAACTGCTGTTCCAGCTACAACTGAAGGATAGACAACAAAATCATGCGATTGTTATACCCAAGGACGTCGAGCTAATAAATCCTATAGCTCAAATAACTCATCAAAATAAGGCCATGTAGCATTCAAAAGAAATCAAAAATACATAAAAAAAAAAAGATTGCTAACATAAAATGGCCCATACAAATGGCTCATACAAATTTGTTGAAAACCTTTATTCGATGTTTGGAAATCATTATTTAAAGTGACTTAAGCAACGAGCGTAGGAAAGATTATCTTGAAATTCGTACGTAACTAGAGTATCAAAGGCTTTGTCAAGTATGATTTCATAGTCGGATAGTACTTTTGGGGATAGATTACTTAAAAGATTAATGTCGCTGTCCCACATATAGGGCAAATGTTCGTCGTTAATGGCATTGTATAACTCACAAAGAATCTGAAAGAAAAATAAAGAGGAAATTCGAATTAGTTAAAATTTAATTTAATAATTTAACCAACGAACCTCTATGAAAATATCCTGTAAACTATGTGCATAGTCGTCTATTTCTTTCGAAATCACCAAATTCATTATATGATAATAACGTATTTTGGTCAGGCCCTTCGAACGACAAAGAAGCTGCATTAGAATCATGGCTTTCTTGAGATTCTTATTCTGCAGCAAACGGTTCTCATACTCTGTGTTGCTCATCATGAAAGAGTAATTAGCCTGGGAGCCGCGCATTAACTTGGGAATTGCATGCCAATTAACTGACGATGGATAATCCTGATTGACTATTTGAATCGCCGGCACGAAGTCAATGATCAATTCATCTGAATCTGAATCCGGGTTTGCAAATATAGTATGACGCATTGCCCTTAACTGATAGCTAAGACTAAAAGTCTGATATCGAGAATCCGTAACACTCATTTGATATTTTTTAAATAAATTCAAAAATTTCTCTTTTAACCATTGCTGAAGAAACCAGCGACTGATGTAATGACAATCATCTTCCATTGGCAAATTGTTGGCAACATTTGTTACATCCAACTTCAAATATTCGTCATTGTTATTATACAACTTAATATTATTATATTGCGGTATCTTTAGCACAAAGATCACGCTAAACTTGCCGCGATTACCATAAAGTTGAGTGTCATGAGCAGAGGGACCTAAAAAGCAGATTAAATTCAATGGAAATTCTCATAATTCGGGAAACCACACTTACCAAAAGGAATGCTTTCTTTAAAATAAGAACTGAATTCGTAATCATAATTCAATATCTGCACGACATATTCTTTGATCTTTATAAAGCTTGGCCAAAGTTCTGAAGTATTCGAGTACATGTCTACAATGTCTTCTAGGTAACTCTCGAACGGTGTAGACATTTTGCTAATCAGAAATTAGACCCACTCCTTACTTAAATGAATTGAAATGAAATGAATTGTCAATGACAATTTCTCATTAACCAAAAAGAGCTTATGGGTATATATCGTCAAACAGTATGACAACAAATTGCAAACGAGAAAACGACAAAAATTCTATTGAAATACTAAAAAAAGCAAGTGTAACGGTGACTGGTACAAAAAATATCAGTAGCAGTAACAGTGATTTCATTTGTTAGTTCAATTTTTTAAATATATATAACTTATGATACAAAAGTATCTTGCTTGAATTTCAAAGTAACATTGGAAGAGAAACAAAGCAATAAGAATTAATATACTTCTGACAATGTAGAAAATATACTGATATACTTCTGGTATTTAATTTATTATTCGAATATGAAATATCGTGTATCGTCCGACCGCCACAATCCGTAGTTCATTGCGAGACATTTAAATAAACAGTTAAATTTTAAGTTACTTGATTTTCGCAATTGGATTATAATTATTTACACAATTTAAATACGAAATTAGACTAAGAAATGGTAGTAATTTTAATAAAAGTTCGTGCTACATTTATTTATATTGTTTCGAAAATATAAAATGTGTTAAAAAAAATTAGACTGAAAAGTAAGTATAAGAAAAAATATGAAATATATTTCACACAAGGTAATTAGTTAGAAAAGTGTCCTTGGCAGCGTCCAAAGCTCAGGTTCGGCTGGTGCGGATACGACTTAAGAGTATTGTAGGCAGAGCAGAGGTCACTGGTGTACCGTGACATCTCTCCAGGCGTCAAGTGGCTGAGAAGATTCATTCGAGAGTCCCAGACATAGGACAGATGTCCCTCAATAAATGCATCGCACAGATCCGAGAGCAACTGTGGGCATAGGAAAAAGAATGATTATAAGAAATAAACAGTACGAGAAGTAGTAATATACCATTAGAAAGGCGTCGCAGACGGACAGATTGGAAACAGTGGAGTGACCCATTTGTCGGGCCATCCAAATGGCCACGGAGACCATGTGGTAGCAGCGCAGCTTGGGAAGATCTTTGGAATTGCGGACAGCCTGCAAAAGTCGGAGGGCGTCCTCAGCGTTTGGCCGCAGCGTTTCACGTGCTGCAATTCCGCCTGGGAATCGCTTAGCATGAACGTAAAGTTGGCCGTGCTGCCGGGACCGGCTTTTTGTTTTGGAATTGCATGCCACGTGTTGGAATTTGGACGTACAATCTTGACGGCCGGCACAAAGTCAATGGAAAAAGAGCGCGACGGCGACTTGGCATAGATGGTATATGTAATTCCACGCCAGAGATATCTCAGTGTATAGCACTCGTAGCCAGTGTTAATCACTTTGCCGTAGTTTCTCAAGGCAGCCTTGAAAACATTATCCAACCAGTTCTTGAGACAGGATTGACTTAAATAATTTTTGGCATTGTTGGCCAAAGTATGGTCCACCATATTATCAAAGCAGGCATTTGAGAAATCCAAATACATAAAACCCGGACGATCTTTGCACTCCACTTGCTTTATGCGAGTGTGGGCCGGAAATTGCAATTCCATCAGCACATCGAACTCATCGTCATTAAAGATGCGTACGCTATGAGCAACACTGCCTGTAAATCGATCGATTAGGTTAACTCAACCGATCTAGGGGAACATCAACCAATGTCAATCAATGTCACCTACCGAAAAGTATATCGTTCTGGCATATGTCCTCAAAGTATGAATCCTCCATGCGCATTATGTCGAGCACGTAATCCTTGACAGCGACAAAGTCGCTATTATCAATGGGATCATTGGGACAGCTAATATCAGATGCAATATCTTGTAGATAATACTCGAAATTCGACATGTTGAATTGACTGCAATACATATTTCAGAAATTTTCATTAATTAACTTAACATTAATTTAACAATAATTAACAAATGTGCGATGAGAATTTCATTTAAATTTTATTCTTAATAAAAGATAAATTCTTTTAAGACCTTAAGTATATATGAGTAGTGGGCCACATATCCTGGTACATTAGTGCTTTATATGATAAATGTTGCATAAAGATAATCTAAAATGGCACATGAAATAATAGAATTGTAGATAGAAACATTAAATATAATTGATAATTTGTATTTTTCGGACTTAATCAGAATTTATTTAATTTTAGATCTTTTTCTGGTAAATTAGTTTTATTTTAAGCTTTGATTTGATTTCTGATGATAAACGAAATATAAATATATACAAATGTACATATGCTCTTAAAGTAAATATAGTTATATACATGCATATGTATGTACATAGAGAAATGTACAAACATTTTGAGTGCGGCGATAACTGCAGCAAATTGTAGAACGCTGTTGACCAGCCACGGGACATGTTGGGGCCGCTTTGCCTCACACACACATACGTACGCATGACTGTACACAAATACACACGCACATGCATGCATGTACATATGCATATACATACATATATACTTATACATATGTAATGCTTGTACATAGGTATACACGCAAAGCAGTCCCGGACATCGTTTATCGATTTGCGAGAAGCAACAACAACAGCAGCAACAGCAGCAGCAGCAACAACAACAACAACAAAAGCTCAATACAAGCGGTGGCGGTGACTGCGACTGCGACAGCGACAGCAACTTCGTCGCTCTTTGTAGGCCGCGCCGCTTCAATATGATAGCAAAAGCCCCAAACAGCAGCAGCAGCAGAAACAACAACAACATTACACATTTATACATACATACACACACATCTACACGCCCATGCATACAGTTTTGCCCCCGGCTTCACGCCGCCGCACGCAAACGCCCCACACCTCTTATACTGTTGCCCCCCTCCCTTCCACTTCCCATTTCCCACTCCCCACCCCATTTGCCATCTGCCTTCCCGTCCGTTCGCTTTGCCATTTGGCGCTAGTGCTTGCAGCGTGTATGGGGGAGGGGGAGGCAGAATAAGAGGATAGGTGTATAGAGGGGGGGGGGGGAGGGGAGGACGCACGTTGCCGTCCCTGTGCTGGCTGCCGGGCTTTTGATGGCAATGACGATGATGATGATGATGATGATGATGATGATGATGATGATGATGGTAGCTGGTGACTGGGCATGGTGACTGGGAGGCGACAAGGACGCGGCAGGCGGGAGGCGACTTGCTGGGTGGTTGCGGGAGCATGAGGATGACGATGAGGACGATGGCGATATGCGGCAATCATTCGCTGTAGGAGCTGCCATTGACGTTGTTATTATTGTTGTTGCTGATGATGATGTTGCTGTTGTTGTTGTCGTTGCCGTCGCTGACTGAAGCACGGGGCATAGAGAAAAGCGAAAAAATACATATAATAAAAGCAACAAAAACGCGCACAAGCTCAAGAGATACAAGCATACACACACACACATACATATACATACAATATATATGTACATATATATATACATACACAACAACGACGACGACGACTTCTACGTGTTAGTTTGGGGCACGCTAGTCCGCCACACACACACACACACACACGCACATAACACAAGCAGCAGGAGCTGTGCGGGCGGGACGCAATGCTTGGGGAAGGGAACTGGTCGTAGGTTCGCTACAGTCACAACGACAGCGACGGCAGCAGCAGCTGAGTGGGCCAAGTGTGTGACGCTGGCTGAGACGACAACGTCAAAGGCAACGGCAACAACAATAACAACGACAGCAACGGCAACAAAACAACTTGAGAAAAGGAAAAGAGCCACAGCAAAAGAGATGATGGTGCAAAACGAGGGGGATGCTGTTGGAAAGGGAGGAGGCAACTCTGGCAATGGGGCACAAAATTCTACAACGTCGATGGAAACAATTTGGGATGATGCTGAGGCAGCGACGACAACGGCGGGCGGACGTTCGGTTCGTTCATTCGCTCGGGCCAACCGTAACCAAAGCAGCTTATGATGAGACGTTAAAAGAGGGGAGGGAGACAACAACATAAAATGCGAATCAGCTCAGCGACGGCGGCCCCAAACGACAGAAAACAAACCTAAAGAAGAGCAGAAGAGGCAAACGGCAGCAAAACTTATTTAACAACAACAAAAGTAGCCGTGTTGCAAAAACAGAGAGGGAGAACGACAAAGAGAGAGCGCCATATTGAAGAGAGAGAGAGGGCGGTGGCCGCAGTAACTGATAAGAGCAGCGACAGCGATTGAACTTCACAACAATAAGAAAAACAACAACAAATAAGAACAACAACATATAGAGTATAGAAATCGGAAGCAGTGCAGTGCAGTCAGGCAGGCAGGCGGGCATCGTTTGCATTGCGTCGATCATTTCAAGCGTCGGACTTTAAAATTTGAATTCGTGCTAAATGTAAATGTACATACATATGTACATATTTAGCTGTACATATGCTAAGTAATGACCTTGAACTTCAGTTTCCGTAATTGCAATGCCACTCGCAGTCGGACTGCATGAATGAAGGTGCAACAGTTTTGCAGCTTGCAATCATACATACCCTGCAGACATACATACTATATGCAAACTTATAAAAGTACACACACATGCAAAAATACATCTGCATGCACGCATACATATGTATGTATGTAAATATAAGCTGTTTTTAAGCCTGCCGCTGTCGCTGTCAGCTGCGGGTTGGCAGCATTGTTGACGATTGCGGGTGGAAAGCGAAGAGCAGGAGGAGCAGCTTACGAGCACTCACACACATACGCTCGCTTAGATTGAGAGTGAGAGCAAAAATACGTGAGCTTTTGAAAAGCTTTTATAGAACTGACAAATGAGAATTTCATGAAAGGAGTGTAAAATAAACGACAGTTGACAAAGCTTTTGATGATCCTTAATGCACTTTTTAGAATATTAGCCGAAAATGCATATGAAAACAAGATAATTCTTTCAGTTTTCAGGATATTTTCGTAACTGATTAAACGACTGACAAATTTAATTAAGAGTAAGCAAATAAGAAATAAAAAAAGAAGCTACAGATCTGTTGGTATCTAGGCAAAGAGCTTAGCGAAATAATAATTTGGCACAGACTCCCTAAATAGGACCCCCATTACCTCACAATGAATATACTCTTCGTGTACGCATTGTGCATGGCATAGATGGGTAGAGTGGGGTGTGGTTTCAGTATGAGTTTCATCAGTTCTCGCATGCTACGGTATACACACACACACACACAAACAACAAAAACATACTGAAACGGCAGCAGCAGCAGCAACTACAACAATAACAACCAACTCATGCTTTTGCCTTGTGGGTCGGCGACAGCAACGGACGAACGTAGTCATGAAATTGAGTTTGTTATTGTTGTTTTTATTGTTGTAGTTGTTGTTATTATTTCTGCTGCTGCTGCCGTTTGGCTCCGCACAGCAGCGGGCGTCTCATGTGGGCGGTTAACAGAAACGTTGGAGCGGTGCTGTGGCGACGGCAATGGCGTCGCAACCGTTGCGCGTATATTGCGAGCGCCAAACTGCGCTGTCGCTATTTGCTTCGTCTCTGTGTGCGTAAATCTATGTATGTGAGTGTGTGTGCCTTTGTGTGAGTGTGCTTGTGTGTGTGTGTGTGCATGTCATGGGGCTGACTGCCTGCCGCCGTTGCTGCTGTTGAACGCCAACGACGACTCCAACGACAACAATAACAACAACAACGACGACGATGACGATGGCGACGATGACGACGATGATGATGAGGTTTGCTGCTTCTTGTTCTTCTTTACACGTCCTCCAACAACGGTTCGCCTCACTGTCGCTTCGTTCGTACGCTGGCGCGTTGCTGTTATTGCTGCCTTCGTCGTTGTTGTTGCTGTAGCTGTAGCTGTTTTTGTTATTGCTATTTCCCTGCCTGCCTGCCTGCCTGGCTGCTGCTGCTGTTGTCGCGTTTGCTGGCGCCGCTGCCAGCTGCGGTCTCTGCTTCTGCTGCTGCTGTCGCCGCCGCTGCTGCTGCCGCTGTTAGGTTGTGTGCATGCAGCTCATGTGCGCTCTCCTCATTCAAGTGTCCAACTTTTGTCGAGGCGGTCATACAAAACGGCAGTCGCTCGTTCGTTCGCTCGCTCGTTCGCTTCGCCTCTCGCTGTTCACAGTTCGCTCATTGTCTGTACGTACGCTTTGCCTGTGTGTTCTTTACCGTTTATTCGGTGAAGAGGGCGGAAGGGGAAGACAAGGCAGGCACACTGGTCGTGGTCGTGGTTTTTGCCGTCAACGGTCAATAACGCGCCCACACGCCTATAAAAAGATTTCTGTTCGTGTTGCGTGCGTGAGTGAGTGAATTTACTTTGGTTGAAAACTGCAAGAAGCGTTTGAAAAACCGTTAAAGCCATGAAGGAAATGAAAGTGGCGCGAGTGATTAGTGAATCCTCGACTACATCTGATAACACATCCGACTTTATTGATATTGTCAAGAAGTACGATGTTGTTTACAACAATCACAATCCCGATTACAAGAATGTTGAGGTGAAGATGAAAGTCTGGACCCAAATATCGGACGAGATTGGACTATCAGTGGGTAAGCACAACAACAAAAAGAAAGAAAGAAAAAGACAAAATCCAAAGACATACGGCGGCACACTGACATTTTTCTATGAAAAAGGAAGTTGTGTGCGGTGGCGGTAACAGAGGAGCAGCAACGGACGCCTGTTCGCTCAAATTCAATTACTACGTGCACGGGAAACATGCACATAAGCACATAGCATGTACATTTGTATGTACATACACTCTTGTATATACTGCGAAACTCACACACACACAAAAACTCACACTCAGCCAGCGGCGCGCGTCGCACAGCACAGCAAGCGAAAGCGGACAAATGTTCTGCCCTCGTCGCATCGACGACGAACCGCCGGCCGTTTTATATTATATGTGTTCTCGCTTGTACATACATATGTACGTATGCTGTGTGTATGTGCATGAGTGTGAGCGCGCCTACGGTTGATTGGGAGCGGGGGCGGGGGCGAGAGTGCGGTGCGGATGGCATGGCGCTGTGCAGAACGCGGCCGCGGTCGGCGAATTGCAGTGAGAGACAAACACAAAAAAAAGAAACAGAAAAACATGCCCTAGCACGCCGAGACTTACATACACTGTTACACTTACGCTCAAATCTTTTCATACACCTGGTTATGTAATACTATTTATAACTAATTATGTCCAATATATTCACCCAAAATACTTATTAATTATGTATATGTTAATATGTCTCTAATCAAAACTTGCAATATTAACTAGTGTTACCAAGCAGGTGTCAAAGTCATAATGTTTTCAGTAAGAGTATAATGAAAACACGAACACGCAGAAAAAGCAAACAAAAACACAAGAGCGAAATTGATACAAACTGCGCGCTCTGCGCTGTTGTTATTGTTAGTGTTGCCAGTGCGATGCTGAGAGAGAATTTTGCAGGCGCGCACTTTTACGTATGTATGAATATACAAATGTATCAATGTAAGCTCTATATATATTTGAAGCATACAACTGGAGGACAAGGTAAACATTGCACAAGAAAAGGTTTCAGGCGAATGACTGAATAATTTTATTTATTTTCTGACAGGTGTCTTATTGCTAGTGAAAATGCAATTTTCAATAATCTTTGCCCTTCATAAATTTACGATTCGCATTTCCTATAAGAGCACAAACCATGGCACCCTGTTGCTTCTGCGCATCACTCACCCTCTCTTTCTTTTTACTTACATACATATGTACATATGTATGCATGTACGTACGAATCTCTCACAAACTTTACCTTCTCTCAGTTTGTCGGCATAAAAACAAATGCCGAGGCAGATTTGTTGCCATTTGTTATTGTTCTTGATAGCGGACAAGTTCGTTGTTGTTGTTTTCACGATAAATTTCTATCTGTGTTGATCTTATCAATGGTCTTACAAATCCTTTAAGGGTATAATGGAAAGCAGATAGACAAATTGAAAATGCGTTTTACTTTATTAATTTATGCGACTCAAAGTTAAAATCAAATGAAGAAACATAAATAAAACAAAACTAGGATAAAACTGTGGTGAATTTTAAAAGTGTTTGGCATAAATGCTAAATTCTTAACCACTGAAACATACAGAATAACTTCAATGCTTACGTAATTATTTGTTCGTTTAATTAAACTTATACTAACTCAATGCTAGTATTTCACTATTCAAATATTCTTCAATGGGTGCACTCGGAATACTACGTCCGCCACGATCAACTGAATGCGACAAACTAAAGCAGACCAGAATTGAAGCACTAAAGAAAACGGTGGAGGAGTGGGAACATCGCTTGAAAACGCAATAGGAACAGGGACAGGGATAGAGCAAAAAAGCTGAAGGCGTCAGAATAGAAGAAGTCGCCATTAGAGATAATCGTATTTGAATTTCACTTTAACTATGACGGTGACGTTCTATTTGAAGAGATCAATTGGGATATTTATTCGCTTGGATATTAAAATAATAATATGTGTCATGCTTTTATATATTTGTAACAATAACATAAAATAAGTATTTTTCGAACCTCTTAAGTCACAGTCTGAGTTTGGTCAGTCGCAATCACAGTGAACGTCAAATTGCTCAGCTCTATTACAAAGTGACAAACAAAACGAATTTTGTGTTTGCCACCCATGAAATATAATCCACACTTATGGGTGTATGCATTTACATACGTATGTGTTTTCGAGTGTGTGTGTGTGTCAAGTGTTTATGCTGAGCGATCGCGTTATAAGCAGCGCCATCAAATTTTCTTCATGGAAACTCTATTAGTGCAGAGCTGCGTACTGTCATAAATAAATAATAAATACAAGCATCCAATAGGCATTTTTATTATACATTTGTTTATTTTTCAACATTTTATCCTATTCTTTCACTTAAAGTATGCAATTAAAACAGTTTATATTTCATAGTGGTCCACTCAAAATTTACAGATACAAACATACATATGCATATGCAATTTTGTATGACTGCATGTAAATACAGTGAACGCTCGATAAGGTCTTTTGAAGTATGATATTTATAAATTTTACTAGAGTTCTTATTTATTGTAACAGCTTGTAATTAACATGCGTTTTTTTAAGGTTTTCTAATATTTTGTGGTCTATTTTTTAGGGCCAATTTGATATATGTATTAATTGATTGTTTACTTATTGTTTTTGCAGAAGCTTCAAAGCGAAAATGGAAGAATCTACGCGACAGTTATACAAAATATTTGCGCTCCTTTCGGGTTGGCACCAAGACTTCCAAGAAGTATCAATATTGGGCGCACGCGGATCACATGGAGTTTCTGAAGCCCTTCCAGGGACCTGGCCGGTAAGTCCACAGTCTAATTATTATTTTCAACTTGAAATATAATAATGTTCCTATACTCACAGAAATTCGGCGAATGGGAATGGCAAATCGAATGATGAGGACGACACCGAATGCGACTTTGGCTATCAGGTTCTGGCCAAGGCGACCAGCAATGGGGGCGAGGATGATCTGAAGATTACCATAGCGACAGCTGCGGCGACGGCAACGGCATCCACCTCAGCGTTGAGCACACAGACTGTCAACAGCTATACGACTCCCATTCTGACGCCCAGTGTGGCGGCCACGCCCCCCAATCTGATATCGCCGGGCAGCACAGCTGGTGCTCCGCTGCAGAGTCACAACAGCAACAGCAATGGCAGCAACTGTGCCGCCGTGGCGCCTCTGACGTTCAACGCCATGTCGCCGCCAGCGAGCTGCAGCAACTCCAACAGCGGAATGCTCTCCATGCCCACCTTGCCCCTCACCGCCGCTGGCAAGGCTTCGGCTTCGGTCGCGGCTTCGGCTGCAGCGGCAGCCAGTGCAGCAAATGCAGCTGCTTTGGCCACACTGGCCAGTCTGCCCATGGGCATCAGTGGCTTGCCAGCTGCGGCTGCAGCTCAAATGTTCCCGCTGGCCACGCTGAAGGCGGCAGCAGCTGCTGCCGGTTTGCCGCTGCCGTCGACGCCAACGCTGACGCCCAACTGCAGCACGTCCAGCAATGTGGGCTGCCTGATCATCGAGCCGCATCTGTTTGCCGCCGCCGACAACTTCAAGAAGGAGCTGAATGCGGCGGCAGCTGCTGGTGCGCCACTGGGACTATTCCAAAACTTGGCCAATAGAGCGCACTGTCTGAATGGCAATGGCTCGACTATGGGCTTGGGGAATCCAACGCCGCCTCCTCCGCCGCCACCCAGCTCCAAAGTGCGTCGGGTTCAACCGTCGCCGCAAACAGCTGCCATCAATTTGAGCTGTTCAGCTTCGACAACAGCTTCGTCCTGCTCTCAACCCTCTCCGGCCAAGACGCGCAAGATGAGCGATCCAAGATTTCCAGGAGACTGGGATGTGTCTGCTGTGCTGCAGGCCAATAGGGAGCTGGACGCCAATACGTTGTTCTTTCTCAGCTTGGCGCGACAGGTGCGTGCGATGCCCATGAAGTTTCAGTCGCTGGCCAAGATGCGCTGCATGCGCATCGTCAGTGACATTGAGTTGGAGCTGGAGAATTTTGACTGCAACGGTGTTGTGCCGCCCGAGGAATCGGGCAGCACGGCCAATCTCAAATACTGCACGGACACGCCGCCTCCACAGTCCCAGGATGGATCTGCGTTAATATCAGCTGGTTCCATGGCGCCCGAGGGATCCACTGAGCACTTTGTCTATGTGATGTCGCCATCGCGTGTGGAGAGCATGATTGATATATCATCTGACGAGGAAAGCAATATGAATGGCGGCTTGAGTGGAGCTGCAGCAGCTGCCGCTTCCGCAGCAGCAACGGGAGCAGTGCATTGATTTCGTCTCCTTTCCTTTCAAGCTCTTTCTCAGTCTCTTTTGGCTTATTAGATACTTATATTAATTCTAAGTAATTTTAAATATTAGTTGCATTAAAATGCATTTTGTCGTGTAACTTTTTGATGGAATTGGACTTTTATTTACACGATTCTCGCACTTGATAAAAAATGTGGCAAAATCTCTGGAAAATCATGAGTGTTGAGTGTTGTGTATTGCGTGTGAATCGCTAGTAATGTCGTTAATTGGTTTCTACATGGTACGGCGAATGAATTTCATTCAAAAAGTCGATGTGCATCCGTTCTGGACTTAGGACTGCACCTTGCTCTTGGTGGTGAAGGCGAAATAGGCGACACCGCCAACGAGGAAGGCAGCCAGGAGTTCAGCCTTGATCCATGGACCCTTGTATGCACTCTTTGTGGGCACACTGATGTCCAGCAGGGACTTAACCGATGACACCTTATCGCCATCGCGCTGCGCCTTGCGCACATTGGCATAGCCATCCTCGTCGAAGAGACGCACCTGGACGTTGCCGCTGCTGCCCTGCTTGATGTCCTCCACCCAGCTCACCTGCAAAGATCACAAGATGAAATAACTGTTGTCATTGCCATAAATAACTCAAAGACTCACCTGGTATTTACTGTCGCCAACCTTGGCAACGGGCACAACCTTGCCGCATGGGAATTCAGCAAAGAGACTGGGCTGCGCCGAGTCGCTGCACTGCAATGTGAATTCGGCAACATGAGCAAGCTGGGTGAGAATTGTCGCATCCTGTGTACTGAAGGCATTCAACGTGGCCTTGCAGCTTCCATAGGCGCCCGTTGAACACACAACGGCAACCAGGCAGAGCGCAAACATTTGGCGATACATTTTGTTTTTAATTGAATACTCAAAGTACTTATTCAGCGGAACGAACCGATCGGCGACTATCAACTTTCTATCTCTTTCAACGCCACGACAGCAAACGTCAATTGACAGCCGACGGCAGCGAAACGTCAGCAGCAGAGTTGTATCGAATCGCTCAGAATAAGTTTGAAACGTGTGGCAGCCTTGGCTCTCAGGAAAATAAGTAACCGATAGTTTTAATACGTGGCAACCTTAAAGCCACAAATGAAGGTCGATGTCAGATTTAATTAATTTTTAAAAAATTACTTTTTATGGAATTTTCAATACAAATTTTGCTTGAGTGTTAGTTATAATTTGGTCGAACTTAGAGTTTTTTATTTACAATTAGTTGTAACAGCTGCAAGCCCTGAGGAGGGACAAGCAGACAACACTCGTTTAAATTATCGCACTATCTTTTGTATAAATTTTTGAAACAATTGTTAAATAATAATTTAAATTACGCGCCAATTTAAGCTTATCGATAAGCTGCCAGACTGTTCTATTTAGTTTGTGCTAACAGACATAAGCTGCCTGTTATGACTGATGTATGCCCATCCACCGCGACATTTTGAGTGAAAAAACATATCGATAGATTAATTTATAACCGCTTTTTTAAATTTAAAAGTGTAGATCAGAAAAAAGTTAATGGACTTAATAGAATACACTTTAATAGACATTTATATGTAAAATTACATTAAGATAATGAAATAAGAAACTTTAATTGTTTAAAAAGTATAAATTTCTTTCTAAGCTAAGAGTTTGTAGCCAGAATGTTGGTTATCCAGGGCATAAAACTGCCGACTCTCGTGTAGACACCTGGATATCCCGAGCCACAGCTACGTGCACCATAACTTACAATACCAAATTGTACAAATCGCTGTTTATGCAAATATTCAGTCGGAAACGCCAGTGGACCGCCGGAGTCGCCTTTGCAGGAATCGCTGGCTTGATCGCCGACACACAGTTGGGTCTGTGTGATTTCCCTGAGGAAGGACTGAAAACAGGTTCGACGATTCCGCATCTGGATGCTTGCCTCCATTAGTACATCCGAGCCAGTGCCATTTTCGGTGATTCCCCAACCAGTGACAAAAAAGTCCTCATGCGAATCCGTTTGTTGTTGCAGCTCTTCAGTAATTGGCAAACAGATGGGCCGAATGTGCTCTAAGAGAAGTATTCGCATTATAATTTTATTTATCATTTTAAGTCCCCGTTGCTGTGAATTTTAATATGTACTTACGTTTGGTCTCCACAGATCTGGCCAATTTTATAAGAGCTATATCATTGTGGCCAGTAAATCGTGAGTAATCCTCGTGCAAGAAGATTTTCTCGACATTAATATCCTCCACGGGTGGCGAGCATTTGATTCTCCTTCCTGTGCTCCTGCAGTCTGGTTCCGTTGAGATTTGATGCTCACCCAAACGAACAGAAACTCTATAAGTTTTAATTTAATTAAATTTAAATAATCCTCATCGATTGAAACTTACAGTTGATATCGTGATAAGCAGTGGGCAGCACTGAGAATGAAACCTGTGAATATAATTGATGAATTTGAATGACTTATGATCCTTTTAATGATCTTCTTTTCTGTTTTCTTACGTTCCGATATAAGTGTTCCACCGCATGCGAAATCCTCCTCCGTATTGCTGCGTAGAAGAAGCAGCGCCATCCAAGGCCTCGATCCGAGCTTAACCTCGAGCCCATTGATTACTTTAATCCTCGTAAATGTGCCGCAGTTTTGTTGCTCCAACAGTCGCAGACCATTCTGATTAAGCTGTTGACCAAGACCCTATGAAACAACAGCAGTTATTACTTAAGTATAAAAATAATTTAATTTTGAAATGAAATACAAACGGATTGACAACAGAAAATGGCGCACAACAGTAGAAAACAGGAACGTAGAAACATCTTCTTCGTCGTAGTCTTCGAAAGCAACTGTTGAGTTCTTCTCACAGCATTCTTCAATAGACACTCAGTCGGGAGCTTATCACTAGTGTAGGTCGAAAACATGAATAAAAGCTATATATATTGTCGAATATACTAGATTTATGATCACTTGTATTAATCATAGATCAGGGTTTAACATATTAATTTAAATCAATTGATAAGGAGGAATTGAATTATATTATTATAGACAAGAAACTCTTTATGAACAATATACATATATTTATTTGATTATAATATATAATAGATTTAAAAATAATAAAAAATATATATTATAATTAAGGTGCCATAAATTAACTTAACGTTATTCTTGAAAATTATTTTCCGATTTGAAGTGAAAATATTGTAAAGTATCTAGAAATCGGACTATGTCAAATATTTGATTAACTTTATTGCAATAAACACAGTATTTGGATTTAAGATTGATTTTCATTCTATTTATAATTGCGGATTTTTTATAAACTTTTTAATAGGAAGCTAGGGTAACCTTCAGTCGCACACTCTCTCTCTCTCTCATACAAATGAAATTTACAGTACTCTTAAAATGTATTTTCCAAACCTGAGGTAAAACTATTGTAGGGTATCTAACCATCAGTCAGTAAAATAATTGTAAAAATTTTTTTTGGAATAAACACAGTACTTAGATTAGAGATTATAAACAAATGAAATTTACAGTACTCTTAAAATATATTTTCCAAACCTGAGGTAAAACTATTGTAGGGTATCTAACCATCAGTCAGTAAAATAATTGTAAAAATTTTTTTTGGAATAAACACAGTACTTAGATTAGAGATTATAAACAAATGAAATTTACAGTACTCTTAAAATGTATTTTCCAAACCTGAGGTAAAACTATTGTAGGGTATCTAACCATCAGTCAGTAAAATAATTGTATTTACTTTTTTGGCATATACACAGTGTTCAGATTATAGAATAAGTTCCATTTATTAAATAATTTGTTACACGCCTCCAAGTTTTTTTTAGTTTACTAGGGTATCTGCTAGTCGCCCACTCGCAGCAGCTGCAGTTGGAGTCGTTAATTGAAATAGTTTTGGATATATCGGCTAGGCAAATGTGGTGCCTGTTGGTACCGCTTTGTATTTTGACACCGCCTGACAAATATGAATTTATTTGCCGATTTGTTTGCTTAGCTCAATTTTTTTATTTTTCTATTATAATTGTTGCAAAGATTGCGAAAAGCCGAAAATGAATTTTCATGCCAAATATGCGATTTATTTTTTGTTTTTGTTTTTTTTTTTTTTTTGTAAACGAACCAATAAATATCGATAGAAATCAATGTGATTAATGTAAGGGACCTTCGAGTTGAGTTTTGTTTTAAGTACTCGCATTCACAATGATTCGCTGACATTCTGTGGCACACTCGGGAAGTATTCACCGAATATAGATGAGTATACACATACTTTTCTATATACTGTACATATGTATAAGTATGAATGGCATATGACCCTGAAATCGGCTTGATTTGGTGCTTGATGCCATTTGCTGTTATTCCTCGTATTGTTGTTGTTGCTGTTGCTGCTGTTGTTGTTGCTGTTGTTGTTGCTGTTGTTTTTGTTGCTGTTTCATTTGGCTCCTAGGGCAGTTATGTTCGTTACTTTTTGATTGCCGACGCGCACGAAACTTTTATACAACTTTGCATGTCTTTGATGAATTTGAAATTGTCACAAATGTGAAAGTTTTTCACTTGCCAGCAGATACTCGTGCTTTCCTTATATGTATCTGTGTGTGTGTGTGTGTGTGTTTGTGTGAATTTTGGAAATTTGCATCTAACATTTTGTTGACATTGAGCGACTTGTACGGCAACTTCACGCACTCCTTTTAGCCATTCATATCATTCATATTCATTCATTCATCGTCCGCTCGTTATGTGCATTTTATTCGCAAGGATTTTCGCAAGGATTACGCGAATATTGTAATCGCCATTCGGCATTTGATTACATTTTAAGTGGGTGTATTCATTCCGTCCGGCGGGCGGGCGTCGAAATGAAAACAAAAGTTCGTGCGAGTTCATTGAGTTGGCAAAAACTTGCCAGTCAGCCAAATCGGCACACACACATGCATACCTTCCGGCGAGGGCAGTTCAGTTCGTTCCGTAGAAGTTGAAAGCAATTTGTCACAAAACTTGATTTTCGACTGATTGTTCCTATGGCAGCTATATGATATAGTAGTCCGACTTGAACCGAATTTGGTCAATACAATTGTGACCATCTCAGATGCATGCTCTGTGAAATCGGTTGAGACAGCCCAAACAATAAAAAAATTTGTATAACAATGTGTCAATTATTGTAAATTATCTATATAGGAGAAATGTTGACTCTTTGGACTTTCAACAAGCTCAACTTTTTTAAATCTCATCCGATTTCCATGAGGAATGTCTTATTTTTCATAATATTAACCCTACTTTAACATTGTTTTAAAATTTTTTGATTCTGAGACAAAATTTCTTTTTTGAAAATTTGTCGATTTTTGCATAGTAACCCCTTAACATTTTTCGAAAATTTTCAAAAATTGTAAATTCTTGTTTTAGTCTTTTAATCGATTCCAGGTGATAAAATTAGGGTAAAAAAGTACTTTTGCATTTATTTCCACTATTTTTCTTTGAAATTTTAACGGTTTTTGGGTTTCGGTATAATAAAAAAGCTTTGTTTTGGTTACGGTAACAAATTACAATCGGTTAATACCGGTTAGCGGTTATGGTTATGGTTACGGTTTTAATCCTTCAAGAAATATTTTTTATATATTAAATAAAATTTGATTGAAACGAAAAAATATAGGTATGTTTTCAAAATATATTTGCATTCAATAAATATGTTGAACTTTTAACATAATTTTAATTTTTATTATTAAATATATTAATTATATTTATAATTTGCAAATACATGCATCTAAAAATGTATTTATTATATAAAGTCTTATATTTTTTAAATGAAAAACAAGACTTGCTTATTAGCACACCGATATTACATAAATGTTTTAAAAAGTCAAAACACTTAATTATAAATTTATTGATAAAATAAAACAAATAATTAGTAAATAAAATGTATTTCTTTTTTAATTATAATCACTATGAATAAATTATTTATTTTGAGGATATTTTTGTTGTGATTAATAATTTGACAAAGTTTTTAAACTGCCCTCGCTGTTGGCGCCGTTGGCGTTGCCAGCACGTGTGCGGGCCGGCGGAAGTGGGACAAACAAGTCAGCGCAGAAGTCAAAGGAGTCAAAGGAGTCAAGCCGAGCGACAGCCGAGCTGAGCATTAAAGAGTCGCTGCACCGGCGATGGCACCGGTACAGGCACGCAAGGGACAGGGACAGGGGCTGGGCAGGAAAGGGAGAGGGGGGGGGAGAGGGGCGTTGGCAACCGAGCGATGTCGTTATGTTGTTTATTCGCTTATTTGTTTGTTTGTTTGTTTGTCTGCTTGTTTGTTGGTAACATAACGAAGCTGCTCCCAGCGATTATTGCTTCATTCACAAAACGCAGTTATCGCGCGGCAGGCAAACAAAGTGGACGTGGAAGTTGCAGCCACCCGGAGTTGCACCAACGAGAATCCGTAATCGTATCCGAGACGAAATTAACTCCAAGTGAAAGTTCAGTTTCATTCGAGTGGCAAGTGGCAGTTTCGTGACTGCAGCCGGTTTTGATTTTGATTTTTGGTTTTTGGTGTTCGGCTTTGGTTTTTTGATTTTGTTGACAAAGTTATTGCCTTGGCTTAATGACTTGGTAATTGATTTGCATTCGTTGGTTGGTTGTGGCAATTTATTGTCAGTTGAAAGAAAGCGTTATTCGATTCTTAGACGGCATTTAGTCATCGTCGCCGTCGCTAATCAAACGCCCGCCAGTAACCAGAACAGACACCCGGCCATGTCGTTGTCAGTCACAAGTCGCCGTCGCTACCAGACGACGCCAACGACAACAACTGCAACAACAACAACAGCGCTCAGCGTACGCAAACAGCATTCCCTCATTGAGCCGCCCAGCCACGCCCCCCTGCACGGTCACGCCCACGCCCATGTTCACGGCGTGGGCAAATACTCGGCCCAGCAACGTGGCTACCTGTCGCGAGGTCTCTCCGTTGGCCGTTCCATCGAGAGCATCCGCCAGAAGCTGTATCCCGTGTCCTCCCCCACAACGGTGGGTCGACAGTCATCACTGGCCATTGACGAGTCCGCGTGCAAAGTAAATGGCCGATTGACGGATCCAAGGGACAACAATCTGGTCGCTTGGTCATCCACATCCTCGCTGCTGAAGACGCCGGACAGCGGCCACGCCTCCCGGCTGCAGGCGGAGCAGAAGGAGGCGCAAATCAAGACAGACAAGTGAGTGAATCTCTAAAGATACGATCCCTATAAAGATTCGATCCCTATAAGGTTATCAGGGTAATGTACAGATCTAATATCCACATATATGTGATTTTAATCCTAGAGAAACTTTATTGAAACAATTGCTTAAATTGCGAAGAGTTCAACTTTCGATATCAAATTCACATTTTGCCGTTTGACAGATTTAGATAAGGATAATTTTTAACTTGGTTTTTTTTAATTTTCAATATTTTTAGAATGCCAACAATTCAAATCAATTCCTATTTTTTTTTAATATGACCAAAAAGGAAAGTTATTTTTATTCCGATAAACTTTGAAACACTCAATTAATTTCCAAATTCAACCAAAATATCTAATTAATTTATTAATTAATTAATTTAAATTTCTGCTTACATTTTTGAATACAAAGCCAATATTTAAATCTGTAATACAAAACTTTAAATTGTTAGTTTCAAGTTGAAATTTTTTAAAATATATATAAATGTTTGATTAAGTAAATAAATATCAAATTTTGTTTAAATTGTTACAATCGAAAAGTTGAAAGACAGATTGTTAATGAATTTGAAAAGAGATAAGATTAATAATTTTGCTTAAGCAGTTTTTAACCAAAGCTATCTATTCGAATTTATATTTACATAAATTCCAAATATTTATTTTGTAATTTATAAGCACACTTTTTGGGGCAATTGGTTTCTGTATTTAAGAAAATAAATTTTAAATATGATATGTATATAGTTTGTGATTATGGCTCACATATGCATACAGAACACGTATGTGTTAAGTATAGAATACTAAAAGAAATGTCAATAGTTCAGTTGACCTTGTCATGTTTGTGCGGCTTCTTCCCATGCGTTCAGCTTATTAATATTTCTATGCAAATGTTATGAGCTCAATCGGGTTCTAATAGCGGTGGCAGTTCACCTTCCCGACATTCCCTTATGTTTTCCCTGCTCCCTGCTCCCTGTTCCCTGCTCCTTGTTCCTCATGCTTTTTATGGTGCACACTAAATATGCCCAAATGACACTTTGGATACTTTGAGCAATTTGCATGCTTGACACCGACGTCAAACTTGTCTAGGCAGTGCATATGATTAGGCAGCTAACTTAAACACCCAAAAAAGAAAGCCCGTAAATGTGAGCCGTAATGGTAATCGTAACCGTACCCGGAGTCAAGTCGAACCGGGCGAAGAGCATGACATACTCGAAAAAACAAAGATAAGTCGTGTGGTAACTGGAGCTGGGAGTGGAGCTGCCGCGGGAACTGGAACTGGAACTGGTTCAATGAACTCCGGCGAAAGTTGGCAAGATTCACTTTCGCAACGAAGGATTTGCTAGCTGTGAACACATTTTTTTGGGCGCAAATTGTAAATGTAATTGACATGGTTTCATTTTTCAAACAGACAGATAGATTGCAAGCAGGAGAGAGTGAGAGAGAGCGGGTTACAGTGTGAGTGAGCGAGAGAGAGAGAGAGAGAGAGAGAGGTGCTTGTTGTTGCCGCCTTCGCAATTGCACGAATTAATTTCTATTTTGGGTCGTCATGTTGCATGCGGCCAATTTGTATTTGATGTTGAAATCGAGCACAGCATAAATTGCAAACTAATGCCAAATAATTTGAGTTAAATTTAGCGGAAAACACCTCAAGTCTGGCAGCAGAGAGTAGGTTACTCGGCCAGTCAAACAGTCAGTCAGTCAGTTAGTCAGTCAGTCAAACACTCAGTCGGGTAGTCAGTCAAGTGTCTCAATTGCATTTTTTGATTTGCACAGCGCCAAGGCGGACAAGAATCGTATCAATTTGAACATTGTGCTCGCCCAGACGATACGTGCCACCAACGAGCAGGAGGCACTTCAAAGCGACACCGAGTGCAGTGACTTGTCCAAGGAGCAAACATCCATAACAACAACAACAACAGCAACAACTGCGACTCCTGTTCCTGCCAGCACTGAGGATCAGGTCTCGTCCGCTTTGACCGTTCAGCGGCGACCGCCTTTGGTGCGTGCCATGTCCGCTCCGGTGCGTCTGGACGAGAGCAGCAACAGGAGTGTCCTTGGTGCGGCCAACAAGCGCAACCAGCAGAAGCTGCGACGTCGCAAGATCTTCACGCGTGCCACATCCTCGGTGGCCGCGCCCCCCGATCCCGCCAGTCCCCTGCTGAGCGCCGATGCCAACGGCTCCGCTAATAAGAAACAACAGCAGCTCAGTCGGGCACGCAGCGTCATTGCCCCGGATGTCATCACGCTGGTCTCGCTCCTGAGCTCCGAGGGCAGCGACTCGGAGCGGGAGGACACCTCCTCCGCGGCCTCCACGCCCACGGGCGGCGAAAAGCAGTCGACGCCGACCGCGCAGCGCAGTCCGCAGCGCAGGGCGCCGCTGTTGCGAAAAACGGGCAAATCGGGTAAGTCCAGATGTGGTATTCTATAATCATAGTTGAAATTCCATAATTAACTTTTATATCTTTACATAACTTTATTTAACATCGCATTCTGCCGAAAAATAAATCGGTTTAATGAAATTAATTAAATTTGAATTTATATTGAATTAAGAGGCCCAACCATGATTGGAAATCGAATCAGTTTCGGCCAAGTTATGAAACTTTGAAGTTGGTTACACCTTTGACATAGCTACTACTAATCTGAATCATTTTTAAAGCACTGGTTTATGCTAATTAGAAAACAAGAAGTGAATTGCAAGTAAAAATTTGAGTTTAAAAACTTTGAACTTTGAAAAATAAAAAGGTCCTCCTTTTAATTTGAATGGATTTGTCTTGAATCTTGATAGATTTTCAAAAGGGATGTTTTTTGACCATTTTATAATACAAATATTGATTTGGTATCAAAATTGGATGATTTTAAAAAATTAATTTTTTGGGAAATTTTACATAGTTACATTTTTCGAAAATTTTCAAAAATTTTAAATCTTACATTTATTCTTTAAATCGACTTAAGGTAATAAAATTAGGGTAAAAAAGTAGTTTTGCACTACATTTCGGTTAGTTTCTTTAAGATTTATGCCAAAAACTACAAAATGTTCCCTTATTTATAGTATTAACATGGTATTCTTTTTATTTGAATAGATTTGTCAAATCTTGTTAGATTTTCAAAAGGGATGTTTTTTGACCATTTTATTATACAAATATTGATTTGGTATCCAAATTGGATGATTTTGAAAAATTCATTTTTTGGGAAATTTTACATAGTTACCCCTTTACATTTTTCGAAAATTTTCCAAAATTTTAAATCTTACATTTATTCTTTAAATCGACTTAAGGTGATAAAATTAGGGTAAAAAAGTAGTTTTGCACTACATTTCGGTTAGTTTCTTTAAGATTTATGCCAAAAACTGCAAAGTGTTCCCTATTTTATAGTATTTACATGGTATTCTTTTTATTTGAATAGATTTGTCAAATCTTGTTAGATGTTTTTTGACCATTTTATTATACAAATATTGATTTGGTATCAAAATTGCTGATGGTTTCCTGATGCGGCATTCGATTTTCGACAAATTGTTCGTCATAAAAAAATATTTATTTTTTTCCAATAATGTTAAATCTGAAATTTGAAATCAACGCCTTATCAGTGCTGCTGTCAGATGGCCTAACTATTTTTGCAGTCTCGTTTCAAGACAGCTATCCGCCCACCTTCCAACTGGCCTCCAAGGAGTACTCGCACATGATCCGGCGTGGATCCATCGCACCGCTGGCAGCGAGAATCCGAGCTAATCGACCACCAACGGCTCCGCCCGTTTCCATATTCCTCAGCGAGGGGAAGCCGGGCCTGCAGATGGAGTCACGGCAACGTCAGGCAACCCCCGAGGAGGCAGATGCTCCCAATCTACCCTCGGATGAGGCCAAGAAGGAGAACAATGCAGCGAACTGCAATGTGCAGCAGGATTACAACTTTCCATTGTATGTGTGCAGCATCAAGGAGCGCGAGTGCTGGAAGCTGCATCAGAAGATGTCCGCCAAGGGAGTCAGTGTCAGCTACGAGACCGTGTTGCGTGGCATGTTGACTCCCACGGAGTTCCGGCACTTTCAGAAGCAGCGCGAGCACGAGGAGGCCAAGGCCCAGGAGGCCGCCGAGGCCGAGGCGGAGGCGGCTGCGACCGCCGAAAAGGATACGGCCAAGAAGGAAAGGATTCCCCCAGCAACGGCCATGGAACGCCTGTCCGAGTCCTTGCTGCAGAGCAAGTGAGCAGCAGAGCATGCGGAAAAGGACCAAGTTATGCATTTGCCCCTAGAACAAACCCAAAATGGAACCTAATTCCATTCATGTCCCCCCCTTAGTAGTCGTAGTTGCACTCGTTAAACGGCAATGCACCGAGCTGAGGCACAGCGTCCAAATGCATCCTTCGTAGTTGTAGTTGTAGCTAAAAACATCCGTCAAGTTGGGAAAATAACATTGTAGCTATAGTTGGTATCTATCTATCTAAGCTTCAGGACGTTGTGCTGGCCAATTGCAACAGAAATTAGCTGAGAACCAAATAAACTGTAGACACAAAACCAATTTGATTGGAGCGATTATATTATTTATTCGATAAATACGATTAAAGCAAAAGGACACAGAGGGAAGTAAGTAAAAGTACTTTAAGGACTCAAGCTTAGAGCTTAGTTGGTTAAGAAAGTTGGGAAATTTATTTAAATCGCTTTCAACTTTTATGATTTGTTGCGTTTTTAAGTCAGAAGATCGCTCACTCGAAAAGTTTCATTATAATTGCAGACAAATTTAGCTATTTGAAATTGATAGTGTCAAAAAAAAAAGAAAAGTCTTTTAGTTTAAGAATTCCATTCTGAATGACAATTTCGCTAACTTTAGTTTCAAGTGAAATTAATGCGAAAGTGGGATTTGGAACAACACCGTAGTGAGCGAAGTTTTTTAAATCGCCTTCAACTTGATTTGATTTGTTGCGTTTTTAAGTCAGAAAATCGCTCACTCGAAAAGTTTCTGTATAATTGCAGATAATACATTTGCGAAAGTGATGCGAAAGTGAGATTGGGAACAACACCGTCGTGAGCGATCAATGAATGTGCTAATTGGGCGGGATTTAACATTTTGTTCTACATTATTACAATTAAATAAATAAAATTAATTGATGTATATATTTTAACAATCAAGATTGGGATTAGAATCCCTTGATCCTTAGTTCGCTTGGCGCTTTATGGCGCTGGCCAAGTAGCAGGCCAGGATAATGCCCAGAATTTGAATGAAGGCGATGCCAATGCCGACGCCAATCAGAATGGAGGCATTCTTATCAATGCGCTCCTTCAACTTTCCCACACAGCCCTCCTGGTAGAACTTGTCCTTGCCAAGAGCCGGCGAGTCCCGGCAGTGGCCAACGGCGGCATCAATGAACTGCGGCTGGCAACAACTGGCCGGCAGCGTCTTGTTCAGGCTAAGAGCACGCCAATCGGCGGGAGTGTCGACCCCGCAGCACATGAGTTTCCGTTGGACATTGTCCCAGGCAATGTTGTCCTCGCTGTTGGAGCGCTTGATGGACTCCTGCAGCGAATTCTTCAACGCTCCCTCCAGATCCTTTTTGAAGACGCTCGCTGCTATTCCGACAGCCAGTTCAATGATGAAGATCATGGCCAATAGCACCGCATACTGTTAAGTAATTGAGTTTAAGTTATAATCAAGACTGTAACAGGAAAGGAATTTGCAAACCGTCAAGAGTAGAGTGGGGGACTCCTTGATGGCTCCGAAACAACCCAAAGAGGCTATGAGGAATATGATCAGTCCGGTGACTATCAGCACAATTGGCGGCGCCAGGACGCGACCCTCCACGAAGTGATTGAACTCATTGACATCGGCCAGGACTATGGCACCAGCCACCAGAATTCCAAGACCAGAAAGCTGCAAGACAAATTTAGCCAAGTTATGCGATTTAGGAGCTTATAAAGAATTGATTACTACTTAAATATGAAAAATACAGAACTTCTTTAATTTACACAAGAATAAATATTAGAAATAATATAAACTGCAATAAAGTTATGAAAAATTCTATTCAAACTTCTTTTTTTTAAATTTACACTACGCTGAACTTGAAAAACCTAATGCAAAAAAAATCGACAGATCAAATCATGATCTGAAAGTAATTCCGCTTGAATATTGGTTCGGTTTCTGATTAAAACAGCCATCGATTTCCTTTAAACAGTCACAATCACATTGCCCTTAACAATCTATAGCACAATTTGTTTAATGACCCACCCAATCGAACCTACGCACTTTCTCTGTGCCTGCATTTAAATACAACTACATTCGGATATGTGTTTGTGTTTGCATTACCAACTCTAATTGCCTGATAAGGCATCGACCACTGTCACAACCTTAACCACGGACATTGGCCAAGTCAATGGCATTTCCAATTACTCATTCATGTTGTTTCATTTCGAAGGACAAAACTTGTAATGCACGAAAAGAAGTGTTGCCTACTTTTGTGCGCGCCAAATAAATTTGAATTATCCACAGTCCACAATTCAAAATAGTTTATTTAGAATTCTCTAGAAATATTTTGTATTCATCTAAATAACGAAACTACGCTTTAAAACAAGACTTATTGCTTTATTTATTTATGTTGATATTGTTTGGTTGAAGCTTCGCGAAATTTCGTGGCATTTTAAAAAGTGTTGTCTACTTTTGTGCGCGCCAAATAAATATTAATTATCCAGTCTACAATTCAATATAGTTTATTTAGAACTCTCTAGAACTGTTTTGTATTCAATTAAATAACGAAACTACGCTTCAAAACGAGCGTCATTGCTTTATTTATTTATTTATGTTGATATTGTTTCGTTGAAGCTTCGCGAAGTTTCGTGATATTTAAAAAAGTGTTGTCTACTTTTGTGCGCGACAAATAAATATTAATTATCCACAGTCCACAATCTCAATTAGTTTATTCTGAACTCTCTAGCAGCTGCAGTTTATGGTCATATTATTCAAAAGCTAAATTGTATTATAAAGCGAGAGGCATTGCCTTAATTATCGATGTTGTTGCCGGTCAATGCTAAGGACGAAGCTTCGCGAAGCATTGAAGCATTTGGGATTGAAAAATGTGCTGTCTACTTTTGTGCGCTCGCATTAAATCACAATCAACCCTTTCTCCACTATCCACAATCCACAGAATTCTATGTTGATGTGCGGTTATTTGATTTAATAATCTTTTAAAGAGCGCCTAATTGCATGTGGTTAAATTTCTATACAAAACAAGTCACTTAATTCGAAAGCACGCCATTTATTCCCAATGGCAAATGAAAATTAATTTTATTTATATAGCCAGGGGAATAAATACTACATGTAATTTGCGCAATGTACAACTGGAACATGTTAAATTTGTTATTAAAATTAGAAGGTAAATATATTTGCTTTATTGAAACATGGCGAAATAATAATACTTGAATGTATTAACTACGATTATTGTTACTCAGTCAAGATTTGAACTGCAGGATCGAAAGCGATCTCAAATTATAATATATTTAATCTACTTTAACTATAGTATATTGTAAGTGTTTGTACAGAGATTTGAAATTAAGTTAAATTTATAAAATATTTGAGAACTTACCGCAAATAGCACATTAAAGGCAAATAAAACATATTTGATTAAACTGGGGCCACAGGAGCGCATTTTGATGTTCATTTAACAGTTGAAGCTGAGCGAATGCGTTTAAAATAAACTTTTTAAGGCGATAATTAAGTCGTCCCAAAAATCAACGAGTACACGTAGTATTCTAAATTTAGAACTCCTTTAAGATGGCTAGCGCTGATAAGTATGCTACGATTTTATGATATTTTTCGAAGCGAGCGCGTCTTGTCGAATTGGCGTTGGGATTGTAACTGACCGGTTGTTGGCTTCGGTGCTGGCCAAGATAGTGGCGTTGGCAACCAAGTCTGGCCAGTGTTGTGGCCATAATGTCGCAGTTGGCAACCAGCGGGAATAACGTCAAGCCGCCTTTTGGTCATTACAATGGCAAACTAAAGTAAAAGTGAGTGAAAGTCTTTTCGAGGAAACCGAAGCCCGTTCATAGAGCCTATTCAGGCCATGTGATTAGGGGCTGGTCGATGAAATCGACGGGAGCGGGAATTGGAGGTAAAAACATGCAAGTAGTCCGGCTTTTATGCTTTGTAACCCATTTCGTTGTGTTCCACGTTGCTTGGAGAAGGGACTCCTACAAAAGCCAACAACTCTGACCAGCGCCTGAGCAAAGTTCCCAGACATTACCACGGGCTTTCTGGGTCGTCTGCGGCTTCCGCTCAGCGGAGGTAAATGCGGGTAACAAGTCATTGCACTCATTAGTCGGACTCTTTATTTTTTCTTGTTTCCACTAGAGTCAAACAATAGTCAGGTGTAGTGGAGAACAATATTAACCCAAGTGTTTACCTTTAAAGTTCAGCTATTTGACACTTCAGCTTACCACAGCGAGGGTTGCTTATTGGATGATCCAAGTATCTGCAATAGTCTGACGTATTTGAAAAGTATTTTATTCTTTAAAACGCATTGCTGAACTTGTTTTATCAGCAGATTACACTTTCTTCTGAGTACCCTTTAAATGTTTCAACCAATTAAGGAAACTTAAAATATTTGTGAACTCATCTATTAAACTCTTGTGAAAGTAGTTCTTAAAATAAATAAATAAAATTAAGCTCTAATATTTGATTTCTTAAATTATGTGCGTATTTCCCAGGACTTTCATAATAAGGGGTATTTTTATTTTATAAGTGGGTTTATTACTAAACGATCGACCCGCGGAGTGTGGGACCCGCTTCACGTCATAATACCAAATAAATTGCGTGCCTTCAAGTGAATAACGGCGAAAGTTATAAATGCTATTCATAAAATAAATGCCAGACTGTGCGAATAATTAAAGAAGTCGGTAAATGTGCGCTTGAAATTGTAAGTTGGCACCTAGAGGCATGCAAAAACTTGGCTCTCGACTGCCAAACTCTGTCATCATCCATTCCGGACTTCCCCTATTCTCTAGGGACGGACGCGTGGGTGAGTTTGACTTTTCGCGGAGTTGATTTTAATGTTGCGTGTCGCGCTTTCGCTGTTGGTATTTCTTCAAGATATCCGCCGAAATGTCCAACTCTGCATGCCAATTTAGTTGGGTCACTTTGGGACCTACATTCCAACTTCCTAGGGGTCTATCTGGTCGCCGAAATCTCGACGACTGTTGCTGTGGCATTTTTGGCAAGGTTTAAGGGGCGTCACATTAAATGAAGTGGATCGATTATATATATATATATATATGCAGTATATAACAATTTCGATTTTATTTTGGATGAACAATTCAGGCAATTTACAAGCAGTTTTAGTAGATTTCATATGAAATGGAGAGTATTTTGATAAGTTGTAAGTACATTATGGAATACGAAATATGAATGGGATTTTAATTGCTGTCCCTCACAATCCACGTGCCAGCAGCAGACCAGCGACGAATGTGACAATTGCCAAGGATTGACGCAGTGCTTCGGCACCGCCGCCTTGACAGGGCCATTCCAGCAAATCAGAGCTGTAATTAGAGTTATGATGCAGTTAGCAGAGCAGTTGGAGGCGAAGACGAAGACGAAGACGAACACGGATACGGAGACGGAGGAGACGAGCACAGCAGAGCACAGAGAACACTTATAGATAGTACGGATACGGATAGGCAAATGGATAGGAATGATGACGTAGCAGTGGATAAATAACATGATCGTGCGGCTGATCGTGGGGCACATAGAATGTGGGTTGATTTACAGCATGACTGCGTCGACGACTATTGTGCAATGTTGATGCTTGTTGTTGTTCTTGTTGTTGTTGTTGTTGTTCTTGTGGTTCTTGTGGTTCTTGTTGTTGTGGTGGTGGTGTGGTGCACTGTTCGTATGAGGAGGAGGTGGAGGAGGCGAGTGCGCTGCAAAAACAAAAGCACGCCCAACAGAAAGTGGAGTAGATTGAGCGTAAGTGGATGATGTGGATTGTGTGGATTGTGTGAATGAACTGTGTTAGCTGGTGTGGATTCCATGCACGAGCGATAGGTTAAGCAAACATAATTAATCGAATTAGATTGCTAATGACGTTAGAATGAGAATACAAACCCATATTGTCATACCTACCCTTCAAGCCAGAACTTATCAATAAAAGTTTACTTAGGCCTACAATAATACTATTAATGACTGGCTAAAAAATACAATACACACAAATACACTCAAACACTTACTCATACACATATGTGCATATTAAGAGAGCGTGCACATAAACTGTGAGAATGTGTAAGACATGTGACACGTGTGTGAGGGGGAGGGAAATATTTTAATGCGTGCGTAGAACAGTAACAGTTAGCAATATTTACGAGTATACGAGTAGAGAGAGAGAGAGAGCGTGAGTGAGAGCGTAAAGAGTAGTTATTTATTAGCTGACACAAATGAGAAAAAGTTACTTATAAAGAGATTGCAATTAATTTCAGATGTTCTCTTGGACTAATATTTACTTAATTCCAATAACGCCGCACGCTGCAAAGAGAGAAAAGATTTGTGAGTATTTTCAACTCTTAGCCCTTGTGTGTTCACATACCGATTCTGCCGCCTGCATTGCCAGTCTTTTTGGAGTCAGTGTGATTGCCCAGACCGAGATCATCCTCCAGCTCGTGCAGGACAACGCCACGTCCAATGATTGTGCGCTTGCCGGTTAGACTGATCACGGAATCCGTGTACGTGATGTCGATGATTCCAGTCGAGTTCACCTCGAGGTTGCCCAAATCGCCGACGTGACGGATCTCGTGGTGAGGTGCACCATGATCAACCTTATCGGGATTGTAGTGACCGCCCATGCTGGCACAGCCATTGGTAAGATCTCCCTTCTCGTGGATGTGGAAGCCGTGTTTGCCTTCCTTGACACCCTCCAGTTGGACTCGCACATGGACACTCTGGCCACAGTCGTTCTGGGTGAAGGTGACGTTGCCTTTCACCTGGCTGTTGTCCGCCTGCACGGGTCCAGTTAATGTGGCAATCGCCTCCATTACGTTGTTGCGCTACAGATAAGGTAATACTGATTAATTTGAATTAATTTAATAAATTAATTTAGCAGTACTCACCGTTTGTGCGGCAGCACTGAGAGTGCCACACAGAGCCAGAGTTATGGTCAAAAGGCGCAACATGTTGAAGCTGCAATTTTGATTTGAATGTGAGATTTCGAGTTGAATGCGATTGTCGGAATATGCATAAAATATTCATATAATTCATTTGCATCACATTGCTTAACTCAATGCGATCCAGTTACGTCAGAGGCTACACCTGACACCTCCACCTTCATCTATGCCCCGCCCCTCAGACACCTTACTATTTTTAGTTGCCCCAGTGATCGAGACCTTTTATCCAATTTAGAATCAACCGCACTTTCATTTGTCACATACACGAGCTCATTTAGTTATCCAGCTAATGAATTCTACGAACGTCAGAGATGATATATTAAATCACTTGAAGGAATTATCAATGATAATGAAATATATTTACAAGATCATGGGATAAAAATTAAAAAAATTTAAATTCAAGCAACTTAACTACTATCTAAATTGGAAAAACTTATAGAAATTGTATCCTAGAAATATGAAAAGTTTTCTATTATTTCTTTTAAAATTATTTTAAGCGAATTGGACAATTTTGGTATTGATTTTTTTCAAATTTAAACTAACTTATCTAAATTGTTCTTGCTTTCAAATTATATTTTCAGCTGAATTGGTCTAAAATTTAATTTTTTTAATATAATACGATGAAAGACGCTGAAGACTCTCATCTCTATTAATCCATCTATTTATCCATCAGCTGTTTGCCAGCTTGTCAACGATTTATTTATTTAGTCGTCGTGTGTGCGGAATTGAAGCGCCTAACCTCAGATTATGAAACGATTTGTGGGTCATGCACACTGCTTATGCATATAATATACATATTTTTTTTGTATATACATCTTCAATTCGATGTAAAAGCAAATGAAAACAGCCTTTTTCACAGGGTTAAGTGCGAATGGCCTACAAGTCACAGTCACAGTTGCCGTTGCCGTTGCCGGTTACGTCAAGGCCAATCAACAATCTCTTTTTGTACGCACTGTTCAATGAATTTATGAGCGAGCATTTAAAGTATTTTGAATGGTGAGTAGTTTATGGCTAGGTACACTTTGCAGGAGATAAAACATGCTTATTTTTAATTAATAAAATAAATTGGGCTAAACGAAGTTCTATACCCTTCTTAAAACTATAACAACTTTTTGAGGTATTTTTAAATAAAAATAGCTGAATTCTTATTCAATATTGACAATTTGGTCTACAAATTTCTTAGTCTTACTATAATAAAAAATTATAATAATATAGAGAATTTCTAAAAGAAGAAGTACTGCCGCTACAGAGTATAGCCAAGTCTAAAAGCGGGGATTTTGTATTGCTTCTAGTATTGCTTATCATTGATTACTCCCGATTAAGCAGCCAGCAATTATTATTGAATGATTTCGTATTATTAATTTGGAAATGTTCACCATAGAAGTGAGTCTAATAATTGCCTAGACAGGCTGCCTCAGAGCCGTATCTGCATCTCGCAGCTACTTCAAATGATAACGCGTTGCCCGCACGAAATTGAAAACTCCCACGGATAAGATAAGTGTTATTGTTTATAGTTATTAAAGCCAAGAAGTGTTGCCTTATACTAATTAGTTCATAAGAAAAGACAAGACCCCATCGATAACTCGGTTTATTTTTGTCGATTTTAGGATTTCAATATTAAACTCGATTTACTGCTTGGATTTACAATACTAGTTTCAGCCAAGTGTGTATACTAAAAGCAGCGACTGAGTACTAACATAACGTCTCATTGAATATGTATCATAAGGGTCATGTAGTACTAACAAATGCGACAATGTTGATTGATTGAAAAATAATTACCTACATACTCGCTAATAGTTCACAATTCAGAGCTTTGTTCAATTAGTTTCTGCTGCAGTTCTAATCATTTGGTCTCATGTAATAAATCACTCTTACGTCTTTAAATATTTTGTTGAATTAACAATCAATAATGCTCTGTTTTTAAGTGAGTTACCCTGTAGAAACGGTAATATTCCAGTCGCATTATCAAGTTCAAGATCATTCAGTTTAGCAACGAAATTTGCAGTACGAATGTTGACTAACAAGTTAAATTTGTAAACAAGCAGATGATTAATAAGTATTTACGATGACCCTGGAGTTTGGATGCTAATTACCTTAGAAAATCTGTACTCTCAGGTATTTAGTATTTTGTATATAGATAATACAAAAGATATGCTTTGTAGCTGTTGTTAAAATTAGCACACAATAAAATGAGGATCGTCTCACGATAATTGGCGAAACTGATGTCGACTGTTGGGACAGATAAGACGAGAACATCAATTGTTCTATGGATACTGCGATACATATCAAACTGTAAACACTTGTACTTGATATTCTTCGAAATTTGGTACAAAGCAAAAGCCAAAGCAACCGTAGTTTGCACTTTTGTTTAATTTCTTTTTATTTCTGCCTTATACTTTTTGGTTCTTTTTGGGATCCATATATGGATCGACAGAACTGGTTACAGTTACCCACGCGAGGACAGGGCAGTGTACGGCAAGGAGGAAGGTTTTTTATACTGTCAAATATGCGTATTCAAAAAAAAAACAGGTTTACTTATTGTTTCTATAAAATTCGTAAAGAACAATTAACCAGTTTTGTTGTCTTAATAATATTCAGACTCAATTCTTTTGCGCATTATTCACAAATTTCGCATAATTTGTATAGTAGTATTTTGTGTACCTTTATTCGACAATTGTTTATTATGTGCACTTACCTAGTTAGCAACTGTTTGACTTGTTGTTTTTGTTTCGTATTTATTAATTAATTGCACGCGAAAATTACCGCTTCAATTTGGATGCACCGTACCGTTTGCTTGGAGACCTGCGACGCAACTGATTTGAGCTTTGCCATTGCGAGCGTAAATCAACTAAGTACTTGAGCCTCTGCCAGCGTCGACAGCGACGTTGTGGGTGGCAAAGCACGAACAGCGATCGCGCTCTCTCTCTCTCTCGTTATCTGCCGTACATGCTCACGATTGCGCTCACGCTCATGATCGTGCTCCGAATTGTGCATTTATTCGCATTCTCGCTCACCTACACATTTATCTGCCAGCGCTCTTGCAATACGGCGGTGAGCTTAGCTCTTTAGAGTGCCCATATTTGGTATATAGATTATGGTTGACCAAAAACAAGATTTGAGGAAATAGAGGAATGCATTTAATTACACTGACATTAATGACTTAAAAAATTCATTTTCTTTCATAAATTTGAATGCCTAAGATTTAAATACTTTAATAAATATAATCAATTGACATAACTACTAGTAAACACGACAACGTGAGTTTCATTCAAATATTTATCATAAATACCTACTGAATGAATCGTGACTGTTTTTAAAATTGCTGTAGTTGAAATTAAAAAGAATATAGAGGCTAATGAACGTACGATGATTATAATATATAATTTCTATCTAATACTCAGCCGTACTTCCCAATCAGTTTTAAAGGCACATTTGGAAAATGCTTCAATAGAAATTGGTTTGAAAATTAAATAAACAAGTAGCTGTTGATTCAGAAATTCGTGTATTTACATTAAAAAATTGTGCTAATAGATTCTACATACAAATCATTGTCGATTCTCTCGAGTCTGTGATAATGATGGTGAAGCGTTATAGTAGCCAAGCCCTACTTAAGATATCTGGTAAGTACATCGATAATATAATTAAATTAGAACTTTTTTATATGTATGAGAAAACACACAGTTGTTAGCTTATAAATATTTAGGGTATTTAATTTTGCACATGTCCGCCTGATGGGGAAATTAACTGCGAAGCAGCTTTTTCTCCAGATTCTAAACTAATTCCAGATGAGGTTAAAGCTAAGTAATGAGATAATTTAAATGAGTTTATGCCTTCCCAGTGAGGCCGTGTGCAAGGGGCTGCAGTTCTCGATGAGGAGACCTGCACCTGGCACCGGATTATGATTCTGTCCATCATCGGTGGGCGAGGAGCCGCCGCTGTTGCTGTTGCTGCTGCTGCAATTGTTGTGCACCCGCTTCATGGGTCGCTTGCGATCCAGATCGGAGCACGGATGCAGCTCCACCGTCTGCAAACTCTGGGCGCGTTGGAGTGAGAGGCGCAGAGGCTTCTTTGGCGGCGTCGGTCGCACAGTGCGCGATTCCGTCGAAGGTTTCGATTCGTTCTCGCTGTCAAAGTCGAGAGACTTGACGCTCCTCATATCGCTGGGCAGACGAGCTCGTAGAGTCTGAGCTTCGTTCTGTCGTGGCGTATCACGTCGACGCTCCAAGCTAAAGATACGAGATTAGAGATAAAGATTTTAGTAAAACTGTCGAGAACAGTATCCTATGCGAATGTCGAAAAATAATACAAGGAATACTTCAATTTGGAAATCAAAATTAGGAAAACAAAATTGGGAAGCGTTTAATAAAGAAATAAAAAATGTAGAAACCAAACTTAGGAAATCAAAAGTCAAAGATATTTTCTTAAAAATCGCGCGTTTTTCGTTTTAAAATTATTTTTTTTTGGGCCTTTCTTTGACGTGCACTTAAATTATTTTATGATCTTGCTCCTTTATAATATAGTTTAAAAATGTACGTTTGATGATTGATTACGATTATTAAAAAATATATATATTTCCTAGTTGACTTTTCTAATTTAGGATTCACTTTTTTTTCATAATTAGTTTGGTTTCTTAATGTTTTATTTTGTTTGTTTGAAGAACAGTCTCTCTCTGTCTCTCTGTTTTTCTCTCTCTCTTACCCATTGTAATGATTGAGATGCTCCACGCTGCGAGCGTGTGTGCTCATCAGATGCTCCCTGTGCAGCTGCTGCTGCTGCTGCAGTGCATCCGATCGAGATCGATCCCTGTCCCGCTGTCGCTCGTGTCGATCCCGTTGTCGCTCCTTCTCGCGCTTCTGCTGCTGCATGTAGGCCGAGTCGCTGTTGATGGATATCTTGGAGGCGGACAAGGACTTGGACGGCATGGAGTAGAGATGTGAATGTGGCAGACGGTCGCGCAGATCGATGTGTGTGTTCTCTTTGATCAGAGTCTTGGTCACATGCGTCGGCGGCAGTTCATCGCCCACCAGCTCAATGGGCTTGCCACCCACCAGGGTGGTAATGTAGTTGCCCCGCTGGAAGATCAACGGCTTGTCCGGCGGAGTGGAGGGTGAGGGCGGCGAGGATATGCTGATGCTGGTCACATGTGCATTGTTGGACAGATGTTGCTTCTGTTGATGTTGCTGATGATGTTGTTGTTGTTGATTATGTTGTTGGAGCTTCTGCTGCTCCTTGACAGTCTGCAGTTCTCGCACCTGCTCCTCCAGGTACGAGATGCGATGCTGCAGTCGCATATTGTTCTCCTTCTCCTGATCGAGTTGCTTTTGGGGTATGGGCACGGATTTCTTGCGCAGCACAACCATCTGACATTTGCCGGAATTGCCCACATGCTTCTGCAGTTCCTCCTTCGTCTTGCTGGTCACCAGTCGACCGTTGATCTCCAATATGCGATCCCCCTTGTACAGACCATCGCCCTCGAGGGCCCATTCCACATAGAAGCCCGGCTGATCGGGTCTCTGTTGAGCCGCCCAACGTCCGGAGGTGGCGTGCACGGCATGCAGACTCAATGTTACGCCGGAGCTGATGATGTTGTAGAGTGTTTGTGCCTCTGGCTTGGACTTCTCCAGGCGTGCCTGCAGAGCTCTCGCCTCCTCCACAATTGAAAGCATCTGCAGCTCCTCCCGACCCAGTGCATATTCCAGTTCCGCCTGTCGAATTCGTATGTCGATGTTGCTAAGGGAAAACAATCAGTCAGTAAATGGACGATTAAAGAATTCCCCAATCTCGCTTCTCACTCTGTAATGTCCAGCTTCTCCAGAGCGCTCTTAAGATTCTTAATCTTGATGCGTTTGTTCTCCGCTTCCGCCTTGAGACGGTTCAGTTTCTGCTCGGCCGCCGGCTTCTCGGACTCGTCGAGAGGCGGGCCGCTGGGGCGTGGCAGTTTTCCCAGGCAGAGCTGAATGCGTAGATTCTGTATGACCGCCTCGCGATCCTGCAGAGCGGAGCGCAACTCCTTCGACTCACTGCGCGTGGAGCGCGAGGAGAGCGTACCGCCCAGAGAGCCGCCCTTGCGCCGGCGTCCCGTTGTGGAGCAATGCGAGGCAGCGCTGCTCAGCTGCAGCTGCGTGTCGTGATTGTTCTCCGACGCCGTGTGCAGACTGTACTTGGCTGCGTTGGCACAGCTCTTTGGATTGAGAATGGTCTGCGGAGAAAAAGAGTGTACAGATTTGATTAAAACAGAAATCGGAGCGGGTCATAACTTAGACTAAAACGAATATTACAAAAATGTTCATATTATTATAAGTTTATTTTATACATATATAAATCTGTTCATGATCCGAAGAGAAGAGAAATTAAAAAAGAAACCGGAATTATAAATAATCTAAAGCATAACAAAAAGTAATTGCAGATTAGATATTTTTATAATTCTCTATATTTAATAATTAAAATATTGAAGATATCAAATTTAACCTAATAATAATAACAGCATATAATAACAATTTAAAAACTTTAAAAGTTTTGTATATTTATTTATTAAAAATATATTTTATTTGTTTCGTTTATAAAGCTTTTCATTGGAACAGTAAAAACTTAATTATTTATTCCGAAATAACATAGAATATAGATTATCCTTGATGAAATTTGATATCCATATCGTTGATATCCTTATCCCTTTTAGAGAGTTGTGCCTCTTAAAATCTAATACATTACTGGTGTATTATGACAATTGTTACTCCTTGGGAATATCGTAAACTCCGCACTCGCGATTGGCAGGCAGCGAAGCGTCTGAAATGAAGTACATAAGTTAACAGTTAGTTCCTTTTGATAATTGCAAGTTCTGACTGCTTACCGATTTTCTTTGGATATGGCAAATTCAAGTTTTCCATAATCTGGATGAATTCATCGATACTCTTTGTGAGTCGTGGATTGTAGCGCTTCTCCTCCCACACACTGCTCTCCAGTTGACCTCTGCAAGCAAAATCAAAGAGTTAACCAGGTTTATATCCCGTCTCACTTGCTCTCACTCACTTGTAGTCGTGCGCCGGATAGATGCGATAGTTCTCCGGCAAACTAAAGATCTTGGAGTGCACATTCTCGTAGAGACTCTTCGGACTGCCCTCCTGGAAATCGGTGCGTCCACAGCCTCGAATCAGAACTGTATCTCCCGTGAAGATGCAACCCTGCTCGCTGATAACGTAGCTCATGCAACCATTGGTGTGTCCAGGTGTGGCCAACGCATCGATCCAGTGGCGTCCGAACTCAATGCGATCGCCTTCTTTGATATGACGATCCGCCTTGGCGCCACTTGCCGCAGCGATAACCGACTGACAACCCGTCAGCTCTCTTAGCCAACCACTGCCCGTTATGTGGTCTGCGTGCATGTGTGTGTTAACTGAAAAAATGGTTGGATATTATGGTTAATAGTTCCAACTTTATTCAACTATCACTTACCGGCATATTTCAGTTTAAAGCCCAAGTCTTTTACCAGCTGAGCATCGCGCTTGGCCTGCTCAAGGACGGGATCTATGATGACGGCCTCCCCACTGTTCACATCCGCCAGCAAGTAACTGTAGGTGCTGCTCTCTCCATCGAACAGCTGTGGAAAATGATCAATTGACAATTTCATGAAATATTCAGTGATTACATCACATAGATTATCTGATAACGATAATGATACCCACTTGACGAAAGAAGAAATCCGGCGTAAATGGTTTCCGCTCCGGCAGACTCATTGTGGCTTGTTGACTATGCAGCAATCGCGGTGAAACAACAGCCCAGAAGCTTTTATTATTAACAGTCCTCGACACTGGCGCAGTTGAAGAAATGAACGAAGGCAACCGAACGAAGGCCAAGAACAGACTGACACTCGAGACTCGCATTTCTGTGGGGCTTGGCTCTCACTGTGAAAGTGGGAAGTTGCTGATGGGAGAGCGGGAGAGAGCGCCGATCACAATCTACTCGCGTTGAGTGCGTGTGCGTGTGCGTGTACGTATGTGTGGAGCCTAAGCTTGTGCTTAAAGCTCTTGCCGTTCGTTGATTTGTTTTGTTGTTTCGCCGGCCGCTGCGCTGATATTGCGTTAATCTTTAGGTGTTTATTTATAAGGTCTACGTAAATATTTTATTGCATTAATCAATTAACACAATGGCTTAATATTTTTGTTTCACGACTGATTAAGTTTAATAAATCACTGATAAGTTCACTTGCGTATAATTATACAAAGAGAAATGCAAATACTTATGTATGCAATGTTTGTGGCAGGTTTTATCACAGCACTGCTGGTTTAATACTTTGAATAACCCACTTTACAAAAACAAGTATCGTTTACAAACATTTAATGCGAATTGCAGATTACACAAATAACACAACAAATCTGTTTGACAAATGAAAAAGCTGCAGACGCAACAGCTGTTGGCACGCGTACAATTCTTCGTCAACTGAAAAGCTTCGTCAAGTGCGTTGAGCTTTTATGTGTTGCTGCGATAATACGAAAGCTCGCTAACCTGTTGCTATTGACGTTGACGTAACAAAAGCTTTTCGCTGCGACTACGTGCCCAGCGACAGCAAACCGAACGAAGAGCCGAAAAGTCCGAAGCAAAAAGTGCAATAAGAAGCCGACAACAGCCGTTACAAGAACGACTCTCAAATGCACTTAAAGAACAACCACCACCAAATGTTGACACACACCCTTCATAAGCAAAAGTAGAAGATTAAGAACTTAACAACCTAGCCCGGCCAACCCCTTGGCTTGTAATAATATTCGAAAATTGCATCTGCAACGAGGAAGTTCTTAAGAAACTTTTACAATTACTCGTCACGACCGGACATTGTCCAGTTAAAACGTGAGAACTTCCTGGTCCATTTTTTTGACTTTTTACTTGGATCATAAATAAATTTACATACATTAGGGAAATTTCTCATCGGTTGCAACTTTGAACCAAATATTTCGTGTTAAGTAATTAATGTAATTTTGTGGAAGAAATTAATTGACCGTATATGACACTTGGATATTCGAAAGGGTGTGAATTATACAACCGGGGTGATAACTTTGGTAATGATCATATTTAGTATGCTAATTCAATCCGTATTTCGAGAAGTAAAAATACCTATGGACTGTAACACATAACTATTAATACACACTAACTGAGAGCTCAAACACAAATTACCTCATCTTTCTCAAAATTTTCAAAAGTTACGCCTTAGACTTGACTCTTATGACTAATAAGCTGTCCAGTTAACGGTCCACATGGGTGCTAAACATCTAAAAATACTCGTAATTTACTGTTGCTTTCAATCATTTCGCTTCGAGTGAAAGTCATTCAATAGAAGAGTTTTACTGTTGTTAGTTTGTTGTTTTTTTAGTGATATGGATGACTGCCCCACCGTTTTTTCAACTAATTTGCAAGGCATTGCTTTGTATTATATTTGGAGTAGTATATGGAAAGTTTTCTTTATGCGTCGGCGGAAGTAGCCTCGGTATCTATCAGTAATATATAAATCAGTTTTTACAGTCTAATGAGCACCCGCAGTTGTATGTTTTTCAATCATTTTCCATCTCTTCTCTTTTTTAGAGTTTAATTGGATTCCGTAGGTGCAACATGAAAAGCATTTAACTTTAGTAGTTAAGCTTGAATTTTTTAAGATAAGCATACTAACTTACATTTCGACAATTTCAAAAATTTTAAATTAATTGCTTAAATAAGAAAACCTTTCATCTTTCATTTTCCAAATGAAATAATAGTAAATAATGTGAGCTGCTTTGCACTGCTTGCCACTACTTGCTGCTTGAAGTCAGGTTATAGAAGAGATGACATCTGTAGTTAGCCGGTTTTCAGATAGCATTAAAACTGCCATGTGAATTGCTTAATTAATTGCACATGCTGATTGCTATCAGAACATCATGAGTTTTTAGACGCTAACTAAAAGGCAACTCTTCAGTGTAGTTAAGTCATCATTATACAAATTCTTGTATGTAAATAAAGTAATTTACAGTATATTATATATTGTTTATCGCACTCTGTAGAAGACTTTTCTTTCTAAAGAATCCCTAGATTTTTTATAAATCATATTTTGAGTATATAAATGACATTGCATCAAACTAAATTCTCAAATAAATGTGTTGGTGAAACTCTCAAGTTTCATGTTTTTGTTGAGGACTTTTCTCATACTAATGAATTTTGCTACTTTTAATTTATTTTTTAGTTATTGATGGAAAATGAAGTTTGTGTGTTGGCAAGATTTATTGCAATTGCGAGTGGGAATGAGTTCGTCTTTTGGGGCCGAGAAAGTGTTGCTCAAAAATGCATTACGATGCATTAACAATTAACAATTAATAGCTATAAGCTGTTGATGGTCTGTGAATCCATGGATATCCATGGAGTACGAGTATCCAATGCTTTATTGACTTGCCGATATTAATTAAGTTTTCCAAGCGTCGCACACATGTTGCATGTTGCAAGTTGCATGTTGGCTCTTGTATTTGTGTCTACGTACATATATTTACTTTTGTGAATTTCATTTTGGACAACTTTCTAGCGTGAAATTATGTAAAGTATCTGATGCTGACGCTTGTGTAGCTTGTTTATATTGTCGGTGCGTGTCGGCAACTAATTAGTTGCAAATCATTTGCGCACTTATATAATCGAATTAGACAATGGGGCGGCAATCATAATTTATGGACACATGAGATCCATGTTTACACAACTTGAACTGTGAGTTCACTTACCATTGAGGCCGATTTCTGTTTGGCAAAGGCGCGATGATGCGCGGAAATCGGTTCGCTAACCACACTTCCGGTGTCCATGATCCAATTTGGGTATCTGCAAAAGAAATATATAGAATTTTTAGTACATGGAAATATATCCCTCACATAATGATACACTTTGAACTTTGACAGTCCCCCTCCCCTCCCAAAATGGTACCCATTGCCCAAGTGCTGCCACTTCAAAGTCACTTTAATTTGCGTTCCGCATCGTTGCACTAAAACAATTGCCAAGTACAGACAACAGAGTTTGTCTTGAATCTTCAATCCTCGGTTCTACAGTCTACAATTTTCGGTTCGTCGCGCGCCTCGTTGAGAGCCAGTTTAATTAGTTCTCGGCCATATTTAGAAGCTTCTATCTATGCGCCACATTAGGCCCTAAAACGTGTCTTTTGCTGCTAACTGAAAAGCTGAAGATAGAAAGAAAAGAGAATAGTCATAATGACATGCAAATGTGCTGTAGGGCGTTGAATGTGCCGTTACTGCAGCAACAGCAACTGCAACTGCAACTGCAACCCACTGAGCTGCTGATTGTCAGTTGCAAGAGTTGCTCACAGCACGCACTTTCGTTCGTACAGATACAAAATTGTAGATACACACACACACACAAATGTATATGACTTTGTCTGGGAGCCGCAAAACAAAGACATGCATTTGATATGCAGATTTTCATAGCTACACACAAAGGTACACACAACAAGATACAGATACAGATACAGCTATGTACAACCAAAGATGATGTTGCTGCTTGTTGTCTGCAGAGATCACATTACCTAATGTGGCGGCAACTGTTGCCTTTGTGCTTTTCACTTGTTGTTTTTTCATCTGCTTCTTCTTCTTCATCTTTATTTACCGCGCCTAACTCTCAAAGCACAAAAAAAACAGAAGCAAAAATACAAAGAGTCTCATTCATAGCTTGTCATAGATACTTGTGGCACACAAATGTATCTGACAGATGCTGCCTAAGATTTCCTTTGCATTTGCTAATGGCCTAGAGATTAATGTGTGTAGAAGCACTGCAAACCGTTAGCTTCCTTTTTAATGGGTTTGACAAAAAGTCGAGTTCTAATGGAATATTCGAAACACGATAAAGCTTAGCTTTCAAATGAATGTATCAATAAGTTGGTTGATAATTATTTGAAAGATATTTTGACAGATTATGTACAGAAATTCATATGAAATGGGAAATTATATATTGGATTAAGTTGATTTGTAAATTTAAATAAAACATATATAACTAAAAGCAGAAAAACTCTAAATTTATTCTAAGTCTTAGTCGTTTTTTTCTTCTTGAGAACCCCTCTAGTTCACCTAAAGAAGTTTGAGCTAGAGAAGTTCTACTTTATTTTAATGATAAGAATATCTTTTTTGCTATTATTTATACTCGTATAGTTATCAAGTGTGCGCTTTAAGTACTCGCATCTGTATCTGTATCTGTATGTTGTCTTGTGTATCTGCTTATAACATCACTTTGACATTGTGCTATTTTGGCTGAACTTCCTTGTCTTCGAGATGAAAACAAGGCAGTCATTAGTCTCTTAGACTAATTACCATGCTGGCATCGTTCTACAAATTCAACTTAGAACTTCATCAACATGACAGCTTTGAGTCTTATCTGGGTGTTTGGTTGTTTTCAGTTTGCGTGTTGCCTACAGGTAGACAGGTCGACAGGTAGACAGACCGTCAGGAACTACACTACACGACACGTTCTCAGTCAGACTTGATGATGTCGCCTATTGTTTTCACTGATGTTTCTAAATTCGAGAGACCATCATTAATCTAATTTAGCATTAATGCTTAATTACCAACTGACGAGACCCAAATGAGAGAGCTTTCTTGAAAGGAAATTTTCATATCATACTCGTATCGAGTTTTGTTTTTAAGCTGAATTACGACAATTTGTGCAAATTGCAGGCTTGTCAAAAGTCCAAAGGTCGCTAAATTGCTGCAGGGTCAGTTACAGCGTGAGAGTAAAACAACAACAACTGCAACAATTTCTGCACTCAGGCAAGAAGATCATTGAACTATGTAGTATAAACGGATGTACATATGTATACACAAATTTATACACATACTCATTTAATATGTTGCAGAATTTGCGTGGCCAACTTGAAGGGCTCTGCTCGCAATTCAATAAAAACAAGTGCAACAAGATATGGCCATAACCCAAGACTTCAGTTTTAAAACTATAAACTGCAACTGCAACTGCGACTTTTTCCCAGGCACACACCCGGGGCCATGTGGGCGCTGAAGGGGCGTTGAGACCGCTGAAGCGCAACCACACCAAGACCCAAGACCAAGAACAAACCGAAGACCAGAAGAACCCAAAGAAATAGCCAGAGTTGTTCCTATGGCCATGTCTGATAATTACCAAGCGATGGTCGCCGTCGCCTGCCAAACGCAAAAAGTTGCGGTGGGTTAAAATAAGACTGCGAGGGGGGATCAATAGGTTGACCGACATGGCCTTAAACGTGAAGTGTTCTGGGAGCAAAGATTAATAATTAAATATCTTTTTAATAATTAAAACTAACATGAATTCTCTCAATTATCTTCGAAAGAAGTTTTGTAAGTTCTGAAGAGAGTAAAATACATTCAAAATTAATTCAAATAATTCGCTTGACAAATCCAGATAAGACAATATTTTAAAATTCAAGAGTTTGATATATTCAATCTGTTAATTATTGCAGATTTGTTATCAGAATTATTTCATAATTATAGATTATATTTAAAAACATTCTGGTAGGACATATGTTATCTGCATTATTTCTTAAACAGCCCTCGATTATGCCATGTATATTTAACTAACATAAAGTGAAGCGGCTGCGTGTTTCCGGTGTTATAGACAACAGTGAAGCAGAAAATTGACAAAAAAAAAGAGAACCGCGATTTGACACAGGGTGCGAGAGGTGAGGCAGGTGTCGGGTTAAACAGTTGAACAGGCTGTAGCCGAGAATGAGAACTAGTTGCAAATGTACTGTTAAATTTATGTTGAAATACAAACAAATTGCATTCGGCTGGTCAAGCAACTGGAACATCTGCAAGGTGAAAGAAACTCGTTGGCTGCGGATTCAAGATTACAAATTCCGGATTCCGGTCTATCAACAGCTCGTTAACTTGTGGTTTTCGAGTTTGACTTTGACCGAAAATGACCTGAAAAAAATGGTCACAGGTTTCGAAATTGGTGTCGCTTATGTCGCCTCAAGTTGTCAATCGAGTTGAAAAGGTCTCGCGGGAGATCAAAATGCTAGGAAAAGCCAAGCAGCCAAGAGCAACCACTGATCATGGCCATAATTTCTAATTAGAGTTGAAGTTTAATCGTCTGTTTATAGGTAGATGATTCTGTTGATGTCTATATGATCTGGCGTCTCTTGGCGAAACCGAAGTTGTTAGACGCCTCACTGAATTGCTTTGATTTGATCTCTTTGCCCATAAATATGCATTGAAATTATAGCTGATCTCTATCACTTGACAATTGCATAAATTTCTTGTACCTCATGACGATGCAGTGAAAAGCTCAAATCGTTTGATCGCCAACTCCCAAACTTCCCACGCACTGTTAAGCTTTGCCCTATACGAAATTGAAATGAGCTTTTTATGCTAATCAAATGCACGAATTTAAAAGCAATTCCATTTCGCATATAACATTTATACAGTTGCTGTTATTATTGTTGTTATTGTTGTTGCTGTGCATTCGAGTGAGTTGAAATATTTTTAGAGACGTTTGCCCCCCACGTATAAAATGTCCAATTTAAACGCGTTTTCTGATTGAAGGTGTTGCCGGCTCAACGTTGCCGTCGTCTGCCAGCTTTTTGTTTATACATATATTTACAAAAATATACAGATGAACATACTTAGAAACATATGTTTATATATTTCACTTTTTATTTTGAAGCGCACCTACAAATTGTTGCGAGATGAGCTCAGAGCGCCCACAATTTGTGAATTTGTTGTCGTAATGGGCAATGCAAATTATTTTGTTCAATTACTAAAATGGAGATGACACCTGTTTAGTTTATACAGTCAGAAGCAAGCAACATTTAATTTAACGCTTATGACGCGTCAGTTAATGCAAATAAGCTAGTCTCTGTTAACGAGCGCTGTCAGCCATTGCCGCTTGTATAACTATGCTGTTATTTTTTCAGATGTCTGTTAGCGTATGCTGTTAACATTTTCTGTGTTCTGTTAAGAACCATTCTGTTCGCGTAAATGCTGGTGGAAATCAGACAGCATGCTAACAATCGCCTCTTTAGCTCAGTGGCAGAGCACTGGTCTTGTAAACCAGGGGTCGTGAGTTCAATCCTCACAGGAGGCAACTCAAAAAATCGAAGAAGTTTTTTTAATTTAATTTTTTTATTACTTCATTATTAAATTATGAGTTAAAAAATCAGACAAATTCCACAGCTCATATTTTCATATTCAAATTACTATACTCTATTATTTGGGTTATAACAACAATGTCAACAATGTTGTTAATATTAAAAACAAGAGTGTTAGAGTGTTTTATCTTCGGTTTGGTTAAAAAGCGTTTGTTATTGTTTTTTCTGTTATTCAAGATAATTAACGAATCATTATAATAAAAATTGAGCACACTGGTATAATGCCAAAGGTTTGTGTGTTTTATAAACATAAACATTTACCCCCCGGGTCCACGAGTAATATTTTTGAACAGCTGTTTATTGCTGATAAATACGGGTACTCTCTTTTTTATGTGTGAGTACTCATGACTGCTGGTATCTGATGAATGCTTTTGGCACAGTTTCAATTTCAGCTCGAGCACTTTATAGTCGTAATTTATGTGACCAAATGAATTGTTTGTCACACACACACAAATTAGCACAGCTCTAAACTCACTTGACAATTGTGCTCTGGTATGTGCACAAGTGTTTCACTGTAATAACAACAAACAACAACAACAACAACAATAATAATAATGACAATGGCAACCAGAGCGACATTGATAAAATAATCACCTTAATAGAGGCTGAGCACATGGCCAGCAAATGGACCAGCGACAGACTCTGAAATGGCCAGAAGAAAACGAGGAACTGGGGAAACTGAAGTGAGTATTACAATACATAAGTTAATAGACTTGACACAAATACGTTTTGTTTTTAGGTTCGTGATTCTGCATTAGCATTTCTTCATCTTAATCGTCAACTTCAGCTTTAGCTTCAACTTTGACTTTGACTTCAGCTGGTCTAAAGTGGTTTACCCGTCCAGAGTTCTTAGCCAGGTGTTTGGCAGCTGTGCTGCGGGTCTAAACGAGTGCTAGTGCTCGTACTTGGCCATGTTGATAATTAGCCATAATCTTAGCGAACAATTAACGTCAATGAGTTCACCTAGAATGTCATTTGGGTCGCGAGAAAGTTGTGCTGGCAAATCATTTATGCAAATCAATTCTCTAAGCTCTAGAAAGTTTATAGACTGAACGATTCGTACATAGATATAAGTTATTTAAGTATTGGTTACTCTCAATCGAAATGAAAGTGCAAATTATTGTTATAGATCTTTCAACGATTTGTCAAACATCGGAAATATCAATCTTCACATGGAAAGCGAAATCTATAGTCGAAGCAGGTGAAAATAAAGATCAAGCTGAATGAAGCTTTAATTGTTGCGAGCTTCTTTGAAATGAAAGTGAAACTAAAACCGTTTCAACTCATCGAGAAGGTTAAATAAACTAACTGAACTCGTTAGCTGCTTTCCAATCAAGCTCACGTTGCATTTGAGTCTAGACTCAAGACTCTGGAAAGAAGAAAAGACTTGGACATATTGAGAAGATTTACATATCAATGGCCAGAAACTTTGATTGGGTTGTTGGCATTGAGCACAAAGACAAATATACTCGTAAGACAAGAGACAAAGAGCAAACGAAAAACAAATACGACAAAGTCAACAGAAGAAGAATCTAAAAAAAATATGGTAATTGACCCCCGGCTCAACATCCTGTTCGGGACTGGGCCCAAAGGGTTGCTGGCCCTTTTTTAAAAATTCAAATCTCAATAAACCAGGTACCGTTTCTCGTTTGCCGTCTACCTCAATTGTTATTCAAATGCAATGCACACAGACAACGACTGAGAAAGAGACACTTAAAATTAATGACAGTATCGAGAGAACAAGACAATTGGATACACTGAGATACCTGCCACTGCCACTGTGTTTGAAGTGAATTCAACAATTACCTGAGTCTGTGAGTCAACCGCAGAAAATCATATGTAATTATAGCGCTGCATCAATGCATGAACATTGGTCAAGGGCAAACTAGAAATTCCAATAGAATTTCAATTAAACGAAACACTTGATTTGATTTTGTGGCTATATAAAATTGCCATCCAGGCAGAAAATCAGCTGACTGAAATCGATTTTAATTACTGAAAGCATCAGCAATTCAAATCGCGTTTTAATAGCTGCTGTGAGCCTCGTAATTTATTTCTATCCATATATACATACATATGTATTTATATATGTACATATATGCTTTAAGACAATTTTCTTTCTTGACTGCGAAAGGCAATTCTTTTGTTATGATAAGCCACAACTTTCAAGCCAACTCTGTCAGGTCTTTTGTCTGCCGTCTATCCACTGAAAACAAAACACAAAAAAGAAGCAGAACAAAAACCTCAGCTCTATTAGGTAGCTAGAAGAAACTATTTCGTAATCCATAATTCAAGAGTAAGATTTGCCAAAATGCGAGAACGTGGAGTGCAATTTAAAGTCAAGATCTACATTTTTTTTTGCAAATCTTCAGCTGAAGAACCTTGCATAATCATTTTGTGTGCAGATATATACAATGAGTATGTGTGTATATTTGGAGGAGCGGCCTTAGCTAGATATTATTGTGCCACATCATTGCTGGGTGCGCCTCTTTAGGCAGGCTGCACTGTGTGCTAAAAATGTAACCATGCTGTAATCATCAAATGACTTAACCTTTACAAATGACTTGCACTCCAGTGAGTAACTCCAAGTTTTAAGTTTCTAATTTCAGTTAATTGATCACTTACCACTAGGTATTATTCGTATATGCTCGATAAATGTGATTCTGAATAGCCTTTGTGTAGGTTTCGAAAATGTTCAAAACACACGCATCAAATCAATGGAATTTCATTACAATTCATTTCATTTAGTTTCGATTGAATTCATTTCGTGCGACTTTTGCTGCAATTATTTACACTTTGGCAATAAATCAATGAAAGCGGCTATTGTATGAATCTGCTGCTGATGCCGCTGTGTTTGCAACCGCATTAAAGAGCCAACTTCGAAACCGTCACTAAATCGACGCACAATTCACTATTATCGTTGTTATTATCTTTTATGTATACACATATGTATGTACATATGTATAATTATTACAATTGTTGACTTGGCTTTCAGTTCAATTTTTCAAATGTTGACCACAAATTATTGCCGTTTTTGCTTTGATTCAATTAATTCAATGATTCAATTCGTGCTCACTCGCACATCGCGCACAATTCAATTTCCGTTTGTCATACAAGTATGTTTGACTTCCTTTTCGCTGCATTTCCGTTCTCTTTCCTCCCCCCAAAACCGAACAGGAAATTTACACTCGAACGCGAAAAACTAATAAACAAACGACAACAACAGAAATACACAAATATTCGCGTCGCGACTAACGACTCAAGAGAGTTCCTTATTCACAAGGCAACACAATTCCAAGTTGCGCAGGCGCACAACCATTCAAAAGATCGTAACGGACGCGAAAGCGAGCAACGAGAGAGTAACAGCGAGAGAGCGCAACGTTGTGTCTGACACGACGGCTACTTGAGCACTGAATCGTGCTGAGCAACAGCAACAGCAGCAGCAGCGGCAGAAACTGAAGCAGTGCTTCTGCTGCTTCTGTCGCTGTAAGCAGCGACTGCGCCAATGAGAGGGTAACCTTCACAGTTTATGTTAAAGAGCAACTAATTATGAAGAAAAACAATAAATTACTAATTATTAATAATTTATTTAAAATCAAAATATATATTTATATATCTTCAATTTCTTTCTTTAAACTAAAATTTCTTTTGTTGTGTTTAATTTACACACTCTTGTTAAAGCAGCAACATTCATGTCAGCCCTCGCTGTTACACGCTACTCAGTCGCGTTGAGTTTGATCTCAGCTCTGCCGAATTAGGTGGTGGGTTTTCGTAGAGAGCAAGCCTAAAACAGACCGAGAGAGAGAGTGTGTGGATGTGTGTTGTATGAATTACTAGGGCAAGCATAGCTCAGCTTTGGTTTAAAACTATGTTTATTAGTCGTTGCAGTATCGAGTTAATAGTGAAGTGCATTGAACTCCCCCTAGCCACAGATGGGATTGCATCTTTGGCAAGAGGCGTCTCCTTATTTTGACAGCTGCCATCGGCTTGAGATTTTTATGATGTGCATCTTAAACGTCCATTTCCGTGCTTGGATTATCGCTCGAGTTTCATTTTGGTAAACCCATTGACTGGCTGACACACGACGGCAGACAAAATGTTGATAAAGGTGGTGCCTTTATGAAGTGGCCCGGCATTTAGATGTGGCATTCTGATCCAGATAGAGATCAGTGCGCGCTCGTGCGCAAAGTCAATTAAAATGATCACAACAACCCAAACACGACAAAAACCATACTGCGCAACCCTTTGTTGTAGGGGGTTGTAGCATTTGGGCTTATAAGGGCGGGGGTTGCATTGCCAGCGTTGATTACATTTGTCCATTAAAAATCATTAAAATTAGCACAGCACGAAGCACCCAAAACAGACACACAACTAAAAGGCATAAATCAAAAAAAAAGAAAAAAAAGGATGCAGTTGTGAATTTACTAAAAATATATAAAGTGGTCCTTTCGCATGCCGTGCACGCTTTTTAAGTGCGCACTCCCTTTTTTTGCTCGCATGCTGTGGCTAGCTTTTTTTTTCTTTTTATTCAACCTTTCGATTAGCTAATGTCGCCGCCTATAAATCAAAGCTCGGACAATGGTGCGGGTCCATTAAAGCATATGTAGAAAACAGTGAAATGTGGGCATACCGTTAGTCTATTACAAAATCAAAACTGTTTAAAATAGCAAAAAATAAAATGAAGAAGTTATTACCATACAAGTTTGTTGTTTGAGTCTTTTGATTCTGCGTTTCATTGACTCGGCGAATTGTGGTGACAAAAGAACTTGATGAACAGTAAGAGGAGAGAATTGAGACTGCGCAATAGCACATAATGTGTGTGTGTGTTTGTGTGTCTGTCAACTTTCCACAAACCACGACGAGTACTATCATAAAATAACAGACACTTCCTTGAGGATGCACTGGCGAGGGGCAAAAAGGCAACAAAAATCACTTGTCGCTGTCATTCCACAGCTACTTTTTTATGGTTTTCCCGAAAAGAAAAGAAGCAAAGTAAACATTACAACCGCCGCAAGTGGCAGGAAAATTTCTCAAGCAATTGCTGGGAACTCAACACGGGTCAAAAGGCCACAGAAAACGTTGTAAATTGTAATTTTGTGGTTGCACGAGAAACACAATATTCGGGGGCACTTGAAAAAACAGGACGGTGCCTGCCACGCTGAACTAATTTATGCCCCAGGGTCAAAGTGATGCCTGAATTTCCAATTGCCTCCTCTTTACATCAGAAATAAATACTCGTGCTTTGCTCTGGTATCCCCTCTGAATTTCCAATTAAACAAATTTATGCGGCACGGCAATGCTCGTAGTATGCTCATATGATGATACACACTACGAGTATTGAGTGGCACTTTCAACATTTTGCTGCACAGTAGCTGACGCATCGTCAGGTGTCTGTCCCGGTTGCCCATTCCCAGTTCTCGCTTCTAGTTTGCCGGTTGCCAAGTGCATGTCCATGAAACATAAAACATCTCATGATCGCGGGACCATAAATTGTGTCACTAATGCTATTTCGCAATTAAAGAGCAACAGGAAAGTAAGAACTTCAACTTCATTGGCCCATAAAATTAGTTACACTTACGAGTACACTTACTAGTTCTTAAACTCTAACTAGCATAAGCAAATTAATTTTATAGCTTAGTTTCTCAGAAGCATTTCTATTTTTTTGATTCATTTTAGAACCTCAAGCTTTTTAGTACAGACAAAGATACTTATAGATATTCGCTTTAACAAGCCCTCACTGTAGCTAGTTTAGATTTCTATGCATATTTTTAGATTTTAATCAATATTAATTGGCAACAATTCATTAGAAATTTCTAGGTTTCGCTTTAAAATAAATATTTAACTAACTTCTCATTTTACATAAATTGATTATGATTGATTGCTATAGTAAGAGAAGCTTTTGTTAATCAACTATGAGCTGAAGTTAAAGAAATAGAATCTATTAAATGATATCTGAGCCAGATAAAAAAGAAATGCGTATTCGTATCGACTCGAAAGGATTGCCTCCTGTGAGGATTGAACTCACGACCCCTGGTTTACAAGACCAGTGCTCTGCCACTGAGCTAAAGAGGCGGCTGTTTTAATGGCGCAAAAGTAGCGAACTTCAGCTACTTCAGAATTTCAAGCTGGCACGTCTTGCAGATGCAAGCTTTGCACTTGTATCTGTATCTGTATCCGTATCTGTGTCTTGTATCTTGTATCTTGTACGCGTATCTGGGGCGAACACATGTTGACACAGTTGTCGCCTGCTGCTGCCGCGGTTGATAACTGTTTTAATGTTTTCGACAGCGTCAGATATGAAATGTGTATAGACACGACAAGGTCAGCGTCAGGACCGGATATTAATTTTAAAAAAATTACACACACTCATACTGACTTTATTATTATTATCTTAATAATCATCATCATTATCATCGTCATCTGAGCTCAACCCGAACGTGATGTCGATGTGCCGCGGGCTGTGCGCTTCAGTGGCCCATGACAATTAGGGCCAGAAGAAATTTAGTTTCGGCAGGCTCACCTGTTGTAAGTGAAACCAGCTGAAATGGCGTCGATGTCGAAGTCGCAGATGAAGATGAAAATGAATCCATTAGTCGGGCTCAAAATGAAAACGACATGCCCAATGAACAAATATTTTCACATCATCGTTTTGATTACCACAACTTGAGGTTGTGCGTGCGTGCGTGTGCGTGTGTGTGTGTGTGTGTGAAGATCAGTTCAATTTCTGTTTTCAGTTTCGAGGCAACAGTGCGTGGTAAATGGATCAACGATCTATGCGCTTCACTGGCCCATCTTAGACTCAACCTCATCCTGTCCAGCCAAAAATCAATCGATTTCAGCTTCTGCATCACACATGTGAGGCAAGGGAATTCACACGGCGCGCAGCAGGATCTGGACCAGGACCTTTGCCTTACCCTGCCCCTGGGCTAGAAAAAAAATAAAATAAAATAAAATAAAATAAAATAAAGGTAATTGCAATTAGGCGAGACAAACAACTGGCGCGTGCTGTGCGCCGTCAGAGTTATTGGAAATTGAACAGCTGTTGGACACCTCCAAGGCGTTAACAACAACCCAACACACTTTTATCAAAACCCATCGAACATAAGGTTTTGCCCTAAATACTCACATATGTTTAGGCAAAGGTTATGAGGGGCACAAAGCAGACTTCTTAAACCTCCTAAGGAATTACTTTGTCTTTCACCACTTCGGAATTTCCATTAAAAATGAAAACAATATCTTAAGAACATTTGAAAGTTTGACCAGTTGAAATTATGATTAACTACAAAAATATTATTCATTTATTATATTTAATTGATTTGTTTTTATTAAAAAAAACGATTATTTGAAGAACTGCATAACTGAAAGGATTATAATCCAGAATTTGAAATTCGAATTTAGTTGTCGTACAAAATCGCATTAAAATAAAACCGCAAAACGATTTCAAATCACATCAGATCTTTATTAGCTGCATTTAGCGGCTTATTTTTTTTCTGTTTGACAATCGACCCCGAAAATGCCAACGAATTGAAGGATGCGATGAACAATAGACGAATTGGGTGAGAAATTGGCTGATTTAGTGTAAAATTGCCTGAGCTCAAATGGGGACAAAAAACCTAAAAAAAGAAATGAAAAAAATGAGGTTTAATGCGCGTTGACAGGCAGAGGCATTTCATCAATGCTCACATTATCCTTTGCATAAAAAAAGGACGTGTGCGTCAGTCAGCAGTCGGCAGGCAATTCGTCACGGCCTGTCAGTGGCAGTTGCAGCGACCGACGGACTCATCAATCCCGGTCTCAGGTTGTAACTGTATTAGATGTTAAATATCAGAGATGCGTTCATGTCCTGTGCTGTGTCCTGTGTACTGTGTCCTGTGTAAGCTGCGCACGCGCCGCTCACTCACAATTTCCAAATTTTCCATTTCCCTTTTGCAGCTGTCGCCGCCGACGCCGCCACTCGAAATATAATTGTTGTTGTTTCTGTTGTTGTTGCTGCGCATATTCAACCCCCTTTCGATTGCGTGGAAAACGCGCCCGTCTGGCATTAGCTTTTGTTTTCCACTTGAGAGTCCGTACAATGCCAGACGCAGTCGAGAGCACTTTCCATTGTTGTTGCCTTTGTAAACATGCAGTTTTTACTTTGCTTTTCACTTATATATGTATATTTTTTTTTGTATTTCGGTGCACTTAATTAATTTGATTTGATTGCGATGGCAAAAGAGTTCCATGCGTGGCTTTAATGAAAATTCAATTGATGCATTTGTTGACTCTTCGTTCTTCAAGCCATCGGCAATTACAATTCCCAATTTTAATTTCTACCCATGTCCCGTCGCGTTGCCCTTTAAACTTTAATCTTAAATGCCGGAACACACGTGGCGCTACGGAAAAACTGCAGTCAGGGATCTTTTATTAAATTATTTGAAAATAGACTTTCTCAGCGGCAATCGAGCATTGAAATTGAATTATTTTTGATTCTGTGAGGAAATTAGAATTGAAAATTAACTAAATAAAATGTATGTACAGGGAATATTTCCATTTTAGTATAAAAATGGATAAAATGTATTTATAATATAGAAAAAATATAAATCGGAAAAGATGTAAAGATATATATTCAGAAATCCATTGATTAAAATAATCAAATGAATCAGCGGTTAATACAATAAACCCAAAAATAAAACTGATTGATTTGCTGTTTAGTTTATAAAGATCTTATCAATTTCAAGCTGGTTTCCTATTCAGGGTTAAGCTATACAACAAAATATATAAAATCAAATAGAGATTTCTCTTTATCGTTTATTGATAAATAATTAATCGAATTGGCTGGCCATTGTGTTGGATTTGAGCCTTTTTCAATGTCATTGAAAATATGGAAATCAATTAGCTTTGGAAAACGTTGTCAACACTGCAATAAACTTGAACTAAAATTTATTTAAATGATTGTTAAAAATTAATTAAGAAGCGCAATTAAATTTGCATCGCGTTTGCTGAGGGGGCAATGCGGGGAAAACTTGGTCAACGAAACTCGTTTTGGCCGCTTAAAAAGACATTTTCAGTGATGACTACAATGTGATACAAATAGGCACAAGAGCCATAAAATGGCTCTGAAAATGGCCAAGAGTCAGTTTTGTATTTTCGTAACACCCTCGGACAATAGAATTGCAAATAAATTGATATAAATTATGTATGGCTTAAATGTCAAGAGCCACCCACAAAAATGGCCATTTACAATTTTATGGGTAAATGATGAAATATGTTTCAATTACGTGTTGCAAGTCGGGAAGGTGGCAGGAAGCTACTAACTGGGCTTATAGAAAAATTTCGTTTATTTAGTTTGTGCCATTAATTGCTTTGTCTGTTGTCTGTTTGTTTTGCCGTCTCTCTCGGTTATTGTTCGTGAATGAAATGAGTGCTCGTGTGAGTGCGCTTCAAGTTGACATGAATCGTTGCAACAGCAACAATGGAGTGCACTTTCAATCGCAACAGGCACAACACAGAATGCCGGAAGTACATTGCATATTGCACAACAACAGCAACAACAACAAATTGTTGAGTGTTTTTGTTGTTCAAGTTGCAACGGAAGTTTCATGAAATTTTTGCACAATCGAGAATCAAAAGGTATAAAAACGAAACCAAATGAAATGAAATAAACTGTAATTAACTGTCGGCTCTTGAGTGCACAAATTAATGGTTATAGTAGTTGGTAGGACCTATGTATTTATCAGTGGGTAGGTAAGCATTTATTCCACATGAATTTGCATATAAAAACAAGAGTATGGGTATCAGGAGTCCGAGCTGAGGGTCAGGCAATGATATTACACAACGACTGCGATTCAAAATGCATTCGCATTTACATTCACAATATCACAATTATATCCGGGTCTTCTGCTCACAATGCTCGACAATTAGGGGTGGCAGGACTCAGGTCTCGTTTGAAGATCCGGATGATGATGCTGCAACTGCTGAGAGTGATAAATATTTTGCGCCTCAATGACAGCTCATAAAGAGAGTTGCCAAATGGATCGGTTTTGTACCCATTGACAGGAGCAGCAGTGGCAGCTTTATTGATAATGTTCGTGTTCAATGGAAGTTGTAACACTGATTACGTGTAACAGGGCGCATCCTTTGAGTGTCCTTGCAATGTGTGTAACTGCAACTGTACTGCAAGTGGCAGCTGTCGGATTTGTTTGTTGTAAGCATCGTTTATTTGCCGCTTACAACATTCTTGATACTCGTAGTCTCAGCCCCCTTTTGATTGATGAACTTGATGCTTTTGACATGTTGTCCAGTTTGTTGGACTGACAGCCGCCAGCCTGCACCCTCCAGCCTGCAAGTGTTTTCCAACACTGCCAAAAAGGGTTAAACTGCCAAAGTCAATAGCAGGGGGGATTCAACAGCTTACGAAATTACCATACACGGAAATCGTTGCACCCTCGGGTCCAGACTAAGGTTTAGCCTTAGCTTGAGGTGAGTATTCGGTTTCGGTTTCGCGTCTCAATGTGCATAATGCATTTTCACAGCGGTACACCACCCCAAAAAAAAAAGAAAAAAGCGAAAAAAGGGAAAGTGGGCGTTGTAATGTTGACACTGTAATTTACGCATTTCTCCTTTTATGCGACAAGCAAATTTGCATAACGCATTCAACTTCAATAGGACTTCGAAAGGGCTGACGCTAGGTAATTTGATATGCACATAATGCATAATAATACCCACATACATATATACTCCTTTAAATATATACATAAATGTGCATTTATCTCAGACAAAAGGTACAGTCATACTATCTTTTGCTGTTGGGAAGATCTTGAATATTTAATCCAACAAGCTCTCGTTTTCATTTCTTTAATAACGTTTTTTGCAACAATATAATAAATAGTTTCAAATAAATAAATCAGCTAAATAATGTTAACATTTTAAAATATAATTTCTCTTTTTTCGCAAAGTAAATAGATATCAGCAATTTTCTAAAAAATAAACTTAAGATACTTTAAAGTCTTTTCTTTGGGTTAAGCATTAGAGCAAAAGTTTCGCTTTTCTTATCACCGAAATCTACAAATTTAAACATACGAGTACAAGTTGCAGCTCCAATGACAATGATTCGCTGCAAGCAGCAGTTTTCCTTCCCACGCCACAGATAGAGATACTCACCCGGAGCTGAGTCTTTTGCTTACAATTTACCATAACAAATTGCCTCTTGAAAGCAAGAAAACATATTCGTAGACATTTGGAACATTTCTAGCACCCAACTTGTCTTCATCAGTCAAAGAAAACAAATTAGGTAGCAACAGAGACAACCTTACAGCCAACTTGGCAGCTGTTCGTTCCATTTTCAAGGCAAGTGCTGATGCTAGATAATATCTGGCATTAATCGCTGATAGCATTAACACTTATTTATATTGGCTCACGCCCTAAATGAGCTGCGTCCTCTACGCATCGCCAACTGTTCAAACAGCCCCCGAACAGGGAAATTTCGTCAGCAAGCGACGAACAGCCGCTGAGCGTACAGAATTGATTAGCAGTTTTAGCGCAGCGCGTTGCTCAAGCCTCTTTAGCTCAGTGGCAGAGCACTGGTCTTGTAAACCAGGGGTCGTGAGTTCAATCCTCACAGGAGGCAATCTTAAGAATTAACCTTTTTCAATATTTTTAAATTTTATAACTAACACATTTCATAATTTTAAATATTCTAACCAACGAATTTAAATGTTTTATCACATAAAATGTTTAAAAATAATAGCTATTTTAGTTTGTCAAGCTTATAATTAATAGATCACTGCCTTATTTGCTTCTGATGGGAAACTGTCAGATGTTGATAAAAATACACACAAAAGTATTTAAAAATATGTAGGTATATCAGATAGAATGTCATCAAATTTTAAAGTTTTATTCCATCACTTAATTTTATACTATAAGTCTTGTTTATTAATTAAATATAAAAATTTGAATATTAAAAACCATACGATCTAAGCATACTTTACACAAAATGAATAAGACAATTATAAACGTATTGAATATATACACTTCCTTGCATTATCATTATCGGGCCAACAACAGTGTCTCAGAAACAACAGAAAATTACGCATGAAGAATTTATGTAATTTGCACTAGTAAATTTCTAAATAACAAAATAAAAAAAATCCCAGCGATAATTAAATCGAGAGATAATGAAGATCTGCCTCCTGTGAGGATTGAACTCACGACCCCTGGTTTACAAGACCAGTGCTCTACCACTGAGCTAAAGAGGCGAATGGGCCGAGTGCGGCAAATAACTGACATCATTTAGAGAGTGAGACTAACCATATTATTGACTTCTATTTGGCAGCTAAGAATAGCATAATTTATAATTAAGTTAACAGTCTTTTCATGTTTCTTCGTATATGAACAATCTGTACAAACTGTCATCGTTGTACCAAATAACTTGATAGGGTTGTGTTGGGAATTCTATCTGCCACTTATTAAAAATCAAACAAAGAGAGGAAAGAGAGCGTATTTCAAAAAGTTGTTTGTAAACAAATGCAGCATTTTCGTCGTAATTGTTGCTCTCCCGATCTCTCAATAGCTTTGCTTTCTCTGATGCTCTGAATAGCACGATTCTTCGATCTAAAAATAAAAGAGCCGAAAGTTGTCTGGATACCACACGTTGTATATCCGAATATATATCCGACTGTTCAGTGCGGCTGCAGTATTCATAGACGAAAGAACTCAATTTTTCACCACTTGCATAATTTAAGATTTTCATTAGATTTATCGATATAAGGTAATAAGTTGAGTTAACGCCATGAAAATGCCACTTAGCCAGCAGAAGGGCTTCTTCGCCGAATACTATCTGAAGCTGAGGGAAGCGGGCGGTGCCAATTGCGACACAGATATAGCCAAATTGTCCGGATGTGGCAACGACGACGAGCGCGTGGCATATGTGGATCAGCTGAACTGGGTGCGATCCGGCGATGCGGGACTTCAAGTGCAACGTGAGTTCAACGGAAAGAGTGCGACAGTCGCCGCGGAGCTGAAGGAACGCGCCACGGCTGCTTTCAAGCAGAAGAAATGGCTGGAGGCAATGTTGCTCTACAGCAGAAGCTACGTCTCGCTGCCCAGTGAGAAGAGTAAGTACACTGAAAAAAAACATTATTTTCGGTGTAGTTTCTCATTCTTAAAATATGATTACCTATTGTATTTCAGTTCTTGAGCGTTCCATTGCACTGGCCAATCGCTCGGCTACGTTGTATCACATGGAGAAACACAGCGAGTGCCTGGTGGACATCCGACGTGCCCTTGAGTTGGACTATCCCAAGGATCTCATCTATAAGCTGTACGAGCGACAGGCTCGCTGCTACATGGCCCTAAAGGATTATCCTCACACGATCAGCGCCTTCAAGTGAGTGACACTTGGTATTCCTTAAAAAATGTACAAGTTATTCGATTTTTATTTTACAGAAAATGCATCACGGCCATGGATGATTCTACGCTGCCCGCCGACAGACGCTCAAAGCTCCATTTGGACGCCATGACTATGATTAAAATGCTGGAACACGATCCCCGTACCGCCAAACAAGCCGCCCGGCAGCAGAAGCTAAAGAATGCCAATGCCTTGGTAATGGATGAGGCTCAAACGTTGCCGGATGAGAAGGAATTTGTCAGCTCGTTGGTACGCATCGATCAGAATGCCCAGGAGGGACGCTTCGCTCGCGCCTCCGCCGATGTCCAGGTGGGTCAGGAGCTGCTCGTCGAGCGTCCCTACGTTGCGGTGCTGCTCGAGAAATTCGCTCAGACGCATTGCGAGTATTGCTTTGTGCGGTAAGTGATGTTAATGTTAGATAAATACGACAGCATGTTAATTAACAGCAAGCTATTTAACAGCATGTTAAGTAAGAGTGTAGTAAAGACGTATGAGTAGTAGAATGTTAATTAACAGCATGTTAAGTTAAAGAGCGATCTCTATTCACACATGTTATCTATAATCCTAATCAAGTATGTTAATTAACATTTTGAAATTAATTAAGTACTTTTATTAATAACCATATTTTAACCTCTCATCTATATTCCTTTTATCACCTTCCTCTTTATTTTTCTATCTTTAACCCATCTCATCTTTACTCCTATTTATTATTTCAGTACTGTCGTCCCAGTGGCCTGTCCAGGCTGCTCCGATATCGTCTACTGCTCGGAGCAGTGTCAGCAGCGGGCTGCAGCCAAGTACCACAAGTTTGAATGTGGCATCTTGCCGGTCATTTGGCGCTCAGGTGCCTCCATCAACAACCACATGGCACTTCGCATAATTGCCAGCAAGCCGTTGGACTACTTTCTGCAATTGAAGCCAACTATTGACGAGGAGCTGTCGTTGGAGCAGCTTTTGAGGTGAGAAATATCATAAAAAAAAAAAAATTATAATAAATTATGAAAATATAATTCTAATTTTAAGGGTTCCCAAATTACTTTAAAATTATTTTTACTTTCTCTAAGTTTGCCCAAGGATGACTTCCGTCGCGTGGCACACTTGGAGCGCCATCAGAAGGAGCGATCGCCCTCGAATTTCTTCCAGTACGTGCTGATGGCGCGTTTTCTGACCCGATGCCTGCAGTCGGCGGGTTACTTTGGCAGTGAGCCACAGGTGGATCAGGTGCGAGCTATCAACTCGTTGCTGCTGCGAAGTCTGCAGTTCATTCAGTTCAACACCCACGAGGTGGCCGAGCTGCATAAGTTCAGCGCCGAGGGACGGGAGAAGTCCATCTTCATTGGTGGTGCCATATACCCGACTTTGGCGCTCTTCAATCACTCGTGTGATCCGGGTGTGGTCAGGTATTTCCGTGGCACCACCATTCACATTAATAGCGTGCGGCCCATTGAAGCTGGACTGCCGATCAATGAGAATTACGGACCGATCTACACGCAGGACAAGCGAGACGATCGTCTGGCCCGACTGAAGGACCTCTATTGGTTCGAGTGCAACTGCGATGCCTGCCTGGAGAACTGGCCACTGTTCGACCAGCTGCCCAGGGACATTATTCGGTTCAGGTGCGAGGCGCCCAACAATTGTGCGGCGATCATTGAAGTGCCGCCCACCTGCAATGATTTCATGATCAAGTGCGTCACCTGCGGCGAGATGACCAACATTCTCAAGGGTCTCAAGGTCATGCAGGATACGGAAATGATGACACGCACGGCCAAGCGACTCTACGACACTGGCGAGTACTCGAAGGCACTCAACAAGTTTGTCGATCTGCTGCGAATCATGTACGAGGTATTGGCACCTCCGTTCCCCGATTTCTGCGAGTGTCAGCAGCATCTGAAGGATTGCTTCCTCAATCTGGGCAACGTTTACAACTTGAATTGATACTGATAACTGTTTATAATGCATGTGAAATCCGTTAATTTGAAATAAATCTTTGTAAACTAACTCCAAATATGTTTCAATGAGCTTCAGTGAGATTTAATGAGCTTTGACGAGCTTTAATATTAAATTTATTTAGAAGGGTCAAAATAAGCTCATTAAAAATTTTTACAAATTATTATTACTTAAACTTTAAACTGTTTTTTATAATTATTGAGAAAACCCAAAAAAAAGAAACCATAAATACACTTCATAATGCTTTAATGAGCTTTGACAAACATTAATAAAATACTTTATTTACATTTTCTTGTGATCCTTAAGCTTAACAAACTTCAAAGATAGTTTAATTGGATTTCTTAAGCTCAATCCCGGGGTTTTAGTATAACAAAAGTATCGCATTATTTTAATCCTTCATGAGACTGAATGATAATATTTTTGTGATCATTGAGCTAGAAAAATCAAAAAGAAAAATTTAAAAAATATGTATTTAGATCTCATCCCCTTAAGCTCGTTTAAATACTAATGGAAATATTGGCTTTTATTATTTTATGGGAAATACCCATTTGAATATTATATCTGCCAGTCGCTGCTCACAGCACTACAGCTTCCACTGTGCAATTTGCTGCAACCTGCGAATCTGCTATTTCCAAAGTAACAGCAGCGATAACAGCTTATTATCGGCAATGAGCTTGTAACTGAAATATTGAAATATTTTCATTAATATGTATTGGTATAGATTGGAGCTCTAGTCGTTTTACTCACATCCACAGCTCCAGCGATAATAACGAGTGCGCTCCACTTGATCCTTCAGATAACAACGCTCCTCATCACTATCGTACATATTCCAGAGCCAGTGATAAGCGGGCGTGAAGTGGGGTGGTTTTGTGGGCGGTGCAAAGGTCGGATAATAAGGCTGACTTGTGGTTATGATGGGTAAATCAGTTGTGGTTATTGTTGGTGTTCTTCTTGTTGTTGCTGTAATGCGTTCTGTTGTGGTTGTTGTTGCTCCTTCTGTGGTTGTTGTTGCTCCTTCTGCGGTTGTTGTTGCTGCTGGAGTGGTCGTTGTTGTGGGCAACTCTGGGGCAGCTTCTGCTGTTGTTGTTGTTGTTGTTGTTGTCGTCATGGGCAATTCTGTTGCTGGTTCCATTGTTGTGCTGGTTGTTGTCGCTGCCGCTTCAGTTGTGGTTGTTGGAAAGTCCTCTGGGAACTCTGGCTCAATGTCTTGACCCAACACTTGGCCCCACAGCAGCCACAGGCAGATAAGGTAAATTTGAAAATTAAACTGCATTTCGAATAAAACAATTTGCTCGTGTTGTCGCGTGCTGCCTGCGCTTCAGACTAAAACCCCATCGACAACCAGGCCGAGCAACAAGTGTCGATGTTTAAGTCAACGTCAACGTCGGCAGAGAAAATTTATTAATCTTATGCCATTCGTGGAAAACGTATGAGTAATTTGTATTAGCAGCTCGGTTCTTGGTGTAGAGACTCGAAAAAAAAACACCATTAAGGGCATTACAATTGTGGCATGTGAAAAAGGGGGTTAGCTGGCGGGTGTAGAGAGGACAAAGTTGGCTTATCAGCAGCAGTGAAACCGACAAAACGAATATCACTTAAAATTACCTGTGCTTACCTGCGGGTGGATGAGCACGCGTGCGCGAATTACCTTGTAACATATTATTCGCTTGGAGTTCACTTTGTTGCACCCGCATAATAAGTGCTGCACAACTCGATGACGCAAAGAACTTTTGCTTTTCAATAAAAAGCGAGTTGAACGAATGAATGAATGCAAGTCTCATATGCAAATTGGCTGCTATTGAACTTCAATTAGCACGTAATGCAATAAAGGGATATTCGCATTTCAAGCTTTGTGAATATATTCGTCACATGTAAATATTGTATTCACATTTTGTTTGTTATTCATGATTTATTGTTTAAATAAAAACGTTAAGCTGCATCGTTGGGGGAAATAATGAGAGAGTATTTTAAGGAATCAAGTCAATTAAATTGTATTAATTTACTAAGAGTGCCGCAAAGTATGCAGCATTTTTATTTCTCGCAACTGTGGCTGAATCGCATATCCCGAAAAGTATGCATTGTTTTTATTAAGAATCATTGAGTATCCTATGATTCTTTTGTTATTAACATAATAATGTTAAGTTATTTCAATATTACATATTAATTTATTTTTGTTATATTTAAAATTAAAATAACTAAATGTTTAACAGTTGCCAGCACTTCACACATTAAACATTTAAATTTATGAAAGTCACTAACAGACTTATCGTTAATCGACTGTTGCATATCGCTGTTGAACACTTGCACAACACTGGAAATAACTTTGCATTGTGACAGAGTGTTGGCGCTATAATTTAAAATTCAAAGCGCGCTGAAGCTAAAGACGAGAAACATTCTAAATATACTGTGGTTTTTAAAATAAGTTTAATTCAGTGTGTTCACCAATAATAGTAATATTTTCATATACTAGTTTGTATTTAGTTTAAATTCTTTTCAATGTTGTAATGTAACGCGAATTATACAGTCTTAATTGAACGATTACTTAACATTAATGACAAGATGATGACTAGAGAGGAACGCCACGACAACAGCAGCGACTTGTAGTTTAACTTCTGTGGATGCGCAGATCAAGCGGCGTGGGCGTGTCCAGATCCATGTCCATAGCGAAGTCTTCGCTATGAAGATAACGATAACTGTGCTCCCGCGGATGTAGCCAGTAGTCAGAGGACGTGTACTCGTTGTGATGCTTGGCCCTCAGCGAATAGTCGCTGGCCATGTTGTCGCTGTCGTAGCAGCGAGATCTGGGAGACGATTCCACGCAGGATGTGGACAAAGGCACGGATACGGATGCGGGTGCAGTCAGTGGCAGGCAAGTGTAGGACGCTGAGTGTTCGCTGGCATCCAGTAGACAGGTGGAACTTTGGCTGGCAATTAGCTGAATGCTGTGCTTAAAAGTCTTGACATGTTTGCGCAAGGACGAAGGATCCGTGTAGCGTTTCTGGCAGCCGGGCACCTTGCACATATACGGCTTCTCCATGGAGTGAGTGCGTGTGTGCTTAAACCGATCCGATGAATTGGAGTAGGCCTTCTGGCAGCCCTCAAAATGGCATTTATATGGCTTCTCGCCCGAATGCGAGCGTATATGAATCTTGAGATTTTCAGCACGCGAAAAGGACTTCTCGCAGAGATGACAACGATGCGGCTTCTCCTTGGTGTGGGTGCGCACATGGACGAGCATCTTGTAGCGGGCATTAAAGCCACGTTCACTGCGCTGACATCCCGCCCAGCGGCAATAATAGAGTCCATCCAGAAGCGAGGCAATCGCATGACGCAATGTGACGTGTTGAGCAAGTGCCTCCAAGGATTCAAACACTCTGCAATGGAAGAGGAAATACATAAGTCAGTTGCTAGACAACAACAAAATATAAACACCAGGGATTTAGGCCGTAACCATTCCCAAACTGTAACTGTCTACCGGTATTTACCGATTAAAAACCGATAACCGAAAACCAAAACTCTAACTTAACCCTTATTCAATTCTGTTGGATTCCCTGACGACACTCACCTGCCGCAATCTAGCCAATTGCAGATAAAATCACACTCGCTGCCGCTGCTCTGCTCGCTGCAGGACTCTGTTGGTGAGCGCGAACCGGAGCCGGAACTAGAACTTTTGGTGCACTTCATGATAACAGACTGTCTGCGTGAACTGCAGCTGGACTCAATGGGAACGGGAACGGGAACAGATATCGGAACGACAATTCTCGGTGGAGTTATGGGCGGTGTGGGAAATCTGAGGTACTGCATCTGCTCGCCCAGCCAGCTGCCCGTTTCAGTTTCAGTTTCAGTTCCCGTTCCAGTTGCCGAATATGAATGTGGATGCGTTGTTATGTACGGCGGCGTATTGTACGGCGTGAAGTAATCACAAGGCGGCGACTCGTAGTATTTGCTGCTGGGGCAGAAGATTGGCTTTTGTACTAATATATCCATAATGTGTTTTTGAAATTTGTTATTCGTATTTGTGTTTTGGAGCTGCGAAGTGTTCGCTTTTGCAATTGGCAAACGAATGAATCGTTTTAGTGCAGACATTCGTGTAATATTGAAATTGAAACGTTTTTTTTTGCGATAACGCGAGACTGCGCCGTACGCTTATCAGGCGACGAAGGCTGCACACGCAGACAGGCCGGAGAGGGGGGAGTGTGGTGGCGGGAGAGAGAGAGGGGAGGGAGGTGGTGAAGAGAAGAGACCAATACCAACATAGAGTTGCGTACCGAAAATCACAATGAAACCAAATGACAACATTCACAGACAGGAGAGTGGAGAGAAATGAGTGAGGGGTGGAGAGCGGAGGGAGGAGAGTGGAGGGAGGTGGGAGTGAAATAGGAGCACACACAAAGTACGTGAGTTTAACAGCGTCGGTCGGAACAGGGCGGTAGCGAGAACAGGTAAGGGAGCTGCTATCAGCAAACGCACAAGTGGAAAATCGGTCTAGCCGTAAGCTAGTAGCATGATCAGCACTACGAAGTAGCCCAAACAATCGAGTATTTTTCACAATTCGAGTATTCGAGCACTCAGTCAACGGTGTTAACAGCAGCAGCTCTTGGGTCTTGGGGGGGTCCAATCGCTATCGCAAACGCCGCGTCGAGTCTGGAGTCGAGTCGAGTCGGTTCAGTGTGGACTGCACTTCGTACCCGAGGCAGGGCAAGGCACAGTGAATTCCCCTCCAGCTGTGACCGTGTTACGTCTTAATCTTACTCTCTCTCTCTCTCTCTCACATACAGACACGCTCTCTCTCTCTCGCTCTCGCTCTCTCGTTTGATAAAGCGCCGCAGTTGCTGCTGCTGTTATCGTCAAGTCAACATTGTTGCCACATGTCTTTCGTATCTTTACCGACCAACAAAATTCTGCGACAATGATGATGATGACGATGACGCTGAGTTTTTTTTTAGGTAACACAAGCAGCTTATCAATGGTCAACTCAGTGTGTTTGCTTTGAGTCCGAAGGCCAAAAGGGTAACAGGGGGAGTCAGTATCTCTCCCCTTAACTGTTGACTTATCAGTTATACCCGTCGCAGTCTGGCCCCATATCGATAGGAAGTGATTCACAATATACTCCATTCCATACCCATTTCAAAAAATGGTTATATTGTCCACGGGGGTCTGGGCACCTGCGTTACATAAATAGCTACTCGGAAATAGTATGACATCAACGCCTTTGATAAGCTCTAGGTGAGGCGCCCCATCCAATCACATGGCTAAGACTGACTGACTGAGTATATGTATGATCTGATTACCGGATTACGCCAGGTGCACTTCGCAATCAAAGTGCGCAAAATTGCATGAGATCGAAAAACTCATGATTTATTTGAAGATTAACACACAGATAGTGACAGGTTGGGGAATCGCCCTCTGGACTATCAGAACTCTTAAGGGGCTATATGTAGTATACAAGCATATTGATAATATAAAGCTAATCGGATTTCAACACTTTTCTGTTAAGGAACATTCCTTTTCTTGCTGAAGTTTCAGACTTTTAAATTTTAAAATAAACAACTCTTTAAAAAATCCTGTTCTAGTAAAAAGGATTAGAATTTCAAATACTCTACACTTATTCCAAAAAAGGCAACCATCGAGAAATCGCATATAAGAAAGAATTTGCTGAAATCCGTAAAAGGGCTTGTTGCTTCATCATTTATGGGCATGACCCTAATTTATAGCTCGAATAAAATCCAGATAGATCCAGACTTACTGATTCCCCTGAAGTCGATCTGAACTTTGCATGGCGCGAGCTGCAATTGATAAGCGTCTCTTGATTTCCACATCGAACTCACAATGCTCAAATCAAATTAAGCTCATCCGTTGTCCCATTGGATCATCACCACACACCCTGACCAACTTCCCCGTATGTAGTTCAATTCTTTAGGCCGCCTGAGATAAGACGCAATGTTAGAATTTTCCTAGAGGTGATTTTTTCTAAGTTTCTTAGTAAATACAAAATAAAAAGTGAGACAACAAAAATGCGAGCAGCTAAAACAAAACACAATCCGGCAGCAAATGCGCCATAAATGCCTGAGACTGGGTCGGAGATACGAATAAAATACAATAACTGGATGGAACCAGTTATTCCAAACTGTCGTATAATAATGTTCAATATTTCCATCAAATTAACAACATACTCGAACTGATAACACTGGGGGCTAATCGACCCGGCTGCCGGTCTGGCTGACTGGCACCTTTGCCAGCTGGAGCGATAAGCCGGAACGAGAAGCATTAATATTGAGACGTGCGCTTTAACGGCTTTCGGAATCGGGTTCCGATCCGGATTTCGATTCATTTCGGGGTTTATCAAGGCTCAGCTTACGATCCAATGCGATAAGATGTTGAAATGTAGGGGACTCTCTTTCAATTTGTTATCTGGTCGAGACTGTGGAACCCACTGGGAGTCCATTCGAAATTTGCTGATAGGATCGTACTTTGTTTTGCTCAGCTCAGCGGCAACTTCCAATGGCTAATTGCTCTGTTGATATTCCAATCTATTGTTGTGTGACACTCTGCGAACAGACGTTCAAAGTCCAAAGCACGCATTATATAGTACATATAGTACTCGTCTACCCCTGGAACGCATCACAATCATGAAACTTCCCCAACGCATTTCATGCAGCTCCCTCGTGTAACTTGACAAAGTTCATCGTCATTAATTTCTACTCCCGACATCAAATATAAATATTGTACTAAAAACCTTAAACGTTATCTGTGTCTAAATATCGACGGATTGATGATATGTGAAATGAGTTGGTCAAAAATAAAGAAATCAAATATCAGTCCAGACTTTTCGTCAGTAGCAACAGGTAATTTTAGGCGTTATTTATACTGGTTACTCTTGCAGTTTATTATTTTTATTATTATTTGCGGCTGATACTGCTGACAATATCTCGTCTAGACGAAGTATTTTTAGAGCCAACAAATTATTAAGCATTCATGCTATAAATTATAATGCCTAAATTTCAATACATTCTGTTTAGAAATAATAAATATGATGAGAATTGGGTTTCAGCCTTAATAAAAATACTAAGAAAAACTAATTTAATTTCCATTTGTACTTTGAAGTTACAATATTTGTTATAGTGAAAAGTATATCTTACTTTTATATTAAAAAGCAAAAAACGCAAAATAAAAATGGAAAATTATTTTATAATTCTAGAGTACATATTAATTAATTTAAACAAATTTAAAATTAAATTATTTACCGGAATTTAATAAATATACTCATAATGGGAATATATACTCCAAGAAATATAAAATTCCCGACGTAATAATCTGGGTGGAAACCATGTTAAATACTTCCTCTTCAAGACACATACGGGAATAGAATAGAAAACCTTACCAATCCATAAGTTTGTATATATGATACATATTTAAAATGCTTAAATACTTGAAAGTCTTGTCAAGAATCTTGCACAGATAAAGTTATAATGGGACAATAAAACTGATGCAATTCACGTTTCTAATTGCAAATTGGAAAATAAATCCACACACGCGCACCAAAGTTGTAAATCAAACAAAGTTTGTGATTTTTGGAGGGGGCAGACTGAAGGTCATGTTGACATTGACATCCATGACCTTAAACAGCAGACAGCCCAACACGGTTGGGTTTTGACCGAGGGATAATCACACCTGTGTGGAGTGACCTCAACTACAACAATATCTCCTGGATTACACACAATTGCGATAACTGATGATTATGGTTTAGATTGCTGCCTGCAACTTACACGAATTAAAGACTTTTAATACATTTGCTAGAATTATTTTCTTTAATTTGGATACCATTTAAAAGCGCGCGAACAAAGCGAATTTGGCGCACGTTTCGTGCTTGCGACGCATCTTGAACTGTCCTCAATATTGAGGTCTGAGCGGACATGGAGTGAAATTGAGTTCAGTTGCTCCAAGTGTTGTCCGTGGGGTCCAGAACCAAAATAAACTTCAACTGTTGACCCACACGGCGTATGATGGAGCCACAAAAATAAATATGCTTTGGTTATTTTGGTATACGAAAATAAATCCACTGTACTAAGGTTTTTAGTTTGCCTTTAATCACAATTATAAATATATACGTACATATTAATCTACACACAGCGGCAGTCTCAGTCTTAGCCTCACACAAACTGATTGAGGTGCTCCTTCATGTAGGTGACCAGCGCCTTTTCAAAGACCGGCCGTGTAATGTTATCCAATTGCAGATTCATACTGACATAGAACTGGCGTCCATAGCGCGCGCTCAGCTTGCGGGCCATAACCAAGGAGTCAGTTTGACCATGGTCACCAATAAACGTGGTGGCTACCACCTCCTTGCTGGGCGGACGTGCTGGCATTGCCACCGCGAGCTCGTCCAAGCGATTCGTCTCCTTGCCGTGCAGGAAGAGCATTGTGCTGCCGTTCATCTTGAGGACGCGCAACGTGCACTGCACAGCTCCAGTGTCCAGATGTGCCACATGCGAGGTGAAGGGTTCCAGGGCACCAGTCTGCGGTTTAGATGCATCGCCGGCTTCCCTTTGTGGTGGTGTTGAAACTGCACAGCTTTCCATTTGTGAAAATATGTTGAAATCAAAATAGAATTCTCTACTTTAAAATTTACAATGAAATGCAACTTTTGTTTTGTGCAGTGTTGTAAATGGTCAAACAAGAGCGAGGGCTGCAAATCAAAAGTCAACGCAGTGCTGTTAAACAAAAATCATTTGGCGCCAAATAAGATTCAAATTTTATATGTACATTCCTTAGCGAGAGAAAATAAACACAAATTTTCGCCGTTCGCAGTGTTGTTTTCATTTTATTAAGGCTATATTTAATGTTGGCGTTGTTTTTTGTATCATTTTTGAGTTAAAATACATTCAGTGCTATGATTTGTTACGAATTCGATGATAGCTCGGATTTGGTTAGATAATGGAGCTGGTGTTCTTTTTTCTCTTTGTTAAATATATATTTGATGCTTTATCAGATTGATTTGAACTACTTAATAAATATATATGAATTGAGGGCTGTGCATGTACCCAAAACAGGAAATTTATAAAAACTGAGAACATATCGGTTAAAAGATCAGTTCCGGTTCAATTATAATGAATGAAATTCACTAAGTTATGAATATATATAATATATAGATCGTACATAATGTGTGTATATTTTATTTTCATTTTTACTAATTTCCATTTAGTTTCGTTCGCTTGTCATCTGAAATTCGGAAGGTTTTACAATTTCTATTCATATTTAGTCGAGTTAAATATCATAATTGTTGATTACGTTTGCGTCTATTGCCGTTTATTTTTTATTGGTGATTAATTATTAGTTGCTTGAACTTGAATGAATATCAAATAATTTGGATTAACTTGTAGCTTTTTCTACTATAATTTGACTAACATTTGCAACCGCGATTTCAACTTTCTTCTGTTATAATGTTTTAATGTGTTGATTTTTTTCTTTCTATTTTTTATAAGCTTTTTTTTTGTTAAGATATTTTTTTGTTGCTTTTTTCTTTCTTTTTTGTAATTTTTTTGTTGTTATTTTGCTGTTTGCGAATAAATATAGAAGTGATATACATATATAGTGGTTATGCATTTGGGTATTTAATCCTCGTCGTCTTCAGATTCGGCTTCCTGTAGCCAAGTCAACCAAGCGTTCACTTGGAACAGTGCTGATCCCTTGCCTGGATATTGTTCAGAAATCTCTTCCTTCCATAAAACGAATGCCTCCTCCTCAATTATTTCCGAATCGTACAAATATTTGAACCAACGACAGAGCATGCCTGATTAAAAAAAGGAAGAAATTCAAATAAATTCAAATGTTAATTTAAAAAAAAAATTTACTGACCTTTGGGAAAACTTTCATTGTAGCAGAAAAGTTGCAGGGCATAAAGAGCCATCAATTGCAATTCGTTTTGACCGAGGAAAGTCTGCAGCATTTGGCTGTAGGTCTCCAACATGGCCTGTTCCTTTTGAGTGACCGACTTTTCGGGGTGTTCCTTGGGATCCATGTTGTTGGCCAGGGTCGTCTCCTTGGTAATGTACTTGACCACAACGGTCATTAGGGCTTGAACGAAACCCGGATCCTTATAGTACTTGTTGTCCACATTGGACTTGATCCATTTATAGAAATTATTTGGATTGGGATCGCTTTGCAGCTGCTTCAGCATCTCGGCCTGCACTTTGAGCAATGGATAGAGGAACGAAAGCTTTCGATCTTCAAGTATTTCCGCCAAACGCTCCTTGTTACGATCCACCTCCTGCAAACTGTTCATCAAGTCAATTCTGCTGGCACGGAACTTCTCCTCCAGTGCATCCTTGCCAATTGTCTTATGGAGCTGCTGCAGCACAAGCAAAAACAATGGATAATGCTGTCCATTGTCCGTAAAGCTGGCAATGTCGGACAACTTAATCAGAGCCGGTTCACAGACCGATTTGCTCAGCACAGTTGCCACTAGAGCCGTGATCCGTGGATTGAGAGCTTCACGCTCGTTCATCTTGTTCACCAGCTGCTTGAAGATTTCAACAATGACATTGGATTTGATGTTGGACTGTTTGCGCAATGTCTGCAGGAAACGCACGATGCGTTCCAAGTAAACATCGTTCACACGGTCCAGCACTTCCATCAACAAATTGAGGCACACTTCTTTCAACGCTTTCTCCGGCAGTTTCAGCTCGAGGAAACCTTCAACTAGTTGTGTAAATTGATCAGCAGCTGGGCCTTCACCCTCAACTGGCGTGGTTTCATCTTCGACAGCCAAAGCCTCCTCAGTTTGCTCATCATAATAGAATTTCTCCTTGAAGAAGGTGTTGGCCTTCTTGGTTAACTCCTCCTTGCTGGGTCCCTTGTCCTTTTTCAGTTGTTTGCTTGAGCCATAGGCGGAGCCAGCGCCTGATCCGGAGCCAGATGGTGTTGTGGGTCGCTCTACAGCGCCATTCTTGGAACCTGCCTGCTGCTCCTTGGTCTCACTGACTGTTGTCTTCCTTTCAGTGTTATTCTCGACGGACGTCTGTCCGGCTGATCCAAAATTGGGCGAAGAGGATGTTGACTTGAGACTTTTCTCTGCATGCTGTTGAGAGTTGAGCAGATTGCGATTCTCAGCTCCATACTCGGCCGATGGTGTGGACGATGGACGTGTTGGATTGGTCATAAGATGTGATGTTGGTGTTCCTAGTAGCGGATAGTGCGAGTTGGATAGCTGCGATGACTGCTGCGACGAATTGCCGCTGGGCGGTGTCGATATGGGCAGTGAGGCCGGGAATTTCTGATTTTGGGATGCTGCTCGGAACAGCAATGAGTTGGCCGCCGGTCGCATTTGTAAATTCTCGACCGAATCTTGATTGGTCGTTATCAAATTGCGCTTAAAACGCGGCGCCAACTCTTTGCTGCCCATAAGAAGCTGATTTCCGCCGTACTGCCCATCGTTGTTGCGATCGTTGTTCCGATGCGAACCGCCGCCGCCTCCGCCGCCACGTGACTCATCGCGATTGCCGCCGACGTTGCCACCGCCATTCTGATTGTTGTGCTTGTTGTAGCGATTGTTGTAGTTGCCATTGCCGCCGCCGCCGCCGCCGCTACCGCCGCTGTTGTTGCCCTGATCACGATTGCGATCCCGATTGTTGTACTGGCGATTGTCGCGATTGTCGCGATCACGATCCCGGTTGTTGTTGCTTGTGGCAAAGCTGTCAAGGAAAACAGACAAAACATTTTAATGTTACGATTATAATTGTTTAATACGTAATTATTGCATACAAATTATATCTTTAATTTTTTTTAAATAAATTTGAATGCAGAATGAATTAGTATATAAAATTATGATATATATTCTAGGGGTTAACTCAATAGATTACTTACGGTGATACAATTGGTGATGATCCGGTGACACTGAGACCGCTGAACATGTCATTGTAGCCGCTGGTCTGCAGATTGAGATGGAAGCGATTCATCCAGTTATCGCCGTCGCGATCATTGTTGCGCATATCGCGATTGCGATTGGCGAACGGAGTCCGTATGATCGAATCGTCGTCCGAGCGTATTTGCTTTATGGGGACGGGTCCATCGGAGCTGCCGCCGACTTTGCGGGGTATCCAGTGATTCTGACGGAGCTCGATGACATCCTTTAGCATGAAGCGTATCCTTGGTGGATATTCAGTTGACCTTGAACGACGTTCCAACGTCTCAAAGTACTGGTTCATCAGCTCTTTGCCCTGTTCTGAATCCAAATTCTTGCCGCAAGTCTTGAGCAATTGAGCCAGGCATTCCATGTCCTCGCACATTTCCTGCGCACCGGCCGTACGTTTCTTCTTCTTATCCAATAGCTCCATAATACACGCATGCAGTACATTCTTGGACAGCATATCCAATTTGTTGAGCTCACCAATGAACTTGACATTGCCCAGCATTCGCTGTTTCGCCAAATGGCGTCGCTCCTCCTCGTCGGCCTCATTCTCTGGCGGTGGACGATTATCGTTCGCCTCGTCGCGCTTTAAACGATTGTTGAACTTGTCACGACAGACGGCGATGAGAAGACGTAGAAAGGTGCACGAATTGTTTGGATCCTTTTCAAATGATGGCGCTTCCTCGGAGAGACGCTTACAGAGCTGTGCGTACATAGACGAGTACTTTGGCTCGTCCAAGGCTTTGTCGAATATTAGAAGAATAACCCCGTTGAGTATAACAATCGAATTTAAATCAAGTTTTAGCAATTCATCGCTCAGCTCCTGGAACTTTTCTGGCGTCAATTTGTTTAGTATGCCACGGACACGTCGAAACACTGCATCATTCTTCTCGCTCTGTGTGAGTCCATGCTGTGGACGCAATGATGGTGGTATCCAGCGTCCAGTTATCGGTTGCTGTTGGGCTGCTCCTGCTCCTCCCGATGATGATGAAGATGATGATACAACTGGTGGTGGTGTCACCGACTTAACTGTCACTTGTTGTTGTTGCTGCTGCTGCTGCTGTTGTTGTTGTTGTTGGTGTAACTGTGATTGCTGTTGTTGTTGTTGTTGGTGTAACTGTGATTGCTGTTGATTCAACGAAACATTTGTTGACCCCGCCTGATTATTATGTCTCAAGTTTTGGCCACGTTCGTAGCGCTCATCGGAATTTCTGCCTGACGAGGATGACAGCGAATGGGAATCGTTGTTGCTTCTATGATTATTATAGCGATTACCGCCGCCACCTCCCGGTCCACCAGTGTGCCCGTTGCGTTCTAGGCTGCCACTGCTGCCGCCGCCGCCGCCTGCACCGCCGCCACCGCTGTTATAGCGTTGATGAGCTGGAGAATCGTCACCGTAGCTATCCCTGTCACGATAGTTGTCCCTATTGCTGGTATAATCGTCGCGATAGCGACCACTCAAGCTATGACCATCATTCCCGGAACGTTGCGATGCGTAATTTGATTTGTTTGGGTTGCTATTGATATTGATGCTATTGCTCCCTCCAGACGACGAATTGTTGCCGTAGTGACGTTGTTGTTGTCCGCTACTGTTGCCATTGCCATTGACCGTCTCGTAGCGTGAGCTGCCGTTGCTGCTGCTGTTGTTGTTGTGGGAGCGATAGTTGCTGCCCGAATTAGAGTTTATATTACGATTATAGCTGCCGCCATCGGAGCTCGTGTGATAGCTATTGCGACTACCACGATGGACTCCAAGACCACTACCGTTCACGTTATATGAGGAGCTATCAGCGTTGCTGTTACCAAGCGTTTGCTGATTGCTGCCGCTGCCTAAATTGTTGATGTTGTTGTTGTTGTTGCTGCTTGAACCCAAAATGTCACTATTTTTGTTATAGTAACGCGACGACGACGAATCGTTTTGGTAAGATCGTCGAGGTCTTGGGCTTAGCTCCGAATCGTGTTGACGAATTTTGACGGAATTTTTATTATAGCCACTGGAATAGTGTCCGCTTGGGCCACCAACTGTTCCTGCACCGCCTACACCAACTGACGATGATGCTACACCTCCAACTGATCCAACAGATCCGCGATTGCCGTTACGACCACCTAAAGATGAATCGGAACCACCACCAGATTTATTGGAACGATAATTGCCGGTATGATTTGAAGCGGGTGTTGAGCCTTTGTCGATTTTAACCAAATTCTTGAGATTATTGAATGTATCGGTTGCTGTTGTTATTGGTAATAGATTGGGACTGGTATTGAGAAGGGTCTTTTGTCCAATCGACGCCGTTGTCGTTGCTTGTGGTGTCGGTGGTGTTTGGCCTCCACTGCCACTGCCACTGTTGCTGCTGCTGCTGACGATGCCGCTACTGCTGGTGACGCCTAGAACGGCGCCGCCGCCTCCGCCTCCACCGCCTCGATTGGTCAATTGATCGTAATTGCGCTCGATGATATCGTTTTGTTGGGCCGTTATTACCAGTCGTAAATCGTTGACGCCGCCGCCGATGCTCGTCGTGTCAACGGTACTGGTGCCTCCCTCAATGGTGATCGTTTTGGCGCACCGAAACTGATCTATGATGACGCCTGCCTGATGCCCGTTGCTTGTACCGTTAGTCCAACGTTGCGGACTATCGTCGTAAGAGTGCAAAAGGGGAGCGGCGTTGTACGTTGATAGTGGAATGGTGATAACTTTCTTTTATCGACTTGGGAGCAAAAAAGTTCTTCTTCTCCTCCTTTCTCGAGCTTCACGATTTCGTTTGTGAATGCTTTTCGGTTTCCGCTTTGGATCTCTTCGGGATAAGCTCTCTGTTTACGTTTACGGTGCTTTTGTTGATCAGTCAACTCTCCTGGCGTTACTCAACACTACACACGCGAAACAAAAACAGAAATTTCGTATACACACAGACACACGCACACAGAGGGGACACACACACAAATTCGTAGATATATTAAGCTGTATTTAATTGGGGCTTCCTTTCGGTTGCTTTGTCCTAAGTCTCTTCTGCTTCTTCCTGGCTCTGCGTGGGCTGCGTGCGCTCTTCCGGTTTATGTAAATTTCTAGTTTTATAGATTCCTGTCTAATCGGATATTGCCGTTCTCCGTTATGCTTGCCGTACGCCTATAGGAATCCTGTTGGAGAGAGATAAAGACGTAGCGAATAACAAATTAAAGATGGGTTTCAAGTGAGGGGAAAGATTTCAAATTCTATGTACACAAAAATCTAGACGATACAAAGTATTATATATGTAGGTGTAAATAATACGTACGAGATCCTGACAAATATGCAAATGAAAACTGTGAGGCATACAGATATACAAATGCATAAATGTAAGCCTCAAAATTTAATTATTAATTTGTATAAAAAAAAAATTTATGTGTTTAAAATATTGAGAGTATAAGAAAAGCACAAATTTAAGACATTCTTGAATTACAAACTTCAAGTTTAAATTTTATGTGATTTCTGGTTGTTTTTTTTTTTTTTGTACTGATATCATCAATAACAACAGCACAATGAGTAATCGAGTCTCTCAACAGCTGTTAAAAAAATGGCATCCGAGGCTTACACTCAACCAAAAAAAAATGCTCAGCTTAGAGAAACTTAAACATGTGTGTGTGAACGTTCAAGTTTAGTCAAACTAACGGTTGTTTGACTGTCAGCGGCAATGGGAAACTAGCATAAGTATAAAACTGGAATTTTAATGAAAATAACCTCGCGAAACACCTTCAAGTTTATTTCACTTTTCCCCCACACGCGACGAAACGCAATTGAGCGCCACACAAATACACATGAAAGACTACTGCGTTCTCACTCAGCTTGGGGAAATGTACATGTGCATACATACATATAGACATATACATACATATGGTATGCAAGTATGTGGGTTTATGTAAAGCTGCGCGACTGAGTTGCCATCGGTCTTGTAGGCAAAATAATATTGCGCATCTAAAGCGCACTCACTTATTATATGGGTATGTAAATACAGCAATACCTCAAGGTGCTCAATCAATATTAATACTACTTTAATGCACTTCAATTCAATTTAATATGTATGTATACAAATTGATGGGGCAGCTAACCCCTCCCTCTCTCTCACTTGGGTCGTTGTTCGCTTTTGTTCTTTGTTGGCCAGTTTCTTTGTTTGCGCGCGCTTCGCTCCCAAAGATTGAACTCCTCTATATACGAAATCAGACTGGGATGTGGATGCTCACGTATCTCACGCACACATGTGTATGTCTGATGTCTGTCTATGTATGTACATATAAATAAATGTACTCATTTTGCTAGACGCTGCTGCTGCGCACAAGCCCGCGAATTTGACAGTGTCAGTGTCCTGGCCGCGTATGTGTGAGTGCGTCTCTGTGCATCTGTATCTGCCTGTGCATGTGTATGAGAAGGTTTATGGCCTCTGCTAGAGAGCTTTTATTAGGTTGCTGTTTGCGTTCTGTTCTGCGCCATCGAATTAAAGTCTCTTGACCCCAATAAAATGTACTAGATGGGTGCGTCGTATTGTTGATTAGCGAGCTTAGCATAAATAAAAATACTTTGCAACACACATGACTCACATTTACTTGCTAAAAATTTCACTGTTTGCTAAATACTTTGCCTCAAAGAAAAAGCTTTAGCCCACACATACAATTATTTTAATGAATGTTTGTGTGCATGTATAGTACTCAATTTAAAAGTGCATACAAATTGCGGAAAGGATGTGCAACCCTGAGACACTTTGGCACGTAATTATATGTACATACGTGTGTGTATGTATGTATCGGTTTCCAGCCTGACTGCAACTTAATGTCTTCTAAACACCCCCAAAGTGTCCAAATGTAAAACCACCCCAAAAGAGTGCGCATAATATTGCCTCCCTCTAAACGTTGCAGCGAAAAATACGTCGACGACCCCGACCCGACCCGACCGACCAAAAACCGACGCCGCCAAGAGACCCAGTTGTGGATGATTTTGACCTCAATTCGAGTGAGTCGTGCACAAGCGTTAAGTAAACGCCACCAGAAAAAACGTATGCCGTTGATACCAATATCGCACACCACCCACATTAAGAAACTAATGTGGGCTTAGTACGAATTAAATATTTACTTAAATTCACTTTGAAAGAGCGTATATCCTCTTTAGCTGCCTACACGAAATTGACCGCCTTTGTTTTCTCTGATCTATAACCCGGCCTGTTTCTAGTTTACCTTGCAGTTTTTCTTTTTACAAATTGCTTTCGTCATAGCATTGTACAAAGTGCAATACATACATACACACGCACACACTCAATGTAGTTTGTGTGCAAGTGTATGTGTGCGAACGCGTGTGGCTGTTTAGACGATAAAAAAAAGCGGACACGGAAAATCAAAAAGAAGCTGCATTGAAAGCGAATCGAAAAACTCAATTGAAACTATGGAGAGGAGGGAAGAGGTGAGAGACAGCGTGCAGCAGCCAGCAAAGGCAACGTCAACAGCATTGAGTTTTTCCGCTGTGGGCCGCCGCCATTTTGTTTGCTGGCACTTGACGTTGCTTGCTGCTGCTCTTCTCTCTCTATCTATGTACTGTACTGTATATACACATATACATGCATACACATACAAATTTCTTTGTATTTCGAGTGAATCATTTTTGGATTTCTTTGTTAATTTCATGCAGCGCATTTTCATTTATCTTTCACTTTACTTATACAAATTAACACGGAAGAAGGCCTCAATACTATTGCATATTTCACTTTTATTGATTTCAATTTGGTTTTGCTGAGTGCGAAAAAAAACGAGGACGTTCAAGTGTATGTACATACATACATATACATGAACGTTTTCTCTCAATCATGGAAAAAATTTAGAGGCTATAATTTTTAAATGCCTTTTTATTACTTAATTCACTTTGTTATTAAATTCAAATAAAAGTTACACACTTATAAAAATATAAAACACTCGGAGCCTACTTTCTCTATACTTAATCGTACTAACCTCTATAAATTACTAATTTCTGTATGGCTTTTTTGGTGCATGCACAAAGCGAAATTACTAAACCAGTGCTGCAAAACTAACTGAAGTCGTTTAACATGACCATATGGGATATCCAGATGTTAACATTCGATTCAACTGTTACTAACAGTAAGCGATAATTTTATGCAAAAAGTTGTATAGCTAAACGACCTTTTGTTGTTGCATGCGGATAGGAAAAACGATTAGATAAGCATTTTAGATTTTAGTATGTGTTTAATAATGTGCTAGTCCACAGACAGTTACAAAATTCACTTAGCTCGGATTCGTTTTCACAGCTGTTAGCAATAACATACTGTTAATAATATCGATTATTAAATAAACAAAGTGAAACTTTATTTCTTATACCAAAACGAATTGCTTGATAATTTACTCAAATTTAATAGATTCTCCAATTATTCAATATTCCAGACAAATGGTTAAAAATAAATCTTAATTATTTCTAACTGAATATCGTAAGAAATTGATTAGCGCGCTGGGCATTAACAGTGTTTGCCTATCGAACAGCTGATTGTTTCATTGTCATTCGTTCCTGCTCTGCTCCCTTTGTTTGTTTACTGTGAATTGTGCATTTTGTACGTTGTTTTGAAATAATAATTGTCGAAATGAGCGAGAATATTTTACAATTTGCGCCATTTGAATCTTTTGTGTCACCCACATTCTGGCACAAATTGGCTGAGCTAAAATTGGATTACGATCGGCTCTCGGACGCAGAACGTTCAGTTTTTGGCCACTATTCGAATCGCAAGGCGTCTGGTTGTCTGCTCGAAGTAGATTACAGTGCCTACAATAGGTGAGGCCGTTGTCTGTTAATAGAATAAAATAAAACAATATAATTTTCTTTTTACAGTGCAGCGCAGCCACCAAAGTTCAGTCATGCAGCTGTTGGAACAATTTACAATAAAAACACAATCGAAGAGTTCAAGGCACTGGACAAAACGGCACTTTTGGCCGAAGAGGGCAAAAGACTTTTGGCTGATATGAAAAATGGCCGTGTGCTGAACGATGCCAGTTTATTGTCGCGTTTCTTGGTTCTGTCGTTCGCCGATCTCAAGAGTCACAGCTACTATTATTGGTTTGCCTTTCCCTGCCCCTTGACGCCGACATTGCAACTGCACTGTGATCCCTTAAGGCTTAAAGATCTTCCCGATTCATCACGTTATGTGGATGCAATTTGTTCGTTGCCTGCGGAGAGTCAAAACTTTTTTATACTCTACGCCAATGAGAAGCAAATGTTGTGGGAGACGCGCAGCTTGAGCAACTTTGATGAACTGGAGGTGGATCATTATTATTACTGCTTTGCAGATCCCAGCGAGTATGAGAATCCAGCCTGGCTAATGCGCAACTTTGTGGCCTTTCTGCTGCTGCATTGGTAAATTACAAATAAGAGATTGTTGCATGTTGTGTATACTAACACTTTCATCTAATTGTAGTCCCAAACTTGTTGGCCAAAGGCTTAAATTCATGGGACTGCGCTACGATCAACAAATGCAACTGGACAACAGTTTGATATGGCAGGTGTCCCAAGCAGATCCATGCGACTATGAGCAGCTGCAATTCGTGGGCTGGGAACCGAATCGCAATGGCAAAATGGGACCACGCATGGTCAACATGCGAGATAGCATGGATCCAGCCAAGTATGAGAAACCTGAATAGAAATACAAGTTTATGTTAATGTCTGAAAACATCCAACAGATTAGCTGAGAATGTAATCAACTTGAATCTAAAGCTGATGAAGTGGCGTCTGGTGCCGGATTTGAATTTGGATATTTTGGCGGAAACCAAGTGTCTGCTCTTTGGTGCTGGCACTCTTGGCTGTGCTGTGGCCCGCAATTTGTTGGTGCGTCCAGATTGCTTGCTAACTATCTTATCCATGTCTTATTTAAACATACTTGTAGTCCTGGGGATTTAAGCAAATCACATTGCTGGACAATGGCAAAGTGGGCTACTCGAATCCCGTACGCCAAAGTCTCTATACACATGCGGATGCGGTGGCTGGCAATCGAATGAAGGCGACAACAGCCGCGTCTCGTCTGCTGGAGATCAATCCGAGCACAGTGTCCAAAGGTTTTGTGCTGGAAATACCAATGCCAGGTCATACCATAGGCGAATCTTTGCGCAGCCAAACTGAGCAGCATTTAAAGCTGATTGAGGAGCAAGTGCAATCCCATGATGTCATCTTCCTGCTAACCGACTCAAGGGAGAGTCGCTGGTTGCCCACACTTTTAGGGGCAGCTCATCAAAAGGTTGCCCATGAAGTTAATCATTTATACAATTGCTTAACTCTCGCACTATCACTTTCAGATTGTTATCAATGCCGCCTTGGGCTTTGACAGTTATCTGGTAATGCGTCATGGCAGCACACGGGAATTGGTGGGCGATGTTCTGCCAGAAATCGATGGTCTCAAGTGCATCAGTGGCCAGCAGCTGGGCTGCTACTTCTGCAACGATGTCACGGCGCCGGGAAACGTAAGTACACGACTTCAGTAATTTAACAAACGTTTCAGACTTTATATATTTATATAGTAACAATTACTTAAGTTAAGCACACTCGTAATCATGTCGCGAATATTTCTCGAAACCAGCGCACGTTGGATCTCCGGTTTGCATATGATCGACTCCGGTTATTTGTATGACGAGTCCATTAATCGCGGTCACCTTAAAGCCAACCAGGTTCATCATGGCGCCAGGTGTGCGCCACGCGTAGCTAAAGAAATTGTATCCATCCACAGCTGTGAGCACTTCACGCTCCGTAAAAGCCAAAGCCAGTTTGAATTGTTGATTAAAGACAAAGGGGAAGCCCCCGTGACGCTCCTCAGCGCCGAACCTGCCAAAGGGAAGATCATTAATAGCTGAAGAGTTCACTTGGAGTTCTAAGCGTAATTCATTGCAATTAATTCAAAGTAGAAATGTCTAAAACAGGGAGAAGCCAACTGTGAGAGACCCTGTACTCATTGCAAAGACTTCGCTTAAAGCTTGCATGTGTTTTTGAAAGCTGTTGAAAGCTCTGCAACTTACTCAAAGTTCTTGTTCATGGAATTGCGGACCACAGCCTTCTCATCGAAACGCACACTGAAATGCAGCTCCTCCCGCTTGGTATCCGAGTCCATAAACTTGATGATGAACTGTCCACGCTTGTTTTCGAAACAACGTGCGGTTATGACAATCACATGGCCGGGACTGAAGAGAATGGGTTGATCATTGCTGAATGCCTTAAAGTAGTCGGATGCCTGGATGGCCGGCCAGGGATTTGGGAATATGGTGCGATGATCGACTTGTTTGATCACCTGTATTTGATCGCATATCTCGATGGCGCGTATCGCGTTCAAGGGCACGCGATAACGGAATGTGCAGAATTCACGGCTATTGATTGATATGTGAAAGCAATCCTCGCACGCCAAGATATAGACCATAAAGAACTCGCCACTGACAATGGGATTGGGCAGCGTTATATTGTCCATCACCTGGGACTCCTCCTCACCCCAAACGCCATGTAAACGTGCATTGCGCACAATCATATCGTTGCGAAAATAGCAGGAGAACCGTAAACCAATATCCGCATCGGGATTCAATGATGACTTGGCCGTACACAAGTTGATGTGGAATCTAAAAGGCAGTTATACAATTAGTAGGGTTGGGGTTTGTCTTAGTCACTTGCTGATAAGGCAATAATAATAATGGTACTTAGTCATGTATGTATATAACGGTACTTTATGTGGGTACTTTACCTGGCGGCTCCATCGATGGTCTTGGCAACCACCTCCAGCACATGACCGAACTCCAGCGGATGCGAGAGATTTCCAGCGTACTCTGTTAACATATTTAGACAAGTATTATGATATTATTATTTAAGCGCAATGTCTTTCCAAGTTGTTGACTACGCGCTGCCACAGCAAATCGACATTATCTCGACGTACGTTCAATAAAAATAATATTTTATTTCGGTTTCTTCATGTCGAGCACACACACACACACGCACACCTTTTCAGTGTATTTAACTCTCATTAGAATTTTATCTAATCAGTAAACGGGGGGACTCTCTCAGAGTTACTCTCACTCCCACACCCACTCCCATTGCCATTACTGTTGCATGCTATGACTAGTATTGTTTAACTTATTGTGTTTTAACTAAATTATTAATTGTTTACTTGGCGCTCGCCCGCTCAGCTGCCTTACCAATCCTCATATTTTTTGTTCTGTTTAGTAAACAAGAAAAGCTCACGGCCCCGCATGTTGACACTGCTGTTTTAACAGCGACAAAGCTTTGCGCAAAATGCTCCCCTTGCGTTAGCAGTGTAAAAATCTTTTCTGTTACGTCTTAACAGTCGCTTAAAGATCGCACATTGAAGGCTCAAACATTTCTGTTATCTTTTTACAGTCGCTTAAAGATCGCACTTTGGATCAGCAATGCACTGTTACACGACCTGGAGTCTCTAACATTGCCGCCAGCTATGCAGTGGAGCTTTTGGTGGCACTGTTACAGCATCCCCAAAAGGAATTGGCCCCTGCCTACTATGCAAGTAGTCGGGAGCAGCAGAAATTGGAGGCGCAATTGCCGGAGGGTTTGCTAGGCATCTTGCCACACAGCATTCGCGGCATGCTCTGCAACTATGAGAACATTTTGCCTGCCACACAAAAGTTTGCGCAGTGTATTGCCTGCTCCGAGGTATGCTACCCTGAAATATACCCTATATGTACATTCAGTTTACATTTATATATATATATAATTTTTAGCGTGTTTTGGATGCTTATCGTAAAGAAGGACATGCATTTCTCTTTAAGACATTCGAAACAGCCAAATATCTGGAGGATTTGACTGGCATTTCAGAGTTCAAGAGACTTAATAGTGAGGTAATTCTACATGAAATTTTAAAAAGACGATTAGCTCAATTGAATTTATAATTTTATTGCAGATAATAGACTTTGATGATGATAAATTTGAGTTTTCCGACGACGAAGAGGATTAGTCAAGGTCAATTTTGAATTTTATTTTATTCTTTTGTATAAGCTTATATATTCCAATATCTAACACCAAAAAATGTGCTAGCATTAATCTGTTTTTATATTAAAATATATTCGGGTCGATATCCTATTCTGTGTAAACCGCGGTTCCATTGATTTTTAAAAGAGGGTTTTTATTGTAATACCAGATTGTGTGCAATGCATAAACTCCGGGCTCAACGGGAAATTTTTGTAGGACATCATTCTCATCTAGTTCCCAGTTTATCAGTTGAAGTTCTGTATTCGGCTGATAAATAAAAAATTTAAGGAAAATAAAGATTTAATTGCAAATTCAATATAAATTAATTCGCACCATGTAGGGACAGGTGTGATTCATATTTGTAAACTTTTTGTAATATTTGTAGACTGTATTCAGCACAAGAAATCTTTTGGGTCGTCGAAAGAACTCGCATAAGTTTACGTTAATATTATATAGAAATGGATGCCAGCCGCCCCGCTCGCGTTTCAATAGTTTAAGATGCACCTGAAGCTACGAAAAATATATAATATGAGAGTATTATAATCGGAGTAAATACATACCTCTGATATTTTCTGTTTTAGAAAATATCTGACACTAACGACATTGAGATTGCGACTTATAGCCTTAATTCGACATTCCTCCATACTGAGTATGTCAGTTTGATCTGCGGAGCAGTTAATATTACCAAATTTGATGGTCGCATGGGTCTAAATTGAAAGGATGAGTGTATTATCTTATAATCGATGATCTGTTATAGTTACTGGAAACCAATGGATCCCGAACTGGAGCAAAATAATAAGAAGTACTTTTGACATGCTAATTATAACTACTGAACAGGAAATTGTAATTCGTATGGTATTTCAATTTGTCAATTGCTAACAACAAAAAATCTGCTAATCGAAAACCAATGGATGTATAATATAAGTGCCAAAAATAATATATTTTTGTACATGTTCACAACAGATAAGAACTTAATTTTAAATACGATTTGTTCATTTCTCATTTTTGGCAAATAGGTGACAGTTATTCAGTCAGGTCTGATATTTTATTTGGCTCGGAAAGTCACGACAATCGTTACGCATCAATAATTCGATAATTGCACAAATATTATAAAATTATTTTATTTCTAATTTTTTTTTAACGATTAAAAAATAAATTCTCTCTTTAAAACGTTTTCCAAATTTCAAAACAAAATGTTGGGGTCGAAAGGGTTAAATCCTAGCATATCTGGAAGTCGAGCAGTCTTCACACTTGTTTTTTATGAAATATATTATTGATAATAATATTATTATGCAAATGTGTTATCAGAAAGAAGCACACGATAGACTAATGACCTGTACAAAATATGAATTTCCATATTATGCGAAAGGTCAATAAACTAAAGAATGGAATGTCGAGAGCTAAAGGTGAAAAATAAATGATAATAGGAAACTCGATTGGGTCAAATGTGATAGATCTTAAAGAAAAGGAAACAATTTCTAAGAAATCTTTGGGATATCCTTAAATAAACTGGGAGCGAAAAAACAAATGGAATACGTGTGGTATATTTTTTATATGTGTACTTCTATGTATCTAAAGAACAGAGTGAAAAAACAACAAAAACTCTTGACACACATATTAAATTTGACCCCAGGGCAAATATTGAAGAATCAACCACAAAAAACAACTGCGATGAGATTCGTCGGTTTCCCATTGAGTCAATGGAGTTTATCTGCTTTCTTCTGCAAATATCGAAGAATAACAACAACAAGGGAAAAAAGACAAAGATGAAGAAGAGGAAGAAAGAGCAAGCCGGCTACATAATTAACAGTTGATGGGACTCAAAAGTCAGCTCCGTGGACCGAAGACAACCACATAAATTTTCAATGGCTCGAAGACAACACAAACAACATTCAAAGCCGACGATCAAAAAAATCGACTCAGCGTGACAAAAAAAAAAACGAAGAGAAGATAAACACGCAAACACCAACAACAACGATGTCAACGTGAATGAGACAACAACAAAACGACAAGCGACGCGTCGTTTGCTGCTGCCTGCGGCGTCAACTTCGTTCGCTGCCAAAAAAAAGCGCTCAAAATGCCATTCGAGTCCGGTGAATGTCACTCAAATTGCGTTTTGAGTGAAAAATGACGTTTTGCATGGCCAACGGATTCCCATAAATTGGTGAAAGATACCTAAAACGGGCACACAAACAAAGTGAACGCGCGTCCAATTGGTAGAGAAGACATTTGAAGTGCTGCAGATCCTGAAACTATTTCAAAATTTCAACTATATTTTATTATTTAACAAGACAACTATTAAAACGTCGTGCAACCAAAAATGGTAAGTAAATGTTTTTGAATTTTTACAAAATATTAGATCCTGTTTATCAAATGGAAAATGTCTCCATTATTTTATAACAATTTTTTCATTGTCATTGTTGTTGTTTTGACTCGGTCTTGGCTTGTTGCGAAAGTTGTGTGCCGAGTTGGCCGCCTTTGATTTTGTTTTTCTTTGATCAACGCTCTCACTTTGAGCCGAATTCCGTTGATTTAAAACAACAACATCGATTGCCAAATTATTAGCCCAGGGGCATAATTACCGATGTTAAAGTGCGCTATTTGCATTTAATGACTATTCAAATAACAATTTCCATTGCACGAATTCCGTGTCTCTTTTTTAGTTTTGAAACCCGTTTCAATGTTCGAACTGTTTTTCAATTGTTTTTAAAGTGAGTCAACTGTCGTTTTGATCAAGTCTCATTTTGAATATAAATTTGAATACAATTAAGCCATATATTTGCCGCAAAGTATGCTATATCGATTATTTAATTATTTACATATGTCTACTGTCAGAAGTTGAACAATATTTCAAATCTTTAGCTTTAAGATTGCAATGGTTATTCTTTTTTTTCGGATTTGTAGCCTATGAGGCATCCAAAATTTGAACTTTTAAGCTTCTTAACAATTCTGAATTCCTTTCGTTTATTACGATTTGACTGTTGATTTCGTTCAAGAATTGAAATACTTTATAAAAAGGGACTGTATATTTTGTATAAATTTAATATATATATAAAAAAAACATTGAACTCAATGTAAACAAATTAATTCACCGAATTGCCGAAATGGGAGTGTCTTTCTCAAGAAATCCGTCAAAATTATTTAAATGACGCAAAATATTTAATCTCAAGGTACTTTTTATTGTTAAATACATATATGTATTATATACTAGATTGAAAAACATTTATGTTAAGCCATGCGTCAGAAATTAGATTCAAGATTCTCTAATTGAGCAACCTTATCAGACTTGATAGGAACAGCACAAATCTCAATTCTATGGCTCTGATCATTTTGGGATGCTGCGTGTGCCTCCAAGTTGAGTAGCTGGACCAGATGTTGAGCTCCTGGCAACGAATGCGAATAATACTCGTGTTCAAGCGCAGAGATCGTTCGTATAAATGATATAGACGCCAATCTGTTGTTGATAATGCCGGGGTGAACACATTTGTTTTTTTGTTATTGCTTCGACTTGGACATATGTACAGTCGAATATATAGTATATGATCTATAATAGGTATTTATATGAAATATTCAGATTATTGACTGACAGTAGCATTCACAATCAGTCCGTTGAGTTTGGTGGTCTGAGCTCGATCGTTAGCGCTATATTCAGGAAAAGGCAAAAGCAAAGATTTTGATCAGTTCCTTTAAAAATAGAAAATAGAAGAAAAAAAAATATCTCTATCAGCTATTAGTTACATTAACGCGTAATTCATTTAAATCAATTGAAAAGTAAGCTTGCAGTGATTATAAATCTATCTATACATAGATCAGTAAATTTCCATTACACTATATGTGTATTTATCTGCATCTATTTAAACGATTTCTATTTTCGCCTTTTAACAGGTCAATCAAAGCAAGTGCAAAATGGCATTGTCCAAAATCGATACGGAAATGGAGCAAATCGATCAGGAGAAATATTTGCGACAGGCAACCCAATATTATTGTGCCCTGGAGAAGCCTCTGAAGTATGGACCAGTTATAGAAACCTTGCCGGATTTAATATCAGCTCTTCATCGTGAATTTGAGAGCAACTACGTCAACATCGAGATGGTCAATCATTTGATGTTGTCCTACAAATCGAATCCCAAGGAATGGCGAAAATATGCCAAATTCGATCGTTATACCTACACGAGGAATCTGGTCGATGCCGGAAATGGAAAGTTCAATCTGTTAATTCTCTGCTGGGGTGAAGGTCACAGCTCCTCGGTACATGACCACGCCGATTCCCATTGCTTCATGAAGATGCTCAAGGGAGATTTGCGCGAGAAGCGCTATCAGTATCCCAATCGTCCGGCGAACATTGAAAGAGTTCAACCCCAAGAGGATCAACACGGCGAGATCGATGATAGCGAACTCGTGGAGATTGGAGAAACGCCCATACCTCTCAATGACGTGGCCTATATAAATGGTTAGAAATGGATTTAGTAAATTCTTAAACAGTATATAATTAATTCCCTTTTCTTAAATGCAGATAATTTGGGTCTTCATCGTGTGGAGAATCCGAGTCACGCGGATACTTCCGTTTCCCTGCATCTCTATTGTCCGCCCTTTGATTCGTGCACCGTCTTCCAGGACAACTGCAAGAAGACCACGGCCAAGGTGACATTCTGGAGTAAATATGGTGTGAGGACCAAGCTCAATGAACAATAGATCAAATGCCCAGGCCACACAATTAATTGTTATATAATGTTTAGGATCTATTGCTATTATTATTAGATGTTTAGAGCACCAAGACAAATCAGTTTCCTTCTCTGTACATAAATATATACACTTAAGATTAGCTATACCAAAAAAAAAAAAAACAAAATCCAAATACATAAGCTTACACAACTGTATTTGAAAAACTAACGAGTTTCCGACGGAAAAGGTCTTATCTCGATGCGGTGCCTTGACCCTTTAGGTGGCAGCTAATCTGTCGCTGGTATGAGATTTACAAAAAACAACATAATTTTCTTAACAATTCCAGGAAAAAACCAGGTCCAAAAACCAAAAAAAAAGTAAAAAAAAAAACAACAGACTCAAAGAGTTTGTTAAACATCTCCGTTGCTCTGATCGCGCAGATGGGATCGCTTGGGAACCCCCTGATCGAGTGTCCTCTTGATGGACTTCATCAGGCCTGGCAACAAGTTGATATGCTTGTCCACACAATTTCCCGTGCAGACCTCGAACAAATGCTTTGATCGTGACATATCTTGATCGCTGGGATTAAGCGGCAATTTCGAGCGTGCATCGGAATTGCATTCCTAAGGATTTCAATGAATTTTTAAAGGATCCAAGAGCGCTTTCAGCCGACTCACCTTGACACAGATTTGCAAATGATTCTGAAACTGACCCAGCTCATTCTGCAGATAGTCCTGGGCGTCCATCAAGGGTGTGGCACACTTCTCAATGCAGCGTTGCACGCTCTCCAACGTGCCACGCTCGTCCTCGCAACATGTTGCCGCACAGCGATGCATCGTCGACTGCATGCGACGCAGGTGGCTGCCGTACATGTCCTCGATCATATCGCTGATGGCATTTTCCAAGCGACGCTTCTGTTGCTCCACCATTGGATTTCGTAAGAATTCAAAAATTTTGAAAATTAAAATCAAATCAAACAATTCCTTCAGTTGTATTGTGTATGTTTTGTGAGGCAAGTCCAAATTCCGATTGATAATAACAATAAAGCAGACTTGTTTACACAATTTTCGATAGCCTTAAAAATTTGAAGTTAAATATATAAATACTTTTCATTAACAATATATTTCAGCCAGATCGACAACTAATAAATTGGAGTAAAGTAATTACAATTCATTTACTTACTCTACTCAGATGTTAACATAAAATATTTCATATTAATTCAGCCGGATATTAAAAAAAGGTCTAACAATTAATTAAGGTAAAAGGTTCACTTGTTCTCTGACTATTAAAAGTTCAAGATTAATCTGATTTGAGCTTAGGCTATTTCGGCCGGATCATAAAAAAGGATCAACAATTAATTAAAGTAAGTAATGGGTTCGGTAAATGCATTATAAATGACTTAGGAGTTTTCAGGTATTGCTGCGGGTCCTTTGGACAGGACCGATTTCATAGTCTTCATCAGGTTGGGAATAAGGCCAACATGCTTATCGATACATTGTATTGCACATCGTTCAAATTGATCAGTGTACTTGGCAATTTGGTCCTCGTTGGGATTGGGTGGCATTTTAACTTTGACATCGTCATTGCATTGCTGTAATTGTGATAAGTGAAAGTTCATTTAAATATATATATTTAAGAGCGAAAAATATAAATATAATTTCAATTAATTGATTAGAGTTAATTATAAGTTAGAGTTATTAGAGTAATTCTTATAAATATAATACTAACCATGACGCAACGTTGAAGTCTGCCCTGAAATTCGCCCAATTCGTGCTGGACGTAGTTTTGTGCTTGGGTCATGGGCGCCGAGCAGCGATCGACACAACGTTGAACGCTGTCCACACTGGAGGTTCCATCCTGGCAGCACTTTGCCGCACACAGATGCATTTCAGTCTGCAAAAGTCAAATGCGAATTGGAATGAGTTCCTCGTTGGAGGTTCTTGAATTGCCGGCAAAAGTTACCTGTATTTTTCGTAGGTGGGTTTTGTCCATGTCATCGATGAGTTCGGTCATTGCCGACTCGACACGCTGGCGCTGTTGTTGTATCATTTTTGTAAAAGTTGTAATGGATTTAAGTCTGAAACTGCAATTTGATTTCGTAATATACAAAATATAAACCGACCGGCGACATATAGCGTGTTGCCAATTTAGCTATTTCCCCGCTAGATCTAGCGGGTTGCAATTGGCATGCGGGATTTGTTGTAAAATAGCGGCTAGCGGGAATTATAGCTATTTCCCAAGCAAGGTGAAACTAAACCCAACGAAACGAAAGAACTCTAGTGTTTTTTGTAATTCGTAAAGATAATTAATGTATGTCGATGTATTACCAACTAAAATATATATTCCGTACAACACTCTTGCTGAAAAAGTACCGTTTTTAACGCAGATTTTAATTGCAATCAGTTTTCACTTCTTGTACCAGTCTGGCAGCCCTGCACACAAGTGGTGAACAATTATCGATGCGAGCGATATACAAACATATGGTCATCTTATACAATCGATAACTTGTAGCAATTTAAGAACAAAAGTATTTATCTGGTTTTTAGTAAAACTTTAAATTAAAAACATGTCGCTGCTGCAAAAGATATGCAGAGTCACCATACAGGCTAATGCTTACACCCTAAGTCGCCATTTATCAGTTGCGCAGCGCACTCTTAACTCCAACAGCAACGAAACTACAACAACAAACAATTCCGACGAGCAGCAAGTGGAAAATATAAATAAAGGAGGATTTGCGCGTGCTTTTGAGAAGTATACAGCACCAGCAACGCCGGAAGAGTTGCCTGTGGACAATCAAAGCTTTGCCTCGATGTTGCGCCACTCAAAGTTCATCGATGTAAGTGGGATTAGTAATGTGTGTCCAGTCCATGGTTTATGTAATCTCTAAAAAATTGCAGTTGGGTGATGCAGAGGGCAAAGTGGTCAGTGGTAAAATATTCCACGTTGTTGGCGATGATCTGTACATTGATTTTGGCTGGAAATTCCACTGTGTCTGCACACGGCCAGCACGCAATGGCAGGTAAGTTCGCATTCTCACAAGGAAGCAATATATGTGATTCTAATTAGTATATTTATTTAATTATAGTGACTATGTGCGTGGTGCACGCGTCCGTCTGCGTGTCAAGGACTTGGAGCTGTCGACCAAGTTCTTGGGTTCCAGCAAAGATATAACCATCTTGGAGGCAGATTGCCATTTGCTTGGCATCATTTCGACGCCCACGCGCCAAAGCACGCCAAGAAATCCCGCAATGATAGCGCCCAAGATTGATACATTACTATAAAATTTAATCTATTGTCTTGTGGATTAAACAAAATGTTTGTTAAGTTCCAAATAGTCACGTTGTAAACTGAAAAACCTCGTAATGATGGTTCAATTCCTTAACTGAATGCAGCTGGAAGCTCGTTGCCAATGCTCCATTCTCCGACTGCTCCAAAAAGAAGATTCTCTTCACCCGGCTGTGCACCAATGCCATGGCGCACATGAGGCAAGGCTCGCGGAGTAAATAGATATCGTAGCCAGTACACAAATATGGCCCGTACTTGCTAAGATTATCGGCTGACGTCACTTGATCATCTGTAGACTGTTCACTGCTTCCACGTCTTGGCAGCTCTGCTCCATATTGCAAATCCTGGCAGTGTTCATGTCGTTGCAAGTAATCGTAGTATGTCTGAGGCAGGCCACGCAATGTTCTTGTTGTGTTCTGCTCGTCCTCCACAAAGTCCAGCTGGGATTGCCATGCTCCACCCTGCTGACTGCGTGCCACATGATCCACGAGCCACATGGCGCAATGTTTATGGGAGCTATCGCTGTTGCTGCCTGCAATTGAAGACTATGTAAGTACAATTGATATTATAGGCATAGGTAGGTAGGAATAGCTTACCTGCAATGGCAACTATGCTGGGCTGGCGAGGATCAACACAGATCGCAACGGGCTGATCTTCATTGAGATCCTTGGACAGGCTGCGCAACAGTTGAGCCATGCGTTTGTGAAAGAGGCGTTGACTGATTGTGAAATTGCTGCCATTTTGCAGGGATTCAGCATATTTATCCGGATGAAATTTGCAGGGCCAGTACTTGATCATTTGATCGTATTGCACACGCAACTTGGCGCTGCTCGCAGGCACTTCCACGACATTGACATTGCGGCAAAGTGCTTGCATTACATTCTCTGATATTTGATGCTGCTTTAGATGCAGCTCCAGTGTGTCCTCTATGTCAGCTGTGGGACAGATTAGCACGTTTCTGTCATGAACACGCTTTAAATGCTGAAAATGCGGCAGCTTCTGGGCCAATTCTTGTATGACAACTTGCAACTGTTGCTTGGACTCCAGCTGACAACTGTGCACCTTGATCAGCGTTATGTCCTTTTTGTACTCATCGGATAGCAAAGCTTTTATCCCATAAAGATCATCGAGATCTGTATGCGCTGCTGGCCTAGCTTTTTTTGCTGCAGGCGGCACCAACATTTTTGTGATAGATATAAATTTAGCTGATGATCAATATGCGCGTGGCCACATCGCGGGTGTAATAATTCAATCACTCTATGTAATTCTATTCTTAGTGGACTCAAGGCTTGAACAGCTCCAACTGGTTGTGTGATTTATTATTGTCGATAGACGGTTAAAAAACAAATAAATACTCAAGAGGAACAGAACCACCAAAACACACACATACACTCGAAAGAGTAGCACCAGTTTAACCACGTGGCAGCCTTGGTTCCCAGAAAAGAATCACCGATAGTTTATGAACGTGTCCCAGGTAACTTTTAGATAATTTTTAAAAAAGAGTCTTGTATCCGAATTTAAATATAAATTTTTTTGAGTTTTGTTGAATACTTAATTATTGATTAGAGTTAATTAATGCAAATTCCGAGGCCGGTGAAGTACCCGCAACATTCAGTAAAATGATTAATTTATGATTAAAATATACTAATTAATTAAAAACGTATTGCTAATAAATAATAATTATATCTATAAAATAAATGGCGCGCACTGACCATTTTTAGCTCAGATCGGTCGATAGATGGTGGTAATCGGGCGATAGCTTCCGTACGATACTATTGAGACGGGAGCAGCCCTGTTAATTCTCGATATATATCGTTATCACTGTTTGCATAGAAAGCCCGCCGTTAGCTGTCGCATTTGAAATTCAAGTTGTTTGTTTTTTGTTTGTTTGCGTAAAATGTGTTTTTTAAGTTACTTTCTGTTCTGCATTCATCTCCACCATGGCTGCTTTATCATTGCCATATCGGGCATTGTGGCCTCCGTTGTAGGCATTGCACTTGTTTTTATAAAAGCATTACCCGAAGTTGACTTGGCTTGGTTTATTTTGGCATTAGTATATGTTACTATATATTTGCTGGCAAAAATGTTGTTGCTGGTCGGCATAATATGTGTAAGTTTTATCTGCGAAAATAGTTATAAATGTCACGTAACGACATTTCCCCTAGAATTCAATGCGGATGGTGCTTGTGTCTTTCGTTATTGGCCTACTTGCAATTATTTACCCTATTGGTCTCTGTATATGGCAAATAATTGCTAAGGATGCAATACTGAAAATAGCTTTAGTAACTTATTTTATTATAAGTAAGTATACTTTGTACTCACTCTTTAAGAACAGTAAATCAAACATATGTATCTCAGTGGAACTTTACGATGCCTGGGTTGTGTTGTCGTATTGGAAAGTAGTCACGAATTGTTGTGCGAGAAAAATTAGTGTATAAATATAAATATGTATAAGTGTATGTATGTACATTTGTATATTTTTGTATGTACGTACAAAGATATATGTTTATATCTATACATATGTATGTGAATGTGATTTGTTATATTGTTGGCCAAATTGTCAGTTTAATTATAATCTCCTTTCATAAATAGACTCTTCTTTATATTTTATTTTAATTACGCGCCATGCCTTAGAGGTTTATTATCGATATAAATATTCGATAGCAGACAAAGCTAACATACTCTGTTAAGTTGTGCAGCAATAACAGATCACAGAAACTAACAGATCGTTTAGCGCATGTTGCGTTAACATTTTAAGAACACAGCGTTATTTTGATTTTTATTGTTTTTATGTTTGAAAATATAACAATAATTTAAAAAGTATAAAAGTAAATATTTTAAAATAATAAATATATTATCCTCTAGATGCAGCGGGAAGTCTGATATTGAAATTGAAAATGAATGAAGTTCAGCCAGAGGCATTTAATATGAACTGTGTCGGGATTGCATTCAGTTCGTGCCGAAACGTCGTGTGGGTGAGTCGTCGTCGTTCGCTGTTCGTTCTCGCTGTCGCTGTCGCAGTTGCGTCTTTAAACGCGCGTGCGTGCAACTCTTTAGAAGTGTAAATATATATTTGTGTTCGTTTGTGTGAGAGTGTTTTCCACAATTAGAAGTAACGGTGCGAAGGTGAAACTGGAAAATCAGCGAAGCATCGTCAAGTGCATATTCAACTTGCAAAAGAGTTTTTGCCATTTGTAATATTGTTTTATTTGTACCTGTCGCTGTGCGCTACAAAAGTGTCTAACAAATGGGAGAGAAAGAAAATCAAACAAATTTGTAGTAAATACGAATACATATTTAATCAAACAAAGTTCACAGCCGGTTTAGTCATACGCAAATTCTGAGAACTGAGCTTCGTTCTACAAGTGGATTGGATGAATAAACGTCACGAGAATCGGCAACTGTGAGAAAATATCTAACTATCTTACAGTCGACAAGTGTGTGTGTGTATGTGTGTGAGTGTGCGCGAGTGAATGTGTGTGCAGATAAATCTAACTGTGTGTGCGTTTGTACATCAGCTGTTAAATTGCACTCGCCCGACTTGAGTCGAAATTGCGTACTTATTGGGTATTTGCTCTGGCCAAAGGCACAGATAAGATACTAACAGAGACTGTGGTGCCTTTAATTCGCAGTCGTTGGTTAAAAAAAAATAGATATATATATATAAACTGAACTGAACTTCTTGGCTCGTTCTTGTCGTTTTCGTATTTGTGTTTATCTTATCGGTAGACCATTGATTGGGGGCTTTTTTTTTGCCTTTTTGCCTTCTTGCCTGAACAATGCCGGGTGAAGTCATTTGCGCAGCGACTAAGCACAAGTCGCCGAACTAGATACTAGAATATCTAACCAGCCAGCAATAACTCGGGCTGCCAAGTGCGAACAAAAAAGTGCGGACAAAACCAGCCGCGCAATCTTTGGCTAAATTTGGACACACACAAAATACCAAACAAGGCATTGGCCACATAAATCAACTGTAACGACACAACTGCAGTTGCAACAGCAACAACATCAGGAGTAACTGAGGCAACAGAAGCCACTAAAAAGATGGACATAGAATCCGATTCAGACACCTGGGAGGACTTTTTTGGTAAGTGATTTAAGTTCGTTGAACCTGCCACCAATCAAACTGTTGTTCATCACCGACATCATAATGATGATCATAATGATGATGACTCAGCTCAGCAGGACTGCACTGAGTAGAGCATAGAGACGGTCGCGTGACACGAAAAATCTTGATATTTGTAATTAACTCGTGGAAAATCAAAAAACAGATAAATTGAATAATATTTGCAAAGTTTGAAAAATTAAAAAATTAAGTTACATTTTTATGTGCAGGTTCTAAAAGTTCATGCTTTCGTGCCATATTAATCATGAATATATATAAATATTTAATTCAATAAAGAAATTAAATATATGTAGATGGGTTTTGAAGTAATTATATATTCATATAATGATTTTCCGATGTTCTTATAATTTTCCCTGAGTGTATTTTGTGAAGTCTTTGCTCGTGACACGACGATGGTTCACTCATCGTGACACGCGGCCATCTCTGGTGTTGCATGTGGCAAGGTTCTGGGGAGGTAGGCGTACACATATTCGCATGTTTTACCATTCGGTTTGTCTGTCTCTTCTGTCTGCCCAAATATGGCTAAGACACTCACACACACACTTGCAGATGGACAGACAGAGCCTGGCTTTGTTTTTGTGCCACAGTCAATTGCCAGAGTCTTTTTGGCGTCTGGCATCGTCACTATAACTGTACACTTGGAAGAGTGAAGTGCGTTTTGCTGTAACGGGTTCCACTTCCATGATTTTTCAGCTTTGCATTTTGCGTTTTTTCTCGATTCGTGCGCCGCATTTTTTTTCTGCGCTTGTAATGAAATTTAATGATAATACATAATTTTTTTTTTTCGGGTGAATTTTGACCCAAATTACGATTGTGCCACAGAGCAATTGGTGTTGCCTTTGCATGGCATTTGCCATTTATTTTAATGATCTGCGTCTCATATTATGACCCAGTTGCAGGTTACATTTTTGGCTCGTGCTCCCTTTGTTGTTGTTTTTGTTGTTGTTTTCTTGCAAACAGCGCTTGTAATCAAAACACCCGCCGGGCAGAGAGAGAGAGAGAGGGCGGTGGTCCTCCCTATCTCCCCAGCTCTCTCTTTCTTAATTCACTCTCAATAATTCAATTGGACATTAGTCACAACACTTTATATAATTTATTATGATTGTCGTTTTGCTTTTGTTGACTTTCTTTATGTGCAAGTAGGGCGCGCTTAGATAACAGCAGGCAGACGGAGCTTTGACAAAGGTCACTGTTAGTTAACATGACTGTGTGCGGCTTAACATTGTGCTATAATTGGCACTGTTAATGAGTAACATTATTGAAATGCGATAAGTGGACAGAATTATGTTATACTACGTAATGCATACTTAACATTTTTATAATTTCTTTAAATGCTAACTGCAATGTTTGGCTTATCAAACACGTTTGTTCAGACACTTGTCAGCCTTCCACATAGCAGATTGTGGAATACATGTGAAAATATGTATTTATATTTACATACGATTGTAGGCATTTGTATGTGTCTGTATACTTATGGAAGGCAGTAAATTGATATCGTTGGAGGGCGCTTAGTCAACATTTGACCGTTTGCGCTATCAAATGTCACAGTGCCTGTGTGTGCTGTGTTTACCTCTTCAATAACTAAACTGAAAGTTAAATAGAAAATTTGTCTGTTTTTTTCTCTCCAAACTGTTGACACAAGTGCCGTTGACAGTGTTGCGCATGCGCAGCCCATGGGCAGGTCAACTGAAAGTCAGAGTCCAATATCGAAGCCGGCTCGAGACTTTTTCCTCACATTTCATAACCAGACACACAAACATATAGAAAGAGACAGAGCTACTTACATAGATACAGTGCTGTCAAACCGCAAACACCACGGGAGTCTTGAGTCTAACTGAGTCTCTGAGTTCATTTGATATTGTTGCTCTGTTTGATTGTGATCTGAAAAAAAATAGAAACCAACCTTTTTTTAAGATCTGTCGACTGTCTTTTGTGGCCTGTGCCCTTTTATTTAACTTGCTTGTTCTCTCCGTTTTCATGTGACATTTATTTGGAATTTCTTATTTATTTATATTATGCTTGGTGGAAATATAATAACTAATAGATATTGATGGTCGTCGCACATGCACACACATGTTTATTTATGCCCGATAAGATTTCTCTTTTGTTTTGATAACGCCGACAAGGCCAGAAACGGCCGATAAGTCACGCAAGCCAACACTTGAAATATTTCTTGATTCATATAGAAGTCTTATATGTGTGTATGTGTATATATTTTAACTGTGTAGGCCCTTGATCAAAAGGTCAGTTTTCGCTTCACCCATTTCCGCTGCCCAATTGTGGAGCAATGAGTTAATTAAGTCAATTTATTTAAGTTCAAGAAAATTGACGCATAATCAGACAGACGAGTTCATTGGCCACGTCAAGTTATGATTGTTGTTAATTCCCACCAAACAGATACTCTTGCATACATATTTATTTATTACCTCACCCAAAGCTTCCTTCTAATTGCACTAAAGCTTCTATGCACGTGTGTATGTGTGAGTGTGTGTGTGTGATTTTCTACCTACTTAAGGTACTCAGAGTCAGACTCAGACTCAAAGTCGTTACATTTCGTGTCGTGTCGTGTCGTTACGTGTGTGGGCCGTGAGTCGGCGTTTGTCTGCTTCTCTTTTGTGAGTCTCCCTCTCTCTGTCTCTCTCTTTCTCTCACTTATTCTCTAATTGTGCAAAACTGTCGCTTTGCATTTTTCTCAGTGTACGCACTTCTCAGACGCTTTTGTTGTGGGCGTTGCAGAAGGTCGTAAAACTTGCCAGCGATCATTGTGCACGCACATCCCAAAAGGTTTTTCTCAATGAAACCCACAACAGACAGCTCAGCACATACCCTGTTAATAGCAATCATAGAGAATTGGGTCTATTGACTTGATAATTTATAGCAAACACCCTACTTGCAATTATAAATGTATAATGTAAAATTTAAAAATATTTCACCATTTAAATTAAACTGGACTATAATAATATATAACTTAAGGAAGAACTAAACACTAAATTAATTCTGTAATCTTAGAATAGTGTTAAGAAATGAGGTCAATAAAAAATCTAATGATATAGAAATTACAACAATTGATTAAAAATGTGTCTATTAGAAAGCTGCATACAATATATTCATATACAATCCAAGTTTATTTCATTAAATTTAATTAATTAATTTCTCACTTTTTTATATAGTAAGCTATAAAGTTCTTATTTGAATATATTACTTTCTTTATATGAAATTGCATAATTTCGGATTTGAAATATTCTAATTTCTGGTTTAAAATTCTATAATATTTTAATTTTCAAATATTTAAATTTCCTTTTCTACAATTAACATTTTGCTTTTTACAGGATATGCCAAAGTTGATCATTTTAGCCTCTTGCATTGCATTTTTACCTTATGCTGTCGCAAGTTGTGGGACTTTGACTTTAATGAACGCTTTGCGGCATCGGTTCACTCTCCACTCTGCCCCTCTCTCATCTATCTTCTCCCACCACTCTCTCGTTCTTTCTGCGGCTTTATCCCGTCGTTGCACACAATTCTATTTGGCAGCAAATTTATAACTTCCTTGGCAAATGCCATTTGCTTAGACAGTTTACGCCTACCCCTAAAAGTGTGTTGCGGGGGCGCGTTTCTTTGTGGCACTTAAGCTCAGCTTAGAACTTGCTGAGTGACAGTTTTTGGCAACAGACGTTGAGTACGGAAGGGGGGTGGATGGAGTGTTGCCAACTGTCTGTCTAAAGAATATTTTTGCGATACGAATTACGTTTTACGTTGGAAAAAAAGGTAAAGAAACAAAACATACGCCATGAGTCACAGGGCAAGACTCAAAAGTCAGTTGCTGAATCTGAGAGTGCAAGACTCTCTGACTGAGTCTGGAACTTAGCCTGAGTTCGACAGCACGGCATTACAGCTGGTTTATTGTATTGTTGCTTTTGTTATCAGCACTGTTGCTGTGAAGCTTTGAATTTCAGTTTCTAGTGAAAGTTATTTTTCATGCGATCGCCGGTTGTCATTTGTGGCATCTCTCTCTCTCTCGGTTGTGTCTTGAAACTGCCTTTCCATTTCACTGAGCCACTGGACTGGAAAGCTGTCGTCACTGAGCCGAGTGGAGGCATTGAAGAAATTGGAGGCAGTGCCCAGTGCACACGCATGCCACCGTTAAGTGCCACCACAATGCCAATGCCTTCTCCATTTCTCATTTCTCATTTCTCGTATCATCATCGAAGGTTTTACAGAATCTTTCACGCTTCACTTATGCGCCGTCTCTTTCGCTTGCTTTTGTCTTGCCTGGTCTGACATACTTTCGCTTTCATTTGAAACTTCACTGCTGCTGCTGCACTCGATCGTGACATAATGCACTATTGAAACCATTTAAATTAATGTTAAACGATTTTTTATCGGCTTGAGATTGCGCCTCCGTTTCTGTCTCCCTATCTCTCACTCTCTCTCTCTCTCTCTCTCTCTGTATCTCATACAATGGGTGGTCGTTGTTCTGCCCCGCAAGTGAAACTTAAGCTCTATTTTTTTTATTTTTATTTTACTTATATTTTTGATTAATTATACAAAGTTCAAATTTCGAAAGCGCTTTGGGTTTGGGCTTTTTTTTTGGGGTCAGCATCTTTGTACAATATTTTTTGAACTCTGCGTGAGATGTGGGCTGATGCCCTCATTTCAAAGTGTTTCAATTGGGCGTTAAAAGTGCAAAATTTTGAATTCCAACAAAGCGCATCAAATCAATAAAAACTTGCCACACAAAAAACTAATTGTGGAAACAAGCTATCGACAACCAGCCAGCAAAAACAACAATAATAATAACAAAAACAAAAACAAATACATAAACAAAACAAAACTGCGCAACATTGAAGGTCAAGTTGAGTTTTGTCTGTTTCCACCTTTTACAGGTGTGCTTTCCATCTTGTCTAACCATTTAAAACATAATTGAGTTTATCTCACGCACATGATCCGAGCAGGGTGTGTGTGTGTGTGTGTGTGCAAATGTTGCTCATCACCATAATAGTTCATCTGCGAACTGAACAAGTTCCAATGTCGATATATTAAATGTGTCATTCTGAATGAATGTAGAAAGAACGTTAATATTTCTCCGTATTTAGAAATATTTAAAATTTACATAAAAATTATGTAAATGGTGTTAGTGGAATGTTCATCATTGTAAATGCCATAGTTCAGTAATCAATTGAGCTAGTTCCATAATCAGAATGTTGACTTTGAGATTGATTGATTGACAAGCCTAAGTTGAATGTGTCATTCAACAAAAATGTGGAATGAGTATTTTTATGATTAACTTATGAACTAATAATAGGATTATATATTACTTTCTTCAGGTTCACATTGACTAAATTCTAGTTTCAAGTTTTAGGTCAACATATTACATTGTTTGAGAAATGAAGGTACAGTAAATTTTAAATTTACTTACTAATTATTCATATCTGAAAATCGTACTCATTACATAAATATTCCTGCTCACATATTTCTAGACTTTTTTTTTAAAGATTGTTGAAATACTCGTATTGAATTTAAAAGCAATGATGCGTGTGCTTTCAATAAAAGCTTGAAGGTGTAGTAAAATAAATTTTTTTTAGCAAACTGAGCAGTTTTAATAATTTAGAAGACAGTTTAGAGTACAAAGTGCAGCTTTAGCTCTTTGTTGAGATTTTCAAGAGCATCCATCAATTATGATTCTACTTTATTGTTCTCAAGTAATTTCCGCATCGGAAAATATGGTAAAAATATTATTATAATTTTAAAAATAATTCATTTGCTTAAAATTGATTGATGCATTGTTGTATTGTTTAACAAAGTTCTTTGGCTTTATACAGTTTATTTAAAAAACGTATGTATTTATGTATGCATGTATGTATTGACGTATGTGCATACGAGTATGTAATTACTTACCTCAAGCGCTCACATTGTTTAATGAAATGCCCCGAACAACCTTCAAATGTCAGCGACTTTTTTCTTCCATTATTTTGTGCTTGGCTTACATACCACACACTTACATACAGTGTGATGTACGTGTATGGAAGTGTATAAATTAAAAACAACAACAACAACAATTATAATAAAAGCAAAGTGGAGTAGCTTGAAATTCCATTAAAATGCAATGGCAACGGCTTCTTACAATTTTGTTGACTTTTCTTGCTTTTTCAAACTTCAAGTTTGACAGTTGCCTGTCCAATAAATCTAACTTAAACACAGCTACACATACATATGTATACATAAATAAATATGTATATCTGTATGTATAAATCCACAAATCAAATAATAATAATAACAACCAAAATGTGCAAACACAGCTGTTTGGGTTTTAACTCTTTAAAAAATACGCAAATAAAATAAATAAATAAATAAGAAACCAAACACAACAACAACAAAAAAGATGTTACGCATTCAAGATTTTGCTATAATTGAAATATTTATAATTTGTTTTTTGTCTTGAAATGAATGCAAAAGCGATAAAAGATTGAACCAAAAATAAATAAATTATAAAATCAAACGAAAGACACAGGCCGACAGATCTTGTTCAACAGGTTTTGCTCTTTTTGCACACAAAAGTTCAACAAATTGAGCACAGAAATCTGAGAAATCTGAGGAAAACGTGAGTTACGTTAAGCGTAAACAATGAAAGAGAGAACCAGAAGAATCTCAACTCTGATAAGTTTCAGCTTTACGTAATGACTGGAAATGTTGAAAAGAACTGCATATGACAGAATATATTGCAAATAAACAATAAATCATAATGAATGAATAAGGTTCTTAATATTTCTCATTTATTATTGACATCAAATTTAAATAGAAATAAAGTTATAAATAAAAAAATATAATATAGCTATTAAAAATACGAAATAAAATATATAATACTATATCAAGTATTAACTTACATTTAGTGCTGCAAGATTTTACGTCACTTCAGTCAATAAAATTATCACATATTCTTTATTAATGAATTTATCCTATTCGAAATCAAAATAAATATTATTTAAAAACTGTTCTTAATCTATGGAATGCAGCAGTTCAATAAGATTAACTTCACAAAATGATTAAATAATAATATTTCGATTGATCTTAACATCAGTTTATTGTCATAAGATTAAAATCATAATCACTCAATAATATTGATAATAAAATGTGCAAAAAGTATATAAAATTTAAATTTCTTTTTGGATATTTAAGATATAGTTATGTATGTACATATTTATATGTTTAATCAAATTTAAGATATTTTCAAATAAATCTTTCATAACGATCGCTGTCTTCTAGCTTTCCATAGTTATGATGGGAACGAGTCCCGACAGATTTGCCAAGATTTTTACCTGTTACGACGACATTTTCGCGGCAACTCTTGAAGCCCCCGCGGATTTGTGCACTTGTGGATCGTCTTTGTGGCATGAGGCAGGCGTCTTGGTGTTTATATGGCTTTCACGCCCATCACTCACACACCCACGAGAGTGACACTTGGGGCCACTTGAGGCACTGAGTGTAAATTTGCATAATTTTTAAATTAAAAAACTGTGTTTATGTAATGGCATTTCTAACGGTTTGCTGATGACTTCATAGGAAGTGCACTCGCCAAAGGCCCACTTGATGCCACTGGGCATAAACCAGGCTCGAATTTGCATAGCTGACCAATGGCTTGAACAAGATGCGGTAATCGGCCAAGTGTCGCTGTTAGCCGTCAACCGACGCGTCGTCCTGGCCAGGCGTTTGTTAGATTTATGCCAAATGTTGCAGTTGGCAGAGCAAACAGCAAGCAGCTCTTGAAACTGGTCATAATATCCGTCAACTATGCATCCATGTTCACTTTATAGCCTATATATGTATGTATATGTGTGGGCAATCTGCGTGATCAGCACACGACGCTAATGTACAGATCATGAGCACTGATTGCGTTTAGTGCATGAAAATTGGAAAAGCTGGAAACTTGTTCTGCGCGCTGTGTTGATCGGCGACTTGTTCTTCAATTGAATGCCAGCCGCCATGGTACTGATCATCAGTGATCATCATTATGATTATCATCATGGTCATCACGAGACGTTTGCTGCCTTTTTCCATGTTGCCTGCTTATTAATTTCCAGCACACAAGCTGTGCGGCATATCAACTCCAAATTACAAAGAGTCGCTTGTTCTGCGACGGCGACTGACTAACTGACTGACTGACTGACTATCAAACTTGGGTGCCTGGGTCAGTGACGCCCCAGAGACCACAGAGAGATCTATGCATGCCTTTTTTATACTTTATGTATTCCATCGCTCTAATTAATTAGAACGACTTGACTTCAATGCGCCAATGGATTGAGCAAAGGCCTCTGACCTGCGGCAAGTTTCATTGTTGGCTTTTACAATTAACACAAAGCATTGGAGGGCCCTCAGTGGACCCTTATTAAAAAATGGCAACCACCGTGACACTGCCACATGAAAATTCAATGCTCCAAAAAGTAACTTAAATTACAAACAGTTGGTCAAGAAATTCCTTTGACAAATTACAAAATTTTACAATATTTTGTATCTCTTTTTAAAATAATTAAACACAAACCATCTGATTATTTATTTTTATAACTTGTTCTAAAAAACAGCAACAACTTTAATAACATGAAAAATGTAATAATAAGCTAAATAAAAATATGTAAATTTACTTCAATGTCAAGACACTTAGTTAAGTAGACAGTTAGTCAAGTAACTGCTTTGACAAATTATATAATATGCATATTTGATTATTGATAGTTTAATATTATTATTATTATTTTAATGACCACAAGTCACTTTTTGAAATAAGATTAAACGTAATACTATTTGTTTGGCTAAATAAAATATTTGAATTTTATACTATGTCCAAACAATTACCTGATCAACTGTACATATTTATCTAAGTAGCGGGGTCAGCTTGTCAACCTTCACCTTCAGCTGCTGAAGCTTTGTATGTAATTTCAATCACTTTTTTTGTTGTATTTTAACAACATTATTTCAAGTGGCTCAACATTGCGTATGATTTAATGGCCTAAGCCATGGTCTAAGGTTACAGAGCCAACCCGAAACCCATCGCACCGGGGGCAAATGGCCAGCTGATTATTGTCGTAATTTGAGCAACATTCCAAGTTCACAGCTGGTTGATTATTGCCAGCGATATGAGTGCAAATTGTCTGTGTGAGTGTGAGAGAGAAAAAAAAGTGAAAGAGCCGCAGGCTACACTTACAGAAAACATGAGTTTTCCCCCCAATTTACGCCCCATTTTCCACAGTGCAATACACGAAGTGGTCGTGATAACACGTAGGCAACTGAAAGCCGCGCATGCGTGGTCGAAACAACTCGCCAGCTTCAGCTGCCATCACGTTCGGATATGGTCTTGGCCAGATAAGCTGAGCTCTGGCCAAGCAACACCCACTCGACTGGGTAGAAAATTCGCTTTTAGAGCTGGCGTCTCTTTGTGCTTCTTGCCACATTGCACACAGATAAACATATATATATATATATATATATATATATACATATATATAGACTTTTATTTGGTGGCACTGCCAGTTTTATGACCTCCCCAGTAAGAGCACTATGCGGTACGACAACGCCTCTTAAGTCAGGTGCCTCTACAAAAGCTCAGATTTCGGTTGTCTTGCCACTATTATATTTTTTTCTGTTTTTTATATTTTCTTTAATAGTCCGTTTGTGGCATGTTGGCTGTTTTAATGGCCAGCATATAAATCTGCTGTGTGTGTGTCTCTCGTGTGTGTGGCTTAACCTATTTGAAGACTTTGTTGGCCAAGAGGCCTTTTGTGTGGCTGTCTAAGTGTGTGGCTTGCTAGTCATTATACATACCCGAGAGTCGTCTACACACTCAAGAAGTTAGAGTATTATAGTTTTGTAATATGCTTTGCAGCATCAAGTATTATTTATTAGTCCAAAGAAACACTCAAAGAGAATTCAAGTTTCTACTATTTGGATGCTCCATGAAGTCGTTTTTCTAATAAATTATTACAACCAAAACATGTTAAGATAAATCTGATATCTGTTTAATTCTATACAGCTTCACACTTTAAGGCTTGTCGACAAGTAGAGCCCTTGAATGGGGACAGAACAAACGATAGATATCGATGATTTATGTGCGATCTTCGGAATGTCTGGCTATAAAAATGTAAATTTAAAGTTAAGATAAAGCTCTTAATAAAATAAATAATAGCTAGTGGAATAATGCAGTTGAGTATTACAGACAAAAGGCCTTAAATGAAAAATTAAAAATTAAGTCATTAAATTCATTTCCTCGTTCATTCAGCTTCTCAATGTTCTTGATTTAGGGCTACGTTTTAAGTACTTGAACATACTTGAAATTCCGCTGGCGCCCCACGGCAATTAAATCAATTATTTAGCACTTGAGCAATGGAAAAACACATGAATAATATGCGATACTCGTAGTCGAAGAATGAGTTAAAATCAAACTAAACAACAATAATGATGGGTCATAAAAATGTAAATGAAAACAGACACGTAACATTTTCCTCAATTATATGCTAAACATATAATTGTTTTCATTTTTGTTTTGTTTTGTTTTTTGCGCAAATATTCAAATATTTGGCTGATGTTGAAAATAAATAAATGCTGTTAAAACAAATAAAAAAAGCACCGGCAAAGGCGGCAAAATCAATACACAACTCACACTCAAAACATAAAAACTATAAATGACTTTGGAGCAACAGCTTCAATGCCCCACAACTTTTACTCCAGATCTTATCAGAAGAATCGGGCAATGAGAGTCGCTAACGAGTCGTCCATGCCAAGTGAATGACTGACTGAATGAGTGAGTGACCCAGAGCAACTGTTAAGCACCTACGTCCTACTATTTGTAATTAGCGCTGCTAATTGAAAAACTCACGCGTCATCGGGGCAACTTCCAGTCACAGTCAGAGTCACAGTCCAAAGGCAAAGCATTTCAAATGCTGGAAAGTAACAATAACAATATGTCAAGACCTTAATTAAGTCAAAGCAAACAGTTTTCTGACTAATCGAGGGCGTTGCATGCAATCACTCGGATGGTGTTTCTCTTCCGTCTTCGTTTGCGTCTGGCATCCGTGGCGTATGCGTAACGTGCACGATTTTTGCGTATGCATGTCGCATGTGCTTTCGTTTCATCAATGTCGTGCAGTTGTCATTTCGACGGCCAGACACAAATTGTTATTGTTATACTGCCGCCGACTCTCAAACAAAACTCTGCCCAAAACAAAAAGCCAAAAATAAAAGTGGGAAAAATAAATAAAAATGTTTATTACATAAACCAATTAGCTGGCGCGAGGCATTTGCATTCAAATGCATAATTTATGAATGCATTTTCGTTGTACAGTCCAAATACAATCAAAACACACACACACACGCATTTTCAAAGTGTTACCAAAGTTATTAAAGTAAGAAAGAAGAAACAAAATAGGAAAAAGATGGAATATGCTGGCGCAAATGAAGCAATTAAATTCAGAAACCTAAAAATAATATTATTATGGAATTTACACTAGCTATGAAGGCAGCAGAAATTCATATGAAATTATGTTAATTTACACTTTGAATACGGAAAGACTTCAAAAATTAATTTCTGCTTGTAATTTTAATTGATAGTTAAGCTTTTAAACTTTTCCTAACTATTAATATGCAAAGATAGGAGGGAAGAATTATGTTCCATCGCGTTTCTATAGAAACCATAGATGGATCTTTATGTATTACTTTTGGAAAATTCAAAATTTGTTTATTATTTATAGAGTAGAAGAGCTTCTGTTTAACAAACACTTTATTTTATCATGTTGTTTAGATTTGGGGTAGACAATTGTATTTACAACGCACAATCATTCCTCCTTTTTTTTGAGAATAAAGTATTGAGCTCTTAACACTTTTAAAAGTACTCAGTACTTATTACTGAACACTTAAAAGTAATAAATACTCATTAGCCTCAATTCTATGCCTATTTGCTAAATTTTTCGGCTATAAAAATAAGTGTTTTAGAAATTCAGATATTTTTCTATCATGTACGAAAATTAAAGTCATAAACAGGCAACTGTTGCCATAATTGAATGTTTTTAGAAAGCTAAGCTTAATTTAGAACTAATTACAGGGTATCTTATAGCTTACGTGGCAACGCTTGACTAATTCTTTTTGGCTCTTAGAGAGCTTTCTTAATAGTATCTACTTGTGGAATGGACACTGAGCACATTTTTGGCTTAATGTGCATGTTCATTCGAAACGAATTCATGTAGCTTAATATCTTTATGGCAGCCGTTTAATTACTTGTCTCATTTACTCATTTACTCATTCTCTCTATCTCTCCTCTCTTTTCTTTGCAGGTAAGTTATACTGACCCACTTGGCCAATTATGTGCAGTAAACCAAAGAGACGACGACAACACTTGGTCGGCACTTGGCTTTCATCAATGGCCAGGCAAGTGCTGGGTATATAAATTGTTGGGTGTTTGTTAATATTGTCGTTGTTGCTCTGACGACTTGACACTTATTTGTGTGGCGCCAGTTGGCCAGTTGATCAGTTGACCAGCAGTCAGCGATTCAAAGCCAGTTGAAGAGATGCCCTGCAGGCAGAAATATGCACATAAAACAGCATGAAAAAAAAACTAAATAAAAAAAAAATAAGCTTGAAACACAGCGGTCGATGTGGGAATTCTTTATTGATATGTGACACATTATCGATGGAGCTTGTTCAGCTTGTGGAGCTGACTTTCGACTTTCCATGAGTTATGGCACAAACTCAAATGCTGCCCACAAACGATGCACTTAATTAAACACACACACACACACACACACACACACACACACACACACACACACACACACACACACACACACACACACACACACACACACACACTTAGATCTGATAGCAAAGCGGATGAGTTTCTATTTTATGCGCTTTCCCAAAAAAAAAAAAATAAAAATAAAATACCAGAAAAAAAACAAAGATAAACCAATAAAAATAAATAAAAACTAAGCAAATTAATGATGCCCTGCACACAATTGACAGGCAGCTCTCGATAAGATCGCCAAGATCGTGTCGAAACAGGCGCTGATTCAAAAAACACAAAAAAACTGACTGCTCCACAAATTTGGCACACAAATTGAAATGTGAAATGTTGTGTGAGTGTGTGTGTGTGTGTGTGTGTGTGTGTGTGTGTGTGTGTGTGTGTGTGTGTGTGTGTGTGTGTGTGTGTTTGGAGGTGCCAACCTGTTCTCTAATTGGGTTAAAATGCAGTTGACGCTGCTGCCTCCAGGCGGAAATCTGTGGCAACTTTGGCAGCTGGCAGCGTGCAACAGGCGTTGGCCATTTACCCGTAACATGATTTATATGCAACACTTATGAGACTGACCTCGTTACGCCTTTCGGCCCATAGATTCTGACGGCATTTCGAATTGACTGAAGACGGACAAGCAGGCAAATGCAAATGCAAATGCATCTCGCTCTGTCAATTGATTCAATTACCTCCATGGTCATCTTATTTGCGCATCGAATTGAAGAAGTAATTACCTATCCACTAAGTTAGTAATTAAGCAAGGCTCCAAAAACATTTGTTTAGTTTTTGTCCTCCATTGTCACTTAGTTTGCCATGTTCAATCATGAGTTTGATAAAGTAATTGCATACAATTCAATTATTTTCAAAATAAGTTACCATCTTTCCTCCATTATACTTTGTTGTTATCCTCCATTGTCACTTTATTTTTATAGAAGTAGTCAAATAATAATTATATTCGAATTTCAGCAAGTGCTTAATTTAGTTGCCATCTCACCTCCATGGTCACTTGCTTACTTTTCGTTCTCCAAGTTCACTTAATTCGCAATCACCCTGTTTTGTTATACTTTATAAGAAGTGATTTCATTCTGGTCTTCACTTCCTTACTTGCTATTCTCCATGTTCACTTATCCACTGTCGTCGTTTGCATTTAATTTATTTTAATTTAAAATACATAAATTTATTTTAAATTTGTGCAGCTTGAAATGGCGTTCAAATGTATAATGAATCTGATTGCTGATTTATTGAGATTTATTGTGAATGCTTTCGATTTCATTTATAATCGTGTGTTGTGTGTGTGTGTTTGTGTGTGTGTGTGTGTGTAGATAAGTACTTGCATATGCAGCCTGTTGTCAAATGAACCTGTCAAATCTTAACAAACACTCACTTTCTCTTTGGAGTGCAGCTGGCGCTAGTCAGAGTCAGAGTTGTAGTCATAGTTATGGTCAGAGTCGTAGACATGATGTGCATCCTGTGGCAAACTAAATTACAATTTATTTATATGCAACACCCACACACACACTCGCTTGGTAGTTGGACATGCAACATGTGGCACATGTGGCACTGCCTTGCAGCAGAAAAACTGATTTGTCTGCAAATCAGTAGGCAATAAGTCAAATGCCGCCGCCAAAGTTCAAAATTATTTTCTATTTTTGCGCTTCCGTTGGCTGCACTAAGACATAGAGTAACAAAGAGAGAGAGAGAGACGGAGATGAAGAGAGTGAGAGAAAGATACATTCAGCTCAGACTGTAGACAGTTGGCTGTCTATCATTTGCCTTACATTTGGCCTTTCATTTTAGCCGCTGACGCAGACAATCGTCGATCGTCGGCGTTTAAGGCGGGAGACGGGAGACGAGCTTCCTGCCTCTTGGTGGCAACTGCCTCCTACCTCGTTCCTCTTGCCACCCGCAATTTGCCTCCTGCCACAGCCGCCCTCAAAGACGCCGCTCTTTCATTTCATTTGATTTGCCTTGAAGTTTTCTTCAACTTTTCTATTTGGATTCGAATCTCGTCTCTCATTTCTCGCTGGCGTTTCATTCATAAGTTTTTGCAAACATGCAACCAGGCAACACATGGCTCATCCAATTTCTGCTTAAACTCCAAACATTCAACGGCTGCAGTTGCAGTTGCAGTTGCAGTTGCTATTTGTGGCTTATGCAATGAACTACGCTTCGATTTGCTTATGGGCTGGCAATGAGGAAGTCGATTCGTTCGATTTAGGTTCCTCCGCATATACTTTTGTGGGTGACTGTGGCAAATCGTTGCCTGATTATAGGGATGTTAACAGTTTATGCCCCAGCGCTGCCAGCGTTTTGACTTAAATGTGGCATAAACGGTCAGTTGTGAGACGATTGAGGAAAGCCCATTGATTTTTATCGTTATGCATTTAATACCTAAAGCAGTTCATGATTGCGGATGCATTGGAAAAATACTTTCGCTTCTTGCAGATGTATAATTGGCACACTCAGAAAAATATCGAACTTGAATTCAAATGAAATTGTTCTTAAAATTTTAAGATTATTGGGTTTTATTATTTTTTAATTAAGTTTAAAAGGATCCTAAATTTAAGATTCCAAATGATCGTTACTATGAACGCTATATTTTATAAAAGTCAGATTAAATCTGGGAGTTTTGATAAGATCTGTTTTATAAAAAATTGAAGATACTGTGTTCTTGTTTATTAACTTAAATATTAGAATGTTTTGAACCAGAAACAAGCTTATTTTGAGTTAAGTTCAAGATTTTTTTAGAGACTTAAATTATTACCAAAACGTACTTGAAGTATAAGAGTTTTGCTCTCAGTTTTGGAAATTCCGAACTCAGTCAACTTCCTTTATAAGTAGGGAAATCTTCATTTTTTCTGAGTGCATAAATGAATTTAGGGCTATGCTTTTTTTTGTGGCACTTTCAAGCAGCTAAATTTAGCTAAGCTCTTTTTGGAGACGCCATTCCCAGTTGCACGTCCTCGACCTTTCAGTTGCAGCCTCATTTTGCTATTTACTTTTTATTATATAGTATTTATTTCAATAACAATAAAAGCTACGCCTGCGCAGTCTGTCAGACAGTCTCAGTTGCATTTGTAGAGGTAGATAAAGAGTTGAACAATGACGCTCTGGCGCGTGCTTTTGGCCCGACAGACAGATGACGATGACAGCGGCTGGGGGAACTTAGCCTCCATTTGCCTGGGCCATTAAACGGCAGCTTTGCAGCTCGGTTGCTTTTTGTAGGCGTTGCGCCTTCTCAGACAACAATGGGCGTACAATGGGATCTACTAGACTACGTTGGCATAATAAATGTGGTCTAATGAGGGCCCAGTTAGTTGTCTGCCGCCTGGCCACATTTCTCAAGTGCAGCTCGAGACTTTCTGTTGATTTGTCAAGTCTAAAGTTTAGGCATTAATTGTGACATGTTTGTGCTTGAGCTCTGAACTCTTTAGCCGCATGGGGCATGAGGCATGCAACATTGTGTCGGGTGTGTCGCAGTCGCGTTCACATACATATATGAGAGCGAAAGTGATTTTAGCTGGCACAAAAAAAGCCGCCGGGTAGCCCGACAATCCTGCAATGAATAATTTAGTCATTTCATGCAAACGAAAACGAACTTTTTGTCGAAGCATTTAAGCCGCAGGAGTTGCGCCCAGACTCTCGACCACCCAAAGATTGGCAACTGGCAACTGGCAACTGGCAACTGGCAACTGCAACGGCCGCAATGCGACGCGACGCTGACTTGGCGGCAAATTCATCACATGAGATCCCGTGGCGACGGCGGCGCTAAATCGTGTGTGAATGGCTTGACGAACTGCAGCGGCCGCCTGACCAAAGAGCGCTGCACAGTGGTTCAATATATTAATTGAATTGTTGCAATAAATTTTAAAAACTATGATCAAATTTAAAAAAAATTAATAAAAATTAAATCAGACGATTATAATAACTAAAAAAATAAGTGAGAAGTCATTTTAAAATGTTTCTCGTAAAATGTAATGCTAATAAATAATTAAGACTCATTTAAATTAATATCATTTGCGGCAATTATCGTTTTCCTTCATAATATTTAAATACATTTTATTATTTATTTACTTTTTAGTTACTGTAATTCATTACATATTCCAAATAAATTTCTATCAGTTTAAAATGTATAATTTTCTCTTAGCTTTTAATTATTATCAATAATATTCATTTTTCTTTAAATATTGTAATTGATATAAGTTTCTGCAATATTTTACAGAATTTACATTGATTGATTTTGCTGTTCAATAATAAATGCTTTGAAAAATACAATTGAAATTTTTAAATAGATTTCTTTTAGCCATTTCAAGTATAGTTCACTCTAAACTATTTATATTCTCAACACATTAATATTGAATATTTATTGAAATAATTGACACCACTGTGCAGCTGATCAACTGGCCAGCCTCTGGCTTTGACGCGATCAGAGACTTTGACTCAGAGCCTGCGACTGAGTCTGAGTCCGAGTCTGAATCGGAGGAGGTGGAGACTGAGTTTTGAGTATGAGTTTGACTCTGGGTCTCTGAATGTGACCATTATGCTGACCAATTAGTCATTCGGCGCTGGCTTTGCTTGTCATCTATTGCAGGGTTTGGCCACAAGACAAACATGCAGCATGTAATTTGTTTGGTCAATTAAAAGCGCCGCGGCAAGCATCAACATGTCTTGGCCATTTATGTTACTTTCGCAACGTGTTACCAACACAAACAGATTTGGCTTTCAGCTGCCGTTGCTGTTGCTGCTGTTGCTGAATGAAAGCGAGTTGGGGTCGGGGTCGGGGTCGAAATAGCGACATTCTGGAGGAGCTGATGTTGTTGCAACTAAATGCGGAAATTGACAACAGCTGGCGCTCACTTTCAAGTGGCGAGTGGCAACTTCTTTGTGGTTCTGCCTTGTCAACGCTAATGGCCATATGCAAAAAAAATAAAAATAATGAGCCGCGACTGCAGCAACGGCTGTGATTTGTTGCTGTTGCAGTTGTTGTTGTTGCCTGGCGGCACTTTCTACAGACAACGTTGTCCAAAAATAAGCAGCCCATGCAGCAGTTACAAATATACATATATACATATGTATATATAAAACTATACGTTTTTTTTTTACATACAAACATATATATTTTTTGCCCGTTGGCTTTTCGGCCACAAATCCTAAAATGGCATGCCGCGACATGTGCGACCGACTTAGCCAACACCGACAAGGTGACATGGCCACAACAACAACAACGACAACAACGACAACGACGACATCCGCAGCTGTGCACTCCAAAACTCAAGCTGCAGTCAGTCGGAGTTGGATTTACCGTCTCTGGGCAGCCGAGCATGGCAGATGCGTGCGCCTCTTCTGTCGCCAAATAAATCTCAAAAATATAAATAATAATAAGCACAAGCGAGGTGCACTCAATATGTTGCAATAGTCGTAGTTTTCAATTTAAATGCCAAAGTATTCCGTAACTAAAACTAAACAGTTTTCTTTTGTGAACTACAAGTTTTATGTAGAGATTACAGCATTTCGATAGTAAAGATTATAATTTTTAATTATTTGGATAGTGAGTAAATATTTATGAAAAATGTAAGCCGTATTTAGTTTTCTTAAATAGAATTTATTTCATTTTTAAAATGACAACTGAAACCTTTCAAATGATATTAATAAATTTAATATATTACAAAATGAAATTAAAATATATAGTAAAATGCATACTAAAATATATTATTTGTTCACATTTCACAATATATTTAAATAATTTGTCTACCTTGAAATGTCATAGTTTTTTTTTAAATTTCTTATCACTTTATTTGACCACCCTCGCAATTTATATATGCCAATTGGCAGTTGTTGCCGCCGCGGTTGTTGTCGCTTTTGATGCCCAATTTGGCAATTTTTGCGACGAGTTTAGCGGCATTTGTGGGTCATTCGGTCTTTGGAATTGAAACTGGCGCCTGTTTGTCGTCCCGTCGATTGATTTTCATAATAATTTGTATTTTCCAAGCGACTGCAGTTGGGGATATTGGATGTGTCTATGCAATGGCAACGAGCATCCGATTTTGATCATTCAATTAAAATATTTTTATAGCCAAAAGGGGGCCACTGACTCTGTCTCTGTCTGAGTCTCTGTATCTATATCTGTCTCTGGTTGTGGATCTGGGCACTAAATAAACCTTGAAACAGACAAACGACGCCAGTGGAATTGATTGATCAAAGCGCTGCATAAAAAGCGTTGCACAAATAAAACGATAAATGTATTAAACAAAATTAAAGTGCGATGCACATGTGCAACACTTTGCACTTCCTCATGGCTCTGAGTCTGTCGAGGGGAATATCTGTTAGGGGAAGGTGAATTGACTACATGGAATTTTGCGCCGTTGCGCATCGGAATGCGAAATTAATGAAATCACATGCAGACAACAGCAAAAAAAAAAAAAAAACAAAAAAAACAAAATAAAATAAAAGCCCGAGGATGACGATGAGGTGGCCCAGTCAGACCAGAGTCAGACCAAAGCAACACAACCCAGGCCAGGTCCATTCCTGCTGACAGTGATTAATGTTGACGTTGTCAGCCTGAAAGCAGCCAGAAGAACACTCTACAGCTTTTGCAGTACAACCAAGAACCAAGAATACAGAATACAGAGAAAAACGATCAAAAACACTTAAAGCCCATATTATCGACACATTTGTTGAGGTTCTGTCCAAAAAAAAAAAAAAGACAAAAACAAACCGAAAACGATTAAGATCTTCACTTGAGTTTGACTGTTTGGCCAACACTTTTCCTTTAGACTGGACCTTACTTATTAATAAAAAGCGAAAGAAGCTGCTCAGAGAGAAGAATGACAACGAAAGTAGCTTAAGCCAACAATGGAATGAAAAGGAATGTTAAAAGGTTTTCAAGCGCATTAAAAAAAGTGACTCAAAGCGTACTTAAAACAAAAGTAAAAGCCGTGTGATAAAACTTGTAAATGTTGTCGTCTTATGAGAAGTTGCAACCGCAAACTAAGCTACTTAAAAGATACCACACAAAACGTGTAATGTGTGAAATATTTATGAAAATAATTAAATGGCAATTGATAAAGATCCATTGAGTCTCTAAATGAAAAGCATTACTCAAAAATTAGAGCATTAGATATAAAAACTTTTCTCTTTAAAAATTGTCCTATTTATATATTCCCAGCATTATTTTTTTTAATGAATCAAATGTCGCCTTAGTAAAAGCACTTCAGGCACATTTTAAAATACGTTTAAAGGCAGTTAAATTTTTTTTGAAATATTAGTCACATTTCTTTTATCTTTTGCCAGACATAATTTTTCAACCATTTCGCTAATTTTATTGACCATTCAAGTGATTATTTTATTGGCTACTAAAAAAATGGATGCTAAATGATGAATGATTTTTGTGGCCATCAGAAACCTGCAGCAAGAAATGCTGTGAATGTGGCGCATGCGCAGCGACAGCAAAAATTAAAAAAAAAAATAAAAAAACAAAAGACAAAAAACAAAAAAGTCGAGTAAAAATGTATTGTTGTCTTGAAGCCTGAGACTTAAATTACGGAGCTGTGAAAATTTTGTATGCCAGAAATATGTAGAGAGAGAGAGGGAGAGAAAGAAAGAGGGAGACAGAAAAATATTTGATCATAAGCAGAAATTCGAAGACGTAAAAATTCAATGCGAATGCAAAGGTAGCGCATAAATATCCCATTACCATTTTGGCCTGGACTAAACGGATACGGTTTCATTATACAACAATGCTACTTGGAAGACGCAACGTTTACGAAATGATAAACAGGCCAAAAGGCAGAAAGACCGACAGACAGACAGAGAGATACTTATATACTACAGCTGATGTTTCCGCAAAAGTGAAGTCAAATTGTGTTTGCAGTGGCCACTTAAAAATTTGTTTCATTAGTGGCGTGAAATGGCCTTTTGTGGCTGTATATATTGGCCTGTCTCTCTCTGTCTATCTGTCTGTCTGTTGGCCAGGAAGCCAAAGAGCGCGACTCTCCATCGATTTGCCGCATGTTGTGCATAATTTTTCATAATTTGCGTGGGCGCATTCGCCTGGCATTTGCATTAGCGACCGACTGACTTCCTTACAGCTGTCATGACACACACACTTACACACACACACGCACACACACACACACAGCCAGCCACCCACCTCCAGTTGGACCAACCAGAAACCACCACTTGATGTACCGTACCACCAATTGTGCCACGCCCACAGTACACCACATTGTTAATTTGTCAGACGGCGGTTTTTCAATTAAAGTCGTAAGCTCGCATCGCAGATTGCAAATCAAATCGATTGCTGCACATTTAACGCCTGTCACATTACTTTCGGTACAAACTGTTACGCAAAAGAGCAAAGCGCGCATGCGTGGCCCCCTCATCTTTTTTTTTTTTTAGCCTTTTTCAAGCCAAACAGCTGGCAGCTGTTCGAACAGTAGCTAAACTTCAAAATGCATTTTGAAGGCTTGCATGCGATTTTTTTTGGACATGCTTCGTCGGCGTATTCGAAGTTGCACTTTTACTTTATGCATTTCACTAGTTTCTCTAGCGCATTCGCTTCGGTTCTTCGATTCTTCTGACCGACTGAGCCACTAAATTACAGTGGTTATTGTGTTTGCATTGTTTTCTGTGTGGGTTGTATATTTGGAGCACTCAGCCAATAATCGTTTCATTTCTGGCCTGGCTGGCTAATGGGTACGTGGTCTAAACACGAAATGTCAGCACTTTGTCTTATTTAAATAAGCCCAGACACAATTCGTAGACTTAAAACAGCCGACTCCTGTCTGGCAACTCATATGTGGGGGAGGTCTTTCACTAGAAATTAGTTATGGACATGCCATGCATGCAATAAGCAGAGGAAAGCTGAGAGTGTTTGTTGAAAGAGCATAGAAAAATGCAGGAGCTGGTTTGACCTACTCTTCATTAAGATTTAATAAAAAATTAATTATAGACTTAATTGTACATTTTAATTTAACTAGTTTTAATTGGTTTTTAATTTTAACAATGATAATATCTTTAATGAAGACGGTTATCTTTTATTTTAAACAAATTTACAGCATGTTATTTACATTTTCTCTGAGCTATAATACCTTTTTGGCCCTCTTCAATTAGTACAGGGTATTGCAACCATGAAATCGAAATGAGAGTTAAGCGAAAGTACAGGTACCGAGAAAAAAACACCTGGCCTGAGACTGGTATGACTTATTTCCTCACTTGCTGCGGGGTTCTACGCCCCTTTAAAAGGTCTGTCGAATTTCACAAGTAAACAATTCCATATCATCTACTTTTAAAGCGGTTACGCTTATCGATAAGTTTTCGATTTGAAATAAATGGGGTAAAATATGAAACATTCCTTATGCATTTCATGTAAGTAAAGTGATGACCTGTCTGCTCATTCTTAATTCAAAAGGCTGCACACTTGTCACTTCTATGGATGGGCACTCAGTCGGTCGCGTGTCTAATTTATTCTTATGACCTTTGTCTGATGCGCATTGCCTTTGGCTCTTTAATTATTTAGCATGCTAAACACCTCAATTAAACAGATTGCGTTCTGTCGTGCGTGCCAAAAGTATATGTCGACGGTCTAAAAGTCTGGTAATTGAAATATACGCTGTCAGCCACCCCCGAAAACAGGCTGTACCGTACGGTAGTAACAATGCATGCGTGGACACACCCAACTCTCCCCGCGCTCGGCTCGCAGAGTCATAGAGAATGGCCCAGTGCACGAGTGCGCCAATTTCATGAGAAAGGCGCGCCCAAAAGCACGCAATACTTTTATTCTGCGTATGCTCAGCATCCGTGACAGGGACAGGGATATAGGAGGAACCCTCAACTCAGTTTCGCCCCCTGCCCCCCATTCACTCCCCTTTCGTTCGGTTTTTGTAAATCGGAAACGTGCCACACTTTTGAAGTCGTTCGCTTTGTTGTTCGAGTTGAATAAACTCAAGCAGGCAGCTGTTGCATATGAAACAATGCATGAATAATATTTTGATGAACTTTAAGCATCCCTTTTTGTAGTTTGATGAACTTAAAGACACCCTCGGCTTCAGTGTTGATTGCGCATATTAAAGTCATCGCTTATCATGGGAAGTCTACTATTACAGCACTTTCACCACAACGCAATACAAATTGAAAGTTGCAGTTGGGGGAGAGTGTGAAAATCTGTGGCAGTAAATCAACAGCTCAGACGAAAGTCGACTATTACCCTACATAATCGAGGGGAAACGCAGAAGTGAAGCAACCCCTAAAGTCGACATTATGACGCCGGGGCGGGGCATCCGTAATGAGCACATTGCACATCTTACATGGAATATGCATCTGTCAGATACTTGCATCTGTGAGTAACAAGTGCCTGGCGGCGTCAAGTGCAGGGATGTTTAGCAAACGAAAACGAAACGAAAATATGAAAATACAGTGTCGAATTCTTCGTTTTCTACATTTAATGTATGGATATAATTGAAAATATACTATTTAAATTTCTCCGATTCGTCAGTAAGAAAACTAAATTATCTCTCAATTTGATAAGCTAGATAGAAACAGTATAGCTATTAGATCCGAAGCTTATCTTCTTTTTATGGCAATGACAGGTACGTATTACACCTGTCAACTGAAAGATAAAAACGTATTTTAACTTATCTCACTTGTCATTAATTACAAACCAGAGAAGAATGTCTGAGCATATAGGCCTGTTTTCTCACAGCCTAGGATGAATTTAACTGAGAAATATTTTCGAATATGAATTATATTCCTTTAATGGATTAATTTTAGGACTAAACAATTATAACATTTTTCTAATGGTTTTCCTACTAAAGATAATGATTTTGTTATTCATTTTCCATTATTTCAATTAATGTAATTATTTTCTAAGAAAATAAGGAGGCTCAGAAAAGATATTTTAATCAATAATAATATAATTTTTTTGACAGTGTAGATTTCAAGAGATAGAAGAGATGCTTTCGTTCAGCACTCGTGTTGGTTGACTGCATTCGACTAACAGGTTCTATTGCCGAACCCTGGCGCAGTGCAGTCCACCCCTGGGAAGTAGACAAAACGAAGCAACAACAACAAAAACAAAAACAAACTGAGGGGCAGTTGAAATGAGCGCCGACCCCCAACAAGATGCGCATGCACTCGTCGCACTCTCCGCCCTCTTGCTCTAACTCAGCTAGCCTGACCATACTCTCTTTTAGCTGCGCTCTCCCATATTGTCACTCTCTGACTTGCTCTCTTACTCTCTTTTGAGCGCCACGCTTAACGACTGTTTTTACATTGTTGTATTTGTATTCGGTTTTTTTTTTTTTTGAATTCAGTTTTGGTTTCGGTTTCAGTTTCGGTTTGTTGTTTTGTCAGTTTTCAGTCTCACGTTGACCGGTGCGAGTCGACAGTCGAGAGACGGTTGAGAGACAATCGGCAAACGGCAATCGGCAGTCGGCAATCGACAACATTTTTGGCATTTGTGTAAACAACGTAAATGTTTCGTAGTGGTTGTTATTGTTATTATTGTGCGCAGTGATGCATTTAAATATATGTGTTTAGTTGTTGCTTGAAGAAATCTACACACACACACACACATACACTATGAAATAGCTTCCGTTGTGCACCAATTGCGACCGCGCCCCCTGCTGCCTTGGACTTTAACGAATTGTTTACTCTACATTTGTTGTCCAGAGCCGAATACAAAAACCGAAGCCGAAATCGAAAACCGAAGCCGAAATCGAAAACCGAAACGAGGTCAATGCATTTGTAATGGCTGATAACGAAAAAAAGTGCACAACAAACTAATGTTGAAAGAAAATTGTTAAGTTCAAAGTTAAGTGGACAGTGTATGGCCCTTTGGCCGTCTCTCCTCCCGCACCCTCCCTCGCTGTGTGTGACCCTCATGAGCTGCGTCTTTAAATCATAAATAATAATACGAAATATGAAAGAAAATTTTCCACTTGAGTGAACAACGTAAATGCATTTATTAACTGCCTGCAACTGTACGCGTATCTGTATCTCTGGACGCGGCAGTATCTGTATCTGAAGACCATAATTGCATGCCATAAAAACTACAGTGGAGAGCGCAGAGACCAAAGCCGAGACAACTGCGTACTCTTATCAGCTCAGCTGGCAAACTGGCAACTGGGAAACTCTGGAATGACTGCAGTTGCCATATACATAATATATAATCAGACTTCCACTTGAACTATTTCTGTTTTCACTTATTGGAGTTTATTGGATTAGCGTGCATTAAACTCGGTATCTGCTGGAATTTATTGGCTTACGGCTTTGTAACAACGGGACAGGTGAGTGCCACAGATGTTGCAACAATGTTGCCACAATTGCACTTGGCCATGACAACATGTTGTCTGTATGGATTTACGAGTTAAACTCAAACGCACACACACATGTTGCCAATGTGCCGATTCGGGGTCACTGACACTTTAATGCATCCTATAAATGTGTCACTGGAAGATCTATTTACCCGCATCATCCGAACAGTGCTCGACAGATGTGTTCTGTTACCCTTTCCCACAATCTCAGCTCTAAATCTTTCCAAATGTTTAGACAAAACTTCAATTGAATTTGAAAACCAAAAAATTAGCATAATAAAAAACAATAAACAAAACATAAAAGATGAAATCAGATAAACTGTCATAAAAATATTTAAACCTTTTTTTTATGTTATTAATTCCCATTTGCGCAAATTGTGGGGAGAGTCATTCGTTATAAAGCGTTGATAAAGCAAATGATTCGCAACTGCAACCAAGAAGACTTGTGAATCATAATGACTGCATTCATATGATATGATTGAACATGCTCGTAGTTTATGACTTAAAATGTGAATAAACTCATGACTAACTTGGCTCTTTTATAGTCAACATAATCATTGAATGTATGCATAAATCAGATCATCATCAACAACAACTGCAAACTTTCACCTGCTGAGCAGAGCTTTGAAAAGAACAGTCGTATCTTGAAGATACGACATTTGATATTGAGCACAAGTACGGGGCGCTTTAAACCGCAGGTCAGGTAAACAAACACGCTCACATCAAGATAAAAATAAATATACTCGTACAGACAGACTTCATTTATTTATATACTCACATGTTGATCCATAGTAAAAACCGCAAAATTTCGTACACAATTTCAATAAGAATCGCCAGCAAGACAAGCTGCCAGAGAATCCAGCAGAAGAGCTGCATAACTTATCAAATATCAGAAAGTTGATTGTCTAAATTTGATCTAATTACAGTGCTGCCTGCTTAAGTGCTTCAAAAGGAACCGCAGCTCACAATTTGCAAGTTGATATCAGTTATCGATTGAGATCGATATACAGTTGTATTAGTAGTACTTGAAGCTGATTGTTTTCTGCCTTGACGGCCAATTAGTATTGATCTATCAGATATATCAGATATATAAATGTAACTGTTAATTGAGGTGGCGTCGGTGTCATAAATATGCCATAAAATGCAATTGATAGACAGATAACTTTAACTATGCGTATTATTATGCGGGCGCTGACTGTTGGCTGACACTGTAAATTGGGTCAATCGTCTTTGTTTTGTTGTTTTTCCCATTCTGAACTATTTTGCAAATCAAATTGTGCTGAGATAAAGAACATTGTACATATATATATAATATCTTAGAGAGCTACTGAGTTCAATGTACGACTGCTGACTGTAGATAGCTGTAAAATGCTGTAAAGATTTGCGTCGTTTTTTTTTAAGTCTTCCGTTTTAGTCGGAATGGTTTTTTTGCTTCTTTTTTTTTGGGAACTGCCAATCTGCCAAGTTGCTGAAGAGGTCTTACTGGTTGTTTCTTCAGCTGCCTTTTCTTCTGACAGCGTCAATGGAACTGCAGCCCACAAGCCTGGCATAATAATAACCCTGAAAGTTTACTGACTTCCGTTGCCAACAAGTAGAAAGAAAAAAAAGAAGAAGAAGAGCCATAAGAATAAGAATAAGAAGAAAGAGGCGGCCACAAAGAATGCCAAGCAGTTTGTGGCCAGATAAAAATCTCTGGACTCACAGATACGAGTACACACAATCAACACCCAGTACGAGTACACCTGGTACACCCAATATACACCTACCTACCTCTATATATGTGTAGGTGGCGCTAACTTCAGTCCCAGGAGCTGACGAAGGCGTTGTCTTCGTTAAAGCCAACTTGTAGGAAATGCTTTTTTTTTCTTTTACTATTTTTGTTGTTGTCTTTTGTGTCGTCTGCAATTTGTTGTAGCCTGGTAAGGTGCAAGTTGCAACTACAACTGGCGTGTTAACAACCGTTGCTACGGTTAACCAGACGAAACAGTGTTAACTGAAATGTTGCCACTCGCACGTTTTGCCAACTTTAACTGCCAAGACATGACAGCATCTCCATGACAATGTAAAGGAGTCCCTCTTAAAGCCCTTCATCTCTTCCTTTGTCCTTCTGTGTATTTATCTTAATTAGGCGTATTTCAGACAAGGCCTGCAAAAGGGGCTTGGAATAGTTTTAAAGATATTGTATTTAAATATGTCTTCAACTTGTGATTGATTTACGTTTTCAATGTCTTTAAAGTGAATCGATAAGTGTCATCGTTTAATGTTTTTTTCTCTATAGAGTACTTAATATTTGTGTTGACTTATTTAGGCCGATTTAAGGATTTTATATTTAAATATGTTTTTAACGTGGGGTTGAATTGCGATTCAGATGTGTTAAAAAATAATCGATAAATGTCATCGATTTGGGTTTTATTCTCTACGGATTACCTAATATCTGTGCCGACCCTTTTAGGCTGGAATTAAGGCTTATAAATGCTTAAGAGATCTACTTTTTATATATGCTCGCCAATTTATTGTTGATTATCGTTTCAGGCATTTTACTAAAGAAATCGATAAGAGCTATCGTTTTGGTTTTATTCTCCATATATTACTCAATATTTGAGCTGGCTCATTTAATGTGATTGCTTGGCTAAATCTGCGAGACAAATGTCTAGCCCAGGTCGATTGCCTTGAGGTGCTTTGGAGCTAGCCTTAAATGCCTATCGCAGGCATTCCAATATAAAATTTACCGTCTCATGGTGCTTTTATTTATTTGTATTTTTTTTTTTGGCATTTTCGTTGTCGGTTTGCATTTTGTCCGCACCGGTAAATGATTTTTTGCCTTCTTTGCAGTCCTCAACATAATTTACGTGATCATGGCGCGGCGATAACAAGAAATTATCGGCGCGCTTGCGCACGAGTCCAACGAATCGTCGTCGTCGGCGTCGTCGTCGTCGTCGTTGGGGCCACCGACGCAATGGCAATCGATGTTAATGTCGATGGCGGCCAATCGTCGATAGCTATAAAATGTTGCAACTCTCGTTTGCTGCGATTTTTGATACCCTGTATTATGTTTAAAGAAATTGGTTGAATTGTGGCAACTCCATAAACAAGTGCCAATGTCGATAATCGATAACAAAGAATATCTAATGTATTTTCTTTTTTTAAATAGGCTTCTTTTTGTCAGAATAACAACAGAATATGTCCTCGGAATATTTAAAATATTTAAAAAAAAATTGCCTGATAAACAGAAAAGAGTCTTTTATACACTTGAGTTAGTGCAGGGTATTTCTAAGGCGAGTCAACTCGACTAGAGCATTCTTGCTCTTTTTTCTTGTTGTTGTTATTGCTGTTGCTTCGTTTCTAATTGTTGCGCGCGTTTGTGAAATTTATTGCGTTTCGCTTTTTGGCCACGTAACTCCAACAACGCTAACAACAACAACAACAGCAACAGCAACAACCACTGCAGTTTCAGCTTAAGCTCGAACTGCAACGGTTACAACTTCATTTGGCCTGGTTGGGGCGATTTGGTAGCTGCGATATGGTGTCGAGAAAAGCGAAATTCATTTTTATGTTAATGGCTTTTGGCGCTGGCCAGCGACACGCGTTTCGTGAAAGGAAAAGCGCATGTGACGTGTTATTGGAAAAAAAGATACAGAAAGACTGAAAAAGGTTTTCATTTACAGTTAACAGTTAAGAGCTAACAACTTACAGTTTACAGTTTACAGTTGTATCCGTCCGCCCCCGCATATGTCCATATATATTTCCTGTTTACACATTGCTGTCTTATGACATGTTCCAGAATAAGAATAACAACAAGAAACGTAGCTCCCTGTGAATTGTGACGCAGCTTGACAGCTTCCCAAGTTTCGAGTCCCCAAAAGGGGCAAAAAAAGAAGGAAAAAAACGAGTTGCCAGACAGTCAGGATCGGTCACTGATTGGCTGAGTCATTTGCCATGGCCTCTCTCTGTATAAGAGGCATGCATCATATTGAATCTGTCGTTGCCTGCGGCGTCTCAGGCAACGGCAGCGTGTGAAAATAAACCACAAATATTGTGCAGTAAATTGATATCTTGTTAATCTTGCTCTTCTTCTTGCTCGATTGTCTGTCCCTGTTTGTTTGTTGTTCCTGCTCTGTTTTGCTGATTTTGAACGTCCAGCGAGAATAAACATCCGCCAATCTTTTTGCTTTGGAATCACAGCGAATGAAAAAATGCCAACAGTTCGATTTTTAAGATACATGGTGAGAGAGATAAAAAAAATAATAAGATACACTATCGATACAGAGATTAAATGTTTATCAGCAGAGGTGATTATTATTACTTATATTTATTACAATTATTATTATTAAATAAAAGTTGACTGAATCATTGATATAAGCTAAAATTGTTCCCCTTTATTTAATTTCGTCAATCAAAAATGTTTGTTTTAGACAATCAAACAATTTCTTCAGATATTTTCAGTCTACTTAATTAGTTTTACAATTTCATTAGTTTTAGTTTGGATATAAAGCGATTCCATATCTGTATTCAGTTTTTTTTAATTTAATTTACAATTTGAATTTTCTCCTAGTGTATTTGCAATTAACTTATTATACTTCAAGACTCGCATTTTATCAAAACGGCAATTATGTGTTTTATTTCTATTAATTTTGATTGAACTTCCACAAAGTTCACTTCCTGGTTTACACACACATCAAAGGAAATTAATAAATTAAATCGAAACAGAGAGATTAAAGAAATTATAAAAAGAGAAAAAGAAAATCAAAATCCATAAGTGAACCAGTTTCGATTGCCTGAGTTTTGATTACGAGTATTTGCCATATCTTATTTCGCCAGCATTTTCAATGCCAACAAAATTAAATGCAGTTTGCAAACGACAACAACAACAACATCATCATCACGAATTGGTGGGCGTGGCTGGCAAGTGTGCGCTAATGGCCAGGCCATAACAACAACTAATGACTAAATTTCACATGCCTCACACAACAAAATCAACAGAAAATCACAAAAAAAAGTTGATATTGTTGTTGTTGTTGTTGTTGCTGCTGGCGGCTAGGAAGCAAACGTTAATTTAATTTAATCACGTTTTATTTTGCTGCGACAAACAATGCAACGCCGCAGCAACTGGCAACTGGCAACAACAGCAACATGTTGCAAGTTCAAAGGTTAAGTGAGTGAGCGCATTTGGCTTTGGGCGACACACCCCAAAAATGGGCAACATTTGCCACAACTGGCACGGGGCGTATCAACGAACGCATCAGCAACAGTTGTTGTTGTTGTTGTTGTTGTTGTTGTTAGTGTTGGTGTTGCTGTTGCTGTTGCTGTTGCAGGTTGCTTGTGGCATAAACGCCAATTATGTGCAACATGCATGTATGTGTTGTTGTGTGGATAACAGGCGACCAGAGCGTGGCATGTTTTTGGCAATTTTTCATTTCCTGGCAAAAAAAAGAAAAAATAGGAAAAACTGGCGGAAAAACTACCTGCAGCGAGTTGCTCTCAGGTTGCTCAAGTTGCTCAGGTTGCGCCTCTAGTTGGAGCTGGAGTTGGAGTTGGAGTGGGTGAGCCTGGAACTGGACACGAGACTGGGCAGATGCGAGTGCGGCGATAAGGCGCCAAATGTGCAACAAGCATGCGCCGGTAGCAGACACAGACACAGACACCAACACGATGAGAAAAGCTGGGGATAGATAGGGGAGGGAAGGGAAGGGGAGGTAGCCTGCAACAGCCTGTTGCACAGCCTTGGAAGCCAGCCTTGGTCACATTAGAATGACAGCAGCCACAGCCATTGTCATTTCTCATGCAACGAACAGCAAACAAAGAAGAAAAAATAAAAATACAAAATAAATGAAAATAAAAATAAAAATAAAACTGGTAACTGGTTGTGTTGGCAACTTGCAACTTGCAACTTGTAACTGGCAACTAGTCGACTCTGAACGATGCGGCATGCAAATTGCCGTAAATTGAATTTGTCTGATTACGTTTGCGCCCAGGCGGCGAATAATCGATTGTCTTGTGTCCAGCGCCACGAGATCCGCGCCTAGCATCAATATTTGCTTTGACTCTGCCAGCCACAGGATGCGGTTGAGTTCGAGCTGCAACAAAAACTAAAAGAAGATGAAAAATTGTGCCAACTGTGAGGCAGGCAGACAGATCGACAGTCGGACAGACAAACAGAGTCAGATAAATGATTGCATTCGAATTGCATTTCGATGATTGCAAAATTGCAGTCGCGTTTGGGCCACGCAGTGAAAATTATGAGCATCATGTGGCCAAAGCAATGTAAATGCTTAATGGAGATTATAGAGCACAGCAAGACAGGAGACTGAAGACTGAACACTGGAGACTGGAGACGGAAGACACAAGGATAGCAGACTAGATTTAAGACTTCAATCGAGAACTACATAACCAGTTGCAATTTCTTGGAAACAATAGTCTACAGAGATTCAATTGATCAGAAAAAATAATAATATTAATATTTTTTTATTTTTATATACGAACTAAAATGTCTTTTAATCAGAATATAATTATAATTGAGTATTGACATATTCTTAGGAAAATTCCAAATTAAAGCACATTTAAGCTTGTCAAGCTTTTTTATTCAACAAAGCTAGATTACTAAAGAAAACTAAGTTTTGAAAAATCTGTTTACTATAGTAAAAAAGCCTTTAAAGCCTGCAGTTTTTCAGTCCAAAATGTGATAGAAAGAGTCCTGAAGTAGTTGATATTTCATTTTATATTAAAGCTCATTAAAACTTAAAAAACATGATCGCAACAAAATCATTTATAAGAAAATGTGCTGCTAAAATGCTGAATCAGTACCGTTTAGAATCTGTTTGCCTCAGATATGGAGGAGGGAGCCCTGAGAAAAACTAATGCACGTTTTTCTCGTTTTCCATTAGCTAATTGCATAAAATTTGCATAAGCCAGATGAAGTTTTTGGGCTGATTTCAATTAAATGCTGCTGAGGAATCTGATGCTAGCGTGTTGCATGACACGATGAAAAAAGTAATGTTAAAAAAAGCAAAACAAACAAAAAACTTTAATTAAATTTTGTGCAACGTGCTAAGGCAGGGCAAGCAAATGATTTTTGTGTAGATTTTCCAGGTCATTTACATAAGTATGTGCGAGGTTCTACCTATGTGTGTGTGTGTGTGTGTGCCACATGGCGATGAAAGGTTGCCACATGGGGCTGGTATTCCAAATTAGAAATGGCTGCAAGAATGCAATCATTAAGCTGGAAATGCTTTTGCGGCATGTCAACATAAGCATTTGCCATAAATCAAATGACGGCCAAAAGCATTAAAGCCAACAGTACGAGACCCTGGGTAAATGCCAATACACCCAATACACAGTCAGTCTGGCAGTCTGGCAGTCAGTCAGCCATTCAGGCAATGCCTCAATTTGTACAGCTTGCAGCGCAAGAATGTCGCAATCAAAATTTCAACATCGTGTTTTGCCATCGACCAAAAGAACGCCAAGATGCGGCAACAGAATGTGGCATGTGGAAGATCAACGGAGCAGACATTGGCCCAGCCATAGAACCTGAAGCATGCGCCTATGGAACTATTTTTAGATGCCATCGATTGCCACTCGATTGGGCCAAATGCTGTTGCAACAGCGGCAATGTGCGACCCAAAAAATAATGAACAAAATAAACGAAACCCATGAGGAACTCCATAAAAAGCAGCTGCTCTAGAGGTCGAAAGAACTTTTTTTTTATTTGAATAAGTTTCTAATTGGCGCAAATTATTGATAGATTTTCTGATTGTGGGACCATTATAATGATGCGTAGCTTCAAATTACTGGCAATTTGTTATATTTGCTTGTGCATTCCACAGATTCGACTTGAGTTCCCCAACAATTTTTATTGTTGTCGCCTGAAAATTAAGTATTAAATTACCATTAATTAAAATTGTACTCAGGCATTTAATTAGAAAGCCAGACAATGGGCATAAAACGAATTCGATGGAACAACTTTGACACTAAACTTGACTCCAAAAAAGAAAAAGAAAGAAAGAACATACTTTAATGTCTAGCATATGCACAGTGGAGCGAAAGCGGAGAAAAAGCTAAAGAAATATCTGATAAGTGAATGGAAGCCTAAAGCTTATTGTGCGATTAATGAAAGCTTCATGTGCTATCAAATTGATTGTGTTTTTATGCGATTTTTATTTCGTAGTTTAATATTAAAGTGTTAAACTTTAAGTGAAAAGTGATATAATTTTAGAAATGCTACAAATAACTGATTAGTGAATGCAAGAGTTTATTGTGTGATTAATTAAATGCATTCAAGTGCTTTTAAAGTTGATTGTCTTTTTATGTGATTTTAATTTCGAAATTCAAATTAAATGCTTTGTTACTTAAGGAAAATAAAAAGAGATTCAAGTTAATATCTTACACAATTTATATAATTTGCATAAGTTGAAGAACTCTCATTCAATCTTTTGGATTAAATTGCTGCAGCTTTTTCATATTTTCATATTTACACTCTGCCGTTGAGTGTAGATTTCTTCATTCTTTTCCACTTTAGTTGACATTGAAGTTGCAGCAAGAGAGTTTTGTTTTTTTGTTGTTGCGTCTCCAATTCAGAATTCTGATTATGTGACAACGACCATCGTCAATTGAAAATGATGAATGTGTCGCGTGTTTTTTTTTTTTAATATTTATATGCCGCACATGGTCAGTGTGAGTGCAAGACAATGTGGCAATGTCAGACACACACATAATGTGTGTGTAAATTGAGACATTCCCCATTGTAATTCAATAGAAAAGTTATGAGTAAACTGCGCCTTAAGTCTATCACGCTTACCTGATCAAAGGTCAACATTTTGACATACTTATAAGTATTTAAGCCAGACAAATTTGACATCATTAGCATAAGTTTTTGTTTTGTACTCAAGACCGGGCTTAATGTCAACATTTGTATTACCTTTTTCTCTGATATTCATTGCTGGATTTAAGTTTTGCTACAACTACTAAAGAAAACAGAAACAAAATAAAGCTGGCAAAGTGATTAATATCTGGCAGATACTTAATGCCTTCAGGGGCAACCCTTGAAATGGCTGGCAGAAGCAGAAACGCTCAAAGTTTCAACACATTTTCGCTCAGTGTATGGCAAAGTTGCGCATCATGCTGCGGGCTGCAACATTCTGCGCATGTGCAACCAATTATTAATTGCATATGAATTATGCGGCGTTGTTCTGGTTGTTGTTGTTGTTGTTGTTGTTGCATTCCACCGTCGCCGTTGCTGAGTCAGCATTTTGTTGGCTTTGTGGCGCTCCGACTGCGACCGACCGAGCGACCGACCGAGCGACCGACTGGCGCCGACGTCGACAGAGGCGTCAACGGCGCGTGTGCCTGCCTCAGATACATAAGTATCTGTGTGAGCCGACTATGCGCTTGTGTGGGTGGCTTGTGGTTGACTAGAATCATTTTCTTTCTTCATCATTTGTTCACTCTTTCTTGCAACATTGTCTCGCCCCTTTTATTTTTTTGCGTTTGCTTATTAAATTACAAAACAAACGGCCCACACATAAATAAGCTTGCAACTCGATGCGGCATTAGACGGAAATGCGCGCATCCTGCGCCATTGCATAGAAGATAGAAGACTGAGAGCCGTTGGCATTGCCATTGCCATTGCCAAGGCTCAGAGTGAGTAGACCAGGCTTTATGAAAAATTCCTAGCGCTGCGGCGTCTATAATTAAGCGTGAAATGTTGCTGGCGTTACGCTGCATTCCAGCCAAGCAGCCCTTCGGCTATATCGAGACAACAGCCAACTTGCAACAGGCAACGTGCAACACGAGCAACTTTTATGGCTCCTCTCTGTGCCTTGTGCCTTGTGCCATGTTGCTGGCTGCAGCATTCATATTAATTGCAAGTGTCCGCACTTACTTTGCAACATGCTGCAATTAGAATGTTGAACCTTCTCTTATTTTTATTTTATTTTTTTTTGTTTTGCTCTTGTTGACGGAAGTCAATTCAAATGAAACCCTTAGGGCCTAGCAAGCCCCAAGTTGAATGACCTAGTGCAAAAAAATACAAAAAAAATAATAATAAAAGCAGCTAACAACAATTGGCAACAGCTCGCGTTGTTACTGGCTAAAATTGATTTCTCATGTTTAGGCTTGTGGCATGGTTTTTGGCCAACTGCTCGTAATATAAACAACAACAAGCAGGAGGCGAGTAATTAAAATAAATTGTCAACAAATGCCCAGGCCAACATGTTGCAAGCCTGGACTGACTAACTAGCTAACTTGGCTAACTGGTTGCCTCGCTGCTTGGTGTTGGCCATCTAACGCCCGATCCATGGCTGTTGATAGAATTTGCACTTTAATTTTGGACTACACACAGCAAAAAAGATGTGCACATTCCAATACTCAAAGGGTTTAATTGTGTGAAGTGGTTTAAAATGTGGTTTGGAATTCATATCTATATATTATTCCAACTGAAATAACCGTTAAGATTATAAAGAAAATAAGGGAAAATAAGTTTAAAAGTACTTTTTTACTCTAATTTTATCACCTGAAATTAATTTTAAGAATAAATTTAAGTTTTAAAAATGTTGAAAATGTTCGAAAAATGTAAAAACCGACAAATTTTCGAAGAAAATTGTCCATCTCAGAAGCATAAAATTGAAATGCAAAGTTAAAGTAGGGCTTATATTATGAAAAATAAGACATTCGTTATGGAAATCGGATGAGTTTTAATAAAGTTGTGCTTGTTGAAAGTCCAAAGAGTCAACATTTCTCATATATAGATCAATTGTTTTGTACCCGAAATCTTAGCGGTATTTCGAAACCGATATATAACCGATATATACAAATTAAGCGTAACCGTTAATTGAAATCCTAAATGAGAGCATAACCGAAACCGAAACTGAAACCGATATTAGTTTCGGTTTGATACCCTGATTTAAATTGTTCTCCCTTATTCTACAGAATTTAACTTAATTTTTCTCAATGTAGAGCTTTAGTTCTGCAGTTGCCTCTGCTCGTGCTGTGGCTCTAAGGTACTGAAGCTGCTTGTCGTCTGTTTGCCATCAAATTAAAGCGCTAAATTGTAGTGCGCCTCTTTTCCTGTCTTTCATCACGCATTGGACATTTAGCTGGAATAGTTCCCCCCTCCTGGTTCATGTCCATGTCCATGTCCAATGCCGATCCGATACGATACGATAGGATCCTGGGCAAGTTGCAGCTTCTCTTCAGTCCACTTCATTAACATATGGGCGGTCGTCGTCCAGGCTATTTGGTGCTGTAAATTACTGATGGACAGCTGCCTGACTGCCTGACTGTCGGTCTTGGCCATTGGCAGTGAAATTTTATGATGCCACTCGAACATTTCCTTTTGGGCGCTGTGGCATGCCTCGCCGTTGCACCTTTTATGTGCTGTGCAACAAATGCGCGAACATTGGAGGGGCCTGTCCATCAATTAAAGATGCTGGCATACAAATGGTGGCCATAATTTGATTGTTTTTTCGCCCCGAACAGCAGCAACTGCCGCCAGTCGCTGACCTGCTTTTTATGGTCGCCCCGCTGCCAACTTGTTGCCCCTTCGATTTTTCCACTTGCCAATTACAGCAGCCTCAGCTAAACTAAAGTAAACTAAACTAAACTAAACTGAAGTGAACTGAACCGGGCCGAGTCAGGCCAAGTTTGTGAGCCTAGTCTAAAGTCGCCTGCAGCTGCAACGTTGGTGGTCCGGCCAGACACTTGGACGATCTGAGGATGATGGCCTCTGAAACGCGTTCTCTCGTTTCCCAAGTTGGCATCCAAGTGATCGTCTCACGCTCTGCCTCTTTGGCATATTTTCACTGGAATGAAGAAAAAAAGCACAGTCTGTCAGCATTTGAACCACTTTTGTGGTGCATTGACCATCAATTGATGCGTCGTTGACATTGGCCAAGACTCAGCTGGAGTCTCTGGTGCATCATCATCTTCATCTTCATCTTCATGATGGTCATATGGCACTATTTGCCGCCCCGTTATGGGCATCGAAAGCAGCTCCACATTCCACAGGCGGCCTTGCTAAATACGGTTAACCATCAATAGGGGGGGTTGAGATATAAGTAGACTTATTAGGCTGCCTTCTATTTATCCTGCGGGGAATTCTCAAGATTTGTTGTCTTCTCTTAACTTAACTTAACTTAACTCAAGTCAAGTCAACTCAAGTCACTAATTTGTTTCCTCAACTCTTTCTCTTTGCAGGTATGTTATTATTGCTGTTGATTAGCTGCAAATGTTTACCAAAACACTTAAAGCCACATTCACACGGCGAGTGCAGTTTGAAGAGCTCAAAATTGTACACGTAAGCAACTGAATTAATTAGCTTTATGGACAGTACTTGGAGTCGACCCTCGCCAGTTGTTGAATTGACTTGTCATAAAGTCAAGTTGCATTAACTAGAAAATAAGGCAGACGAGGAACAAATCAACTGGCAAGCTTGTTAACAAAGATATCTTGTCTTGGCTCGTGTCAACAGGCCACTGCCAATGCAAATTTATCCAAGCCAGCGATACCCAGCGGCTTATTTATGAAGCTCATTAGCAGCTAGATAGCCAGGGGCAGAGATGTGGACAGAGTTGCAGTCACAATGCCGTTAACAAGAAGTAGATTTCAGTGCGTATCTAAAGTCAATATTGGTAACCTGTCCCGCTGTCTGATGAATGCACTCTTCGACTTTTGGCCTTCAAAAGTGCAGTTCGCTGACGAGGCCAGTTATGAGGAACTGTCAGACTGTACAGACTGACAGTTTCTGAGCACTAGACTGGGTTACCAGTACAAAAAACATATATATATATATAAATATACAGATTTCAGTATCAGTCTTAGATAGTGCGTCTCAGTGTCAGTTTACCTCACCCACATTGTGCAATCGCTGATCCACTTTTTGGGCCCTGGCAATCAATCAAAAAATTATAAAAAGCTCAAACAGATCTGAAACTGTTTGTTGCAAGTTGGAGATTTGAAAACATTGACAGACGTTTCCTGCTCATTGTGTGGCTTTCGCTTTCCGCCAGATGCGTTTTTGATACGGGTAAATTGATTTAAAAAGCGAATGCCTCAAAAAAAAAGCCAAACCGCAGTGCAACCGCAGCCAAAACGATGTTGACGATGTCCACACAGATTAACAATCTTGGCCAATATCTTGATCTCTCTCTCTCCCACTTATTGTCTGGCTGTCCATTTGCATTAGACGCATGCGTGGGCGGCTTTTGTCGAGGTCAAAATGCGGCTGCTTTCCATATCCAAAAATAAGTAGAAAAGCCTAAAAAGCTGGCTATTTTTTGCGCTTTTTTATCGCCTAATTAAACGTGCCTGTCTTACATAAGGCCGTTGGATTTAATATGTCTTTATCAGCGTTTAACTATCGCCGAAAACAAATAACAACTTTTTGACCAAATTCGGCACAATGCGGCATGTTGCATGTTGCATGCTGCAAATTTCACCCGAAAATGCCAGCCTTAAAAAGCCCTTGAACTGGTACTGGTCATGGCCAAGTCTGACTATTTGCAGTCCATACTTGGCACCGCCAACAACAATAACAACAAAAACAATAACAACCATGACATTAGCATAAGGCCAACAGTCTTCGCCTTCCCCATTTGACCGAAATGCTGGCAAAAATTAGTTTTTGCAAAAATGTTGCAAGCATTTTAGTTTTTTATTTCTTTTATTTTTTAAGATCTTTGCATATTTCGTTGCTATTTTTAGCAATATTTTTCACACTTTTATGCATTTCTCGGCATGTTTGCAATTCATCAGGCGAGCAGACGCAGTTGCTGCCACATTTTGTTGATGTTCCTCATGTTGTTGTTGTTGTTATTGTTGGTATTGTTGTGCTGTTTATGGCTCAGGGGCAGCGTCTGCTTCTCAGTTATGTTCCTGTTCAAATGCCAGAGTCACGCAGTTCAGTTCGTCATGTCAAAGTCAACGACGGACTCTGCATTGCAATACAGCCAAGTTTTTTGTTTTACCCTGTAAATGAGAAACTGATGGGGAGTGCTGAATTGCAGCTACATGTTGAGACAAATATTTTTTTAGTAACTTCTCTTTAGACGAAAGACTCCTAATATTCTTGGGTTAATACACAATAACGTTAGCTGAAAATTCTAGATAGATATGATGGTTCGTTATTATTAAATTTTCTTTTTTTAAATTAAGATCAAAATTAAAATATAAATAAAGAAATTTTTTGTGTATCCAAATTTTTTAAAAATTATAATATCAAATAATTGCAATTTTTTTAGTTTCTTGCTGTATATTTTATTCTGACTATTCAACTTTTATTTTATGTAATCTGTATTTTAGAAGCCTTAAGTAGTTAATAAAAAAAAACAACAGTTTTAAATTGCAGGCATGAGTTGACTCTACAGTAGAATTATTAAAATGCTTATAGATTGAGTAAATAGATACATAAGATTTCTGAGCTATAATTTTGATTAGGATGAAATATCTGTGCCAAATACATAATACATTTCTAGGTACAGCTTTGACTTTAAAAGTATTAAGCACGGATCCCTTGCGAGTTTTCCTTTACAGGGTAGTTTTTAGTTGTACATTTTTTCGACTGACTGACATATTCTTTCGTATTCTGCTGACGACACTCGAGACTCCTCCGGGCTGAAGTGCAAAGTGCAAGCCGAAGGCAGCTGTCGCTGTTGTTGTTGTTGTTGCTGCTGCTGTTGTTGTTGCTGTTTCAGTTGTTGTTGTCGCTGCCGCTGCGTGACTGCAAGTGTCGCATGCCTCAAGTGGCCTCCTCGACGCTGTTGCCGTTGCAGAGATTTGGAGTTGGAGTTGGAGGTGGGTTAATTTAGAAGCAGCTGCCTGGAGCTGCCTGGCAACGTTTTATGAGATTTAAACACTGTGGCCTGGGACGCTTAATGGATTTCTGGCCATGGAATTTAGCACGTAGCTTGGTGGAAAACTAATATGCAAGCGAAGAGGTTTAAGGCCCGTTTGGCCCCTGGGCCTGTCGGCCTCTGTAGCCTGGAACACATCGACTTGGTCCGGCTGCGTGACATTTATGGCTTCGTCTCGTCTGGGGCAAGCGGACGTTGTCCGTCCGTCCATTTGTCCATTTGTTCAGCTTTGTCGGGTTGTCGGTTTGTCGTTTGTTCACGTGCAAATATGAACAAGATTTATAACATTTTGAGGCCGCCCGTTTTTAGCTCCAGCTCTGGTTCCGTGGGGACATTTTCCTAGATTTTTGTATGCTGCCGCTTAAAAGGATTTCACTTTTCGCTGGAATTTGCAAAAACTACTCAAGCGCAGACTATTTTTTGTTTGCTTCAAAAGCAAAAGTTGCACATTGGCCTGCTCCCTCCATGGGGAACTCTGGGGAGCAACTATTTAAGTGCCTCTGATCCACACGATCTGGCTAAGTCTAAAAATAAAAGACGCGCCGAGGAAGTCAACCAACGATGGGGGAGATGATCTCTAAGAACTTTTATGCTTATGCCTCTGCAAAATTTCGCATCAATCTCGTATGCTCTTTCTCAATTGGAAATTATCTTCAGTCTTTAGTTTAGTTTCAGCTGTAACGGCTAAAAACTAAATGTGTAACTAAATATGTGAAATGCATTCTCCACAAGCTACACTAAAAATATGATTAGAAATTTTGTTGTGGCTATATATTTGCAGCATTTACTGGACTCAATCATCAGGCCGAAAAGTAGAAAAATAAATAAAAATTCAGACCTCGTGCCAACCAAAACTCAACTTCAAGTTTATATAAAAGAATTTCAGATAAAAAATTTAGAACACAATCTTTAATCATATTACATCTAAACTTATTGATATAAATCTTGGCACATAGAATCTAAACATCATATGATACGTGAATTTAGTCATTGTTCTCTGAGATTATTTAAATCAAATAAGTTAAAGATACAGATTGAAAGTTCAGTATCAAAGCTGTAAGAAATATTTCATAAGAATTTTCTTTAGCTTCAGCTTACAAAATAATAAATATACACTCTTTTTTATCTGATTAGTGTAAAAACTTATTCGACTTGTTACTGACTTCCGTTCTGTTTTGTTTTTCCGAGGTGTTGTCTGCATCCGCAATATAAAATTGAGTTATATTTAGTGAAAACATTAAGCATAAGTCCACATATGCTTTTCCAAGTAGCTGTTGTTGTAGTTTCTTCCTCTCTTTCTCTCACTCTTTCTCTCTCTGTATTCTCTGAATACCCAATGGGGCATGAATTTGGTCATAACTTTTGCTTCCGTTTACATGTGAATTCAGTTGTAATACTTTTACAGTCTTACCATATTCAGAGTGCAGGTGTTGGCATAAAATAGAAAACCAAAACCGAGCTGTTTGCATTTTATAATCAGCATTCAATTTATAAACAATAAACAGAGCCGTAACTTGTCTGTAAGCTCTTATCAGTTTATTCGAATGTGTGTTTTAAGCGCATTTTGCGACACATTGAATAATTTTTATGGCAATTGCAAAATGCGTGCCGAAAAGGCCAAGTTAAAAGCGTTGATTTGGCTTAACACACGTTTACACTGATAACTGCATATGGCAATGGGTTTTTAATGATCCAACCATTGTGGTGTGGGTAAATAAGTGGTGGGACTGCTGCTCTGTGGGGCTTAATACCTGCCACTGGTCATTTCCCTAAACACGGCCAATGGCGCCACAGAGCAGACAAAATGAAATGCCGATTAAAATATCAATTGTGTGTGAGTGTGTGTGTGTCTACCTTGGCCAGACGACGCCACCAAACAAAATCGCCTAAGCGCATTAATATAATGCTATCAACAGCTGGCCAAGACGCTCGACGTTGCATAGATATTGGCCAAGGTGCGTGCTTGTCGCTTTCCATGTAAAACGACAAGGGGGAGAGGCAGAGAGGCAAAGAGGGAGGAGACTGGGGACAACAGCAGCAATCGATTTAGTTGTCATCGCTTCGATTGCAATCGACAAACTGGGTGGACACCAGCGAGGACTTTCCCTGGCCCGTTCGCATAATTCAATGTCACAATTGCAACTTATGCGAGACTTATAAATCAGCACTTACGGCTACAGCTTGTCAACACCTTCTGCTGACCTTTGGCAACTCTGGCAACACTGCTATATGCGGCTATTTTTAGCCAAAAAAATAAAAATGAAGTAAAAGAAAATTACATCGCGTAATCTTTTGCCAGCCATCGATGGCGGCTGCGTCTCAGTCTCAGTCTCAGTCCCAGAGTCCGAGTCTCAATCTCCGTCTCAGACTTTGCGTCTCGGGCATTATGAAATTGTGTCAGCTGTGCCATAAATTGCGCACTTTAAACGGGCCAGGACGGACGATAGCATCGACTCTGACACCTGAAGCCGCCACACGACACGTCGCGACAACACAACACAACACAAAACAACACAACACACATAACTGACAAAGGGCCACAGCGTGCTACAAAAATGTGGCAAGCGTCATAAGATTCGAGGTGCAAGCGGATTTGTCTGTGTGACGGCCAGTCCGCCAAAATGAAACCAAAAGCTGGCAGCCAAGTCTCAATGTCCCGGGCACAAAGCCAAAGCTAGAGTGCCAGATTGGCCGGCTTTTGGGCTACTCCAATTGCAAAATTACGAAATGCGTTTCATTGTTTTCTGTGACAATGCGACAAAGCGACAAGCAAATTTGTTGCATATTTCTCGTCTTTTTTTCCTCCTTCTTATTTTCAAGCTAGTTTTATTGCTGCCAGATCCGCTGGCTGATTGCCAGTGCGACTTAACCCGAGCTTAGTCCCTCGAATCGCCCATAAAAATGTCACCTCAAATTATACCATAAATTGATTAAAGTAATCACCGTAATCCGCAATACTTGTACTCGTAGTAGCAGCATCAACAGCAGCTGTTGTTGTTGTTCAACTACTAGAAATACAAGCATTTACATAGCCTTTGTTCTCGAGTGTGCATAAATTGTGACGCACGTTGGGCGCCAATTTGAATTTTTACTTCTTAACAGTATTAATTTGCAAGCGGAAGACATAACAAAGTTAAAAAGTAGAGTAATTATTAATTAACGTTGCAATCTCCGTTCAAACTTTATACATAATGTGTTTACATTGCACCACATTGGGCGCCATTATGAAATTCTGCTTTTCAGCAACGTAGTTTTTCATGCTAAGGCAATTTGAAGTCTATGCAACTTAGTAAATATAATGATCAATGATTTACATAACAATCTCCAAGCTAAAGCTATACACAATGAGTATATTTAACCACACGTTGGGCGCCAAAATGATTTTTCACCTTTTCTGCTGTATTTTATAATTGAGCATGGCAGAGACTCTGCAATTCTGGTTAATTAAACGGTTGACAATGATAAAACTCAAGTCTTTTGGTCATTACCTAGACATAACTATGTATAACCTGTTACCTGTTTGGTTGCCTGTTGCATTAGACAGTTTTCCACATTCACGTCCACGTCCCACGGCTGGCAATTAAGATGAAAACTGCAAAGCGCTATTGCCACCAAAGTGGGTCACAGAGGCAGCTGGAAGATCTGTGTGGCGTCATGAGGTTCGTCATTGGTTTTTGCTACCCACGCATGCGCAGCTTTGAAATAATCAACAAACAAAATGATGGAAAATTAAATGTACAAATCATGTTTACGACTTGTCGTCAGTCTGTCGGAGCAGATGGACGGATAGACAGACAGACAGGCAGACAGATATACAGATATACAGGCAACTGAGTGTTCCATCAGTCTATCAGTTTAGTTAGCCAGTCTTTCTGTCTGTCAGTTTGTCAGTCAGCTGGCAGTGGGCGTGGCACGCAAGAAAAACTAATTGTTGTTCGTGGCGACTGCAACTGCCGGCTAAAACTGTTGCCAAGAAAGAAAAAAAAACAAATGTAGCCAACAACGTTTTGCCGGCTCCACATTGACACCGTTTGCAATTAGAAGAAAAAGCGGCCCGTTGGCTACTGTGCAAGTGTTGAGGATGCCAATGACGATGCTGGTACATCGTAGTAGCCTGTCTATACTAATGTTGGATTCTTAATAGCTGAAAACCAGTTGCCGGCTGCCAATTGCCGTAGTAGCCGGTGCCTCTCTGTGTTCTCAGTCTTAAAGTTAATTGCCTGATTTGCTGAGCCTCCAGTCCAAGCGGCACATTTCTTGCCTACTAACAAAACTGTGGGCAGATCTTTGAGCTGTTAGGCAAATGTGCTAAAAGATTATGCTTTTGGATTAGACACGCATATAAGTCACTTAACCGAATGGTCGACGGAGAGGAGAAGAATGTAGAAACTGGCTAGGAATACTAAAGAGAAATTTGTAATGCTAGGTACAGTTAAGTGAAAGGGAAGTCAAGGGAGAAGAACTTCTTTCTATGTCGGAAGAACAAAATATTGGGAAAAAGGAAAAAAGGTTGAAGCGATTTTCACGTTCTCCCTTCAACCCATCATATTTTAAAGTTCTCAAGGAACGAAGCACTTTTTTAAAACTCCAAGGGGCAAATTTTCCTCATTTTAAATTGCTCTTATTTTGGACCAAGTTTGCATATCTTAATACACATTCAGATCTCATGTTCATATGTTGACTCTGTGGGCTGTCTAACGATCGTGCCGATCGTTGATATGCTGAATCAGGATCACATAATTTTGAGATATTTGCCATAATTTTCTTGCGTAAAATGAAATATGTTAAAGCTGGCGAGTTGATGTATTGAGTTGTTTAGCCGCAGGACGCGTACAACAACAGCAACGACAGCAACACGGCCAAAAGAACGCGGCCATCCGTCAAGGCAACAAGTCAAGACTTGGAATACAACTTGGTGTGGTGTCCACAGCGCATGTTTTCTGGCCTGCCGGCTGAGCTTGAGTTGCAGTTTGAGTTTCAGTTTGAGTTTGAGTTTGAGTTTGCTGCATAAATAAGTAGGTTGCCAGCACGTCTGTCCCTCTGTCTGTGGGTCTGTCTGCCTGCTGGCCTGACATGTGAATTGATATGCCAACGCAACATGGCAGCAGTCGCAAACGACGCTCTAGTCACCACCAAGAGAACTACCAAGAGCACCACTGAGTGAACCACCAAGAACCACCAACAACAGTTGCAAAGGGGGCAACATTCAATGGGCAATTGGCATAAGGCATGATTTGATGATCGTTCCTTAGCCTTGCTCATCATTCTCTCACAAATAGTTCAATTAATCAAAATACTTTACACAACTGCGAGTTTAATAGTATTATTCACAAAGTAACACACACACACACATATGACAGTTGATATATAAATTATAGATCATGCCAGTCAATCGTCAATAGCTCTAATGATTGCTCTTGTATCCCATTCCCATATTCTATAAGAAAACAAAAGACTGCAAATTGCATAAATCAGCACGAGGAATGCAGATCATGATCAACGACTCTTGCATATTTAATTGAGATCCCACAAAGCTGTAGAGTCTATTATAAGTAAATTATATTCTATTGAGGCATAATAAAGTTGTTGTAATTGACTTGTATTGATTTATTGGGAAGAGTCAGAGCTAGGAATGGAATCATTTTATGAAATTCACTTTTTATTAATTTTCTTCATAATTCTTGAAATTTTCAAACTGCCTTAGCCTTGAAAAATCTGAATTCGACATCCATAGAATGATTTGGCTTCTTAATTCATACTTATTTTTAAATTGTTTATTTATTTGTTAAATCAAACAATCAATTAATTGCCTCAGAGAAATGTAACGATTCAGAAATCAGATAATGTTAATTTGTATATTTATTATAACTCAATATATTTTCCATATAATTTTTTAGGCAGCACCACAGAGTTGGCACCTTCGCTGTTGGGCTTTTATGACACACTGACAAACAGTTTGGCCGTTGGCGGCGGGGCGACAACAGCCAACAAGACTGAAGTCCATGCGGCGGCAACAGGCGAGTCAACACCTAAGCGCAGCAACAGCAACTGCAGCAGCAGCAGCAACACAAGCAACGCCAGCAACACAAGCCACACTAGCAACACAAGCAGCAACAGCAGCAACACGAGCATCAACAGCAGCGACAATCACTCGGGCAGCTACACACTTGACTCGGAGGCAAACTCCAAGTCCAACTCCCACTCCCATTTGGTGGCACCAACTGTGGTTGCGGGTCTGCGTGATGAGGCTGATGGCGTGCAGCTGAGTCGCTTGGTGCAACGGCGTCAGGAGCTGGGCAGCAGTCACAGCATTGCCTCAAGTGGCAGTGGCAACAACAGCAACAGCAACAACAACACTAACAACTCCCGGCGTGGCAACAACATTCGAGTGCTATCGCCGAACGTGCAACGGATCATCACACACGCAGATGCTGAGCACGTGAATGCCGTGGACATTGATGCGCTGCAGCAACAAACGTTTCTGCCCCTGCAACGCAGTCCGACGCCAGGACGTTATGGCCACAAAGGACCAACGACGACACCTGCCAAATTGAAGCTGTCGCATTTGCCGCTCTCCAAGATTACGGGCAAACTATCGACGCAGTCGGGCAGCGATTTGGTGTCCACCTTCGATGCCAGCAGCAGCAGCTGTGATTACGGCTCTCGCAAGGCTGTGGATGAGGATAAAACGCCGACCAATAAGGCGGCACCCGGAACGCCCTTTCACTTTGAGGGTCAACCCTTTGGCAAACTGAAATTGCCCCGCTACGAATCGCAGCAGAGCATCAAACTGATCGAAATGGAGCAACTGGCGGTGACGAGTTCAAAGCTGGCAGCGCCCTCGACACCGCCCCGACACAAGGAATTCGTTGTGGCCAGTGAGCCACTGAGTCCGGAACCCTTTGTGGACACCATCAACTTTGATCTGGTGGCCCAGCACATCGAACAGTTGACGCTGAGCGATCTCGATCTGGGCGAGCTGGAGGAGCACACGGGCGAGCCTCTGGTGGAGGCCATCAACAAGCCGTTGATTGGCAAGCCATTGGTGCGCAGTGTGTCAGCTCCTCGTGCCAGTTCCATTTCGACATCGCCACTTCAGACTTATGCGCGCACGAAGCTCAAGAGTCAGAGTCTGACTAACAATGGCAAGGCTAGTACTCTGGGTGGTGGCATGCCACTTCGATTGCCCACGGCGGAGCAGCTCGCAGAGCTGGAGGAGGCCCAGAAGCTGTCCGCCGAGAGTCTAGACACTTTGACAGACATCAAACCGAAGTTTGCGGCGCGATTAATCGAATTGACGCGTCTCAACAATCGCCCATTGTCATCTTCGTCCATCTGCTCGACATCGTCCAGTTCCAGCTCTGGGTCGGATCAACTGCTGAATGGCAAACTGACGGCCACCTCGTACCTGGCCAGTGTCGAGAGTCTGGCCGAGAGCGAGAACGAACTGGGCGATCATCATCATCATCAATCACACACGGCTGCGATGAGTGTCCTGGAACGTGCCTGCCTCGAAATTGTCGACTCGGAGCGCAGCTTTGTCGAGGATCTCGGACAGGTTATCAAGGGGTAAGCATCTTTAACTAATTTATTTGTTTATTTATTTTTATTTAATTAAATGTTATTAATAATTGAACTAATATCAATCAAAAACAGAAGTTGAAATGAGAAATTAAATTTATAATTGCCAGCTACAAATTTGAATCAAATAATATTTATTATTTATAAATTGAGAATATTAAAATATATATATTTATTTTTAAAATTAGAGAGATCACAACAGTAAATAAAATTTTTTAAAACTATCTAAAATTTTAAATTAAATAATATTTATTAGTTAAAAATTTAAGAGTTCAATCAGATAAAATATCAACCAATTATAACATCAATAATAAAACTGACTTAGTGGATATAAAAATATATATATTTATTTTTAAAATTAGAGAGATCACAACAGTAAATTAAATTTTTAAAAATTATCTAAAATCTTAAATTAAATAATATTTGTTAATTAAAAATTGAAGAGCCCAATCAGATAAAATATCACAAATTAATAATATCAGTTATAAAACTGACTAAGTGGATATAAAAATATAAATATTTATTTTTAAAATTAGAGAGAACCATATAATAAATTCATTTTTTAGCAACCATCTAAAAACTTAAATTAAATAATATTTGTTAATTAAAAATTGAAGAGTCCAATCAGATAAAATATCACAAATTAATAATATCAATTATAAAACTGACTAATAAGTCTCTGTCACTCTCTCTCAATATTTCCCTTCTGCTTTCCAGTTATCTGTTGGACTGGAAGGAGCGCGCATGTCTGCGCTTGGACGAATTGCAAATACTCTTTGCGAACATTGAAGAGATTTACGAATTCAACTCGATCCTATTGCAGCAGCTTATCAATTCCGGCATGGAACCGGGCAAAATAGCCAAATGTTTTATAAACCTACGGGAACGTTTTGATGTGTACACAACTTATTGGTAAGCATAGAGAAATGAATATAAAATTTGAAACTTAGAAAATCTACATATGTAGTTGGACCATTAAAAAGTTTCTTCAGGGATAGAAAAACATTTAAATTAATTGAATAATACTTTTAAATTTTTTTTTCGAATTTATATTTTTACTTTGATTTTTTAAACTCTAAATAAACTGGCAATTTTCTTGTAGAAGTTCTAACATCCACTTGAAATGGTAGCGTGTCAACAATTCCCAAGAGATCCAAGACAAAAGCTCAGAAGTGTTCTATTTAGTTAGGAATACTAAAAAGTTATTTCTAAGCGAACTTTCTCAAGACACAAAGAGTTGAGTGCTACGATCCCTGTTTGGCGTGTCTGCCAAATCTCTGATATGCTGGCCAAGAACGGTTAACGGGCTGACCAAAACGATCTCGATTGCAGCTGCTGTTGGCCAGCAGCGGGACACGAACATTGATTTTGGCTCTTGACTCTGGCCAAGATGATGACGATGGCGTCTTTGGCAGTCCAAGCACGCCATGCTCCATGTTCCATTTAAAAGCTGACATTTGGCTTGACTCCGCTGTCGCTGTCAATTTGAAGCCAACTGCGAGTCGCTGATGGTCGCAGTTTGATTTGTCGCCCCAGCTGACAGCTGAGCATATATCATGAAGTCCGACTTGGACTTGGACTTGGTCTTAACGTTTAGGTCCTCCTACAGTTGATTTTAAATTCAAATTTCTTGTTCGCCTGATGAAGAGCTCAACATTTTTTGGTGCCCATAAATCAGCATCTTTATTACATTATCTGTTTGACCGTGTGTGTGTTTTCTTTTGTCTTACAGCACAAGCTACCCGGAAGCCATCTCGCTGTTGACCAAATTGCTGCAGGCCAAGCACACGAATTCGCTGCTTGCCTCCACGCAGAAGTTGCTGCAACATCGCCTGCCCCTTGGCTCGTATCTGCTGAAACCGGTGCAACGCATACTCAAGTACCATTTGCTGCTGGACGTAAGTGGCCAACATTGCCGATATCCTTATAACGCCTTCAATTTTTTTCTATTCTTAATGATGTTCCTCCGTGTCTATTGTATAGTGTCTTCGCAAGCATTGCGATGTCAAGGAGGCGGCCGAGGCGTATGCCATAATGCGCCAGGTGGCCCACAATATTGATCAGGTGAAGAGGAAGCAGGAGCAACAGAGTCGCGTCAAGGAGCTATCTGGCATACTGGACGGCTGGATGGGACCAGGTGAGTGGCGCATTCCCAGAAATGTGAAATTTACAATCTCCATCTCCATCTCACACTTGAACTTGCCAGATCTCAGCGTGCTCCGAGAGCTGCGCCACGAGGGTCTCTTGATGGAGCAGCACAACAAGCCGCGTCAGGTGCTACTCTTTGAGACGATGCTCATCATAACCAAGCAGAAGGAGGACGGTCGTCTGCAGTTCAAGAGCCTTATAACAGTAAGCCGCAAAACTATCAACTCTACACAGAGAAAAAAGTCAGAGATTCTGGGATAAAGTAGAGTAGGATTTATCAGTTCATTCGCAGAATAAAGTTCAGTTAATTATAACAGTAACTGATTAAATGCTAAAACTTGAAATTAATGATTATTAATTTTCGAAAAAGTGAGGGAAAGAAAAATTAATTATCTTGAAACAAAAATGACTTTTACGAAATCAATAAAAGTTGAATGCATAATGAATATAGAAGACAAACCATGAAAAAATTACATTTCACTTGAGAATCTGATTATTTTTGGCAAAGTAATGAAAGTTAGTTAGCAATTTTAGAAGTCAAAGTATACGCTTGTCTTTTTTTATTATTTTTGGATGACTCGATTTATTGTTATTATTTGAAGATATATCGACAAGTCGATAAATTGTTTGTTGATTTTAAAATATTGATATTAAGCTTGATTTTGTGTTTGGATTTACATCAGTAATAAAGTCCAAATTTGAATTCCAGAGTAACTTTGTTTTCTGTGCATTAATTTCATTTAATCAACATTTCTGACAACTCTTAACTCTGTCTCTCTCTCTTTCATTAACTGCAGCAAAAGAACTTGATGCTTAGCGAACATTTGCCAGGTGAGCCGACCAGCTTCTATGTTATACCCTTCGATGAGCCTCGCAATCAAATCAAACTGACGGCCAGAAATCGTGACCAGAAGCGTATTTGGACGCAGCACATTAAAGGTGTTATGCTCGAGGAGCTCGATATACCCACGCGGGCCAAGGAACTTGTCTACCAGCTGGGCAACGAGGAAGGTGAGCGTCATTTGCAGAGGCCAGAGACAAGCTTTTTTGCATAGCTCTAACTTAACTCTAAGTGTGTGTGCTTTTGTTGCAACTGTTGTTGTTGTTGTTGTTGTCGTTGTTGTCGCTGTTTATTTGATTTAGTTTCGTTCCTTGGTGGCGACGACCAAAACACATAACAATTTCAATTTGGAAAGGATTGGATGATGAAGTAGTTATAGTTATGCGGGCCCAACTCTACACTGAAAGAAATCTACATGACACGAACAGAGCTGGAGAACGACAATTTATATTCTTGCAAGATATTTACTTATAAATATATAATTTTATATGACTAAGTGATGTAGATACATCAACAAAACGGTTGTTTACATCGCTCAACTATGGTATCACTTTAACTGCAGATAGTCCCTTTTCTGTCAGTGCATCTGCACTTTACAGGCTCCAGCGTGAACCTCAAGTGACATAATCACTGCTTCGTTTGTCAGTTTCTCAGTTTTCTGGTATTTTTTTTACTTTCTGGCCAAAATCGTGCCATATCTGCTTTTGACAACGACGAGTTGATTTATGTGTGTCTGATTTTTGTGCACTTTAATTGTATTCATACATGTTTTGGGCACAACTGTACCTACATGATATGTGGACTTATGTGTTTTGGTCCCCATCAAATAGTTACATATATGTTTAATTGGTAATGGTGTTTTTTATTGTGTGACTAACTAATAGTTATGTAATTTTAATTGGCTTCTTTTGTGTAACAACTGCTCTTAATTAAACTTTCAGTATATTTTGTATTTATTATATATACATCTATATATTTTTTTTGCTATATGTTTACCGTTGTAGTACTACCAGTGATGCATTCTAAAACTAAACCACCCAAACCAAACAAGAAAAGAAAACTTTAATTAGTTTTAAGGCGTTCCTAAGGCTAAACACCAGAGACTGAACTAAGCGCTACTACTTTTCCCCACTTCCCACCCCCCAATAACAACAAAAGAAAACCTTTAAAAAACAACAAAACAAAACAAATAAATAAGTAAATGACACAATGCTATTTACAAAATAATTCCTAGTATCGTTATCGTTAACGTTATCGTAATCGCATAATGCAATCGTAATCGTGTGTAGTAAATTTCTGCTATTTGACGGCGCTGGCATAGACTAATTAAGTCTGCAATTTCCGGTCGCAGTCTTGTAAGTATCTTGAGTTACCAATTTACCCCGTTTACGCTTGTTTTTTTTTTATTTTGGTTTGTGTTTGAAAATTGGCTTTTTGCTTCACTGGTTCCCGTGTCCAGCATGCTCACAATCTAACCCACATACTACATATATTATGCCAAGTTTGCTATCCTACTAACCCTAAAAATTCCATCAAATAACCCAAGGACACTAGTCTTATATGACATTTAAGCATGTGATTAATCGTGTGATATACTGAAGCAAATGTTTGAAAATTTTTTGATAAAATTTAGATTTAATATGATGCAAAAACACTGGCTTAATTTAACATTTAAGCTCGAACAGATAGTTTAGAGCAGGGATTAAAACCGTAACCATAACCATTAACCGGTGTTATACCGATTTAAATTGGTAACCGTAACTGAAATCGCAACCGAAATCGAAATTATTCCAGCCGAAATAACCGTTAAGAATTAAATAAAAAAGTAAAAATAAGTTCAAAAGTACTTTTTTACCCGAATTTTATCACCGAGAGTCAATTTAAAGAATAAACTTAAATGCTAAAATTTTCGAAAATTTTCGAAAATTGTAAAGGGGTTACTATGTAAAAATCGACAAATTTTCGAAAAAAAAAATCTCTTAGAAGCATAAAATTTAAATGCAAAGTTAAAATAGGGTTTATATTATGAAAAATAATACATTCCCAATGGAAATCGGATGAGCTTTAATAAAGTTGTGCTTGTTGAAAGTCCAAAGAGTCAACATTTCTCATTTTTAGATAATTTACAATAATATTGTGACAGACAAACTTTTTTATTGCTTGAGCTACCTGAACCAATTTTACAGAGCATGCATCTGAGATGGTCATATTTGTATTGACCAAACTGGGTTCCATGTTAAGTGAAACCGATATTCGTTTCGGTGTGATACCTGGTTTATAGACATATACTTCTTTCAGCTTTTAGTCGGGTTGTTATTAAAATAGAGTTCTGTTAAAAGAAAGCCGAAAAGAGTTGTCAGTTCAGAGTTGAATTTAAGTGTGAGATCTTTTAACTTTTAGTCTTTTCGGACAATACAAATATTTAGTTACCACTTTAGGCATGGCATTTTTTAGCATGTAGACACGAGTATGTGCAACTGGTCCTCAAATTGAAATTGAATTTACTCTGGTTGCTAGTGCTTAGAATGTTGCTGGTGTTTGTCCACAGTAACGTCCACTCGATCATCATCAGCATTTGCTTGCAATTCGCCTTGTTTTCCCAACAATTATTTCGAGAGACTAATTTGAAGTTTTGTTTTTGTTTTGGGTAGATCGCACGCCCGATCGCAGCACTTGGAAGTGGAGTCTGCACTCGAGCAGCAACTCGACGCCGACGTATTTGGAGCGGCGAAACGCGTGTCGACGCAGCGAGATTCGTCAGCGCAACTCCAAGTTCAAGAGGAAGACGGTGAGCAACTCCAGTTCCTTTGACAGCTTCAATGAATCCCCGGAACAGCAGCAGCAGCAGCAGCTGCAGTCACAGTCACAGGATCAGCCCGTTAAGCCCAACAAGCAGCTGTCTCGGAACAACAGTCTGGATGATACAGCACTTCAGAAATTGGCAGCTGCAGTGCGATATCGCAGTGGCAAACGGGATTCCATCGACTCCAAGGCGAGTCCCAGCAAGGAGCACTGCAAGTGTGCGGATCAGGAGCAGTGTCTGTGCATTCTGCGGGATCAGCGCAGTCGCACCAAGTCCCAGAGTCCGGTGTTTAGCTACAAGGCCCTCAAGGAACGCAGCAAATCAGTGCCACGCATCGGGGACTTCAGTCTGGAGGCGGATGATGACAGTGCCGCCTCACTGCGGGGCAGCAAGCCAGATCTGAGCGAGCGCAAGGCCAAGGGCAAGGGCTTCTTTGAGGTCAAGCAGTATAATCACAAGACAATGCCCAAGAGAATTGCGACACTCAAGAAGCAGAAGCACTGCAGCAGAAAGGAGAGCTGCTCCAAGTTCTACATGGATCTCAGTGAGTTCGACAGCACTGTGCTGAAGATAACCGAGTCAACTGAGGATCTGGAGCTGGCCGAGGAGGCGCAAGAGACCCCAGACGCTCTGGACCAATCGCAGCGACAGTATTACCAAGTTGACCAAGTGGAGAGTGCGTCTCTTTCGCCGGCTGAGAAGTCCAAGCGAGATGCCGAGATCGTGTTGGATCTGCTCAAGAATAACAAGGAGTTTGAGCGCATCTACAACAAGAACAAGCAGCAAAAGCAGCGGCGGGAGAGCAGCCAAGCTGGGACGGCACTGAGTCCACTTAGTCCCTCTTCGCAGGAAGCTCCTCCATTGCCCCCACGTCCGCCGTCGCGTTCGCCGCCACCGCTGGAGGTAGAGCAGGAGCAGGCGCAGGAGCGGGCACAGGAACAGGAAGAGGAGGTGGAACTGGAGGAACCCATCTACGAGACCTTACTACGCAATGTCCATGTGCCGTACAAATTCTCGCCCGTGCTGGGACGAGCCAAGTCCGTGCAATACTTCAAGCCTCGTGAGAAGCGGCCTCCACCAGCGCCAAGACCCGAATCGGACTATGTAACCCTGATCTACTCGCCGGAGGGTGTGCTGCAGCGTGTCGGTGAGGATGCAGTGCAGCAGCAGCGTGACAGCAGCAGTTCGGAATCCAGCTCGGGCTCCACGCTCAAGCGGGACAGTCAAACGACTGTGATTAATCTGAGCCTCGAGTCCACGGGATCAACACAGGGTGACAGCGACCAAACCGATGCCCTCTACGCACGTCCCATACCAAAGAACCTAATGAAGCGTCTGCTCAGCAATGGCAGCCATGGCAGTAAGGCAACCCTGGAGAATGTTAGCCACTCGGAGATCTCATTACTGCCGCGTGCTCTGAAATCGATCGATAACCTGAGCATGGCCTTTGGACGCAGCAATCGTCCGCCGGAGCGTAGAGTCTCCGATGTGAGTGAAATGTGCCGCCAGAGCATTTTGCATCGTCAGGGCAGCGAGGCAGTGGGAGAGCGTATGGCCCATGTGGACTATGCGGATCCCAAGACACTCTTCAGCATCATCGCCAGCTCGGAGGCTTCGCTGCAACGGGACTCCGTCTTCTCCCTGACCTCGTCATCCTGCACTTCCAGTGATAGCATGTGTGATCAGCAGCGCAAAAGATCTGGCGCCGAGTTGCCCTCGTCCAGCTTTGAGTATGAGCAGCATGTCGAGGACAGCTTAGAGAATGATTTTCGGGATTCGGCCATTTACAGCGATGACAACAATGAGAAACGCAGTGTTGACTATGAACTGAAAAGACCTAGGAGTCCGCCACCACCGCCACCAACAGGTGGACAGCGTCATGTTCCTCCTCAGATAGCTCCGAAGCCGACAAGGGCTGCCCTCCAGGAGCTGCTCGGCCAGCATCCGGGAACTATTCTGTGTCCCCCGCATCTCAGCCAGGCAGCCTCACGCAGCTGGGTGCTACAACAGATTGAGAATTTTAACAAGTAGACGGAAAAAGAGCAATCGTCAATTGCCATATATTCGTAATTCCTTTTGTACGTTTTGTATATAATTCTATTTAAATTAAGCATACACATTTTATGAAGTGTACTTTTCGATTTAGCTAATTAGTAATAAATATATGTATATTATACATTTATATACTTACATTTGTAATCGACTGTTTTGTAATGTTTAGCCTGTAGTTGCATAATTGCAGAGTCACTTAATAAAAATTCAATATATATGATATTCAATATGAAATTAGTTCAATATCTACTATCGTCATCTTGGGAGTTTTTTGTTGGATTCATTAAGAGCTATAATGACTAAAATTAGTACCGAGTCTATAAATTACATAAATTGTTGATAAGCCTGAGCAAATCAAAAGATCAGTTCATAATGCGGCGTCATCTACTGACGAGTGGCCAAGGAGTTGTTAATCCGCGACCTCTGCCAGCTTCATATTAACTAACCCAGTACATGCTGCGCCACCTAGCGAAAAATGTTACAACTAAAGCCTTAGTCTGGTTAAGAACCAGAGCAGTGGGAAACGAAAACTGGTTTCGGCTTTGGCTGATGCGAAATTGACAAGCTGGGCGCACTATTTAAAACTAACTGGATGCTTAAATTAGAACATTTTCAGAAAATCTGCAATTTAACAATCTGCATTCCACATCTCTAAACTAAGAAACCATTTTAAGAATTCATTTGATAAACAATATTTCACTTTTTAATTATTTTATTGTTTTACTGTTTAATTTTCGGTTTACAACGGCTGTCCCAATACTCGGGTTATCCATGGCATAAAACTTCCGACGTTTGTTTTCACTTCTTGAGCACTCATAGAACAGCTTGTGGATCCGAACGAGACAATGCCAAACTGCACAAATCGCTGCTTACCCAAATATTCTACAGGTTTGCTCACTGGGCTTCCAGATGTACCTCGGCACAATATATCATTCATATGGGTACAAAACTGATTTTGCTCGACTTTGATGCCGGGCAATCCTTGTGAACAATTTTGTCGATCAGCATGTGCAACACTCACTTCACGCAGTAAATCCTTTTTATTTAAATGTTCCTCGTCATAACTCCATCCAGTTAGGAGCATACTCTTTATAGACTCTAATTGTTGTTGCAGTGCAGAATTCAGTGGCAAGCAGATTGGACTGATGTGTTCTAAATAGATTCGATTTGTAATTAATTTATCCAATCAATTGTGAATTGAATGATCAGCTCACCTTTGAACTCCACTTTTCGGGAGAGCTGAACTAGAGCAATATCATTGTTTCCTAGCGGTGATTTGTAGTCCTCATGTACAAAAACCTTGTCAACGTCGATATCCTCAACGGAAGGAAGACATTTCTCTTTGCTGCTACAATCTGGATCCTTCGATTTATCATGCTCACCTAAACGCACGGATATTCTATAGAAATGTACACAATTAATAATGTGAGAGTTGAGAGAGAATAATCAGTTGATTAGAAGCTTACACTTTATGATTTTTAGCACATTGCGCAGCCGTTAGAACAAAGCCTGTAAATTATATTTAAATTTATATGAATAAATTTAAATATCACATTAATTTTGTGACATTACTTACGATCAGTAATCAGAGTCCCCATACATGCAAAATTGTCTTTATCGTCAAGGCGAATCTTGATCAAAGCCATCCAAGGTCTAGAGCCTAGATTAACTTCGTTATTATTCAGAGTTAAATCCTTTTCATTAAAGTCGCCACAATTCTGTTGCTCCAATATATGTAATCCATTCTGATTGATCTCTATTTGAAGTTGAGAGACAAGTTAATTCTGTTTTACGTCAGTTTCATTATACAGACTTACCCTCAGCTGCGCCGAACCCGATTAGAGCAATAGACACTAATAAAATTAGAACCGACTTCATGTTGAACGAACACTTCGATAGCGACTAGTTCATTCGGGCAGCCCCAGCTTCAATATATAGTCAGTGATTCGCCCAAGTCTACAGATAATGAATTTAATTAGTTTAAATGTATTGTCAGTAATTAATGATAAACCTGAACCGATTTCAAGTTCAGTTCATATCTCCGAGCAATAGCCTGCAATGTTTTGAACTCTCATCTATTGCTTGATTGCAGTAGAGGTGCACAGAGGCGCCATCTGTCATCAAGTATTTGTATTAATATTATTACAGTACTGTGACAGCTACCGAATATTGCTGGAATTGCATTATTATTCTGGTTAACAACCTTGAACCTCTTATTAAAAGTGTTATAATTTATTCAGCAGAAATGTTACCCAACACTGTAAGTTAAGAATTGGAATATGAGATTTGTTTAGAACTGTAATTATAGTATCAAATTCTTTCTTGCAAAACAGATCTCTATAAAAATTATTTTTATAATTTGTACAAATTGTGACTAGGAGAAGAAAAGTTAAGAATTTTTGCAAAATATAAAATAATATTTAATATTTCTTATGTTCTTAGCTTCAATATATGTACATATGGTAAAGAATATAATATAAACAAATTAATTATTTGCTCCATTTGTTGACAAATGAATATTCGAATTTACACAAACAATGCCAAACACTCGAGTTCTGAGCCGCATTGTTTGGGCCCGGTATTTGGCCCGGGGGCTGTAACCTTGAAAAGCCCGGGAGGTGGAAGCTATCAGCGTTTCTGGAGAGACAGTTGAAAGAACTCAATCAAAAGAATTGAGACTTTACGTATTGAGAATACTCGTTTCTGTTGTGATCGAGTGTGTGCAATGGAATATCAACAGGAAACATGCGCGAAATTGTTTGATCAATTGTTAAATTGTTTAACTCTTGGCGGAAAGAGTTCTGTGCGGCTATAAAACTGACATTTCGCCAGCTTAGTAAGCAATCTTTCTTGAAAAAGCGATATGTACTAATAAAATTCCACTCAATATTTTTAAAGATATGAAACTCCTGCTTCGAAGTCGACGGGCTGCAAAAAAGGCTCAAGAAGATGAATTTAACTGCTTGCAAATGACATCAGCAGCGAGAACGACAACAGTTGGTTCAGGTCAAGAGGTCAGAGCTCATGTCAGTGCAAAGATGAGCAGAGGAACTGAAGGGCAACAGAAACAAAGCGCAAATGATAATGGGAAATATGTGAATTGCAGCTTCCAGATGATTAGCTAACTAAATTCTAATGCGCAGTCAATCGATCAATATAAGTCAATTTAGAATAAAATTAAATAAATAATTTCAGAAAAATTATATGGGTGAGACAGCACACGGCTGAGGTGCTTGGGAAATATCAAGTTTTGTTGATTACAATCGGGTGAAACCCCAAGAAAAACTATTAATTGCACTGATAGAGGAAATGTAATATTGTAATAGATAAACAACTTGATTTCTATGCTTCCACATACTGTATGGATGCAAACTGGTTATGAGATAACTAATCTCGGAAATTAATCACTCTACATAGTATAAGAATGAAATGCAATTAAAATATTTACGTTTATTATTGCATTTAATTTGCATAGATAAATACTTAAGTTTAAAACACTAAAAGCTAATCACTTAAGCCAAGTCGCGTCTCGGATGCAAATAGTGGGAGCCAGGATTATCGTCCTCCTGGTAAAAGCTGCTCATAACGATCACCAGGCTGATTCCGATGATGGCTCGAATAACAAAGTCAAAGGCGCGTTTATAATCCGTCATTGCAGCTGGAGATATATCAATATATTGTGGCTGTGCACTTGTCGAACGTAAGAACAGTACTAACTGAACAGTTCTCTCAGTTCGAGACTTTTATTGCAATCGCTGTGCTCTGTGTTTTGCCCAGAATGTGGGAGAGACAGCTTTCGAGATTTGTGGAGAAAACCCAACATTCTGATCAAATTAAATCTCTAACTTGGCTCTTGCTTGTCTGCAGTTGAACTGTGCCACAGTTTCAAGTCAAACTCTTGACAGTCATACAAATTTGTTTTCGTCTCACTCGCTTATTTTTGGCATCCGAGAATTACGTGAGGCGACTCTTAAGTCAAAATTTGCTGCGCAAAATTACAATTGTTTCCCTCTCAGTTGCTTTTGAATGTCGTCACTTTCGGCTGATTACGTTGCAATTAGATTCGATTAGTTTTGTACTGGAACAGCGATTAAACTGGACAAAAATTGCTTTCCATGAACCTGTCAAAATGTAGAGTACTGTGAGACATTTACTCAAATTGTATGCAACTTTTTTGTCACTTACCTCACATAACGTTGAAAGTTTGTTGTGTGACACAAGTTCGAGATTTTTGCTAGAAAACATTGTGGCAGCTGCAACATTTGCAATGCGGAAACCAACAGAAACTGCTTCAATTGTGGCATCTCGTAGCAGTTTCTGAGTTGCGACTACTTCGAAGATTTTTCGTAAACTGAGCTCAAAAATCAATGCCACTCAGGTAGGACATTTAAGCCAGGTAGCTATGATTAGGTCAGGCCGATGAAACTGCACTCGGGGTGGAAAACTGCAAGGAAAGGTCATTGAAAGAGGTTCCTTACAGAGTCATTCAACAATTCCAGACGGCAAATCTAACAAAGTCACGCACACAGGCAAAAAATCTTCAAATCTTTCGTTGCTACACAGAAAAAAAAATCGTAAATTAGCAAAATATGACGATAAAATGGCAACCACTCAGCATTCAAATAGTCCGAAAAGTCTAAATATTGTCTAATCAATTTAATTTTTAGTAATACTATTCAATAAATATGTATATTTGGCATAGTGAACTAAATATTAACTAAATCGAAATGGTTTCCTGCAAATGCACCAGACGCTGTGCATTCGTGAGTTTCCAAGTGACGCACGATAAGGAGGTTATAAAGAATCCAATTCCTAGGAATATTCAGATATCAGATATCAGTTGTGCTACTCAATGAGGAAACTTACCCATGAGCAGAATGGCCTCGGATGTCTCATCTTGCCACGCCTTCGACACAACACAGAGCAGGAAAAATCCGCTGAGCAGGCAAAATGAACCAATGACGACGGCCAATGTTATCAGTATGATAACGGGATCGGGCTCCTTGAGCGTATTATAGGAGAAAAGCGTTTGGCAGAGCGAGTTCTTCTTCAAGTCGTTGCTGGTGGCACTACAAATGGATCTGTGATTAGAGAAATGATTGAACCAAAACATACAAATACGGACCAGGATTCTGCATAGGTAGGCAGAATGGGGGCACTTCTGTTCTCCATGACGTTGCTCGTGGCACTGCCACAATTGGAGGCTGCATAGAAACCAAAGACTTTTGGGGTAGTCTGCGTACTACACTTTCGAAATATGTAAACACAGCTGATGAGTCGCGTGTCTCGCAGAATGCGCAGATGTACTATGGGGTGCATCGATGGTATTTATAGCTGCATAGGAAGTGGCAGATTGGGGCAGACTGAGCAGATCGGCAGCGGAACTAGACAGTCGAGGCGTGATTCTATTTTTATCTCGACTCAATGTGAGTTCAATGCTCTCACAGAAACTGAGTAGCAGGAATACTTAGAAATAGTTAGACACAGATTTACCTTGAAAAATTATATTTATTAACAAACAGTTGTGTTTACAAGCCCATCACTTGGTTGCTATCTTATAGGCAATCCACGGAATGTAGCTGCCAACATTGGTATAAACACCTGGATTGCCATCGCCGCATTCCGATGATCCAAAACTGACGATTCCGAATTGTATGAAGCGCTGTTGTCCATTAAATATATCCACATATATCAGCGGACCACCAGAGTCGCCATTGCAGGAATCCTTTCCTCGGTCACCGGCGCATAATTGAGTTGTCACTATTTCCCTCCTAAAAGATGCTTGACAAGTTTCACGATTCTTTCTAGTTACAAGTGTTTCTAGAGGAACTTCAGACGAGCTCGCGTTTTCTGTTTTTCCCCAGCCAGCTATATAGAAACTGTCCAATCTATCCACATTTCGTTGAAGAGTCTCGTTTACTGGCAAACAAATGGGTCTAATGCTTTCTGTCAAATATTAAATAAAATAAATTTTAAATATGAATTCATATAATTATATTCTTGCCTGTGATTTCCGCTCCGCTTTTGAGCTTCACCAAAGCAATATCATTGTGAGCAGATTTCTTTAAGTTCTGTTCGTGTACGAAAATGCGATCAACTTCAAAATCCTGAACTGGCGGTGCGCATATCTCCCGCCCTCTATTGTGGGTACAATCTGTCTCTGAGGTTATGTTGTGTTCTCCCAAGCGCACTGATAACCTTTGGCGGTATTATTGCATATTTAAATACGATTTCACAGTCGGATTATACTCACAGTTCTTGATTGCTAAAGCAATGGGCTGCAGTCATTATCCAGTCTGTTCGTATATAGAAGTGCAATATGAATTAGTTCTTCAATTACCCATTTTTTGCCTAGTTTACTTACATTTGTGTATAAGAGTGCCGCCACATGTAAATTCCTCGGTGTCGAAACTTGTACGGAACTTAAGCAGGGCCATCCAGGGCCTTGACATTAACTTAATTTCAGTACCTCCGATCGTCTTCCCAGTTGAAAATTTACCACAATCCTGCGAAGACAGCTCGTGAATGCCTTCAGCTACTTTATCTTCACTTTCACAGCACACATGTCCCTGAGGAATATTTGTATTGAGTATATTGAAGTTAACTGACTAATCGACTGAACTTTTTTATGAACGGGACATCCCGAGTTCCTCATGTAAACTCGTTCATCAGAAGTAAACGCAATTCCCTGTTTTTTTCGGTGGATCATATTGGAAATAACTGAACAGCTTCGCAGATGCACACAATATCCAGGCTTTCCATCGTTTCTGATACAAAGTTCATCCTCTGAAATACGTCAGTATATTAATCCAATGTAGATATACGTTAGAATATAACAGATTATATAAATTAAATTCAATTTCACCAATTCGATGTCTTACCATTGCTCTCAGCTGGGGAAATCCAGTGAACTGATACCAGGATCAGAGTACAAATTAATAGAATAGTTCTGAACATTTCGAATGAATTTTTGAAATGGTACTGAGAGGCAACATCAGTTGGATGCGTACTTATATTTTAATATAAAATAACAATACTACAGCTAATCGTTCGTATTTGGTTTCGTATTGTACGAATGCTGCGAGTACTATAATTATACCCGGTAATTAAAAAAGTATAAGGGTATATTGCTTTCTTTAAAATGTATGTTTCCTTGAGAAGAAAGCATCTTTGACATTCTTAATCATCTTTGACATTGTAAATGATAGTCGACAATCGTAGCGTATTTTCTGATCATAAAAACTTTGGACTGTTTTGATCGTGGGTATTTTTCGGACTTCCAGAAAATATGTTTCAAATCAACAACAAAAATACTTTTTAATAGGGAATTTTAGCAGTCTAAAAGTAATGGAAACAAATTAAAGAAATATATAAATATTTGATAAGCTGCCAACATTCATCTGTCTATATGTTATTTATAAGTATGTTATTTGTGAGCCACTTGAGCGTGAGAATTATTATCAGTAGTTTTAACTCAGACATTCTTATTTACTGATTGCGATGTGATACGATTTCCATGTAACTTAATTTATTTTTATTAATATTAATACTAAGCTAACTGATAAACTTTGTGGAACAACTAAGGGACTCGTTGCAAGTCTATGGCATCTGTCAGTGCGGCAATAAACAATTATTAACATTGTTGCACTCGGTACAGACGATTCGCAGCACATTATTGCCACATGAGAAAGACTTTCGATTGGAAGACCAAGTAGATCTGAAGACAGCTATGGGCAGGGGGCACGTCCGCAGCAGTGGCATGCGACATGCGGCATGCGGCATGTCGTCGTCTTAGTTACATTGTAAAACGTTTTATTGTCGCTGGCAGCTGGCGACGATTTGTTGCTGCCCCAACTCCATTAATGCCACAGCTGAGATGCTGCAAGTCCTGCCAACTCCTGCCGACTCCTGACAACTCCTGACAACTCCTTGGTAAGGTGTTAGCCGGCGGCACGACGCTCACTTGACGACAACTGTTATGCTTATCGGATGCTTTGTGAATACGAATTTGGTCAATGATGCCGCTTGGGATGGAAGCTGCCTCGCATCCATGGATGGAGATGTTTGGTGTGGGAGGCTGTGGCAAATTGCTGTCGATTGTACTCGTAACTTACTGTGGGCGTAGGTGCCAACTGCCTTAAAGCCACTCACAAAGTTTGCCCATAAGATAGACTTAACTCGAGTAAGAATGAGGCACAAACAATTGAATCGAGCCTGACTTGCAAATACCTTTACTCAATGCATTTCAGACAAGTTTCAACTTGCTTTGTCTATTTTATTTATTTATTTATTAATTGTAAATTATAAATTAAAAATTAAAATTAAAAAAATTAAATTAATAAAATCAATTAAAGCTCAAAATGGAGCACACAAGAACCCAATCAGACCAAGATATAATTAAGGAATATTTAGCTGGTCTATAGGGTTTAATTTTTAAGAGTGACTTACTTTCACTTATACATCATAATGACAGCAAACAGTAAATAAGTCGGATATACCCATTCTTCTCTTTACCCGGTATGGGTATTATACACATAAAGAAAAAAATAAAACGGCCAGCGGCAAATGGACAAACTTCAGTGTGATTAAATCGGGTGGCGGACTCAGTCAGGAGGGGATTGTGGATAAGAAAGGTTAAGGAGAAGGGATGCGATAAGGGTAGGGGTATGGGTAAGGGTAGGGGAAAGGGTATGGGCAAGGTCTGTGCTGGAAATCTTATCGTCGCACAAGAACTCGTTTCATTTTAGTGCCGCAATCAGCGCTGCTCACTTGCAATAGCCGGGCAAATATTTTACTTTTACTCTTTCGCCTCAGTTAAGTTGCTTTTGCTGATGGGAAAGGGGAAAGTGGGGTTGGGGGGTTGCCTAATGCGATGCGGAAAGTGTGCCACAAGCATAAAGCGCCAAAAGACGCTGACAACGGAATCAAACACAAAAGGGAATAAGGCAACAGACACAACGAAGGGTGAGGAATGGCGAGAGGGAAGGGGGCTGTCCAGCTGCCAACAAACTTAAAATTAAATTAGCGTACTTTTTTCCTGACTAGCTGCCACCCGGCAAAAGGTATCCGTATCCGCATTTGTACACAGGAAAAAAAATCAATCTAAAATTTTAGTTGAAAATTATTGATTTTACCATGTATTTTTGTTATTGTTTAATTATCATTAAAATTATGATTTTACTGAAAAAATTCCTATACGGCCCTGATAGTCAAAATATTTGCGGAGAAGAAATTGGAAAGAACTCGGCTTAAGAAAATCCGGGCTAACCGAACTTCCGACATAGGATTGATTTTATCTCGGTATACCGGATTTTTTTCTGTGTAACATCCCAGCTTCTCCAACTTCATATCCATCTCCTCCTTCCTTTTCCATACTGTCTGTTTCGCTCACTCGATGTCAGTGTCACTGGCGCTACTTAGCCAAATTAAAATGGCCGAGAACTTTTCTTTTTTCACCAGGAACTCGCATTTATGCTTGTTTAAGCAAATGCCGTGTTATCACTCGACTCCGGCTTCAGCTCACAGCTTCCAGATTCAGGTTCGAGGTCCTTCTCCATTTCTGTCTCTTTCTCCGTCTCCGTCTCCGTCTGCGTCTGAATCTTCGGCTGCAGTCGAAAGGATAATGCGCGTAATTGTTGTCCGTGCCTGGCAATTGGCATAAAAAGTGCGGCCATAAAAACAGTAAGCTTTAGTCCCTTAGCCCAAGTCCCTCAGTCCTCTCTCTCCACACTTACAATATTTGCATGCAACGCTTGAAAGTTTGTTTGCCACACAGACTTGAAAAAATACCAAGCCGACTGGGAATTTGAGCCAAGATTTACACAGAAAACGAACAATTAATCGAAATTCCCAAATCATCAGCTTATGATTCATTATATTGCAATAAGCTAATTTTATAGATAAGTGGACAGTTTTTTCACTTTTTTTTCTTTGTTTGCGTGTGACATGTGCCATGTGGCACTTTAATCAAATGCGCATTCAGTTCAGGCTGTTAGAAGAGCAGCTGCAAATTGTTTGTCCAAGTACTACAACTTTCGCTCTCTTTATTCGCCACTCGACACATATCCGTCAATAGCTGCTTCCTTCCCTTCTGGCCAATGCAGATGCTCTGATAAAGTCATTATCAGACTCGGCAAACATTCGAGTCGAGTGCGCTCGATTCTCGAATGTGGCTTATGGTCAGAGTTGAAGATTCCTATACTCTGCATTACGCAAATATCAACATATTGAACATTTCAATTTCTGCGCATTTTAAATATGGAAATTTTATACAAAACTTGTCATTGAATTTAATATCTCATATATTTTAAGCATATGTTTATTTTAACCACATATTTTTAGTGCATTCTATATCTTATATATCACAGGCATAGCAGAGTTTCAAACGCTTTAAGGAAAGTGTGTTTTTTCCATTTAAAATATGATTGGTTTGCTTGAGAGTTTCATCAATTCTCGTTGTCTTGCGAAATTGCCAAGTAAGTGGGTGATTCATATGTGTACAAACACAGACAAGGACATATGTGTGTGTCTAACAGACATAATACATCAAAAATATTGCCATAAAATATGTCAAGACAAGCTCAAAATATACCACAAGCTATGCAGAGTTGCGAGAGCAGCTGAGTGACATCGATTGACATTTGCAGCCCAGAACGAGACCCAAGAATATGGAGAGGAACAAAACAAGCCAAGGCATTGGTCGCAGCAGCTGCAGGAGTGGGAGCAGGATAATGAAAAATATTTCCATATTGCAAATAAAGTCATTTTAGCTGGCAAGCCATGGGAGCACAAGACATAGACATAGCAAGACAAGGCAGTCGTAGTGCTAACCCTTGTCAAAAATCATGAACATTGTCAGCCCTTGCCTCTATCTCTGTCTCAGTCTCTTCCTCTATCTCTGTCTCTGACTTTCCCTTACCTCTTTACCTAAGCCACGGCACCTGAGCACCTTGTTTTTGCAGCAAAAGCAGAGCATATTTCAATTTACGAAGACGGAGCAGTAGAAGGAGCTTCAGCTATTCTGGCAGTTGCCAAAAAGTCGACTACACGCGAGGGTTTCTCAAGGAGTTAGCAGTCGAACAAGAGAGTCAATCGAAACAAAGACTGAAAACTATATTTAAACTCATTATTGTGAGCACCATTATTTAGCACTTCAACTGAAAAATCATGAAATAATTTATCATAATATTGTTTAAGGTTTTGGATATATTTTATTAGTTTTTTTCTTTGCTCCATTACCCCATTCTTTGCCCCATTATTTTATGCGACATTATTTGAGTCTGTAACAAACCAAACATTTAATAATTTTTAAAAATCTTGGCTTGGACTACTCAAAATATTTGAATTTATGCTGTTACACATTTTTTATATTGGTTGAGTAATGAATGAAATTTAAAATAAAATTATAAAATATAAATAATATAATTATAATAAATAGTTGGCTACACGTTAAGCGACCCTCGCTGATGTCTAGCTTGGGCAAAGACTTGTGTTTTTGTTGCTGCTTTGGCCGTGCTAAAAGTTTATGCAAATTCATTTCAAGTTTGCGCCCGACTAGCTGCATCATCTTCCTGCTGTCTTTATCCCTATCTTCATCATTATCATCATCATCATCATCATTATCTGATGCCTGATGTCTTGCTTAGGTTGAGGTTGAGCGACCTTAAGCCACAGAGGCCAGCGAAGCGTCCATGTTGATGCTCTAACCATTGCATAACATTTTGGGCGCATTGCCATGAACATCGTCAAGAAGTTGTTGTTGTAGTTGTAGTTGTTGTTGTTGTTGTTATAGTAGATGTTTGTTGTCCGTAAGTGTCGGCATTCGCATTATTACAATTATTACGTTGATGTGCACAGCTTCACTTTGCGGCTCGGCGTCGAATCACGAGTTGCCGAACTCTGCTCTCTGTGTTGTGTGTGTTGTGTGTGTGTTGTGTGTGTTCTGTGTGTGTTGTGTATGTTGTGTGTGTTGTGTTCTGTGCTTGGTTGCAGCCTGTTTGCATATTTGTGGTCTGGTGTGCGGTTGTAAGAGTCAGTTCGCAGTGTTTGTTATAGCGCTGACTGTTGCCGAGTCCACTTCACTGCAATGTCCATTGTTGTGCAACGTGGCGTATACGCAATTTGCCATATTGGTCAATATTATGCCAAGTTACGCGCAATTTCGTGGTCGTAGCATCCATTAGCTTTGAGCCAACACCATTGACATTAAAGACTGTAAGACTGTAAGACATGCCACATGCCACATGCAACTGTTGCAAATGCCAGCCAATTTCAATGCACTTCACTCACAATTACGAGTAGTTTACAGACGCTGTCCAGGCAGCTTGACAGCTTTGTCAGGCTCACTCTGTTTAATTAATGACAGCGTTGGTGAATGCAAACATGAAAACAGCATTCATGCATCAATATGGCTGACTTTTAATTACCAGTGGGCGGTGCAGGGGGGAGGGAGGCTGGCAAAGTTTTGACTGGCACAAACAATGGCCAGGCACTTGAGACTTGTTTTCTTTGTTTCATGTGCACCCAAGCGCCTCCAACTCAGTCTCCATCTCCACCTCCATCTCCATCTCCACCTCCTCTTCCTTTTCCGTCTCTTTCTCCGTCTCCGTCTCCGTTGCACGTGCAACCCTTTGCTGGCACAGTGGGAAACTTGATTAAATTTCACTCCGTCTCACAATCAGTGGCACTTGAGAAGCTCCAAGCATAAACCACGCTCGTTTAATTTCAACTCAAAGTCTAAGCAGTAACAAGAGCCAATTCAATAAAAATTAAAAAAGAAGCCAAGCCGAAGGATGTAAGCGAATGTTGGAGCCAAAAGGACGCAGCAGCAATCACAAGCGGCAAGAGCGGGCAAATAAACTTGAAGAAAATTAAAAGTGGCAACCGAGCTGAGGAGACTCCAACTCAATTCAACTCAACCCATAACCATAACCAGAACCAGACTCCGAGTCAGAGTTGGGAACAAACTCAACGCAAGTTGCCAGGCAAGTTTTTGGGCTAAGGACCAACAAGGAGCTGAGGTACAGGAAACGTATCGACTTAATTGAACAAATCGCAGTAAACGAGCCGTAAATTTTTAATATGTTTCGGTTTGCGTAAATAAAAGCTGACGCAGACTTTCCTGGACTTTGTCCTAAATCAAATGGAAATGCGGTGAAGGTCCAACTGAGAATTAATAAATTAAATCAAGAAACAAAACGAAATTACAACGATGGCAAATCCATTTAATTAGCAGATTCTCTACCCTTTCCCTTCTCCTTCTCCTTTCCCATTCCCAACTCCTTCCTCACTCTTCCGCTTCCCCTGCCTTCTATGTGCACATCTACTTAATTACTTGCGGCGGCTGCTGTGGCTACATTTTGACTGATTAAAACGCAAAGCAAATCCAAAGTCCGACCAGGTTTTCTCAACTTTAAGCTTTGACATTTTGACAGTAAAGCCAGTGAAGGGCGAGGGGGTCAGGAAAAATATTTTCTTTGCTCAGTGTAGCGCAAGTCGATGTGTCTGGTCCCAAACGTTGCTATCGTATTTGCTCTCATTTAGCTGTTGGCCAACTCGAGGCTTCAAGTGTTAATTCAACCAGCTGCCCAGACATTTGGCCAGACCGTCAGTTAGTCATCTCGTCGGTTAGTCTGTCAGACAGCCGAGCTTTGTTTTTGTTTTGCATTGAAGGCGTCTTGGACTACGGCTTAGTCGTTGGTCTAGACCGGGTTTGAGTTGGCGTCAGTTTCAATAAAATGTTTCTTTTTCGTGCAGTCAAGACGATACGAACATTTCTCTTATTGAATTGAAGTTTAAAATTATATAAAATATTATTTAATTTTATTTCACAAATATGATTTTTTTTTTAAATATAGTTCTATGTAGTTTGTTACTTTAAATATTTTGTAATTGACCTGATTGACCTGGGCTTTTCTCAATCCTTGCAGCAAATGTTAAATCAATTATAATTTTAGTTTAATTTAGAAAATTATAAGACAGCTGAAAAATCGAGTAGACTCTAAGTAAATAAATAAATTATTAAATAAATATATAAATAAATAAATTAATTAATAAGCAAATATATAAATGCATAATCATCCATGAAGCAATGAATAAATATTTGCGTCCAAGCTTAAAATAGAAAAGACACACAAATGCAAACATATGCTTCGATTTATGGACCAACCGAAAGAAATGCTGCCAATGTTGAGAGCGGGTGAGAGGGAGCTGGAGCTGGGGGCGGGATTTTAACAGTTCGAGTCAGATCATTAATCAAGTAATCTGCTGCAAATCTTGCACATACGCGTACTTGTATTTGACTTGAACTTAAATGCTTAGCGCAGCTCAAATGCCAGTCAGCAAGAGCTAAAACAAGAGAGCCAAAAACGGAAAACGGAAACGGAAATGTAACCAGAGCATAAAAAATGCTCGTTTCGTTGTGTGTGTATTTGTGTGTGTGTGTGTAGGGGAAAAATTGTCATTGTAATAGTAATTTATTGTTGCAAAAACTTTGCCTGCCGCCAGTCGTTGTCGCTGTCGAAGGCGTTGCAAATGCGAGTGCGAGTAAAAAGTAAAGCGAGAGAGAAAAAAAATAGAGAAGAAAATCCGCAAAGCATTTGACATTTGACATATGCGACTCGTTTGACATACAAGCAAATTACATGGAACTATTTGTCTTGTTGGTATAAATCGCATAAGCCTGAAGCAACATTGCGACCACAAGCTGAAACCGGACCAGGCCAAAATCCCAGAAACTAGCACAAAATCAGATTCAAACACTGCGTGAAATGGGGCGCATGAGTGATGTACTGGCAAATGAATTGTAGTCAAAAACGAAGCGGCTATTAAAATCTCTGATATTACCAGTAAGAGGCTAGAGAGTGTGCGAAAGACAGAGAGAGAGAGAGAGAGAGAGAGAGAAGAAGATGGATAAAGGGAGATGGGCAGCGTGAGAGTTTTACTTTAGTTTTGGCAGTTTTTGCTGTTGGCCCAGAAAAACTTTCGATGTGGCTTTGCCTTAAATGTTGTTGTTGTCGTTGTTGCTGTTGTTGTTCGTGTCGTTGTTGTGGTGCGATTGCTGCACATTGTGTGTAATTTCGACTGCATTTTGCATTAAGTAAAATGTTTTAATTAAAATTGAAAAACTTTTCCAATTAAAGCGCAGCAAAAACTACTTGTACCACAAAAATTATCAATGCCTTCCCCACACCAACCCCGAAACGATAAGGCCAACAACAACAATTGTCCCTTGCAATAATAATAATAATAATTCTAATAGTTGGAAATGGTTTATGCAATGCAAATTAAATTGAATTTAGAGAGTGAATCGCTTTGGCCCAACACTTGCGAATAAAGGGCAAATTAATTAGCAGCTAGTGCCAAGTTTGCCATTAACTTGGCTATAATTTCGTTTGAGAACATGTTTAAGTTTTCAACTGTAACTGAAATGCAGCTAATTGGCTAAAGGAACCCGGAAAAGAAGTTCTTCCGGCAGGCAACTTGATACAACACGGTTGGCAATACATTTTTTCCTTGCTTAAAGCTGGCCATAAATAACAGGGCCAACAACGGTAACTGCAGAGGGTTTTGTACCCAGTCCATGGCCATTGCAATTGCATCAATAATAATAATAATAATCATATATGCAAGCACTTATATATTTTTTTTAAATATGTGCTCTGAATGCGATGCAATGTATTCAAAAGGGAATGAATCTCAGCCTGAGTCGGAGCCTGGGGCTGAGTCCCCACCTGGTCGTCTTTTGCAATCGCAATCACTCACCTGGCCTCACACAGATTGAGTTTATGTGCTCGCTGTGCCGTTCATGTGATTAAGAGCCCAGAACGGGGAGCTTGAAAAGGCTGCGGTCATAATGCTGCATATTTCATAGCGACTGCAAATTGCTAGGAGGAAACTGCGCTTTCATTGCAATTAAGCTCCGCTCTGCTGTGGCCCCAACCTGGCTTGATAGCGAAAAAAGAAACCATCGCGGAAATGCGACCCTGTCAACCCCCCTGCCACACAGTCGCAGTCCACCACGCAGCATGTGGCACATTAAATTGCACAATCTGTGGCTGCAACCTTGCCGTTTCTTCCCCTTCCTCTTTTGGTGTTATTTTTCTTTATTATTTTGCATGTGGCACAAGGACATTTATATCAGCCAAATTATATTTAATGCCAACTAACTGGGTTATCTATTCTATCTGCCATTTAACTGTCTTCAAATGCTCTCAACTTTCCCATCAACTTGCGAGCATAAAAGTTAGCCGACTTTGCATTCACATTAGCATATACTCGTGTGCCTCTCAGATACTCAGACAAACTTGCAGTACGCTTAAGCTGCAACTAACTAAACTTTTAATAAGCATTCAAGTCGCTTACACGGGCTAAACTTTGTCACACTGCATATACCCGCATCGAACTCTGTTTATCGGGTATAACAAACGGATTAAAATATTTGTGTTTGCTTGCTCAATTTATTAGTTATTTTGGGAACTGAAAGTCCATAATTTGTAGAACTAAAATAAATAAAAAATAATTATAGAATAATTACTTCAAATGTGTGTAATATATGCAATTCTTAATAGCATATATTCCTTTTCCTTTTAAATTTAAATACCTTTCCATTATACTTTTTATTGAATAAAACTGGCAATATTGATAGGGTACGGGTATAAAGTAGTTCAGTTTCTATTTGGAATACATGAGCTAGGCAGCAACAACGTCTCTCTCTCTCTCTCTCTCACAAACTCTGTCTTCCTCTGTATCTCTCTCTCTGTCTCTCTCTCTGCTTGCGCTTCTCTTTAATTCACCTGAGGCACTTGACCCTGTTACCTGCCCCAACTTGCTGTTCAATTAGCACAGTTTAACCAGAGTAGCCACTCGAAATGTCCTGCTTATGTTATACAAGGATATGTATTGTATATATGCTTAGATATATGCAGGGTATTTATACCATATTTATATGTGCAGTTGGATTTGAATTTCGAGTGCTGGCCGAGTTGGTCAAGAGCATCGCAATGCAGTTGTATGAATGTAATGTTTGGTAAGAGAAGAGAGATGCCTTGAAGGAGCTTAGCCATGGTTTAGAAAGAATCAGGAATCTGCACTTGTATTTTGTGATTCAGCTGGCCATTTATCAGCCATGAAAGCGCGTTGAAAGTTTGGCGAGTGAGTGTTTTATTTTATTATTTTTTTTTTGGTAACGGGTTTAACGGATTTGGCCTGAAGAGGCAATGCATTGCACTTTTTGGGCTGCAGCAGCGTTCAGATTTATTGCATTCAACTTTCGTGTGACTTTCACAAGAAACTTTTATGTCTCGAAAACTTTTCAAGTTTACTTAAGAAACAAAAGTTTTGCCCGCTTTGCTTTTCATTTTCCTGCTCTCCTTTATTTTTTTAGCCTTTTCCAAAACGAATTTATTGCCAAAATCTTCGAGTTGCGAGTGTGCAAAGCTCAAAGCCTAAAATGAAGTGTTGGTAATAATGTATAAATTATGCGCATTAAATTTTAAGCGTTTACCACACTAAATCATCGAGCACTCAAACAAGGCATAAACAAAATGGCTGCGTCTTTAGTTTTGGGACCTTATTAGATACGGTATTGCGAGGGATGCTTTCAAAGTTGGCAAACGAACTTTTTGCGTTGGCTGTATGCTAGATTAATTGCAAAATTGTACATCGGAAAATATTTTTCATTCTTCGAGCTGCCCTCGCATGTGTGTCTGCAACTTACCCAGAAAGTTGTCTATTTTTCACACCATTAACGACGCCAAGTGAAGCTCATTATGAAGATGATAATAATGGGCTTGCATGTTGCGGTTTTATATTCATTTATTTTCGGCGCCGCCATGTTCGGCGTCTGCTTCCGCCGGAAGTAAACAAGCGCACACTCGATTGCCGTCAACTACAGAGAACGTGTTGTCGCTGTTGTTGGTGCTGTGGTTGTTGTTTTTATTGTTGCCGTAGTCATTGTCCGCCATAAATCATTTGATTTTGGACGCGTGAAAGTCGACTTCCTTTCGGCATTGGCTAATGAAAGCCGCATATCATATCGAATGCTGTGAAAAATATCGATTATCAATAAATAGAACTGCTGTGTCGGCTCGAGTCTGTGGCACGTATTTCATGTCAAAACCCACAAAAACCGAGAGCTGAAAAACCAAAAAAGCCCAGCACATTCATAACTCAAAAACTCGCATTAGAATTATTAAAATGCCTGCTGTGGTTTCTTCCGCATGGCATACATATCGCATCTCCCATCTCGTATCTGCTCGAATCTGCCACATTCATATATAAACTGACTACATACTAATACTATGTTATATATATGTGGCATTTCAGTTGGCTGACTGCGCCATTTAGCAAATTGAAAATATTGCCACTGGCTGCTGTGGGAAGCATCCAAAAACGAGACCAAATATAAAGGGAAAACGTTACCGAAACTGAATCTCCGACAGCAGCAGTAGTAAAATGAGTGCTACACGTCGCATTTATGCCAAATAAAATCAATAGGAAAAGTAGCACACAAATGGGAGAGGCTTTTACATTTGAAATATTAGCAAGACCCAAATATTTTTATGGCAAATATACGTTTTTTCTTTCACATATTGCTCTTCTCTACACTTCACAGGATATGAGTGAGAGTTCCTTTTCCCCATGCAAAGCAAACAAAATGTGTTGCATACTTTGTGGCTGCACATTTAATCAAAATTCGGCACACAACCTTAAATCATTGCATACTTTTGGGCGTACCCATAAAACATTTTTAAATAAAATAAATGGCACATTTAAGTGCAGGTAGGTCACCAGGTTTTTGGCATTTGTGCTTTTACAGATTGTCTCCTATTCAAGCCATTTGGGTTTTAAGCCCCTTGTATAAAAATTTAAATTAATGAAATTTAGAAATGGAGTCTGTTTTAATGCACATATAATATTTTGACCATAAGACTTATTAGTTAATTTTTTTCTCGTATCGTAATTGAATTAAAAAGTGCTATACATTGTTATTAAAATATCTTAAAAACATATACTTGTTAGCCTGAGGAACTGACTCATTTTATACTCAAAATCAATTAACCTGAATCATTTATCCTAATAAAATAATCGCTGGCAACTCAGAGGAATTTGTTAGTTAATGAAAATTTATTGGAATTGGCTTACAGACCCTTTCAATTTGCTGTTTATTGCTACTTGTCGTTTTGGGGCTTCATCGATACAATAACCAATAAGCAATGCCAGTTGCAAGTGGTGCCACAAAACGTGGGTAACTGGGAATATTGCTGCAAAGCCATTTAAATGCAGGAAATTGAATTTTCAAACGAGCCTTTTGAGCATTTAATGGCAATGGAAACTGTGACGTGATGTGTTGTGATGTGAATGATATGAACCAATGCGAATCTGAGATGTTAACTGAAGGGATTCAGTCGATTGACCATGTTGCAAGCTCGCTGCCATTTCAATTAAGTGGAAAAGAAGAAGAAGAAGCGAAACACAACTCACAACTCACAGCTGAAGTGTGAAGTGTGATGTTGGAAAATGGCCATATTGTATGTTAGTATTATATGCGATGTTTGCCGTCAACGGTTTGCACTGTCGGCTGCAATTTCCTGTTGCCACACGTCTGTCGAGCGGAAATTATGGCACGCCCATTTTAATCATTCGTCATTTCCGGCGGCGCGTGTGCAGTGCCAGTTGCTTGACATAAATACCCAAAAGCTCAACTCCGTTTGAGTGCCAACACTTCAAAGTATTAACTATTTTGTGCTAGGCAGGTGAACTGTGTGTAAGGGGGGAAACAGGGAGAGGGAGTGCCACATTATGTCAAAGTTTAGCAAGTTACCTGCTTAACTTGTTGGCCTGTGTTGGTCAAAAGTGCAATCCATGCCCGGTACTAATTGCACTCTGCTCTGCTGCATCCTGAGAGGGGGGACAGCATAAGAATGCTGCTTGAAGAGGGGGCGGGAGGGCGTGGCCGCTAAGTAGGCAACGCCACACGACAAATTCCGTTGGCACAGAAAACCACGCGAAAATTTATGGTTTCAATTAAAAGTTTCACCATTTCCGTTCATTTGCGGCACAAACAAGCAGCCAGCGGCTGCCCAATTCAGCATAGGCGTTGCCCCACTATAGGGGGCGTGGCCCAGTTGGTGGCCCCAAACGCAATAAGGTAATGAGCTTTTCCCTGCCCCCACCTCCCTCTTGTAAGCCTGGACCGTGACCAGGACGCTGCGTACAACAAAAAGCACAGAAAAACTTGTTACTTTTTCAGCGCTTAGGAAATGGCAAAAGTTTTTCGCATCCGTTTCGTAATAAAATTATAATTTATTTTATATTTGTGCGTTTAAATGCCATTTCTATAGAAGCTTAGAAGAAAGTTTTCAAGTTGTTCTATCAGTCAGAGGCGTTCAAAAAGATTTTTACTCTCTCCGAATCAAAATCTGCTCGGTTTGATCATTAATGAATCACTAAAAATGGACTGTAGCTAATGTATTTTTAATATGAAGGCATTTAGGGAAAGCAGCCAGAACGCTCGCAAGCTGTGGCAAAGTGTCTAAGCCAATCAGTTTTGTGGCCAAGTAAATATTTTGTTAACATAATTGCATAAATCACAGTCAATTTTTCATATCACACGCTTCCATGCGATAATTTGTGTGTGTGTATGGGTGATGGTGGGGGTGTGAGGGTGTATGTGTGTGTGTGTGTGCGAGAGTGTGGATGTGTGATTTGGCCTCGGGGCCAGACTTTGGTGCAGGCGTTGGTAATGATGGCGCTTGTGTAAATAAACTGTCAGTTGATATGAATTCAACCATCACTCATACGCACCGTAGAATGATAGCCTTGTGCAAGTGTGAGACAGAGAGATGGAGTGAGAGAGAAAGTGAATGAGGGAGTGCTTTGCCACTCGCTGAGATTGTGTGTATATGTGTGAGCAAATTACCACGCTCGTACGCACTTCTGACAACAACAACAACTACAACAACAGAATGTTTGGGAAAAGGGACAGGCAAAAACAACAAACGAATTTTCGTTTGCTTCCGCTTCCGTTTTGCGCTTCGCTTTACCGCCTGTGCCATATGCAATCATAATGAAGACATTTCCGACTCATTGGACGCCAAAGCAACAGCAATGTTAACTGAACTTCAGACTAATGAAGCCATCAATGCTGCACATTAAACATTACACAAAATGTGCCAACTCTGACGTGCATAATTGATGCAAATTTATCGCTGTTTCAGTCTGTCTGGCCTTAACACTTGGATGCAGTCTTTCTCTTTTTTACATGTTCAAATCTGTTGCGAAATAAAGCAGTCAAAAAAATAATTGCCCATTGATTTTGCATGCAGATTGAATTGAGGTGTCACACACACACACACAACAATTGACACTGCGGCAGACAATAAATACGAGAATTTGTTATTTGTATTTGCAGCATTCTCTTCAGTCTCAGACTCAGTCTCAGTTTCAGTCTCTTGGACAAGTTGCGACTCTGCAGCGCTTTAAAATTGATTTTCTTCGAGCGCTCCCAAATGTATGCTACACTTTTTGCTGTCCTTTCTTTTGTGCGCCTTTTTGTTTCCAGCTAGCGAACAGGACACGACAAATTGCTGGAAGCAGGAAAACTTATGCGCATTGGGCACAAGTCAAATTGCATTTAAAGTGACAAATGTGGCCGGCTTAGGTGGGCAGGGGTAGGGGCCGTGTTGGGAGATTGACCAAAAAACGAAGCCAACAAACACGTGCTAAAAATATTTCCTCAGCAAACAAACCCAAATGGCAGTTAACTTCCTTTCCATTCCATTCACATTTCTTTCCCAACAGGAAGCGGGCATTTTTCATGCTTCGGTCTTTGGTCAGTTGCCTGCTGCTTCTACTTTTTCTTCAGCTACGCCCACACATACTCCCCCGGCTGGAGGCGTGGCCCTGGACGACCCGGCATTAGAATTTATCGCTGTCAGCACATGGAAGAGCGCCGTGTTTTCTCTTGGCGGTTTTTTGTTTTCGGCTCTGGCTTTTGTGCAAAAACTGTCGCCCTAACGCTACATGCGGGATGTGAGGGGTAGGGGGGAAGGGGAATGTAGGTTCACTTGCCAAAATGGGCCAACAAGGCGTTTCTAGTTGCTGTGTGTGTGTGTGTGTGTGTGTGAGAGTGTGTGACATGTGCACAGTTTGACTTGGGACTTTTTCGCTTTTGTATACCCAACACAATATCAAAATGGAGTTGTTCAGGATACTGAATTGAAATAAATATGATCTCTTAAATCAATGTTAAGTTCAGTATATATTTATTAGCAGTCTGTTAAATCTTTAACATTTTATTTCTGTTAATGCTTATTTCCATTTCCTCCCGAATGTACGAATTTGATCTTAACACACAACTTGAAAAGCTATTAAATAATTATCATTAACAGACTGTTATTTAAATTTACAGAGTATCTCTTGGTACAGCAACCTACAGTTTTGCTAGACTATGTTGCTGAAAGAAAGCAAATGGTATTGTGTCTTGGGGTACAAGCAGTGCACCTTGAGACAGCTTGATTAATGGCATTGTTTGACTGTCAACAAGATCCATTTCAGCTTGACATTGATAAGCAGCCAAACCACCAGAACCAGCAAAGGCATTTAAGACAACAACCATATCAAAGTGCTTTACATTTATAATAAACTGTTAAATTTCTTAAGATGTTCCCCTTAGTCCAATGTTCAACTCACAGCGCTCCAATTAGCAGAGGATGTTGGCGAAACACTTAAGAGCAGGCTGTTATATCATTTATCAGTCGTTTCACTGCAAAATAATTAGGCTTATTAACAGTGCGTGCAATGGGTATTCGTACTTGAAATTGTTATTGTTATTGTCGAGAAAAGTTGCGCCCGAAAACTGGAAATTAACTCAGAAATCTGTTGTGAGCTCATTGTCAGCATGAAAAGTTTTTCGTCCTCCCCGCATCCCGTTCCTTTTCCATACTGAAAAGTTGGCCGAATACAAAACTTTTTGAATGCAAAACTTTTGGGCGAGAATTACAATCGTGATAAAAATTATGAAAATATTTTTGGAATGTGCAACTTGCGACGGCGACAACTTCGCATAAGCAGCAACAAATTTGCAGCTGCAACAAGCGGCAAGAAATTTATAAATAAAGTGAAACTCTATTATGTGGTGCTTGAAAAAGACTATTTTCAATCTTAACGCATTTAATTTGATACATTTTTATTTTTGTTGCATAAATGATGACAAAAAGTCTGAAGGGAACTCAAAATAATACGCATACGCCACGTGCAACATGCACATCGCTTGCCTACCTGAAGCCCTAGAAACTGCCAAGCTACACGTAGAAATGCAGAAATATTCAATTGAAAAACTTTTGTAATCAAACTATTGGAATTGTGCACAAACACACACACACACATAGACTCACACAGTCAACTGCATCGAAACTATTGGCTGGGTAGGGAAAACTCATAAATCCGAAGCAAAAACTATTGGCAGTTGCACACGGCGAGCTTTGGGTTTCGAGTTTAGATTTGGATTTGCAATATAAGCGAAACAATGCCAAAGTTATTTATGTATTCATATATTTATTTAAAGCTCGCATTGCATTGTTCTACATTTGCAATTGTCTCCAAATTCTCCTATTGTCATTTTGACTTGTCCTTGTTTTTTTAGTTTGTAGATTGAAAATATTGGAATATATATTTGATTATAGTATTATTAAGTTACATATGGTAAGTTTACCTTTTTCTCTAAGTGAAAAGTTACTTTTTTAATATGGGAATTTCTCTTATTAATTTAATTTTATATTTTACTTTCTCTTTCGCTAAACTCGTTCATTATTTTGATTAAGTATCCTTTTTGACGGCCTTTGTCTTGTTAGTTGATAAATGTACAATATTAGAGAATATATTTGATTTAAGTATTATTAGGCTTCCTATTTATAGTACTCTTAGTATTTATTCTGGATAAGATCTCAGCTGTAGATTTAATGGCATTCAAATCAAGACCAGGATAAAGCCAAAGACCGATGCCAAGGCGTATCAAGTCTGTCGCAATATTTAAACGTCTGCTGTAAATATTTGATGCCTAATTGAATCATTCATTCAGTTGCTCATTGCTCGGGACACACACACTCACACACATACACACACACACTTGCACTGACTGCCTAGCCGACTGACTGACACGCCCACTGAGGCAATTGCCCCTTCGCTCAACGAGTTGATTTGAATAAATTTGAAATTCTGCTGAGTCTGCTCTGGAAGCATTTAACCGCCAGGCAACCATTCTCTCATTCTCCCACCTTCTCCCATTCTCCCTCTCTGCCATTCTGTCTGTTTTGCCAGTTTACCAGTTGGCCAGGCTGCCAGCCTCGTCTGCAATTTGTCTGTCAGCTGACGACATTTAGGCGTGGCACAGAGGCTGTGCAGGGCGGCTGGGGCATTGTGTGTTGGGGAAGTGGCATCGACTTGACTCTCAATTTGGCTGTTGCAGCTGCCGCAGCTGCCTGCACTGCATTTTATGGCATACTTTGCGGCGCATTATGCGGCGCGCGACAAAACGAGAATTGTGCAAATTAGCGCTCGTCGTTTGCTTAACACTCATCAATATTTGCATTTCAATTAGCGACAATACGAGCACTAGTATGGCAAACATGGCTTACAGTTCCCTCCCCCCCAAAATGCACAAATTGTAACTGCCTTGCTCTCCTCTTTCATTCTTCAATAACTTTACACAATATTCAGCACAAAAGTTGTTCAGTTTTCGATGTTTGGTCTGTTTGAGTAGCCGATGTAATAATCAATGTCATAATTATCCACAAGTTAAGCCTTGCAGTGTCCTCGAGTTAAATTCTCAGCAAATATTTACACATGTTTTGTGATGCATTTATTGATTTCAGCAGTAATTAGCTAAGATTAATTAAGGTCAAAATAATTTAATTGTTGTTTGTATGTTGACTAGTTTAAAATGTTGCCAAATTTATTTAAAGCTTTACGATTCTTTTAAAGTTCAAAAATGCATAAACTTATAAAGTAAGCTTATAAAAATTTACTGAAATAACTGAGAGCTTTATAAGCAGCTTTCAATGTCGATTAATACATCCATTGTATAAATATTTAAAAAGCGTATGTTAAAAGCTTTATACTATTATAATATGATCTAAATCCATCAATGAGATTTGATATAAATCATAAATCAACTGAATTATACTCACTGCTGCTCTGCACTGAGTATTAATTACTTAATGAACTAAACTTCCATGCGACTCTGGTGTGAGGAAGCATTACTTAAACTTCCATAATCAATACAAATTTAATAGTGCATCATCATCGACAGAGACATCGATATCAACATTGAGGGCGGAAGGCGGTTGGAGCTTCATTCACTTTGTTAGCTATAAGTTTCTGGCCCAAAAGCAACTTTCTCATAATGAACACCATCGAGAACAGTATGAAAAAAATCAAACTTTGTCATGTTTTTGACACGCCCACGCCCCGAATTGACGGCACTTCACATTGGAAGGGCAGAGAGGGGGGTGGGAGGGGAAGGGGAGAGGGTCTTGTCAAAAACAGCCGCTGGCAAGTTTTTGATGTGCTCGGGCCGCAGGACAATCTAATAAACGAGGAAAAGCCAAAAGCCCGGCCAGGGAAAAACTTTCACTGACCTTTGTGGGAGTTACGACTGTGATGAAAAATATACCTTTGAAGGATTTACTTTCATATACAGACAACGATAGAGATAGAAAAAGAAAGGTAGAAAGTGTGTGAGAGAGAGAGAGAGAGTCACACACACACAAATTGGAATGAATAATAGAATATCATGAGGAAAAACAGCACAAATGAGCTTGGGTTGTTCCCAGCTGTTGTTGTTATTGTTGTTGTCTGTCGGTCTTTTGTTGGCAATTTCCTTGCTTTATTGACTTGCCATTGACTCTCTGGGGTGTGCGTAAACCAAACAAACAAACAAAGTGAGAAAAGTTGACACATACACTTACGAGATTAAAAAGGAAAAACAACAGCGAACGAATGAAATACAAAAAATAAATGTGTGAGTGAAAATAAAAATGAGGCAACAATATCCGCTGAGTTGGCCAAATTGAAAAGGCTCTGGCCGAGACAGCTCCAAGTTGCACCTGGCCAGCAACTGTGGCAGCTGTTTGGCCAACAACTTCTACTTCTGAGCCGCATATCTAATGAGGCGTCGTTAGTTTCTGCCTCAGTAGTTTGACAGCTGTCCAGGGAGCACGCGAGGAATTCCATTCCAATTCTCGTAGACGAATTGCTCTTCCTAGTTACTTACTTAGTTATTTGGTTGATGCTTTGATTTATAGTCCACAAAGTAATTTGCCAAATTGCCGGCCCGCCAACTCCTCTAGCTCTTCCTGGGCTGCTCCATCAATGCCAATTAATTGGCGTTTATTTAGCCATCAATTGTCATTTGATGATCCGAAACTCAACTGTCAACTTGAAAATCGCATTTTAAAGCTGTCAATTAACAAATTGTTTTTAGGCTTTTACAAATTCCGCCACAAAGTGTCGCAAATGAGCAAAGCCTGCTAAATACCCTAACAAATTTTAATTAAATATAGTTTTATTTAATTCTTATTTTATAATTCTAATAATTTTCTTTTTTTTTCTCTTTTAAGTCGACGTGAAATAAATTATGAATAAATAAAAAAAAGGCTTGAACTATTTTGTGTTGAAGTGAGTAACGACTTGAGAGAAAATTAGAATAATTAATATAAATTAAGTTGTCGCTATTCATAAAACATAATGAGCATTCATTCACAAATCGCTACTGAAATATTCACAATAAAGCACAAACGTCTTAAGACAGCGCCCCACGATAAAAGCGGCTCAAAAGTCAGAAGGCCAAGTCAAAGGCGGCAACAAAAATAAGATAAACAATAGGCGAGCGCATAATTGTGCAGCGAACTGTATTAAACAGGGTCATATGCGCAATTATAAGAATAACAAGACTTCTTTTATACAACAAAAACAACAACAACAGCAGCAGCTGTAAGAAAAAGAACAACACAATTTGTTGAAAAATAAAAAGTTTAGATATTTTTTGGAGTCTTGCAACGTTAAGCGGAAGTCGTCAGTGGCAGACTCATCCACTTCCCCCACCATCATATCTCAGCGTATACGCAATGCTGCCCCCCTCCCCACTCCCTTTCGACTGCCTCCCTTCCGCCCACAGTCGTCATGGCTCGGCGGCTGCGTCTCTTGAGCCCGCAAAGCACTCGAACGGAAAGCAGCATTGCTTTTTATTTATTTATTTTTTTTATACAGATCTATTTTTTTGCTGGGTGGTTTTTCTTTTAATCTTCCTCTTGTTTTCCACAGCGCATTGGCCACTTCATTTGAATCGTGTGACTTGAAGCGTTTGATGATTTGTTTAAGAGATTTGTCTAACAAATTGATGGCAACTCATCATTTCTTGTGGCTGCGTTAATTTATTTGTTGTTATCACAGCTTCCCCCTCCCGAGCTCAACTATAAACATATTTAATTGCAAATTAGACACACAACCACCGCCAACCACTGGGCGGGTGGGACACGTGCGAATGTCGAAATGGGAAATCCGCCTTAGGAAGCGGGAATTGAAGTTTGTGCTCCCCGCAGTTGCAAATCATAAAAACTGCCAATCGCATTGCCATTGAAGGACTAATCCCGTAATTACAAATCCACGGCTGACTGCTTGCCGTTTGCTTTTGGCACGGGGTGGCGCCACTGTGCAGCTCTCAGGGGGTGGGGTGGGGAGTTTGGTTGGAGGGGGGCCGGCAAGTTGGCAAAAATCAATACGCGCTTCGCTGCGTCGTTTTCTGCCCTTTTGTGCGCTCATAATTTATATACCCTGGCATTGAGTATAAATAGGGTATGACTACTCATAGAAAAGATGAGAATATAAATCTGATCTCTTTTTAATTCTTGACATGCTAGTGAGTCAAGTCATCTCTAATTATATTTAAAAATACCAAGCATACTTTTTAATTTTTCTAAGTGTAAGGTTTTAAATTTTAATGCTCTACATACAAATTGAATTTTTAAATTAAACTTATACTTACATTTCATTTTAAATTAGAAATAAATAAGTGAAATAAAATAAATATTAATAAATATTAAATTTTGTTTGATAGGTATTTTAATATTCTAATATTCTAATTTATTCTAAAAATTTAATCATTTTTCTCTGTCGACTGTTTTAAGTCGAAGTTAAATCAATAAATAAAATATCGAATAGACTTGTATATTTTTCTATATTTAAAACTTCACTTAAAATAACTAATTACCTTTCTGCTTTGAATAGTATATCAACATGGAATTACAGGTCATCTGCGAGTCGTTCAACTTGACTCTTGCATTTGCCACTTGTCATAACGTTGCCATTTGCCCATTGTTGAGGGTCTTGGCCTGCGTTATGTTCGGTCTTACATGAAATTTTCCGATAAGAAAAATTGCGGATGAGGGCATTGAAATTTATGCGCTGAATTTATGAAACCCCCCGTCCTGTCCCCCTCTCCACACTCCGCTCTTTTCTCGTTTTATAATTTGCTCGACGGAGTTGCAGTTGCAAAGCAAGTCGCTTGTTATCGGCCATTGCTTATATACTAGATATATACTATAAATATATATTTATGTACATATATATTTGTAACGACTTTGACTTTGGCTGGCTGTTCGATATGTTTGCCCAGACTGAGGCCGAGTCTCAGCTGATTTAGATAATGCGATTTCCGCTTCCCGTTCTGACTTTGCACTTCTTGTGTGGTGTGCAGCATGTGGCATGTGGCAAGGCAAGTTAATTGCAAAGACATACGATAACACTGATATTGGCTAAGGAATTGAAGTGGGCGGGGGAGAGGGAGGGGGAGCGGAAAGTCTTTGCCATTAGCTGGTTAAGTTAATTTATGCAAATTCCACATTCCCAGATTAAATACTTATGTCATTAACAAACAGCGAATAAGCAAGACAAACGCAAAGGCAACACACAAAAGTAAAAGCAAATCTCTCTCAGGCACCGCAAGAGTAATTTGCAAAATGTACTCAACCACACACACAGAGAGGAAGACACACACACACACACACACACACGCACACAGAGACAGACTGTGGCATGCAAAGTATCTGGCCAAGATGAAGACCACATCAAAAGCATTCACTTTGGCCAATAGCCACTGGCAAAAGGCAAAAGGCAACTGGCAAGTGGCGTCTGACATCTGACGGTTGACTGAGCTCAGTTTGGGGCCACATTGCTGCATAAATCGAGGCTTAATTAATTTAACCTGTCAACTGATTTGATTGCATTTGAATAAAGTTAAAGGTACGATGAAGCAGGACATGCAGCGCCATTTAAGCAATCCTTGTAATTTTCCCCATTTCATTTTCTTCTTACTTGATTTCCTTTTTTCCCTCTGTTGCCACTTTTGTTGTTGCTGTTGTATTTTTATGCACATGACAGTTAAAATTGATTTTTCTTTTCGCTGGCTGCCATTTCCATTTCCCTCGCGTGCGCTGCGATTGTTTTGGAATTGATATTGAAAGCTGTCAATTTGCATTTGACATCGTTTTCCATTTTTGCCAAAACTGCAGTTTCGTTTTTCTTCTTCATTTTTTCTCCTATGCTTTCCAACCATTTTGCTTTTACTTTTCCCCCCTACTCCGGCTGCAATACACTCTATCTGTGTGTTCTGGCATTTTGTTAGCTTGATTTTCTTTCATTTCATTTTTGTTTTTGAGATTTTTCAGTTGATTTGCCTGCCATTTCCCATTGGATTTGGTGCATCGAAATCTCCTCCTGCTCAACTTTGACGTGTTTGGCATTGTTTTCCTTTTTTGTTCCGCTTCTTTTTACACGTTTGCCCCAAAGAGCACGTTTCGCTGCAAAGTGTTCAATGGGATTTTGTGATGCCAGAAACAGCAGCAACAATAATGGCAACAACAACAACAACAGCAACAACAAATGAAACAACAAATGTCACCGTTTACTTGTTTATGTCAACGTCAATGACTTTGTCAACTTTTAATTCTATTCAAAAATCCAATCAGCAACATACAAAATTATTTAAAAGGCCGAGTAATTAAAGTGAAAAGTGTTACACAAGGCAAAGGACAGAGTTTTTGCTTCAAAATAATAAAATGAAATTTGATTACAAATAAAAGGATATGCCTTTATCAGTGTTATACAATTTGTATACTAAATTAATTTATCAAATTATTTTAAATTTTTTAAATTTAAATCCCACAATACATATATCAATAATTTGTGTCTAATAATTTTGAGCAAATAAAATAATGAAAATAACAAATAAATCGAATATGTTTTAAAACTCAGAGAATTGATGTAATTAATTAATTTTTATGTTCTGTTTGTCAATTATGTTAATTAAATTGATGTCGAAGTTTACTGTCTACAACAGTTTATTTTGACATAGACAAATGTATTTATGATTTGTGGTTTTGATCATGAATAGATCTATTTACTTAATGGAATGGGAATGTGCCATTAAAATAATATTTAATACTCGTCAGAGTTTGTGCCATGGTCAACTGATGAGTTGACTTTGACCTCGTTGCTGGAGTTGATCACATGGCCTCATGGCCACATGGCATGATATCTGGCGTATTGTGGACTTATCTCTGGGATAGCTCTATCTGGTCTGTCTGGCTGGCTGAATTGACGTAGAGCATATGTACATATGTGTGTGGGCGTGGCACGCCCAGTCTGGCAGTGTGCTCGGCAGATTGTCACATTTAATTACACATATTGCAGCGAGTATTTGGTTTAATTCTTTTTAATGGCAAATTATGCGACCAACTGCAAATTATACGCACGGACAAATTATTATTAAAGGCCATGTTGCGTGTTTGTGTGTGTGTGTCTGTGTGTGAGTGAGTGACTGTGTGTGTGTCACCTTGTGTTTGCCGTAATGCCACGTGAGTGGCAAACAGCTTGCAGCATTATAAAGTGGCAACAAAATTGCAGTTGATGTTTCAATTTAATATAATACGATTTATAAAGTTGATAAAGACAAAACGAGTTAATTGTCATTTAATTAAGAGCATATTTAAAAGGCACATTGAAATGAAGATTATAGTAATATTAAAATATATCACTAGCTGTCATTTATCTAAAATTATAATTTATCTTAAGCTTCCCTAACAGTTTAGGCTTTAAATTTATGCCGGAAATGCCGGAGTATGCCTCCCATTTGGCGGACGGGCTTCAATTTCCAAAAGTTCAACTGCCTCATAAATATTTAGAGCTGAGCCAAAAATAAAACAAAAGCAAAAGAGACGAAAAAGATGAATTAAGGGCAGAATAAATTGTTAACACGCATGTGCCACAAAATAATGCGAGTGACGAAAATTAACTGAAACTTTATTAAATATGCAGTAGCCAAGGGCGGGGTAGAGAGGGGGGCGTGGCGAAACAACGCACAACAGCTGAGGTCAGAGGGAGAGAGAGAGAGCGGGAGTGAGAAAGGGAGGGCAATAATGAATGTTGAATGTTTAAACAAAGAGGCCGAGACCAAGACGCAAACGGAGACGTAGACAATGCCAAACAATAACAATGCGTGAGAGGGCGGGGGAGAGGCTTAGGGAAGGGAGCAGTGTGTGTGTGTGTGTTTGGGCCATGTTAAGAGTCTACGGCCTCGGCCAGGCGGGCATTCAAATCTAGGCTACAACTTTTGCTTAATGCAATAACCGTGTTACGGCCCCGCCACATGTAAATGAAGGCAACACGAGCGCCACTGAAGCTACAGGCAACAATTCCCCAGGAAGTCAAGATACACACACACACACGCACACCCAGACACACACATAGATGCAGGTATTGTCTGTGTGTGTGTGTGTGTGGCACTTACAACATCGAGCAATGTTGGACGGCACAATCAAATGCATTGGCCTAAGGATATTTTCATGTTGGCAACAATGAAAATTCGCTGAACGTCACACAACAAGGAAAGCAACAGGAAGAGCGAGCGAGATGGCTATATTAAATTGCCTGGCAACTCACACAGCGGGTGGCTGTCTATGTCTATGTCACATACACACACACACACACACCCAACACACACACACAGTGACTACAATAAGTCTACTGTCATTCATTCATTTTTGAAATTCTCGCCAAACGCCGGCGAATTCGCTTTTTAGCTGAATAACTGGCTCTCACACCCTACCCTCTACACCCTACCCAACGAATTTCACACACTCACGTCTAGCTGTCCCATATATTATATGCGTTGCACAATGTTTTTGGCAGTTACTGTAAGCCAAAAAGGGGCATGCTGAGGAAAATGAGTGTAAGTCAAGCTTTGAGCTTAAACTTGAGCTTAAAATATAAGCTTTAATTTAGAGATTTATTTAATGTCATAAAATGTTTTATTTAAATTTAATATTTAATAGACTTGAATTTCACTTACAGGGTATTTGCAAGTACAGCATCTCAAGAGCAACACGTTACCAATTGTTGTTATATGCTCTGCCTTTTAAGCTTGTTTATTTTTATTTCAGTGCATTTGTCAAGCTTCTTCTATCTCCTTATACACCCCACTTTTGTCATACACATGCCCCATTGCCTTCCATTTTACCTCCCCTTTTCCTTCCCCGTTCCCATTCCGTTTCATGCTCAACTGGAACAATGATAAATGTTTGTTGGCATTCGCCTGTTGTTATTCGCATTTCTAGGCTGACTTATGAATCCATTCACGAATGAAAATCATGAGTTATGATCGCTGTGCAATTTTCAATTTCCGAAGGAAAGAAATAAACAAACACTTTTTGTTCGAATTCCGAAGCCGATTTGTAAGATTTTCAGCTTGACTTTATCGACCAGTGTTGGCTAATTGCTAAAGTTGTGCTTTTATGGCCATGTCATTTTGCCTTTTGTGACTTTATTTTCGGGGCTCGACGCTTAAATGATAACTGTAAATTGTAAATTGCTTTATGCACCATAAAAAACCAGTCCAGGTGTGTGTGTTAAGGGTGTGTGTGTGTGTACATGTTAATATTTAATGTTTAAATTTAAATTTAAAAATATAATTATATTTCAGCAGGGCGCGCACAATCAGCATGATGTCCTGGCTTCCTCCTTCGGATTCTGGCATTCTGGCTTCCTGCCAGGCAGAACGTCAGACTGTCTGACTGTCAGATCGTCAGACTGTCAGACATTCAGCCTGCCAATTTAATTCGTTTGCATACATTTTTGGCATGACTGTAAGAGAGAGAGAGAGAAAGAGGAGAGGGGAATCCCCTCTGTGTGGGTCACAAAACCAAGGCCCTGTGGCTTGTTTAGGTTCCTCCTTCAGTTTTCTAGCTCATTTCTGTTTTTATGTTGTTTTCCTATGCAAAATTCGATTTTAATGTGCTGGCAAATGCCTTAAATATTTGCTGGCATTGTGACGTTGGGATTTCTTGGGTGGCTTTGGGTGGTTTCCTGTGCTCTGCTTTGCTCTTGTTTTGATTGTCTTGCTTCAAAAACAATTTCTGCTATTTGTCTGAGAATGGAAGGACATGAAAGGAGGCAGAGTCTGTCTCAATGCCTTGCATAAACAATCAAAGTAAATGCAAATAAACAATTCAACTTAAAAAAAAAAGAAACAGCAATTGTTGTAAGCCTTAAGTATGTTGATTCTAAATGATGTCGATGAATAAACAAGTATAATTGCTAATTGAGTCGAAAGTGCTGCGATTCGATATCTTTAATTTGATCAATAATTCAACAGCCGTTTGACTTTCCTCCTGTTTTTCTCCCGCTTCTCGTATTTTCGACTTGGCTTCGCTGACCGCATGTGGATCTGTCTCCCTCGGAGAGCCATAAATCATCATTTATATTATTAACATGGGGATCACAACAGACAACAGACAACAGACAACGGACAACGGACAAGGCAAACTACTAAACACGCACACTTCCATATTCATGTACATGTTGGTGTAACACTCTCTCTGTGTTTGTGATTGTGTGTGTGTGTGTGTATGAGTGAGTTAACCGGAAACCAGAGCGACCGCAAATGACAAGGGAATGAAAGTGTGTCCGTGTCCGTGTCCGTCTAAAATATGTTCCTTGCAAAAACATCAAACGTTGCCAGGACGAAGCGAACTCTGCGAAACGAACGAAACGAAGCAACTAACATTAAAGTATAGCATATTTATGGGCGCAGCGTGAGAAGAGCCAACACCAAAGCACCATCCAGCCAGTCAGCCAGCGCCGGCTAACAGCCAGCTGGCCATATGCAAAGGGCACTTGGGGTCCAAAAAGGCCAACTCAATTGAGTGTGCAGTGAACTTATGTCTTCCATATAACAGCTCCGACTACAGTTACCCGCAATTGTTAAGGGTCAGCAACATCAGCATATTCTATTAGCACAGGGTATTCGATGCATTACAAATCAGCGAAATTCTTTGAATTTCAATTTACGAAACTCACCTTCTACAGTTAAATATCATTAACAAATTCTAAGAATTTTTACTGAATTACTGTAATGGTTAAAATTAAAAAATTTAAATAAAATTATATTTAGAGAGTATGCATTTTAGCAACTAATTAAGATAATCGCTATCTTAAGACTTTGGATCTTTTAAAATTTCGAATTTCAAACATTTGATTTTGTTTTATAACCCAAAGAAATAAACAACATTTAAAAGCAAACAGCTTTACAGGGTATGCAATGCTCAATTCTTGCTCTTCTTTGTTCTTTTTGGATGCAGTCTGTCACAATGTGTTTTTTATGACTCAATTTGTGCGCATACTTTTTGGAGCTACTGTATGTTTTTAGAAGCCCGTATGCAAAACTAATAGAAGCTTCAACTGACCAGGTTAGCCGGCACCAGTTCCAAGTCAGTCTACAGGATTCGTCTGGCCACCTGACCAACAGTCTCCGTCTGTCTGTCTCTGTCACTCTCCCTCTCTCTTTCTCGCTCTCACTCTATGTGATAGACTACATTTCCAGTCCAGACTTCAGTTCGCCAGTTCTCTAGTGCTTTGCATGTTTTATAGTTTTGACCTTAATACCGACAAATCCTATTCCGTGTGTATGTATGTAAAGGTGTGTGTCTGTGTGTGTGTGTGTGTGAGTGTTTGTGTGACGTGTGAAGCTGTTTTTGTCTTTGGGACTGTTGCCGTGATACATATTAAGCTTAAGGGCAAACACAGACAAACACATTACGAGTACGAGTTTATTCATAACTTATGATTCAACATTTTGTGGCTTGTAAATAATATTGTTATTTGACAAATAAATAGTTCTCATTCAAATATAATGAATTAGTAATTAATTAGAATTGTAGAACTAATATTTATAATAAGGTATTCACAACATTTCTATAACATTTCAACCACATTTAGTTAACTTGCTCTGTAAATAATTATATCTCACCAATTTAAAATTCTTTAAGTTAAATTTCACAGTAACAGAAATAGTTAATATATGGTACTCGGTTTTTAAATCTACCTTATAAATCCTTAAGAACAAAAATATATTTACTAATAAAATATCATAGTTAATATATTCACTTATTTATAAAAAATTTAAAAATTGTACATTATAAGTATGCTCATATATTTATTTTCCAGTTTTATTTCTTTCATAAATTTCAATATTTATTCATGGATATCAAGATAATAGAATAAGGCATACTTATACTAACTATAATTTTATGATGATCTATTAGATATATTAAATAAATAGAATTATTTCCATTTCATCAGCATAAACCAAAGTTTATTTGTTGATTGTTTTTCTGCTTTGATTGTCTGATTTAAGATGTGACCATAATAAACGAAATGATTTAATAAATGATTTCAAATCTGCTCATATGACTTCAATTATGGACTTTGGATTTAAAATATCCTAAGGGGCTGAGGAATCAATCGATTTAATTTTTGGGTGTCCAGGGAAGTTGTGGGGTTTCCAATTGGTAGGGAGGTGGTTGAATTGTTGTGCTCGTAAGTTAGTTGCGGCCTGGGGCATTTGGGAATCGGGGCATTTGAGCTTTTGGGACAGACATATGTTAGCTGAATTTATTGTTATTGAATGGCAGGTTTGACTCTAAAGAGAGAGAGAGTGGGAGAGAGAAGAGAGGAAAGCCAAGTCAAACACTGGTTTACCACATTGAAAGCCACAAAGTCCAAGCAAGTGGCAAACATGTTAAATTATGTATATTTTAATCTTGAGCTTATCGCACTCATTAACACCTCGATTTGCACAACTATGAGAGTACATGTTGCCGTGGCAACTTAGCCTCTGGCCAAAAGGCTTTACAATTTCTCAGAACTCACACACACACACACAGACTGAGAGAGGGACTTTGGCTTTGATGAGTTGCTTTCAGTTGGGTTTTTATCTGCATCCGCATCGGGTTGATGTGCATAAACTAATAAAGCTTATCTCGCTTGCTTAGCCACACAATATTCGCAGGTGAGGCGAGTCTAAGTGGAACATGCTTCTCAGCTCTCACTGTGTCAAGGTGATGCCCAGGGCAAACAGAACCCAGAGTACGAGTACTCGTCGAATTCGGAGAGCAGCTGAAAAGCTTTTCATTTACACGAGAACTTGAACAGCTTCAGCTGCCCAAAAAGAGGCCATCAACAATTGGGAGTTAAATTCATTGAATGTGCCCCAATTGACTGCCACTGCCACAGACATTGGCTCTGCAGCTGCCACAATATTGGCAATTACCAATTTTCGGCTTAAATTGAAAGCCTTACAATTGCAGCTCAGGCATAAAATGAAATAATGAAACCAATTGCAAGCGTCAGAGTGACGGAGAAAGACAGAGAGAGTGAGCGAGCGAGTGAGTGAGTGAGCGAGTGATAGAGAAAGAGGTAGACACTTGTGCTGCTTCGACAAAATTTTAATTAAAATCTCTTGCCCTCTCACTTTGTGTGCTTAATTAATTGTACTTTAGCTTTGCGCAGCGAGCTGCATTAATTCTGAATGTTGAAACTGCCAAACGGATTTGCAACATCAGCTCAAGCCAAAGATTCTTTGCCGGATTAAAATGTAACTTTGTTAACTACAGCTTTGTACCTTACTAAAGCTTAATTAAGAAGTGCTCTGATTAGAGCTTTTACAATTCAAATTAGACAACACTTTCACTTCAACAACTAAGGTCTTAAATAAAATAAATAAAAAGAGAAAAAAACGGTGTCTACTAACACATGCTTAAGTTAAAAATTACATTAAAAGTTTATCTCCTGGATCTGCAATCAATTATTTTTTTTCGAGCGCAGAGATCATTTTATTTTGTGCCTTGTAATTTTGCAGTCGCAATTGGAGATGAATAAGTGCAGCACTTGCTACACAGATTGCCAAAGCAAGTGCTCACTTACGCCCTCCCAGACACGCCCACTAACACTCACACAAACACAAACACACACACACACGTTTACAGAGAGAAAAAACCTTGAAGGCAAAGCATTTCAACGCAAAACAAGTGTAAATCAAATAAAACCTAATAAAATATAAAAAGAAAGCGGTCGCAGCTTGGCCGACAGCAACACGCACAACACCACACACACACACACACATACACACACCCACTTGCACCCTCACACACGCATTTGTGCTCACACAATGTCCCAGACATTCAGGGAAAACCCAGAGAAACGGGAAATGTGTGACGCGTGAGGGGGAAGTCAAAGGCGGGAGTAGCAAAAAAAAAAAAATATAGAAAAAAAAGAAAAGGGAAAACGAAACCCAAATGGCAAACGAATTGAAGTCAGCAATTTTATGTTTTATTGCAATTTCTTGCCTTTCATTTTCTCCTATTGCCATTTCTATTTTACGGTTACCTTTTGCCCCGTGCCACGTTTCTTGTTCTTCTTTCCGCACAATGGAGGAACAGTTCCAGCATTTGCCACGGTTTGTCATAAAAGAGGCGGTTCAACTCTAGGTGTGGATGCGAGAGTGTGGATAGCTCGATATATGGATGGATGCTGTATACATATATACGGATGCGTAGCTATGGATTCAGATACAGCCATTCGCCATGCAACACCATTGGCAGTGGCAGTGGCAGTGGCAACCTGGCAATGTGGCAACAATGGCGCTCCATCAAAGGCAAAAACTTGCCCTGCAGCTGAGTGTAACATAGATGCTGCCGGTGGCATTGTGGCTGCCACACGCTTGCAAAATCGCTTAAAACCAAGATTTTCTGTTGCCTTATTTTTTTTATTTACTGACTGGGGGAAGTCTGATCAACCCCTTACAGTCTGTCTATGGAAACATGAAGGGTATATGCATGTGCGCATATGTCATAAATGCTCGAGGACTCAGGTCCCAGGTCCCAGTCCCTTTTGGGGTCTCGGCCTGTTTCTGGTTCTGTTACAAGGGCCAAGGGCCAAGGGCCAGGGCCAAAGCCAGGGTTGTAAAAACGAAATGGAAATGGGTTTTTGCGGCAAGTGCGCTGCAATCGTGTGGCATTTATAGATAGCACACTGTACATTTACTTATGTATGTGAGTGTGAGTGTGAGTGTGTGTTTCTCTGCGTAGGTATTCAAGCGTGTTTGTTTGCCCATCCACGCTTAGGTTTTTATATTAAAATTATATGATATCGATGTGTGTTTTATGCATTTCTATTGAATAGCAAGAGGGGTGGGAAAAATCCCGCAAATTGTTTTTAAGTGAACATAAATTACACAAAATTGCTGTACATACATTATTTATTGTCTACGATATTAGAGTACAAGCATGTAAATCGATTAGAGTGTGGGTATAAATTGATTAACATAATTAAGTAAAAGTGATAAAGAAAAACAATATCAAAATACCTCAATTAAATATAAATTAAAATGAAATTAAACTTGCTATCAATCGAGCGATTGTAATATTTTTATTTTTATTACATCAACGATTTTTATTTTGTTTTTGACGTGGCCAAAACCAAAATTTCTCACGCCAAGCCCATAAAACTTGGATGTAAGTAATTCACTTCTGTCCCGGCCATTACAACGCATTAGACATAAGCGTTGTTTCATGGACTATCAGCCAATGGCCCCCGTTGCCCCCGTTGAACCTGAACATGAACCCGAACCTGATTCTGCGCTCCTTACCCCGGGCAGTGTCTAATTGCCACTGCTGCCAACTTTCGCACAATGAATGGCGTGTGCCGGGCTCGAAGACTGCAAAACCTAAACCGAAACCTAAACCCAAACCCAAACCCAACACTCAAAGGAAAAGCCAAACTCAAACTCAAACTGCGAACTTCGTCGAGGTTCCGGGCTATAAATCATTGCGATGGCTGCCAAGCTGCAACATCATTGAACATTAAAATAATTGCAATGCGAAAGTTGTTGCCGTTGTTGTTGTTGTTCATGTTGTTGTTGCTGCTTCTTTGGTCAGCACATGCCACAGAAACAAAGTCCACTTCATGTTCATTAATGATAATTAAAAAAGTTTTGCCAATAAAAATTTGCTGTGCCGACCTCTCAGTAACTTCAATTTGTTTAACAACTGTAATGAATGCACGAGTACTCGTATCTGAGTGTGTGCAAGGTGTGAGTATTAAATGTGAATACATCTAAACTTCGAACTGGATATCTTATCTAAATTGATGATTACAATTGTTTTACATTTACCTTTACATTTCTTGTAATCATAACTGAAATCGTATTGGAAACAAAACTTTTTTAATATACCGAAACCCCATTAGTGGAAAATAGTTCAAAAGTGCTTTTATATCTGAATTTTATCACCTGAATTCGATTTAAAGAAGAAATTAGAGTTTTACATTTTTTGAAAATTTTCAAAAAAATTTAAAGGGGTTACTGTGTAAAAATTGACAAATTTTGGAAAAAAAATTTTTGTCTCAGAAGCATAAAATTTAAATGCAAAGTTAAAGAAGGGTTAGTATTGTGAAAAATACGACATTCCTCATGGAAATCGGAAGAGCTTTAATGAAGTTGTGCTTGTTGAAAGTCAATATTTCTCATGTATTGACAAATTGGGACACAGAAACTTTTTTATTGTTTGAGCTAACTCAACCGCTATCAAAACCGTAACTGAAACCCATATTCGTTTCGGTTTGATACCCCGGTATCTATATATGATCAGTTAACAATTATTATATCGTCTCAAAGTTTAAAGAACCTCAAAAGACACTTCTGAACTGATTCTGAGGCTTCGGACAAATTAAAGTGCAGGTCAAAAATGCGTTGAACAATAAGCAAAGTCAAATTCAATTGGCAGCAAATTAGTGAGAATATTCATGACAAGCAACTTGCAGGCAGCTCTATAAATATGTATGAAGCGTTGCCTGCTGCCCTGTCGAGTGTTGAGTGTGGCTTGAAGAGTTGCAAGTTGCTGGTTGCCAGTTGCCAGTTGCCAGTTGCAACACCAACATCTGTCTCTAGCTAGCAAGTAGTGTGTGTCTGTTTAATATTCTGCACGTATTTTTGTCAAGCTTGTTGCTCAATTTTGCAGCTAAACTGCAGATAGGCAGACAGTGAGAAAGGCAGAAAGAAGGAGAAAGAGAGAGAGATAGAGAGGCTAAAAGCCAAGCTGCTCCAACTGGGCATAAACCGAAAACAAGTCAAAGCCAATGTTGTTTGTCTTTTATGCACCTATTTCAATACTCGATATACCTGGCGATTCCATCGATTGAACTCATATTTCACATTTCTCATTTCACATGCTCAAAAGTAGGCAAAACAAAATTGATGCTACTTCTCCCCCACTCTTCTCATTCCCTTGGCTGTGCAAAATGTAAACAAACATTTGGCCACACACACACACATACATCCTCTCTCACACACACAGACACACTCACACACACACTCGTAATGTAGACACAAGCTGGAAGTTGCCGCCGTTGCACGTGCAACAAACTGCGCCGACTCACCAAAAATCTGTTCGACTTTGTGTTGAATTTTTTTCGGCTTTCCATTAAAGTCAAGTTCGCAGTTGAAAAGGTTTTTGTTTAGCCCGTTTTCTCAGTCAGTTCGTAACGCGTCGCTGTTGCAGTCGCCATGTGAAATCGCGTCTCTGCGGCAACAGTAAAAATCACACGAAAGTTTACGAGAAATTTGCGAATTTATTGGACGTCAATTGATGTGATAATTGTGACATTACACATACGACGCGTGGGCCAAACTTAAAACGCCAACTTGTTGTGCGCTGAGCTTAAAACAAAAACTGACTTTAGTTGAACAGTGACAAAGGAACAACAACAAATCGAGTTGCCACAGCTGCGGCCACAGCCGGCATCAGTTCGCATATTGTTAACGAGTGTTATTTGCCTTTTAGCCACACTTACTCGTAATGGCTTTGACATTGACAACTCACTAGTCCCGCTGCGGCCTCGTCTATGTCCTCGTCCTCGTCCTCGTCCTGCGTCCTAGTTCCCGTTCTTCGAACTGTGTAAATAATCATTTTTCTAGCTTGGCACGCAGGTGCAAAAGTTGTTGCCTGCTTTTAGCATAATTAAGCCAAAAACGCCAACAACACATTTTGTGGCAGCAACTGCAGCTCTGCAGAACTGCAGTGGAAGTGTATGAAGTGTTGCATGCCACTCCGCGCATCGTCAGTGAAAGTTAAGAGCGGCAAGGCTTCCTTAAAGTCCCACACTTTGGCCAGGACTGCATTTTGAGGTAAGTTCAACAGCTGCCAGAGCCAAAGGAAGAACCACTTAAACTATCCTCCCACTGGACACATTTCCCATTGCCCGTTGCCCGTTGCCAGTTGCCAGCTTGTTTAGAGTTGGTTAATTGAAGTCAAGATTTTTTGCCCTGGCCAAAAGAGTCAGGTGCTTCAGCTGGAAAAACTTTAATTGAATTGCATTCGAAAGTCTAGAGTGCTGGCAGTTGCTCAGTTTTAAGCTCTTGATGCACTTTTATGAAACTTCAACTATTTATTTTACATTAATTGATAAAACTAAAAATTCCAAAAATGCATAAAATCATTTTTAGTTCAGAAGACTTAAATTTACACTTTAACTTGTTTACGCTTTTATAATTTACTATGAAGCTTCTACTAGTTATTTTACAATAATTAACAAAACTAAAAAGCTTCAACAATTTATAAAATTATTCTTAGTGCCTTTTTAAATTGTTTCAAAAGTTCTAAATTGACCCTTCAACTTGTTTTTGTTTTTATAATATTTTTAAACACATTTAGTCAAACTGCAAATTATAAAATATTATCTTCATAAGTTCTAAATCAACTCTTGAACTTTTGTGTGCTTTGATAATATTTTAAAACAAGTTTGATAAAAGATAAAATTACACACAATTAATTTTTAGAGAATTCTCTCTAAGAAGTGGCATTTTTAAAACTTCACCTCCAAAGATACCAAATCTCTAAATAGTGTCTATATTCTGGCTTTGAGTAGGTTGAGTCTATTAGAGACTGGGCTTTAACTCCGGCGAAGTAAACAAAGTCTAAATGGCTTAAACGATTTGGTTGATGATGGAGCTGATGCTGTTCAATGTTGATTTTTCGATTGACTTCTGGCCGTAAAAGCGTTGCCAACATTTCAGGGCCTCAGTTCCAGTTTCAGTCTCAGTCTCAGTTTCAGCCAAAGTCTTAGTTACATCGCAAAAACAGTTCTCAAGTGGCCAAACAAAAAGCGTAGAATTAAATTAAAAAACACGAAGCGAAAAGAAAAGAAAGCAAAAATGGGAAAAACGAAAGAAAATCGACGCATGTGCAAATACTAAAAGAGGGCTTCAAATTCAATTGATTGGGGGCGGAATGGGGCATAAACTTGGCATAGGCCCCACGCACAATAGTTAAGCGGAAATGAACGTCCCTGGGGCCCAGGGCATGGAAGTGTGTCAAAGTACGGCGATATTGGGGGAATCAATCGAAGAAGACGAAACCCAAACAGCCCCCGGCCATAAAATAGGGGCGGAGGCGGCGGACGATGAGGAGGCGGAGGGAAAAGAACTCGTCAAACGAAATCGAAATGGAACTCAAGCAAAAACTACTTTGTTTGCGATTAGCACTTGGCCGGCTTGCTGAGGGGAGGGCAGAGAACTTGAAGAACGCCACTTGGCTGCCGAGAGGGGGGATTCGGAGGTTGAAATGAAATGTGTGTCAATATATTGATTGAATAATGGTCTACATATTGACAAACAACTCAAAAGGCACTCGATAGACTCACAAACTCACCGAATTGACGTTGACAGGCAACTGGAGACTGGAGAGGATTCGACGATACTGCCGAAGGGGCAGAGCACTTCCATAAAGAGGAAACGGAAACGGAGCACATGCGAATATGTCAAATAGGCAAATGCAAAGTTAGCAACAGACACATCAAAAGGCATTTCGAGTGCGTCATCAATGCAAAACAGTTGGCAAGATGAAGACATCGTTGGAGACGACGACGACGATGACGATGAAGATGGAGATTGAGCATTGAGCGCTGAGCGTTGAGAAATGAGAAATGAGAAATGGGGGTACCCATGACAGACATTTCAGTCTAACAAGCCCAAGAGTTGGGGGCGTGTCTGGAACACGTGTTCCTTTAATTAGATAAAGTTTGTTTGCATTACAAACATACTGGCAGCAATTTGCCTCTGTCTCTGACTCTCGCAGCACAAACGCTGTCAATAGCAACGCCAGCCGTTAACTTTTTTCGCGCACTGTATTCCCTAGCGGAAAAAAGTTTCTCCTGGTCACCGTTACCCGCTGCCCGCGTTACTTTGGGCCATGATTGACAGACGCACGTCTAGTTAAATATAAAAAATAAAAAAATAAAAAAAGATATGATGAAAATAAAAATACAAATAAAATAAAATAGAATATAAAGTACTTGTTCTTCTCCCCCTCTGTGTAATATACATATATTTACGTATATATAATTTCATTGAATTTTGCGCTATGCTAAAAAACTCAGAAGGAAAATTTTGCTCATTTGTGTGACATTTTCACAAAGAACGCAGAATTTTTCCTGCTTAGCAATTTTCTGCAATTGCTGCGAAGGAACTTTACTCAAATTATTTGAATTTGTACTTTGATTTTCTTTTTTGTTTTTGTTTTCTTATTTATTTGATTTTCTGATTCACAGCATTCAGTCGAGTTGAAAGTTAAAGTTTTCCCCCCGAGAAAATGTCTTTAAAGTGGAAAGAAATTGAGGGAATGTATAATGATGTCATGTCTTAAGGTCTTTCCGCTTTAATAAGGTAATTAAATGCATGTAGAGAATTTCCTTTCTGCTTCCTTTACATTATTTCAATTCTTTATGAAATTTCCTGAATTCTCAACGAGGTTGCCTTTTAATTGAGGGCTTTGTCCCATAATCTGTATTTAAGCTGAGACAAAATCCGAGCATCATTTTATAATGCATTATTTAAAATACTTTTTACTCTAGTACTCTATAAATATCACAACGAAATCGCCACATGATACGTACATAGGGACTGTGTGAAAATTTCAAGGTTTTCCTTTTGCTTTTGGCTCTTTTTTGTTGGCCCTTTGTTCGGAGCATGCAAGGCGCACACTTGTTGTTAATTAAAAGCTCACAAAAGTAGGTAACATGCATATAACAAGGCTCACACACACACACACACACACACACACACACACACACATACATTCACACACTCTCAATTGTTGCACATATTAATTTGTGTGCGGTGGCTTTCAATGTGGCCGTCTTTTGTGTTGCCTTTAGCTGGCACTTTTCTTCATTTTGGCCAAGCGACGACAACAATGGGAATGACAACAATGAAGGCCAGAAATGCACATAAACTTGCTGAACAAACACAAGCAAAGTGCGCCGCAACAACAGCTACAACAACAGCAACAATAGCAACAACAGTTACAACAACAACAACAACAATCTGCAGAACAAGAGCCAAAGAATAAAACACACTAACACAAATCTTTATTTAAGCATAACAAAAACATCGACTTCAATGCTACCAAAACTACGACAAAAAATACCAAGGAAACCCTCTTTCAATCCTCCTTTATTTTCAACCAGAAAAAATGGAGAAAATGGGAAAAATTAGAACAGCAAAGCGCCTTAGGATATGCAACACATAAAACTTCAGCTTCAGTGGCAGCCAAACAGCCAACAGCCAACAGCTAACGGCTAACGGCCAACAGTTCGAGCCAGTTCATGCGGTTTACTGTGTGTTTGCGCTACAACTGAAATTACTGGCACTTGGTTTATGCGTTGGCCAAGAGCGTGATAAGTGCGGAAACGCAAACTCATATTTTAGCAGATTTATCTTAACTTTAAGTGCATCAAGATATGCTATGCATAAGGCAAAAATTTTTTATATTAAAAACAATTTTTTATGAGTGGTTTTAGATTTATCTCAATTATATTATGAAGATTTTTACACTTTCTATAGAAATATGTAGATTAGTGTAATTAAATTTGAGTTTAATTAATGTGATTTAATCTTAAATAAAATTAAAATATTAAATTGATTATTAATAATATATATAATATAATTAAAATTTTTGAATTAATATAATTTATATTTTGCAAAAATTATATAGAGATAAATCAATTTATATCTTATTTGACTATTATTTATTTTTAGCATTAAAGATAGTTTTCGTTAACTAATGCATTAGTCGTTATATGCTGAAATGTTAGTCACATCGAGAAAAAAAACATTTACCTCTATTCTTTTCGTTATACTTATAGTAATACTCTACGTATATACCTGGCAATGGAAAAACAATGCTTATGGCTTCTCCCTTAAACTGATGAGTGACAAAGTTTAACCTTAAATGCCAATTCGCCAGTTGACCCAGAGATTGAAGGCAAATGTTTTGCGGGGCATAAGTAGGTTAATAGTGCTAACAGGATTAGCAACTTATCGTGATATGCCACGCATAAACGTTGCACGTGTTTGTCGTGCTGTGTGCAGTCAATGCTATTGCTGCATGAGTGGCAAGCAACAACAACAACAGCAACAACAACCAGGGCAACTGGAAGAACACCAAACGGCTTCAAGTGACGTCTATGGGCGGCCATTTCCGTTTCAATGTCTCTCCATTTAGTCCGATGGCTGTTAAGCCATTTTCTGTGCCGAATTGGCAGTCGACTTTAAACTTGGCTGAGTGAGTCTTTCTAATGCGAATCAGACGCAGTCTTAGCCATGGCTTGCAGCCTATATTCAAGCTAAATTTGTGTGTGGTAAAGTTTTTTCTGCCCCTGGCCAAAAGGAGGCTGCCAAAAAGTTTTGCGTCGCAAACTTTTCTGCATATATTTTACCCACAAAACGGAAGCTTGTTTTTCATGTCTGCTGGCGTATTTCGATGCGTTGCTTAACGTTACGATTCGGTTTTCCATTTTCATTTTTCCCTTTAGCATTTATCTTTCTATTTTACTTATTTTTTTTTATTTTCTGCTGGCATTTTAAATGCTTTAATCGCAATTTATCAAATTGGAAAATAAAAGGGTTCGAGTGCCGAGTTAAAGTTTGCTAGTTTCGAAAACATTCAGGACATTCTCTAAGCGTTTAATTTGTCAGCCATTTGCTTACTTAAAAGTTTTTTGGCATTGGCAACACGACAGCAATTTACGTGTTATATATTTTTTTTCCTTTTTTTTCAGAGCGAGGATTCAACATGCAAGGAGGAACCTAAAGAGTGAGCAATGTTCAGGGAGCCGACATGTCCATATCGGAAAGGAATACGCCCAGCCATGGGGCATTGGCCACGCCCTCGCATCGCCAGCATCGGCCGCCGGACGTTGAGGAGGCGCTCTCCTCAATGCTCTGGACGCCCTATGAGCGCGCCACGCCCACTGCCAGCTCATCGGACGAGGAGGACGACGATGAGCGACTCAACCGCAAGCTGCGTAAATCCCAGAGCAACTACGAGACCAGCACCTGTCACCTAATGCCACTGCTACCCACAGCAGGAACAACAGCAACAACAGCTTCTCCACTAACAACAACAGCTCCTCCCGTGCCTTTTCCCAATTTTAGTTTAAGCGGCTGCGCCTTCGAGGCGGCCAAGTCGAGCCGAGCTGGCGGTAATCGGAATCGCTACTCGTATCCTACATCCTTCTACGGCAGTCCGGCACACACACTCACCCAATGGTGTTCCTCGGCGGCCACGGCCATTAAGGAGCCTCCCTCGTACGAGTCCCTCTACGAGGCGAGCGCCTCCGGCGTGGGCGTGGCAAGGGCGAGCTTGGCTCGTGTCCAGCCGAATAATCTACAATGTGATAGATCGCAACGATCCCGAGCAACAGCAACAGCAACTAGAGACACTGATCATCATAATGCTCATGACGATGATGATGATCATGTTAATGAAGATGATGATATTGAACTAACGGCAAATGTTCCCGCTGAGCGTTTGGTGCGCTCCTTCACTGATGATTACATATCGCAGGTGAGTACCGATAGAATATCGATAATTTTCTCAGATTGATGATAAAAGTGAAAAAGGTTTCGATATTTTTGTTCTAAATAGTTACAGTAATTTTTATCTAGATTTTAATAGTGTTGTTCTTTATCGATATGATATCGTTTATTTTCGATATGATATCGATATAGTGTTAATTTGAGATGAGGGCGGAGTTGGTTGACATTATTATATTAGGCTGTTATAGTTATATTGATGCAACTGTTATAGTTACGATTTCCTAAGGGTTAGTTAATTTTGATTATCGAATATCGATATAATATCGATAACATTTTTTAATTTTATAGCTAATGTGAATTGTTTTGAAATATTTAAAGTTATAGTATTAAGATTACGAAAACAACTATTATAATTTCGATATCCGCAGATTTATGTTAGTCATCGTTATCGATGATCGATATGATGTCGATAATAATTTTAAAGTACTGACATATTTAAAGTTATAGTTTACGTATACAGCTGTTGTTACTCCAATATGTGTCTATTTTTCGATTTATGTTAATTTCCAGTGTCAAGTCGATGTCCCCATAAAATTGTCACCTCGGTGGCGCCACCAACACCAACTGCACGCACTTAGACGCCTAATGTGTCGCCATCAAGTTTGATGTCAAGGCTGGGGTCTGATGTTTAGGCAGAGCAGAGTGAGGGAGGGAGGTAGGAAGGGAGGGGCAGGGGGCGCATTTATGGAACCCCCATTGACAGCTTCTGCAGTCGATAAGAGCTAATGTTTCACTTAGGCCCTTGAGTGCCCGCGACTTTGATAAGAGAGCGCCAGATGTCGCCTAGCATCAGCATCGACTTGGCATCGTACGAGTAATTGGTATCGGCTCGATATCGGTTTAAGTAGAGTGGAGTGTGCGGGGAGGGGGATTGTGCTTTGAGGGTCGTTCCGTTATGTTGCCACTGGGACTTACAAAGTACTCGGAAATATGCATTTATATTTATTTCTCTGCTCCTATCACAATTTGTATTTGTTGTTGACTCAACGGAATGGAAAATTAACCACAATGCAAAGAACAAAGAACAAAGGCGAAACTAAAATGTAAGAATACATTGTACATATTTAAATAAATGATGATAAGTATGAATTCAATGAAAAGCCCCTTCCCTAGGTATAGGGTTGAATGTCGCAAAGAGCGAGGGAGAGAAAAAAGGTATTTAGGGGTTGCAATCGATAGACAGTCGGTACGCTAAGGGTATATAATTATATAGCTTTTTTAACGGGCTGCCCTGTTCACATACATATGGCACTCAGTGTATCAATCACTTGGACATGCGACACATGATTCAAAATAACCAAAGTGCATGACAAAACGTTAATTATATAGAGTTTCTGGCCACATTTTTAACTTGCAGTCAGTCACCGTTAGATTGGTAAGGTTTGGAACTTTTTTGGGGCGGTCTCTAATGATTGCAACCAGCGGCAGCAATCAGCAGCAGCAATCGCAGTCACATTGCACAAGAGTGAGCAGCAGCAGCAGCAACAACAATAATAACAATAACAATAACAACAAAGGCAGTGACAAAAACACAACAGCAGCACTTAGAACAATAAGTCAGCAACAACAACAACAGCAGCAACAACAGGCGATAGCAGTTTGAGCTAACAGTAAATCACATTATATTTCTGTGACGTAATTAATGCAAGTAACACAGCGTAACATAATTAGAACCCACACACACACACTCACACACACACACAGGCAGGCATACACACGCACATTCAGTTAAAGCCCACATGATGTGGATAAGGATTTTGCGGAGATTGTCTGGGGAAGGGGTCGGTTGGGGCTTTATGCTGTTTACAAATTTAGAGATGGTCTATCTAAATAAGTATCAAAATAATAATTGTAACTTATTTTATTGTTTACTTTTTTCTTAGAAATTTAACAAATGTTATAAATTTAAAACATCCATTTACCTTTTACTTGAAATGCAGTATATTTGTAAATACAAAATGCATTAACATTTATTACTATTTTAACAAGTCATAAAGATCTCCAATACTAATTTTTTTTAAATATTTTTTGCCCATTTTCGGGCATTTGTAACTTTATTTCGATGTTTAAAGGCACGAAGCTTTTGTCACGTTTCACTCACGACATGAGCTCAGCTCTAACACAGACGCAGTCGTCTGTGTGGACTTTAGAGAAAGAGAGAGAGAGAGAGAGAGAGCAAGTCATGCAGCCACAGCAGCAGCAACAACAGCAACGACAATAGCAATAACTTTATCAGCAAGCATGCAGACGCCAGGCAGGGATACAAAACAACGACAACAACAATACTAAAATTACTTGTGACGATTTTATGTTTATGCGTTGGCTTAATTAATTCAATTAAGCGACATTTATGCGCCTGCTGGATGTTGGTTTGTTGTTGTTGCTGTCACCTTTTTTTTTTGGCCACTGGCTAATCCCTCGGCAATTAACATTAATTAGCGCTTGAAACTTAAATCTTGTCATTTGGTTAATGCAAACTTGACGTTTTTTCTTCATCTCTGTCTTTCTCCTGTTTCTTTTTTTTTTCTTTGCAGAACTGCGCATTATTCACGCCAGCATTAAATGACACAGAAAAAGCAACGGCAACAACGACGACGAGTCAAAAACAAAAGCCAACAACGACGACGAATGCAAGATCACAACAAAGTGCAGAAAATCAAAGCGACAGCAGAGCGAATAGCATTATCAATGAAAACAGCGACAAAGACGACGACGACAATGTTGGCGATGTACAAGAAATTGCAGCAACCACAACGAACGAGGAAACGGGCACTGTCTCAGCCTCAGCTGCAGTCGCCGTCGCAGCCGCAGTTGCAGTTGCAGTGCAGGTCAATCAACCTGTTTCCTGTGCAGCAGCAGAAGCATTCAATCGCACTCTCAGCCTCAGTCAAAGCCTCAGTCGCAGTCGCAGTCACTGTGTCAGCGATAAAGAGCACGCGGCTCTGAGAGCAAGCACAGCAGCAGCTGAGAGAGCAAGCACACAAGCAGCTGAGAGAGCAAGCACTGAGAGAGCAGCTACGACCAGTGGCTGTTCCATTGAGCGCCGCTCACCAGCGATCAGTCTCTCGAGTTCATTCGGCGCGTGCACAACGGACGCGTATAGTAACGGCAGCAGTTTTAACAAATACAACAACACGTTGACTTCGTGGTTGTCGCGGGGGCGCTTCAACTACAATTCGTGTAGCAGCAACGCCAGCAGCAGCAGCGACGCGCTGCGACCCAACAAATGTTTGGCAGAACTCGAACGTTTGTATGCCGAATTTCGCGCGAGTGAAAGTCTGTTCGAGCATCGTCTGAGCCAGGCGCCTATCGATAGCGATAACGATAGCGATATCGATATCGAAACGATGCGTTTGAATGTGGCTGCTGAGTTGCCGCCAGCAACAGCAACGGCAGCAACACAAACTGCGCACAGCAACAGCAGTAACAATAACAACAGCAGTAGTGTCTTTTTAAAAGCCAGCGACAGCAACAGCAACAGCCATGACAACGACAGCAGCAGCAACAGGCAAGCCAAAAGCGTTAGCAGCATTGCAATATTGCCAGCAGCAACAAAGTCCTGTCAGAGGCAGCCAAGTCTAACGATACAAGTGAACAACGGCAACGGCAGCAATAACGGTGCTAATAACGGTAATCAGGTTTGTGTCGCGTCGCCCACAAGCACAACAGCAACAGCAACAGTTACAACAACAACAGCAACAGTGGCAGCAGCAGCAACGCAAGATTCCAACATTGTCAACAACAACAACGGCGTTTGTGTTGTAAACTGCAATTACAACAGCAACAGCAACACCCCCAACAATACCAACAACAACAACAACAATAATAGTATTGTTGCTATTAATAATTGTGTGCCAGCATCGAAATTGTTTAGTGCTAGTGTCCAAAATAAGCTCAATAATAATCCCAATGTGGATGTGCAACATGTTGCTGCCACTGACAGCAGTGGCAGTGTCAGTGTGAGCGCCAGTGCCAGTGCGACAAATAATAATACAAATAATAATAATAATGCAAATAATAATAATAATTGTCATGAACATGGCAATGTGAATGTGAATGTGTCCAGTGCGGAAAACAACAGTGTCAAGGTAATCAATGTGAATGCATCTGCCCCACGCACTTTCACCTCAACCGAATGCCAAACCGATGATCTTAACCAGAACAACAACAATAACGGCAACAGCAATTGCTCCCAGCAGCAGCAACAACTGCAACAGCAACAGCTGCGTACACGCGAGCAACGTCGTCGTGAACGTCGCGAACGGCGACAGCAGCAACAGCAACAGCAGCAACAATTGCCGCCGCATCATCCACGGCGACTGCACGTGGAGCGCCACTCGCCGACGTTGCATCCTCCGCCCCACTTGCACCATCCGCATCCGCATCCACACCCGCATCCGTCAGCCCTGGGATTGGCGCGCGCCTTGTTGCCGGACATCTTACACAGCCATTACCCGCCGCCCTACACCGCCCTCCCAGCGGGCGGTCCTCCCCCGCTGCCGCCCCCGCCCCAGGTGGCACCACCGCTGCCTCCGCCGCCGCCACCCCCGCAAGCGCCAGTGCCAATGCCAATGCCAATGCTAACGCCAGTGATATCAACGGTTCCGCTGCCAGGCGCCGCTCCGATGATGAGCGATGGACGCTTCACGTTGCCGCTTCCCATCATGCGCAGGTGAGTTCCACTTCCAATTCCATTTCCAATTCCAATGAGCACCTTCCACTGGCAATTCCAATTTCCAGTTGCTGTAACTCTTTGTGAGCATTCGCTGTCCGTCAGCTTCATCAGCTTGTGCCTCAACTCTCACCTCTGGCATCATCGATCACTTCAAAATATCCATTCCCATTCCCATTCGCATTTCCATTTCCATTCAAGCGCTCCTTTGTCTCAGCTTTCGTGTTTCATGTTTATACCCTATACATTTATGTTAAAGGGTGGCTTAATTTGTTAATAGAGCTGAGCGGTATTAAGGAGTTTTAGAAGAGCATTTTCTTCCATCGATTAAGTCAGAAGTCTCTGCACTCATAGCATTAGGAATAAATCAATAACTATTAAATTATTAAAAAATCAATAATAATTTGCTGATATAAAATCTGATTTCAGTTACTAAACCACAGTGTAATAAAATATTTAAAACAAATTGTAGTTGCACTTAAATAATCTGCTTAAATAAAGATTTTTAAGCTTTATATATTTTTAGGCGTTTACAGCCGAATAATACAATAAATATATATATTTTTGTTTATATACCCGTTGACAACTCTTCCAATTTATTTAAATCGATTGTGTCCCTCCAAATATTTGAGTTGAGTAGAGTTGCAGGGTATTTGCATAGTCGAGCTCTTTTAAATTAGTCAATTCTCACTTAATCATGTTTCATGTTTGCTTTTGGATTTGCCTTAGCTTTTCTTCTTCTTTTTATTGCTGTTGTTGTTGTGCATGTCTGTTTCGACATTTTCTATTACCGCACATCGTTTTTTTTTTTGCTTTTTTGCCGTTTGTCGTTTGCCGGCTTGGCCATGTGTCTTCCTGTTTCGTGCTAGACGTTGACTGAGGCTGAGACTCCGAATGAGACTGGGACCAAGAGACCCGCCAGGGTAGCGATAGACATTATAATGATGGTAATTTTGATGTCAGTAACAAATTTCTTGCTTGATTTGACGCTCAAGAAACTGAACCGAAAACTCAACCTAGTCTCGACCCGAAACCAAAGCCAAACCCAAACCCGAACACGAACCCAACCTGACCTGAAGTTAGACAAACTTTTTGGTGTAAAAATTAATTTCTTAGGTTGACAGCACTTCCAAGAAATTTTAAAGAGAAGAAAAATTAGATAAAATAACAAGAGCTCTAATTTAAAGTTGATGTTAAGAGTTCGTTGTAATGTGAATTACGATGAATTTTTGGTTAGCTATTTGCTGTTTCTGTTTCTGTTTCTATCTTTCGGTTCCATAATTCATTTCGGTTATAATGAGTTTCGCTTTATCTGTAATTGCAGATCTTAAAGCACAGTTTTGCTCAGGTACACAAAAAAAGCGTGTATGTGCCTTTTGTACAAACTAAGACAGAGAAAAAAAAAGAGAGAGAGAGATAGCAATACTTACTATATATGGTTTTAGTAATTTTCCCACGCATTTGTACAAGTATTACTATAAATATTTATATCTATAGTTGCGCCAGAACCAAGGAACCAGTTTTTCTCATGACTGCACAAAAATTATTATTGTTGTGTGTCTGCATCTGTATCTGTATCTGTTCGCCATTGTATCTGTATCTGTATCTGTAGTCAGCTGGATGTGCGCTATCATTCAAACAGCCGGACTCGAAAAAACATCTCCTATTATATACTTACTTTATTTATAAAGCACGCCTCTGAGCATTTGACATTTGACAACGACGACGACGACGACGACGATGGCAATTTCCAGTTGAGTCAAGAATAAATCGTGTTTCTGAATTTTAATTGTGTTTTATCTATTGTATAATTGCAAAACTATGTCAAGTTAAATTGTTTGGCTTATTGTTTAAAGCAAATTAGTCTTGGCTCGTTGCTGTTGGTATTCCTTTAAATTGTTGTGGTTGTCATTGTCATGTTAAAGTTTTGAGGCGTGTTCTGCTTTGATTATTGCAGATTTGTAAGCATAACTGAGTCTATGAATGGCAATGAGATTAAAAAATTAAAGGATCTTTACTTTTCTGTTATCTAATAATATAATAATAATAATTGCCGGTCAGTCACTTCCTGTTTCAGCTTCTAAGATATACTTGTTATGACTGCAGTTTTTATTATTTTGTAATTTTTATCAACACATTAACATGACTCAGACTCCAACTCCGAAGTTTACCTAAAAATGAATGAAGTAATTTTCTTATCTTGCATTTTGTGTGGCATTTTAATAGACTTCTTCAGCCTCTTTATGACACGCCCCCCAATTTAACTGTTATCTGGGGCATTCTCAATCTCAGCTATTAAACTGAACAATTCAAAACGTATCTGAAGCCGGCAAATCGCGTCTTTTATCTGCAATTTCAGCACCTTTAACCTTCGCTCCAAATTACCACACTCTTACACAATATGTATTTATTTTTTTGGATATATCTTTGGCTTTTACTTACTTTTATTGTGGTTGCAAAATCCAAAAGAGAGAAAAAAAGAAAATAAAAAGGTGTAAAAAGCGAAAGTTATTTTTTTCAGGAGTATTGTAAAAGGGCTGTCGATTGGGGGACGCCTGGCTGAGCGTGCATAATCTTTAAATCATTAAATAACAACAACAAGAAATTACAACAGTCCCAAAATGAAAAATGGAAACAGAAACTGAAACAAGCAACAACAACAACGACAACGACAACAACATCGAGAAAAGCAACGACAACGAATAATATGAAAATAAAAACAGCAAGCAATAAAAAGGAAACGTGATGCTGAACTCACGTTGTACGACAGAAGAGACAGAAGATACAGAAGAGACAGAGACAACAAACATATAAATCGTTGTAATCATTTTTTGTTTCCTCTTCTTCTTCTACTTTTTCATAGGATTTAATTTTATATATTTTGAAGCATGCGAAACAAAAGAGCAAAGAAAACAGCGTGCCCAGTAATAAAATCACTTTAGCAGCTACAGATAAAGATACTTAAATAGCTAAAGATACAGCTACAAAGATACAGCTACAAATACCAAGACTCAGTTTTTTCGAGTTCGAGTTGACGTCTGAGAGTCTCAGTTTGTGTAAGTTTTCGGCTACTTTCACTTTCTGCATTTGTATCTGTATCTGCATCTGTATCTGAAGCTGAAAATTGAAGTGCTTGGGCCAAGTTATCATAACTTTGACTCACACACACACACACATGAAGTCGTAAATCGAAAAATGTAATTCAGTTAAGATCATTAGACGCGTGTATTTCATATTAATTATGGCACTTAAACTAATTACGCGCTGCGTTGATTTGTGAGGCATTGAGGCGACTGACACTGAAAACTGAATCTGACAACGGCAACAACAACTGCAATAACAACAGCAACAACGCTAACCGGTTTTTAAAGCGAGTGTCAAATTGCGAGTCCAAAGACCCAAAAAAAAATAAAAATTTGCATACGGCATAAAAAGAGTGCAAAAGTATCTGCAAGATACGCGCCTGAAATCGATGGATGATTCAACGTTCAAAATGCAAAAGCAAAAAGGCCAGCTAAAAGCCAGTTAAGGCAACTCAAAACCAGATTTCACTCGAACTAAGAAACAACAACAGCAACAGCAACAAAAACAACAACAACGGAAAACAAACCAAGTTTCAAGTTGCAGAACGCGCTGCCTTTTGCCACAAAACTGAACTCTGAGCAGCACCTCGATCTCCCGGTGTGTGTGTGTGTGTGTATCTGTGTATCTGTACCTATACAAGTTGTAGTTTTTTGGTTGCTTGCAACATTTGGTGGCACGCATCTCCTGCCGCTAGTCTGACATAGTTTTTGGTCTAGTTCGCTAGCCAGATCACACAGATTAACAGTTGTGGCAATAGAGATGAGAGATGAAACTTGCCACCGATTAAGTGATTTTCGTCTAGTTTGTGGCATATTATGTGGCGTAAAATCACAATCAGAGCCAATGCTTCTACAGCTAAACACAACTGACAACTGACCAAACAACTTTCCAGTTTTATATATTTTTTTTCTGTATTTTTGTTTAGGCCGTCCTGTTGCCTGCGAGTTGGCTTTGAGGCAATGTCTGGAGTGTACCGCCCGCTCTTTCACTGATTTGGCGGTGTTGGCTTTATTTATTTTTATAAGAGCTCAAACACAACACACACACAGCACACCACTACAACCGCAACAACCACAACAACATTGGAAGTAGAAGCTGTAGATGCAGTAGAAAAAAAAGCGGCTAAATAACTTGTCGGCTTTGGCACTAGAGAAGCAGAACCGCATCCATGAGATACTCAGATACTCGTACTCGAGGCAACGAAAAAAAAAACAACCAAAAAGATACGAAACGAAACGATGCGAGGCGAAACAAGACGAGACGAGAACTTGACAAAAGTCAATAAAGCCAATAAAGTAAAATTGTTGCTGCCGCTGTCCAAGTCCACGACAACAACAACAACGAAAACAACAGCAACAGCAACAACAAAAAAGACATCATTTCGGTTAGTGCCACATGCCACAGTGGTTCCAAATCCTCTTGAAGAATTTAAGAATTTTAACTTCCAAAGTTTTCTCTCTCTATTTGACTGGTTAACTTCAACTTTCAGCTAATGTCACTCTACTATTTTTTGTATTATTCTAACTATTGGAGTGTATCTTGAAAACCTGAAACGTGTATTTATTCTTCTACTCTGTATCAAATTTGTTTAGTTCTAAAATTTGACACGTTTCGTTCGTAGAAATTTGTAGAAACCTCTTAGAGCAGCTGAATTATATTCTAATTATTGCTGACTGAAATCATTTGTCATTAGTGCTATTTAGATTGCATGAATGGCGTATCTGAATTAAGTTTTTCTTGGCTGAAAATGAATTACTAGAATTAATTGTGAGAAACTCCAAATTTAGATTTTAAATTCAAAATCTTTCTCCTAATATTTAAACAAGTTGAAGCCAATGTCCTTTTAAATAGTAATTAAGATGAGTTTTAAATAGATTTTAATGATATATTTCAATTAGATGCCATTATTAACCTTGCCTTAGATTCGATGCCATTTATAACAATTTTTCCAACTGAAATGTCACTGCGACTACAAAATAGTTTCTTTTACACAATACACAATATATATGAATATATTTTTTTGCTTTAAGCACTTGAGACATATTTATGAATATGTATTTATCGCATGTGAATAATCATTCATGCATAGATATTTCCCCACTTTATATAAGCTTAAACCACTGTGCTTGGTCTGCACTAAGCAGAAAACCAAATTGCGGTTGTCTAGTTGATGTTGTTGTGAAGTTTGTTTGTATAGAAAATGCATTCGGGCCAAGCTGCAATGAGCCGGCAAAATGCAGCAGCAAATAGAAAAGGCGACCCAAAACAAGTTGCCAACAAATCTAAGAGAGACAGAGTGAGAGAGATGAGAGGGAATGAGATAGAGTTAGAGTTAGAGTTAGAGGGAAATTGGATTGCCTGAGGACAAAAATGGGCAAAAGGGCAGAGACTCTCGAGTCTCTTGACAAACTGTTGCTGCTGTGCCAATCTCAGGTTTATTAAATTGTCACCCCAATTGGAAACTCGATTTACATTTGGATCTCTGTTTTGGCCATTAACTGTCGAATGGCACACAAACCCAAATTTAGATGCAAGACAAACCCAGAGTTTGCTCGTAGAGCCGAAAGATGTCATTATCAGTTTTGTGGCTCAGAAACTTGTTTGTTTTTCTGCCTTAATTGTGAGCGTGCAATTAACGTTTTGGACTGGACTGTGCCAAAAATGCTTTAATAAGTTTCTTAACTGCTTTGGCACTGGCCTTGAGCGCTGAGAAAATTATCGCCCAGACGATGCTGAAGAGTTTTTGTGAGACTTGGCAGCTCTTTGGCTCTTTCTCTTTTGGCTGTTAGCCGTTGGCTTACCACTTGGCTTGGGCCATTACAGTTCAATGCCATTTGGGCAAGAGAACAAAGCCAAAAGCCCAAGTCTAACCGGCTCATTGTGAATTCAGGCATCAGACATTTCCACACAAAAGCCGCTCGCAAACAAATGAGAATTATTATTATTATTATTTGTTATTTTTATTATTATTTTGTTTTGTATTGTTGTTAATTCTGAAATACAATAGGACTCCGCCCATTCCCCATAAAAGAGGAGCATCATTTGAAAATAAGCATATATGTATATAAATAAATAAATATGCGAATGCAAATAAACAATATGTTTATATTTATGCAGGCTGCCACTCCCCTCTCGCTTTGATTTACCTCTTACTCCTTTTATCTAACACTCTTCTCTCACTTCCTCCCTGCCGACTACTTTTCATTTATTTTTATTTTCATTTGGAATTTTATTTTGTTTTTTTGCGGCTGCTGCGGCTGTGGTTTTAAACAAAAGTCCATAATTTATGTTATGGCTAAGCATTGGAGACTGTTTGTTGTGTGTACATTGAACAGTTTGTTGCCATTCTTCTTGCCACTCTTTTTGTTGTTGTTGTTGTTGTTGTTTACCCTCACTTTTTTTGGTTTCATGTTGTGGCTTTGCATTTGTGCATTCAACTGAACTAAAAAACGGGGCGTGTGGCATTGGCAACTTTTGGTGGCATGGTCAGAAGAGCAAGGGGCAAGAAGCAACGGGCGGGGTCATTTCGTTGACTTGCGAATATTGGATAAATTATATACAATAATTGACTTGAAAATACGTTCAATATTTGCCCAAAGCTTTTGCTGTAATTAATTTAAACAAGATCTCTTATATGTATTATCAGAATTAGCTTTTGTTTTCTATTTTGTATTACTTGACCCGTTTTTACATAAGCCAGTCACATTTCAAGAGAGATATTTAATTTTTATGTTGATTAAAATTTTTATATAATTTTGTACACTGAGATTTCTAGAATTTTTAATAAATCTTTGATTAAATTTGGCTTTAGCAGTCAGAATATTGTTACTATTTAGTCGAATTATTGCTAGTTGAGAACAATTATAAAATAAATTATAAATTTTAACTACTATCCATAAAATTATAGCTTTAAATTGGAAATCACCTTAAACTAAAATCACATGATATCGTTGCACTCGCAAATCACAAAAGTCAAGTGAAAACCGGATCATGTGAGTATTTTTTTATAATTTTGTCGCGAAATGTGTAAAGTAAAAGTAAAGCATTAAAATTCTGGATCAGGTTGTGGGTCTTTTAATCTCTAAATTACTATGCAAATAAATAGAGAGATCTCGATGAGACTGGCATTAATTAAATCACATATTATTCATAGGTTTGGATGGTTTGTAATTATGAAATATAGTATCAAATAGTTAAGCAATTTTCATAGTTTGTCGTACTTAATTCTGAAGTGGAATAAAATGGAGCAATGTGGCAACCACTTGACCCGCATTGCGAGGCTGTGGCACAATTACGACCACTAATTTATTTGATTCATTTGAATGTGGGTGTTGAGCTGAATTCACGCATTTCACTTTAACACAATTGAGTTATTAAACTGGCAAAAGCAAAAAAATAATGAATGGAAGAAGAGGAAATTAATATTTGTGTTGAATAAAACAAATTACCGGGGCAACTGAAAATGATTAAAACTCATTTGATTTGATTTTTGTTGCTAAATAAATTTACTTGAATATTCGTAGATTGCATTTTTAATGCACATTAATCAGTTTCAGTTTTGGGATATAAACTCTTGACTCTTTTATAATGGGGTTTGATTACGAGGTCTTAAGTGATTTTCGGCTCATAATGAAGTCTCCGATCTCCGGTCCGAGACTCGCATGAGGTAATACGAGAAATATTGGCGAACCAGTTTTTGATTTTTTCTTTCAGTTTCTGTTTCCTTTTGTAGCTGCCACATTTTGGGGTGAAAGTTTTCTGTTTGCATTGATTTGTATCTAAATAATCTGTTGGTTTATGGTCAGTAGGTGGGCATCATTTGAATTTGATTTGAATAGTTTTGAGAAATGAGAGAAAATATTACAAAACGTACAAACAATTCGATTGCTCTCTGTAGAAATTGTAAAGAATTTTAAATATATTTTTTGCTTATTTAAATTTCTTTTTGGCTTTTATTAGATTAAAATTAATTTGATTTTAGTTGATTTGCCCTTTGAACTAACTCTGGCAGTCTGGTTAAACTTCAATTAACGCGGTCAACAGCAAATATATGTTGCATTTGTTGTTAAATATTTAAATCCAATACCAAATTGCCATATAATATGCGCAATTGTAATGAGGAAAGCCCAACGAAATGGCGAGCAGTCCAAAAGCGCATTTTAATGGCAACATTTTAGCTTAAACACTGTAACATTTACCAAAAAACCAATTGGCAGCAAAGTGCAGTCAGATTCAGAGCCAGAAACCATAGCATGGAACCCGTAGTCTGGAGCTGAGAGCTGGCTCGGAGTCAGAGTTGAATCCTCTTCTCACTTCCCTCTCGGTGCACTGTGTCAACTGTCAACCGCAAAATGCGCGAAAAAACAACAACGAAATCCACGAGGGGTAGTGTGTGGGGCAAAGTGAGCGAGGAGCAGGGGAAGGGGGAGCGGTTAGCTTGTATGTGAACTCTTTGCAGTGATTTCAATTTAAAGTGCAATGAGTTTCTTTTTTGGGTTTTGGTACTTGTTTTTGGCCATCAAAGTTGTTGCAAAAGCTTATTTGTACGCTGTCTGCTGTCTGCAAATCTGTTTGGATCACGGATACTCCCCCACCTTCCCCCTCCCACTCCTATCCCCCACCAATGAGGCCCAACAAGAACAACACCAAACAAAACAGAGAACTCGTGTTATTGTAGAACTTTGATAAGCTGGCAATTCGCATAGAAACAAATGCCAAAGCGCCTCGTTTATTTTACAAATTAATTAAAACATTAACAACAAAATGCAAAAGTATATGAGAGGTATCCTTGTATCCTTCGTGGGCAATACGTATTCCTCGTATTTTATATTATCCTTGGCGCAAATGAAATGCAAAATTTATTGCTTCTTCTGCTGTTGTTTGTCCTTGTTCATGTTTGTGTTTTCATAAAATTTTACGTGTAGATTGCTCATAATTACCACTACACACATGGCACAGCTGTACCCACACACACACACACACATACGCACACAGATACAGGATCAGAGAATCAGCAACAGCAACTGAAACTGAAAGAGCAACATAAACAGAGACAGTAACGGTAACAGTTACAGTTACAGTTACCCAGTTACATTTGTCTTTTCAGCGCGCTCCACGCGTCGTATGCGCAATATTCTATACCCTGCTGTAAAATGTGAGCAAATATGGGGAATATGAATGATTTTAAGATATTTCTTGAGTCAACAGTAAAGCCAGGTTAATTTTTAAATATTAATTTAATTTTAATATTAATTTTTAGTTTAAATTTATTCTATTGTGTTTGCTGTGTCGATCTCTTTCCTCTCTCTGAAAATTTATCAATTTCAGCCATCAATGGACTAAAGCATATCTCACAGTCGAGCATGCTTACATTTCATATTCTTACTCGCTTTTTATTGTCATAAAGGATTTGGAGTGCGTTGTGTTTCAGCTGACGCTATTGTTCGGGGACTGCACGATTGTTGTGGGCGGAGGGGGAGGTAGTAGCTTTGTGGGTGGGGTTTTTGAGCGGTTTATCCTGTCACGCTGCTGTCATAAACAGCAGCCGGGCGTCAAATAATTGCTGCCAAATTTGTTAGTCTTTCCAGTGCCTCTGCCGCCCAAAAACATCTCTCCGACCGTTGAACTATAAATGTCAAGAAAGGGTTCGCGTTCGCACAATGGGCCATAATTAGAGAGTGCACGAGCCAAAGCCAAAGCTGAAGCCAAATCCAAGTGCCACTTTCATAAGCCCGGCTAACTAATGGCAACTGTTGTTGCCTGGGCAAAAATAAGTATAAAATACGAAATTTGAAATTTCAAATACGAAAAACAGAAAACAAAAGTTGGAAGAGCGCATTGTAAAAATGAGAAACGACGCCCGGCAACCGCACAAAACAAAAGGCGGTAATTTGAAGCAGCTGGGAAGCAGCTCAGCTCAGCCCAGCAGCAAGAGCAACAAAAACAACAATCACAACAACCACAACAGCAAAGACAACAACAGCCAAGTTGACGTTGACGTTGACGGCAAAACTAAAGTCAAAACAAATAATTTGCTATAATAACTAAGAGCGTAGAGCAAAATCAGCTGGAAAAAAAATAAAAGAAGCAAAAGTAATAGACAAGTGGAAGTGAAACAAAGAAAAGCCAAAACCAAACAACGACAACAGCAACAACAACAACAACAACCACAACCACAGCAGCACTTACAACTCTCAGCTCAGCCGCATAGAAACTTTCTCCTTCTTTTTATTTTACTTTTTTTTGCCAGAGATCTCGCCAGCTAAACGTCGTCATCTTCAGCTCCACTTTGTTGTTGTCGTCTGGAGTGTGTGTATTTTGTGTGTGTGTGTGTGTGCATGTGTGTGTGTGTACTTGGGTGTCTCAGTTGGTTTTGTGTACTTTACAAGTTAAGGAGCTGCTAGTCTCTGTCTCTCAGTCCCAATCCCAATCCGAATCCCAACCACAAGACTATTAAACGCACACTTGCGTTGAGTTTTCGCACCCGCCATTTGGGTTTCCACTCAAGGCGAGCCACAAACGCCGTAAACACTTTTCCGTTTTCAGTTTTCTGTTTTCTTAGTTTTTTTTTTAGTTTTCAGGTTTTTGCATTTTATGCAAAGCAAGTTTTGCAAATCTCGCACAGCTGCGGTTAGAGTCCTCCCCAATTGCAATTCATTGCCAGCAGCTGTTTTAAGCCTTGGCTTTTAGCCTCATCTCTACACAGAAAAAAACCAGATTTGAGATTCCTGAATAAAATCAATTCCAAATGGTGTTAAAAGTTGAAAGATTAAATTCAATCAAGTATTTCGTTCTGGATCACCCATGACAGGTTTTCAGCAAATATTTCAATCATCCAGGTTTTATATAAGAATTTCGTACTTGAATCAAACATAAGTTTGGCTTTTGTAATTCCGATTCATTGGCATTTAATGCGCATATTCATCAATTATATCGTGAATTATTATTATTATAATAATTATTATGCTAAAATCTGGTATTTTTCGATCACTTTTTTTTTCTTGTGTAGCCAATTTATCCTGCAATGAGAAACGAGTCTACAACAAGTAACAGAATCACCCGCATGTCTCGGCTCATAATTTTTCGTTACGCTTATCGACAAACTGCAATCAGCATATAATTTACAGATCCCCCGTTTTTCCGTCTTTCTATCCTGTCCACACTTCACCCGATCCGCGTCCTGAGTAAGATAGTGCCATGTGCTTGGACACCCTCATGTCGAGGCCTGCATCTCATGGCCATCTGACCATATACCATATACCATGTCTACACTCCGCCTCCGCCTCAAACTCATTCCTCATTTAACGCTAAAAACCATAGCAACGATAAGAAACTGGTCATATAACGATAGGCCAACCCTGGTTCAGGGAGAGGGAGAGAAAGAGAGAAGAGATGAGATGAGGAGAGGAGAGCAGCGTTGAGTTTGTGAAGTGAGTTTGCGAGTCATTTTCAGTGTGTCATTGTGATGGAAAAAATACTGAAATAAGGGACACAGGAAATTATGCGTAATGAAGTAAGCAATGGGTGTGCCTATCTCTCTGTGTGTGTGTGTCCTTATCACTATGTGTGTGTGTGTTTGTGTGTGTGTGTGAAATTGCTTGTTGCTGTTGCCATGGCCCGACTGGACCTCGTGTCTTTTTCAACTTCTTCTTCATCTGCTTGTTTAGCTTGGGTAGTTTTTATTCGCTTCGTTTCCGCGTCAATTTCCTTTAATGTGCTGTGGCGTGATGTCCCTTAGCTCACACACACACACACACACACTCATCACCACACACACTCGCACACACATATGTATATGCTATCTCTATATAACTCTCAATCAGTTTTGCGTTTTATGCGCACTTTTATGACTTGTGTTTTGTTCTTCTTTGCGGTGGTGGCTGGCACTGTATTTTATCTGCGTAATTGAGTTCGTTTGCACATTAGCAACATCAACAGCAACAACAACAGCAACAACAACAGCAACAGCAACAACAAACAACAACAACAATAATAGCAAATGGCAAAATTTGAATTGTGGGCATAGTTTAGCAATGGGGCGTTGGTAATTGCCCAGCCATGTGTTATAAATGTACAGAGGGAATTCAGTTGAAAGATGACAACAGCTTTCGATAAGTTTAATGTATGAACCATATAAATGCCAGCCGAAATGGCTTTAAGAACTCTAAATTTCTTATTTATATAATCTTAGATCTTTCATTGAATATGAGCAGAAATGATTATTTAAAATTTAATTATTCTAGTTATAAATTTCATAATAATATTGAGTACTCGAAGGTTTCCTTTTAAATAAGTATCTTCAATTATTACTTTATTATCATTTTCATGACCAGAATTAAAGACATTCACATATGTTACTCAGACAAAAGTTTCTGCTTTTTTTTTCAAACAAATTACGAAGCAAATGGATTCGCTTTAGGGTTAATAAATCTCAAATACACACATAATTGATTCAGAAAATTGCAAAATAATGACGACAATAATCACAATTTATTTAAGAAATAATATAAGATGATAAGAAATATATATGTAATCACCATAAATGACAAACAACTTTATTAAGTTCAGAATTCAATCGACTCCAATAATATCATACTTAAGCGCACTATTCATTAAGCTGAAAATTGTTATTATTATAGAAAATGTATTGATATTGTTTCAATTTTTCTGTTTTTCTCATTTCAGGTATATTAATCTCGTGTGTGTGTGTGTCTATAATTGGGCATTAACATTAAAGCACTGACATTTAATGATCACGGCCATATGCCCGTTTCAGGTATTTATGAGTACGCCATTTGCAGTTGAGTGTGATGAAAGCCATTTTCGTTGCCAAACGCATTTAGCAACAGCAATATAAAATTATAATAATAATATAATAATGATGGGAGCATAATAAACTTATATGAAGAGGGGCGTTTTTGCTCAGTTGTGATGATGTGAGAGGCCCCATTCATTTGGATTGCCCCAGTTTAAGGCCCCCTTTTTAATGAGTAATTTCTGAGCTCTGCATTTATATGTAATAAAAAATAATGTCCGATGCAGCAAAGAGCTTATAACCAATTTACTGATAGCCGGTCAATGCTTGGCCAATAAAAAGGAAATGTGAAATGTGAAAATCGAGAAACAAAACGAAAAAACTAATTGCAATTTTCGCACTCGACATTCACCGTCGAGATAAGAGAAGATATATGGGCCCAAATTGGCCCAATGGCTGAATTGCGTGCTAAAAACACTTAGAAGTACGAGTTAGATCTGTTGGCCAGGCTAAGAAAAGAGCTGTTGAGGCAGACAGTTTAGCTGACTCACGACTTGGCCACAATTTGACTTCTCTTTTAGCCCAATGCAGCAAAAAACGAAACCAAGTCAGCCACAGAGGCATTTCAATCAGCTCGCCAAACGCTGCTTAGCAACGTGCCATGACTAAATTGTTGGTACTGATGATGGTACCAAAATAACTCGATAGTCACTCGACCAGAGACCAGAGAGTAGAGACTGGAGACTGGAGACCAGAGAGACTGTGGAGACCATACTCAATAGCCAATATTCACAATCCATTGTGCATTGTGCAAAATTAGCCACATTTATGAGCATGAACGGAAAGCATTTCTAAGCCTGAACCCAAGTCGAAACGTGTGAACGTGAACTGGTAATCGATGAGCATTGGGAATGCGCATTGGACTTGGCTTGGACTCTGGCTCTGACTACGACTCTGACTCTGACTACGACTGCGACTCCGAATTCGATTCCGTTTCTGGCCAAAACGGTGCTTGCTTTTTGTGGTACGTGCACAAGGTCAAGTTGTTTATGGCCAAGCACTTGATATTCGATATCATCGACACTCGCATGTCGTGGCCAAAACCAAAAACCATTTTGCCCACATTTCAGCTCTTTCTACCTCTATCTCTTCCTCTACCTTTGGTTTGGTTTGGTTTTCTTTCCATTTCCTTTGTGCCGATTTATGAATATGTATGAATTTTGCTGATGAAGTGCTCTGAAAAGTGCATGGCTATTGAATTTATTTGATTTTGAATTTATTGTCTGAACGTTTCTTTGATCCCTCTCCTTTCCTTTTCCTTTTGTTCCGTTATTATATTGCAACTCGACGTTTGCTGCAAGTCGTTTACGCTAACGATTTTGTTCCCCTCCAAATTGATTTCGTGCAATTTGAAGTTGAGATACCAGTTGAAAAGTCAATATTTAGAAAGAGCTTCAAATATTAAAATAGAGATTTAATTTTGTTTTTATTTAAGACTGTTAGAGATTTTTTATTAAACAAGAAATTAAAAGTTGGTAGAATTAAATAGGAATAATAACAAATATTTCAAAGCCTCGCTTCTATTTTTCTCACGTTGTGTCTTTTCTTTTTTTCTACCATATATCAAAAGAATTGATGTTATTCGTATCCCCTTTAAAAAGGCTCTCAAATTTTAAAAGCTACAAAATTATTAATTGAAACAATCAGTAAAATCGTTTTTTACCTTTTTTTCTGTCATATTGAAACTGATCTCGCTCTTTGAACGCTTAATTGCTGAAACTGAAGAGAGATACTTTATCAAGCCAATGGGATTTCAAAACCAGTAGAATTCGATGCCGAATATCGTTTATCTTGGGAACGTATTATTAAGTGGAGTTATTTATTGAGTTCACGTAAGCAGACGAATCAAGTTCTATTATGTCATGTTTACAAAGGGTATCAGATATTCGGTAATGCGATTATATAGATAATATGGATTTCCTCTTAACTGAAAGCGCTTCCAATTTACCTTCCGGCTCCAACTTTGCTTTCTTTTTGTGTGAAAATCGAATTCTCGAGATTTTAAATTGTTGCCAACTGTTTTTCTGCGATGTCATTTGAAATGTGGATAAGTGTGTGCTGTATGTATATTGGAACTACATATATGCTGATGATTCTCGAAAGCAAAAGTTATGCAGCTCGTCTGTCTGCTAAACCCCCCCTGTCCCCTCTTATACCTTACCCTTCCTCCCGCTGACCCTATCGGTGTTTGTTGTTTGCTTTGCTTTTTGGTCTGTCGTTTTCGCCTTCACTTTCCATTTTAGACATTTGCAAATTTGCATTTCGCTGTTATTGAATATGTATGACGTACTATATAGTATACAGAAGAGAAAAAAAAGCAGACACACAGACACCAACACCAACAAACAACAGCAATAACAATTGAAACAACAACAATATGCTCACATTTGTCCCACGTATTTCATTTAATTTCTGTCGTGTATTTCATTTCAATCGGCTTTTGCTTTTCATTTGGCGCGACTTTCGCGCACCAAAATTTCCAATTTGCATATGGAGGGCACCTCCGTTGCCAGGGCTGGGCAACTATGGCAACTGCGAGTATGTGGCGCCCCCTGGCGATGAGGACGAGAGAGAGTGGACGAGTCGAATCCTAAGCGCTTGCCATCAAATTAATGCGCCCAAAAGTTGAGGGGGCAAAAATTGAAAATAAAACGAGCACAGATTGAAAAAGTGAGCGGCAAATGAAACGTGTCCTGTGCCTGGCACTGTGTCCCTGACTGTGACTGTGACACCCTGTGCCACTGTGCCAGGATCTGAGACGTGACCTAGCTGTAAAGTGGGCGCAGGTGGACAACTGGAGATACACCTTCAAGACTGGGCAGTGGAGAATGTTTAATAGAAAAATTATGCACTGATTTGTATTTGGTCTTAATCTTTTTTTCTTTCCTCCTCTCAGCCATTTTTTTGGCTGTGTCATTTTCATGGCTGGCTGACTGGCGCTTATGCAAATCGCAGGACAGCCGAAAAGGACAAGCCGTGGCAAGTTCCGAGACGAAGAAGAAATCGCAATCGAAATAAATTGCCAAAGTGTCGTCTGCACTGCGATGCGGATGCGGATGCGGATGGATGAGGCGCCCCCTGTGGGGGGACCAGTGGGGGGAGGAGTGGGCGTGGGCATGTGGGCGTCGCCGGGTCAGGCCGGCTATCGATGGCAGCAATTTCCGGCAGCCAAAGAAAGAGAGGAAATGCCAACCGAAATGTCCCGTTACATGGCAGAACGCCTGCTCCTTCTCCTATTCCTTTTTTTTTCATTTTTCGTCTCCCCGCAAACGCCAAATCCGCCGCATCAAATTGGCCAAAACAAATAAAAAAAAAATGCAAAGAGCCGAGACGAGAATAAACTCAATTGGAAGCCACCGTGCGACACTCGAGCAAAAATCCAAGTCGAACGATTTGAGCTTATTTTTTATTTTTATTTTTTGCTTTACGCATATCATTTGTGGCAGAGTCACGCTGCCACGCCTCCGAAACTACTAAAGCACTTTTAGAACAATGACGGCTGCAAACTTTATGGCCCTGCAACACCTCCACCCCCTCTTTACCCCTCTCTCCCTGTCCCAGCTGGGCCTCAAGTGGAGTAGAAGTCGAGTATCTCGATCCCCACGCACCGTTCGATTTGTCAACGATTTCAAATGGGTTGCAGTTTTATTGGCAAAGCGCTGGAATTTCATTTTATTGGCCATTTTGGGTGACCTCCGTGCCAACAGCGAGAAGAAATATCTCTAGCTGAGTCTTGGCTGCCAACTGAATGCTTCAGATACCCTAGAAAAATAGGTATGCAAGGCATATAAATGTTCCAGTTGAAATTATGTCAATTTTTATGTTTAGCTTTACTAATATAACAAACTGAAGGCCTTTGAAATTCATTTCCTTAGTTAACAGAATTTTCAAAATATATATGATAAGTTGAAGTCTACTTATGTTTGTCAAGAATAATTAATCACATTTGAAGCTTCAATTGGTTTGATTGTTGAAGTAACTCAAGTACTTACTGAGTATCTTCAAGTCGTGCAATCTCTGAATTGCATCGAGTTTTCGTGTTGTTCTTGGCGAACAAATTCCGCAGTAAATTGCGCTTGCCAACCAAGTTTTTGCATAATTTGAATTGTTCGCTGTTATTGGTTTTGTGTGTTGAGTTTTCTCAGTTTTTCACAATTTTCCGGCGCTTTGGTGTATTGCAAATTCAATTTGTGGAAGTCTTCCGTCGTCAGTTCTGAATCAGAATCAGAATCTGAATTGAAATATTTTATTTAATTGGCGGCCCAACTCATAAAGAAAGAGATGGAAAAAGAGAGGAAGAGAGAGAGCGAGAGAGGGGCTTGAGATTCGAGCCATAAGTGGCTGCCACAATGATAGACGAGGCCCAAGTACCGCAAATCGCAATGGCAGCTCCTCAAGATCTCGACTCTCTCAATGCAAGTCAACAAACGGGGTTAATGGGCTCGACTTGGACTCGAGTCTCAAGACTCAAGACTCGGACTGAAAGCGAATGCATTTAGCTGCAATTACATGGCAAATATCAAAATAAACTTGCACAAAAGCTTTTCCTTTGTGGATTTTCTTTTTGCGCGTCGTGCAATTAATTTTGCCAACACTCTTAAGACTCTTTTATAACCACTGTCCTGCTGTTTACTGCGCTTTCCTGTCATTAAGTCTCCTCGACTCCAACTGATAAATGTCTGTTAATACGGCGCACTTTCACACACAGATAGACAGACAGACGGATACCCTTCCCTTCGCCCTCATTTGAGGACCATCTGTGAGTGTTTCACACTTAATAAAATCCCATGCCATGTTTCAGCAGGTGTCATAAACATAATTCACGATAACAACATAACAAATTAAATAATTACCCAGGCACTGGGTCAAAACTACATAAAGACTGGCAGCTTTATGGCGAAATTCTTGACCATACTTTAACTTGAGCAAGACTTATTAAAGCCAAACTCGTAAGAGGCCTAAGTAAAGGTTTTCATCAAGTTTAGCTACCGAAGTGACCTAGAGACAAAATGTAATTATCTTCTAATAGGAAACTTGAAATGTTGTGTTTATAATTTGCAAATGTTGCAATTGACGACATCTAACGAATTCTCAAGAACTGCGAGTATGATGAAGTACATCTTTTGTTATGGATTAGTCACTGGACATATCGTGAATTCCTTTGCCTTTGTCTTCTGTTTGTCTGATATATCTCAAATATCGCAGATGTTGGAATTATAAAGGCAATCGACACCGTTGAAACGTTATAAAGTACTGAAATGAATTCGAGTCAGGCATTAATTCACTGATGATTCACGAGTGATCGGACATATGAATAACAACCGCATGCAGTTTATGGTCAGATCATTAAAATTGTGGAATGTCTCAACCCAAAACATTTAAAGTCGCATCCCGGGAGAGATGTTGAAATCTTCTTTGTAAAATATTAGTAAATTATCGCATTCGGAGTGCCGCACACACTGGTGCCCATAATTTGTGGCACAAGTATTTTAAGCATGCCCCAAAAGCGAATGCCACACAAAATCCATTTGGTGCTAAATTAAATCATTTGAAGATGCCATCGTCGCGATATTAAAAGCGCATAGAATTCAAGTGAAATCACTGTGAGCCAGTGGCTCTGTGGAAAGGGGAAACTGGGAGACTGTGTCTATGACTGTGGAACGATCCAGCGAAAAGAAAAACAAAGGCAACAGCGACAGCGACAGCAACAACAACAAATTGAAATGACCTACATAATGGCCAAGAGCGACAACAAACGCAATGATTGTTGTTGTTGTCGTTGTTGCTGGCATGATTATTGTTATTGTTGCCCATCATAGAGCGATGAGCGAGTGAAACGACGACAGCAACAACTGCATGAATGAATGAACCAAGCTCATCATGAGCTAACGAGCAATTTAAGAATTTAATTTATATACACAGATACAGATACAGATGCACAAATACAGGCAAACTCGGATACAGCGACAACAGCGACAGCTACAAAACGGGGCGATCCATGACTGCTGACTGCCACTGTCGTTGCTTGCAACATGACAGCGGCCAGCAGCAACAGCAACAGCAGCAGCCTTTGGAGCCTAATGACGCAGCCACTTAAGCGCGTTTCGTGTTGTCAGTATGTGTGTGTGTGTTTCAGTGTGTGTGTGTGTGTGTATGTGTGTGTGTATGTGCGCGCCACATTGGCTGCGGTTCTTTCGTATGCTGACTGCGTCTGCGGTAGCTGCTGCTGCTGCTGCTGTCGTTGCTGCTGCTGCTGTCGCATTGGCAACATGTAAAAGTAATTGCCAACCCGGATGCTTGGCAGCCAACGTTGCCATCAACAGTCATGACTGTGCCACATGAAAGCCAGAAATTAGAAACGGATCTGAAATTAGAAATGCCTCAAACTCAATGCAGCTCTTCAGTTCCCAATGTTGTTGCCGCTGTTGTTGTTGCTGTCGCAGTTCTCGTTCCTGGTCACGATGTTTGGCACTTGTTCCTGCCATAATCGTGTGTGGGTGACATTTCTATATATATGTACAATACATATATTTATAAATCTGTCTCTATATATAGATTGTTTTAAGAATACATATTATGCCAGCTGGCTGCAGCCTTCGAGTCTGCAGTGCCACACAGTCTACACTTGGCATGCTGCCCTACAAACGCCAATATAAATGCCCCTCTCACTTCATTCTTTCCATTCCCATTTCCATTTCCTCTGCCCTCTGATTCCTGTGTGTGTGGGCGGCATTTGTTGGCAGTGCAATGATTGCGTTTTATGCATTCAAAAATTGGCAATAAACGCGTTCGCTGCTGGCAAACTTTGTCCGCAGTTATAGCCCCGTTTGCCATCGATGGCCAGCGCCAACAGCAACAGCAACAACAACAACAACAACATCAGCAATAGCAACTACAACAACTTTGCCATATAATCTTTTACGCGCACATTAAGCTCACTTACGAGCGAGTTCACGACAATGCCCAGAGAGATAGCAAGACAATGTTCCAGAGTTGGCCAACAACGAGACAACGAGGCACCTTGTGACATAGACAAGCCAACTCAACAACTGAAAACTGGCAACTGGCAACTGGCAACTGGCAACTGGCAACTCTCAGCTTGCAACTTTAAACTTGCAACTGTTAAAGTTCCAAATGACAGCAGCTGAAAGTGTTCGTTAAGCTTTGGATTACACTTTGTTTATGGGCCAAGAATATGTGCAATGCATTAACTTATTCTCTCTTTGAACAGACTTTAAGGTTTTAGATTTATCACAAAGCTTTTGGCTAGATTAAGTAATTTTAAAATCTAAAAGCTTTGTTGGAAAGGAAGGATCCAAGTATATTTAAACAGCTGATAGGCTTTGAGTTACTTTAATAACTTTAAACAGAATTAACTGAACTTGTTTTGCGCAATGACTATAATTTTTACTAAGTGCTCCATTTGTAGAATTATATGCATTTGTAAGTAGACAAGCTAAAAATTCATTTGGCAATTTAAAATAAGAAAAAATGAACTTGTATTTCTTCAAGGTAAAAGCTTATCGAACCAGTTCTTCGTCAATTCTGGATTAAGTGCAAGTTTTAGCTGGTGTCATTTAGCATAAAGTATTTAGCACAACAGCAAGCAGCTCGACAAGTCAACTTTGAATTGTCTGTCCGATTGTCCGACTGTCCGACTGTCAGTCTGTCCATCTGACTGGGGCATATCAAAGTCGTGCTCGTGAGTTACGCCCACCGGCACTTTAATCTAAACTGTGAGGCGTGAAGGGGCTGTGAAGACAGCCGACTGCAATTTAAACTGAACTGAACTGAACTGAAATGAACTAAGCTGAGGAAAACTGAACTAAACTCGACTCTTGTCTTTGGCGTCAGTCAAGCGTCAAAGCGTTTTCTGTTAAGTTGGGAAAACGTTGCCCAAGTTCGGAACACACAATCTTACCCTTACCCCGTTGAAGTCTTCTCTTCCAGTTGAGTCTTCGTCTTGAGTCTTCAGTTAGTAGGTCAGAAGTTTCTGTGGCTATGTGTGAAATTGTTACTTTTACTCTAATATTTTAGCTGCTCTTTAAGTACACAAAAGCCAACGTGACTTTGTCTCTTTGGCTTGGATATTTTATAGCCGTCTGTGTGCTTTCATTTTTATATGTGCAACAGAAGCAGCAACAACAACAAAAACAGCAACAATAGAAGTAGCGATTTTAATGCTGGGTGAATGTCATGTTCTGAGACTCAAATGCTGCTCCCACTTCCCCCCAGGCAAAGAGCTACTGGTTTTCATTTTATGTTAACTCACTTAGAGCCAAAGAACCCAAACCAGACAGAAACAGAGGGAGACAGAAGGAGAGAGAGAGAGCGAAAGACAATGACAGAGATAGACATACGAGTATACTTATAAGAAGTCTCTGTCCAGACTTACTTACATTTACAAACTTCAACAGACATGTTTGGGTATTATTCACTCTTTCTCTCTCTCCATCTCTTTTCTCATTTCTGTCTCTCTCTCGCTCTCTGGTCTTATGATGAAAATTCTTTGAAGTTTTTAAAGCTGTCGCAGTGTCATGAAATTTAATAGAACACCTGAGCTCAGGTCTCTTCTTTATGCGTTGCAACTTTGCTGAGCTTTATGAGCTCTTTTAATAAAATTGAATTTTAGAAGAAAATGAAGAAAACGCAGCTGAATCCATAAGCCATAATGTATTTATTATTAATTAAATTTTCTATTAAATTATAAATAACCTGAGCAGCTGCTAAAACTAAATATGATTATTTTTATGAACTGCTTTAAGGCAAATAGAAACTCTGTGGCCTGACTGAATTAAAGGCCTAAATTCGCTTAGCTCCGGGTATAATTCCGAAACAAAAATCAAGGTGTCTTAATTTCATGCCAAATAACAAAAGCCTACAAACAAAACAATGAAAAAAAACCGTAGAAAAAAATAACAAACTCCATTACAAATCAGAACTGCGGTAAAGTTGAAAAGCGCTCTGTAATTATGCCTTCGGTTTTTGGGGTTTATTCGGGCTTGTTTGGGGGGAGTTCCGGGTGAGCCACGGGGGGATTGATTGAAAGTTGAAAATGGCTTTTTGGGCTTTGCGCTGGAGTCTAAGCGCCCACTTACATTTAGTGGAGCAATCTAATACTAAACCCAACTCAGTTCAGCTCAGTTCAACGGAGTCCACTCTGACTCTGGGTTCGAACAAATAAAAAGCGAAGCAGAAAACGCTTTGTCAGCAATGCCAAAAAAATTCGAAACTCAAACTCAAACTGTATTCATCCATCCAACCATCCATCTATTCATCTGTTTGGGTAGCTCTTGTGAAAAATCATTATTTAATTTGCTATTTTCCGTGCTCTTTATTCTCGGCCATTCGTATTCTCATATTCCTATTACTATTGTTATTGCCAAAGCAAATGTGCCAATGTTATTATCTTTAGATGCTTAGTAATATTTGCACTAATTATAAGTTACATATATCTCTGTTTATTTGGACTGTCGATATTGCCTCATTTATTCATTTGAATTATGCAACAGAGGTAACGAGAGGAGAGTGGAAAGTAGCTTGCAAAAAGGCAAATAAATAAAATATTTATGTTAATTTATTTAATACAAAATTCGCTTTCATTGTGCGAATTCATTTTCGCCTTATTTAATTAGTGTCTGTTTGCACCTCAATGCAGTCTGCAATGCCACGCCCTTCCCCAGCTGCCACCTCTCTTTTTTTTAGATTCGTGTGCCTGGCAAATTTTTCATTTCTGTTTTCCGTTTCTTTCACTTGGCCACTTTTGTTTTTAGACGTGTTAATTATGCGCCAGTTGCTGATTTCTTTAGGCGATTTCAGACGAAATGCAGTCTAAACAGACTTTGCTCCGGTTCAGCAATTTAATTGTCGACGGTAGAAGAAAAATGCAAACTTTTCCAGACTCTTTATACAATATATTTCTATATTTCTTTATGCCAATTTATGTCATTCTCCTTGTGAACTATCTCATTAATTACAAGCTCGGCAATTAAGGTTTAAGAAATATTTAAAGAATTCTTTATTGAAATATTTAAATGAATCTTATAAATTAGTAGGAAACATGCAGTCCACTCTACTAGGAAATTTCGAGCATTTCATGACCTTTTCCGAATCAGAGGTGTTTGGAATATTTCATTATTTCTTTATAGAATCTGTGTCATTCTCTTTGATGTGGCAAAGCTCCATCAATTACTCTGCATGTTGCCATTTCCCACAGCTTCAGCTTTGCTTTGCATATTTCGGTGCCCTTTGCCCTCGGTCGCCCCCCATTCCCCCGCTAAGCCACAAGTTGTAAGTACTCAAAGTACTTTTGTGTTGTGTTGCTGAATGATTTCTGAGTTGAATTGTAAAGAGAATTCAAGTTGCAGGGGCCCCATGTCGAGGTGGCAACGACCTCCCAGACACCGACAACAACAAAGAAGCCGCTGGCAACGTGTGGCAGCGTCTCTGCGTGTTGCACCAACAACAACAACAACAACAACGACAACGACAAGAACAAAGACAACAATATGATTGATTAACGTCAAATTAGCATCACAGCAAGCAAGAGCATCGAAATACTACACTTTAAGGTATATGTAGATACAGATACATATGGATTGCAAATGAGGCTGAACTAAATGCATGACCAACAGGAGAATCTTTAATTGCAGGTGAAACTTGCATTCGGTAATCAATTCATCAACTAATTGCGCAGTTGTTGTTTGCCATACAAATACGATACACTGAAATATCGAGTATACATTTGTACTTATATGACTAGAAGCTAATTATAAACGTGTCTACGTTTTCGTTGTCTGCCTCAAAGTAGTTCAGGGGCAGCTTAGTAAACAAGTATATCATAAAAAGCAGCTCAGAGAAGCGGCAAAACTGACAGTAAGTCAGTCAGTCAGTTAGTCAATCAGTGCGTCAATCACTCAATCAGCATTAACATCAACAGTCAGCTGCATTTTAATTTATAATTAATTAATTGCAATTTGTAATTTGCCAACATTGACACAGTTTTCGCGCCATTCAATAAGTAAAAAAAAAATTAAAAACTTTCCATTCTGCTGCAACAGTTTTTCATTTAAATGATGGCTTTTCCGGCTGTCAGCGTCACATTCACAAGAGACTGCACAATTTTCAATTGATTAAGCAATTTCATAGTTTGCCCAACAACAACAACAACAACATCGATAAAAGCGAATGCCAAAGTTGTTGTTAACTTCATTTCGATAAGCACTTTTTCAAAAAGATTGATTAAATTTTTCGTTTCAGTCTCAGTAACTCAATAGCTGCCAATAGCTGCAACAGCCTCCATATTTGGGGAGGGTCATAAAAAACCGTCCATAAATTGCCAGCAGTTGCCCCTGTGCAATTAGCCAGAGTTATATAAACATCAGTTTACGAGTATAAAGATTTTAAGAGTTTGCACTAATCAGAGCTCCAAATGACCGAGCAAAGTCTGCACCAATTTCGTTTAATTCATTTCATTTATTGCGGAAATCCCCATAAGATCTCAAAACACGATTTATTGCTTAGCGAAAAACTTAATTATAGCATAAAATAAAACTCAAACTGAACGCCTGTTAAATTGGAAAACTAATGGAACTATAATTAAACTTTTTATTTTAACTAGCAAATAGATTAACAAATGCAAAACTAAAATTGAAAAGTTAGATAAACTTTTTGTAAAGTGCCAATGACACTAGCTGAAAGTGCACAATGGGAAATAAACTTAGATTGGTTTTAGAGAAATTTCCAAATATTAGGTATATACATAATGATCTTTAATTTATTTACTTGCTTTCTACAGAAAATTGATTTAATGCTAAACCTTGAGATTTCAAATGATCGAATTTTTAAAATATTTTAAGATCCTCCTTTAAAATGTATTTTTGGAGGCAAACAACTATTTCAACGTAATAAATATATATCGTTTATATATATATATATATGTATATTTGGAGATATATAGAAAAATCGTTTCATTTTTGTATATATTTATATTATGATTTTGAATTGGATTCACTGTTTGGATTCACATCACTACTTTATACATTAGCCATTTACATATTTATAACAAGAATCGGGCTTAATTATCTGAGACCTATTGTATTTGATTTGTAATTTGTATTTGTTTGTTGTGCTTTCGTTCTTTCATTCTTTTCTTCTTTCTTCTTACTTTTTTTTCTCGTTGCCCGATTTACCTTTTGCCGTGCTATTTTGCGTACTCATTTCCGTCGAGGTCTGTGCGATAGATGAATGCGATGCGCTAAAAAGATCTTATTTATCATGGCGTGACATGACAGCTGATGAAACATTAATGCCGCGGCCCCTGAACTCCCCAACTCCCAAGTGGCTGCCTCCTCGCAGGGCCACAGCTGAGTGACAGCTCACATGGCTCTCAGATAGATCAAATTGGCAGCAGGGCGAGGTCTCAGGTAGCATCCTTTTCCTTTGACAGAGCGGAAGAGATACACAGAGAGGGAGATAGAAAAAGAGAGTTGTGTACATTTAATGGCGCATCATAAAAATCCTCAAAATCCTCGGGCGACAACATCAAATTATTAAACATAAATTTCCGGCCATAGCCGGTTGCCTTTTTATGCACGTAATTTTCCAACAATTTATCATTCGGTTGCTTAAATTGCTTCGATGACACAAAAGTGGGCAACGTCCCATTGGATTCGGTGGGTTTGGGTTCAAGTCTTCTTCGTATTGATGTTGAGGTCGGGGGTTGGGGGTTGGGGTTTGGGGATTGGTAACAGAGACGCAGCTGCTTGCCTATAAATATTTCGGCGTCTAATTGTTTGGCAAGCCCCGAGCTCAGAGAGTATGCTCCTCATCCCCCTGACGACCCCCTAAAGGGGTTGTCAACACACGCAAGAGACTCTGTGGCCATAAAGAAAATGCTGTCCGTATCCTTAAACGAGTCTCTTTCCCTTTCTCTCACTGCCTCTTCGTCTTCGCCTCTGTCTGTATCTGTGTCCTAATGAATTTACGCACACACGTCGTCTCTGTCGTCATCCTCGCACTGTGGGTCTGATGCTAATTTTAGCAGTGAAATATTAAGAGAATTAACAATTCTATTAACGAAAAAGTTAAGAAGAAGTATTTAAAACCTGGAAGAGATTGTCTAGTTTTAGCAATCTAAAAATATATTTGGTTGATTTTCCATTATTTCAAAGCATTATTTATAATCCTCTTAGAGCTCAGACCATTAATGCACTTATAAAAATCAGTAGCTAAAATTTCTTTCAATGTAATAAAATCTAAAAGCAAGTCTGTGATTTAAAACCGGCAATTCATTGTCACTTTAAGAACTTATCTTACAAGGCAGCATTACTATATAATATGGTTTTATCATTTAATTTTCAACAATTAAACTACAATTTTTGGTCATTAATAAGTCTTGAAATATATATAATATCCGAGACTTCTTAATGGTTTTATTGCTTAAGTTGTTTTCTTTACTGAGAATGCATATCTGACAGCTGCAATGTCTGGTTGTCCCACTGTGCATTGTCGTCGTCTTTTAGTGCTGTTCCTGCAGTGTCTGCGTCTCATAAATTGTCCTTGCTCCTTTTTTGTGTGCTGGCTGGCAAATGCGCCAAATATTCTACGTTGTTGGCCATCCGCATTCGCATCCTCCAGGTTCAGTTTCAGTTTTCAGCTCCATCTCTAGCTCAACCACATCGTCATTCTCATCCTCATTCTCATCCTTATTCTCATCCTCATTCTCCCACTGTTTCTCAGTCGCGTCGTCATCATCTGGTCGCCTGCTCGTCTGTCTGCCTGTTTTATTGTGTTCGGTGCGCAAATTTTGGTCCTTCAGCTCATAAATCAAAAACATTACAACAATTGTCGCACACTCGCTGCGCTTTTGTTGCCTTTTCGCCTTGCCACTGCCAATTTGCACGCGCCACGAAACAAAACAGCTGCCAGTGCTGTTTGCTGGTCCTTTTCCTGGTCCTGGTCCTGGTCCTGGTCCTGGTCTTGGTCTTGGTCCTGCTCCTGGCAAGTGGTCTTGCCTTGCTGTCTTTGCCCACCTGCTCACGGCGAATCGTGCCGAAACTATGCTCATTTCTGTTGAAAATTCTTGGCCGAACATTTTTGCCAGCTGCAGCTGAAAACTAACAAAAGAATTGTTTATTCTTTGCAGATCCCCCTCGGAGCGTTCCGGAAAAGGTTGTTGCGGCCAATGGTTCGCTGGACCGCCGCTGCGCGCCCTTATTGCTGTCGTCGCCCTGGGGGGCGTGGCCTGCGCCCTCGGCGGAGCAGCTCTGGGCGCCACAGGCCTCGCCGGACCACCGAACTCCCATCTGACGGCGGCTCTGCTAATGATTGGTAAGTAAAGGGTATCCCACATTCGAATACAATTGCAGATATATTACGTAATAAATATAAGTACGAGTTGCACTCATTCACATATGGGCAAAGCTCGAACAATTGATGAGGCCACAAAAATGGCATTAAAACGACGTCTTTTCACGATGTTTACACAAGTCGCACATTTGTTGCCATTACTCGTATGTGAACTTTTTATTGTTATTGTTGTATGTCTGTTTGCCCCATACAACAATTTCTACAATTATAACAGCCTTTGTTGCTGTTATTGGGTTTTTCTGTTGCTCCCTTTTGTACTCGCAATGGACGGGGGGCGTCTGCCTGACCCAGTTCGAAGAACAAACAAATTTGTAAAGACACTAAATGTGTCAATATTGTCAGAGCATTTAGTTCCGGTTACGAGTAGTATCAGCCATATAATGGCGGTATATATAGACCAATAGATAGTCAATATCTCTGTTGACTTGCTGTGGGTGGAGTCGAATCATTTAGACGAATCAGTTTGATCATTATTTAAACACAATTGATGGCAGAAATGTGTCAAGTTTTCCGAGAAGATTTTTACACTAGCGGGTCTACAAACTCTGCAAGTCTACAATGAGTCAGCTAGTCTGTGAGGAAAGCTTTTTAGGATAGCTCAAGGCTGCTTTACATAAATCAAACTAAAAAGACTTTTTGAAGGCCTTATGAAGGTTCAAATTGATATTTAAATTATTTAAAGATTTAATATATTCCTATGTATTTATTTATTTAAAAAGCTAACTAAAATTTTAATTTTAATGAATTAAATTTCACTTAAGTTATTATTATGCCGGGAATGTAATACAATTTGTGATGATTTATTAACTCCTAGGACTTTCAACAAGCACAACTTTATTATAGCTCATCCGATTTTCATGAGGAATGATTTTTTTTTCATAATATTAACCCTACTTTAACTTTGCAATTAAATTTTATGCTTCTGAGCCAAATTTTTTTTTTTCGAAAATTTGACGATTATTACATTTACATTTTTCGAAAATTTTCAAATATTTTAAATCTTTAATTTAATAGTTTAGTCGACTTCAGATGGTAAAATTGGGGTAAAAAATTACTTTTGAACATATTTCCACTTTTTTTCTTTAAAATATTAACGGTTGTTTCGGTTGGAAATATCGGTTTTTGGGTTTCGGTATAATACAACATTTTTGTTTCGGTTACGATTTCAGTTATGGTTACCAATTTTAATCGGCTAACACCGGTTAATAGTTACAGTTATGGTTACGGTTTTTATCCCTGGTTAAAAGGTACTTTAAATCAATCTAAGGAATTGAATAGAATAGAGTCGAATTGAATTGAATAGAATTTTATTAGATACTGCGAGTATTTTGCAAGCACATCTGGTATAATTTGTCATGAGTTACCAAGCTTCATTCATGAGTCATTCATTTGATTCTCTTTCGCTTTCTGCGCAAAGTTCAGTTTAAGCAGCTGTCGAGTCATTCGACAACTCACGTAACTCTACAAAAACACAGAGAGGCCAAGTTTAAACTTTTCGGCTCAAGTTCCGTCTTTGACTCTGTGATAGAGACTGCGACTGTGTATGGGTCTGGGTTGGGACTGTCTTTGGGTTAGGGTTTAAGTTTGGGGTCTGGTGGCATTACTTATGTATTCGACGCTCTAATCAATTGCCAGTCGCGTTTAGCTGGGGCACTCGAAGCGTGACATTGCGCCATTTTCTGGCAGCAATTACCCAAAAATTGTTGAGTTGTAACACTGAGTTTTACATAATTTAATGGCAATCAAGTCTCAGAGAGACGATGTTGAGGTACGACTATGCATATGTCGCTTATTTATAATGGAGGTCTTTGGTTGCCTCAACTCAACGTACTCATAATAAACGCACAAATTGCAGCGTTTTTTTTTGTATTCGTCTCTTCATTTTCGGAGCGTAAATTGCTCATGAAAATGGGCAGCAGCAGCAAAAACAACAACAACAACAACAACAACAACAACAGCAAGAAACCGACGACAATTTTCGCTAATAAAATTGTAGCTAGCTTTATTGTTGGCTTCAATCAGCTGGCGGGCAGTTAGAGGCAGCTCGAGGTAGCTTGAAGTAGCTGGAGGTAACTCCAGGCAGCTGACTCAGGTCTGGGGGTCTCGGATGATGACACGCTTCGGTGCCACTGCCATTGCCAGTGCCACAGCTACTGGCCGTGCCACATGCAGCTGTCAGTTGTCAAAAGGAAAGCACTGACCCGCCTGGCGAAAGTGAAAGTGGATGCTGAGACTCAGCCTGAAACTAAGACCGACTGGGGTCGCTCCACCCGAGCCTCCAATTGCTTTAAGTGGGCTGGTAATTGCGCGCCACGCCCACACAACGCTTGACGTCTAATTAAATTTTACAGCACAATCACAATGGCAAATAGCGAGTAGCAAATGATTGGGCGGGCATTTGAAAATGGTTTCAGCTTTGCTTTTCGACTCACTAACTCGGCCTCTATCTTTGCAGGCGTTGGCGTTGTGCTGGTCACTGTGAGTGGCGCCGCCTGGCGGATGACAGCACCTGGTGGCCAAAGCTGCCTCGGACTCGGCACCAGCGTCGATTTGGCCCGCTGCGGACGTCGGCCCTGCACTCGGGGCGGAGGCGCCCCCCATGGCCTCCTCTATCCGGAGTTCCAGCATCGCCCCCCGCCGCCCTCCTACCAGGCCAGCATGCAGGAGTATCGTCTGAGGTGGGTAGAGAAACAACAACTACGAGTACCAAATGCAGCTGTGCAACTGTGAGAGAATAGGGGAGAGTGTGACGCATAGACTGTGTGTCACTGTGTGTGTGTGAGTGGAAAGTTGAAAGGACGCAGGACAACTGCGGACATGCTCGGCTAACCACATCCGCTCGCATGTCCTTGCGCAATTAATGGCATTATGTAATTATGCACTGGCTGAAAATGCAATTTTTACTCTTGTGCGATACCTTTCAAGAGAAGCATATTTACTTTTAGAAAGAGCAAGTTAAGTTGAGATTCTGTTTATTTTCCAGTTGGACTAAGAGCACTGGAAAAGAGTATATATGTTAGTTAGTCAACATAAAAATTCATATATTTGCTTATTAGCTTAAAAGTTTTTTTAAAAAAATTGATAAATTCTTCTGTTATTCAACTATAACACAAAAAATTAAATGTGAGAACTTTTGGTGACTCCAAATATATGTTCTAAATAAAATCTCTGACATTTCTAGAGATTTGTAGAGCACACTTGAAAGATTGCCAATAGATTTGTTATTCTATTTACGGGTTTTTATTAATTTATAGCTGCCTATAGATTTGATTAAAGCATCTCGACTTCTTAATCATTTTATTAATTAAATTTATAGATAAATTATGAGCAAATTGTATCCAGCCAGACAAAGCAATTCAGAAGATACATATGTATGAATAAGTGGCAGCTGTGCAATTAGAGCCTCATTAAAGTCATCATCTGGTACTTAACTTTAATGATAATTATTCAATGAGCATGAGAAAAGGGCCTTTGCATAATTTAGTGGACTGATCATTAGATATGGAATTTCAGTTGGGGATTATATGTGTTTTGGCATTACAGCCATTGTGCTGTCAACATTTCAGCATATCATCGTCATTGGATCTTAGCTCCTATTAATTAATTATTTTTATTGTAAGGGTATTAGGCAGTCGTTGAATGTAGAGCTTACAGAAATTTTCGCCTGTCGCATGGCATTAACAACTACAACAGCAACAACAATCATAATAATTACACGTCCTTTTTTTTTGTTTTTGCAGACTTTTGCTTTTGGACCGCGATCGCCAGAATGGAGTTGTGCGTGGCAATTCGCCACCGCCCACATATCGATCTCACGCCGGCAGTCTGCTGAGGTAAGTGTTCACTTCCGTTACTGTTGCCCTCCCCCTCAATGGCCAACTTTAAATTTTCCCCCGACTTCCTCTCGTGAGTTATTTGTAAAGTTTGGCGCTGCAACCACAAAATGTTTACAACGCTCAGTTCGAGGTTGGAATGAAAATGAGAAGCTAAAGGAGATAGGTAAGGAGGAGGGGCAGGGGAAAAGCCGAGTTATTTTTGAGGGTTGCAGCATCGGCTGAAGCGTTGGCGGTTTGGCTTTGTGCGGTTTTTGGGGGGTGTTAACATTGACACATCGCTTGGGGTTGGCCCACAAACTTTTGGCAATTTTTTAATGCGGCAACAGCCGAAAACTTTAGACGCCTGTCAATGGTTTTATTTGTTTTTCTTTTTGTATTTTCTTTATTATTTTGTTTTTTTTTTATAAATGATATTTGTTGATTTCAATTTGTGGGCAAGGCGTCGGAGTGGAATTTGCAACTTAATTGAATTGAGCACCGAGCGAGTACTTGAAATTGAAACAGTCGCCCAAATGGCAAACAATTTAAATACGCAACAATCCGATTGTCGGGCACTCAAGTGCCAGGAGACAGACAGGACGAGCGTCCGACCATCCAGACATCCACACAGGACATTGCAAAGAGGACAAGTAGCAAATTGAAACAATTGAAATGACAACGAAACGAGGCGCCACAGTAATCACAATTGGAGTTGGGACTTGGAGTATACTCTCTAGTTCTCCTCCTCCCGTTCCTCTTTTCCTTGCGTCCTTTTCATCGGGTGTTGGGTGAGTCAGGATAATTGCCGCTTTGATCGCATAATGGCTGCTAATTAGAAAAGTTTACTTTTTATTGCGTTACAAAAATATTGAGTTGCGGCTGGAAATTTACGCTCTGCTAAATACGCAAAATACTCAAAGCATTTGGGTACTCGTACTCATGAATGTATTCACCAAAACACCAAACAAATGCTAATTTATGGCAAATTAATTTGCTTGTAATGACACACGAGGCCACATGCACTTAAATATTTATGCCATATAATGGAAATGAAAAGCCAACAACAAATGAGACCACAACACCAAACAACTACAGAAACAACAACAACAACAACTGCTTATGCTGTCCAGAAAAAGCGTAGAGAAGTGGAAAACAATTGAAAATGCTATAGGCAGCATCATGCTCGACTCTGAGATAAACACAAATTTCCACACATTTTCACATATTTTCTTCATACTTTTTCACTTGGGGCAGCTGCTAAAGTTAAAAGAAAATTTCAACTGCCGCTTAAAAGTATGCGGTGTTTTTTGTGTTGCGGGAATTGTTGGGTAAACTGAAGTTAAGTGCAATTTAATGTTTATCAACTGAGCGTATATACCCGCTGTAGAAAGAGCCTAGGGTGTGGAAAGTGACGGAGAAGAATGTCAGGAAAGCAAAAACTTATGCAAAGTGTGCGGCAAGAATCACAGCATACTTTTAGGCAGATCTCGTATTTGCCTGAGTGTGTTTGTGTCTGTTTGTGTGTGTGTGTGTGATGCCATATTCAAATGATGTAAGAACTAACAAAGAAATCTGTGAAATTTTGCAAAATATTTACACACACGCACACATGAAGAGTGTATTTCTGTTGCATAACAAGCAGGCGTGTGTCAAAAGGCAATCTGCGAAAGGCAGCCAGGACAAGGAGAAGGATTAAAGCCGGCCAGGACATGTAGAGAAACAACGAAGCTGTTAGCCAAGTCAATTAAACAAACAAAGACGAGGCCCAAGAGCGGAGTGTCTGCGAAAATTGCCTATTATGACAGACAGAGATGGAAATAGGAATATAAATCGAGAGAGTTAGAAAGAGGGGAGAATATAAAGTTGCCTCTTCCTGACTTAGTTTTCCTGTTTCCTTTTTGCATTGAATCTTTGTCGGGAACAATTAAATGCAATTTTACATACTTCAAATTGCTTTATACAATTTGGAAATTTGAATTTTTGCATCCCAAAATATGCAAGCCAAGTCTAAAACTTCGTGTGTGTGTGTGTGTGTGAGTATGAGTGTTGACTTTATTGTTGGCTCTGTTGACTGAAGTGTGAAGTCTGTAGGATTTGCTTGCAGTCAGTCTGTCTGAATGGCAACAATTGCCCAAGCGCCTTTTGTTATTTAAATTGACAAAGTCGAATGCAGACAAAACGGAATCACCTACCTACAAGATACAAATATATGTATATAGATACACAGATACAAGATACACAATACATTGATAGTTGGCTGGGTATGCAAATTTGTGCATTGACTTTGTCTCATGTCAGCCACAGCACAAATAATGCATTCACTTGATGCTCAACTCAATCCGAGACTCAACATTAATCTTTGTCTTCTTCTTATTGTTTCAGGGCACCGTTGACCACGTTGCGCTCAGGAATTGGCGGTGGTGGTGGCGGTGGCACCATCAGCAGCAGCATGGGCGGCTCGGAGTACAGCCTGCCACCGAGTTATCGCTCTCGGAATGCCACGCCCGCCTCCCTCACTCTGAGCAGCGAACGGACCATTGAGACGGCGCCTTCGGGTCGCCTGTTGGCCAACGAGGATTTGCCGGAGCCTTCGGCGGAGCAATTGCCCGACTACAGTGCGCTGCAGTCGAATACATTGCTAACCTCGGCCATTGTCGAAATCGAGTCGAGGAATCGCAGCCAGAGCCAAGATAATTCCACCAAGAGTCCAGCGACAACAACAACAACATCGACAACGACAAAGGCCAAGGACCTGGTGACCATTGTGACCATATCTCAAGCCAACAGCAGCGGTAACAGTTCAAACGTGCAGCCAGGCGGAAGGACTCAGGCACAGGTGGCAGCTCAATTACCTGGACAGGCCAGTGCACTCGATCAGATCGATATATTGGCTCATTTGTAGCCCCCCTGTGCTCTGGGAAAACCGAGGCCGACATCAAGCGGAAAACATGGCGGACAATCCGAAAAGTCTCTGCAGTTTTCTTCTTCTTTAATTTTCTTTTTTTTTTGTTACTCTTAAACACTTGTTAACCCAAAGGTATTTATTTGTACTATATGAAAACTAAAACTCTGCTCCTACTTGAATATACATATATACAATACGAGTACATATATATCTAGATATAACTCCGTATCTATTCATAAGCGGCATTTAGATAGTAAGATATGTTTGTTGTACTTGAATGTGTTGAATTTATTTTTGTAAGCATAAGAAATGCGCTACGTATCTATTACAAACTATCATTAACATATGAGTATTAAAATATTCCAAAAAAAATCGAAAAAAAAATGAAAAGTTAAGTGGAAGGAAAAGCGCAGAAAACCCCAGGAATTCTGATATGTAAATAACAATTTCGAGTGCATTTCTAGCATGCGTTAAGTGTAGATTTTCCCCATCCCGAAACCAACCCAAATCGCACATATATAGTATCCATATAATGATATGTACTATATATGTAAATATATATATATATAAATGTAAAATCTGTGTAAATTCGCAACGGAACGCTACGGTGACAAATTTTGCGCGCATTTTCGAATAACGAATCAAATGGAAACTGAAACTGATTTCTGAATGCGTTTCAAACAAAATAAATGAATAGATAAAAAATGTAGAAAGAAAGAAAAAAGAAAATTAACAGATCTTTTCTGGTTTTCGCTTTCGAATCATATCCGCTAAAATATACAGAGTGTAATTGTAAAGATACGCTTGATACATTTTGCGGAATTGATGCGAAAGTGAAACTCGGAATGGGCATGTGAAAACTAATTACGAATAAATTGGAGCTACATACGCAAATGAGACGCGTGTGTTATCATTATGTGCATAAGTACAATACAGAATATTAATATATAGATATATAAAAATATATATAGAATTACTTAAAAACTAACTTAAAGTCCTCTGTGTAAAGTGCAAGGCTAAATAAACTAAAAAGCAAACATCTGCAAAAATGTAATGTTGAAAAATGCTACGAAAACCGCAAATTGTTTTTTCTTTCCGCCTGCCAGCGTTCAGCAACAAAAGGGCGTAACTTCCAATCACACCCACATACTCACACACACAACTACACACACATTCACACACGAGTACTCGTAGTCGTATATCCTGCTTAATCTAGCGTAAATTTGTATTGGCCGAAAGGCCTTGGTAGTCGAAGGCACAGTAAGTGGTCCAGCGATTAACACTCCCGGCACCGCAAAAATGTGGAGCGAACACAAAAATTGACACCTTATTTCATTGGCCAGAAAACTGAGATGGGGAAAACGGGGAAAATGGCATGAAATGTGCCTGCACCGAACAGTTTGTATATCGCTACGAAAAATGCCAAATAAAAACAACAAAAATTGGTTGAGCATGAAATTGCTCCTGGCTGTCGAAATGGTGCGTGTGAGTGAGTGTGTGTGCGCATGTGTGTGCATACGTGTGTGTGGCAAGAGCATAAAGCAGTAAAGCAAAAACTGTTGCATACTTTTCGGCTGCCAACGAAGTACGTGAGGGCAGCTAACCGGAAGCCTTAAACGATTATGACATAATGTTCTCTGCTTCAACTATACACTTTCACAAGGATCCAACGACTATTAGATTGTATGAGCTTTTTCTAAAATCAAATAATGATGTCTAATATACCAAAACAAGTAAATGGATAGCAGATATATTTGACTTAAGACCGGCATTCAATCATATCGAAGTTATATACAAATTTAAGCATATATCTCCAACCCACCCAAATAATTAAAGTCAATTAAACGCGAAAAAGATTTCGAAATTTATTGATCTGTTGATTTGGTGCAAAGTACAATCAATTACAGATGTCTCTCGATATGGTTTACAACATAAAATTTAAAGTAGCATTTAAATTAAATTTGTATCTTAATAATTAACGATCGCAACGAATTGATTTGTAGTGAATTTAATAGTTTGATAAAGCATTACATAAATTTTTACTGCTGACAACCAGATTTCCTTAGCAATGACTACGTTCCGATTCGATGCGGACTCGGTTAATGTTTGAAATTTAGGCGATTTGATATCCTTTCGCGTGGTTTGTTAGTTGGTTTGTCAACAGCATCTATAATTTTCGTGAAAGTACACATAATAATAATAAGAAGTAATAAGTAATAGTTGTGTGTGTTGGTTCACTTTTAGATAACTCGGTTATGAAATAATGAATAAATAATATAATCGTAGGTTGACTGACAATCACAAATAATTATGTCGTTCTGTGTTCAATATTCTCCGTTTTTACTATCGATTTCGTGTCGTTTTAATGTTTTTTGTTTGTGTTCCACTCATTCATTTAAAATTAGGATAACATTTGTGTGCACAATTCAAAATTAAATAAAATATATATAAAATAAACACAAAAATTGGGCATCCATTAGTTTGATAATTGCAATAAGTATGTAATAAGCTATGCGATATCATCAGTTAGAGAGTTTCGCTTAAGAACTGTTAATCGCTGTCTCTACTCGTATATTGATTTCTGATTTGAATTGTTGTTATTAGTGTGCGTGATCCCTGAAGTCCATAGTCGAGCCATATTAGATCTGTTGCGATCTGTGGTGACCTTAGCGCGCATGATTCTTGCAGAAGGGACGACCGCCTTTATTGTAGAAGCTCTGACCCTCCAGGTTTTGTTTGCAGAACTGTGAATAGGTATTGATTTCAACTAAAGTTCATTATGAATCGACTGAGTGTACTCACAGTGCAGTTAAAGCATTGGCTATGATAGTTGTGGTTCAGTGCCTCGACCCATCTATCGCCGGCCTCGACGGGGAAACCACAGGCGTAGCACTTCGTGGTGAAGAGCTCATTCCAATCAGCCTCGCAGTACGCATTGCCGTCCTCCAGGAAGAAGGGCGTGTTGCCAAAGATCTTGCCGCACTGGCCGCAGGTGAAGCACTCGGGATGGAAGTGCTTGCCAATGGCATTCAGACAATCACCCTGCCAAATAGATATTATATAGTAGCAATTGTATTTTATTTATTTATTTGCATCGTCATTTAATTGCTTACCTTGATCTTGCCAGCGCACTTGCTGCACGTGGGCGCCAGATACTTCTCGAAACAGTACTCGCAGTACAGATCGCCCTTCTCCTCAACGAAGCCAATGTCCTGCAAAGGACGACGGCAGTTGCCGTTCACGCAAATGAAGTGATCGGGGCACCAGATGCGACCCAGAGCCGTGATGAAGGGTCCTCTGCAAAAGTCGCAGCAGAAACACAATTAGTATTATTACCAAAAGTGGAAAAGTGAAGTAAGTAAGAACGAGAACAAAAGCAAGGAAGGTAGGAGAGTTGCAGGCAGGCTACTTACGAGGTGATCTCCTTGTTACACTGACAGCAAATCGGACGCTTACCATCCTTGAGCAACTGACTCACGGCCTTCTCGTTCTCCTCGGACATGGGACCCTGGGCATCCGCATAGGGACCCAGAGCCTTGACACACACACTGAAGCTGGGCGTATTTGTCTGACTATTGTTGCTGATCGTATTGTTGTTGTTGTTGTTGTTGTTAGTATTACTGCTGTTGTCGGCTGGCGAATTCAGCTTGGGCTCAATGTACGAGCGACGATCCGCGCGTGTGGCATGTGTGGCACCTGTGCGTCTCAGGTTGTTTCTAAATGCCACAGGTTCAGGCGCCTGTTGCTCTGTCGTCAGCTTGCCACTATCACATATGTCCAGAATCTTGCTCATCGGATGCTGTTGAGGCAGCTGCGCTGGCAGCGTCTGTTCGACGCGTGCCACCTGCGGCACCTGTTGCTGTGGCAGCTGCTTCTGAGGCTGTTGTTGTGGTTGCAACGTGGCTGGCAGTGCCACAACCGTTTGCAAGGCCACCGGTTGGGTGGGATCAATGTTCTTAAAGTCGTCCAGATCCAAGCGCTTGCGCACTATCATCGGACTCTTGGACAGATTGGAGCTGCTGTTGCTGCGCAGACTCAACGTGCTGCCAGCGTGCGAGGGCGTGGCACTTCCGTTTCCATTTCCGTTTCCGGCCAGACGAGCCTCCAGCATATTGGATATGATCTTGCCCGCCTCCTGCATAAAGGCATTCGTCTGCTCGCCCATATTGATGCGACCAATGGACTCGGCCAACATGGCCGTGGCATCTGTATCTTTATCTTTATCTTTATCTGCATCCGTCGTGGCACTCGACTCGTTGTCAGTTGTCTTTTGGGGGCGTGGCAGCGTGGCGGTTTGATTAGCATGCAAATTAATAGGCTTGGCAAGGGGAGCTGCAAACAAAACAAACAACAGGGGGTTAAGACAAAGAACATGCAAGGGGTTAGAGCAGAATTAAATCAATCGAAGATCAACTGATCTGACTGAGAAGTTTGTTAAATTCGTATGCAACTTAAGACTAAGTTAATTCAGTTAACTTTTCGTGATATCTTTACTTCTTAATTCTATATTAATTCAATTAACATGTTGAACAACAAGAGGCGATAAACGACAACAAGAACGGAAATCTTTTAGGGGGCACTGTTGCTCTTCACCTGATCTGCACGTTGCAGCTGTTGCACAATGGGATGCGTACGCCGGGTCCGGCTGCCTTGTTGAGAATGCCGCGTCCGCGCTTGGGCGCCGATGTGGCACCGAAGGCGCCGCTCTTGCCCCCAGGACCTGTGGAATCATCGACATTTGAGTTTAGATCGCTTAGACTGGGCGGAAATACAGCTGGAGCAGGCGCAGTGGCTGTTGACTTTGGCTTAGATGGAGCTGCGATGGAAGCATTATTTTTGCTGTTAGCCAAATTAGCCAGCGTAGCTGCAGCGGCTGCTGTAGCTGAATTATTATAGCCATTGCCAGGTCCTGTGCTCCTGAAGGCGGCACAGGCTTGATTATTAGTCGTGGTAGTAATAGCAGAAGCTTTGGTTAGACTGGCTTGCGCCGACCTTGATGCTGATGCTGATGCTGATGATGATAACGATGATGATGGCATTGCAGAAGCCGCTGATGCTAGCGATGAACTTTGAGTGCGCAACTGTTGCTGAGATGCGGACGTCTGCTGCTGCTGCTGCAGCTGCTGGAGGAATCCTGGTGGAGGTCCTAGCAGCTTGTTCGCTGTGGAAGCCGCTCCATAGATGGGAGTAACCGCCTCGGCTGTCGACGCGTGCAAGGGAAACTTGCTGTCAAAGGTTGGCGAACGAAGCTGCGGAAAGTTGCCTTCGCCCAAGGTAGAAGCTCTGGCGCTAATGGCCTGAGACTGGCTGGTCAAGCTGCTGATCTCCTGCTCCAGCCCGGACAAGCGGCGAGCCTGATTGGCCACAAAGCCCGTGCGGCCATAAGACTGACGACGCTCCGTGGATTCAGATAGTCCCTGTGACTGCTGTATCTGTGACTGCTGTAACTGTGACTGCTGTGACTGCGACTGTGACTGCTGTGACTGTGACTGCGATTGGGTCTTCGATCCCGTGCGTATCTCAATGGTCTTGGCACTCTGCGTATGCTCGAATTCCTCAGTCACCTTGCGCCTCCGCTCGATCTGCATGTTGCCAATCTGTGTCTTCGTCTCGCTCTCCAGCTGCGCCTGTTTCTGCTGCTTCAGCAGCGATGACTGCTCCCTCTGCTGGACACTGAGGTTGCCAATCTGACGCTCAGTCAGCGTCTCCGGCTGCTGCGTGTAACTCTGGCTGCCCGACTGCGAGCTGAGCTCTGAGTGGGCTAGCAATTGACCTTGGTAACTCTGACCCGTGGTTATGGAGCCCGCCTGCAGACGTGGCCCGGAGACGGACAGCAGATTCGACTCGGGCTCCTTCATGCGCGGTGCCCGTATAGCGGCCAGGGGATTTGGTGGAGGTCCCGGAGCCGGGGAGCGAGCACGATCCGGGAACGGAGAGGCAGCGCCTTGGTCGTAGGCACGGGCATGCGTGGCCGAGCACTCCTCGAAGCAAAGCTTCTCGGGTGTCTGGTAGAAGGGTATAATCGGAGCCGGCTTGTTGATCAGCGACGAGACGGAGCAGGGCGTGTAGGGACGCGTGGGCGTCTGCGATTGATCGGGTCGATCGAACTCATCTAGTGATTGAAAAGCCATCGTTACTGGACCCGAACGATCCTCAATGATGATCGGCACCGACGGCTGCACCATCGACTTTCCTTGCCCCTGACTCTGTCCCTGCCCCTGCATGGATGCGATCGAGCCGCGGGCAGCCGTGGGTGCCGTGGGTGCCGTGGACCCTGTACCGTTACCCCCGGAAACCTTTGCAATGGGTCTATGTACAGTGTCGGCCTTGGGAGCATCCACGAAGGCGAGCGGAATATTCTCGCGCAGTTCTTGGGGTTCCGGAGTGCGAATGGGACTCTGGGTGGGCAGCACTGTCCAATTGCGCTGGTACTTTGGTATGGCGTCGGCCTTATGGAGGCCGGACTGTACGGCTTTGCCCTTGAGATGGCTGAGCGGGGAAGGTGGCGGGAATAGAACCTCCGAGTGCTCGAGTTCCTCGGCGGTCTCCTCGATCAGCTCGTGGGCATCAATTTTGGATGCGCTAACGGATGCGGAAGCGGTGGTTATATTTACAGCTTTCAAGGTAGAGGCGGCATTCGAGGCTGAAAAGGAGGCGCGGCTGCTCTGCACCTGGACCTGGGATGGGGCGACGTAAGCGGAGCTGTTGTTGTTGTTGTTGTTGATGGTCGTGCTGTTGGTGGACTTTTGGACTGTGGAAGAGGAGTTAGAGGAAGCAGTCGCATTGGAAGCGGTAACAAGCGAGTTCGAGTTTAGCGAGTTAGTTTCTGTGTATTGTTGTTGTAGCTGTTGTTGTTGTGTCTGCAGCTCCTCTTCCTTTTTGTGATAGAAGTCGAGTCGCTTCTGATTGCGCTGCTGCGCCTTGCAGTACTTCTGGTACTCAAGATCTGTCTGATCTTTGGACAGCGAGGCAATGGAGGCACGCGGCGTATTTGCGGCTGTGTTCGAGGGGGAGGAGGAAGAAAGCGGCTCACGAGACGGCTGGAATGCTTGCATTGCCGCAAAGGCCGACGACTTGCGCCGCTGTTGTGTCTCCGTTGTATAATATTCCACAGACTCCGGCGGCTGGGGCTTGATGCCCAGCTCCTCCTCATGGTCGAGCACCTGAAATTCATACTTTTTCAATTCCAGCTGCTTTTGCTCCTCATCAACGCGTTGCGTTGCATTCTCGGGATTTAATGGGGTATAGCCGCGATCGGGGGCCGTGCAGAGAGCATCGATCATGCTCAGGTGCTCCTTGGGGGTGGGCAGGTCGATCAAATGGATGGGCACGTCCCGATCGAAGTGGCCCTCGAAGGGACGCTCCGGTGCTGTGGTGAGGGCACTGACAAACGGACTCTTGGGACGGTAATCTTCGCGCAGATAGGGCTTCATGTCCATGGGCGGTGGCATGTAGGGCACGGTCTCCTCGGGCAGGGGCACTCCCTCTGCGGCAGGGGGAGCAAAGCGCATTTCGAATTCCGGGGCCGTGGCCATGGCCTTCGACAGGCGACTGCCCAGAGGCGGAGACTCGCGGAGGAGCTCAGTGGCATAGGTGTCTGGAGGAGCAACTGGAGGGGGAGCGGCGACTACAGGAGGAGGTGGTGGTGGCGCTGGCACTGGATGGACAGCGACTTCCGCGGCTGCTGCTTCTGCCGCGGCCGCTGCCGCTTCAAAGTCATCGTCACAGGGTCTGGGGAACGGACACTCGACCAAATGGAAGGGCACATCCGGAGCTGTGGTCAGTACACGAACCATGGGATTAATCCACTCCTTGGGCATGGGGTTGGGTATCTTGGAGGGCGCTGGACGCTGACGCACTGGCGCTATTTCCAAGTTCAACTCGGGCGTGGGCTGGAACATGCGTTGGCTCTCGAGGATCTGGCAACGCTGCTCGATGATGAGCCCCTCGTGATCGTCAAGGTGATCTTCTGCCCAATCTGTCACACCTTCAGCTGTAGTCGGTGCCTGCTCAGCCTCAGCGGCCGACTCAGGTATCGTCTCCAGCTCAGTGTGCAACTGTGACGGCAGTTCCTTGATCTCGGGCTCATCGTTGAACGCCACATGGCGAGCGGGAGGCGGGGGAGCGGGTGTCGACGCTGGCACTGGACTGGGCGTCACCTCCCTTACCATATCGATCAGCTTGTAGGTGCTCAGTGGTGCTGACAGCGAGTCCACACACTCCTGGGCACTCCTCCGGCCCGATGCATACTCGTGGACATCCTGGCCACTGCCGAAATCCACCTGATAGTCCAGCTCAGAGCCGGATTGCTCATAGGCCTGCTGCATCTGATAGGCTTGCAACTGCGCGGCATACATGCGCTGATACTCCTCCGACGTGGTCGTCGTGGTCGTCGAAGTCGAGGTGTAGCTATCCGAGCTCGATTCAGGCTCCTGGACCTGCAACTGCTGTGTCCTCTGCTTGCTCAACTGTGGCGCTGAATAGCTCTGCCATTGAGGAGCTGCCTGCTGAGGCTGCTGGGTTGCCAGCTGATCTTGCTCCGGCTGTGGCTGTGGATCGAGTCGTGAGGTGGCACTGCCCGGTGGCAGTGGAGGCACCTCTTGAACGGGATTGGCCACCACAACATGCTGTGTCTCGGGTGGTGGTATGTACAGTGGTGCCGCCGTTGGCGCCGCATGTCCCTCATCTTGAGGCGGCGGCCATGTGAAGCTCGAGCCATGGGATCGACGACTTGCCGCCAAGGCGACCTCGACGTCCACCTCGAAGCATTCCTCCTCGAACTGCGGCTGCAAGCCTTCCTCCTCCAATTCTGGAGCAGTTTTTGTGTGGTTCATTGTATTTTGTTGGGTTAGTTTTGTATGCGGTTTAACGATTTGCATTGTGGGGGTTAAAGGGCAAATATAAGAGCAGAAAGAAATAAAAGTCATACGCTTGTTAGTCGTTGGCACTCGGCAAAGCGGCGTCGAAGGCGAAGGTGAAAAAGTCTTGGCGAAGGCGAAGGCGGAGAGGAACTGAGCGGAGCGGAGCTGAGCGAATGTCAAAAGGCGGCGCAAACAACAACAAAACTAAGCAGGGCTTAAACTAACTACAGAGAGGCAGGCAGCCCTTTAAAATCAGTTGCAACAAGTCGAAGGTCCGGGTTTAAAATCCACCACAGGAACAACAAAACCATTCTCAATTAGTGTAAATCTATATAGTACTTTCAGCTAGTGTGATTAAATGTGTGTATAAATTTGTGTTGTATTTTAAGCACAGAAATAGCAAATTGGCAACTGCAACTGGCGTCGATGTAGAAATCATCGAATTAAAAAAGTCTGAATCTATTTTTAAATAATTATATATACCGTTTTAAGTAAATTAAATGCAATAAAATTAAACTTTATTTTAGTTTCCGCTAGAACAACATTGCGTATACGCAACAAATTAAATAGGGAAACTTCAAAAAAACGCGCTGCAAAACAAATAAACAAAATATCACTTGCAATGCTCGCATATAATAAAAGAATAAATATTAAAAATAAGTAGAATAAATAGACTGAATGGCAGAACGTTTTATGCGTCGACCGTGCGATGGGCAAATACATTTTTCATTTCTTATTTTCCGAGTCATTTTCATGGCGCAACAATAAACAGCACACGTATACTGCTTTGTCTCTCTCTCTCTCTCTCTCTCTGTCTCTCTCTCTTTCTGTCTGGATGTGTATGTGTATGTGTGAGTGTGTGTGTGCTAGACACGCATGTGTATATGTACTCACTTCCATTTTTTATGAAGGCGGCCCACGTTTGTGCCAGGCCAAAATGGCGACGACAGGTAGTCATTGGTTTTTATTATGCATAATTTCATATTGGCTGTAATTTTGCAGAAATTGAAAATGGCAGAAACACATACACGTACACACACACATACACAGACGAGCCAGGAATGAGTATGCGTACGAAACAAAAGACAATTTGTTGGATGGCACAGAAGAAAAGTAATAAAGAAGAAAAGAAATTCGAAATAAAATTATAGCAAATATTTTGTCATATCAAAAGAAAGAAACAAAAAACAGACAGAGAAAAAATGTTGGCAACAGACAGAAACAATAACAGAAAGTTTTGGGCCATATACGAATAATGAAAGGCCCCGTCAGGTTGTTGTAAAAAGTTTCTATTGTTTAGGCCAATGGCATGCAAAGTTGTGTGCAATGAACGACGAATTCATAGAAGAACTGTTCAATTAGTATATAGTAAATATATAGATAGATAGACAGTTATACATATGCACGTATGTATTTGAATATACCTATTTGGTATATACTTAAAATATCAGTTAATCTTGAGAGCAGTTAGGCTGAAGCATTTAGCGCAAGTACATAAATTATTTATGCACAAATATTATAGTATATAAAATATATAATTATTTAAAAGTTTAATCTTGGCACACATTTGTGCAATTTATTTAGCATTTATTGAACGATATATATAAATTTATAACTTATACGTTTCCTGTTAATGTTTTGTAAGGACTTAAGAAAACTGTGTTAGATATGATATTGTTTTTCATTGCGAAATTTATCCAGTTTTGCCAAAAACTTTGCACGCCCTTGAGTAATTGTTGTGTTTAGTGTTATTTGCTTGGAGTTTTTCTGTACAAGGACATTGAGTTTTGCTAATAGGTATATTGGTAACCGTAACCTAAAAATAGCCAAAAAGAAACCAAAAATGTTGATCAAAAATGGAAATAGTTTGTTGTTAGAGTAGAAATAAATAAGAGCTAAGTGAGAAACGAGTCCTGATCTGAGGCATAAGTAGACAGATGTGCGAGCAGGACAATAGTTTTATTTAGCAAAATGCATGCGATAAATCACCAAGGAGCCAGTCCTGCTAAAAGGAATTCAAGGCATTTGATGCATGGACGCCAGGCACGCTTTCAATCTGACAGACAGACAGAGAGAGAGAGAGAGAGAGAGAGAAGGTTAGAAAACAGGCAAGAGGCATATCAAGGAGCACACAGGATGTCAGCCTGTTTGGATAATAATGACTGGTAATTTATCTGCCTTCGTTTACATTGTTCTGTGTGTATGAGTGTGTGTGTGTGTGTGTTGGTTGTGCGTGCGTGTCGGTATGTGTGTAACACAAACATTTGTTTGCCAGCATACTTTTTGGGCTTTTTCCCCTCCCGCCACTGCCTCCCTTCCCATCCACAAACTTCTGCTTTCTGCCTTGTTGTGGGATTTGCCAACTGGATTTGTTTTTATGTATTCGGCGGCTTTCACGCACTTTTGTTTGCAGGTCTCGCCTGGCGGCTTGCCGCCAAAACAACCAACCGAAATTCCCCTCCGTACCTCTCCATATTCTCGGAATTACTTAAATAATGGCTGCGGTTGTGCGTGATTCTGGCTTTGATTAGGAGATTGATTTTGAACTCTTGATTTCTGTGTTCGGTTTTCTGATGGGAAAAACGACCTCTTGATGAGAACTCACGGCAGCTGCTTTGATTAATGAACGGGTTCGGAGTTTGGCAGAGCAGTGAGCGGCGTTGGCATTCAATAATTGCATTTTTAATTGCATACCTACATATAAAAAATAGACTCATAAATTGTTAGCCCGTTATTCGGTTATTCTTTCGTTTCGTTCGCCATATTTGCTGTTAATTCATTTCCTTTATGACGGCCAACAAGGCTCGCTCGTAATTGATATACAAACACACACAGACACACACAAATATACAAATATGTGTATATATAAAGAAAAATTGGTTAAAACTGGTGTGAATCGAGTACAACATTTAACTTGAGGCACAGTGAGCGCTACAATTCTGAGCACACGCAGAAAGTGAATATGATTTGCTTGAAGTCAAAAAGAAATCTCTTTGTTATTGTTTCGCAAGGGTTTGCATAATTTCTGCACTCAGTGTATGTGTGTGTGTGTTGCTCCCACTCTGCCGATATTTGCCGTGCATTTAAAGTGCACGGTCTCCGAAAAGGGCGCGGCAGGTGCGGCGACCGCAGAGATTGCAACGTTGCAACGCCGCACCGAACACATTTTATAACATTTATTTTACTCCCCACGATGTGTGTGTGTGTGTGTGTGTGAGGACATACATTGTTTCGTTGCGTTGCATTACGTATACGCAACGTTCGTTTGGTTTGGTTTCGGTTTCGGGCTGGGGTTTCATGTTTGGGTGCCGGTTTCGGGTTTGGCTTTCACTGCCATGCGATGGGCCGGAAGCGTGTGGCACTGCCAACTGCAACACTGTAGCAGTAATCGCAATGGCAATCGCAATGGCAATTGCAATCGCAATTCGCAATCACATTGGCATTGAAAACCTCTCCTCTCATTCATTAACCTTCATCCCCGCGGCAACAACAATTGGGTTGTCATTGCTGCTGTTATTTTTGTTCTTGTTGTTTTCGTTGCTGTCGCTGTCGGTTTTAATTTCCCGTCTGGCCGCATTATACCCGTAACTTATTTAAAATGCTCCTACCTATCATCAATTGGTCTTGTCAACGAAATGTTATTTTCTCAATTTTTTTTTTGTATTATTATTAACTCGATTAAACGACTTGCAACATGTGCTACCAGTTGCAGTTGCAGTTGCATTTGTGCTATGTAGATAGATCAAAGAGTATAGCCTTAAAGCAACAACAATTTATAGTGTCAAACTCAACTCAAATAACTCGAAATTCAACTTGGTTAAAGTATAATAAAAAAACAACAACTGCGCGTTTAAAATTGCTTTGTGTGTGTTGCTGCTGTTGCTGCTGCTGCTGCTGTTGCAAGTGCGTGTGCAACAATTGCTAATTTGCTTCAAGTTTACCTCTATAGTTGTTGTTGTTGTTGTCGTTGTAGGACTGAGACTGAGTGTTAAAGCTAGCAGGCAGGGTTGCATATTTATTGCTCGATCCAATTGGGTATGAGTTTCTATATTGCTGCTTTTGTTGCTGCTGCTGCTGGTATTGTTGCTGTTGATGTTGTTGTTGGTGGTGGTGTTGTTGCTGTTGTTGTTGTTTTATGTTGAAGCTATTGTACCTTTGCACATTACGACCTAAACACACATATATATATTTACATTTATATATACAGCAAAATAATTATGGTTTCCTTTAGCATCTTTCCAAACATTTATATTTTGTAGCAATTAGTTAATTTAGTAAGCGGCATGTTGAAGATTGAAGGGGCAGAGTTGTTGTTAGTTTTTTGGTCTTTAAATATATTGCAAATTTATTAAAATAATAAATAAAAAACGTTGATATCATCTTTAAAACTTAACAAACAGATAAAGTATATAAATTAATACTAGAGCTGTATGGACAAGTGAACAAGAGTGGCAACTCTGGCCGCGTCTGTCCCCCTCCCACTCAAAACGAGAAAAACAAGCAGCTAAACTTGCAGAATATCACGCTCTCTCATAGTTGAATAAAGTATCTTAAGTATCATTGTAGCTTTGTATCTTTGTAGCTTTGTATCTGTATCTGTATCTAAACCCATTCACCTTCTGACAGAGACAGATACTCATCGTCAGCCGTCTTACCTTGTTGGCCCACATTGGAGCGTGGCAATGTGGCGTAAGCATTGCCAGCGGGTCTCGGCGACTGTTGCTGCTGCTGTGGCGGATACGAGACCGGCACCGGCGACTTGGGCGCTGCCGCGGGCGGCTGCGAGGCGCCGTAGGGACGTGCGTAGCCCTGGTTGACCTGAGGAAATATAGGAAGAGTGGTTAAATAATAATAATTATTTTTATATTATTAATATAATTAATTATAAATTTATTTTATATTTTTAATATATATTATATTATTAATATAATTATAATTATATTATAATATTATCATTATAATTAATAATATTAAAATCGAATTATGTTATTCAAGTAAATGTCTTTTAGATTTAGACAGAGTTCAACATTGAACATAATGAACAACAAACATGCAGCTGGCTGCTAGCTTAGTAGCAAGAGCGAGAGCGAGAATGGAAAAGAAAGAAAGAGAGAGAGGGGAAAGGGGTCGTACTTACCCGGTAGTTGGCGCCTTGGCCCTTACCAGGCGGCAGCACGCTGCGTATCACATTTCCGGTCAAGGTGACATACTCGAAGGGTTGATCCGACGCGGAGGCGGAAGCAACATTCGCAGTTGTCTGCATTGACGGAACTGAGCACGCAACGCTGTCGCCAATGTTGTTGTTGTTGTTATAGTTGTTGCTGCTGTTAATTTGACCGTAAATGGCTGATGATTGCTCATCCGCCACGTTGGCTGACATTATTTCAGACTGTGCCTGAACTTGCTTAATGTTATCAACTGCTGTTGTTGTTGCTGGTGTTGTTGTTGTCTGTGCCTGATGTGAATTAAATTTCAATTGATTAGCAAGTGTTGCCGTCAACGCTGCCACATGAGGCTGCTGTTGCACAGTGCTTGCTATCGCTGTTGTTGGTGTTGTTGTTGTTGTTGCAAAAGGCTTGGCCGTATTGTTGTGTCTGATTGTTGTTGTGATGGTTGGGTTTGTGTTGTTGTTGTTGTTGTTGTGGTTGGGGCGTTGAAGCTTATTGGAATACTGCTTCAGCAGTTGATTATACGCATTATGGTTCTTATTTTGCGTGTTCATGTCATTCTCATTTTGTGTGGATCTCGACTGTGATGCTGACGATGATGATGATGATGTTGATGCTGGCGGTGGTGGTGGTGGTGGTGGTGTTGGCGGGGAGGTCGACGCTGCCAGCCTCGTATAATTATCAACCTGACTCGACACAACGCCCACATCCAGCGATGTGCAGGAGCCAGAGGTTTGCCTCGAGTGCATCGGCGAATGGCCATCCATGTCCAGGGACAACGTGGACGCACTGGATGCCACCAAACTGGGACTCAGTGCAGCGCTTCCCCCCACACCCGATGATGACGACGACGAACCGCTCGAAATTGATGAGAGGCTGCTGTTGGTGCGTGTGTGTTTACTACTATCCTGTTGCTGCTGTTGTTGTGGTTGCTGTGGGGCTGAGGTTGAGGCTGAGGCTTGGGTCTGGTTTGGGGGCAACAGCAGCAGCTCCTCGGTCTCGTATTGCAACAGCTGTGTGGGCGATGGTGGCGGTGGCAGGGGCAGCTCTGTTGCCAGCTCGGGCTCAGCCATTGGCAGTGGCTCGGACTAATGTGTTAATACACGAACGCGTGTTAATGGGCGGGCGGGCGTGCGTCACGCATGTGAACAACAAAAGGAGGCGCAGGCGGTAGGCATGTAAATTGATGCACAGTTAATAAAGGCAGTTAATTAAAATGCAGAGCGAAATATGCGTGTCTTTGTGTGGGTGCTTTAAAATGTGTTCAAATACTCGAGTGTCAGCCCATGTGGCGTATGAGCAATGTGGCAATGCAAAAGTGCACTAAAAATAGCTAATAGGTCAAGGTCAATTCGCTGGCTAAAGTTAGCTCCTCCCCCCTAAAAAAATGCATATCAAAATGTAATTTAATCCAATGAGTAATCCAAATTGAGCAAGTTCTTCACGCGTTATGCAACACTTTACAAATCTGAGAGCTTTTCTCAAATGAATTTCACAAAATTTGACAACTGACACTTTAAATAAATGACAACTCCTTTCGCTGGGAGTTTTTCTTCGTTTATTTGCACAATTTTTTCGAGAAGTGAATAATTTAATTCTCTGCGAACTTTTCAACTGCAATTCGCAGTATCCGCGATGGCTGCGTGCCGCGGACACGAGTCGAAGACGCAAACTGAACGCGAATTCGCCAAAGATTCCACTGCGGTGTCTCTGACTGTTGCAGCTGTGTGTTTTTTATAGCCCTAGCACAAAAACAAAACACAACGAGTGTAAAAAAAGACCGCTTGGCATAAGTATATTTAGCATTTAGCCATTTAGCAATTTAGCAGCCATTGCACATTTCATAGAAATGCGCTGGCCGTAGCCAGAAAAAAACAAATAAAGAAAATAAGAAAAAAATATACTTTGGCTGCAATTGCAACGGGCAATTGTTGCTTGCCAATCGACAATCGCACAACAGCAACAGTTGCAGTTGCAGTTGCAGTTGCGATAAATACTTAAGATGAACCCTCAAATGCTCAACATTACTACAGCCGCATTTACTTGGCTTTCTATTTATAAATCATTCGGCTCGTGGGTGAGAATATCGCAGCCCTAATTCCAATTGACAATGCTGTGAGTGTTGTCGTGCTACTTTGGCAAGACGCCTTTAGCCATGTCTCTGACACGATAGCAGGTAATTCTGAAAAGTCGCTGTGACTGCAATTTGTGCAGAAAAATACTCAAATATATTAAGAAAGCATATAGATGACTTGAGGAGTCCAGATTAGTGAAAACTATGAACACATTAAGATCAAATGATCAAGTGCAACGTTGGAATACAAACAAATGTTCACAGTAAATTCAGAATTGGGTAAATTTAAAAAACCTGAAACTTAAAGGAATAAACAAAAAAAAGCTTAAAGGAAACATATTCTAAAATCAAATTATTAAAAATGGAGTGATGAACCAACCAATCAACCAAAAAAAAATAAATACCGAAAAATAGGTTAAATTTTGCACAGTGTTTGTCTATCAGCTTGTAGCTCGACCATCAACAATGTAAATGAATTGTTAAATTGTAATTTAAATTGAAAGAGAACTAAATGCAATGCTCAATTGCACCCACAGATTGAATTGAATTGAACACATTTCAAAGACTGCACAAAAACAAAAGTGTAAATAACAAGAGCAATCATAATACGCAGTAACAATAATTGCATGCATATAAAAACAATGAATAATGCCAAATAGACACAGATACACACACACACACACACACAGACTAACACACACACTGAAGTGAGAAAAGAACAATAACACACAAATGCATAAACTTGAGCATTCTGTCGTTTTTATCGCTTTTGGCCAAAATGAGAAAAGCAACCAAAGAGAAAGAAGAAGCGTCTCTGGTTGTAAAATGTTTAAAGTTCATTTTCAGTTTTTCTTAACATATTTTCATCATGTTGTTCTATTTTTCTTTTGTGCTTGCTTGCCTTGAAAGTTTTCTGCATTACATTGCATTTTTCTTTTGGCCAGATGATTTTTAGCATTTTAGCATATGGATATCTGCCGCAAGCGAATTTTGCTATGAAATTTATGCAAACATTTTGCCAGCAATATGATAAAATTGATTGTAAAAACATGAAGAACAAGAAGAGGGGGAGGAAAGACGAAAAAGGAAAGAAGCAGTATCAAGTGACTTTGGGTGCATCGTTTTCAAGGGGATTTCCAATTTTTGGTTGCTTGACTTTTCTGCTCTCTTTTCTTACATCATTTTGTACTCGACTCAAACTATTTGCTTTGTGCATTTGTGTGTGTGCATGTGTGTGTGCATGTGTGTGTGTGTCTGACAAGATTGTTTTAGCACGGCACAGCACGGAAAACAGTTAACAAGTTGCAGGTACTTACCGGCGCCGGAGTCGGCGTTGAGTTGCCATTGGAGTAGCCGTTGCTGCCGTAGCCGTGAGTGTTCAAGGCCGATGAGATGGTGTTGGCACTCAACTTGGTGTTGCTGCAAGAGTACACAAAAATGTTGATCAGCAAATATTGAAGTGCACTTTAATTGCCTGTGCCCTGCTACTAATTGACCAGTTGTAAGCCCTGTTGGCCATGTTAGTTGCGTTGCCTGAGCCCTTTAATTAAGTGCGATTTGTTCATTTGGCCAAAATTCAAATAAAATCAAAGCTAACTTAAATAAATCCCATTGCAAATTGGCCGTGCCATGACTCGCTTCTGTCAACCGTATGTAATATATTTTTTTTCTGTTTCATTTCCCCCCAAAATGTTGACACATATACATACATATATACGAATGTATATATAGAGATAGATATATGCCGTTTGTCTGCAATTTCATTTAATAAAAATTTGGCGTTTCCATTGCCGTTGCCGTTGCCGACACGTCAGCAATCAGTTGTCAGTTGGCATGTCCACAGCAGATGCAAAAAGTGTCATTCAATCGGAATTGGGAGCTGAGAACTGCGAACTGGGAACTGCATACTGGGCACAAATAATACCACAGATCCCTCCTACATTCCTCTCTGCCTACTCCTTTCTGTCTTCCGCCAAAATGTCAAACGTGTTTTGGCATATTCAAAAATATGCATTTATTTATATTGCGTTTTCATATTCATATGCCATCATATTCCCATTCCCATTCACATTCATATTCGTTTCTCGGTCTGACCAATTGAGCTTAAAACTGCAGCCAACAAAAATAGCAAAATATTGAAAATAGTCTGTGCAAAAGTGTTTGTTTAACAGCTTAACTTTTCAAAAAGTTCCTCTACGAGCATTTTAATATTTTGACAATATATTTTTGGTCAAGATACTTACGGCTTAATTGGCACGGGCACATAGCCTTCGGTTCCAGTTGGCGGATGCTGTTGGGCAGCCTGCTTGGCGTGGACGTCGCAGTACAGCTTGTTGTTGAAGTTGTAGTAGCCCTGGTTCTTCAAGGATGTGCCACAAGTGGCGCACTTGAAGCACTCCACGTGCAGGTTCTTATCCTTGATGCGCACAAAGACGCCACTAAAGAAAGATGGCAAGGCAAATTAATAAACAAAATTTAATAAGAAACTCCGTCAAAGGCTCTTCAAAAATCTTTATAGAATTTATTATAAATTTTAAAATAATTACTTTTATTATATTTGGATTTACTTATACTTTATCAGATTTTGAAAAGCTTTTGAAATTATTTGAACGGTTGAGCATAACAATCGATAAACGATTGTGAAATTGTGTATGTACTTTGAGGATTATCGATGATGAATGCAAGTTGGTTTTAATCACGCCCTTTAGTTGATCAACTTGAAGCACGTACCGTTAGTCATTGATAAATATGAATGACATATAAACAATGTCAAATAAAATACAATACTCGTATGTAAAAGCTATAATGTATTATCGAATTAAGCTCATGAGTCGTCAATGGCAGCCAATTAAATTGGCATACAAATTAATACAAATGATGATGATATTCCCAGGATGCAACCACCTGGACGAGAGCTGGATGGGGGTGGGGAGGGGAAAGAGGGCGAAGCTCTGTTTTTATCTGTTTGCAGTCGCAGGTGTTGGAGGCGTCTGCATAATAATGTGCACTGCATAAATTTAAACAATTGACTTCGAAATAAAAGCAAATTAAAATGCGTGCACACACACACTAGCACACACACACACCCACTAGCACACACAACTCAGAGGAGCAGACGAGCATGAATTATCATTGAACATGGAACACAAATCCTTACACAATGCCCACGCCGCACAATCGACATGCCGGATGTCCGCTGGCGGACAATGTACGCACTGTACCATCCTCATCGGTGGGCAATTCCGCATCCTTATCCGCCTTGTAGTCGGGACCCTGCAGCGCCGGGCATATGGGCATCACAATGCTGCGCGGATCAGGCTGCTGCTCGCTCTCCTCCAGCTGCTGCTGCTGCTGCTGTGGCTTTGCAACCGGCAGACTGGGCCTATGGGTTGCCAAGGGCGCCAACGTATTTGGCTGCAAATTGCTGCCGATGCGCTCGTCCTGATGTCCTGCCGAGTGCGACTGGAACTGGCTGTGGGGCAGCGGCGTGCGTCGCTCGTTGCCACCAATCGCATGGCTCTGCGTCCAGTAGAAATTGGCCGGGCTATGCGGCTCTGCAGCATTGTTGTTGTTGACGGCGACAGCACAAAAGTTCAATCAGTTTAGTCAAAGCCTTTGACAAGTATTTTTGAAATTTATGGGTACACAGAAAAAAAAATCCGGGATCTCGCTGCGATGTCAGAACATTAATAATCCCGCATTTTCTTTAACCAATTACGAAATTCTTTATTCGAGTACGATTTTTCAATTCTTTCTCAGCATATATTTTGATTATGGTGACTCTATTAGATCTTTTTCAATGACAACCAATATTTTTATTTTTTCCCCATTTTTATGCTGATTGTTTGCCATTTTATCCGCATATTTTGTTAATTTAACAATAATATTCTGAATATAGTTCTAAAAATGGCATACTAAAATAAAAAATTATTAACTTGAATTTTCGAATAATTTGTTTTTTTCTGTGTAGTAGCCCTGGACACCCAGGATACTTCTATGCCTGCATCAGGACACCCCTAGCTGCAGCCCTTAAAATAAACTGCTCAACAAAAAACCCAACTTTAAGCTCATGAAGTAAGTTTAAAATCTCAGACTGTTAATGTTAATGTTACTGTTACTGTTACTATTAATGTGAACTTTTAGTGTTAATGTGACTGCTATTGTTGTTATTGAATGAACTCAATGCGCATACACAAATGTAGATTTTTGGGTTTACTTGTAAATGTAAATGCTGTAATGGCCACGACATTCTGTGGCCCACTTACGTAATGAGGCGTTCGCATTCGGTGCAAATGTTTTGGCCAGTTGGCAGTCCGCCGGTGCTTGGGGGCTTTGGTGTATTGACGGGCGCGCTAACATGACGAGTAGCGTTGTTGTTGTTGTTATTCAATTGTTGTTGTTGTTGTTGTTGTTGTTGGGGATAGTGTTGGTGTTGTTGTTGGTGTTGGTGTTGGTGCTGTTGCTGTTGCTGATGTTGGTGTTGATGTTGCTGCTGTTGATGGTATTGCTGTTGCTGTTGCTGGGGTGCATCATGCTCATAGTTGTTGTTGTTGTTGTTGAATGCTTTTAAAAGTGTTTGATGAGCAGCCATTTTGTATTGGTTGTTGTTGTTTTTGTTGTTGTGTGTATAACGTATGAAAAAGAGTTGAAATACAAACATGAGTTAGACATACGAGTAGACAGAAAATGGATTGCAGGCAAAAAGAATTCGGATTTCCTCAGCAATAGAAAGAAAAACATTTTCAAAGTAAACAAATTTTAATTAAACTAAAATCCAATTCGAATCAACAGTCTGAATTAAATCTATTTTTATTTTATTTTTTTTTGCCACACGAAAATTCTATGTAGCAATTACTAACCATAATACTTTAGCTACTAACTATTGTATAAATAATTTAGTTGATGATCAAATTGTAGAAACACAAATAAAGAAATGACTGGAAAATGTGTGCAAGTTTTATGAATATTTAAATATTTTGTGTGGGCTGCATTAGAAATTTGTTTTGACATAGAGAAAACGAAAGTCCATTTCTTTGTCTAAGCGTTGAGCACATTGAGCAAAATTGAATTAAAATTAAAACAAAAATACAAGAATACAAGAAAAAAATATGAAATAAATTAGATACAAATACACATGAAAAAAGGGTATATACACAAAGTGTTAAGGGCTGGTCTCAATATATTTCCTATCTGTTGTGCTGCTCGTAACAGAAAAAAAGCTCATTTCAAGGTCTCTAGTTTGTATTTTAAAAAAAAGTCACTGCTGTAATGTGGCTGCTTATTTATAAAACAAAGGCCAAAAGACATAGCTCAGTTGGCAGTTTGCCCCACTGACGACTAGCGACCAAGCAACACGCTGCGTATGCGTAATATTACACCCCAAGGAACCCGTGTGGTAAACCTGCCGCTAACTAATCTGCCAAATTGTCGCTAACGAATGGATTGACGCCCTCATTGAGAATGAGAAGCAGACGGGCCAATTCATAGTTGGGCTCATTACCTGGTGTCGACTGTCCAGTTTCCTCCTCGCGCAGGAATTTCAGCACCTCCGAGCGGTCGGCCTGGTATTCCTTTTCGTTCTTCTTGAAGTTAACGCTGCAAGCGGTAAAAGAGAGAGAGAGAATTAGATAAAGTTAAAGACAGAGAGAGCAATTTAGTAGTTAACACACTTTTTCATTGCATACTTTTAGATGCGAGCGCACAAAGCGCACGGCGCGCAAAAGTATGCTGTGAAAAATGAGTGCAGCTAAACATTGTTGCGCATACGACGCGTTGGCCACAGTCACAACGAGGCTCAACGAGAAGCAAACAAGAGCCAACGAAAAAAATATCCCCTAAAGAAATTAAGTGCTAGTCCCATGCGTGCGTTTGTAAAAAACTCGACAACGGGCAAAACACGGAGAACACTTGGCGGGCAGCTCGAAGAGGAGATGAAGGAGGAGAAGCAGGAGAAAGGCTCGACCTGCTATCATTTGGCGGAATTGCACTCAGCTTTAGACGCTTAGACTGTGGCCCTGTGGTCGTTCGTGCAGACGCCTTCACTTTTTGCCATTTGTTTCAAGCCATAAAAGAAACCGAAACAGAAATAAGAAAAACAAATATTAAAGTAAAAGTTTTGTGGCATTCGCCTGTCGCGGCACAGTAAGAGAAAATGCCAGACAGTTGTTGCCACATTCTTCTTCTGTGGGGCATTACAACTTCGAAATGAGCTTTGCAAATCGCACAAGGACATTCTACCTGGTGACTTATGTAAGACAATGTTTCGGTGTGTTTGCTGAGGGAGACACGATGAAATCAGCTAACAAATTGCCATAGCTGATACTCGGTATCTTCCTTTTGTAAGGGCAACAAGAATTCGTTAATCAAATCGCCCGTGAATTGGATAACTTACCCGAGCACACCGCCAGCCAGAACCTCGGCCTGGGCGGAAAGTGTTTCCGCAATGGATTCATCGCTGTAAATGCCAACCGGGGTGTTGTATTGTTTATTGACGATGCTCTTCACGCCGCCATCGCCGCCGCCGTTGGCCTGGCCAAAAGATAGATAGATAGATATTTGTATTATGTATGAAAATAAATGGTAATATAAATAGAAGTTGTACATAAAATCAATTTCTGTTTCTTGGCTGCTGTCGCATTATTATAATACAAATTCATAACAATAAAATGTACGCAAATGTATTCATATCACACACAGACATTGATGTTATTATGCATGGCACATGTGTGTGTGTGGGAGGGTGTGTGCGTGTGTTGTATTTGGATATTTGTGTTGTGAGCCCTTTTGCACATTAATTCTTGCCAGCAAATAATCCTAGCACTCATATTCATTACTCATTCTGACACTTTTCAAAACTACGCACAAACAGTCAGACAGGCAGACAGACAGACAGACGGACAGATAGATGAACGGACGGACTGACAGCTGGGACGAACGGACCGACATCGTATAAATGCAAATGTTGTCAACTCATAGAAAACAGACAAGTTTCTGTCCCATTCCCTTGAACACAAATGAAATGAATGAATGTGAATATCAACAGACAACAACAATAAAACCAACACACACACACTCACACACACACACATCTATACACAGATGGTGTCATCAGAGCTGCTTCAGCACTTTTCCCAGGAGACTAACTATCAACATCATTGGTCATCAGCACGTCAGTTGTTGTTGTTGTTGTGGCTCTGGGAGGTGTAAGAGTGTCTGAGGAGGGGTGTTAAGAGAGGGAGGACCAAAAAGGTTCACTCAAATTTTCAACATTTTAAGTTTTTGGTCAACCAGTCGAGAGTTTATGAATTTTATAAATGATTGCAGCTGCCCACAAATGTATGCTACACTTTTTGACAACCCACTCTGAGTGCCTGTGTGTGCGTGTGGGCTTGTGTTTGTGTGTGTGTGTGTGTGTGATTGCAAATTAGTGAACTTACAAATGGACGCGCCGAGTTGTTGTAGCCACAGCCAATGTGCTGGCTTTCCGGTTGCTGGTGAGCCAGAGAAGTTTTCGTCACTGTCTGCAAATAGGGCGAATTGGCCTGGGGCACATTGCCAGTGGGCGTCACATGTGGACGCCAGGTGGAGCCACCACTGGACAGAGAGAGAATGATAGAGAAAGAGAGAGAGTTTATGTCATAATCGAGTATTTTGGTTTGGACAATGGGGATTTACTTACCGTTGCACTGTAATGACAAAGTTATTGCCAGAGCGCACCACAACATCCTGTGCATCCTTGTGACGAAAATTGAAGACATCAACGTCGTTGATCTTGATGACAGCATCGCCGGGCTGCAGGCCAGCCTGCTCGGAAAGACTGCCCGCATTGACCTGCAAATCAAGCAGATGCAACCAGAAGTTTTATTTATTCATCCAGTTAAAACAAGGGGGCTCCGCCCCCTGTTCGCTTAATTTTTCGAAAATTTTCAAAAATTTTAAATCTTAAATTTATTCTTTAAATCGACGGCTGATGGTAGGGTAAAAAAGTACTTTTGCACTAAATGTCGGTTAGTTTCTGTAAGATTTATGCCAAAAACAGCAAAATCTTCCCTTATTTATAGTATTTACATGGTATTCTTTTAATTTGAATGGATTTCTCAAATCTTGATCGATTTTCAAAAGGAATATTTTTTTTATCATTTTTTTATACAACTATTGATTTGGTATCAAAATTGGATGATTTTGAAAAATGCATTTGATTCGGAAATTTTACATAGTTACCCCTTTACATTTTTCGAAAATTTGAAAAAATTTTAAATCTTAAATTTATTCTTTAAATCGACTCCAGGTGATAAAATTAGGATAACAAAGTACTTTTGCACTAAATTTCGGTTAGTTTCTTTAAGATCTATGACAAAAACTGCAAAATGTTCCCTTATTTATAGTATTTACATGGTATTCTTTTAATTTGAATTGATCTGCGCCCGGTATCCAGGAACCTACATACCAAGTTTGGAACCTCTAACTCTCATAGTCGATGAGATTCTTTGACTCAAACAGATGGACTGACTGACGGACAGACAGACGGTCATGTCTCAATCGACTCGGCTGTTGATACTGATCAAGTATATATATACTTTTTAGGGTCGGAGATGATTCCTACTGCCTGTTACATACATTTCAATATACCATTATACCCTTTTTGACCATTTTCAATGGGCACAGGGTATACAAATGTAATATAAATTTAAATGTAAATGATCAGAGGGTATCTAAATTGAAAAATTTAATGTTATGGGCCCAACAGTTGATACAAATCAATGTTAATCCTATTCTTACATCTAACACTGCCAATTGTCAGCTGCAGTTCACTTCTGTTGCCTTACATAAATCAAGCGCTGAAAATGGCCTAAACGCCTAAAAAAAGACCAGAACGGGCAGTCGAAAGCCAAAGTAAATGAATTTATTATGTGCAGCCTGCAAGAATTATGAAGATCCAATCTCAATCCGCATCCGAAATCATCCAGTGGCCGCATTTTTTTTATTATTTATTTTCCCCCCTCTCTTAGCTAACAAGCCAGTTTAGTTTATAGGCGTTGTTTTTTTCGTGTATTTTGTGTGGCTGTGTTGTTTGCATTTATTTATTTGCAGCCGCGTCTGCTGGGAAATTGTGCGCGCAAAAAGCCATAAATTTGTCGACGATTAAAATCGTAAAAGTTACAACAGACGCTGCATTCTGTTTCCATTTCTCATACATATGTGCATTAAAAAATATTGCAATGCGCGGGAGATTTGCAGTGAAGAAAAATCAAACTAACATCATTTGCGCAAAGACCAAAAAAAAACAACATAAATAAATAAATCCCTGAATAGAAGTTTAGCAAATTCAGCGCAGTACTAACGGTATTGGGAGAGACACAGAGAGACAATGACAGATAATGAGGAATTATTAAAATTTAAAATATGTCTTCAGTCAGTTTCAACTTTAATGTTTGCTTAATTGAAATTATTGCAGAATGAAATTCATATTGCATTAGGTATATGTTTGTAAATATCTGACTTATTTCTTGCTTTTCAATATGCTAAATTCAATGAGAAACTTAGATCACAAATTTAAAGATGACATTCAACAGGCAAACTAAACAATTTAAGTCTCATTCACCACAAACACGAGGCACAATCTCCTGTTGCACTTGACTTGTATCTAGGCTCGACTCGTGTCGCGTGCCTCGTGTCACGTGACTCGTGCCTCATGCCCCAATCGTGGCACGGCTCAGGTGTGCGTCCTCTCCACCAAAATTATACGCGCATCGCACGTTTCCACTTTGGCAAATTGTCTGTTTATCAGACTGCCAGTCCAGTCAGCCGACTGTACGTCTATCTGTCCGTCTGTCGGTTGTCGACTGCGCCCGGTTTATATTTACACAAGGCGGCGACGCTTTGCAAAAACAAAAACACACACATACAAACACACTCACAGTCGCACACACACAGACATGTATTGAGGCCTGCATAAATATTTCATTGGCGTGTTCGCCAAGCGAGACACCTAAATTTTGTAATATTTACAAAGTTGCTAAAAATGTGGCGCCCCAAAAAACCAAAGCCAAAAACCTGAACCCCACAACGAGCCCCGCCAACTCCAACTCCAATTCGAACCAGAACCTGAACCAGAACCAGAGCCAACCAAGCGACCAAACGACCGAACGACAGCCCAAAAATGCAAGTAAATTCGCGCGTGCTCTCGTTGGTTTTGCTGTTGACATGTTCATTTTCTTGTTACATTTGTTCTTATTGTTGTTGTTGTTCCTCTTCTTCTTGTTGTTGTTCCCGTTTGTTGTTGTTGTAGCTGTCGACTGTCGAAAATTGAAATTGGTCGTGCCGAGGTGTTCCAGCCAGGCGACAAATAATGCTACAACGTACAGAATCAAAGTATGCACCGTCTCGCATTTTGTTTTTATTGATTTCGTACAAGTTTTTGCTATACCCTCTAATATAGATTTGAGCAAGGGTAGCTTATGCTAAAAGAGACTTCATATTTTTAAATCACATACGATCAACACTGATTTCATGACTCCCTGTTATGAGCCGTCATATTTAGAACTTTTAAAATTATCACTTTTAAAATTGTCTCCATCTGATTTCGATTTTTTAACTTAATAGTTCTCTCTCATAGAAACAAGTTACTTTATTCAGCTTTCCAATACTTGATTTTACATTTTATAATGTAATGTAATTTTTTATAAAATATTACTTTGGTCCAGAGGTTGTGATTTCCTCCTTTCAACACATTATCTTCCTATTATTTTAAGCAAATTTCTTAATTACAAATTGTGTAGCTATATTCGTATATATTCTACAGGAATTCCAAAATTATTCGGCATATTTAAAAGGGTATTTGGGAATCGAAATTTTGAGCTTTGGTAGAATCTCATATTTTGTTTTAGCCAGCAAATTGCATGTCACAGAAGTGTTCCTGGGGCCAGTGTGAGTGTGCGATTGTGTGAGAGTGTGAGTATGTGTGTGAGTGTGGAATATTGGAATATTGACATTTGGACAGTTTTATGAGTACCTGCGATCAACATGAACCGCCACCGCAATTCTCCCTTCCCCCCGTCATGTTTGCTCGCCTGTCTGGTCCGGCTCTGTCTATCCGTCTGTCTATCTGTCTGTCTGTCTGTGGTTCTTTGTTGTCTCTATTCTGTCTCTATTCTCTTCTATTCTATGCCGTTCCATTTGGTGGTGCGCTTGTTAGACATTTGTCAGCTTTATAGCATTTGTGGCTGGCCGCCAATTGACAAGGCATTTGCTTTGAATGACTTATGAATGTGTTCGCGGTTGAGAGTCGACAGTCGACAGTCGACAGTCGAGTAGTCGGTGTTTGTGATTTCAAAAAACGGCCAAAAGCAAAACGGCTGAACTTGGCCAAAACATGTCGGGCATTGCTGGGAATAGTGTGCCATATTCCACAGTCTCCTGTCTCCTGTCTCCTGTCTCCTTTCTGCCAGCTGTGTTTCCTTTCCAGCTGGAGGACATTAATGTAGCCCCAGAGCACATTACATGTGTAGCAAACGCTCGGGCAAATGATGATTTATTCTGACCAACAGAGGCTCCCGGGCTGTCAGTTTCAACTCCAGTTGCAGCTGCTGATAAGTATGAAAAACACTCGCCCAGAATGCGAATGTGCATTTTCATTTAAACATTTTCATTTTCATCTTTCATTTAGCAGCAAATGTTGTTAAAATATTTTAAATGCATTACTTTAACACTTAGTCAACGGCAGGACACTTGGAATTATAAATATTCATATATAAATCTCGAGTGCGATTATATAGCCATGTTCTTAGCTTAACTTGGCTTACAAAAATGCACATTATTCGTATTTCTGTCACATGACTGGCTGGAAATTCATTTTACGGCATCCCAAGTGCTCCACTTATTTGCCAGGCACTTGAAGAATGTGTCCTGCTGGAGGAATGGAAGGAGACTCCACTCGTAAATCCATACAGCAAATTAATTTTATTGGGCTGGCCAAAACGCTCGTAATCAAGTCAACTAAGAGCTGAGCTCAAATCCATTCAAGTGCATTCAAATTGAATTTCGGTTAGCAACAACTACAACAAGGATAACAACGACTATCAGATGCACTAGCTGAGTCAACTTAATCTACGATCAAGAGACATGCCCACTTTTGGCCTATTTCAGACACTTGCCTAATTCGAACACATCCTTTAACACTCTGCGGGCGGCATGCAACAAGGTAGAACAAAAGCCAAACCAAGTGGCATAAACTATGCACTCAACAGAAAGAGATGCACGCACATTTTGCAGCCAGTAAACCACACACACACACACACATACACACTTTAAAGTGGAGTATGCTGAATATTTATGTTGATAAATCAAGTTTGCTTTTGTGGATTAGGTGTATCTAAAATAAATTGAATTTGTGGCGTAAATTTAGCCCAAACAAAAGACAGGCCTACAAACCAGAGACACCGAGAGATAGAGAGAGAGAGGATGCCAAGGACGAGACGAGTTGTTGCCAAGTTGTTGGCCAAGTTATGAAGTTGTTTAATTGAAAATAAATCAGTTTAAAGGCAACATCACATGTAAAGACCACAACTCCATTTGCCAACCAACAACAACAAACAGCATTTTGGCCACCCGTTCAAATTGTTTATCTTAGTCTCTCTCTCATTTTACTTGTGCTATAAAAAACAGAAACCAAATACCGAATAGTCGGCAAACAAATGCGAAATGCTCGTAAGTAGAACGAACAACGCTCAAGAGCTTTGGGTTTCGTGCTTCAGATAAAAAACAGAAATGAAAAAAGATAAAGAACTCGTAGAAAATACTGCGGAAATGCAGCACAAATACAATGAATCTCAATGTATATGAATATGCATGGCCATCACTCATACGCCCCATGCACCAACGGCTCTTCATTTCTCTTACTGCCTCTCTAGCTCTCTCTCTCTCTCTCTCTTTCTCTCTCTTTCTCTCTCTCTCTCGCGCTTTCTTTTGTCTGTTGTTGCCAACTCTAAATCAACCAAAAGCCGCTGCGGTTTTCAGCCACAACAAATGGCGACCGCAGCACTTGACCAAACTGCAGCTGAAAAATTGTTGCAGATGAAGAGCAAAAGTGCTTGGCAACCCCTTCAGTTCGTCCTCGTCCTTTTTCTACCCTTTCAATGTCTATAAAATTCCGCTGGCTAACCAAAAACAATCAAATTCAGCGAGCTGTTAATGCAGCAAAGTAAACACTATGTTTGGCATTTCCTCTTTTCATTTCATGGGTCTCGTCTTGCCAGTTAGCTAAAGAATCAAACTCTTAACTAACTTACTTCCTTGGAGAGTGAGCACTTTAGTGAATTTACTCAAAGCACTCTAGTATTCAGATTCAATTTTCTTAGTCAGTTCAGCGCAAGGTTCACGAATCGAACTCCTCTTTTGAGCCAATTTTGGTTCAGCTGACCGCAAGTTACAAAAATTATTTATTTATTGGCCGAAAGAGGCAGGAAGAAAACAGCAGCAGTGACTGAGCAAAGTCCAATTCAACAACAATAATAACAACAACAACTACAACATAGACGACAACATTTCGTGGCACGCAAACTGTCGGCAACATTTATAAATTATGATTGCAATCAACGTGGTACAAAGCGCTGCGAGTTGCTTTTATTTATTCTGTCTCTCTCTTTTCGGGAGAAATGACACAGACACAGACACAGTCACACACACACACACACACACACACACACAGACAGTGCAATAAACGTGGCAATTTATATAAATGTTGCATATTCATAGCAAGTAATGGAAAAACTTTGCACAATGAAATTATTGTGGCCAATGCCAACGGAAATTTGTGCGCGGCTAATGAATGGAAGCCCAGGACATGGACTCGGACATAGACTTGCCCCACGATTGTGTGGCATGTGGCAGGCTGTCATGTGAATAGTAAATGCGATTTCCAAATGCCGCCAGCGGTCATCCAATGCGTGGGCAGCTTCCCATCGGATGTCGACGAAGGGGTCAAGGAGGCGGGAAGTTGCAACTGCAACAGCAGCTCATTTATCTGCACTCGCATTATCAACCAGGGGAACTGGGAACAACGGCGCATGTGTGGCACACTCATATTTCGACTCGACAGCAGCGGCAGCACCTCCTTCTGCTTCTTCTTCTTGGCTCATGAATACACTCTGCACTCATGAATAACTATTCGCAAGATGCTGATAAATGACAATTGCCCGAGGCGTTGGCTGCAAACTGATCGCTGCCAACACAGCAGACAGACAGACAGATTTGTGAGAAGTTGTTGCGGAAATCGGAATGCATTACTCAATACACTGAGCGAAAAGTTGCAACATAAGGAAATTGGGGACTGCATTTTATTTTGAACTTGCTCAGTGTATTTATGCAAGAACTTAAGGCAATGGCTGAGAGAAATGCTTCTTATTGTGACACAAAGGTGAAGTAATTGGGAAAACTCCGAAGGAGCAAGACAACAATTAAAAATTAAATTACAACTCATAAATAACTAACTAAACATTGTTATAGGAATGCATTTACTTGGAGAAATGCTACATATTGTTAGGCTATAAAAACATAAGCCTTATTTAAGTCAGCTATAGTTAGTCTGACTCAAAATCAAGGATTTCAATTTGTTAAGTACATGAAATTACTTATATATCTCCTGCGCTCAGTGTATTCATAGTTGCCATGGGGAAACTTTAAGTCCATTGCTGAGGCATTTAATTTAGTTGAAACTGTCTTGAAATTGGAATTACGAATGCGATTAGTTAGTCTCTCTCGTGTTCAGCATGTGCAAGTTGAGTTTCAATAAATGTCACATGTCTCGGCGCATTAAATTTTGTTGATTAAACCAAGTCGAGGTCGTGTCAAGGAGCCAGAGGTGACGGTAGGGAGAGCGGGAGAGGCAGGATGGGAGGGAGGTAGGCACTCAAGCAGTGCTTTAGGCAGGTGTGAGAAAGTACCTGGCAGAAGGGTTCATTAGGTGAAATGGCTGTGACACAGGATACCAGCAGGATATGGGTTAATAAGACACAAGACGCGCTAAAGTGACAAGCGTCACAGTGCCTCCTTTCGTTCTCCTTCCACTCAACAGCTGTCCCCAAAAGTGTTTCAACATCTTGTGCGTGGTGCGTTGAAAGTCATTAGCGAGCGTTGATGCTGCGGGGTGTTACTTGCCCCGCGGGGTGGCAAGTTGTAAATATTGCCCCAGCGTCTGCCTGACTGCAAAAATACAGACAAAACAGACACACACACACACCCACTCACACACACACATATATATAGCTAAACAATTCACTAGAGAGAGATAGCAGCTGGGTGGGTTTGTTGCAAGGAGGTGAGAGAAGTGAGTCAACAACAGGCAACTGCCGCAACGCAAACAAGATTAATTAAGGAATGTAAATTTCGTCAAATTACGCGCCATTGTTTGTATGTGGGTGTGTGTGTGTGAGTGCGGGTATATCTGTGTGTGTACACTGGAAAACAAATATCATTCATCTTACAGAGCCCCGATAGTAAAAATATTTGCGAAAAAGGAATTGAAAATTCATACTTGAATCAAGTGATTCGAACTCCATTTAAGAAATTCCGAGAATACCAAACTTTTGCCACGGTTTGGATTGATTTTATCCCGGAGTGCCGGAATTTTTTCCTGTGTATGTGTGCGTGTGTGTGTGCTGTCTACTCTGAAAGGATGTTGAGATTTTTTCCATTAACAACATCATCAATGGGCGGCACGGGGCTGTCAGTGTTTTTGACTGGTTTTAGTCCTCGCGGACAAGGTCGATTTCAGACGGTCGGTCGGTCGGTTGGTTGAAAAGGTCGAAAGGTGTGCAGCGGTTATTTGGGGAATTAGACGGATTCCAACAGCCAGCTAGTGCGCAACACCTTCCCATTCTTCTGCCTCTACTGCCCCACAGCCTTTTTCAATTTCACTCGTCAGCCGCTTCGTCACTCTTAGGGTTGCCCAACAATTTTTAATTAGTGTCGTCTTCGCTGTATTCGACGCTGACGTTGACGTTGACGGCGACGTCGACTGCGGTTTACCATTTGTGCCCCATGTGCCCCATTTACCCTTTGTGTATTGTGCCAAAAACATGCATAAATTATTATTCATATTTTTATTTTCTAATGAAGCAAGCTCAAGATTACAATACATTGCTTTAATCTAACGAACAACCCAGGAGAAAAGCGTGATGAGATGAGTTGGCTATTTATATTTATCAGGATTACTAGAGAGTGATCCATTATAATATGGAGAATAAAGTCATGAACGAACTGAGAGTTCAAATTGAGACCTGAATGAAGTCTTAAAATATTTGGTATTGTTTCATATACTGAAATACAATATCTTTAATATCTATTCAAAAAAAATTTTATATCTTCCGTGAAAAAAATTTAATATCTTCCGTGAATTTTGAAAGATGAATTTATGCTTCGATGTTCCCAATCCTTACAACGATTGTTGGGAGATCTCTATCAACAATATTTTATTTTCCTAACTTCATACCTTCAATTTATAATTTTTATTTTAATTTAGATTGTTTAATCTTATGACTTTATTATTTAAGTAAATTAATTGAGTCGAATGCACGCAATTCGATTAATTAGTCAATTAAATAATTCATAAATTGCTAGATACATAAACAAATTGTTTAAATTCGCATGTCGCTGTTAAAACCTGCCGTCTTGGCATATCCAAATTTAAGGGCTTTTCACACGATTTAATTGCTGGAAAATCAGCGCGTTTGGCAGATTTCCCTGATATCGCAACACATGTGAGCTGCTTGATTCGCAGAATTAGATAATTAGTTGTCAGCGTGAAGGGTGTGGGAAATACTCTTAGCCGTAGTGCAAGAACTTGGCCAAACTAAAGCAATTAGAGTTGGAAAATCTGCTGCCTACCTGCGCAACTGAGTTTTTCCAGACACACGCACAAAAAGAAAACACTGCCAGTTGAGACATGTGGTTGTTCATTGTTTACATTTTGCGTGCCCAGAGGACGGGGAAAAAACAAAAAAAAGACATGAATCCATCCGTTCGTTTTGTACGTGTCGAAATGTGAATCCCGGCAACAAAGTATCTGCAACTTGCAACTGCCACAACAACAACAACAACAAAAACAAGTTGCAACGCATTTGTATCTGCAACTAATGTCTGGCAGAATGTTTTGTTTGTTTTGTCGGATTTAGTATGTCAGTGAGCTAGGAATTGGGTCAGCCCGAGGTTCCTGGAGCTAAAATAAACTTTAAATCGACGCAGCGCAGCAGGAAATGTCGGTTGCATGCCACTTCCCCTTGCAACAACTCTCACTCTCTCTCTCTGTCGCTCTGTCGCTCTGTCTCTCTGTCTGAAATCCATTTTTGTTTGATGTTTGATTTAATTTAGTGCAGCAACGAGTTGCAACAGCTTCATTAGTTTATATACGAGTGTGTACGTTTAAATATACTCGTATTTGTATGTGGCAAATATGGACTGGAAAAGCGAGAATTATGATGAGTACCAGCAGCAGCATCTGCAGCACCTCCATTAAGCGATCCATCAATCAGCGGGCAGCGTGTAAACGAATTTCTGACAGCCATGAAATCGTGTAAACGCAATCTCAGCTGCAGTCTCACAACACTCTCTATAAAGCCAAAGACCAAGCCGGATTGTCTGTCCATCTGTCTGTCCGTCTGTCTGCCTGTTATCTGAGGGTGGCAGACAGACTGACATGAATGATGGCTCTCAAATTACATTAAATGGAATTTCAATTGAGGCAAAGACAAGCAAAACCTTCTCCGCTGATGATGCGAACGTTGACAAGACAATACCCCGAAACAGGAACAGCTACAGATACATTTTCAGATACTGATACAGATACATTTACATTTACAGAAACAGAAACAGAAAATGGCATTTACATGTTCGCTGTCATAAGCCAATAGGCTCCCCTTCCTGCCATTTTCCATCTTACATCCAACTTCCCAATTCCTCATCTCTTTAATGAATCAGTAAGCATCATTTTCTGCAGTGATGAGCTTCTTTGCCAAGTGTCCCTTTACTCATTGCCAAATCCAAAACCCATTGCACTTATCCAGAGCTGCAATCAGACAAATGCAATTAGGATTTGGCGACGCTCTCGTGTTGCGAAATCGAAGCAAAAATTGCAAGCGGCATTTTCACTTGGACTTTGTCTCTCTCGACTTGTCATTGGGGACTGTGACAGAGACAGAGAGGGAAAGACAGAGACATTGTGCCATTGTCAAGCGAGGACTCTGGGGACTCCACACACATGAAAGACAAAGAACCCGCTGACGTGGCCGATATGGATGGCCATGTTGATGCCCAAATGCCGATCGACAACAATGCAGGGCTATAATAAAATTTGCTTTGCTAAGCATCCGAATGTGGCAGCAACACATGCAACAACTGATTGGGCAACTTGCATCACACAAAAAGCGACTCTAAACAGGAGACAAAACTCAGAATAGAACAATTGCAAAACTTTAATTAAAGTTTATTAATGCGAACTATGAACACGTTAATTGATTAAAGCTTCATTCTATCTAAAGCAAATTCAATAACGCAAATTATATATATATTATATATATAAATTATTTCTGAAGATTAACTAGAACATACTCGGGTGTCCTAATCTGAGCACATCCTAGATTGCAGGGTATTTTATATTTATGCTATTTTCTGTATTAAAACTGTTTACTGTTGGCTCTAAACAGCTCTCAATTAAATATTTAAGTTGAAGAAATGCAATTTCAATTAGCGCCACAACATTTAGCCATTAACGCTGAGCACGAGATTTGTGCCAATTGCAAAGTACAGTATAAAAAGAAGCATAGCAACAAGAGCAGGAAGAAGTGCAAGTGGATGAAGAAGAAGTAGAATAAGAAGAAGAAGAAGAGCAGCAACAATGGCATCAACAATGTTGGCCAAGAATCGGACACCCGCGCTGCTCACTCACTCAAAATCATTACGTGATTAAGGTTGCCATTACGGCGGACAGCGAAAATAGAAAACTAGAACATGGCACGCAGACAAGGAGTGGAGAGGGGATAGGAGGGAGGGAAGGGGGTAAGAGCAAGAATAAGAGTAAAGTGGAAAGTGGAAAGTGGAAATCGGCAGCTGAGCAACAACGACCGCAATTGCGCTGCTTTGGGTTTTCGGTAAAAATAAGAAATAAGAAAAAAAAGAGCACGACAAATAGAAATAAATAAATCAGCTCGACAAAAAAAATACTGCAAATAAATTGAGTTGAGTTCAAAAAAAAAAAAAAAAACTGAAAACACTGCGTTTGCCATACACAACAATTAAAATGAAAAACCGTAACCCCTTAAATTGCAATGTGGCAAGTGAAACAAATCAGAGTCGACTCTGATGTTTCGGATACGAATCCAAATCCAAATACGAAGTTTCAAAATTATTCGGAAATTGTGGAAAATTTGTTTGCAATGTTGTTGTTGTTGTTTTTGTCGTTGTCCCGCACGAGCGCACAAAATGGTTTCGAAAACAAATTTGCCGATTTAATTAAAAGCTAAATTGTGAGCATTAAACGTTGACTCCTCCATTTGAGAAGGACAACGCGCCCCACTTGCCACTCGGCACTTGCCCCACTCTGTATCCCTGTCTCTTTCTGGCTCTATGATTTGCTAGGAAAAGCAGTGAAAAGCATTTAAGTTGCACACTCGCACACTCAGCGCTATTTTCTTGCACAACCTTTCAACAAGTTGGCAACCAGTGCAATTTACAACAGCCACAGGATGCAGGATGCAGGCCGCAGGCAGCAGGCAGCAGGACTCACAAGGACAGACCCATTACTGGGGCAGTAGAAGAAAGCGCAAAAAAGGGAAAGAAGAGAGGCAGGCAGGGAGGAAAATAAAAGTATGCCAAGCCCACGCGCTGACCATCAATGAATGAATTGAATGAACGAGTTGTGGACCAAGTGGAAATGTGGAAATGTGAAAATGCGAATGGCAAATTGTAAATTAATTGATGAAAGCAACGTTTAGGATAGACGTAGACAGAGACAGCGACAGGCGGAAAATGAATGAGACAGAGACAGACACATAGATCCATTTGCTAACCAGAATATTTGAACTGCATTTGGCATCTTTCAACTGCAACTCGAACTAGATCTTGTTCTATTTTTCAAGCCACACACACACACAGACAGACAGATACAACACACTCACATACACATAGATACACGTATACAGGGCTCATGTATCGGTTCCCTGACAAATTGCTGGTAGCAAGATTAATGTTGTGCATTATCTTTCCTCATTTGTCGATTGTCAATGCAACTCGGACCAGTCAACGGCCAACTCGACTCATGGCCGTAAACGTGGGCGGCATCTTTACATTGCATCTACCTTTTTCACTTTATCTGTCCTGCCTCCATCGCCTCCTCTTCTCGCTGTCGCTGACTTTGTCATTGTTCTGTGATTTTCCATTCTCTATCATTGACATTTTTCAATTTGATGTGCGCACTCAAGGCTGCACTGTGGATTGTCCTCTTTTTTTCTGCCAAATGACATGGCCAGGTAATTTCACTTTACTCTCCTTTATTTGTTCCTTTTTTTAATATTAATGATTGCATGTGAATCATTAAAGAACCTTGAATGGTCGACAAAGAAGTTTAAATCAGTGATGAAAATATACATCGACTTTCAACTTTAACTCGATCAATTCTTGAATATCAGTCGAGCTAATATAATACATTTAATGAAAAATCACTGAAGTGTCTTCATAGTAGTTCGTTTGCAGAATGCAGTTCAGTTAATTAAGACAATAGTTGATTGATTGTTAAAACTTGAGATTTAAAACTTTGAATATTTGAAAAACATTAGGCGGAACATTAATAATATTTGAATGCAGAAAGCAGAAAGAGAGAGTCCAAATCATGTTCAAAATTACAAGTCGATTGAAAACCTATTCAGTTTTGGCAAAATTGTGGAATTTGAAGTTATTTTGATTTTAATTTTACAAGTCAAAGATTACGTGTGCATTATTTGAATTTACTACCTCGTTTTCTTTTAAATTTTTCTTTTCGGAATTTTCGATTTATCGTTATTTTTTGGAGATATATCGACAAGTCTAATCATGTGTTTTACTTTTTGAATTTCCATCACTAGTTTAAGCCCAAGAGCCATTTCAATATTCTTCAGCGGCTGAGATCATATAAAAACTGCCGACTATTGACTGTTGACATCGTTGAATGCTACCAATTAGCAATCCCATTGTCCTTTGCAGCTGGCTGCTGCCCAAAACAATATGCTCAGTGGGCCAAAAACAACTGTTGGCTAAATCTAAATCCTTGCGACCGGCACACAATATAAAAGAGCCAAAAACTGAAATGAAAACATTTGGAATTTTCCATGGACTTAACTATCGTGTTCGAGCTGCCAACTTTGGCAGACGGAACACACACAATGGCCCATGGCCAATGGCATCTGGCCGGAGTTGAGTCTGAATCCGAAGTCCGTTATGTGTGTGGATGGAATTTTTAGGTCTAAATCCTGTCGGGTCATAAAAAGTGCTTATTACATTATCACCTCAAGCGTGGCTGAGCTCCGGCTGAATGGCAACAGCCACGCCCCCTCACACACACAGAAACACACACACACGCACACATGATGTCTGCCTGCCCTTCGATAGTCTCAATTGACTCACTCTTCTCTCTCTTTATTTTACTTCTTCATTTCTTTTTTTTGGTTGGACTTTTGGCTTAGGCTTTATTATGGGCCTGGCAGCTGCTGCGTTTTTCAATTTACGCTTTTTAGGCCTCTGGGCCCTCTCCGAAGTGGCGTTCACCTGAGCCCCGAGTTCTGAGCCTTGAGCCGATTTGGCTTGTTGCTCCGTCATCGTCATCGCCATCGCCATCGCCATCATCATCGGCTATTGGCAAATGTTTGTGGCGCAAAAATGCGAAAAATGTGTAAATTTTTCGTTGATGTTTTCCGTTTTTTTCCAGTTTTTTCCTGTTTTCAGTTTCGGCATTATTTTTTAGCTTTCTTTTTTACAACGCTGCTGATCCGCTTTGGCGTCGAGTTCATTCAATTTGGATTAAGTCGTTCGTGTTGATTAACGAAATTGACTTTTTTCGAAAAGACTCTGCCGGATGGAAAGAGTTGGGAAGGGAGACGAGGAGGGAACTCTGTCAAAATCGATTGATGTCTGTAGTAAAAAAAAAAAACGAAAAGGCAGCCTGTAAACAATTTAGAAGGCAATGCCAAAAGACATTTTGCTAAATATTCAATCAATTTGAAATGCATGCGACTGAGGCCAATACAATAAATCACAAAATATAAAAATACAACAGCAACAACAGCGAAAAAATGTCTCAATTTCCGGCGTAACAAAATATGCGTCATAACAATAAAAATGCGCCAAGTCCCAAAACAACAACAACAACAACAGCAGCAAGAAGAAGAAGCAGAAGAAGAATAACAGCTAAAGGCGACTGCCGCTGTTGCCACGTTTTGCTAAATAACGCAAATAAACAAGACAGGCGACAGGCCATAATATATCATGGCCCAAAGGCGCTTGACGACGACGACGACGACGACGACGACGACGACGACGACGACGACGACGACGACGACGACAAGGACAAGGACAGGACCAAGACGAAGAGGCGATAAAGATATGAACAGGGGAGGTGGTGAATTCAGGACAAGGACACATAATGACTGTCAAGGGGGAAACGAATCCGTCGACGGGCGTCTGTCTCTGAGTTAACTGGGAATCAATGACATATCGTTATAACTAATACGTGCCCGCTGGCCCGACAAAATGCCATAAAAAAGTGCAAATAAAATAAATATACGAATAATAATGATGATAATACATACATTCTACATTCGACATGCTGCATGCTTGTGTGCCACATGCCGGATGTGAGTACAACACAATAAAAACTATATCATTCACTCGGGCCAACAGACCAATTTATTTAAGCACAATAAAACTATCAGACGGAAAAGAGCAGCTGCATGAAGAGCTTTAAAGCGCATTAAAGCTTTCCAGATTAGCTGAAGGCATAACGTTTATTGAAAAACTTGAACATGTGTATGATTACAGCTAGATTACAGCTTCACTATGTAGAGCTTTAAATCTTAATGTGACCTCACTTTAACTCTTTTTTGTGTCCGAAAGAGTCATTTGTGCACTTCAATTGTCCGCTAATTGGCCGGCAAACTAATTTGCTGGCTTAATCCACTAGCCAGTGCCCCATACGTTCTCGTAAAGTAAAAGCCGAAAACCAAGGCAAACAAGTTGAAGCAGACAAACAACAGCTGTAAGTTTCCTGTCCGCATTAAGTTTCCTGTCCTGTCCTGTCCTGTGCTGTCCTGTCCGGTCAGAAGGAGTTCGGAACAGGCAGGAGTTGTGGCCCAGGGTCAAGCACACGCTAAGGCACTAAAAGCTCTGCCTTCTCCGGACACTGGCTCAGAGCCGGATATCCACATAATGCCCCACAGGAGTTGCTATCAACTCCTGGCCCTGGCCAACGCCGTAACTTGAGCTCATAATTTATTTCGATTACGCCGCAGCACGCAATTTGCGCTGAAAATATCCTTTAAGCGCACCGCACGCAGCAATGCGCCACACACACACACACACGGACACGGACACGTACACACACATGGGAACTCTCTTGCATTGAGATAAGCGTGCGCACAATTTCCGTTTCCGCTTAGTTACCGTTGTTAGCCGCGTTTCCGTGGCCTCAGCAATCCACTAAGCAACAATTAAATCAGCGCCCAAATCAGCAAATGTGATGCGATCAATTAAAAGGAAATTCGAATTTCCAACTGCTGCAAATATTTGCAGACTGTAAGTCAAATTAAATAATTAAAAGGAGCTTGAGCAACTGGAGTGCAAATTTGGAAACCACTTGAAATTTATCAATATTGCAAAAGAATATGATGGATGAATATTTGACTAAATATATAAGTATAAGATGATATTTGTAAATTTATGCAGATCTTTATTTTATAACTTTTGAAACCTAATATTAAAAGTAGAAACTTTTTAAATTCATTTGATATATTTAAGGCTGGTTTTATATTATAGAAAAAAGAAGGCTGTATAAGAAACCACATTAAATAAGTATAAGATCCAGAAACCACAAAAAGAGCCACAGACCACTTATAAAAATTGGTAGAAAAATGTCTAACAAACCAAACAAAGGGGTGCAATCAAAACTGATAATACAACACACATAAAGAGCTAAAAATATATTCCCATGTTGTTGGTTATGTAACAATTCCAAAAACAAAACTCGGCTTGTCAGTTGCGAGTGTGAAACATTCTTGGGACATGACTCATCGAGGCTTCCCTTGAACATTTGTATCAATTTTGATTGGAAAACAAAGAAAGCGAAGCAGAAACCGAAAACTGAATCATGCCTCAGGTAGAAAGAAGCAGAGGTCAAAACAAGAACAACAACAACGACAACGATTTGAGCAACTTGAACAACATTTGTTGGCCGCTGCCATTAGCTGACTAATGGAGAACTGTCTTTTAGTCTAGAGGGTTTGGCTTGGTTCTATGGGGTCTGGGCCAAGTTAAGCGCTTTAACGTTTACAAAACGTTTGCAGTTTGCTGGGTTTTTGGTGTGCGCATTTTACGCTTAGAACTTATAAATATTTATGGCACACATAATGCAGCGAGTTAAGGTTGAGTTGAGCTTGGCCAATAATTTCGCAGGCAACTCTTTCCCGTTTCTCTCCCCCCCCCCTTCTTATCCCTTATGCTTTCAAGCTGCTATCAGCGCTCGTAACTCAAGCGTGCATGTGTGTGTGCATGTGTGTGTGTGTGCGAGTGTGTGTGCGAGTGTGTATTTTGGGTTCAGTGAAGCAAGCATTTTCAGCTGAGGGATTTATGTGCACTGACATGCAACTTAAAAGCAAGGACAACAAACGCTGCCAGATAGCGAAGAAAGGCTAAAGCCAAAGCAGCTGAAGCAGCTGAAGCAGCAAAAGGACCAAAAACGAAGCTAAGCAAAGGAAGCTAAAGGAGCCGAAAGGAACCACAGCAGCTAACAGCGTTACACGATATTTCCTTATAGTGTGTGCAAGTGCAGCAGGCGCACAACAATTGAGAAAAATATATGCCAAGCACAAGGATTAGGCGAACACACACACAGCAAAATTTATGTGACTTTTGCATGTGGGCCAGGACTCCGTCCAGGACAATGCCAACAGACATTAGTACTATTTCCGGCCCAGGCCACAAAATATTCAATAATATATTAAAGATACAGAGGGAGAGGAGGAGTGAGAGGGGAACAGAGATACGGACAACTCAACTGAAGCGTAGCAACAGGATAAATCTAAATAAGACGTGCTCGAGAATCCAGGAGCTGAGCCAGGACTCTGGAGCCCGCAGCATTTGTGCAATGAAGTGCAATCGAATCGAAGCGATATGAATAGCCAAGAATGTGAGTATGAGTGTGAGTCTGAGTATGAGTATTAGTATGTGAATGAGTTCAAGTTTGAACTTCTTTTAGCTCTTGGTCAGCTACCTGATTAGGTTGAAGTTAGAGAAAAAAAAGAAGGAATCGATTTAATAAAGTAGTCATTAGGTTGGGTATTCGTACTCGTGTCACGGCACAACACGACTTGTGCTCATCTCTAGTCGGCAGTCTCTATCGATGTCCAGGCATAAAACAAAACGGAAGCGAGTCTCGCTCTCGGACATCTCGACTGTTTTCTCTTGGCTCTTGGCTCGTTCTCGCTGTCTGTGGGCGGAAACGGAAACCAAGCAACATTTATGGCTTGCAGTCGAGCTGATGAAATCGTTGAATCAATTTCCCACACACACACACATTTCAACTACAACTGTGAGCTTAAAGTGGAGTCCACAACTGAGACCAGGCATAAAGAGAGAGAAGGAGGAAGAGAGAAAAAGAAAGGCAACCGGTAAAAATTGATAATCAATCAAAGGCAACGCAACGCAGAGACACTTAATCACTGTCCGTAGTCGTAGTCGGAGCCTGAGTCGGAGCCGGAGTCGGAGTCTGAGCCTGGCTAGAGGTTATCCAAGGGGTTTTTTGCCTTAACTGCAACTGGCCTTAACTTTATCAATTACGCCTTTGTGACCGGCCACTGACAACACTGATGGGGCTCAATGATGAATCACAGGAAGTCGAGCATTGCATTAATGTGCAGCCAACCGAATTATCACCTGCTCTTAATTCAATTAACGCTTCGTTGCTAATTGCTGTGGCTAACACAATATTAAATGCATCGAAACTTTGGCACTACATTTAAGCCAACATCGAATCTAAACCTGAGACTGTCGATAGCACTTATCGAGTGCACTTGAAAGTACAATTTTGTGTTTAGTTTGAAGTGCGTTTGCTTAATCAGGGACATGGGGAGAGAGGGGGAGACAGGAAAAGGCAGATAGAGAGAGAGAGGAAGCGTATGAGACAGTAAGAGAACTTTTTCTCTCTCACTCTGTACTTGACATTTGTCATGGATGTAGCGACTTGTTCGTCAAAAACCTAAAAAACCACAACACGAATTTGTAACAAATAAAATCTATATCTGTGTGTATGTGTGTGTGTGTAAGTGTGTGTGTGGTCAGTGCATACACAGAAAAGATAATTCTAGACTCAAGCACGATATTTCAAATCCTTCTTCGCAAACATTTAAATTATAGGGTCCCTTTGAGATTTTTCTGTTAATTTAACAATAATATCCTGAATACATAATTAACAAATTCATCAACCATTTTAAACTCGAATTTTAAAATAGATTGTTTTTTTCTGTGTACTGATGCACAATTGATTGAACAATTCGAGTCATGTTTTCTGCGATTGCGTAATTTGTTGTTGTTGTTGTTGGTGTGCAATTAATAAAATGTCCAACTAAATTGAGAACAACCGCAGACCAAAGTCTTGACATTGCATTTGCGACGTCACCCGTGGGTGCCACATGCACCACAGATTGCGACAACGTGTGGGTCTTGTGGTTTTGTGGTCGTTGTTGTGGCATAAGAACAAAGCAAGTTCAATCAAAACACATCTCAGCTCAACTCAATTCAATACATTTCAATTCAATTCAATTTACAATAGTAGTCAGAGCAACCGCCGCGCTTTGAACGCGGATTCAATTACACAAAGCCAAAAGCTCTGAATTTGGATTGCATAATTTTTGGCCATAAATCAAAGACAGAGACGTGGCAGCCCTGACAAAAGACTGGTGTGAACAAAAAGCCAAATAACAATGCGGAAAAGTCAACTAACAAATACCCTAGAAATTCAATTGAGAAACTTTCCAGTAATTTCAACAGATGTTAATAACATTTCCTGGCCATGTTAAAGCGCTGTTTGAGCTTAGAACATTTCAAAAAGATCTATTATATTCAAAGTTATTGTCTCAGCATTATAATAATATTTTCATAAATAAAAGAATCGAATTGTTCAGAGTTTCCGCAACTTTCTTTGTTTTCCGCCTTGGGCTAAGCATAAAATGCGACTGGAAAATTATGAAATTTCATAGTTAGAGCCAAAGACAAACACCGAGGCAGACACAAACGCAGCCAGACAGGAGTCAAATAATTAATAGCCGACCCCAAGAAAGAGGCAGAGGTGTTTTCAGAGCCAAAATTTAGGATAGGGAGACTTGAGCAAAAACAACGACAAAACAAACAAAAACACGCAAAACAGATTTGCATGCACAAAACGCAGAGTTGAATGGATATGAAATAAGGGACTGGGGCACATGTGGCAGTAGCAGGTAAGGGGCGAAGGGAGGAGGTGGGGAATGGCCCGTCGGTTGCCTTGGATGCCGACAGTAGCTTGTTAGTAGCTAGCGCAGAGCAGAGCAGTGCAGACCAGGCCAACAACATCATGTCTAGACTTTAAGTTGGCTAATAGCCGAGGCAGCATCCTTTTCACCAGCAAACTCGTTGAAATTTGGTTTTGGGAATTTCTTTTTATTTTGTTGCATTTTTTGCTGTTGTTTTGGCCAGGAAATTTGTACTAAACCGAATTTACGCTTTTGTATTACTTATTCGGCTCCATTATTTGTACAGATGAAGTCAACCGGAGCGCGTTGAGCTGCTCTGAGCTCAGCTCTTGGCTTTTTCCTCTTGGCTTTCGCTTTTATTTCGGCCTGTGGACTCTGGACTCTGGTCTCCTGGCCCTTTTGGCTTTGGCCTTTGTGCGACGTTTTTTATGCCCGACCGACTCTGCACTTGATAATGAAATATAAACGTGGCGATATGTGAGAGAATGAGAATGAGTATCAGTCTGTCTCCGTGTGTGTGGTATGTATGTTTGCCACGGAAATCCGGCAGCATAAAGCTTAACCAACAAAAAAAAGAAAAGAAAAAATATTCAACAACAAAAAAATAGAGGAAAAGACAAAAAACAAGGCAAGTCCTTTAGCATCAAGGACTTTATTCGACGTTCGACGTGGCGCTTACAATAAATAATAAGAAGCGCTCCGGCGAGAAATCATAAATTAATCCGATTTAAGCCGTTGAGTAGCTTACATATTTTTTTTATGCACCTCCTTCAACGGACAGTTTCAGTTCATTTGGCTTAATGAGCTGCCAACTTCAAGCTGGCGCTTTTAATAAGCCAAAGCAAAGCTGCAACTAGAAAAACAATTTGTTTGTGCAACAAAAGTTGACATGATTCAGCAGCTTGGAGTTTGGGGGACAGAAGAGAATTGAGGGTCTGATTTGCGTGTTGTCAAGGTGACTCTATATCGAGGACTCGAGTAGTAATGCTCACTTCTTCTCAGCTGCCACTCGAAGCTGTTGCTGCATCACAATCTTGATCATCATCATCTTCATCATCATTCGCGTCCTGGCAACGCCAGCTCATTACGTGCCACGACAACACGCACTTGCAACAACAACAACAACAGCAAATGAGGGCTCAAGTGCCTCCCATTCTAAATTCAATTGAGCTTGAAGTGTTCAAAAGGCGCCAAGCCGTGCAGCTGACGGATGCAGTCAGGATTCAAGATTCCAGATGCCGAGTTCCCCACACAGACAACATCCAGCTCGGTTCAGACACCTTTCGCTGCAAAGTGTAAAACTAAAACTGAATCAGACAGACAGACAGACAGACCACAGGCGACTTTTAAGAGGAGGGGAAAATCTGTTAGGGAAAACCAGGCAAATGGGCAAACGGAAAATAGTTGATTGGAGCTTTGGGATTGCACTTAAATCTGTTTGCGGCTCGGCTGAAATTTTAGTTTGTGTTTTTCCTAGTTGAACCATTAATATTTTCAATATCAACGCACTAAACATTTTCAAATTGTTGAACAATTTATGCTGCGTGATTTTGTCATAAATTACAAGCAACGAACTTTTTACAGATGCCCTAGCCAAAATTAAACATGCGGTATGCGCGACTAAAACAGAAAGTTGTGAAAAATCCAGAGAGAGTTGAAAAGGGAAAAGTTCAACGAGACTAAGAGTAGAGCTTTATGTTGAAAGTCCATAAATATTTATTAACTATTGGCTAGCAAATTTACTAGTCTATTCAACTAGTCTAAGCACATTTGAATTTTGGCTTTTGTATTTTTGAGTTTTTTTTTTGGGAATTTCTACGGTTGACTGCTAAATTGGCCAAATAAAAGCTACTGACTGCTAATGGCTTTTTCTCTGTGGGATTTCCACTCTTGTGGTTATGTTTGTTGTAGTTGTTTGTTTTGCTGTTGTTGTTGTTGTTGTTTGTGTTGTGTTGTTGTTATTGCACTTTTGGCGAAAAACATTGTTTGCTGGCAAGTTGATGGCGCCTAATTGCCATCAGCATGCATTGTCATTGCCATTGTCACTGTCGTTGTCGTTGGCGTTGGCGTTGGCGCTGTCATTGTTTTATGCACTAATTGGCGATCGACTCTGGGCAACATTTTATTGGCCAGCATTGCAGTCAAATTAATTGATTTAAAGTGCAATTAAATATGCAACGCCCTGCTAATTTTTGGCCATTAGATACGCATAAATAATGCAATATATATTCGTATTCACAAATATTCACAAAAGAATGCCGCACTTAAGCATTTCGGAAATTAAAATCGATTTTAAACAGTCATTTTGCCATCGTGGCCAGAGTTGGATGTATAGCATTGACACACTCGTAAATTAACCCAATGAAACGGCTGTTTAAATAGAAATTGCGCATTTGTAGTGAGCCCCCTTCCAATTCCCCTCTAACCTACCCTCAGTCCTTCTCCCACGCCCACTTTTGCGCCATTAGCAGCTGAACTCATTTGTAATGCCAAAGTAAACAGAACTTTGTTGTTTTTTTGTTGTCGTGTTTTTGGTGCCGTTTGAAAATGTCAACGAAATAAATTCCGTGTGGCATAATAAAATATTTACACATTGGCAAATGCTGTCGCGCTTAAACAATTACCAGAGTTTTTGTTCTGGCTGCCACAACGAGATAAACAGCCATCTAATCGAATACTTTCCAATCGCCTCGATTCTCATTCCCATTCTCATTCAGTTCAATTGAACTTTGACTATCTGTGACTATTTTTAAAATATATTTTTATCAATCGAACGGCTTTGACATTCGCTTCTGTTGACTCTTCAACAGCAACTCGTCAACTTATTCACGAATATGGGAATGAGCAAGGCTCTTATCATAGACGCTGATTCATGTTGAAAACATGAATGAATACACTCACATGTTTACAACTCAACTCGTTGGTCAGTCACAACATTTGCGATATTATGGTCATGCATGATTCATGCAAACAGTGTGGAAATACACATGAATTTGAGAATGCACACAAATGCACTCACTTGAAACTCAAGAGCCATGAGATTGGGTCTAAAATAATTTCTAACTCGCTCTTCAATAAGTCAAGTAGCTAAAGCACAGCTCTTGCAATCACATAGAAGCTCTAAAGCCGAAAGCTCTTTAATTCATTTACAGTCAGTGTCATTGAGAATCAACCAAAAGTACTTTGCTTTGACACATCTGTGGTTTAATAAACTGCCAGCTTCTATAAGCCACAAACGCTTAAAATGAATTCAATTAAATTTTGACAAAATTATAAAAACAAAACTCTATGGCTTTGATTGTGACCTACCCAGTTGCATAAGCCATAATCGTACTCATAATCCAACTCATAATTTATATTTATGTTTTACAGCTTTGCAAATAAAAATCTAAGTGATCTGGAGGAGAATAATCGACTGAAAGATACCCTAAGATAACAAATGCAATAAACTAGCAGATAAGCTAAACTCAACAAGCTCATAGTAAATTTTACTATTATTTATATATCATCTTTTAAATCTTTTAAAGGGTATTTAAAGTCATATCATCATACACTATTTTCATAGCAAACATAAACTGCCCTATGCTGAAAAATATAAAAACCGCACACCCATCAACTTTTTAAGTTTGTGAATAAAATAGATAATATATATTTGTAAAAGTACGAATATATACACATCATTTTAAATATAATTTTTTCACTCATAAAACTACTCAACAATTTTCAAATGATTTGCCAAAATTTGTGTGCGTGTCGCCAGAAATGTTAAATTATTAGAAATAATTTATAAATGTTTAACAATTTGTTGAACTCAATAGAGCAAACACATAAACTTGTGTCTGTGTCTGGGTGTGTGTGTGAGCACATAAAATATCCAAAATGGCAGCAAAGGAAATTCGGTTGGCTGGTTGGAAAATGGTCGGGAAATGTTGTATGTGTACCGTGCGCAAAAACCGCGCGCAAAAAAATAAATAGCTAGAAATTTATTTTTAACCGAAAGAGAAACAGCAACAACAAATACGAATATCAGCATTTAAATGCATAAATAAATTAACTGCTCAACTAATAATATTTTTTTTTTGTATTCCTTTTTATATTCTTTTCACGCGTTTTTCTGGCCAATTTCGACACACAAATTCCATTTGGCAATTACTTGTTTCAATCAGTTGAAATTAAAGCAAATCAGAGCGCGTAATGGAATCTGTATGAAACACATAAAACCCATTTGAGTTACCCGTCAACCCACATACGTATATGTGTGGATGTGGGCGTGGGCGTGGCACTTACCTTTTGCACTAACAGCGGCTGGGCAAAATCCACACCGCCCTGCAGACGGAAGCCCCAGGGTTGGGCATCGAAACGTGACAATTTGATTTGCAGCAATTGTGGTTGGGCCATTTTCCTATTGCACAGAGCCGGAATTTACTGAAAAGTTGTTGTTATTATTGTCGTTGGCCTGCAAAAATAAAATGAGAGAGAAACTGTCAGATAATGGTGGCAGAGATGGCGTATACTTGATATCACGTAGCCGACTAATTAATGAATCAACAAAAAGGGTGTAAGAGCAAACCTTAAAATGGCAGCTCTTTTTTTGGTAGCGACTAATAAAGACATTATTCAGGCATGTGCATACAACATGCTAATCCTGGTAACCAATTCCTAGTCCTAGTCTTACTCCTAGTCCTAGTCCTAGTCCTAGTCTTGCTTCTAGTCCCAGTCGCATTGCTATCTGAGCTGCCATGATCTCTGCGCCAGCTGCAGCTGCCAGCGCATTCTCGCATGCAAAAATCTTCTCTATTGCCAACATACTTTCGCCTTTTGCCACGCAGGACTAAAGCGAAAGAAACTGTGTAGTCGAATCAGATATACCCTTACCAAAAATATTGAAAAATGTATACAAATTCAAGCACTCAGCTTACTCAGTTTGGTAAGAATATATATTCTATACTTAAGTAAACCTAACCTAGCATTCAAGTCTAGCATACCCTACAGTTGCCTACATTTTGGTACGCGTATAAACCTAAAACGAGTGAAACTTTGTTAGATATAAAATTTTTTTAGCATTCAAGCAGACACAGTTAGTCACACACAGACACAGGCACTTGCACAGCCACATGGTGTTACAGTGTGTGCAAAAAGTGCACGCATTGAGAGTGCACATGAAACTGGGGCCAGTTGTATGTAAGTGTGGCTTACATGGGTTTTTTCCTGGTAATAGTCGTCATGGCTGCTTTGTAATTTGTACAGCAGGCATGTGTGTGTGTGTGTGTGTGTGTGTGTGTATGAGTGTGTGTGTGTGTGTGCGGTGTGTGTCTGTTGATTTAGTTTGCTGCATAACAATTTTGCTGAGTGTTGTGTTTTTTATTAGCAAAGACGTTCAACCATCCAGGCAACCAAGCGGCCTTTCCTATCCCCTCCCCTCCTTAAACCACCCTCCCCCCTCCCTCTACACAACCATGTCCATGTATCTGTGCAACGTGGAAGGAAGACACTCAAAGTGGAAGTAACTACATTAAGCTATTAAAACGACAGCAGCTGCCAGCTACAAAGGACAAGGACACGGCAACGAGTCTACGAGTCTACGGCTACTTGCAGGATATGCCAGTCAGCTGGCAGAGGGGGAGACAGAGAAGCAGAAGATGAGAGAGAAGAAAAGAGCAGATGAGAGAGAAAAAGAAAAGAGGAGACTGGGACACATTTTAGCACACACAGCAGTTTAATTAACGTTAAGTGCGGGTGGTAATTTCACCAGCTCGATCCTCAAGTCCACCACATGTGTGTAAGTGTGTATGTGAGCGAAAGAGCAAGACTGAGAGTGAGGAAGAGGAAGAGGGAGGGAGTGAAAGCCTTGACTTGGGCCATAACACGACAGCATTTGCATTTGCATGTAAATGCTTTGCTGCGATGCGATGCGATACGATGTGAAGTTGGCCCATTAGACAGACGGCCCAGCAAATGTGTGTACTCCGTATGCACATGCACAGAAATAATTTAATTAAAATATTAAATAAATGTGAAAAGCCAAAAAGAGCCGCGCTAAGTACCTGCCACAACGAATAAACGCCGCCACAAAACGAAACTGTGTGAATACGAGTGCGAGTATGAATGCCAACTGAGTCTATCTGAGATTCGAGTACGAGTACGAGCTAAATGAGTGTGTGTTCGGATGCGAATAGGAATCTAATGGCTAATTACTGACATTAGAATCGGGCTAAAAGGTTGCACTCCTCGAGCATATGGTTAAGTACGTGGATATGTCTACTAATAGAAGAGTCTTTGAGACTAAAATGGTTTTTGGTTTTCAGTGAGCGAAAAGTATTACGGAGCATTAAAATATGAGACAGTGACTTAAGAACCAGTGGAATAGAAATATTGCATCAATTGGAACTAATACAAAAAAACATTAAAAATCAATTAATCATAAAATTAATAAGGAAATTTATGCAATATCTAAGGCAATATGACAGAAGCTGAATGCTCTTCGAAAGACTGATAGAAACCAGCGATTAAATCCGTAGCCATATCCGGAAACAAAACTTTATTCCAACCAAAATAACCGTTAAGATTTTAAAGGAAAAAAGTGAAAATAAGTTAAAAACTACTTTTTTATCCTAATTTTGTCACGTGGAGTCGATTAAAAAAAAAAATTTAAGATTTAAAATTTTTCAAAATTCTTGAAAAATGTAAAGGGGTTACTATGTAAAAATCGACAAATTTTCAAAGAAAAATGTTTGTCTCAGAAGCATAAAATTTAAATGCAAAGTTGAAGAAGGGTTAATATTATGAAAAATAAAACATTCCTCATGGAAATCGGATGAGCTTTAATAAAGTTGTGCTTGTTGAAAGTCCAAAGAGTCAACATTTCTCATATATGCATAAGTACATAGATATTAACCGTAACTGAAACCGATATTCGTAAAAACAATTATATTATTTTAATAATAATAATAGTGCAAGTCTAAACTATTATCTATTTGTTTTCGAAAATATGCATGTCTCTATCCCGCGACACAAAACCCCCCTCAACTTGTCAAGTTGGCGCCCAATGGGAAGGCAACTCGTTTGTACTCGTATCATTAATAAACTTATCCCCAATCCATTGCAGCTTTATGACTAATAACCGAATGTCAGCTTACGAGTATTGCCAGTTTTGCGGATACACGTATTTTGCTTCCTCATGCGATACGGCGAGACAGCACGGTTCGACATTTTACAAAATAAGCAACTAAAGCTCTTGGCCATATATGTATCTAGATACATTTGTATCTCGAATGTGTGTGTGTGTGTGTGTGTGAATGTGTTTGACAGCCTGTGGCTGCCACAGCGAAAAAACTTATCGCTAATAAGTTTTACACACAATTGGCAAATTAAAATTTATTTATATGCAGTCGATAGCAATGCGAGTGAAGTGCAAGAGGACAGAGGGGAAAAAGGCGTGGAACAAGGGGAGCCAGAGGAGCTGCCATTCGTCACACTGTGCCTGCTGATTTAGCATGGCGATTATGGTTGGCGTTGTAGTTGGTGTTATTATTGCAGTTGTTGATTTGGTATTGGCATTGGAGTCAGGAGCGGACTCTCAACACTTGAGGGTATAATCAACCAAATGAGCAATGGGTTACGAATAATTGTGAGGAGAATAGTGACTAATATTTAATTAATTTATTTATTTAGCTTATTGAACTATCTCTTAAACTCTTCGAATCCATGCACAATTTTATCTTCAATATATTTTGAGTCAACTGACATTTAGTGAATTTCCACTCAAGTTGTAACTACAGCTGATATTTGGGTTTTTTACCCGCACTCCGCTCCTGGCGTTTGCATTGTGAATATGAGAGTCATTGTGTTTTCCCCTTTCCGAACTGCGGCCCAACAGCAGTTGCATTTCATTTGATTCAGGGCGAGCAACAAATCAATTTGCATGCGGTAGTTTTGGAGATTTATGGCATTGGCATCTGTGCATATAATTTTTTGGGGCGCGGCTCTTGCATGCAAAATACATATGAACATATATTTAAAATCATTTCTTATGCGAGTCTTAAATGCAAGCACAAGTATGAGCGGAAAGTATATATCAGATCAATCAAATCACTCAAGACTTGCCATCAAAGTCAGAAAAAGACAGAACTAGCATCAAATTCATTTCTGACCCACAACAAATACATTTGATATCATTAGCCGTTTGGGTCTTGACCGGCCCCGAAAGCGATTCGTATGTTAATCTGTGTGACCCGTATAAAGCGAATGACCGGATCGACTTCTAATCGAACAAAACAATAACAACATCAACAACAACATCAACATTTTCAAACCAAGCTAAGAGTTGAAGCCAACGCAATCAACCCGAAAACCACAGAAACCAAAGCCAAAACCGAAAGCCAAACCGAAAACCAAGTGAAGCATCTATTGTCCACCGCGGATCGTTGCCTCTTTTTTTTAACGCCGATGATGTCATGCGGGTGGCAAAGAGGCGGGGCAGCAGAAGAAGAGGAAGAAGAGAAAGGGAATGGCAACTGGATACGGCAATTCGGCTTGGGGATTTCGCACGCCGCTCGAAATCTACCTAAATAATGGAGTTCAATATTTGATACTCTGCTGGCAATGAAGCCAACAAATGGGGTACATGCGAGACATCATTATAATTGATACAACACAACTGTACAGGGTATCTTAGAGTCTCACATAAGAACGGACCATAAACTTGTTTGGCTTTGCGCCATTGCCTTTTCTTATGTTTAGTTGTACTTCTTTTTTATTGATAGTTGAATTTTGCTTCGATTTCGATGATTACATTTCGGTCGGTCAGATAACACAGAGATATAGTCAACAATAGAGAGGAAGACAGAGAGGAAGAGGGGTCATGACGAAAAGAGAGTGAGGGAGAAAAGGTTTCTTTTAGCTGGGCCCAAAAACCGTTCAATTTGTATGATAGAAATATTACTTTTTGGCAAACGTCAACTCGCCAAAATCGTTGTTGACAATTGAATGAGCTTTCCCATTAGCGAAATGTATAAGTTAATTTAAGTATAACACATAATGTTCTATTAAATTGCGCACATTTTACAGCTGGTGAAGAAAATGTTTCTCGTATTTCTTGTTGCCTCTAATGAGGCACACTAATTGCAAGAAGCGTTGAATTATTTATAGGCTTGAACAAATTCAAAGTTAGACAAACTTTTCACTGGCACGCCACAACAACAACAACAACATTAGAGACAGAGTCGGCAACACGAGCTGGGCATCAGTTTTGTTTTTGTTTGGAGCTTTTCAACACATTAATAAACTGCATATGCAACAGCTCATTAAAAGCCACTCGAGCCTGTGGCAACACGCAAGGCAACCCAACTTAGGAGAGCTTCCAACGCCAGAGTGCCAGCAAACCAGATCTCCAGATCTCTCCAGAGTAGTGCCATTGGCTGGAAAGGAGGAGAATCGACGGAAGGGGAACGTGCAATGGCCATGTCAAGTGGCCAGACCACATTGGACAAAACCTTAAGAAGGCAGAAGGCAAAACTACTCGAGAGTTTATTTAGTTTATTTGCCTGCTGTTGTTGTTGTTGCTTCTTTTTTATGTTGTTGCTGCTGTTGTTGTGTTTATTTTTTGGCCAAACAAAAGTGAAGTTTTATATATCACAGTCTCTCTCTCTCTCTCTCTCTAACTCTCTCTATCTCTACAACTTTGGTCTGTCGTCTGGCGCGTCATCTCGACGACATTCACCCACTAACTGCCAAGGGGAAATTAGGGAAAAACGCAGCAACAAGAACAACAACCAAACGAGGCTGTCAAGTAATAACAAGACATGCAAATGTGTGTGTGTGCGTGTGTGTTGGTGTTTGGATCTGTCTCTCTCACTCTGGGCTCCTGGGGACCAGTCAGTTGCCAAGTAGTGAACGCGTTGATTTCCCATTTATGCAAATTTCACATACACTTCAAACAGCGTTTTTTTTTGCGCGCCAACTTTTTCACTATTTTTTGTATTTTTTTTATTTGTGTCTTCTTTTTTTTGTGCACGCGCTTTTGTTGGCCTGGCCCAAAGTAAAGTTTGGCTAGAGTGAATCTGAAGTTGTGCCGGGAGTCGAGTGATTTTTAGTATGCTTTTTTTTCTTTATTTGTTATTTTTTCTATTCCTCAACTTGCAGCTACATTTGCTGAGGCATCCGTTGATGCAACGTGACGTGACAGGAACGTGACGTCATGTGTGTTGGCGTGCTTGTGGCTCGGAATATGGCTGAATGACCATGGCTCCAACTCCTACTGGATAATGGGTAATGCTTACAGGGTGCACGGAAAAAAAATTCCGGAATTTAGGGATAAAAGTGTTCGAAATACATACTTAAATCTAGTAAAATTTGAATGCCTTTAATTTTCTTCTGACTATTTTAATGCTGTTTTGTTACTATTCAATTCCCATATTGTGTTAATTTAACAATAATATCTTGAATTCATACTTAAAATAAATACCAGCTAAAATCAAGAAATTTTAACTGGAATTGTAGGATAGTTTTTTTCAGTGTACTGGGTACCTACTCCTTTTTCTATTGGGACCTGAGCTGTTGCTCTTCAGTCTGTCTAATGCAATGCGCGTGCTAAATGGGCGTAACTCAACGGCTCGACGACTTTTTGCTGTGCGACGCTTATCAAGCGCTGAAAAAACGCAAAACTTTTTCACTCAACACACACACACACGCACGCACACACGCACACACACACGTGCAAGCATTCTGCATCTGTCAGTGCATCAAAACACTTGAGTATTCGAAAAGCCGTCGTCGTTTTTTTTTGTGCAGGTTTTTAGTTTTTAGCGTCGTGTCGAATGCGGCGTATACGTAATGTTTGGCTTTGCAATTTCTGTTCAGCTTTTTTGCTCATACTTTGCATGAGAGCTGACAAAAGTGACACTTGCTTTCGCTGTTGCCTTTTTTTTTGTAGTTCTTTTATGTGGTGTGTGTGATTATTTTGCTTCTTGGCGCTCTCAAGTGCTCTGTCAACTGCTGAGCGACGGCAAACAACGCCTAAATGCGATGCCAAAAGAATGCAAGTGACATTGAGAATGCGCCAATTTGCAGCACCATGGAGCACACACATCTCACACACACTGTGACGGTTCTTACAGAGAACCGTCGGTCTGTCTGCCTGTCTGTCTCTAGCATCCAAAGTATCTGGCAAGACATCTGCCCCAACTCTCTCCCACCTCAATGTGTTTATCTGTCTGTCTGTCTGTCTGGGCAATGTCCACGCGCTGTTCGCCTTGACTTGTCACAGTGCTCGACAGCAGCAGCTGCACAGGTGGGCGGCCAATTCACTGCTGCTCTCTCACTCACTCTCTCTCTCTCTCTCTCCCTCTATCTATCTCTTTCTCTGTCTGACACGCTTGACTAGCTCTCATTGATAGTCCAGACTCCAAGCCATAAACCAGATCCACACTCGGAGTCAGACAAGCGTGTGATAAGTTCATTACCGCAATGTAATCCATGTCTGCCCTTTGAAACTGCACAAAATGCAATGATTAAAATTTACTGTGCGATTTTATAATACACTTTCACCCGACTAAAGCTAACTTTTGCCAACTTTTCAAATGACAAAGTCGAATTAACAGGAAGGCAAACAGAAAGTTTTTATTCACAAGCAACTAAAGTTTTCAATAATACTATAAAAGATACACTAAATGCATATAATAATCTGAATCGTCTTTATTTCTTTTGTTTAAATCATCTAAAATCATAATTTTACTGAGTATCTCATGAAAGAAAACTTCTTAGTTATCGCAACATGCATTTTAAAATTTATAAAATCCAAAAACAATCACAAATTTCCTCCATGAAATTGCGAAAATTTCACATACTCCAATAATATAATATGTAAATTGATATACCCAATACACACAAACTCACACACACTCACACTTGGGTATACATAAGTAATTTTATGATTATTTTGATTGAATATAATTTATGTGGCCATATAAAATGGAATTCTAATTATTCTATCAAATGCAAATCTCATTTCGTTTGGAGTGAAAAGTGGAGTCAAAATTTATTAATATTTGTGTGTGATACTTAAATTTAAAATTCGTATCTAAATGCAAATTTCAAATTGCTGTTTAATGCACTTTAAGCAAGAAACCAATTTAAATTTCAGCTCAGTTTTCGCAAAGGCTTTAAAAATGCATTAGCAAAATATTTGTGATACAAAAATAAATAGATTGATTCATTATGTTTGAGAAAATCTCATTTTCTCTTTTGCCAATGAATGTTAAATATTTAAGTAACTATGGATACATTTATAATATCATATAACAATATCAAAAAACTTGTCCTTGAGAGTGATCGAATCGCAGACATTCTGTATTCATATCTAATAATGTTCTATATGGAATATTTACTTTATTCTGTTCAATACTTCGATACACAGCTAATAAGTGCTGTATAAATCGATTTTATGTGATTATTATACCCAATCATAGAATTTATTGGGGCAGGGTATATCATTAACAATAACTTTAAACTGTCGAACCCAAAAAAGCGATGCCAAGGGGCATAAAATTGTATATGACGTTTTGTTTACTCTTTCGCTCTCTTTGTTCAGCAACTGTTTAATTTAATTTATTATTTTTTTATTTCTTTATTGTTTTTTGTTTGTTTGCAAATCGGTCAGTGCCTACACTGGCGATAAGTTAATGCATTAAAGCACACAATTGAATCATTCTTATATTTATGTGTCTATATACTATGTATTTTATATGAGTGTGTGTTGTTTTTATGTGCTGCGATAAATGTCGCAATAATGTTGCACAATTTTATTATATTCCATTCAATGAAAAATACAGCACAGCTCACTGAAAGTAATTAAATATAGTATAAAACAATCAAAAAACAAATCTCATAAATTAAACTTGTCATTGCTTAAACCACACAATTAAGCAAAGCCAAAAAAAATATACTTTATATTAAAATATAGTATAAAATCTGTCACTACAATAGATAATAACATACATATTAGTTTTTTGAGCTAATAAAGCGTAATTATCGCAGCATTTATTTAATTAGCCGAATAAAAGAATTGCATTTTTTGTGACCTCTAAAAATGTACCACTTTTTTCAACCCACACATAATGAGAATTTAATGCGACTATCAAATTGTTGTTGTGGTTGCAACTTTGTCAGGCTTTATTGGATCTGATTTTGTGCTGAACTGCAGTCCATTTTAATTAAACCAAGTCTCGCATTTATATTCTAATATTTTATTATCAAAACCCAAACATCAGTTTGGGAGAGAGAAAGATCATTATGCAGTCGGTGATTATCTCAGGGGCTCAGGCGAATGTATTTTGTCATTTGATTTAATATATATATGTATATAGACAAATCCAATTAATTTAAAACTATTTTTAATTACCATTTATGCATAATTTGTGGCTTTAATGACTAACGAAATGCGATTAACCGAAATGCAATTACATATGCACCGGATGAAACTACAGTTGAGATGGACACAATTTGGTTTAATCTAAGTCTGGACTAGGATTCAGCCAGTTTATCTTAATGTTAGTTGACAGTGAACAGATTGTGAAGCAAATAGAAAGCAAATGCAATGCCAATAGCTTGAGTAGCAGTTGCATGTGCCACTTATACTTAGGCTGCTTGCCACCTAATGTCCGACATAATTCTCAATCAAAAATGGACACATTTTCGGGGCAACATTTGATTTATGGGAACAGGCTGCCTGCGCCTAGTACTTGTTGCTTGCCCCAAAGAAAAACACACACACACACACACACACATACAGGCAGACAATGACAGTGCCTTCGAGTGGGTGTCGTCCAAGTCCAAGTCCTGTTGCTACTTCTGCTCCAGCTCGTTGCCGTTGTCGTTGCCGTTGTCGTTGTCGATGCTCTGACAGTTTACAAAGTGCAGCAATTAAGTTGACAAAGTGCTGGCTTTTACACACGGCAAAACGGCGGCTCTGGCAAATTTGTAATGGCAACAGTGAAAACACTTAAATGAATTTGTTAACCATGCCACATGCCGCATTCAGTCAGGGCCCGAGGCACCAGCACAGGGCACAGATGCGACCCAAGTGCACAAAGTATCTTGTAGATACTTATAAGTTAATCAATTTACTGATGCCAATAAAGTATGACCTGTGATTGCCACAGCTCTTCTTAGTTGAGCCTATACCTCATTTAGTTACAAGGCATGCCCAAATGCAAATAGAGTTGACCTGTTTACAGGGTATAACTCAAGTCTAGTTAATCATTTCAGCTGCCCTAGTGCTTCAACAAACATTTCGTATTGTTCTTGTTTCCAATTTGTCAGCTTGTTTAATGGACAACGACAAGTGTCAGAAGATGCCAGCTGCTCTTCCCTCTCTCTCCTACCTCTATATCTCTCTACCCCTAACTTCTGTTGCTGCCACTTGTGGCATTGTCGTCTCTGCATCCGAATTGCTGCGTGCTCAGCCCCAGTTCTATTCGGTCTGCTTAAAAACATATTTTTCGGCCAAGAAACTATTTCAAGTGTCAAAGGCGGCTGTTGTTTGTGTCATTCTGGGCACTTTTGTCACTTTTGAATTTGTATTTGTATTTGTATTTGTATTTGTATTTGTTGCTGGTAATCGGAACTGCGTTGCAGGATTCAAGATGCATTTCGGATTACTCAATGGTCCGAGCTCTTTCTTTCGGAATTTATGATTCTGTCAAGTGGCATTATTTAATCGTAATTATTCATATGGAATTTGCAGCTGCCGTCGAAAAAAAATTAAGAAAAACGCCAACGCCAACGCAATTTCAACTCTTGGTCCAAGTTTCATTTCACTCGTCTTTGATTTTTTGGCAAGTCGTGTGCAAATTGTAATTTATTTTCGTATCGTTTAGGCCCAGCATGTATACATATATATATACTGTATAATACATATATATATTAATATATACTATTTAATTTTTCATTGAAAGATTTTTGCCCTGGCACATTTCATAGATATTATGAGAGATACATGTATATTCGTCGTCTGTCTGAAATCGTTGCGCCCAATTTCCGTTCTGGCCTTCTACATCCTCCTCCCAACCCCTGCATCTTGCCTTGGGCTGCGTTAGAAATTGTACAAGGGTAAGGGCAAATTGTAGACAGGATTGTGTACAAAGGCAACATCGCCAGTAATTTTCATTGAGATTTTTCTCATTCACTTTCATTTCTTTGCCTGTCAACGCGCAAAAATGTGACAATCAAATTTGATATGTGACTTTGGCATTGACGTCGAGTCGATCGAAATAGATTTTTGGTAGTAAAAATAAATTGAAATCTTGTACAAATAAATCGCTTATGTTTGTACCAAGTAAACTTGGCTCTTGGGGCCTTGAAAACCACAAAAGGAATAACGAAAAGTTAGAGTCACCGATCAAATTTGGATACTTTAACTATATATAAATAAATACAAGCTGACGATAATTGTTTCATTATTTTAATGCGAATTCTACGTCAAGATCCCAGTGGATTAAAACATAAAAATATATTGTACAATTCTTGGATAAACATATATTGATATATCTGAAAGTCTTTTCATTAAATAGGAATTCATTCAATTTGTTTGCTGAGTAGGTTGATCATAAATATTAATGGTCTACTGGGGAATACTAGAGAATGCCTTGAAATATAATATAATTCGAAATGTTTGATTAACGCATAAAATTCCCCAGTTTTCTGCTTGTAGATTTTTTAAGCATTTTTATGCTGAAATAACGAAAATTATATTTTGATTTACGAGCACAAGCTGCATGAAAATTGAAAATTGTTTGCATTGCAAAACTTGGCTTAAATCCGCAATAATAAATTTCAATAATTTTTATAACTCTTGTTAATTGTTGAACAGCCAAATCAGAGTTGTGGTTGCAGCTGATGTTTATGCGGGTTTTACCAACCAGACAGTTGGCCAGGCTGAGACAGAGACAGAGACACTTAACCCAATCTCGATGGGTCTGGGCTGTTGAAACAAAAATTGTTTGCCAGTCACGTTTGTGGTGCAGAGAGTGGTGCGGAGAGTGGTGCGGAGAGCGGTGCGGAGAGCGGTGCGGTAAGCAACTTTATCTGCACTTCTTCAACGCTGCGAAGATTATTTTTGTTTTCCTTTTCGTTTTTTTCTCTTTACACTTTTTGCGATTTTTTGTGGGCGTTTATTTTGAGCGCATTGTGATTGTTATATAATTGCGAGCTGACGTCGACGGCAAAGTGATTACTTTTTAGTCAAATTTGCGAGTTCGCGTTGTGTAAGCTCTTGGTCTTCCCTAGCTCTTCTCCTCTCTGGCCTCTCCCTCTCTCTCTCTCACAGGGAAAAAGTGTGTCGCTGTTTAACCCAAATCGATGGGAAAGTGAATAACTCTATTGGGTTAAGATTCGAGACGGGGACACCCTGTATGGCAGGCTGGAAATTACTTTAAGCAACCACAACAGTAGCGAGTGCATTCCTTGGGCACCTCCTCTCTCTCTCCCCCCCTCTCACCTCCACAATACACTAATATGTTATTAAATTATGGTCTTGAAGTGTTGTTTGCATTGTTCGCGTTGTTTGCCGTTGTTCTGAATGACATACGAGCCCCGAAGACAGTCGAAACAAGCGAAATACACCCAGAGAGAAGTAAAATATGCATGCACCAGCACATTAGTTCAGAAAAGACAAAGAGAGAGAGAGAGCAATTGTAGAAAGAGAGAGAGAGAGAGCAACGGAAGGCAATCTACCATGACAGTTCATGAAGGTTAAATTCTTGCGAAATGATTTTGTTTTTTCTTTCTCTCTCTTGCAATGTATTCTTTCAATGCACTCGAGTACTCGTACTCGTATTCACATTCAACTTTGGCAATGCAAGTAATTAAAATATACGCAAAGCTGCTCGCAAATTTTTCAGAGCATGTTATATATAAATTGTTCTTCATTTTTTTTTATTCTAGTTTCTTTCATTCAACAAAAGTTTCAAGCCATGAAATATTGTCACGCACAAGAGATGTTGAAATGTGTTGAGATCTGTGGCTGGGGAATGGGAAAGGGGGATTCAAACATGTCTGAATTGCATGGCACAGGAGTGTGGTAGAAGTGGAGGAAGTGTATCCAAGGGAGAGGGGGAAATCAGTCGGTCATTCGTCGCCTGTATAAATACGATTCTAATGAGCACGGCGTGGCGCTTTTTTCAGCGCTCATTAGGCACTCCCCAGTTCACCCATGAAGCACTGCCTCCCTCCTCCCCTTCCAATCCCATTTCCATTTCCATTCCCAGTGACACTGACAGTCGCCTGCTGCTTGGCGCTTAATTTATGACTTGATTTGCAGTAGTTTTATTGCAATTTCAATTGCTGCCCCTGACGTCACTCTCAACGTCTTCGTCTTCGGCTCGGGTTCCTAATTAATTACACCCAACTGATAAAAATACACATAAGGAAGTTGAAAGTAATATACAATGCAACCGATTTTCTAGAGAGAAATACAATCCAATTGCCCCAGTTGAAATTGCTTCAACTTCAATACAGCACGTCACTTGTTTGTGTTTAGTAAAAAAAAGTTAACAAAGTAAATGACGCAGCTTATCAACAATTTGTTTTCCTATTGAATCACTGTCGCGATCAAAGTTCCAAGGGGTTTAATGAGTAAACCTGATTCTGATTTGCTTTATCAGCTGAACTTGATTGATAGCGTTTGTAGATGACAAGTTGAGGAATTCTGGAAACTTGCTGTCTGATATATCATATCGTATACCACAAGTGATTAATGACAGTCTAAGTTCATTAAACTTTAAGCTAATAGAAAAACTTTAAATGTTTACGTGTTAAGTAAAAAAAACTATTACCCAAAGACTTTTAGCCAGAAGAAATTAAGACACTCGCATTTACGTGAGTAACAAAATTTCATAAATACTCATGTTGCAAATATAAACATTTGTGGGCGGAGGCAAAAAAGAAGTCGGGGGCGTTACATCACAGGCAGACGTCTTGGTGGTCTACAGTCTTCAACAAATGGCAAATGGATATTGGAAATGAAAATGAAAATGGAAATGGAAAAGGAAAATGAGTATTACGTTTGAGTATTGCGGCAGAAACAACGACAATGCGCAATGCGTATACGCGATATGAGATATTGGCTCTTACAGTGGTTGAAAGGGGTACCAGGGGGGCAGGGGGGTTGCTGACTGACTGCTGGCTGAAAATAGATCAAGCAGAAAAGAACTCAAGAGAAAGCAAAAGATACGTAAAGCAAAGAAAAGCGCAATTGCCATGTCGTGCAGGCTGGCAAATCGAAATTGTGTACAGCACAGTCAAATAAATATATATATATGTATTCAAATGGTCAGACAAGGCAGACAGACAAATAGCCTAAGAAGCAAAGAGCTAAAGAGCTGCTGAAATAAGTAAAAGATACATTTCACGCTGACCTAGAGATACATTAATATCTTTTTGGCGCCTATTTATCTAATATACGACTAAATATTTTTAAATTACAAAATAAATGCCACAGAAATTATTGGCCAGAAGAAAAACAACACCAACAACAGCAACAATGAATGCATTCGTTTGACAGAAACACATTTCGTAAATTGTCAGCAATATGTATCTGCCAGATATTGTATCTTGCTGACTGCGCAGAGCGCAAAAATTCAATACACACACCGATAGACAGACAGTCAGAGAGAAATATAAGTATATATTTGAGAAGATTCGGAAAGAAATCCGCGCAGCCATTTCGAAGATACTAAAAATAAACTCACCTTGAAAAGTTTCTAAAATTTTTGAAAATATTTTATCTTATTTCAGCTGCTGTCCGTCCGAAGATGTATCTGTATCTGTGCTCTGGCCAAAACTAAATATTTTCTAGCTTGTATCCAGAAATTGTTTGCTGCTGTTTGTCTTGTTGTTCTTGTTGTTGTTTTTAGCCACCGTTTGGCGAGTGCCAAAAAAAATTACGTGTTGTTGTCGTTGTTGTTGTTGATATTGTTTCTTGAACAATTCAAATCTGTTGGTTAACTTTTTGTACACGAGATGGATTCGTTTCGTAAGGGATTTTCTCTAGAAATTTGTTGGGATTTCGATTTTCGGTGTAACCTTCAGAAACGTGGCACAGAAATTCACATAAATTTATTTACATTAACACAATGCACAAGTTTTGGGCCTAAAAGAGAAAGAATGAGAATCGGCGAGACGAGGGATAAAGGGAGAGTGATGCAGGTAAAAAGTGGGAAAGAGAGAGAGAGAAAATTGATTTATTATGATATTGATTTTATATTGATAATAACACTTAATAAATATTTATTATATTTTTGCTGATGATGTCAGTTATCAGTTGCGCATTTTATGAACTATTTCTTTTCTTTATTGTTCGCAGTCTTCACTCGTGAGTAATATAATATATTTATGTACAAATATACACACTTGCTGTTGATTTCGTGAATTGATTCGATTGATTTTATTGCGGCCTGTTCGAGGTGTTTTATTTTTGGGGGCGACGTTAACTAAGCGACGATTTTCTCTCAACTAAAGCAAAAACCCAAAACCAAAACCGAAACCGAAAATTGTTGTGTGTGAAATGCTTTTTCGAACTAAAAATCTTTTCAAGCAAGTGGCAGCTACGTCGCTGCCGCCGTCAGCGGCAACGTCGACGCTGACGTCGATGCCAACGGCGCTGCCTGCATTTTGGGGCCGCGAGAGAGTCTTTTTTGCTGTTGTTCTTCTTTTATTTTTGCCCAACTATATGGCCGCTATATGTAGTTCTCGTTTACCCGCAGACGCTGTCAGCTCACCTACCGCCCCACGACCCCCTCGCCCCACCCGTTCCCCCCGCCGCCCCTAGCGAGCGACACAGAAACCGAAAACAGAAAAGCTACAAAAACTGCGCCAACAGACGGCGACGGCTGCCAATGTCTGTCTCGATATTTATACATATATATTCTTTATTGTTGTTGTTGTTGTTGCTGTTGTTGTTGTGGTTGTTTGTTATACATTTATTTTGTTATTTTGCTAATTGTTTGTATTTCATTTTCAACGCTTTCCAACATTTCTAGCCAAGTCCAAGCCAAGTCCGTTTGATGTGTCCGAATCTATTATTTGTTTTAAGTATTTGCATTTCGAACATTTCCCGCCTTCTGTTTTCTTTTAATGCTAATTATTGAATACAAAACTGGGCCAAATGTTAAGCCTTCTAAGTTACAAACAAATTTTGGCATATTCTAAGAATTAGTTAATTTAATTTTTTGCTTTCTTCTCAAGAAAAGAAGTTCATTTAATCATTAACAGTAAAGATTAGATTATCTGAGAATATGTGTTTTTATTGTAAATATGGGAGCAAATCGTATGACATCATCATCATACTAAATGGCTCATATCATAAAACTGTTCTGTTGTTTCTGTTGTTTTCTTTCTCCAGGTTCCTCAAGTAGAAACACGAATTTTTCGATAAATGTTATTAAAACTGAGGCAATTCCAAAGTGCCCCTGTCTGAGGCAATCTCTCAGCAATGAACAAGAATTTATGATGCGTCTCTAGGTCTCGACAAGGTCGCATTGGAACGACTCATACTACGTCCGATTATCGTACATATTTTTATGGCCCAGGCATTTTAATCAAATAACGAAATATCAATCCTCACTTCCCCTCGGATCTCCAGATAAATTGTTGTACGGGAAACTTAAAATTGATTCCAAAAGCATACTCATACAATTTCATTTTGTGGCATAAAAAGCTCATGCGACTTAAACAACAACAAAACAACACAACTATAATAATAATAAATAAACCGATATGAAATATTGTAATAAACCTCGTTGGGCATAAAAACCAATTCAATTTTTTAATTAAATCATGTTGCCAACTGTAAAAAACTAACTACAAAAAATTAAATAAAACAAAATCGCTGCGTAATTCAATCAAATAGCAAAAACATTTTTCCACCAAAGGCGAATATTACACTCGATAAAATCAATAATAATTGTAGTATCAATGCTGATATTCTTTTCTTTTATGGAATTTAACTCTTTCATACGCCTTTTTTTGGGGAATTTTCGTAGCTAGATTTGGTTAAAAGTAGATGGCACGAACTGACAATTAAAGTCCCAAATGTTACAGATAAGCAGGTAAGTAATTAAAGAGACTTGTTTTATAGTTGTCGCTTTTTGGTTAACGGTATGATAACAGTTATACGAGTTTAAACGCTTTTTAGCGTGTCTTTTTCACTTTTTGTTTTGCGAATTTATTTACAGATTTTGTTGTGTGTTTTCGTTACGTCAAATTCGACTTTGAAGCAGCTTATTGGAAAAGCACACAAATATCAATTTAAATTTATATTTTTTAAGTTTTATTTATTGTTGTTGTTGTTGTTTTGAGTAGCTGCAGGGCAATCCGAGTGAGTCAACAAAATGTTGCCGAAAAACTGGCCATGGCCGGAGCTGAATCATTCGACTGGAGATTTACTCTTAATGAAGCCGGTTTTTATTATGAGCCAATACTGGTCATAAATGTTGGTCAATTACTTTGGTAATTGTTAAAGTAATTACAAAATATATATTTTCAGCAAGCACACACTCACTTTTGTTTTGTTGACTTAGTTGAAAATGACGTTGTTTTTTGTATTATTAATGTTCTTTGAAAGGGAGCGAGAAATACGATAATTATTTAAACCCGATACGGAGCGAGACGAGACAACCGCGCGCGATCGTTGCTTTCAGACGAATGGCAAAGGCGAAGGCGAAGGCGAAAGATCTCGACAAACGAAGTCACTGCCAGACACACACACACACATGGACACTCACCCACACACATACACACACACACACACTCTCACTACGTCGCTTGCCACTTGCGAGCGTCTCTCGTGAGAGGCGTGCAACATACAAATCAACAGGTAAACGAAAGGTGAAAATACACATACAACAACAGCACACACACACATGTACAGCTGTAAAAGCATGCGTGCGTGTGCGTGTGTGTGTGTGCGTGTATTGGCGAACTGATAAGATAAAAACGAAAACACAAATAACGTCAAACGTCAAATTCTATAAAGTTATTTTGGTTGCTTTGCTTTTTAGGTTTCTATCTACAAATATCTATCTTTTTTTTGCGCATTTTTTTATGCATTCGCAAATTCCATATTTTTACTGTTTCCTCTTCTGGCCAGACATTTTGGCAACATATTTGTAGACTTTACTTTTGTTTTTACAATTGCTGAGCTAATTTGATTGCTGTTGTTTGTGGTTGCTCCACATAGAGATATAAAATTGCTGGCTGCCGAATCGCGAGATATTGTATGGACATGAGTATATATATTCTATATTTAGGTTGAGTTGCATGCCACAACAGCACAGCACGCAAAAACTGGTTACTCCAGTTTCCCTGATAATCTGGGTGACGGCTACAACAACAACAACAGTGGACAGGCAACAGGCAACAGACGTCTCTGATTCTTGGTTGGAACTTGGGCTGATTTTCCTTTTTAGCGCCCCAAAAAAAAATAAACTAAAAAATAAAGAAGAAGCAGCAGCAGTTGGAGCAACAAAATGCAGCCAAAACTCAACAGAAACTGCGCAAAAAAACCGGTTGTCCCTATTCCCGTTCCCGTTCCTGTCCCTTACCCACTCCCTATTCCTATCCCTCAACCTTTCAGCCCATTTCGATATTGACCAACACTTTTGGGTCCAATGATCAGCTCTCGAAAGTTGCACAGCCCGTCGCCCAGTCCCGCACTTCATTCAGAAACCAAAAGTGCTGCACAAACTCATTCCCACTGCCATTCCCAATCCCATTCCCATTGCCAGTTTCAGGTCCAAATTCACATCCCTTTGGCCCCTGCTCCCTGACCATCTCTTGGCTAATGGCAGCTACAAAGCGGCTGTAAATCATTTAGCAGCTATTTTGTTTGGCTTAGTGGCAAGCGTGGCCAAAGGGAAAACGCCGCACAAACATCTTGAAAATGTCACGCATGCGTAGTTGTTGGCATGCGCGTAATTGCAACTTGCCCCAACAACCTGCCCCACCAACAACTGCTGTGAGCGGACATTTTGTTGTACAAGTTAATAAGCACAAAGAAAACGGCAAACAGGAAACAATTAACTTGTTTATTGTGCGAAACAAGTGACAAAAAAATAATAATAATAATAAATTCTTTTTATTTAATTCAAAACAATTATTGTTGCTACTTTGCACTTTCAAATGGCTGCAACAGCAGCTAAGTGACACATAGAGGGCGCCAGTTAGCCTAGACACACTGCATTTCAAACTGTTTTAGCAGAGCTATACACCACGGTTAGCAAGGCCGCCAACCTTTCGTTCAAATTACGCAAGTAGTGCCGCAAGCAGTTGTTATGTATTATGTTCACTCCTAAAAGTATGCACTGCTAAATATAAACTATTTCAGCATGGCGGGCCATTTAAGTAATGGTTTAAATATCTAAACAACTGCTTAAGTCAGCAATACAATTATAATTAAGTGAGAATTTTTAATCATAATTTAAATAAATTGAATTAAATAAAGATGTTCATTTCCATTAATGTTCGAAAAATTAGATGCAATTGAGTTACAAAATGTATCACAAACAGATTTTAGTTAAGGAAGTTAAAATGAATTAAAGCTAGATTCAGAATGAAGCTGAAAGATTCGATATCTGCGACAAGCCGGAACGCAGACTCAATAACATTTATAGGAATTTGTTTTGATTTTGCAAGTCTTTGATTTCCTATCGCGTTGCCAAATCAAGTCACGTTCGCGATTTGCCATTTTAGACAGCTGACAATTTAACCGTTTTTGTTTATGTTTTTTTCTATTTACGTTTTTGTTTTGGCCAACACTTTGATAGGAGCCGCAATTTAGAGCGTTAAATGCGTTGATCTTGTACGATATATTTAATGGATTACTGCATTTTGAGTAAACACATTATGAATGTAGCTCACGATCACCTGACTGCATCCACAAATGGAGTGCAAGCCGGAGCATAATCTGAGACAAGTTTGGTGTGAATTGAAATTGAGTGATTAGCTGTTGGCCAGAAGGAGGTGAGGGCGTCTTACGACCAACTCTTTGACTTGGGCGGCAGTCGGGTAGCTAATTTTGGCAAATTATATTGAAACTTGTTAGGTTTTCAAAGTAGCGTATGCAATTTGGTCGTCAAAATATTTTACCTTGCCAGCCGCATTTATAGGTTGTTTTTATTGCATTTCAATTGATTTTTAGTTGGTCACTAATTAAAAATACACATTGTGGTATTTGCTTATTTGCCATTTCTGTGCTGGTTTGGCCTAATGTCACTTTTGGCAACAAACAGCCGCCGTTGGCATCCATTAATTAATTTGACAAGTTAATTTATTTGGTCATTAAAGGTTATTCAAGCCAAAAATTCCAAATTCCAGGCAGTGGCAAATGAATTACCCTTCGGCATGGCATGACAACCCTGAACAGCGCGTTAGCCATGGCAACGGACGGGACCAAAACAACAGTAAATCTATATTGGCCAACTTTCAACTCACAACAGGAGCTTTTTACTCCTGCAGCAATAGTAAAAACAGAAAAAATCCAACTTCATGTACGAAGCAGGCAGCGAGCAGATCAATTGCAATGGGGCAGTCATAGAGCTGCCCTCGCTGACGGTGGTCAAAACGGGTAATAACTCCAACCACCACCAAGCAGTTAAATGCATTATAATATACAGATATTTACCAACTTCACTTAGCCCCCAAGATGCCCTCAGATGCAAACATCGACTGGCTGCTCCACATTTATTTTACACGTCGCGAATTCGAGAGATGCCGTCGGCTCATCGAACGTGAGTTGAATCGTCATTTGAATGCCGAGTATCTGTACTTTGTCAAGGTGAGTGAAGGACGATTAGAGGTGTTTTTTGTTTTTGATTTGTCGACTTGAATTGAATGTATCTAGGGCTTAATTGACCGCGAGGATGGCAACAACATTGAGGCGCTGCGTAACCTGCAAAAAGCGGTCGAACTTAATTCAAAGAATATCGAGACTTACAAGGAAATCGGACGCACACTGTAAGCTAATTAGTGCCATCGATTTTCTGGGAAAGTCATCACTTACCTTCCCCCTTCTATTGGCAGCTATAGCATGGGTCGCTTTGGCCAGGCCCTGAGCGTGTTTCGTGAGGCGGAGCAGCAGAGTCCTCGCAAGGATCATGAAATCTATCATTACCTGGGCGAGCTGTTGTACCGTGCAGCTGCCACACAGCCACAACTGGAGGTGGCTCGACAGCAGCAGGTCGAGGCCAGAGGTTACTTCGAGCTGGCCGTGCAGACGGGCAAGAAACTGGAGAGCTTTGTGCGCCTGGCCGAGCTGTATCGCAAGGATAAGGAATACCAGAAGGCCATTGATGTCCTCGAGGCGTGTTTGCAGTGAGTTCCGACCTGCCTAATGTGTACAAGTATCTCCCCCAACTGACGGCTTTCATCTCTCAGTCTGACGCCCGAGAACGCTGAGGTACTCACCGAAATCAGCGTTTTGTATTTGAAAATCAATGAGACCCAAAAGGCCTACGATCGCTTGGCGGAAGTCGTCAGCATTGAGCGGAAGTGCACGCCCAAGGGCCTGTTGGCTCTAGGCGCCATTTTGCAGGTAGGAAACTCAACAAGGAGCTCAACTAAAGATATATTTATACTTATGACTCGCATTGTCAGTCGCGCAACGATGTCGATGGTGCCTTGGGCAAGTACAGCCAAATCGCAGATGCCGAGCCGGAAATTGCCGAGCTGTGGAACAACATTGGCCTCTGCTTTTTCAAAAAGCAAAAGTTCATTGTGGTAAGCAACTGAAAGACAAGTTAAATACTTGTACCTATTTGTACACTTGTATTTACAGGCCGTTTCATCGCTGCGCAAATCCGTTTGGATATCGCCCCTCAACTACAATGCCCTCTACAATTTAAGCCTCATTTACATTGCCTGTGAGTTAGCCACAAACAACAACATTTATCCTGTCCTCCCATTCAACAAAAACGTTAACATCCCAGTGATATACCCTGATTTATATCGCATTTCATTATCACTAATTAAATGTAATTATAATAATATCATATTTCACTAGCATTAAAAATGACAAATCAAAAGTGATTAAAATTTAATTATTTTTCATTAAAATTATAAAACAAATAATTAATGCAAGTGAAATATGATTTCATTATCAAATAATAGTAGACACACGGACCATACTCTGATTGTTACATACAGGGTCACAAAGCTATCATACCCTTTTCATATCCGTTTTAATACGAACCACAAATTGCACGTCTAATTGGAACATTTAGAATTTGTTGCGTAGTAAGATTTAATTGCTGTAGAGTACTAATATCAAGCTTTTCAATTAATGAGAGTTTACTGCAGTACAGCTTGTTAGCTGTTATGGTTAGGTGGCGAGTGAAAGTGAACTGTTAAAGCCACTTGTCTAAGCCCAGGCAATAGAATATGAATTCGGCTCGACACAGGCTTTTCTTAAATTCTTAAATAAAAAACACTAAAAATAAAAAAAATAAAAAGCAAATACGAAAATGGAAACTCTTTGGTAGGTTCAGCCAATTCAAGGACTATTCGTTTTATGGCGCCCGTGGACCCGTAGGACTCTCTAAGGGGTCGGTGTTCGGTTCAGGTTCAGGTTTATTGTTTAGCTTTCTAGCGTTCATTGTTGTTTTTGTCCTTTGTGTGTGAGCGTGTCTGCATTGTTTGTGTGTTGTTTTCCTTTTTGCACTCACTTTTTACTGGTTGTCTTTCTTTTTTGTTTTGTTGGATATCCAAATCGCGAACTGACCTCCCAGCTGAACAATATGCGAGCGCCTTTCACACGCTCGCCGCGGCCATAAACCTGCGCAAGGACAATGCCGAATGCTACATGCTGCTTGGCTGTAAGTGAAAATCGCAAATATTAAAGGGAACCACTTTTTTTCATTCCCCTTGCCTATTTGCTTTCCCATTCAGTGTGCTTGCGCAAACTGGACGATACGGAAAATGCCTTTGTGGCTTTCGAGCGTGCCTGCAATCTAGCCCAGGGACAACAGGGGCAACAGGGGCAACAGGGGGGCATGCGGCACCCATTGGTGTTCCTGAATTTTGCACTCTTCTGCTATGAGACCGGTCGGTTGGCCTTGGCCACGGAACAGTACAATCGATTCACGGCACACGCCCAGGATCTGTTGCTGCCCACAGAAGTAAGTCGTGTGTTATTCCAACGTGCCCAATGGCGCCTCGCAGTGGTGTGTGATTAATCTATATACAAAAAACAAAATTAAAACTTAATCTGAACTAAAAATCTTAAATTCAATGATTGCATTTCTGTGGCCTTTAAATTATTAATTCAACAAAATATTAAACTCCAAACAGAATCTGCTAAGCCGAAAACGTTTAATTGGCATTTTATAAAGTTAAAAAAGTATTTCAAATATAGAAAATTTTAGCAAACCCAGAATCATTTAACTTATGTGACTCTCAGGAATATCTCTGCTTAGTGCAGGATACTCTAGTTACAGTCCCTGTTCTTAATTTTCCCTCCCCTTTGCCAGTATAAATTCCAGGCCACCAAATTGAAGTCCTTGCTGCGCATCTCAAGCCACAGTCATGGAATACTTTCCGATGATGAAAATCCAACTCAGAAGGAGGTGGAAACTGGCGAGCAACCGGAGGAGTTGCCACTGGAAGTGAATGCGGTTGTCAGTCAGAACTGAGAACTAAGAACTGAGAACTGAGGGAGAATGAGAGACACAAGTAGAGCTCTAATTAACTCACATCGAACATTTATTTAGATCTGTTCTCAAAGTCAATTAAAAATCAGTTTACAAAAACGCATTAAACGTAACTGCAAGCTAATGAAAATCCATTAGCTGATCTCATTAAACACTAATTTAAATTACAAATAATTATATATATATATATATAATACATACTTATGTATATATGCATATAATTAGGCATAGTTATTTTTTATTATCAAATATAAATATAAAAAGGACAAGAGAACAAGGAAGCTCAGGGGCTCTCTGGCTTTTCGTTCTCTTGTCGCAGTTTTCAATTAATTTTTTTAGTTTATGAAATTCTTTAATTTTAAAATGTAATACATAAAAACTGTATTCAACTCTTAAGTTTAATTAAGTTTAATAAACGCTGGCGTTCTCTGCATATCTCAGTTGAAAAATTATTTCTAAATAGCTCAGTTATGGTTTAAATATATTTGAATATATTTCAATAGTTGTAAGTTAAGTTTAAGGAACAGTTAAAGTTGTACGAGTTATGCTAAGTTATAAACCACAGTAAATCTCATTTGATTTTCAAATTTTTGTATCTGCACTATATGGAAATTACAATTGATAGATACCCTACAATATGTTGGCTTAACTCTTGCCAAGTCACAGTTAAGCATCCCTTTCTCTATACGTACTTGTAGTATACCCTAGCCAGCTCACAGTTTCAGTTCAACTTTTAGAAAGTTATTCAATTAGAAATTCATTTCCAAGCAAGTTGCATCTTTGAGATGTCCTCGCTCTCTTCCTTGCCGAATCGTCGTCGTCTCCAGCCGCTCCTAGACACAGGTGGTGGTAACGCGGGTGAGACGCGTCATCTCGCTGCTGCCAAAGTGGCGCTTGAAGAACAAGGATCTGAAGGTGGTTCGGAACTGCTTGGACATCAGTCCGTACAGCACGAAGCCGACAGCCGCGTTTATCAGTGCCAGCAGGTCCATGAGCTCTCCAAACGGCGGATAGCAATGGGCAAAGAAGCACTTCTCCAGTATCCCAGACAACAGCCCCAACATTCCCTGGGGAAACTCCGTGACCAGGAAAAGCACCAGGACAGCCACCAGCAGCAACGTGGTCCGATCATTGCGACGATCACAGCGAGGTGGCCTGAAAAAAACAACTAGTCAATAACTTGTTATTGTTAACACAAGTTGAAGAATGCAATTACCGTCTGGATTTGGTCTCGTTTAGATTCAGCTGTATGGCGTACTTGGTGGGATTATCGTAGTCCTTGAGCTTGATGCGACGCCGCGACGCCTCGCACAGGACATGCATCAGCACCAGGCTTATAACTGTCAATATGAAGCAGGGGATCAGCTTGATGATCACGGAATGTATCCAAAAGTTGAAGCTACAAATAGATATTTAAATGTTAAATAAATAACAAAATATTATAAATATTGTTAACAACTAGACAAAAAAGTACCTTAGGCAAATTTGAAACGTGAATTTATTATTAATCAACACACTATAAATTAAAGAATTATTTAAATAAAAGAGTACAAATTATAGCACAATTAAACATGGGTTTGATTTCTGTTGGTTTTAAATATTGGTTATCATTTGCATAAATTCGGATTCTGACAAAAAAAAAATAGTTTAGCTTAATTAATTCAATTTAATTTCAGAATTAATAATCATAATCAAAATTACATTCTGATTGAAATCTTTTCAGTTTTGCAAAGTACTGAAAGTTTAAAGTTGGTCTGATTTTCGACTTAGCATTTGGAGACAAATCGACAACTCGGATCGTTTTAGTGTCAATTTCTTAATTTTGATATGATCACTTACCGAAACAGAATGGAGTCCTTGTCAAAGTACACATGGTACATGGCCTCGTGCTCTCTGGTGTCCACCTCGAGAGTCTCGCGCACCTTGAAGACAAAGTACGTGGGCAGACAGAGGATTGGCGAGATGATGAAGGGAAAGAGGATCGCCTCTCTGGAATGTGCGAGCAGAAAGTTGGCACAGTTGCCGTTGGGATGTCTGTGGATAAGAGATGGAAACAGTTTGCTATAAAATAAAAACAGAAAAAAGAAGAAGAAGAGAGAAGCCACACTTATTGCCGTCGTGTTATTCAGATTTAAAGCGCCAGTTAACAAGGTGCAGGCAGAAGACGAGCCAAGGAATGGAATGAAGCCAATGGATTGTACAGTAGACACTCACCTGATGGCCACGTATCGCCAAACAGCCAGAGTGACTGTCAAACCAATCGATATGGTGTGCAGTATCTGAGTGAAGTGCATGTGAATCAGTAAATACACAGCCCAAGAATAACTCAAGTCCTTTTCACCTGGAAGCCCACACAAAACGCAAAAAAATCAATAGATCACAAGTACGTTAAAACGGAAGTAGAGAAAAAAACTCACCTGGCCTCATGTAGATGTATTGATATGTCGTGTAGGGTATATACTCCAGCATCACAAACATATCGGCCACCGCCAACCATTTCAATATGTTGTTAATGGGCGCCTTGGCCATTTCCTTTCTGGTCAGCACCATAATATTTAATATGTTGGCTATTGTGCCGAATATGCAAATCTGTCGAAGGGTTTCCAAATTCAAATGTTTGTGAAAAAAAATAACAAACAAGGCTGTTCGCTGGCGCCCAAATGGGCTAAGCAGACCCGCAATTCCCCTACCCTTAACCCATTACCACCCTTTGTCCCTTACACCCGCTAAAGCCCAAATCTTATCAGCTCAAGTTGGCCAATGTTTTATTCATATGCTCAGGACTTTAACCGCATGATGAATATGAGACTTTTCTTTTCACTGTTGCTATTAGCATTTATTTTCATAACAGATGGTCGAATGGGCCAAGCAATACCTTCTATTGACGAACCTTTGAAGGGTATACTGCATAAGCAACTACATTATATTATTAATAAGTTTGCCTTCTAAATCCCTTTCTTTAAGTCTACTCTATCATTCGAGTCTGTCAGAAATTCGGAAAAACTTTGTTAATTATGTTAAGCTGTATTTAGGTCTATTATTAATAGCAAACTTCCTTTTTTTCGTTTAATCAAAAGACGAATACATTAACTTTTGGCCACAAAAAAAGAATATTATTTCCCTTAGCCTTTTAAAGCGATCTAATTGGTGAAACTTTTACTAATTTGATGGTGTTAAATTCTTAAAACTTTTTGCTGGCCCTAAGCTTATGAATTATTGTGAAAACACACAAATTCATTTAATTTGTTTTTGTTTTTGTTTTTGCTGTTTTGATCTAAATAAGGGAAAATCTCAAAGTTCAAAGGTGTTGGAAGCCGCACAAATTCATCATGGGACAAAGAAAAATCCTTTTCAAGGGTTTTACATTCCTTCACTTTGTGTCGGGCCATTCATTTATTTGAACCGTCTACCCGTTTTTCTGTCCTTTCTCGGAATGGAGTGAAAAATGTCTTGGCTTGTGACAGGACGACACCATGATAATTAGCACCGTGACTGTCGCAGCAAGTCGAAATATTTGCTAATGAGCCGCTTGGCAACCCGTTAGAACATTATGACCAGTTAAGAGAACTTACCAGGAGGGAAACATAGCCATGGATGCCGTTGTAGGCACGCAGCCATTTATAGATATCACCTTGACAGTAGCCCTGGCACTCATCCTGCTGCGATTGATTCTTTTTCTGGAAGTCGAAGAGCAGCTTCACAAAGTCATGAATGTCACTGCTCGTCAGCTCCAGGTCCTTGAGCATTGACTCATTCAGTGGCAACTGTGACTGAGTCATGACTAAATCCTGCATAGTTGATGACAATCCAAATTTGAGTGCTCCTCAATAATTCAAATCATGTTGAAACAGTAACTGAAAAGGTTGATTTTAATTAATTAATTAGTGAACGATGATGACAGGCAACCTTAGTGTAATATCAAGTCTGAAATGCAATATTCCCAACAGTAACAAATATCTGAAGCTGCAAATGTATCTGTGTCTCTAATTGTAACTGCAATTATTGACATTCAATGCAATTGAATTATTGATTGTTATCAACGTCAAAAGAAATAACCAAATGACAGTCAATGCAATACTTGTCCTGTTGACTGCAAAGCAGAAGCCACGGTCATGTGACTTTCATTTGGATATTGGCAATAAACAGAGCTCTTTATGCTCAGCTTCAGCTTTAATTAATTTCAAAATGCCAAACTGTATTGAAGGCAATAACAGCAGCCAAAGCAGCAGCAGCAGCAACTTGGCCAACATAATTCGACGATAATTGATGGAAAATTTAATGTGGCAAATGTAGCGAAATTAGGGAGCATGACTGGCTGATACCCTAAGTTAGATGACGATGTAAAAATTATTTACCACATTTTTTATATTACTTAAAAAAAAACAACAATAAAACATATTAACTAGATTTAAATTTGTATTTTTTATTGAAATACATTTAATTTATATTTATATTATATAAAAAATAAATAGAAGCTATTCACGCGATTTGATGATTATGACAAAGATAGAATCTTTGGTACAATTCCCATTTTGCTGTAATATATTTTCTGCTTATTTCACATTTCATAAGAAATCGACTATATCCTATGATAGGGTATTTTAACGAGAGCACACCTGTTGCGGCTGCAAGTTATTGGGCGTAGCAGTTAATTGGCCAACGAGATAGAGATACAGCAACCTTCTACACATACATATATATATTGGGTATATGTATGTATCTCAATGTGCGTTTGATGATAAATATGTTTTTATACTTGTATGACACATAAATCAGTCAAGCTAGTGAGTTGGCAAATCAAAGTCTCGCCCGAATGTCCACACGTCAACGAAGGTGTTGCATTTGGCTAATGCGTCCAGGGGGCCACAGGCCAGAAAAACAAATCCTGTTCGCCGTTTCGCAATTGCAATTCAAATTTTCCCAGCAACTCAATGTCTGTCTGTCTGCCTTTCTGTCTGATTGGCAATTGCAACATTCGACTGGCAACTGGGCACGTAAATTGTGTCGGCGGCAGTTGTCAATGATTTGATTTTGATGGATATGCCAGAGTCTCGAAACTCACGCATTCGCCTTTGAGAACATTTCACAACAAATTGCATATTTTACTGGCTTGTCAAACAGTTTTTGTTATTTATTAAACAATATTTACTCGAATGCGTTCCAATGGCTTCATATTTGATTGCAAATACCTCATATACAAAACATAAAAACATAAAAAATAACCATCAATCAAAAAAAAAATCGATCTAAAAGCAATTTCAATTTCTGCAGTTATCTTCGCTTTAAACGGCATATTAAAGCCAACTGCCGCCTTAAATAAATACTATTTTCAAGTTCGAAATACGTAATTTATTTATTAGTTACATATAATATTTTTCTAAACTTATAGGTTTTAATATTGATTGATCCGCTTATTAATGTTTCTTATTGAAACCAACTTAATCTCATATCTAAGTCGATTTAAATTTAATTAAAATAAATGTATATAGTTTGATTTTCTCATTTTCAATTGAAGTCTAACAAATCAAATGATTTATCACATTTTTCATAGATTTAATATCGTTTGCTATATATGTATGTAGTTATTAATTGTTACTAGTTCATGCTTAGTACTTAAACAGATTTATTAGAATAGCTGCATACGAAAAACAATAATTTATTCAATTATTTCGTTATAATTTTCTTTGTCTCGGAAAATGTTTCCCTTTTTATTTATGTACGTCCTTGGGCAGCTCCAGTTGGAAATGGAAAACCAGCTGGCATTAGGCAAAATGAAGAAGAAACCACAAAAGGAAACACGTACAACACACACACACACACACACACGCACACACGCTCACATACAAAATGCCGACAACTGACAACTTTAGATAAACGCCATACGGATTTTTTAGCTACCATTAGCTATTAAGCTGTTAATTAATGTTCCGTTGCACACACACACATGCTGTTGAATACATATACATATGTGTGTGTGTGTGTGTGTGTGTGTGTGTGCTTGCCTTTTTATTGCAGCACTTCACGCTGAGGCATGACCATAACCAGTGTATGAGTCCCCAGCGCGTACTCCGCAGTTGTATCTGTAAGATACTCTCGTATCTGCGGGATACTCTCGTACATATTCTAGCCATCCCGTTGCGTCAATTGCCTTAACGATCCTGCCGCGCACTTGCTGCACATTAAACTGTAATTACCGTCGAATGTTTTTAATATGAGCAACTAAAACTTAAGAGTATAATACTTAATAATACGTCAAAGTATCAATTTCAAGGACATTACAATTCGCCCGAGTGCAAAACTTTCCATTGTCAGTCAACAAATTCAATTTGCTTATGTTAACAACAGTCAAGGACCATCACCATCTGTTGCCCGAATTAATGGATTTCTGAATTTGTAAACAGCCCAGAGAGCAATTGAAATTTAATTTATTGATCGAATTAATCAAGTTGTTCTTACGCCTGACTGCGGCTAAAGGCAAGACAAATTACAATGCATATTAATTTTTGCAAGTGTGAGTATGATAATAAAATGTAATCAAAGTGTGTTCAATGTCTAAGCACAAATTTTATCTCCAATCTAATTTAAAGCTGAACAGAAAGATACAAATTGCGTGAGAATTTAAATTCAAAGTCAATTTGGGAGAGGCATATGAAATATTAATAGATTATAAAATGTAATAAATACAGAAAAATAAATAAATTAATATCCTACTTATTCACTTTATGTTTAAATATTTTTGACAATTAACACTGCCTGCAAATGCAATTTTCGCACTTCATTCAATATTAATGTGCATTTTCTTTGACTTCACTTTAACTAAACAATGTAAATTCATATTGAGACATGATCCATATCCATTTCAATTAATTAATTCAATTTAATGAGTTGCGGCCTCAGTTGACACTCAAAGTGAGTGACTTGTGTTGTACTCCAAATAATTTTCCTATTACAAAAAATCTATGCGTTTATGCGACTGACAGAGTCTGCGTCGATTGTCAACAACAACAACTATACACTCACAAACACGGACACCCAATAATCACACACACTTTTGGACAAACTGTAGCCACAACTTGTTTGGTGCAATTTGGACTTGTTGTGGGCAAACTAACAGCCAATGTGCGAGTTTCTCGATAGTATTTTTATTTTATTTTATTTTTGACAACTGCCTAAATACTTTTTGCCTAATGAGTGCGTTTGACTTAGTTTTGAGTGAGTTTCTAGCTGTTTACGCACAAGAAAAAAATGGTATAAATAAACAGATTCTGATTCCAAATATCGTTAGTTGAAAATTAGACACAGCGCAGTGCAGTGCATAAAACCTTAATTTAAAAAATAAAAATAGAAACTTTTTAATAAACTCCAATCAATATGAAATTCACAGTAAGTTTAACTTATCCTTCAGTTCAGCATGACAGCTTGACTTAAATTTGACATAAAGTTTAAGGTGCTTTTGTTTAAACATTAAAAAAGTCAAATAAAAATATTAAAAAGTTAGAGTTTAACAAGCTGCATGCTCCTCTTAATAAATATTTGAAAATAATTGTTTCTTAACAACTGAATACCAGAGCTAAAATTCCAAAAAGGAACAAAAATAAAAAATTATAGAATGCTTTGAAAATAGTATGGAAGTATTTAAATTAATTAAATTATTAAAACATTTTTGGAGTTAACATCTCAAAGTGGGGGAAAAAGTTGGCAAGTTAACAAAACATTTCCATTGCAACTTTATTTTGCGCAAAGTTACAAAATTTTTCAATTTGTATGTTTTTATTAATTTAATTTACAAAGTTCAAAATGTTAAACATTGCTGGCATTCTAGGCAAACTAATTAAACATAGTCTAACCCAATTCTAACAACATAATATTAGAAAATTCTTAGGGAAAAGTACTTTGCACATGAAAACAAATTGGTAGCAAGATTAATGATAACTTGGTTTCCCATTTGTTAACGTCAGAAGAAAAATGAGCTTTTGCTCTCGAAGCGTCGTTAACAAAATACATTAAATTAATATTTACACCAATCTTTTTGTAATGTTTCTTTCATGTTCAACAACAATTTGCTGTAAATGTAAATGTAATTGGAAATGGATAATGCCTGATAACAAACTGACAATGCGATTTCGTAGTTAGTTCTGCTTATTGCCAGCGCTGCCTGCATCCTGGCCGCACCCGTTGCCGAGGAGCAACAGGACGCCGAGCCGTCGTCGGTCAAGGCCAAGCGGGGACTGTCTCTGGGCCTGGGCTACCACGCCCCATTGATAACCCACTCGCATTACGTGGCGGCACCAACTGTGGTTCACCATGCACCAATTATTTCCCATGCACCGCTCATTGCACACGCCCCCCTCATATCGCATCATCCGGTGTCGTCGCTGTCCTACCACCTGCCCACCTACCACTCAATTCATCATTTCTGAGCAGATGCAGCGTCAACAGCAGCTGGATTAACTGAAAGGAGTCAAGAACAGTCAACAAGTGCACATGCAAAAGCGGCAAAGAACTTTTCCATTACTCCCCCGCCCTCGACATTCTTGGCTTTTCTATTATCAGAAAACTTCCCAATTTCCCTCCAACTGTAGTTTATCTTTTTCTTTGCTTTTGTGAATAAAATATGAACAACAAGTTCTCTCTACTGCATTTAAGTAAACGGCAACTTTACTTACCACCTGAGCCGTCAAGTGGAAGACAACTTACGTTCCCACAGAAGGGCGAGGACGAACTTAATGTTTGCATTTAAATGCAAGCAAACAATTTGAAACTCTGCTGCTTTCTTTCTTTCATTTTGCGTTCGTTGCGGGCTGCCACAAATGCCACAACTTGAAGCATATAATCGCAGCTGTTAAAAACTTAGTAGCCTTCGGGGAAGAACATTAAGTTAACATTGTGATTACGCATATTATACAACAAAATTATTATTGTTATTATAATGCTGCAATCTAGTTGATAACGACTATTGAGCATTTGGTTGCAGTTTCTATTATATTTTATATTGCAGCATCAAATCAAAGTTAAATGCGACCATTTTATGCAACTGCATTGGTTGCTATCGCTTTTCCTTTCAATCTCTCCCTCTGTAATGAAATTGTAGCATAAAGTCAGAACTTTATTTCAAATATTGTCAAGGCTGCTGAGCGAGCTCGATGTGGAGATTGGCTTGGAAAAAAATAATTGCACACATTCAGTTTAGCATCAGTGAACAAACCAAATTAAGTTAGGAATTCTTGTACTAACATATTTATAACTTTGTAAATTCAAGGAAAAATGAAAAACTACTGAAAGTAAGGCCCGTTGAAACCATATTTTGACTTAAAACATAGAATTTAATGTCAAATTTTTAACTAATTGTTATATAAAATTTATATCCACAATGAAAAAACGGCTTTATAAGTTAGAAATTTTTGTACTAACAAATTTTAAATTGTTTAAATTCAAGGAAAAATAAAAAACCACTGAAAATAAGGCCCGCTGAAAACCTATATTGACTTAAAATGTATAGAATATAATGTCAAGTTTCAAGCTATTTGTTAGATAAAAATAATATCCACATTAAAAAGAAACCGCCATATTAGATTTTGATGTGTAAAATTAAACTTAAATGCGAACATTTTTGAGGTTTGCAACCTTGAACATTAGAATTGTTCTCTGTATACTGTAACCACAAACTTACAACAGCTTCAATTGTAAGTCGCTTCTTAAAGTTTCAGCTCTGTTCATTCGTACCCTTTGACATGTTGTAGCCAATTGTTACATGCCACTAAAATACCAACTCAGTGGCACAGAAAATGTGCGTGAGTGCCCCAATACACACGCACACACATGAAAGGATACTGACAAGCAGACAAATAATAAAAAAAAATCCTTGCTTGTGGCCAAAAGAAGATTAAATTCCTGGAAAAGCTTAAGCCTTAACAAAAGCAAGCGCGACAGTTTTCATTCGTAAGCATCTAGAAGTAAAGTTTAGAATTGTACAAGATTGCACATACGTATATTTTAAGCTTAGATTAATTAGTACAGAAACGTCAACTGTAAATTGAAAATCGCTCGAGTGTTGGATGAAGGGTTAGTCTGAAGATTAGTCTGAGAAACTGTCGCTCCAGTAGGTTGTGGTCAGCGGTGCCACCGACTTGAACAGATCCCGTCCCTGGCTGGGATAGCTTTCGTTGGTCGGACGTCTCACTTTCTGCTCCGAGTGTCGCATGCAACTTGTGCTCTGATGGCGCTGCAATCGCTGCTGTGTTAGGAACGTGCGCTGACAGCGTTTGCATTCATAGATGACGCCATGCTCATCGTGACGTACGGCCATGTGACGTTTTAGCTCGGCACGCAGCCGGAAAACCTGGGCGCATAGCTCACAACGGAACTGTGCGCGTTCCGCCTCGTGGCGCTCCATGTGCGTCTTGTAGGCGCCGCGCACCTTGAACTTCTTGTTGCATATCTGACAGAGGTATTCGTAGCGAGACTCGTGCGTCTTGCGATGCATCACGTAGGATTGTTTGCGTGGAAAGCTCAAATCGCACTGGTCACACTCGAAGGGTCCCTGCGCAACGGCGGCGGGTGGTGTCTGCAGACTCCTCTTTTTATGGGGATATTCCTCCTCGGAGCCATTCGATCGTTTCTTCTTGCGACCTCGCCGTCTGCCCGGCTTGCGTTTCTCACTGATGTCCGAGTCAGCAGAGTCGCTATCCGCACTAGTAGAGCCCGCAACATCGGATACTTTAAACTCCACATCATCGTTGAGCTCCTCCTCATCATCCTCGCTGGCTGAGTCGGAGACGGGAGCGTCGATGACGACATAGCCACGTGGTCGTCGTACTTTGTTTTTGCTACGCGATAGTCGCTTGCGTAAATCTGTTTCCGTGGTTTCCAGCTGCTTTCTGAGCTGTATGGCAATTGTCAGACTTTGCTGGCAGCTGTTGCAAATGAACTGCGGCATAAAGTCCTTGGGCGCTATGGATACATTGGGGCAAATTAACAGCAGCATGTCAGCTGGCGTGGTGGCATCGCTGGTCTTCGTGAATAGACTGACTAAATTATCCTTGCTGGTGCACACACGACACTGATTCTCATCCACTGGCTCCTCCTGCTTCTGGGCACCAGAGCGTGCGCTGACATTCGCCTCATCCGACGGCTCGCCGGCTGTCTTAAGCTGTTCCTGTGCATCGTCACCAGTTATAAGTTCCCCCTCCTCATCTTCATCCTCCTCCTCCTCCTCCTCCTCAAGGACCTCTTCCTCCTCGTCCACCAGCTCTTCGTCCTCCTCCTCAACTACATTCTCCTCGACTACCTCGGTTGCTTTTGCCACATTATCTGCTTTTTCTTCTTCCACACCTGATTCAGTGGCTGCTGCTGCTGCTGCTGCTGTTGTTGGCGTTTCTTCAGCCTGCGCATTATTGGCATTACTTTTGTTTGGTGCTTCTTCTTCGTTCCCTTCGGTTGAGTCCTTTTCACCGCTGCCGTCATCGTCGGGCACTTCGTTCTCGAGATATTCAGCTTCGCCCAATTGCTCCTCGGTCGCAGCTTCCACCCTCGGTTCGGTATTCGTCGTAGCGTCACCCTGGAAAATGTCAAGTGTGTTTACTTGTGTGAGTTATTTAATATCCCCTCTCGCTTCGAACCTCATTCATGTAAACAGCAACGTCGCCAGCAACTGCTGTTGCTGCTGCTTCTTCTTCTACTTCAGTCGCCCGCTCCACTGCGTTGTTCGCGTCCCACACATTGGTCGAAGCAACCGCATTTACCTGCGCCGTCACAGCCGCCTCTTCACCACCGCTTGCCATTCCATTTGTCGCAGCTGCAGGCGTTGTTTCTTCTTCCATTTTAATGTTTTGTTTTCCGATTTTTGGCGCCTCAAGAGTTACGCCGGCCTCAGCAGTGCAAAGGGTAAATTTTTATTATTCTTTGTCTCGCAGCACTTAAAACTTTGATCTCTTTTTCACTTTCTCGGTTTGTTCAAATGAAGCACTATATAAAACCTTTATTTTTGCTCCAACTGCACTTTTTCACAACTTTTTCAACGAAAGGTCCAAACATTTATTCATTTTTACAGAATAACGCCATATTGTATGAGTACATACACGCAGCGAACAGCTGTTCGAGTATCGATACTATTGCGCATGTCAAATTAATATCGATAAATCGATAATAGCGACTGCGGCAACATATGCGCGCCAAACGAGTAAGATTTGAAACGAAACAAATATTTAATTACGTAATTCATTACAAAATCTTCTATAATTTACCAAAATTCATTTTCTGACGTTATTTAGTTAATTTAAAAGCATATACGTGCTTAGAATTCTATTGTGTGCCTAACAAATGAAAAGAAAAGACATTTGAAATTGAAAGCTCACAATTAAAATGTATTGCACGATTTAATAAATAAGCATGTAATAGCACTTAGCGTGACTCGTTGGCTTTCAATACAGAAAGCCTCCATTAATTGTCTGTAAAGTTTTTATTAAAATCAAAATTCCCAACAATTATTTGGCGCTTTCATAACAAAAAGGAAAAAATTGGCGTCAATAAAGTGCCCCATTCATCGTCAAGTGCACAAACCAAAAATAAGTATTCTTCGTTACCCTCTCTACGTGGCCAAAGTATTCGTTTCAATTATGTGGAATCAACGGCCAAAGTGCTGGCAAGAAAAATGTTGGTACTGTGGTGTGGAACAATGTTCAAGCTGCCACATCAAAATTCAGGATCCATTCAGGGGCAATTTGTGTTAACAGTTCCCCGTCACTCTTTTCAGAATATATTTGGATATATTTTTTTTTTTTTTTTTTGTGATTTACGTCAACAATTATATCGGCAAAACGTGCATAGCGCCTACTTGACATTAGCATCGTCAACGTTAAGCGAGTGTCCTTATCGTGGGAGGAAGGACAACGACGTTTATGACGATTGCGAAAGACCGTGTAAGTAACAAGATAAATATAGCGTTACATTTGCACTGGCAGTGATAAAAAGCGCGACCATGTCAACTGACAAGCGCATTCCCCGATTCCCCAGCCAGGCTTCCGCGTCACAACATGATTAATTATGCATGAGTTAGACGCAACATCCAACCATCCTACCATCCTACTATCCAACCAGTCGTCTGACTACCCAACCGACCATCAATAAGACAAACAGTAGCATATGTTGCCAGTTTAAGGATTACAAACCCACTCCTACCCATTCAAGGTGTACATACCAAGGACAAACTACAACAGCATATATTCAATAGACACAGGCACCTAGGACATAAATTATTGTTTAAGTTTCTGATTTAAAATAGCTTAAATAACAACTAATGTTCAAGCATATAAATGAACAAATATTTATGAGCCTGCAATAAAAGAATCATGTGTTGGTTTCCTACATAAATACTTACCTTTATTTATTCGTAAATAATTTATTGAGAGCATTGAAAGAGTTTCATTTGTATGCTTGAAATAATTTAGAAGCATCGCAAATAAATTTGTCGGTTAATAATTGTTTGGTATTCTCAGTACTTTTAAATATGTATCTTCTTCTTTACAATATTTGTTGACCCTTATTTTATAAATGGCCAAGTAAAATTGAACAATTATTATTGCAATAAAATGCAAACATAAACGTGACAAAAGTAGGCAGTAAAATGTAAGACATTTTCTCAGTATTTTGGCAAGATTTAAAAGCCAATGCGGATTATGGAATTCCACGCTTTGTCTCAAATGAACATCGCATTACGCATTCAAAATAGGTACAAGGCTCGTAAGCAGCAATAATGCTTTTAAATTATCCGTGCACTTACTCTTGATAAAAATAAAAAACAAAATAAAAAGGAAAATCCACATAACAGAGGCACAGTCTGTTGCTTTCTTGGTGGTCGTTTCGCGATATCTCGATCAAAGTAAATGTTTGAGGCTGACACTCAGATTGACACGATTCGTATTCCTTCTTGAATATAATATGTAAGTCAAATTCCATGAGCCAAGCAAGCAGCATGCAAAATTTACGTGTGCACAAAATACCCAGAGCAAAGTCAAAATGTTTCGTAAACAAAAGTTGTTGGTTGGCAAATGAAAACATTTCTCGTACCAAGTCTTGTACTTAGATACGACTTATGCTGAGCAACCGTTGACGATGGCAACGAGATAATAAATTTAATTTGCATTTTCTTCTGCAAATCTCTAATGCAAGGTGGGAGTATGTGAATATGGTTAGATACGTTTAAGCAAGTGTGAAGAGTACTTCAATTTGAGTTGCCACATACATATCTTTTAGGCCAAAAGTTTTTATCTTGTTTCAGAATTATTGGCCGCAAATTATGCAGCATTTGATATTCAAACGGCAGTTCACTGGGGAATCATTAGATCTTCTTGACAGCTATTCGTTAACGGCGACCGCTTCATTTATTTATCGTTTTTATTCATTCATATTTCATTTACTCGAGCGAAAAGCAGACACAACAAATTGTTATTCACAGACAGTTCACTTAAATGCACAGCCAACAAGTAGACACTCTGCAGACGAAGGAATTTGACTGAGGAAATACTCTGTAATTTCATAGTTCTCCATGTCTTTCGCATTAATTCGGCTGTTTTGACAAAAATGATGGCAACTCGTTAGCCACTTTTATGGTTACAGGGTATAGCAAATAATATTAATCACAGTGTCATGAAATATTAATGCGCAATTGAATGATAACATTTTCAGCACATACCCCAAAGCAATGTTAAATTAATTACGAATTCCAAAGAACTGTATGCTTGTGCCATAAATTATCATTAATTCTGTTTCTTTTTTCTGAGAATACATATATGTCTGTTATGTTGTAATTAAGTTTGTAAAAGGAATCAACGTGCAAATGTCACACATTTCTTTCCAAACAGTTTACAAAATGCGCAGCATCAGATGATATGCTATGCTATGCATAATGCTAATTAATGCCACATCAATCATGTGGAGAGATGTCACGTTTTGTGTAAATACGCTCAGCTTTATTTCCATTTCAGAAATTACTTGACTTCACACATAATCCTTTACGCGGTTGCTCTGACATTGCGTATACGACATGTGGCCCTTGTGGATTTTATATAACATACAAACAGCAGCGCCATCAACAAGCAATATTTTATAAGCGTATAATTTGAAAATGCCCTGGGGTAATATGTTTATGCGTTGTCCCTATTGTGGCTGCTTTCCATGGTTGCTGTTGTTGTTGTTGCTGTTGTTGCTGATATTATTTTAACTGTCACGGTCTCTCAGTGCTCTTTCATAGCACCCCAAGCGAAAATATTTTGTGCGCTGGCTAAATTTGCACCCAACTCGAATTATCCACTCACTGCGAGGGTAACTTCAGAAATACCTCAATATGTTCATTGTAGAACTTTTGCTTAACATTTAACTTCTTATTAATAGAAGAAATATTTTAAAGAATTTTATTTCTTTTTAACAGAACTGAAATACAGAATTATTTAAGAAGTCAAAGATTGATAAAATATACGTTATAGAAATCGTTCAAGTTTTTTTTTTTTAGATCCACAAATTCCGCAGCCAATTCTAAAATTCTTGCTTTTCAGCTAAAAGAAGCGGTGAAAGTCTGAGTTTAAAATGCAGAATGAATTTAATTAATATTAAGAAACTGTAAGTCTGAAATCGGGGTTACATATTGATAATTTGCAATGCCAGTGTTTAAAAAACTTTTCAATCAACCTTCGCAGAACCTAACGTAGAAATGTATTGTACATGGAAGTTACTGCTGTTTATTATTAATATTGACTGTGAAGTATGCCCATTGTTTTGGGGGTAGCAGAAGAGATACTGATTGTATAACTGCCAGCTAATAAACATTGCGATAAGCAGCTTTATTTTGCTGCATGCCTGTCTCATTAGCCGTACACTTGATTAACAATTCATAAACCATTTGCCCATATGCCGTACAGAGACTCGATTCCCATGCGACAGCAACAAGTACAGGAAATTGAGGAACCTGTGGAAGGAGAATCATAAACAAAAGATGGCGCAAAAACAGATCCTTGTTGCCGACAACCCAACTTATCATTTTGCCAGTGTCGCATTTGTCTCAATCATTAGAATCCTGACAATTTTGTTAAGACGTCACGTGTCTGCATTTACATTAAACGCATTATATTGAACACAACAACTTAAAAAGGCTCATAAAAGCCGGAGATGGCGAACATGGCCCAAGCGCGAATTCTAATCAAACTTATGTACGTATGGGAAACACTTACAAACACACACACATACAAATACTTCCACAAAGATTGAGAAAGTTTAGAGCTGGTCCTGTTACAGCTGTTACCGCCATTTTCTGTACCAGGGACTCTTAAAAGCAACCACTTAGAGGATTTTCACGCCTTAACAGTATACCCAAACCCCTTGGAATGCGACGGGTGTACTCAGCTGAGTTAGTAAACAGCGACACACATATAAATAAAATATTATTAAAAACTCAGATTAATCATCATTATACGTATAATGAAGTATGAGGTATAATATAAATAATAAATATAATTTGAGCCAAGTCTGTAAGGGTATGTTAAAGTCAGTCAGTCTGTCACAGTTTTCGCCCCTTTTTGCGTGTATTTATTCGCCAAATTGATTTCACACAAACAACCATCAGAATTAATTTATAATTTATGAATAGAAAATACGCAGCATATTATTTTAGCATATTATTTCAGCAGCATAAAGATTTTACTTTCTTTAAGCGACAAATTTCGTTGCGAACCGGTTTGTTTATAAATTCGAATTTAACAACAAAGGCGACAAAATTGCCATATCAAACGATTTTGGTCTTTGATCTCGCTCGCGGCGCCGGATATCAAATCGAAAATTAAAAATAATATCAAAAATGATGGGAGGGAAAAGCCCAAGTCGCAAAAATCCAGAACAAAACAAAAAGCCGAGCGTACAATGAACCACAAAAGGGAACACTTGAATATATGGCATTCTTATGCAAAAAACAAATCTCGACGACAACGATAACATAATTGCAAATGCATATAAATTTAAATTACAAAATTAAGGAAAAAAAATAACAAAAAAGCGGCAAAGAAATATTAATATATTTATTAATTTAATCGTCGCGATATTTGTTTACTTTCTATACTATTGGAATTCCCGAAGACAATCTTAACCGTTTGTTCTTTTGCGAAACTTGTTTCAGCTTATTTTTTATTTTATTCCGTTCTGCTTTTGTTTTGAATTCTTGTCGGGGAACGGGGGGCTTAGATATTACGTTGAGGATTCTATATCGGATCATTTTTGGGGTCTTTGCATAGAAATTAATTATGGCGACAAACAAAACAAGAAATCAAATTTAAGAACAGCTGTGAACAGCGGTTTTAGGTTCTCACTGTTCGGCTTTTTGACTTTCATTCATCCCAGAGAATCGGGCATCGTCTTTCTCCCTGGCCAAGTGGTATAAATAGCGGCAGCTGCCGCATGGCTAATTAGACTTAGAACAAACTTCAACAAAACCACAATACCAGCCAACAACTAAAAACCACAACCAAAAATGTCGAAATTCATTGTGTTCGCTTTGGTAATTGCCACCATTTGCCTGATCCTGGTCAACGCAGCTCCGGCACCTGGGGAACAAATTCTGGACGCACAGACGGCCATCAATAAGATTATTGGTAAGTTTAGAAGCCAAACTGCTCGAGAGACTTATTTATTTTAGTCTAACTAACTTGATTCCTAATGCAGCTGCCTACAATCGCATCCCAGGTCGCTCGATTGTCCATCCCTGGGAGGTGGCCACACTCGTCGATCCCAACACTTTTGTTGTTCACTACTAAAACAAAATCCTGCTGACCACCATTTGTACAATTTTATGCTTATTGCGATTAGTTCTTAACATTTAACAAAATAATAAATATTACCTTGAAAAGTAAAATCCCTGTTATTTATTTAATCCACATTTCGAATTTGATTTTTTCAATACACATTTTATGCTTGTTGCGTTGAGCTCTAAGCATTAAACAAAATAATAAATATTACTTTGAAAGTTAAATACTGGTTATTTATTTAATCCACATTTCGAATGCAAATGACCGTGACTTCTATAAAATGCATCTCTCAGTATTTTATTTGGCTCTTCACACCCGGTTCATTTAGCGCCAATGATAATTAAACATTTATATTAAAATTTTTTAATAAACCCCATTTTATCGATGTATTTTATCGCCGAATTACCCTAAACAATTAAACAAGAACTGTTTAGTATTATTTTTGGTCACTTTCTTTAGTGGGTATTTCAAAACACAACTTGTTTCATAGAGAAATGTCAAACAGGTTCAGCTGGAACGGAATGTATGTTTATACACATTAAATGCCATATTCTGTTTATGGGAATAACCCAAGTTCACAAAAATACAACAATTTTAGTTTTGTTTAGATTTCAGATTAATAATTTCAAACTATGTCTTTGTGCTAAAAATTCGTCTGCAAACTTTATCAAACTTGTTTGATACTTAATATGACTAACTCATTGAGCTAAGTTAAATATGCACTTAATATTTCAAAAAGAACTGATTGCCTTTATCATTATTGTCATGGTGAGTTTTCATTTCGACTCAAAGTAACTACGCAAAAAAGTTCACATATATAATAATTTTGCACACTCGATGCAAGCAACCACAGCACATGAAAATTCAGGCTCTTAAAGTGAAGTATTTCCAGGCAGTAAATTAAGTAACAAAATTTCAACCCTGAAGCAAATGCAAATATTTTTCTTAATCTGAGCAAGTTGTTTTTAAGCTTGCAGAATAACCCCACAATCTTGAATTTGAATTTTGCAAAAATAAAAATGGTTTCCTTTAATGAAAGTTACCTAAATTTTAAATTATTAAATGGATTAAATTGCTGCAACAGGTAAATGTTTAAATACAAAATAATAACACCATTTTAAAACGATTTCGTTTATGATTATATTTGCATTTGGGCAAAAGTTTTGCTAATGGAACCACAATATTATGAATATAATCAGTATAAAGTACTATTTTTCTACAGTCTGCCAACTTCAACACATTTATATACACAACATTCATAAAGTTTGCTAGCCACGTCCATAAAATATCCGCTCCTGCATACGCTGAGCTTAAGATACAACTTTTAAAGAAGCTGCATAAGTTTTCTGGTAGATCAACGTTGATTATTCTAATAGAGCATTGACATAGTTGATCCTGAGGAAAAAGATTCATGGGAGCAAAAGTTTCGCAACATTGAGTTTTCGCAATTTCCAATACAAGTGTTTGCTCAGCTCTTGCCAACAAAAGTGACTACGAGTAAGTGCAGTTCAGGGTGACCTTCAGCATTGTGCAGAGGGGGGAATGCACTCATAACATGCCATCTCTCTTGACGTTCAGCGAGGTACATGATTCTATCTCCCTCGCTGCTTGTCTCCCTTCCCCCAACCCGGGGTGCTATGCATATGTATCTATGCATTTATGGTCGACAACAATAAAAAGATTTCGGGCTTAACATGAGCAGTACATATTGAAACTATTATTGCCGGGCAAGTCGAATGAAATAGCGGCACGTTTGCTTATCGTATAAGCCAATAGCTGTTACACTTTATGGCCCCTTCAGGTGCACGCAGGACAAAGCCAAACAAAAACAGCAGCAGAACCTGACAAAAGCAAACCAATTGTTGACTAGAATGATGAATACAAGTCGAGTTATTGCATAACGGGTCTTACATTGCCATACACAAAAGCTTTAGAATTCATGGCACAAAGAGGGGCTTGTCTTCGAAGTTGATAATAGGATAAGAACGGCCAACTGGCTTCGAATCTGACGTCGAAATAAGATTCGTAATTGGTCGAATGAGGTAAATTAATTGTGTATCAAATTTTTGAATAGGTATTATTCATAATAATATAGTCGATTATTAAATTAGTTGTGAATCTAAATTTTGAATAGATATTATTCATAATAACAATGTTTATTATAACTGTTATAGCTATCTATTGTCAATGCTCCTATTCGTATAAATTTAACGTCTCCAGACCCTTATAAACATCATCAGCAGTCTTCATCTAGTTAATTGACGCGTTACAATTCGCATCCGGTTTAATTGGTTCGTTTACAACCAACACAAAAAATATGTGTAATTAAATTGCCAGAGGCAATTTGCTTGCTTTTCAGTCATTTTATATCATTGACAGTAGTTTTTTTACGACTCTTTTATAGCTCTCTCACATGTTGTCATCTGTTGGTTTAAAGCTTTGAATAACTCAAACAACTTGAATCGCTGAGAAATTCCCAAAATTCCCAATGGCATTCCAAAAACACACAACAAAACAAATAGGAATTTTTCCTTGATTTTATTGCTTGACTGAGAGACACCCTATACAAAGCTTTAAAATTTGAAACGCATATTTAAACCAATTGTATTTGTGTGTAAACCATTATATAAATGCTGATCACAAAATTTATATTTATTTATATACCTCCTATTATGCATTTATTGAGTACAGGGTATAAACTGATTTCGACACATTTCTCGCATGCGCCAGGCGTACAAATTTGTTAACAGCTCCAAACAACAATAATAAAAAAATAAAGCAAAAAAAATCAAATAAAATTGTGAATTTGCATTGCAAATATCAAATCGCTCCATTATAAATAGACCGACTTACCTGTAGCTCGTTATCTCTGTTCACTATCTGAACGACGGCTTTAATTATGCAAATTGTTGGCGCCAGCAAAAAGTGCTAAAAGAGAAAAAATATATCAAAATAAAGATGTAGATAAAACAATAACAACCAGAACCGTTAAAGAACACATGAGAAATCGCTGTCTGACATTCATTAATCAATTTGTCATACTTCAAAAAAATTCAAGTATATATTAATTAACGCCACTGTCATTAATAATTAAAAACAATTCAAGTTCAATTGCCTTGAGTCACTTTTAATAATTTATTAATTTCACTTGCTATTAACAAAATTATTAAAACACTCTAAAGCCTGACTAATTACCTTATTGTATATATCTACTTATTTATGACTTGATAATGCCTCTGCGAATGAGTTACACAGTTGATTATTTAAATTGTTTTTAAAAAGGTTTGTTTAAGGCTTTATTGAAACAAAGATACGTTTAATAGACTTTGACGCAGTAGTTTCCCTTACCAAAATTAATCAACATTTCAGACAGTCAACAAATTCAGATAGCAACATCTGCTACTCACAAATAAGCTCAATGAACCTTGCGCAAGAAATCAAAGAACAAAGAAAATCGCCAAATTAAAGTGCCCCAAAAAGTATGCTACAGTAAGCGAAAGTCAATACCGAGGATAATAAGAAAGTTGCCACTACAAAAGAGTGTTAAGAGATGCATACTCGCAAGTGTGGAGAGATTTGCGAGCTCTTTATTTAATAAATTTAAAGCATTCGAGATTCCATCGACTTATAACCGGTCTTGGGTTGCATTAACTTTGCTAATGGAAAAGTTAGCACCCGTTAAGAGAAAATACGAAAGTCGAGGTGTGAGTGTGCGAGTTTGTGTGTTTGTCCATACCACAGCGAAATAGAAAGTTCAGGTTGCCACACAGGATGTGTATGTTTGCGTCTGAGTCTGAGTTAGCACGGTACATTGATTTTTATATCATTTAAGCCTTGTTGAATCACAAGCAGCATCGACATCAGCATTGGCAGCCACATTGCTCGTATCTTTGAAAAGAGTTTTGTATTCCGGTATTTGATTCGTAAGGCACATACATATATAAAATATTGTCTATTTGGGTGCGCAAATCAAATGGCTGAGCTCCTTAATGGCATGGGCTGGTTTGGTTTGCTGACCTTTACACCAATCCTTAAGTGAAAGAACTGCGAAATTGCGAAAACTGCCAAATTGATGCCTTGTCATTGACGGCGTCAGCACAATGCCAGACACATCCAGTTTTATGATATATCAGCCTCCTGCTTAGTCATATAAAAGATGTCTATCATAAAAAGCATAACAATTATACGCAGGCGTTAATACTTATGACAAAAAAACGCAGTCTCGCTTTAAGTATCTCTTCGCTTCTTAGCCCGAATTCATTGTCATTGGCATGTCATCATAATAAAGTTCATCATTGTCATTGCCAGTGTTTAAGCTTTGGCATCATATTAGCATAATCACATCGTGTCATCCAGCATCGTGATAATATTGTTGAGCCGATGCGGCTCAGGGTCAAGGATCAGCGTTCGAATTTCATTCAATTGTCAACAAAGGCTCTCAGCTCGTCGAGTGCTGAAAAAAATATGTTGAGTATGTGCCTTAATATGTATTTTATGTAGGTATTTTTTTTTTTTTAATTCCAGTAATAATATTATGGAACCGAATTTTAAAATGGAAAACATCTGCATTTTTTAATGCAAATTTATGCAGCTGAGTAAATTTCAGTAACAGTCAGAGTGAAGCATCTCTTACCCTAGATAGTTTACGCATTTCATATTCCAGACTTAAACTTTCTTCTCTTTAGTCTATACCGTAAAGTTTATATTAATTTAATTACCATTTATAATATTAACTTAACTGTCAATATTTAATTTACTGTTTGCCGACTCTATTTAGAATTCTCAAAATACTAAATAAATGTGCATTTTAATAGATCTTCATCTTGTCTGCCTCAACAATTGACGGTTGCAAAACTCAAAGAGCATTGGGCAAAATGGGAATTTATATTCGGTCTATTTTCATAACTCTACTCAAGCTAAAGTGTCACATAGGTCAAAGGCCCGTTTAGCTCGTAATTGCACTACCAATCATTTTAAAGACAAGGTAAACTGCAAACAACAGAATTTTGACAGCAATATTACGTATAAGTACCATTGGTTTCTAGTTAGTAGTTATGTTGCCATAGAGACGCAAAGAGAAAAGCATCCATTTCAGTGAATTCGATAGCCATAAGCATATTAACATCATTAGATAAGGATTAAAATTAATTAATAAGCAATTACATTGTTTGATTTATTCAGTTTCGGGTTCTCCAAGCGAAGCTCGAGCTTTAAGACTAGACTTGACTAGAACTGTCAGTCAGAATCCCAATATACATACATATTTATGTTTGTGCTTCGCAGGATCTAGTGGATAATATTGTTTGTCTCGCAGGACATCAAAGACAACCCGCTGTTACCAGCAATAATATTTGTGAATGGTGATTTGTTATCCCACTATTCCTGTTCCTATACCCATGCCGATATCTAATATAAAGTGGCATGCCATGGTTGTCAACATATGTAGAATACCTATAATATCAATATTTACAAGTTCGGGTGTGTCGTAGTCGAGTTCTATGTTCTATCGCTAGTTGACATTACTTTTGTTTACACTGGCCACAAAAATAGGTGCGACATGGAGGCAACTTGTTTTGACAAATGAAACCAGCATAGAGAGAGAATGGGCGATGGAGATGGAGATAGAGATAGAGAGAATATGGAGTGTGCTTTTCCACATATAAATCACAGAAAGTCCGTCGGTTTTTTTTTTCCTGGCGTCAAACTGGCGAACACTTGACACGAATCATTAAACGTGGTCTGCCAAATAAATACATGTCATAGTTTTTTGTTTTCCGCTCCACATTTGAGTCGACCAGTTTCAAAGACAAATTCATCAAACAATGGACGAAAAACCACGACCTCATACCCCATTTTCACTCGCCTTTGGGCCATTTCCTGGCCAATGTCAATCGGTTGTGTGTTTGCAATTAATGAGGCCCATCTAATCGGGTTTACTATTGGTTGACAAATATTATATTTACTATTATGGTAATTGGCCTATTCATAGCTATAGACAAAGCAAAATACCGCATTTAGTTTATATTGTCAATATCTAATGAATTTTCAGGTGTTAAATTATAATACAATATTGATCACAATTGTTGTTGAAGACAATGCAAATAAGTGTGAAAGTTCCTAAGCCGCCAGAAATTTAATTTTTTTGGGCATATTAAATTTCAAATAAAATTTTTCCAGCTGCCACATTTTAAACAATAAAACAAATTTTTTACAATTCGAAAATGAGTTTTATTAAATTCAATGAATTGGATTATTGAAAGCATTGATTTCTTAGCTACTGTTTTCTGTTGCTCGATATTTATCAACTAAGGAAATTTCTGTTTAAATCCCACTTTAAACAACATACCCAATTAATTGCTGTGTAATCTTACAACAGTGTGGACGAATTTGAAGCCCCAATTAGTCAAACAATACACAGCTCCATTCATCATTTGCAGTCAAATATCCGCATGGGATACTGGCTGATTGGTTGGAGATGAATGTTCATATGGAACTCAAAGTAAATCCAATTGAATTGCATTGTGCATTTAAATAGTGCGAAACAAACAGCAATAATATTGGTAACCTATTGGCGGCCCTTATTGTAATTGACTAAACAATACCTTAAAGTTTAAGGCCTAATAATTGAAAGCCGCTGCTAGACAGGCTTCAGCTTAATTATTTCGTGTCATCGGGGAACTAAATTACTAACTAATAATAAAGCCAGCAGGCGACATTGAGGAGGTCTATTCAATGGGTTTATAGTCGTCCCTTTTAGCCAAAGGGAACAAGCAGCTGAGTAAAATTTTGCGTTTTAACAAAGTTCCCAGTTTGTTGTTAATGCGTTTATTGTGTCGTGGCAAATGCCAATTCATTTATCGTTCATTTATTACGTTTTAATTTATGTAAATTAAAGCTTGCTCAACCAGGTTCTGTGTAAGGTTCGCATTAATTTGACACATCCTGCGCAGTTAGTCTCAAGGACGACACCATCTGGCTTTGTCATGTTTTGGGTTGATGTTTATTTTAAGATATTGGCTTCGTAGATCAAAGCTGTCTTAAAGTCTGTCTGTTGGCAAAACTAAGCAAAGGATTCGAATTCTCCGACCCTCTAGTTTCAAGCATCAAAAGCAAATGGTTAAGAAGCTGTCAATGAGTGTACTTAAAAGTGACTCTAATCAAAAAGTTATTGCAATTAAAATATATGAAATAAAAATTGATGACAGTTTGTAGTTTTTACAATCATAATTGATGCAAATACTTGTTGTTTTAATCAAATAATTGTATGTCTTTTTAAATATAAATATTGTGATTAAAATTAAAATAAACTGCAATAATCTGCTTAAAATTTATGTAAACATATTTTTGTTATTTATTTTTTTGAATTAAAATTATTGCTTATCATAGAATTGATTGCAAAGTTTACAGCTCATATTTAAAAAAATCGAAGTATACTGAGTATATTGTAGTTGTGCAATCTTTGTGTGTATCTCAGCCCACTATTGTTAGCTGCTCACTATAAAAATATTAACTGACAGCTGAAATACATTTCAATTACTGCGTTGACAGGAACTGTCATATCGTTAAATACATTTTACACTCCACTGATTATGTTTAATTAGACGATCAATTTAGTGCCGACATTCAAATGCAAATTGCAGATAGCAAAGCGCAGACCAAACTCAATTAAGCTGTAGAATACTGTAGTATTAAAACACCAACAACAACTTTAGCTTCCATTAATTCTTTTTGTTCTTACTTTCATTGTCGAGTGCACAATCTGCGGACTTGGCGTTCATTGACTTGGGGGTTAACAAATGGTTGAAACATGAGCCTGTTCATGTATTTGTCTGCCAACTTTTAATCTTACGATTTTAAAATCGTGAGAAACTTTATCCTGTTGTTCAATGACCCAGAACTGCGTATGAAAGCGAATCAGACAAACTACGATTACTCGCATATTAAGTAGTTTTAAAAGTAAGCAATAATCTAGTCCAAGACTTTAAGCTATTGAAAAATATTGCGATAAGGGAAATGAAATTAAAGTTATTAAGAGGAAGAGTTATTCAATAAATTTGCTTACATTCTCAAGAGTCTAGGAAAATGAAAGCAGCTGGTTTTTGTATAATTAATAAAGTTAATTACTGTAGTCTTGCATATAATGGAACAAGTCATGGCTGTCGGCCATTCTTGTGTTATCCTTGTAAAAGGGTCATAACAATTAGCCAGCAATTTGATAACAGCTGTTGCTAAGTTCATTCCAAGCATCTTATCTACATATACAAAGCGGCTATTAGCTGAGCTAAGCAAATAATGTTTTACCATTGTAATAACAAGACTGAATGCAAGGGATTGCACTGCTTTTCTTGTCTTTTTCTTCATTTTGCATTCGTAAATAGCATTTCTGGGAAACTTAGTAAGTTAGCGAAATCATTGCATAGATTTACAGAGAACTGCTGCCATCATCTACTTTCATTGAAAATTATGCAAACGACTTAGCCCGTCCAAGTCATAGCGAGTACGAAAGTAGATACAATTTTGTTTTTCACATTTAACACAAAGTTGAAAACGTGCCTGCGCCTCAACATCATTATGAAGATCATCATTATCATTATCATTACCATCAGGCTTTGGAATTTTAATATTGTTTCATTTTATAATTTCTCAAGTGTTCAGTTGTCGGATTCTGTGTGCTTTTCTAGCTTTCAGCTGCTTGAAAAGTTCCCCTTTTTTTTTCTTTTTATTGCTGTGTGTGAGTGCTTGTGTTTGCTTAGGTGTTGTGATGTTGTTGTAGAGGCTAAAATTAAATATAGCAGTCCAGATTTATTGTAAGACGACGAGACTTTCTAAAGGTCTTGTTCACCTTGCACAGACTGCAAAGATGGAGTGAATGCATAATGAATGATGCTGCGAGCTCAAGGAGTCAAGTGGCCAAGCATTCGCATACACTGAGCATAAACTTGTCTTAAATTAATTGCTTTCATCCCATTCTACATAGAACAGATACTCGCACTCAGACAGCTTAAAGCTTTCGAGCTCTTAAAGTAGTCACAGCCATACGCCTTAAATATTTATGCGCCATTTCCTATAATATACGACTTTTTTTCCTATGCTCACCTGATGGGACACGTAGCACAGTCATTTGTTTTGGCCGCGTAACATCCTGAATAAATACGAGTATGCATACCTTAAAATAACTTGAGCCGCTTCCGTTCAGGGAGTGAAAAATATATTCTGTGTACAGGACTCTTTTCATATTTAAAACTGGTGCAAATAAAAAGTTTTTTTTACACTCACATTAACATATACAGAAGTTAACGAGTCACCGAGGGTCGATCAGTAAGTAAATGTGCTCGGACTTTACTCTCCGAATTTTTAAAAATATTTCTTTATACGTATATAATGTTGTTTTGATCTTAAAAAGTTTTAATAAACTTTCGAATTGGGTAAAGAATTTCAAATATTTTAATTAATAAACAAAAAGCTTAAGCAAATTAATAAGTAGTAAGAAGCTGATCTACCTTCGATTATATGCCAATGTGTATTTCAGTATATTGTATAAACTGAAAATATTAACGCACACACAGCACAGTCAGTATAGAAAACAAATTGATCTGTTTACAAATTAATTTTCAAAAAACATTCTTCGCACATTCTTGAGCTGCATTAAATTGTGATCGGCGCGCAAACAACAAACGAGTATGAACAAAATAATTACTCAGCCAATGAAAGTTTTTATTAAAACCTCCAACTCATTCACATCTAACAAATATTGCACATATGCTATCAATTTAAATATGTGCGCGTATACGTAATCTTTATTTATTGTCCAACAATTTTAAATCAGCTCCCTGTCCCAGCTGGTGTCATAAACACATTTCAATTCCGCCCAATTCTAGAATTATGTACGATCCATTTTTCCCGATATTCGCAGCATGAAAACTATTTTCACAAATTTATATTTCCGATCTCTTTATACATTTTTCGCTTTTTGTTGGGGGCAAACATGAGTATGAGAAAACTTTGTTGATTTGCATTTAGAGCAAACAAGAAATGGCCAAATCTAAATGGTGGCAAGTGGCATGTGGCTTGTGGCAGTAGGCCATTTAATGTGCTGCTTCAACTTCTACACGGACATGCTTATTTACTTAATTAATCGCACAAGATACAAATTATTAAAGTTATAATGAGTTTGCCCAAAAGCAACAAGGCAAACGGAAAGGCCAACGACAAAATGTGCACACAACGACTTCGAGCACGTAAAGTTGGCCAACAAATTTGCCAAAGTTCATATTTGGAGTTTGGTTTTTGGCTTTTGACTTGTATGATACATCTACAGAAAGTATGATTGGGTATCTTATGTTGAAGACCGCTTATATTATGAGCTTGATAAGACATATTTAATAAAGTATATTAGTAAAGTTATTTTTAAAATGTAATTTTTACTACTGCTAAAAAAGTTTGAAAAGCACATTAAAGCTCACATTTTTGTTAAAATCAATTTTATACTGATTGTTTATTTATTTGCTGAACGACATCCAAGCAACTCCGTCAAAGAGCTTTGAAAGCACATGAAAGCTCAACAAAGTACAACTGTATTCGAATTTTAAATTATACAATTGGATTGATTATCTTGCTTTCTCATCTTTTTAAGCAATATACAAGTATTTCGAGTTTATTACGTCGCAGCAACTTTAATACGCTGAGAAATATATTACAGGATATTTAATAGCCTAGACACGTATAAGATTCGCATTTGTCGCCTCCATTCAAAGTACGGAAAAACGCATTGGGGTCGTGTCAACCCTCATCAGGATTTGACGATAAGCAGAAAATGCCTGAAGTGTGAAATGTCAACCAACTAACGGAACTACCGGAAAGGAAGTGTGGGTAGGATTTTGATTAATTTATATACTGTACAAATGAATCACATGCTGTGCAATGCTTTATTGTGAACACTCTAAAATTAATTGAAATTTCGTTTGATTTTTTTTTTCGACAGTAAAAGCCAAATAGCTTGAGGGTCCTCAAAAAAGAGAACAAAGGAACTGTCATAAATGTCAATAACAATGACATAACCTTAAACATAATACACCAAAATTTCAACATGGAAAATTTCACACATGCAAATACATTTTTGGGCGTATACTTGCAGATAGTATCTACAACTGACAGTGACATGCAGAAATGCCCAAAAACTCTGGCATAATTAAAAGCAGGCCAGGTATTTGAATTTCCCACAGCTCCAACAGCAGGCAAAACAAATATTTGACTTTAACTTGGCTCAAACAAATGAAGGCTAACTTTATTAAGTGTGTTCAAGTGGACTCCATACCAAGCTTAATGGCTCCTCGCAAAGGCCATAAAAACGCACACCAAATGTGAGGCAGGTGTAATGCTGGTCAGCAGCTGTAACAATGGCCATAACAGCAGTAAAATAAATAGAAAACGCAGGTAAGAACATTCGACTTGAAGATACTCTCTGACCAGTGCATTAAAACATTTGTTTTTGTAGCGCAATTCCTCAGACAACGCACTTTAATAAGAAATATGAGCTGGAAACCTGGCAGAACCGGTTCGGCTCGGGCTTTCGGAACACACGAACCGGCTCATAAACCGAAACTTGGATAATACTTATTTAGTCCAAGAAACTATTTAGTTTTTATTTTATGTTATTTTTTTTTATTATTATTTGTTGTTATTTAATTGCTATAATTATTGGTTTGGCTCAAAAAATAAAAAATAGTTACATGAAGTACGCACCTTTTTATACTATAATCCCTAAAATAAATTTAATTGACTACAATTTTTTCATCTTTTGTACTTACAAATTTTAATACTTTAAAGAATCCATGAGAAATGAATGGAATTAAAATACGTTTGTGCAGCGAGTCTAAATATTTGTGAAAATATTTTACCAGCATTTTAATAACTTGCAGCCTTGGCTAAAAATACAATTTGCTTGTCAATGTTAAAAGAGATTCCTGGGGCAGCTTCAAAGCTGCTTAAATCAGTTAAAAAGGTTTAGTTATGTCTATAAAATTGCTTGTGTCATACGATATTGTTGAAAAGAAAATGTCTTTTCCAAATATTGTGCAAAAGAATTTACATAGCACATTTGGTGTCTATATCTCTCATTGTCAGTGTCACTGTCACACACATTTGCACAAAGTTATCATGACCTTTTCTGGAGCACATTTAATGGGCAAAATGAGCCAGCTCAGCAACTGGGTGTGTGTTTTTTCCGTTACGTGTAAACTGAATAGACAAATACGAATCGTAGCTGTCTTTGATGGTAACCATAAGCTGTAGGATTATCCAGATGTTGTTGTGGATGCTGTTGACGCTTTGCAACAGCTGTTGCTCTAGTTCCATCATCGCCTTGCTTCGATACAAACGAGGTCAGTTTAGTTAACAATTTGTACAAAAACATTAAAGTCAAGTACTCGTATTGTATGCTTTTTTATACCTTGCTTTTCTATTGCAAATCCTTCGCCTCGCACTATAAGCACTTTTCATAATTATGCTGGGACTTTGATTTCCCCCAAAGCGATAAGCTCTGGGATAAATTGAAAAGAGCCGCAGGCTTATTAGTAAATGGGTTTCCAAGTACGCTTGGCATCAGATGCCACAGCTGAATGATAATTGAATTCTGCGAAATAAAGTCGCAAATCTAGAAGAAGATTGTTGACAGAAGCCAGCGAAGCATTTTGTTTGTCATCGTGGTGGACGTGACGGGGCAACAGTTAAATCAATTACACTCAACCCAAGCACCCAGTGTTGTTCAAAAGATGCCATTAAAGACGGATCTGAAACTGGAACTGAAACTCGGAACTGAAGCATTGAATTGTTGCATTGCCAAGTGGCAAGCGCGAAATTCAATTGTGCTTGTAAATTGCCACGTGGCTTTGCAATCGTTTATTTAACAGGCTCGACGAAGTCATTTGCGACAAATACATGCACATATATTTTCTTTTATTTTCGCCTGTCACAATTTATCTTCATTCAAAAAGGCGACAACAGAGGACGCAGCTCGTCCTGAACAATGTCGCGCCTCAATTAGAATGCCGAGGGCCGCACGTGCTTTCCTCTACAGCCACATCAGATGCATATATCAAATTGATTCTCTACTGATCCCAAAAGACGACCACATTAAACTTGTGATTGCCGGCGGCCAATCCAAGCTGAATTTGCTCCATCGCATTGGTAAGAAGGCGAAATCGTATTGGTCAGAAAAAGGGGCCAACGTCTATGTTACACACATGGCTTCACTTCAAAATGCTTTTCATAAACTGACAGTTTTAATACCACATTTTGCTGGTCCCTTTTTGCATTATGCTTTTTGCTTTTAGCATTTTCCTTTTCTTGCCTTTTAAAAGGGGCCAAGAACGTATTTAGAATTCTGAACACGTCTGCATTTATGCGAATTGAAATACATATTCGAACATGGTCATAAAATTTTTTAGCACAAGTGTCTGTTGAAATTTGTTACAACTATTTGTATACATGTGTTGTGTCCCACGTGCTTTGTTAAAGGTTGAAAGAATGGTCAAAATATGTGTGTTAAGATTAAGGATGCAGCAGTGAATATGTATTCTCTACAATACAATAAACATATTTCTACAGGGTATCTTCGCGTCGAGCACACTCTACTAGTTTCTTAGGCTTTCGTCAAGTTTTATAAACTTAATGTCCACTGACAACCGCAATTGATGTGGGTAACAAATGAGCTTAGTAAATTATCCTCAATCCAACGACGCACACTGCGTATGCGTAATTTTAATGGATCTACTGCTGTCACTTGGCATTAGACCGGTCTGGCTTTCGTCAACAAATGCATTGACTTTAAAGTTGGTTGACTGAAGAGCACTTAATATATGCCAAAGGTCTTCGAACAGACTCAATGACCATGGAATGAACTGAATGACCAGTTGCCAATGAAATGCCAACTAAGTAAGTGGCAAAAAGTCATGACAAAAGTCAATTTTCTTACAACATTCCCTGTTGACTAAACATTAAATGACATACACATTAATGTCCTCGCTTTTTTATAGTCTTCGGGACTGTGTTCAAGCACTAGAAAAAAAAATTACAATTATTTGTCTCCCATTCAATTCTGCTTAGTCATTTAATAATCCAGTTTTCAATGCCCATTGAAAGAGTCTTATGAGTGCAGCTCTTTAATGGAACAGTCATAAAAAATGTTTAATGAAAGGAACAATTTTAAATGAATAAAAATAATATATTTAACGAGCAATAATACTATAAAATTAAATATTAATAAATATACACTGACAGAGTTTTTACTAATATTTTTTGTTTTTGTATATAGCATATAAAATAAAATGTTAGCTATTGTTTATTTAATCAATTCAATAAATAAATTCAATAAACGGTTTATATACAATATATTTTTATGTAATTCAAGCCAAGTTTCTTAAAGTTCAAATTTGACTGCTTTAACATTTTTCAATTTTCTTTTCAAAATACAAGTTTTTTTTTTTGACGACAGCAATTCATATTTCAAAAGTGAAGCGGCAATTCTGAATAACAAGTTTATAGAAAATGGAAGAGAAAACATGTTATATTGCAATCGAAACGAATATCTGAAAGCACTCGCGATATATTTGCTTTTCGCATGGGGAATCATTCCAATAATATTAGTACTACATATTTACATGGTAGATGCAATAAAATGTGTGCAAAAAAAGTCATTTTTTAAATATTGTAGAATTGTAAAAATACCTATATTTTCATAGGGAAGGCCAGACGATTTATTCTAATGAATGCGAGCACGCAGCAATAGAACATCAAGAAAAGAAAAAGCAAAAACGAAATTAAATTCACCGTTAACATAAAATGTAGCCACAAAAGTGCGAAAAGCAAATGAATCTAAAAGTCCATTCCAGTGAAAATAAGAAAAATAAACAATACACCAAATTGCACCCTTCAAATGAGCAGTAAAAGCAATTGCTTTTTTTTTGCGGCAATTGTTGGGGCAGCTTTAAGTGTGTATTTCTTTGTTGGGTCAAGGGAATTTACATAAACTCACGTTCAAACAGATGCTCTTGCGGAAAGGAGGCAATGGAACTTAGTTGTCGGCAATTTATTTGCGAGCCAAAAGCAAAACTTTTGCTGCCACTAAGTGAAACATGGCCAAGTGGAGCAAATAAAGTAAACTCACTGCAAAACTCAAACACAACTGAAAAGGGGCAAAGCACGTTTCCAGTTCCGTTCGCAGAAACAAATACAAATGCAGATAAGTATATGTATTTAAATACAAAGCTACATTTACAGATGCAGCCACAAATACAGATACAGATACATTTCCAGACATCTGCTGGCAACCTCAAAAAGCGCCTTCGAGAATTTTGTTTATTATTTGTATTTAAATTTGTATTTACGGGCGCATTGAAAGACATCAACACCATACACACAGTCAAACACAAAATTGAAATTTGTTTTTATTTCTTTTTCCGCGCTGCTCTTCCGGGCACAAATTGAAGACACGCGCTTTTTAATTAAAATTAATAATGCAAATGCTGCACACAAGAGGCCGAAAGACAGACAGACAGAAAGTCGGTGGAAACAACAGCTCTCCATGTTTATTATCAGCCTGACATATACATAACTCTGTTTGCCTTAGATAATTTTACACAAAGTGAACATTTATTTAATTTCCCATTTCATACCCACTCTCCAAATACAACAAGTTACAACAGTTACCAACTGAAATAATGTGGCAAACACAAATAGGATTTATCTAATTAAGCCCACAACGTCTGTCTCAGTCAAGATTTTAACCAGCAGGCATCCATCAGGATCATTCACCCTTTTATCCTCAGCATTCTATTGTTTCAAGTGCCATCAAATTACAATTCAACAAATCAGGTAATCCGATCAAATAAATTGGAAATGCGAGAGCCCAAAAACATGCATTCCAAAAATATTTACACAAATCACACGGTCTAGACTACACAATACCCAATGGTCACAATGAAGTGTTGTTTTTCAAATGTGAAACATTTTTAATTACACTTAATTAATGAAAATCATCAAAAACTTTAGAGCTTTTAAAAAGCAAAACACCAACAAAATAAAATATTCTCATTTTAACATAAATCTCATTTCGATGTTTGGAATTGGCAAACTCATTACATGAAATGTTTCTATCTAATTTGTAATCCAAATATCAGAGTTTGTGTTGGTAATACAATGCATTTGAGATACTTAATTAATATGAAGTATACGTAAATTTATGGCACGAGCTACGAGTAATCGCATTTTTAATTGGTAGCTGTTGCTCTTCAGCTTTTGTTCAGAATTTATTTATTTGGTCAGAACATAAACTACAACGATAGCAGGGACATGACGATAGGTAAATGGGTGTTTTTCCCTACCCCCCTTTGCCAGCCTTCCCATCTGGTCGAACCTGTTGCCTGTTTCTGTCATTCTGGCTGCCTCAGCGTGGATAAGTTAAGAGCATTAGTAATCAGAAAATGGCCAAATTAAGACATGGCCAAGACAGCTAATTAGCTGACATGCTTGGGCAATAAATTTACTGCTTGCTCCACATTAAATGTCCATATAAATAATGCTTTTTGCTCAGCTGAACAGATTGTGATGCAGTGGCTACTTCTGAAAATTTGTTATTTTTTCCATGTCTAATAAGTGCGCGAAGCATGTAAGCAATATGCATTTTTTTTCAAGATTGTCAAAGTAATATAACATAATGAACCTTCCATTCTTCCAACAGGACCTGCTGGACCTGTTCTATTTATTTGTTCATTTTTAGACCCCATACTTAAAAATAGTACAGGGATCTATTAACTTTGTCATACAAAAAAATGTGCGTAACAGGCAGAAGGAGGCGTGGCAGACCGCTTAAAGTATATATATTCTTGATCAGCATCAATAGCCATGTCCGTCTGTCCGTCTGTCTGTCTGTCCATATGTCCGTCTGTCCGTCCGTCTGTAAGAGCGCCTAGATCTCAGAGACTATAAGAGCTAGAGCCTTCAAACTTGGTATGTATCCGTCTATATTGCAAGCAGATCTAGCTTGTTTTATATTTTGGCCACGCCTACTTTAACGACCACAAATTAGAAATATCTTATTTTAAACGACAATTTAAAGGATATCTCAACCAATCTAACAGAATATGCATGAAGGATAGTTCTATACATTCTGACCAGGTTTGGTTGGAATCGGTCCGCTATATCATATAGCTACTATAGGAACAATCAGTCGAAAATCAAGCTTTAGTATGAAAAACTTTTTTGTTTTATTTGGTTGAAGTCGGTCTACTATATTATAAAGCTGCCATCGGAACGATTGGTCGAAAATGTATACTGAGTATGCAAATTTTTGTTGTTTCTGGAGATACCACAATCAGACTCGCAGATTGGAAATTTTCTATTGTCTTTTACCTCCTGAAACAATGTTTTATATATGTACAGATTTATATTATTTTCTTTTAATCAGGAGATGCTTTTCCATAGTAAGTACGGGGTCTCCGACAGTCGAGTATGCTCGACTGGAGCACTGCCCACTTGTTTTTTTTTTTAATAAAATGGCACACGCGGAGCTCTTATTGTCGCATATTAAAAACTGTCCAGCTGGGTCCTTCGTCTGCCCAACTAGCTGTGGCCAATTCTATGGACACCAAAGTATTCACTTATATTGGCATTTTTTCATTTTTTTTTAATTTGTGTCCACATTTAGTGCACGTGTTGCCTTTGATCTGCACTTTATGCCTGTCAACAGAATTTTCCTAAATAAAACTTTAACGAATAAAGACAAGAACAATGCGTTGACGTCAGTTGTTAGCCAACTTCCAAATACATATGCTACCCACTCAGTCTTGTCTCTTCACATGAATGCCAAGAATGCTTTATTTGCCAATTCATTTTATTTTCGAGAAAACCACAAATTTCTAGACAAAATAGTAGCGGTTTCCTTTAAAAGGATTTCCTTCTGAATTCTTAAGGCTTGGCTTGGTATTTAGCTCAAGATGTGGTCAACAGACGGGCTATCAAGTGTATTCAGTTACCTCAACAATAATAATTACCCAAGTTTATTTACTTTGTGTGCAAAGTGAAGCTAAGAAATTAGCAAAGTTTGATGTTAAATTAATTTTGAGGCCAAAAATTAGCATATATTGTTCAACGACATTGGTAAAGTTTTGACTAAGTTCAAAGCTCTCCAAAAATCTTTAAAGTAAAAATTATGAAAATAATCGATAAAATTTAATTTTCGAAAAATTGTAAATGTATCAAATAATAATTTAAATTTAGATGTAAAAAAATAATTAAATTGGTGTTTTGCATGGAATTCGTTAAAGTTTTGATAAAGTTAGCGGAGTCTAAAATTAACCATAAAGCTTAAAGGCATAAGTATGAAGACATTCCAAAAAATTTTGAAACATTTTTTAAATTTTCGCAAATAACAAAACTTAGATGCAGAATAAATTTAGAGGTCAAACAATCTTCAAATTTACGTTCTACATTAAAAATCTTCAAATTTGGAATAAGGCTATAGGCGTGCAAAATTATATTGAAAAGGGGAAAGTATAAGGATAATCATAATTTCCAAAAATAACCCGCTGCCGTTGCAGCTGCTGCTGCTCCTGTGCTGGCGCTGCTCTCATTAAATGTCGAAATGTCCTGTTTTAGGTTTGGATGTTCTTGTATTGCCGCTGCGCTTATGTTGTTTACTCGTTACCGGTCGCGTTGAGTTTGCAGCAATCAACGCACATCAACCAGCAAATCGCTCTGAGCTGAGTTGAAGGGGGCAACATCAAACCAGGCACTTGCAACACGATACACGACACACGACTAAGCCCCAAAAAGTTTGCCAATGAGTTTTAATAATTTGTAATGAGTTCAAAGTTATCGATGGAAAATTGAAAACATTAAAATAAAGTATTGTGAACGGATAAACATTATTATTTCAAATGTGTTACAAAATACATTTAGTGGGGCTTTGAAATGCAGATTCAATCTCAGCAAAAGGACTTGGACAACCTTTGGTTTTGTTACCTCGAAGGTAATGACTTCAGTTCTTAACGACCTTTATGGGTAATCCGATGGATCATATAGACTTATGCGTGCTTAATGTTAGTTCGTATGGCCTTTTTAGCCTCTCACATTATATGGTTTCTGTGCCATTGTGCCCGGCTAAGAGCCCATAATTCATCTGAGCCATTTTCATAAATCAGAGACAGGACACTGAACTGTACGATTGTATAATGTTGCAGACAGGCCAAATCAGGCATTAGGCACAATTCTATAGAATGGTCATTGTCGATCTGGCATTGTTAGGAATGTTCACCTTGTTTTTGAGTGCCTAATATGTATTTCCATCCATGGGCTAACGTTGCGTATGCGTGATATTATTTCCGCTTTGTGTATTCAAATGTAAATACAAGTGTGGGAGTATTGTTAAGCAAACTGGACGTGTACTAAGAGCATACTCACCAACGAAATACAATGAATATATTTATATTGAACTTTTGCTACGTCTTTCGATTGGAATTCTCTGAAAGAAACCAATTATCTCTTGTATCACAATCTTTGGTGTGTCTTTGTGTGTGAGTGGGTGAAGGGAGAGTTGTTTTTGTTTACACAATATTTGTTTATTCGAATTCGTACGTCTATAAACAATATTCTTTACGGCCAACTGAGCAATTATGTATTGACTGTGGCGTTTAATTTACAGTCTTTACTTTGCCGCAGGCCACAATCCGATTTGCGGCTCGAGTTTCATTTATCACTCGTGACGTTAAGTGCTGCAATTTAAAAGGGCCATTTGTAATTTAAGATACCAATTAAGCGTTCAATTCTTAAATACTTAAAATACCAATTATAAAAAATACTTATTTTTAAATCAATTCAAACGAAAATCTCTATCGTTCCGAGTAAATATTGCATGTCAAAACAGTTCGAAAAAAATAAAATAAATATTGAAGCTTACATGTTCACTGCTATAGATTGCCGTTGGATTGCAATCAAAATATGTGTTCAAATGAATAATACAAAAACATTTCACTCTTGCTGTAAATTTTTATTTATTTACGAATATTGAGGTATTGTTAATGTTTGTGAAATGCAGTCGAGAAATATTTTAATTGAAAAATATACAACAAAATATATGCAAATAGTAAAAGCGGTTGAAATTTTTCATATCTATTTATTTTATGTGCACAACCAAATAAATGTATATTTAAAAATTGCTTAAAGTTTTTAGCGACGAAATGTTATATAAATATGATATAACTTATATCAAAATACTTTAAAGCGTGAAAAGTTTGTGTATTCTTAACTTTCTTATGCTTCTTTTTTATATTTATATTGACAATTTTCAAAATTATACGAGTATAAATTTCAACTACTATTTCAGTATTCAGAAAATAAAAAGAATATAGTTTACGAAAGCCTAGAAATTCTATTCCCACACTAAACACCATTTTCACAAACTATTCGAAGCTTATAAAAATAGAAAAATATTAATATAAACTGACGTTTTATTATTCTTAGGAAAATATGTTAATTGAAAAAATAAACAAAGAATTGGGTTTTTAAATAAGTAAACATGTTGCCAAATATCACTTTATTAATGTTTATTTACAAAAGGCAATTATAAACAAAAGAATCAAAATATAATTTATTATTACAGCACTATTTGTAATTGAGGGCAATTCAATTAACAAAATTAAGCACCTTTTTTGTTGCTTTGATTAAGATTCCGACACTTTCTTGTTTTGAATATTATCACTTTCACACTATTTATCAAGTATCCGCGTTTTCAGATCTGATCCTAACACGCGCGCTGTTATCGGCCGACTGCGAGGAAACTCATGAATGTTGTCCGCATTTGGCGCCAAAGTTCTTGTTCGAATTTCCCCTGCTTCCAGTGCGAAAATATTCGATAACTGGAAGAAGCTGGAAATTGTTGCCGGCTAAATGGCGCCTGCGTGTTTTGCGGCGCTTGTAAACAAAAAACAGCTGCTCAATGTGTGTCACATTCATTGATGGCCAGTGTGTCATGAGTTTTGGGGTGCAAGATTCTGCCCCAATGCCTAAAAAATCATTAACTACATGCTCAATATATCCATGTACCTATCCATTAGAAGCCAGCCCAAAAGTATGCAACATAATTTTTGTTAGCGAAAATTCGACATGAAATAATAAATGAACATTGGCAGGAATTTTAACGAGTTAACGAGCATTTTGCCACGCCTTTTACATGTCATGCCACAGTGAGAACTCCCACAGCTGTACTGACAATGAAACACTTATGAATTTCCCACACACTTGATTAGAGAACAGGACACAGACAATGAAAGCTGAACCCACTTGAACTTGGCTACAAACAACACTTTTTATACCGTGCTCTACTTAAAAGTGAGTATAATAGCATTGTGCAACTATATGTAATAATAACAAAAAGACATCTATGACATTTTTTAAATTAAATTTATATTAAATGTAGTTTCCAAACTAGTCAACTGAGAATTTACTTAGACAATTTTAAATAGATTTTTAAAAACGCAGGGTATCTTCTAGTCGTGCTTTCTTTGTCAGCGATTAAAAAGTATTTCATATTTCAATTATAATTTAATCAACTATAATTTATACAACATACAATCTAAAAATTGTCATGCCGAAAAGTATGCAATATACTCAAATTTATTTAAATTTTTAATGTAAATCAATTTATTCAAATTTTATTATTTTATTTTAAATTACAACTTCAACTTTATAATTACAACTACTCTTAGATGACATTATAAAAAAATCTTAAAATAATCTTGAATCTAATTACAATACCTTGTATTATACTCTATATAAACTCTCCATAATTATCACTCAGAATCTTATACATCGCCAATGGGCAGACAAAATTCAAACATATTTAAATAAATATGTAAATAAAAAAAATATTTTGTGCACAATTAAAGATTATAAAACTATTCTATGCAAATTACTCATTTAAGCAATTTATAGAAATTTTTACAACTCACAATAGTACACACAGAGCAAGCTGTTTAAGAGATTCCAAGTTAAGCAAACAAGTTTGCTCTTAAATGCGCACTTGCCTAAAAGCCACTCAAGAGAGGCAACATGCGCAAAGAATAACAAGATGAAGAGTCAAAAAAAAAAGGTAAACAAAACACAAAACCATTGAATGCAAAGTCAAGCATTGAAATTGTAAGCAAAGACAATTGAAAGCGATTGTCAAAGAGTGGACGAAAGAGAATGAATGCAAGAGAACGACCAGGCAGGTTATACCCATGTGTCTGTGTGTGTGTGTGTTACGTGTTCGGCTACTGCGTTCGTTCGACTCGTGCCGAAGAGACGAAGCGCTTAAATGTTAACAGCGCTCGTTGCGACTTAACATTGCCTCTTGTTTGTTCGTGAACGCCGAAGTCGACGCACGCCTCTCGTTTTCGCGCGCTTCGCACATATTTCGTAGAGCAGCAGCGAATATCTTTCTGTTATATTAATAGAATTCACACAAACACACATACACACACACACCCAAGCCATATTGAAAGTGACACACACACAAATACACAATCGCTAGCAAATTGAAATTGATAACAAAATATATATAAAATAAGTTATTCGAAACGAGTGCAAAAAAATCTGTAAAATGGTGTAAAAGATGCGCAAATTATGTGCTAAAAATTAAAAAAAAGTGCTTATCAATTTGTTGCTAGCAAACTAAAGCGTATACGCAACGTGTTGCCAGACAAACAAGCAACAACAACAACACGTCAGCTCATCTGTGTTGCTTTCTTTGATTTATCTTTCGTCATGCTTAACGCTTCATTCAGCTGTCTCTGTCACACGCGCGAGGTTTAGCGGTTAAACGCGGCCTACGACAACAAACAAACAAACAAACAAACAAACAACAACAATTAACCCACGTGTGGTGTCTGGTTAAAACTAAGCCACAATTTAATTAGTAAAAGCAAAAGGCATATCACAAAAATAAAGAAAGCAAAAAACGACCACAAAAATAAATCTAAAACCACATTTTCGAGTATTTTACATAAAAACAAACATATGGAATTAAACGAGACACGAAAAATGAACAAACCATTACAACGACAACAACAACAACAAGAAGAGGATTGAAATCGAAATCGAAAACAAATAAATGAAAATGTTGCCATTGCATGCAAATTGCGGGCAACCAAAAATCATTAGGGTAACCACGTCATCATCATCATCATCATCATCATCATCATAGGCTGAAATAGCACTCATACGCAGTGTAGGACATGGCACGTCTATTTGTCTAGCAGCAAAACAAATAGTTCATATGTGTGTACATATAAAAGATACACACACACACACACACACTCATACAAACCAGAAGTGGCAGTGGCAACAACGGAACCAGGCCACAAACGAGTCGAGTTGCGATGCGTTGAGTCAACGGAAACAGGAGCAACAAGGACATTTAAGCCAGCTTTGTGTGTGCCAAGGACATTTACACGTCTAAACGCTGGCAACTTATAAAATAAACATCAATCAAGTGACTAGAAATACAGATATTCAGCTAATTCCCCCATGTAGTTACTTTCTGCAATAATCATAAGTAGTTGGCAGCACCAGGATAACTGGCAAGTGGCAGCTCAAAAAGGATACAAAGGACACAAAGGACACAAACACACTCAACTATTGCCAAAAATGGCACGACGCAAGGGCAGCGGACGTGGAAGTAAGTATTAAAGCTCTTGATTTCGACTTATTGGCCATATTTAATAGGCCAATAAACATCTGCCTGTTTGTTGCACCTTCAACTGAAAGTTGCAACATTTCAAATACACATACATATGAACATATATACCGTTAAGGGGCTGCCACTTGTAACAAAACATCCTCATTTCTTACTTCACAACTTGATACATCGGCTCAAGGCCGCATTTCTATACAAGGCGTGTGTGTGTGTGTGAGTGTGAGTATGTATACAAGTGCATGTAAGTGTATAACCGAGTGTGTGTGTGTTTGTTATATACACAATTTTGTGCTAGTCCTGACTGCCAAATACCCTACATAAAACTAAAATGCTTGAAGGTTAATGATTAATTAACCAAATAGTAAAGTAATCGATCAACTATTCAAAAAGTTTAAACTCAAAGATACTACGTTCTACCAATTGACCTATTTGGGTCAGAGCTAGAGTTTTTTATAGTTGGCTGTTTCCAGACAGGATCTTGGTTCTTTTTCTCAATGATCCGCTTAAACAAAAGTTTATTAAATATAATTTGACACATAATTTACAATATTATTTGCTAACAGCTCGATAAATATCATAACTAAAGCGTATAAATATAAATTATTTAGAATAATTAAAGCCTGGATTCAACTGAAAGTTTAAGTACTTTATTTAAATTTTTATACATATTCTCTTATTTTAAAATATATACTTTTCTTGCTTACATAATTTCAACATGGAAATCAAGGGAAAACTAATTTTAAGAACGCACAAAAATTTAAAATAACTTAGAAGTGTAAAAAATCTGAAAGAATATCGAAAAATATTAAGAAAAATTCGGAATTCTAAATTTGATGCCTGAATCATTTGCAATTTTAAAGGTAGTACTTCTAATAAAAATAAAAAATTTTAGAAGCAGTAATATAATTATTATTATTAGAATATAAGTATTAATACCCTACCTAATTCTAAAACTAGTATTTTTTTTAAGAATCAAGAAATTTGAACCGTACATAAGTAGTAACTTAAAGCAGAGCAGGCTCACTTCTGCTTGTTTAAATACAGGGTATTACAAGGACAAAGGCAGCAACAAAAGTTCACAAACAGGCAAAAACCGTTGGGAGAAAGTATATAACAGAGCAAGAGAGAAAGAGATGGGGAGTCAAAGAGAGAGATCGTAGGCAAGAGCGGGATAGTGCGAATCAGGCATTTTCAATTACAGCTAAGAGATTACTTTTTGGCCAGAGTGTAAGCGTGTGTAAGTGTGTGTGTGTGTGTGTGTGTGTGTGTGTGTGTGGCGCTTAAGAACCATAGCAACAAAATCTGTAAGTCGGAACCGCAATATCAGGAGCGATTCACAACCCAATCCCCCACCCACTCTCTCCCCCCACACCTCGTCTCCCCATTCTACAGTCTCCTTGTGCTATTACAAAGTCCACAAGTAGGCAGCAAAAGTTCTACAACAAGTACACAGTGAAATATTGTGCAGATTGCAAACTATGCACAAAAACTGTAAAAAACTGCATGGGGTCGCTAAAGGAGGCTAAAAAGGGAGGGGTGGGGCGGGGGTGCTGACTCTATACTTGAAAGTCAACCAAGCGCGCACTTGTTACACTGTAGACCACGCCCCCAAAAAAAAACCAAAAAACAAAAAAACCACAGCGGCCTCTTGCTGTGCGCGTATCTATAAGATATATATTTGCGTTTTTCTTTCAGCGTTGCAAGCTAACTGAAAGAGATAGCGAACAAAGAGAGAAAGAGAGAGAGCGAGCACAGAAAGGAGAGTAAGAGTAAGGGAGAGGGGTTAGAGAAAAGAGAAAGAGAAAGAGGTAGCTCAGTTCATGCATAAAACATGCAACTGACTCTGACGCAGTTCAGCTTCGCTACGTTTTATCATTTTTCAGCTGCCTCGGTCGCTGCCTCAGTCACTGCCTCAGTCGCTGCTTGCGTCGACAGCGCTGCAAATGTTGGGGATTCCCTTACGTAATCCCCAAGCGCACACAAAAGGCAAAACAGACACACGCACACACACACACACACAACGCTGTGTGTTGCAGCTGCGAAAGAGAAACGACAAACAACAACAAAATAAAATGAAATAAAATGATGAAAAAAACACAGCAAAAGAAATTAAAAAAATAAAGAAAAAGAAAAAGATACAAAAAGCAGATATACTACACGAGGCTGGGGCCCATGTAATGGCCTGAAAATCAAGCTTGGCACAGCGTCATGAACTTTTGGCGCTCACCCACACACACACACACACACCAACAAACTTGTTGTCAACATGCAGACAGATACAAAGATACAAACACAAGCATTCAACTTTTACGTAGATACTTAAACGAACGCGCAGCCCACAACGCGCAGATACTTTGAGGGCATGGCAACTGTTGCGGTGCGGTGGGATGAGCTGGGATTGGGGGAGGAGGGGTATGATATAGGTAGGGGTACTCTTTTAGATAGAAAACACACACTCATGCTGTAAACTTACTGTTGCTCTTAGTTGTTGCTCTGCCTGTTGGCAACGGCTTCAACTTACTCGTATTAACAAGAATTTAAACACATTTCGGGCTCAAAACGAAATTGGGCTACTCTTTGGGAATTACAGTATAAGAATTCACTTAGATAGAATTCAGATAGATAATGTCATTTGATAATTAAATGATTGTTAGCAATATATTTAAAGTAAATTTTAGTCAATATTGCAACTTCTTGCAATTAAATTGATGAAAAAACTTGTTACAAATGATATTGGAGACCATATTTTATTTATCAAAATATAAATATATATTAGATACATTATATAAGAGAAGTAAAAGATTTGAATAGACAATAATATTTAAGAATTTTGTCAAAACTGAACCGATTTCTATGCAGAACATTATTTTAATCATTTTTTTTATTTTTTATTTTTTTAATATAAAACGATCGGATAAATAAATAAGCGCAGTTTTTTTCCATGTCCATTTAAATTTCGTGTTAGATATATTTTTAAATATTTGTCAAATCCTTCACCTTGGCATTGAAAGAAGGGGCCTTGCAGTTTTTAAAATTCATTTGACTATTTTTTAATCTTTATGTTTAAATAATTTTTAATTATTTTTCTACACTATTCTAAGAAATGAAGTCTGCTAGTTGAAGTCATAGCTGTAATACCCTCTAAGCTGCAGACACAGTTGCCGTGCCAGTTGCCGTGCCAGCTTTTCAGATACTTTGTTGTGCGCCCTCAAAGAACTCTGTCGTTACAACTGTGTGGCAAGTGGCAAGTGGCAAGAGGCAAGAGGCAAGAGGCGGCATTCCTATGCCTCACTGCCCACGCGCCACTTTGCCACAACTCACAGCCAGTTGGCAGCATGACTATGAGTATGAGTGTGAGTGTGAGTGTGATTGTGAGTGTCTGAGTACATTTGCAAACGAGTAACAAGCAAAAGATACAAAGTCTCTGTCTGTCTGTATATTTGTATCTAGATACTCATGCAGCAGCAGCAGGCGCAACATGTTCAAAGCGAATGGAACACTTAAGCTGGCTTTGCCTTTGCTTATGACTCTGTTATAATCTTAGCTTGTTGTTGTTGTTGTTGTTGCTGGGAATTCTTCTCCTGTTGCCATATTTCGCATTCGCTTTTGGCCAACGTTCTGTGTCACTGACTACGTCAAAATTAAAATAGACTTTGGCCCGGGAAATGCTTTTTCCCTTTGCTTTTGCTTTTGGCTTTGTTTTTGTTTGTTTTCTTTTTCTCTCTTGCCTTTTGCCTTTCACGTGGCTGTTGATATTCCCCTGCCTGTTTCCCTCTTCTGGCCACTGACTTGTTGTCATCTGACATTCCTTCCCCTCCGCCCCCACCCTCCTGTTTGCCTTTGCCTTTGCCTTGACTGTGTTGCCCATTGTGCTGATAATTCATGTTTGGCTTGAGGAGCTTCAAGGAAAACTGTGAAGTGAAGGGCGGCGGGGAAGGAAGAAGAAGACCTTGCTCGACTCTTGGGCGTCTGTCCGCCTCATTCGCCATTCCTTTGTTTTTTCCTTTATTGCTGTCGCTGTTTTGTTACCTTTTCTAGCGCATTTGCTGCCTCTTTGTTTGGCGTTTCCTTTGGCAACTTTTCGGCTCGCATTCCATTTCAAGTAAAAGGGCTTTTGGTTTTGTGAGTGATTCACTTTATACATAGTTTTCCTGCCTTCCTTCCTTTCCACCTAACTAAAAGAGAGTTCACAATCGAGGGTGGTTTTGGCTTCTTTAAATTCCCCCTCATCTTATCATATATATATATATATATATATTTACCCCGACATTCGAAGCGTTACTGTAACTGGGTCTAGGTGTGGTTATGTGAATGCCTCAATGGCCAGTTAGCTAATGGGAAAACTGTGCAAATTGCTCACTTGTAGGGTTGCCCCCTGATGATCTAATAGACCCTTTCCTCAAGAAATCAGAAAATATGCTGAAATTCCTTCCTGATGCGACAGAATAATGGGAATTATACCCAGAGTGATTGGTTCACAGATCCCCTTCCAGATTTATTCGATATTTATTTTTTAGTAATTCTTAATACATTATTTAAATGCATAAATATTATAAAATTATTTTGCCTTTATGTTAATAATTTCATATACATATATCTCAAATTTAACTGTTTTGATTATTATTCGATTAACATTGAAATATTTATTCGATTATTCGATAACCGCTCAGAAAAATAATGAAAATAATATATATAAGTCGATAATCATCTTAGGTGATAATTATGTTTCGATTGTTATAAATAGTCGATATCTTTACCATGACAATTCCACATACATTCGATATTTAACATATTATACTTATTCGATAACCCTGCTTTTTAATCGATATCCATTTAATTTAACAATTGTCTTAAAATATGACCAATAAAAGTGAAATTCATCAATTCCACCTTTATTAAAGATAGGGAAATTATATGTAAGACCACATATTTGACAAAAATTCAGATTCGTGAGACTATCTCCATTTCCTTTACTAATTCGATAAAAAGGTTCTCGAACCTACTTCCAAAAAGCACACGAAAGCCATTTCGACCCAAAATAGAACTGGTTCCATGGCATGTCCTGCTCATAAACAAGACCCCATTTCTCCACGAACACACCCCCCCCCCCCCCGCCTCCTCCTCCGTCCACCTTTGCAAATTCCAGTCTTTAAGCAACTGTTGTAAGCAGCAGAGGCAGCGCCAGCCACGCCCAGAAAATTTACAAGCAAGAGCAACGGCTAAAAAAAGGTCATGGCAGCCGAGCCGAAAGCGGCAAGCAGGCGAAAAAAACAACAAAACAAAATGAAATGAAATAAAATAAAATGAAAACGTGAAACACAAAATCAGCTCCGGCAATAAGCCAAAATAAAACCTCATACCTGTGTCTGTAGCAGAGCACAACCTGCAACAAACAAAAAAATAACTAACAACGACAACAACAAAATAAACAAAACAAAACAACAACAAAATACGAGTAAAATGGCAAAAAGAAATTAAGGAAAAAGTTGGCAGCAGGCAAAAGCGGAAAAACAAGCAACATCAACAACAAATGGGCAAAGAGTGAGGCGGCAACGAGTGTTAAAATACAAGTGTTGGTATGTGTGTGTGAGTGTATTCATCAACACTCACACCCACACTCACACACACTCACACACACTCACACACACACACACACACACGGTCTATGAAAGCGCAGGGCTTCCCCAAATGATAAAGTTTTATTTGCCTTTGCGGGTGCACATTGAATTTCTGTGTGGCAGCAACGACGTCAGCACGACGACGCCGCCCCCAATGAAGAAGCTCATCATCATGCTCATAATGACGTTGATCATCATCATGATGATGACGTTGTTCGACAGTCAGTCACCGCAGAAAGCATGAGCATGAAACCAGCTCAACCACCCACAGCAACAATGAACGAACCCAAGACATTTCACAATCCGCAACAGGACTGCAAGATACCCTTTAAAATGGGAAAAATAGTAGTGAATAGAAAAATATTAATATCTGCCTAAAAGAAGCTTGGTAACTGAAATCCTTTTCTATAATTGCATTTATTTTATGATCTACTTTAACGAATTAAGAATAAAATCAGAAAATGATTTTAGAATAAATCAGTATTAAATCGGAATACTAAGTAAGGCTTTAATCAAAAAACTGATTTAGTAATAAATTATAATTAAATCAAATTCCTTAGCTAGATTCTTAAAATATCAAGAAAAATGAAAAGCAGTTAAGAAAGTATAATTGTTTTGTATATTTAATTTAACCAGGACGCAAATCATAAATGTTCTATATAATTATATTGTTTTATTATAGATTCTTTATATTTATTTATTTTTGTATATTAAATTCCTGAAAAAATTTTAAGTTTTTAGTAGATTGTTTTGAGCCTAACATATTCAATATTATTATGCACTTTTCTTCTATATTTTTTATTATTTTATTTAAAATTCTAGAATAAATTTTGAAAAAATTGCAAGTTCTTAGTAAATTGTTTTGAGCTTAACATATCCTGTTGAACCCTCAGTTAGCCAAGTAGTGTATAAAGTTTAACGCAAATAAGTGGGCGACTCTAAGAGGGAGGGAGAGAGTGAGAGAGAAAGAAAGGGGAGAGCGAGAGAGAGAGAAACAGCAGGGAAATAGCGCAGCTAGGAAGCTTCGTTGTGGCGAATCCCTTGGATATTGTTGTTGCTGAGCAAAAGTTGCTCGACAGCAGCAACGGCAACGACCGTGAAAGGCCATTTGCCTTCTCTATATGTTTGTGTGTGTGTGTGTGTGTGTGTAGGGTGTATCTGTGTATTTGTACTTGTGTTTGTGTGTGTGTGTGTGGCAAGGATAACCTAATACAATATTTTTTGTTGCCTTAGGACGTGCCGGAATTTACTCGTGTATCCGAATGCGTTACGGGTCGGTCGTATCTGCGTATCTGCGTATCTACGTATCTGCGTATCTGCGTAGTATCTGTAACTGTGCAAGTGGCATTTGGAGCATTTTGTACGTGTTTTCCCAGCACTTGGCCGTCTTTCTCCCTCTGTTGCCAAGTTTTGCACCCCGTACTTGTTGTTAGACCAGCTGCTGGCAAAATATTTCTTTTGTAATTGAGGCGCATAATTTGAAAAATATTTCAACTTCTTTTTATCCAAGTATCTAAACGTCTTTTCCACCCGTTTCTATTATTATTTTCCTCCATTATTCGTGGCGTCATATTCGCTGCCAAGGCATTAGAAATTGCTTTTTGCAAGAGTTTAATTTTGGCATTAACCACGGATTTAAGCCAAAGTCAAATATTGTCAAGGCTAGGTAGCCTTAGAGTTAAGAAAAGCACTCAAATGAATTGCAAAACAATTCGGAATTCAATCATAGATAAGCTTGGCGGGAATTAAATTGAACAATTGTTTAATTGATAGCTAAGAGAGAAAATGTATCTGCAAGTATTGCGAATTTCCAATTCAAGCTTAATTGTTGCCCAGTTGATAACCTTTGCCCGAAACAGTTCAATGCTAAATGCGGTCAACGGCGAATTCAAATCTATGTTGCTTAATCAACATCTGCTATACAAACACATATATTTATTCCATTCTGGAAGACAAACATTACCAGTGAGCACTGCTTTCATTATGAATAAATTTAAAAAATTCTGAAAAATCTATGATATATAACCAAATAAATTTAATCTTTTGTTTTTAAAAAAAAAATGTTAGCTTATAAAAACCCTAATAATCTTTTCTTTCTGATACAAACACATTAATTGACATCTCTGAAATTAAATCAAAGGAATGATTTTCTTTTGGAATTTTTGAGCTATACAAAATCCCCACAATTGTCACAGAAGCGTTCCAAAGCTCAAAAAAAAGTATCTATAGACAAACAAGGGATTCACCCAGACTCTGAACATCACAAAAGTCTGGATCTATTTAAAACTTTATTTTAAACATCGATTGTAAGAATATGGATTTCCCTTATAGGACAATCAAAAATTCCTAAAACTTAACACTCTGTCTCTAAGTATCCCAAATGGAAACTTTATTTTTTCAATTCCAAAAAATAAATATTCAAAATGGATTTCCCATTATCAGTTTATATAAATAACTTATAAGTAATGTGACCCATTCTTAGCTTTTTAAAAGCTAAACAAAACCACCGTCGATCTGTCTGACAAGGAGCAAACAAATTTTCATTGAGCTTGGCAAAAAGGAAAATAAAATTTGGCCATTTCAGGTATCAGTTTCTATATAAAATAGCAAATCAAATAGAGGGAACAAACGGAAAAAAGACAACAACAATTCGAATAATAATAAACACTTGTCTGTGGCGTCTTCAAGTGGCCCCAAACAAAAATTCAAGTCAATTTCTTTCTGTGTTTACGATATTTATTTCAGTTTTTCTTTGTGGATCTGCGCAAATACACAAAAATCAAAAACGTGTTGAATAGCCACAACAACAACACTATACAATTATATGCATAGCCCCAACGAAAACCAACTTCTAAACACAGCAGGAAAAAAGCACAAAAAACTACAAAAAGTAAATAAAAAATAAGAAGAAAAAAAACGATGGCATCACGTCATACCGGTTTTAGCCAGCGTCGCATTGGTTTTGGCCATCGCTTAGGCTTGTTGCTGAAACCAAAATATGGGGGAAGCTCACGAAAGAATAAATACATAAAACCAAACCCAAACCCAAACCCAGACCCAGAGTCGAAATGAAACAGTGAGAGACAAACACGCGCGCGCGGACTTTGTCTGTGAATTGGGGCCTCAAAGTGCCATGGGCGTAGTCCATGAATTCCATGGCAGGGGTACGAAATTAAAAGGTTTCTCAGTGCCGGAACTTTATGGATGACTTTACTACACAACAATTTACGACATTAAAAAAAGTGGCAGTAAATGATTTTTATAGATTCATGTTTAAATAATAGTAATAAACTAACCTATTTACATTTTACAATTTAGCTGATTTTTATTGATGAGCTTAATAAGTAAAATTAATGAGATATTGATATTTTAAGATAAATAAAATAAAAAGAAATTTTTACTTTTATATTTATTTAAATAACAAATATTTATTATTTTCGTCTATTCAATAATAATAAAAGTAATGAGTATAAGATATTTTAAGATTAATAAAAATAGAGATTAAAAAATAATTATTTCATGTTGATTAATTGAGTATAAATCACAAATATTTATTATATTCGCTTTTCAGTATAAGAATAAAACAAACAATTTATATAAATATTTATTTTAAATTTATATACATCATCAGTATTATCTTTTTGCATTAGCCCCTTTTTGGTTAGGCGTTCATGACTCAAAGTCTCGTTGCTCTGGGCCAAGTTACTCCTAAAAAAATACGTAGCACAATTCTTGCGTCAAATGGACAAACTGGCAGGTTAACCTGTTCCCAGATGTGTGTTGCCCTCTCTCTCTCTCACAGTTTCTCTGTATCTCTATCTCTCTTTCGGCCAGTCTTTCGGCAGTGCAGTGTGTGTGTGTGTTGGCTATAAAAGTTTATAAAAATGATTTCAGAATAGCCCGCTTGCCTTGCATTAGATGGGCGCACCCACACAAGCGCCAGTTGAATGTTGTCCGTGTCAAATATTAGCACAGAATCATTTTGAATGACAGAAACCAGGCACACCCACCTCCATTCCCACCTCCCTACATCACCCCCATTCTGCCTCCCTAGCTGAGCTCTTGTCTTTGCTTTTGGTTTCTGTCCGATTCCATTGTTGTTGATGATTCACCTGACGTACAATATTTCTATCGCCTGAGTTTCTCTCAGCTAAACAAGTTTTATATCATCATTTTTGCTTTTTATTGTTGTTCCCTCTACTATATCGGGTATGAGTAACAGTCCACACACACACATACACACACACATATACACTTTAAAAGTCTACTTGAAATTATCGCACAAATTTCTAAGAATTTTTTTCCATTTGACTTTTTCTGATTAAAAGAAATCAATAAATTATCAGCACATATCAATTTAATTTGTTGCCTGCTGCCAAACATTACGATCAAATAGGCATTTCTTGTCTCATAGCAAAAATTCTTTCCTTTCCTTAATTATTATTTTTTTATTTTATTTTTTTTTTTTTTATATTTGTTTGCAACGAGCCCGCAAATTGTCCAATTGCCATTTAATTGAATTTCAAGCTGTGTGATATCATTCACTTCAATCAATCAATTCACAGTCTACTCGTTTTTGATTGTATGAATGTGAGTATCTGTGCTTCAGGTCAACTGCAGATTGATATGGAAATTGCAGTGTAAAGATTTTTAGCCAAATATTGAAATACTCGTTCTCAGGAATTTGATTAAAAAGAGTGTTGGCTGCAATTTGCACTTAAGTTTAAATACAGTTGTTAATGATGAAGAGGGAATTTTTTAATTTTTATATTTTTGTGAATTAACTAAACGAATCTAATAATATTTAAATACGAAATTAATTAGAAGGTCAATCCATGATAGAAATGACATTCCGCTTGAAAATCTTTTTAGTTTTGCCAAAGCTATGAAAGTTTAAAGTTGATCACACACACAAAGTAAATTACGATTTTCAGTCAAGTCAAGAGAACTGAAGTAAATTCTTATTAAAATTGCTGATGTTCAGTTGAGCAAATAAACGAAAATAATAATATGAATTCAGCATAAATTTCCTAGACACTTATAAGAGTTAGATTAAATCAATTGATAAGACTGACACAGACACCTGTTGACTGGAAGCCATAACAAAAAGTATTACACATAAGCAGCAAGGGCACGGTAAAAGCCATTTCTATACACGTTTGTACACAAAGTACAAGTTTTCTAAATAAATTTGATCTTCTTCAACGTGGGCTTTATTCACACTTAAGGCAGCTTCCTGCAGATCATGATATCTCCTACTATATATACTTACATATATGGTATACACACATTGGCTTTTATATCTGTACATATTTATAACAATTTCGCAGAATGAGCAAAGTGATTTCTGATAAAAATTTAAGTGGCCCAAATAAAAACAAGAAAACCAAAATACAAAAAAAAAGGCAGAAAAGAAAAGAAAAGGGCCAAAAACAGGTTCAAGCGAGCAAAGGAGATCCCAGACTCAGTTCTCTATATTTATGTGTGTGTGTGTGTGTGTGTGTGAGTGTGTGTGTGTGTTAGAGTTGGAAGCATAAGTGTATCATAAATATGAATATGTTGCAGGCACTTCATGTGCCTCAAGTGTTGCCAACGCACAAGCACACACAGACAATAAGATACAGATACAAAACACGAGCTCAGATACAGATACAAACAGGGTTAACGCGTCAGGTAGTCACTTGGGCTGGTTGTTTAGGTCTAGCGACTGTGTCTGAGTCTGCGAAGAACCTAGTCAGCATCTAAAAGGAGTTTGGACAGGTTTTCGACCGACTGCAGTGCGAAGGATTCGAGATCAAGCCCAAATTTAAACACACACACACATACACATTAATACAATGGGTTAAAGACCCAGGCACTAACTTGGCTAACTGGCAACGCAGACGTCTCGTTGTCTGGCGTCGGCGGCCTTTTCAAAGTGAAGCGTATTTTTTTATTTAGCCAAAGTCAAAGATACAATTTATAAGCAATTGTCAATTGGCAACTTTATAGTCATTGCAGGACAATAAGGCCAACTATTTAACTGATTTACGGCTGTTATAAAGATATGACAACGCTGTTATTGCACTGTTAATGTTTACTAACAGCTGTTACTGCGAATACCAGAAGCGAGCAATTACAATAAGCTTAAAATGCCTTTAAATCATAACTAAGTTGTGGTGTTATAAAGATATTACAGCACTGTTATTTCCCTGTTAATGTTTACTAACAGCTGTTACAGCAAATACCAGAAGCGGCCAATGACAATAAGCTTAGAATGACTGTATATTAACAGTTGTTACTGTAAATACCAAAAGCGTCATATTACAATAGACTGACTAACTGACTTAAAACGTAATTAAATTGCGCTGTTATAGAGATATTACAGCGCTGTTATTCCACAGTTAATGTTAACTAACAGCTGTTACTGCAAATACCAAAAGCGAGCATTTACAAGAAACTTAGCATGAGTTAAAATCATAATCAAATTGTGCTGCTCTGAAGATATTACAGCGCAGTTATTGCACTGTTAATGTTTACTAACAGATGTTACTGCGAATACCAGAAGCGAGCAATTACAATGGACTTAGACTGACTATTAAACTGGCAGCACAACCGCTTCTACCCCCTTGTTGGCCACACCTTAGTGGGCCATAGATTGAAGGAAGTCACGTTACGAATGCGGCACGTAGCATGTTGTAGCGCAAAGCACGTCTGTGTCTGAGGCGCCAACGTCTGCGAAAACTTCTGTTTATAGACCGTTTGTCGTGAACGACGACGACGACGCATCTACAAGACAATTGAAATGCAAAAGCAAAGACAAAAACATAACGTGAAGTAAAAGCAATAGCAAAAGCAATGGTAAAGCCAAAGCACAAGTGCTCTGCGTATCTGTGAGATTCAAGATACAAGACGCTGTACAGCAAAGTTGATTGAGGATTGTTGTCGTCGTCGTTGACTTTGTCGTTGTCGTTGTCGTTGTCGGACAGCCATGGGACCGAGGGACGGATTTTATTTTGCGCCTTTTTGCTGAGAACACAAATGTTGGCAGCAGCTGTTGCCACAGGATGGAGCAACAGATACGTTTTTCCCAATTTGAGCGGCAACAGTCTCGAAGTATACACATACATACGTATGTATGTATGTATCTCTGCCTGTTTGTATCTTTCTTTTTTCTTTTGCACACTCAAAGGGAGCGAATGTAGAAAAGCAACGCATAAAATATAAATGAAATGAAATTGTCTGTCCCATTGGATGCTCGCACAGATACAAATATGCACAGCTACAGATACAGATACAAATACAAATACATACATTGTTGTGCATAGACGGGAAAAGGGCACAGAACGAAGGAGTCTGTGTAAGGTCTTCGATTTATTCCCTCCTCTCCCTTCGTGATTTTCCTCTCTCTTTTTTTGGCTGTGCTGTAATTTATGTTAACGCAGATCGAAAAATAAATCTTTTGGCCATAACGTAGCATGCTATAAATATCTGTGTAAAGTGGCCTCTGGGCAAGGTGGAAAGCAACGGCCAAAATACCGATGGAATCTTGTGATAAGCCTTACCTGAAAGTGAGAAGTATTATATTGTCGAGCTTTGCAGCTTTAAAGTACAAATAATTGAAATACACTTCATAATATTACTCCTCAATCTTAAGCAAGTAAAGTTTATTGTCATAAAATGAATGGAGATTAAATTAAATTTGAAAATTTAATAATTAAACGAAAAGCTTTAAAGCCTTTAGCAAAATATTTGATACATTTACTTGATTCAATTAATTCAGCTCGAATCTTTAATGAGCTTTTCCTTTGAACTTGTAATTTTTCATGGTAAAAGATGTGTTTACATTAAATTTGTAAAACAATAAAAATTGTTAAATGTAATAGTAAATTGTCGAGCTTTTAAGATTTAAGTGACATTAACCATTACAAATAATCCAGCTGGAAACTTTAATGGGCTGTTTCCTCGAACTTGAACTGTTTTACAGTTAAAAGAAACGAATGTCAGTTTGAAATTTCTAACTAGGCGTGAAATCTTATCTAAACGAAGCAAACAGTCAAAACACAACGTACTCATAGCAAATGCACAGCAATTAAAATGCACAACAACAACTACAGCAACGACAGAGAGCAAGTCACAGCTAATGATAATCGTCAAACGAAACGCAAAGCAAAGCAAAGTGAGGCACAAACAACAACAACAATATGCGTGTAATAAAGCTTGAAAGCTGAAAAGCAAACACACAGACACAAAGCACACGCCAAACGAGGCAAACTCACAGCTTGAGTGAGAGATAACAAAAGGCAAACAGAGAGCGAGAGCGGGGGACAGAGAGAGTGCGAGAGCGATAGTGAGAGCAGACATACACTCAATAGGGAATTCCCTCTGTCGATTGAACGTCAGACCAAATTGAAAGCCAAATTAAGAGCAAGCGTCCGTCTGTCTGTGTCTCTGTGTGTGTGTGTGGGAGAGAGCGCGCGTTAAATTGTGTGAGAGAATAATGCAAAGGAAATTAAGCATAAAAATGAATTAGCTTTTGATTATTGCGTTTTGCTGTTGTCAGCCGTTTTGTCGTTTTTAGCCACTTTTACATTAGCTCATTGCGCTCGTTTCATATTTAGTGTGAGCAAATAAGAAGCAACGACATTTACACACACACACACACCTGCAAATATTCAGCCTCTGTTAACCTTCATGAGAGAACGACAACTCTTATCTCACATTCTCGTTAAATTTTATTTACTCATCATTTGCACAGTCTGTCACATGGGTTAATCATTTGTAGCATCTGTGAATTTGCATTTAAATAGAATCTGTGTAGACCCCAATAGATAATCGTGACTAGGATAATGTGTAGACAACCAATCAGCACTCTAGTGCTAATTAATCATTTCAAAATTATTTTTTTTTTTTCTATATAATTTCACTTTTTTCTTTGTCTTACATATTCATAATTTTTTTTTAATTCCTAATTGATATTTGCAAATTGAAATTCTGTGGTTTGGAATTCTGAAATTGGAATTTTATGCAACAACGGAAATTGATTAAATATATATATAAATAAATTATGGTTAAATACATATGTAGAATTTAAAGCATGTGCTGTATTTTTAAAATGTTCTAATTGCAACAAGTATTTGAGTTTAGTTATTGTGAAATTCTCACTTAAATTGGCAATCAAATAGACCATTAAATTTCTAATAAAGCTTGAACTTCTATAACGTTTTGACCCTTTGCCAAGAAATTATAATTAAATGGTAATTTGAACGACACTTGACAGGCTTAAAAACAAAGGCGCTGCAATAAATTAATTATAGTATAAAACGCAAGGCTTAATATAATTTAGTTATTTGTAGTTTGCATTCAATGATTAGTCGTCTAATTAAATAAGTCGATTTAATAAATTAAAAATTAAATTGAAAGTTAAATAAATATGTATTTAAACTGTATTTTTATGCTAAATCAAATATTTTTAATCTCATTTTTTGTTGCTTCCTTTGGCATTAAAAATAGAACTCATGACGCAGGTTTTTATTTCCTGCCTCGAGTTGTTCTAGATACTTTTCAAATTTAATTGTTAACTTTTCGAGTCCCACGCACTTTGCCACATTCCTGGCATAGTTCTCCGCGATTCTCACGTGGGTCTTGACTGCACATTCTTAACAGCAATTCCGATTCTGTCTGTCTGTCCGTTGCAGCTGTAAACGTAACTGGATTTGGGCCCGGCCTCAACCCGTCACAGTCCGTTAACAAACACATTTGTGTATTTAGACGCCTTTTTATTTCTTTTAATGAAATGTGCAAGCAGCTGCAGAAATTGGCAGTCGTTGAAAAAAATATATATGTGTATAAACATATCTAAAAAAAACAACAATACAATACACCAAAAATGTGGTTTATGCATTTTTATTTGCATATAGTCAAATGTATAATATATTGTAATAAAAAAGATTTAAAAAAAACTAAGAAAAGTAGTCAAAAATAATAGCCTTAAAATAGCAAGTCTTTCTTAATTAAGAAATGAGATGATTTTAACATAACTTCGATTTTTTATCCTTTCTAAGCTAGATCTAGCTTTAAAGAAGCTAAATTAGCAGCACTGGCTTAACAGCACATCAGAGCTGAGTGCAGGGTATCTTCAAGTCAATAGCACTCGACATTTAAGCACTCTTGCTTGTTGGCTGATTGTGTTTGGCAATATTACGAATTCCAAGTGGCAGAGCGGAGAATATTGCGCTTAATATTTAGTAAATACTTTTTCTATTCATGTGCACACACATACTAGCAAACACAAATACAAACATATTAAATGTATGTATGTTAGTACAACCTACAATTGTGCATGTGCAGTGCAAAAATCATATAAATATAAATAACAACAAAGTTGAGCATTTTAATTATGCAATCAACAGGCGCATATGCAAAAATTGCCAGTGTTGTTGTTGTTTTTGTTTTTATTGCTGCCGCTTTACGATTCATTTCATTTGGTTTTTTTTTTTTGCTGTTTTGCATATTTTTTCATTTGTTGCGGCTGCTTTGCACTTTTGATACGTCACAGGCGACGATTCCACTGAGAGTGCTAGGAACAGGAGTGTGTCCATGTGTGTGTGTGTGCGTTTTTCAGCGAGAGTGCGAGAGCGGGGAGAGAGCACGTAACGAACTGAGAGCAAATGAAATTGAAATGAACTATTGAAATGTTGCGTCGATTGCGACTGTTGTTTTGCTCTGTGTCTTCCTCTTCCGCGTGTGCCTGCCCTGTAAGCACTTGGCTGCTGTTGTTATGGCAACAATTCAATCAAAATTTCTATACCCTGTACTAACTGTATGTGTGTAAAAAGCAGGCATATAAGCAGGCGGACATTTTCGATAAGAACATTTGTTTATCGATATTTCAAATTATCGAATTTTGATGTAATCAAATTCTATTTAAAATCTATTTGCTCGAAAGATTACAATCGATTATTTCAACGCATCAATTGATTTATCGAAGAGGATCCTACGAGATTCTAATTAGGATCCATTAGTAATTAAAATAACAATCGATTATTACAATGCATTGACATTTAATTGTTTTACGTTAAATTGAAGCATACTCTGCAGTTTTGTAGGATATCTGCTAGTCTATAACTTTACCCCCACCGTACTCCAACTTGTTTAAAATCATTAAATGACGTTTCATTGTGTCGTTCAAGTGGATTTGCAGTCTACTCCCGCACTCGGTCAGTTGGTTAATGGCATTTAAACCGATTTTCCGCGCCTTGCCACAAGCATAACTGAATACCCTGTGGAAAGGGGAAGGCTGGGGATGGGAAACGGAAGGTGTTAAGGGAGTGAGTCATTTGAACAACAGGCAGCTGACTGCGATTGTGGCTTTAATGTGTCAGCATTTGTAACTGGATAAATACAACCAGATATTCATATACAGTGGATCACAGCTTGTTTGATTTTATTTGTTTTAAACAGATAAAATATAAAATAAAAATATTTAGTTTAAGCTTTAAAATAAGCAAATCTGCTTTTAAGTTCTATTTATATCTCTTTCCCATTAAATGATAAATTCACTTGAAATTTGTAATATGTAAGAGCAGTGTGTGAAATAATCTGAGAGCCACTGTACATTCATTTATTGTATGACATGCAACGTATTTTATTCGCCTTGCAACGCAGTTGAATGGGATTCAAAGTGCTCTTAACTACGAGTGTGACTACTACAGCTCACAGAGCACTCATGAGTCATGAATAGGTTCTTTTTTTATAATTTAGATTGAATGTTGTATTTATGGTAACTTTAGCTTATCTTATAAACAGAAATGAAAAGAAAATAATATACACTCAAGAATAGTAAATAAAAGTTAAAAAAATAGAGTTATAATATGATAAGGATCAAATTTTTAAAGAGTTTATAAAAAAAATTCTAAATTTATATTTATATAGATATAGAGTGGACAGATAATATTTACTATACCCGTTTCTTTAAAATAAAGGTAAAGTATATATTGTATTTGTTTTAAATTAGATTCTTTAAGAAGTTAGAAATCTTTGAAACTGAAGAAAGGATATAATTGATATTTAGATAATGACATAATCCCGAAGGATTCACAGTCTTCCGATCTTAACTAGACAAAAATATATTATCAATAAAGAATACCCTAGAATTTTAGAACTTAGGGTAACTTTCATGGGGCAAATGGATGAAAAAGCCCGCATGCAAATTAAAGCAGCGACCAGGCGCTCAGCAATTTATGGCAGCTGCTACCAAAGCGCAAAGAGGATAAAACCAAAAGGGGAAGAAGTAGAAGAAGATGCAGAAGAATGCCAGAAGAATCGGGCAAAAGAGCAAGAGAAAAAAGTCAGAAGTTATTGCCGCAGCAGGTAAAATAATAAAAAGCGGCCGCAATTTGCGCACGCATCATTCAGAAAAGAAAGAACAGGAGACATGGGCCAAGTCTCTTGCCGCTTCCATTTTGGCCATGCTTGGGACGGACTCAGCTGCTGTGGCTTTACCACCTGCCGCACTTGTTTATGGCCGCCGACTTGTTGGCGTCTTTCATGCAATTGGACAGTGGGACAAGCGGCGGACAAAAGCGGAAACATGCGCATCAAAGCACACAGAAAATCAGCTTAAATACAAAACAACAACAGCAACAGAGGGAGAACAAGAAGAATATGACGAAGAAGAAGCGTAATAACAAGAAGAGGAAGAGCGGCCATAACATGGCTGAAATTGGCAATGCCATCGTCATGATCATCATCATCATCATTATCATCATCAACTTATGCGCTTTGAGCTTCATTTCTGTTCGCTTCAGTTTAAAACTGGTTAACTTGCAAGGCTCAAAGCAACCAGTTTTATCACCAGAGTGTATCTGTGTATCTGTGTGTGTGTGTGTTTGTTTGTTTGTGTGCGCTGGGGAAGCCGCTTATTGTTTTGCTCTGCCCCTTAACTCTTCTCTCCCTCTACGAACATCGCTAATTGTTGCCGCAAATGTTAATAAAAACAATTAACATGAATGACAGAATGAGTGTGAGTGTGTGAATGTGAATGTGAATACTATGAGTGTGCGCATGAGCTCAGCGCCTTAGCTACTAGACAGACCTAAAGGCAATCATTAACTTTTATTTATTATTTTAAGCACTGCTTCACATGGCGTATGAGTAATGTGCACAGATGACGTCACACTTAAAGATTGCGTAAGCGTTAATAATAAATAATATAATAATATTATATTAATAGTAAAATATAAGCATACTGGGTATCTAAAAGTCGAATACTCTCCCATAGCTTACACGCCACTTTAATAAATCATTGCATACTTTAAGGCGTTCACATTGTCAACAATCTGTAAAGCTGCGTCTTATCAAGACAACGTTCAAAGTGCAGCTCACTAAAGAGCGATTAAAGTGCGAGAACGACTATGAGTGTGAGTGTGTTTGTGAATACATTCGTGAGTGCTTTACAACGGCCACCGAGCAAGACAGTAATTCAGCTTGTGGTCACCGATAAGAGACGTTTAATCGCAGTGTATTTTGTAATTACGCGTCTTTCCACATAAAAATACACATCATATATAAAATTTAGTATATATGCCCATATTGCTTATCAAAGAACAGCCACAAATTGTGCAAAAGGCAACTAAACTGCGCAGCCCACAAAGGCAATTAATGACAGCAATGGATGTGATAGACTAGAAGATACTCTGCAGAGTTAATTAAAAATAAATTAAATAAAAATTGTAAGAAGTAGGAAAGCTCAAAAAAATTAAAAGATACCCTGCTTAACTTTACTTAATTTATTTCTGACTTGAATTAATTTGTTTAATATACATGAAATTTTCAGAATAAACAGAAAACAAATGTGATAAAAACTATATAATAATCTGAAATGTATTTCGGCAAATATACAAAAAATATCTTTGTAAATATAGCAGTCTGATAAATTTAAACCTAAATGAATTACAGGGTATTAAAACACGAGACTAGAGAATCAAGATGTGGTATGTAAAAAACTGATGAACGCTCAAAAGTGCGTCATTTTAATTGGCTGGACGACTTCACAATTACAAAGATTTACATATACAATAATCGCATTAAATGAGCGTTCTAAATAGTCAAGCTCTTTTTAGAATATTCTTTATTATTTTTCACATTTATATATACTATATAAGTATATATACTTATTTGTTTTTTGTGCCTTCATTGGGAATTTCGCCACAAATTGCCAAGCAATTCGTATTTGTATTTTTAGAACATTTAACATTGTCTATGCGTTTATATTTTTTTCATTTGGCGTAGACGAAATTTATTTCGTCGAAATGCTCAAATATTTCGCTATATATGTGTGTGTGTGCGTATACTTATATAGATGACTATATGCCAGGCAGACACACATTTAAAATTAGCAAAAACAGCGCAAAAACGTTTGCTTACATTTCAGAATATCGAAAAAATATATAGAATATCTACTTTTGTGGCCTCCGTCTGCCCATGGAAAATGGCAACACTTTTCTCAGCGAATTTTTCTTGCATTGTTGTTATTACTGTATTGACCAAGTCTATATAAAGGGGGAGGGGGAAGGGGGGCTTCTTTTCACTTGACGTCACCGAGTGAAATGTCAGTGTCAATGCGTGGGGGCCTCGACATTTTGTATAAATAAAAGATTAAATAGACTTTCTTTTGTTTGATTTGGCAACTGAGAATAAACGAGTACATTTTAAGACTTTGCTTAGCCAAAATAAATGATTTGGCCATAAATTAATATTCATTTATGCGACTTTCATTTTAAAAAATTTCAGGAATTTTCAAAGATAAACTTAAAAAATTTAATAATATGCTTATGTTGATGATTTATTAATTTACAATTTGTTTTTCCTTACAGAATCCACAGTAAATTCGCGTAAAAATGCTTTGGAAACGTCGCGCGAAAAGCTGAAAGGTAAATTGAAACTTTTTTTTAAATATCAAGATTGATTTGTAAAACTATCAATATATATTATCGATATATTTGACAAATTATTAATTTCCCAGCAAAAGTACGTATACATATTTGATACCAGCTTTATTGGTTATCTGAAATGAGTTTACGAGATGATTGATTTATATCGGCGCATATTTATAGCTTGTCAGTTTATCGGTCATTGTTATCGTTATCTGTATATAGAGTTACCGTTACTTGTCTGCACCTGTTCTTAGCCCACTGAGTCATTGGGGATCTCAGCAAACTGTACACAAAAGTTCGAGTATTATATGATATGACAATCGCAAAGAAAGTGATAGTGAGACAAAAGATATACAATGTATCTGATGAGTGCATAGTATTTATATCTCTGACCTTCAGGTTCTCTATTTTCTGGTTATCAGTGACAACCGAATTGATCCCCAAAACTATCTGTTTCTCTCTCTATCGCTCTCTGTCTCTCTCTCTCTTCCGCTGTGGGTAATGCCGTTTAATATAGTTATTATGGGTCTCACAAGCACCAGGCAATTACACAAATAGACAAGCACCCATTTATATTCCATCTATATACTATATATATGTCAATGCTCGGCAATATTGATAAAAATGCGTGTGTAAATCTGTGTGTGTGTGAGCATAAAAAAAAAGCGAATGGCGTGATTCATGATAGAAGTAAAAAAAAACAAACACAGAATAATACTCGTAATAATAAAATATGCGTTGCCAATGGAAAGTCATATACATTCTTATAAACAATTTAATGCGTATCAACAAAAGATTAGAGTACACACGCACACATACCCTACATATATACATATACACCGACTTATGGGCTTTTATATATTTGATTTTCATTTCTTTCTTTGCCATTTCACTTTCATTATCAATCGCACTGATAACAAAGTTACGTGACGTACGACCAGATACGATATGAATTTCATACAATCCCAGGGCAATGAAATTAAGATTGGCCCCAGAAAGCCGAAAAGGCAGCATAATTTATTTGAATTTATTTTTTTATTTTTAAATTTTTTCTTTGTTTGATAAAGGATAGTAATTAAGTTACAAAGCGAGGAAATGTTAAATTTTGTCAGAATAATATCAATATTAAAGTTATTTTTCATTTGTTTCTTTATTACATTGTAGTTCAGGATTTTTGTATTCTAAGATGGTTTTATTTTAAATAAGTGAGTAAATTAAAGTTCATTTTTAACAGATTTCATCTTCCATCTTTGTCGTAATCTCACATTTAAATTATATTGACTAACCTCGATTTTTGGTATCTGATCATTCTGAAAAATTTAGTTTAATTAGATTAGGTATTGACAAGAGTGCACAACAAATTTCATGACTATATCTTTGACATTTAGTCTAAAACTTTATTTTAAGAGAAAGATATCACTAAAATAATTTAAATTTGCATGGATACGTTCTGCCCGATTTGTATTATCAGAGTTGGATTTATTACGACTGATTTATTGAAGATAAAACAATTTAATATAAATTATAACGGCAATAAATGAATTTCCTTGGTCCAGCAACTATTCCAGGAACACTTCAAATCTAATTAGGATAAGCACAATAACTACTCGAATCTGTTGAAGGTGCAAGGATATTGAATTGCAATTTGTTGGCCCTAAGCCGATTCGAGTATCGCCGGGTATAAATGGTAAATGGTAAATGGCCAATGACACCTTCTGGGGTTTTCCAGAGAAGCAATTCAGCACTCGGTGCAAGGATAAGTTAAGGATACACGATCCGCTACCTGACAGCACTCGAGCTAAGCCTCTCAAGTGTTTCGACCTGCCTGACCGCCTGCAGGTCTGTGTTGCAGTTGCAGTCAAGTGGCTTTAATATCCTTTTCGGGCCAAATGTCAAGTACGCGTTTGCTGCCCTGGCGTTTCGTTCGTTTCTATTGATGATTTTATGGGTTTTACCCGCTAAAAATGTGATTTTAATGATGCCATTTTGTCTGGGATTTGCATTTGGTGCTGGCTTGCAGGTAAAAAGCTGCGCAAATCCATTGACGCAAGTCATTAAGCTGTCTCGCTGCTGTCTGGGGCCACGCAAAGTATCTTTTAGCTGGTAGCAACAGCTGTTGCAATGCAAATATGCCAGCAGACCAACAAATGAAATGAAAGATGCAGATACAAAGATATAGATACAGCTAGAGATACAGATACAGATACAAGCAGCAGCGGCAGCTGAACATTCACAGCATATTTTCAGTGGCGTCGCAAGTCTGCGATCGTTTTATTTACTTGCTTATAAAAGCGCTTTTTCATAGACGACAAGAAGTGGCAAGGAATGTCTCTACATGTGTGTGTGTGTGTGTGTGTGTGTGTGTGTGTGTGTGTAGAAAAGTATCTGCGTGCCACGCAATAGCTGAAGCTACACATGTGTGTGCACAGTCGCCCAACTGGCGATTCCCAATCAGCAGCAACAGCCGCCAAGGCGAGTACACTGATGGACAACTTATTAGAAACGAGATGCATTTTCTAAGCATATAGTAAAATTTATATGTTAATATCTCTAACATTACAATGATGGCTTATGCTGATTTTGAAATGCAAATAAATTGGTGGTTTCAGCAAGACAATGACACCGAGTCTAAATCCCATAAAACCCCTTTGAGCGGTATTAAAGAAAAGGTTTGGTGAATTTAAGTCAAAAAACAAGGATATTCCATAGATTCCTTAATATGAGCCAATTTTATGGATAGTTGGTTCTAAAAACTAATATCATCAATTTTTGATTTCTTTATTTTAAAACTTAGAATAAAATAAATTAAAATCAGCAGTTTCTATTTTTTCTCAAGCTTATAAAATTAAAAAAAAATTGCATAGCATAATAATATATTTATAAATGATATTTTTTAAAATGAAATGAATTTATCTTTGTTAAATGATATTTATGAAAGTCAGTTGTATTTTGTAACACTTGGTGATATTCAAAAACTATTAACAAAGTAAATCAAAACTAAAAACTAATTTGGAATATATATAATAAAAAATTAATGGTTGTTTCTATTAGTATGTCCATCACTGTATATACCCACAACAACAACAAGAACATGACACACAATGAACTCATGCGCTGCGTTGATACATCCAACACAACAATCTACAATAGCAGAGACACAGCGAACTATACGTAGAACCAGAGAATTATAATCGAGTGATAGACAACACACAGTGCGACGCCACACACACACACACACACATTCGTACCCACTCACACACATACTCAAAGCAATTCTAACACTCGTTGGGAGGCCAACACATGGTAAATGTTGAGCGCACTTTGGGTTCGAATATTTTTATTTTGCGCGTTTTATAAACACAACCCAGCGAAAATTATTTAGATATGCACAATAATTATAAATGTTATTCATTCATTTATACACAACTAAATAGTGCTAACTATTTACACATAAATAAATCACATAAAATATTAAATTCAATTATTCAATTTGAGTTTATAGTGTAATAAAAAAAATGCTTTCCACTCAAATTCTTCACAGAATTTATATGTGCACAAATACTATAAATTTTTTCCTCCTGTTGATTTAAGAAGATGAACATATGTGATTACAAGATTTAAAACATTCGAGTTATTCACAATGAAATCATATTTTATTTACACACTTTTAGATTATTATTATCATTTTGGTTTAGCTTCCAAGAAATTAGGAGCATTATTCAGCAGAATTCTCACAGAATTACAGTAGAATTTTGAATGAACATTTCGTAATATATAAACTTTAAAGATTTCATTTAAGCGTAGTAAAATAAACATAATTTTCAATTAAAAATCATTTATTTAAATTAAATCAAACACTTTTTGTAATCACACAGTTTTCAGATTATAAAACACTTCCTTTAATTTTAATGGACATTCCAAATGTTTTCCCATCCATATCTCGAACTCTGTAAGTACATGAGCAAACCATGTGGATTTCTGCACGGTTTTGCACACTTGCAAGTTCCTACTGGGCTCGCAAGCGTTATAGTCAGTTCGCCAGTTAGTCGGTTAGTCAGTTAGTCAGTCAATCCGTCTGCGTATGATCGGAAAATGGCTGTTGGCAGTCAACCAGAGTCGCCCCAGTCTGAGTCTCAATCGCAGCCAGCTGCCAATGTCCAATCGCTATGAGTGCAGATACATTTCACGTATGTGTAGATACGAAATACAAATATGCAAATGCTCATGACGTGCGCGCACTTAGCGATTGTAGTAGTTGTTGTTGTTGTTGTTGTTGCTTCTGCTAGTTTTATGGCCTGGCAGCCATCGTCATTCATAGAGAGAGATATGTACAAACAAATAGATACAGATACATATATAACACGCTGTTGCTGTTGTTTTTATTGTTGTTGTTGTTGTTGTCTTTGCCTAGTTGAACTGTGCAAATATTAACCGAAATTGACACTGTTTATTCCCTGTACCAAAGGGTATGCACAGCTATGTGAACTGCGATGTAACAGAAATCGATAAGATGTATCTTAAAGTTGCATATTTATGTCTTTGTGTAATATGGGCTATGTAGATACCCATTTTTTAATTAGTAGCCCTTGACATTAGTTTTGACGCATTACAGGGTATCTTTCAAAACGCCTCACTTAAACATTTTTACATGTTTTTTTCCTGTTTTTGGTTTGGTTTTTTGTCGCCGTCTTAAAATAGACCCACGGCAAACGTTGCGTGTCAACAAATGAGCAATCAACGTGTTATAATAGCCGACTTTAGTGGCCTGTTCGAAACGACCGTCAACTGTGACTCGGCCGGTCTAAGCTCTATTTTGTATCTGAGTGTACATAGTATAATTCCAGCTCTTTCTGTCTCTACATTTTGGCCACTTGACTCAATTGACAATATATTCTCTAATGGTTAGACTAATGTTGACTAAGGTCCAAGTTAATATTGTGCTGACGCATATAAAGACATTAGTTGGCCTCCAACAAGTCTAAGCCATAGAAGCCTTACTGCCAATGACACTCACAACTGGAACTTGAACTGGAACTGGAACTGGAACAGACAGATAAAACCGCCCACAAAATGAGTGACACTTGATAACAGACGGAATTAATTAAACATAATAAATCATCGAATTGTTTTAAAAATATAAATCAAATTACATTAATTAAAATCTTGATTTTGAATTCATATAGATTCTATTTTATATCCTGATTCTTCGATTTTCGTTAATCCTACATCATGACGCTTAAAATTATGCAATGCTTAATTAGCAGCAACATGATGAGCCAATTTTCTTTGTGTTTGTAAAGGAATTTATATGCGTGTGTGTGTGTGTTACGCACTCTCGACTTTGGCCTGTCAAAGCTTTCTGTCACCCGCTCAACTCTTGTGTTCAGCTCATTGAGCAAAAGTCAAACAACAATGCTCAAAGCTCAACAGGTCATCATATGCATGTATGTATGTATATACATACGAACGTACGCACGTTTGTATTTATGTATGTGTGCTTACACTTACAAGTGGGTGCTTACTCTTCCTCACTCTCTCTTCTTCGTTTGCCTCTCTTCATTTTGTTCTTTTTTTTTTTGCCATATGTACATTCAATTAGTTTTGATTGTCGCTTCGCTTTCGTGCGTTTCACGTCGTTGCTGCTCAATTAAAGAAGTTAACTCTATTGATTACGTTTAATATCGACGAAACGTCGACGCTAGCGTTGCCAGCGGCCGATCGCCAGACGTTAAGAGTTCAAACCTGTTTCATCAACAGCAACAACTCGAGTGCAGCAATAACAACAGCAACAACAACATTTAAATCGTGGGCAGTTGTTGTTTTGAGGGGCATGTGCACGAGAGCGAGCGGCAATAATAACAAAGTTGGAGCCGACAACGTCGCCAGCATTGCTGAACTGTCCAGACATGATCACGTCGTCGTCGTCGTCGTTGTCGTCGTCTTTGTTGTTGTTATTCATGTTGTTGCTGTTGTTTTGGCTCCACTGATTGTTTGTGCTTCGCTTGTCCGTCTGCACTGGAGCCGCCACTTTGGCGGCACTGCCCGATCGTAGCTTCTGGTTGCAATGTTCCCCCGCCTCCACCATCTTGTTTTTGTTCTCTCTCTCTCAATCTTTGCTCTCGGCTCTCGTCGCTGCGACGGCTGTTTTATGTTGCGCTTAATGGTTTCATTTGGCGGCTGCCGTTGTATGTATGTAACCATGTATGACTGTGTGTGTGTCTGTATATCGATTACCCAATGCGTCAATGAATAAGACGTCGTCAACGCTGCAGTTTTGGGGCCACTTGTGTCCATTGCAATGGCTCTCGGACTCACACACACACAACTGTGTTAATTGTTGTGCCTATGTGTGTGTGTGTGTGTGTGTCTATGTTTATTTTTAAGTCAATCGGTTCGAAAGACGTTTTATTGCCTGTAATCAATCGTCGCGTGCATGAGAGAGCGACGCAGCAAGAGAAATGCTCACATTACATTCATACAAATATACACATGTATTTACATATGCATGTATGTATGTATAAATGGATGTATGCAAAGCTGTGTTGAGTGCGTAGCCCGTTCGTCATGGCATTATTGTGTTTATTGATTAGATTGTTTACCTTTTTTGTGATATCATCAACGGTATTGCTGTCGAGCCTTATCGTCCGTCAACTGTCTAAATATGTACACACATACATATGTATGTACATAGTACAAACATACACATTAAAACTATTTCTGTTTGTATTCAAGTATGTACGATTGTGAGGTGCATTGACGATAGGCCGTCTTATCGATTGGCTTCCGTTCGATTTGCGTTTGATATTTGGGTCTCTTGGCTAGACAAAGAGTCCACGCTGTTGTTGTCAAGCCAGTTGCAGTTTCTATGTATATTTTTGCAGATAGCCACCGACTTAAGCACACATCAGCTTGCAGTTCATGTTATCGATAGTATTTACAAAACAGTAGAAAATATCGATAAAAGTAAACTCGGCAAAAACACAAAATTATCGATAAATTCGATAGTACTTTGTAATGTTATCGACAATCAGTTGCAAATAAGACAATTACCGTAATCACAAAATTAATGTCATCAATTGCCGGATATTTCATATTCCGATAACTAATCGCAACATAACTGTACTCGATTCAGGCGTCTCCTTGTTGTTCGACAATCTAACGTTTTAAATCAGCTATTAAGGGCAATATCAGCAGACAAATATTTAGCAGTCACACGACACGCATACACACACATAGCCAATAAAAAAAATCAATCAACACCAAACTCGCATGTTCATCCGACAAAAACAAAAACGAAAAAGAATCTGATATAAATTAACGCAAAAACTGTACAGGCGCAAGAGCAACAAATATTTAGCCAGCCTTCCTCTCCACCCTCCACCTCATTCATTGCTGCATCAGAAAATGGCGCACTAAAAAAAAAACAGCATACAAAACAAAAACAAAGTCAATTGATCTAATAAGCCAAGAACGCGGCGGCGCTCACTTATTTAAGCAACAGCCCAAGCAGCGAGTTCTTTTATTCGCTTTTGCTTTTGCTCATGCTACAACAAACACTAACAACAACAACAATAAAAAATTGCGCGCGGGGTGTTTTGGGGCTTCCCTGAGCAACAAGCAAGCGAAACATACACACATACATACGTATGTATGTATGAAACAAAACACACATACACCAGGGTACGCATACACATACGGCAGCGAGCACGACGCGCAACAGCCGACGACTTGGCACTTGCTGACTAGCTGTGCTTGTTGTTCTTGGTTTCGTTGTTGTTGGCGGCGCTGCGACGGCCAGTACATATGTACATATGCTTGTACGTATCATGCACAGGGCCGGTTCAAAGACGTTGCGGGTTAAGAATAAGACTCAGATAATTTCACACAGAAAAAGCAACAAATATTTACAGTGGCTCACAGCTCATTTGACCCACTACATTTTTATGTTAAGTCGAATAAGCTGAGAGCCACTGTAATTATCTATTGCTGTACGTGTCTAGGTATACAATGACAGATTGTAAGCATGCCTACGCAGGGACAAGGATTTATCTAGCACAAGAGATGAGTCCGTTGGGCGCGCTGTTAAAGTAACCGCAGCCGCTCGCACACACGATGACGTCGACCGGGGCAGCAACAACAACAGTAGCAACAGTTGATCGAACATTCGAAGATCGAACGTCGTGCTGTTAAGTTGGCCTGCCCGGAACGGAACGCAGCGAAAAGCGAACACAGCGATAGGCACACGGGCATGAGTAGTGAACATAAACAAATAGCAAATAATAAGAAACCACAAAAGAACGACACAACGGGCAACGTGTAGGCGAGAGAGTAACTACTACAACGACAACGAGTGTGAGTGCGAATGCGATTGTCAGTGCGTCCCCAACAAGTTTTGCATTAATCAAATTAGATCACAGCGGCAGCACTAAGTAAAATAAGCAAGCAAACGGCAAAGTGAGTTTTTAAATTGAGTTAAAGTTTGAGTCGCATGTGCGCAACGAATGAAAATGAATGTCATAATATGCTAATAAATCAAATATTCAAAATACAAAGTGCAAAAGTCATTACGTTTCGTTTCGTTTGAGTGCGTGTATTACTGTTACTGTGTGTGTTTTAGTGTGTTGTGAAGCGATATTTAATTAGAAAATGAAAAGCAACAAATCGTTATAAACGAATGCGAGTGCAGGAATTCCAAGAAATTTTGTGAAAATTCAAAATAAACAAAGTCAAAGCCAAAGCAACGACGCCAGCAGAGACAGCGGCGACGACGACAGCGACGCTTTGTAGCGCGCCACAAAAAGAACAGCAACGATAATAACAACAACGACAGCAGCAGCAGCAACGACAACAACACTAAACAGGGCAACCCCCGCTGTAGTAGTTGTAGATGTTGCTTTTGTGGCGTCGCTGATTTTGATTTTGAGGTCTGCTCATCTTCTGACTCTTCTGAGTTCAAAGCAACAACAACAACGACAACAAATGTGCTCGGGTGAGTAACAACAACAGCAAAGCAGCAGGCAATACTTGCATAGCGTGTACAAGAAAGGGACCAAAAGATTGAGAGACAGTGTGAGAGGGTGTGAATGCATAAGCATGTGTCATGCTGTGCGCTCAATTTCACATTGCAGCAATAAGGAACACATTGGACTTGAACTAAATACCCTAGACTCTCGCTCTCTTTCTCTCTCTCTCTCTCTCGCTCTTTCTGTCTCTCTACCTGCATGCAAAGAAACGTAAATTAAGCCGGCGCCAGGATACCTGCCGTCGACAACAGCGACGGCGACGCCGATGATGACGACGACGTCAGCAGAGACGTTGTTGCTGTGAGCGCGAGCGAGACAAAAGGCTTGCAACGTCATTGACACAGCAAAAAGGGCAGGCAAAACGGCATAGAACAAAGCAACTAAACAATGAGTCGAAAGGTGGAAATCCACTTAAGAGCATAACAAAAGGCAATGCTGCACTGTGGGTTGTGTTGCTGGAACACTCATCCTAGCAGTTTAGACATAGAGAGAGTGAAAGAAAGAGAGAGAGAGAGATGCCCCTGTAGCTAAACTGAAGTGTTGTGAGAACAATTTAACATGCAACAGTTATGGCCTATCTGTGAATTTCGGTATCTGCCCATGTTTGTGTGTGTGTGCGATTTTGAGGAATGCCCTGAAACGAAAATTACGACACATGTTTATGGATCTCGGTCTTGGCTTAGGCAACCCCTGACCTTGACAACAGATACAAGATACACGATATACATAGATACAGATAGTCGCCACTCGCTCAGATATCCAAACGCTGCGTGGGCGCAAATTCCATCAACTAGACGATAATAATTTTGCTTCGAAATCATTTTTAACTGTTTATTCAAGCGTGAACATCGTCGCACACACACACACTCACACACATACGATTGTATCTATAACCATTAACTATAAATTTCTGTTTGTTTAACTCTTTAGAGGGGGAACGACTAAAAAATACCAGTTTAGCAAGCATTTTGTGCATGCTACGTAAGCGTTTCTAATTATAAAAAATTAAAAAATATTATAATTATACACTACAACGACAGATTATACTTTTCTGTCAAAGCTTGACAAATTCTAGAAATAATTATTAAAAAACATTTATTGGATGACAATCAAAACAAAACATATCATATAGGGTATTTATTCTTCGACAAACCCAAAAGCCACTCGGCTATTCTTACTTGTTTTGATTTTATATTCTTCTTTTTGCTAATATGCAAAAGTCCAAAGCAAAATATATGTACATGGCATTTCCGTCCTTCAAATGCCACAAAACCAAAGAATACCAAATTATTATAAGCTTATATATTTAAATATAAAAACATTTTGTATTTTAATATTATTATTAATATTTCGCTTGACTTAAGAAATTTTAATTTTGCGCTCTCTTCTAATTATTAATCTTCCCAAAAGATGTGACTTTGACCACAATTTATATTTGTTATAAACATTTCGTGATATTTGAACAAAAGTTTACGAATTTCAAGTGGGAATTAAGACATTAACATTGGGAATGACTTATCTCACTTACAATTATATAATTTTAAATTGACAACAGAATGATTAACAATAAGTAAATGATGTGGATGAGAACATTTAAAAGGGACTGAAATATATTTATTGCTGTTTTTGCTGTCATAAAGTTAACACAAAAGGCCAACTAAAATGTGTTAACCAAATTGCCAATTGACTTGGCTATAATTATAACAATAGCTAAAGCTAAAACCTATAGATGAATTTGCGTACTGTCTAAATAAAAACACTTGAATGTCGTCTTACGTAGTTGGTCATTTAAAAATAAATTTTCTATTTGTTTAACACAGGCGAAAAGTGGAAATAGAAATACAGACAGAAAAATTCAAATCACATGAAATTCCCCTGCAGAAGAGAAAGCAAATATCAAAAAAGACAAAAAACACATAAATGGGCTATGGCTATACTTATTTAAAACACAGAGATATATCACGATATAGCAGAACATACATAATCGGATCTATTATTTTTTCGTGTTTTCCGCCTGATCTCAAATGTTTTGTATGTAAACAAAAATTTCGCTGGCAATTATTTAACACTTTTTGGCGCAGAATTCTATATATAACAGAACTGAACATTTCTATTTATGTTTATTTTGAACAATTATACGTAGAAATCGTTCGTGGTCGCTTTGAACTTGTTTCAATATGTCTTGCACATTTGTTATTATGGCAATTTTCAATTTCTGTTTTGATTTTCAGAATTATACGCAATTTGAAATTTTCCTAGAGTGAAATTTATAATATTAAGATTATTGACCAATTGAAAGAACAAGAAAATAAATTTATTCGAATTATTTTCATTCTAGTTTATAATGAAAGAAATACGTATATATTCCTAATGTTCCGTTTGGTTTTGATATTCGCCACAAAATCCTAGAATTGCATTCCATAATATACGTATATTTAATTTGTAGATATAAATACTTGTACAAGATCTATACTATGAATTCAAAGTGCAGTGCCAAAAAATCAGTCAGTTTTCTATACACATCTATTAATTATTTGGTATACACAATATTTGGGTAAATAATCGGATGTATATATCTACATATATGTATTTGTTTAAATTGGAACCTTGGCACTGGCCAGAGATTTTAAGGCGAATTTCTAATAGATTTTTACAAATATGTACATATATTCTTGACGTCAAACATTTTGGGAATTTCCGCGCCAGAAAAACGAATTTCGACAAATGTCTTGTGAATTTCTACATTCTATATGTGCTTAAAAATGCGCAAATCTCAAATCATTGCTTACTCATACGAAATTGTCATAGAATAGAGCTATTGTCTGGCTGCTAATTAAGTCAATTTAACTATGTATACCAAATACATAGGTAAAATGAATGTCGAGTGATATCTTGTAAAAATATCATCTATAAAAAGTATAAGATCAACATGTTGAGATTATCAGCATATTATCTTTAGTGTCCGGGGTCCATTCTCTGCCGCATGATAAGTACGTATCTTATCTAATTAGTATGGTTAATTTTAAACGTACCTTGACCTCATCAACTCCTGACAGAAAAACCCTATCATTATTTTAATTCGAGTTAGTCCAACGATAAGCTTCCAAAAAAAAAGAAGAAATTGAAACCACATAAACAGCAGTTCATTATCATTTAACTGTAAAATTGTAATCTAAACTTTTATATTTCTCACCCTCAAATAATTTATCAGTGAAATTAACGCGAATTTCATTTGTATTAAATTTATTTTATTTAAGATTTGTTTATTTTATGCCCACTGAAAACCTTTGCCAAAGTAAACAAATGGTAGAGTGGAGACACTGGCTCTGAGTTTTTCAAATAATCAGCAACAACTGCATGCATTTGTACATGAGTATATGTACATATATGTATCTACACAAATACATATGTAATTGCTTTGCCTTTTGTGGTCAACGCGAAAAGAAAGAAAGAAGAGCGACGATCGTTAGCGCTGCTTAATCGCATTAATTTGATTTCCGACAAACACTCAAGTGTTGTTGCTGAGTGCGGCAACAACAACAACAAACACAAAGAGCTTGCGAGTACGTCATAGGCAACGACTACGACTAAAGCGAATACCAGGAGACAGAGAGACTCACAGACGCACACACACAAGAGCGTGAGCAAAAAGCGCTTATCAAGCGCTCTAGAAAGCTCCAAGAGTCTGTTGCATTTGTGTTGGTGTCATATTATCGCCCGCGTCGATGAAAACAAGTAGCGCTGTCCAAAACACAGGCCCCAATCGACATGCCCAACAGCGAGCTCACTAGCTCACTCACACACACATACATGAACATACATATATACATAAACTCGACACTCAACAAGCTAAACTCGTTTGCAGCCATGCCCGGGGCAGCAGCCAACAACAAAACGAGCAAAATTATTAAAATTTTTAGCTTGATTCATGCTCACACACAGCCTGACAGACACACACACACATACATATACGCAAACGCACACATGCCCACCACTCTCACATAAATATAAACAAATGCAAACAACAACAACAAAACATACGACGACGACGATGATGGCGGGTTTCCTCGTTTCTTGTGAATTGACTCAATATAATACACAAAAGCAAAGCGCAGGCAGCGTCAGCGCGGTGTGTTCGGCCACAGCGACGCCAGCGGCAGCGGCGGCGACAGTGTTGTCAAGTTGTTTGGATTAGTCATGTTGCTTGTATACATACATACATACATATGGTATACAATGGCCTGAGTAAGAGTAGTATTGAAAACAGGCTACATACCTCGCCACATGGCTGCTAGTGCTCCACTCAAGTGTGTTGGGTCGAGAGTGCGGAGAGGAGGTGACTCTTTATTCGTGTGTAGACAGCTGCGGCAACTCTAGCGATTTGGCGCTCTCACACGATCGTGTCGCTATACATACATATACATATATATGCAAGCGCATGTATCTGTATGTCTGTATGGGAGCATGTTGGTATGTGTAGCAATTATTATTTTATTATCACTTTTTTCCACTGCTACGTTTTGTGCTGTGTTTCTACGCTTTAAATGCTTTTGTTGTTATCGTTTCGTCGTCGCTGCTGCTGGTGCTCCCCAGACCTTCCTTAGTCAGCAAAAATTCGCATATGTATTCATTGGTGGGGGCCTGCGCATGTGTGTGTGCGCGTGTTTATGGCGTGGCATATATGTGTGTTTGTGTATTTGTACGTACATACGTAATCAACAATAGCGCGGCTACGGGATGGCGACAGTCTTCGTGTTGTGTTCCCCCACTTCACGTCACCTGTTGTTGTTGTTGTTGTTGGGGGATACGTTTTTGCTTGATTTGATCATTTCTCAGCAGCAACGGCAGCGTCAGCCGACCCTGTGCTTACTTTTGATTGACAATTGCAACAGTGTGCGAGAGTGCGAGCATGCGAATACTGCGGTATGCGACGTTGACGTTTTGCTGTCGGCTCCTTCTTCCTCTGCCTTTCCCTGGCGCGTTCAATTATTTGATTATTGTACGATTTTTTTTGCTCATTTCTACTCGTGTCGCTGCTTTTGCTGCTGCTGCGCTCCTCTGCTCCGCTGTGCGCTGCCTGTCTTTGGGCTTTCGAGTATTTCTATATTGTGTGTGTGTGCTTTTGTTTTCGCGCTGCTCTTTCGCCAGTTAGTCGCGCCGCGTCGCTTCTTCGTTTTCTTTTGCACAGTCTCGCACACACTGATTTGTCTGGTTTTTGTTGTTGTTATTGCTGCTGCTGCCGCTGTTGCTTTTGCCACTTGGGCACTGGTCTTTGAATGAATTTTTCAGCTTGCCTCGTCTAGTTGTCTTTAACTGTTTCATGCTCGCTGGTCGCTCGTTCGTTGTCGCGAGCGCCTTGTCGATGAATACTTATATTTTTTTTTGTTGTATTGTCATCATATTTTCGGTTTTTATTCTGAATTGTTTGGCACTGTCCACCGATATTGTTGCGGTATATCGATAACTGTTAATATCGATTCCAGTTACTATTGATATTCGCAGTGAGCAATTGAGTCACAGGTACGACGAGTTTTTCATATTGCACTATTCATATTCAATGCAAATTACTTGTGCAAGTGAGTGTGTATAATGTGTAATTGTGTTTGTGTCTGTGCGTGTTGCGCTCATCGTTGTACTTTTGCTATTTAGTTCGTCATTTCCTTGCCCATTTATTTTTTGATCAGACTTTTTGTCTTCATTGGAATTTCGTGTCATTTCCGCGAATTTGTAGCGCGCTTTACCGATTCGAACGGAATATTTAAATGCTTGAGTGAATAATACGTTTGCGCTAATAAATTAACAATTGCTAAATGGTTGAAAGCCAAGCTTAAGCTGCTTGCAGCTGCAAATGACGTACAAGCCTGACCTGACAGACAGTGGCGCCGTTTTTTTTTTTGCCTACCTTGTGCTTATTACACACATTCGCATGTGGGTGGTGTATGCATGTAACATGCATATATGGATGCATACGTTTTTGTGTGTTTGCTTTGTGAGTGGGGCACGCGTGAGTAAGTGAGAGAGAGGCCGTCAATCAGGCGTGCACAGAGCTATCGTGTGACGTAGGCTGCTCAATTTCACATCAGCCTATCATCACAGAGTGTGACCAGATGACTTGATAATCAGTTAGTTATTTGCAAATTGCACTTTGCACAGAGAGCGTGTTAGTAAGAGCAAGAAAGATAGAGAGAGGGTGAGAGGAACTAAAGGGAAGCAAATACGAGAGACAATGACAACTGAACATGCAATTGTAATTCTTAAATACATATATGTATACTTTGTAATTGTTATATTTACTCGCTATGTGCGTACTACGACAGCTCGTTTATAGTACAAATTACAGTGTGCATCTAACCTGGGCCAGCTTAAACTTTGAAACTGAATTCCTAATAATAAAAACCGACAGCGTCTCGTTAAACAAAGTCAAAGTCGTGATAACAAAGTCATTTAAATATTTGTTTTAGCATTTTTATTTATTTTTGTTCTAAAAAAACTATAAGCTTTGTGTTGTTTCTCAGTTGTGAGTTCTTCTGCTGATGATTACACTTATCGCTTATACTTATATGGAAAGCAACCAGTCATAAATATTAAACATTCAATTAGGTTGTTTTTATTAAGAAATTTATTTCTGATAACGGAACTATAGCATATCATTAAAAAGCACAGTGACAACAAAAAGCAAAGCTACAAATATTTAACAAAAATTATATGTCAAATATAAATACCATTTAAGTGCCCAATGAATGTATAAAATATTTATAAATATTTTGATCATTTGTCTTGATGACATAAGCGTGAGTGTATAGATACTTTATGGCATTACTGTAGCATGATGAACCAGAAACAGAACCAGCTTGAAATGTGACAAAGTTCGTGTATGTGTGTGTGTGAATGTGAGATGTGTGTGCATGTAGAATTAGTAAACAACCTGCACATGGTACGAGTCTGACTCGGAGAGAAATTCCATAGAATCGAGAATCGAGGGTCTCAGTTGTAGGAAATTCCATTTGGCGCCTTGTAAATTGACCCATTGACACGAATTGAACGTCTATTTATAATGCAATTGCTTAGAGTACTTCCCCTTTTCCCTTCCCGAGTGTCACCTTTTTACACAGAAGTTGCTCTTATGTAATTGATGCTTAATCAGTGAGGAAACCAGCCTTAAACGACGTTCCCTAATCTCTGTCGTATGACAGTTGAAAAAAAAACGTTTAATGACTGGCGACAGCTGACGTCAAACAGGTGCATAGACAGGTGAAAATGAGAAGTGAGAGGAGAGAAGTGGAGGGGAAACTCAGTTTACAATTGCCCACTTATCGGGTAAAGCTCTATTTAAGTCTGATTGTGTGAGTAATACGAACTCAGGTAGACCCAACGAGTTCCACAAATAACTGATAACAACCAGCTCTGACATTATCAATGGAATTTTTGGACAACTTTTTTCTTTTTTTTGAGTTTCTTCTGAATTTCACATTTATTATTTGTTATATTTTTATTATTTTGCGATCGCACGTTATTTAAAGCTTTATAAATTGCTGATAAAGACATAAGTAAATACAAGTTTATAGCAATATGTTAGTATATGTCTAACGAAGCATGCTAAACAGATACTGTACACAGTCTGTGGCAAAAGTCAATTAACGCGCGAGTCGAGTTTAATTTTTCATCCTCTTAATATATGTGCTATTTGTGCTCGACTCTCGTTCACTGGGATTTACTAATCAGTGTCATACATACACGCACACATGGATACCCTCTATATATACAGGGTATATATAGCTGATAAGGCAGCTCAACAGAAATAACTACATATAATCAGCGCACTTCACTTTTTCTTTATATTTATCTTTTATTTTGTTTTAGGATGAGTTTCGTTTGGTTTCGTTTTCAGTTTGGGCTTTTTGGTGCGAATGCGAAATAGAAAGTTGATAAAGCAAAACAAAAACAAATGTTTGTTGATAGCGAAATTATTCAAATATTTGCGACAAACATTTCACCTTATGCAGGAATTTCCCATCCATTAAATATTTTATATAGTATATTTGTGAGCAATTAGTATGAGCCTAGCCGCATTATCAGCTGTACGTTCTGGCTCTGATAAGATTGAGAGCCCAATTAGCTGCGATAGTTGGCTCTGATGAAATGGCCATATGAAAGCCAACCACAACAACAACAGCTGCCAGGCAGTTTAATAATTTACAGAGAGTGAGAGAGTGGGGAATCTTGATACTAGACAAAATTCCAATTTGAAATGCAAATAAATATTTAATGTTGGCAAAGGAAAGTTGAGGACAGTTGGCCCTGGCAAGTGTTGCTGCCTCCTCGCAAGTCTATTATTTATTAGGCATGGAAATTGTGGAAAATTACCAAAGAACTTCAAACAAAAGTGCTTTAATATGACAGCATTTTATTGTAAATTCTCTAAGAAATATTTAGTTAACTTCAAGTTAAAGTTAAAATACAAAAATAATTAATCCCCAATAATTTAAATTAAAATATAAAACTTTATTTAGCTGGACAAAGTTAAGAATTAATACAATTTAAATAAAGACAGTTTACAATTAAAACCCGAAAAATAACATAATAATTCAAAAGTCTATGGGGTTCTAAAAATATTAATCTAATTTAGAAAAGAATTTAGAAATAAGATTTAAACTAAACAAGGTTAAGAATAAATTAGCATTACACACAAATTTAAATTGCAATATTGAATAGATAGTTCAGAAATTAAAACATATTTTTAAATTTTTAAAAATTTTTGAAAAATAGTTATTAAAATGTATATAAACTTTTATATTATAATTTATATTTAATAAACTGTTTTCCATTTATTTTTTTACAGATGAGCCCGTGTCAAACACATCGCAGGCGAGTAAAGTTGATGATACTATGGAAAATGCAACAACCAACACAGCGAAGCATTATAAAACAGCAGCAACAAACAGTAAACAATACAAGAACAACAACAAAGTGAGCAGCACGCGACGTGCAACAGCAACAGCAGCAGCGGCAGCCGCAACAGCAGCAGCAGCAGCAACAACAAAAACAGCAACTAAGAAGCAAACATATCGCAACAGCAACGAAATTGCAGCAACAGCAGCACCGAAAACAAACAACAACAAAGTCAACAATAAAGCAACAACAGCAGCAACAAAAACAGCAGCAGCAGCAGCAGCTACAACAATTGTAACAACAGCAGCGACAACAACAGCAACAGCAACCAGTACAAGCACTCAAGAGTTGCCAGCTCAAATTACCGAGAGCAACAACATCAGTAACAACAACAACAACAACAAAAACAACAACCACCACAGTGATAATAGTATTAGTGAGAATAATTATGAATTTAAGGCTAGAGATAAAGCGAACCTAAGTGATAGCAAAATGACGCTACAGCATGTGGCAAGCAACGCATCGGGCCACAATGTTGCCACAACAACTACAACGAATCATGTGGTGACGGCAACAGTCAGCGATGAAGTAACCACAGCGGCAACAATTGTCGATTGGGCAGCAAACACGACAACAACAAATTTGCGTTATTTGCACAAGAAATTCAAACGTTTGGCGAGCACCACCGAAGCCGATGCTGTTGATGTGGTGCGCACCACATCGTTGTCTTCAAATAGCTCCATATCGCCACCACCACCAACAGCAGCAGCAACAGTTGCAGCAACAGTTGCAGCATCAGTTGCTGCGACAGCACCAGCAACAACAGTGTTGCCACTGCAAATGCCATTGGCGTTGGCATTAGTCAATGGTCATGTGACAACGGCGACAAATGAATTCAGTGCCAATTTTCAAAATGAGGAGAGCAACAGCAACAACAACAACAGCAGCAGCAGCAACAGTAAAAATGTTGTTGTTGCGCCTAGAACACGCACACCGCTCAGCAATAACAACAGCAACAGTAACTATGCCAGCAATGCAACATTATCGCCAGCAACATTTGCACAGCATCAGCAATCGACGCAGCCAACAACAACAGCAGGAGCAACAACAACTGTAACTGCAACAGCAACAATGCAAATACAGCAGCAACAAGTAGCTGGAGCAACAATAACAGCAACATCAACACCTGCCGAGAAACCGGGACGTTATATATGCCCCTATTGCAATATGCCATGTGCCAAGCCATCGGTGTTGCAGAAACACATTCGTGCCCATACCAACGAACGTCCGTATCCCTGCGACACCTGCGGCATTGCCTTCAAAACGAAGAGCAATCTCTATAAACACTGCCGTTCCCGCTCCCATGTGTCGCGTATGCGAGGCATCGATGTCCCCGCCCATGAGGCCGATGGTCTCTCTGATCAGGACGGCGATGGCGAGCTCAGCAACAGCAGCTCCGAGCTCCTAAGTGTGGAAATTGTAGGTTTATAACATTTATAAGACTCTAGCTTACTAACAGCAACATCGTAAACTAACAGTTTGTTTAACAGCTTGGCTTTAACATTTCTTATAAATCTTTAATTAACTTCAAGCTTGTTTAAATTGGCTAAAGTGTATCAGAAAAATGTATGCATGAAATGTCTTAGATCATTGATTGACCTCTAAATTCACTCTACCTTTGTCTTCTACATTTTTAATTTTTAAATTTTTTGTAATTATTCAAACTCCCATAATTTTGTCAATACCTAACAGATTTTCATGAGGATTTTCAATTAATACTCTGTTTCCGCGCTAAATTAATTAAGCATCAGGTCTAAAATTGTTTGTATAATTTTTAATGCGCTGTTAGTTAAGAATGTCTGTTAACAGTAACATTATCAGCTTAACATTTCTACTGTTATCTACTAATATCTCTCCGTTTCTTTTTGCTCCTTTGCAGCTAAGTCGTGCGGAGTCGCCTTATGACGAGCCCATGGCCTCGCCAACGCCATCACCCTCCACATTGTCGGCGGCGAAGAGCGCGTACTTGCAACAGCCGCCGTTGCCGCAGCATATGCAACAGTTGCCGCTGGGTTCGCCGGCAGCAGGCACATTGCCGCCGCCAACAGCAGATACGTTGCACTCGGCAACGGCGCAGCATCGGCAATCGATTGATTACAAGCCATATAAGCCCAAGTTTCATAATGCAGCGCTTTATGCGCCTGGCAGCAGCAGCAAGGAGCAACAAGTTCAGCTGCAGATGCTGCAGCAGCAACAGCAGGCATTACAGCACCAACAGCAGCAGCAACAACAACAACAACAGCAGCAGCAGCAACAACAGCAACAAAAGTTGTCGTCACAGCAACCAACATTGGCACATCCAACACTCTCGCCGAGCACACAGTTGAAGCTCAACAATCACATCAACTCACATCAGATGCAACTGCAGCTGCAACATCAGCAGCAGCAGCAGCACCAACAGCAGCTACACGCACAGCAATCATTGCTGCTGGCGGCAGCTGCTAATCCTGCGGCATTAACAGGATTGCCCCCACCACCGACGATGCCCACAAGTGTCTACTATTTGGGGCAGCCGCAGTATTTTAATCCAGCTGCCGCAGCGATGCATCAACAAGCGTTCGCCTTTCAGCAAATGCAAATCCAGCAACACTTCCAGCTGCAGCAGCAGCAACACCAACAACAGCAGCAACACCAGCAGCAACAGCAACACCAGCAGCAACAGCAACATTCGCCGCTGTTGAAGGCGCCTACGCATCCAGCGCAACCACAGCCACAACCACTGCAACCACAGCCATTGGCACAACCACAGCAGGTAAGTTTAATTGTGCCGAGTAAATAAGTAATTTATTTTGTTTATTTAAATTAAAATAAAAATTGAATTCACTTACAAAAATAAAAAAAATAAAAAAATATCTATAAATTATATGCATACTATATAAATTTAAATTTATGAATACTACATATAATTTGTCTAAAAATAACTTTTATTTTCAATGTCAATACATAAGTAAATGCATAATTTTATAATTTTAAATAAATATTAGAGTAATTCAATAATATTTTGTTAAATTTATAAATGTAATCATTTTTTTGTATTTATTCAAAGTAAAAATATCCGTCTGTATGAAAGAACAGATCTCAGAAATAGTAAGAGCTAGAAGCACCAAATTTGGTAGGCAAGTCAACTTTAATTCTAATTTCATCCGCCACAAGAGAACACAAAATTACTTTATATATATATTATGAACGTCAGAGCAAATGCATATTAGGTTATCTAACAGCCTATACGCAGGGTATCTCGTAGTCGAGCACACTTGAGCACACGTTCTTACAAACTCTGCTAACCAACTCGACGTATACTTGATTTTCAGCTGGTGCGTTCAAACAGTCAACAGTCGTCGATAACAGCAACGACAGCCGCCGTGTTGCCAGCCCCTGCCACGCCCACAACGCCCAATTTGAGCAGCCAATTTGCCAGTGCCAGCGGTGGCATGCAAGTGGTAAGTAGAGAAAGTGACTATTTAAAAGACAGATTCAAATAACAATAATTTTCATTTTAATCCCCGACAGAATGTGGAGAAGGTGCAGGAGCACATCTCGAAATTGATCTCACAGAACGAGGCCATAGTGGAGAACAAGGAGATATTGTTGCAGAAAAAGTATCCCAAGCAGTTGAATCGTTCGCGCAGCTTTAACAATGCCAACAATAGCAGCAGCAGCAACATTAACAACAACAACGGCAGCAACATCAACAACAATATCAACAACAACAGCAACAACTCTCAACAGCTGGGCGAGACCAAAGTGAATCTGGCCCAGGCCATAGTTCAAAAGCAGCAGCAGCAACAGCTGCAACAACAGCAGCAGCAGCAACAACAGTTGCTGCAGCAACAGCAATACCAAATGTACTTGCAGCAGCAGCAGCAACTGGAGCCCGTTGTTAATGGTTTGCTCAAACGCAGCAACTCCAATTATGTGGGCATTAAAGGCGCTGCCACGCCCTTGCCAACGCCCCCTGCCAAGCTGCAACAGTTGCCGCCGCCGCCATCGCCGTTGCCGCTGCAAACGTTGCAATATCGCCAGGATCCGGCAACGCCAGTGCCCAAGTTGGTGGAACAACAGCAGCAGCAACAAACGACAACAAATCATGTGCAGCCACTGAACTTATCCGCGAAACCAAAGCAGCCACAAAGAGTGACGGCAACAACAGCAGCAGCAACTGTTGCTGCCACGCCAGCAACAAAGAGCACAACAACATCCATGCAACAGCCAAACAATTCAATTATTAAGAATCTATTGCTGAATGCCCGGGGATTGGCCGTGCCCATTGGCGAGGGCGACGATGCCGTCTATTCGTGTCCCATTTGTGCCAATGAATTTCGCAGTGCGGATGAACTGAAGCTGCACAACAGCACCTACTGCCAGGACGCGAGCAGCAGTGCCCCAATGAGTCCCGCCTCCTCGCCGAGCAGCAAATACTTTCGCTCCAATTCCATGTCGTTCAGTTTGCCCGAACTCAAGTCGCACATGGCCAACTCGAAGAACCCATTGTCGCTGGCCAAGTTGGCCTGGTCGCAGCTGAAAACGAAACCGAGTAGTCTAGTGTTGAGTCGTTTGAGTGCGGCACAGTCGCCAGCACGCACCTCCACAGTCACCTCAACCAGCAACAGTAGCAGCATCAACAGCAGCAACAGCAACAGCCTAAACAACAGCAACAACAACAGCAACAACAACAGCAGCAACAACAGCAGCAGCAACAGCATCAGCAACAACTTGCCTCTTGTCACGCCTGCAACAGTGCCGCCCAGCATTGATGCTAGCAATGCGGCACTGCGCTTTGTGGATGCTCCCCTGCCCTCGCCTGGTCCACTTCTGGGCAAAACGCCGCTGGTGGATTATGCGGCGCCGCGCAAGACGCAGGACAATCAAGTGGTCATAACCAAAATGCACGAGGATCGACTGGAGAATATAATCATAGAAGCACCAGCCAAGCGTGTTAAATTGAGCAACGACAGCGGGAGTTGCAGTGGCAGCTCGACTAGCTCAGCTTTTGCTTTGCCCGCATCGGTGCAGTTGCTCTTCAATCCGGAGCAGCTGCCGCCGACGACGCCCAGCAATTACAGCGCCAAACAGGAGCGACTGCATCGCTTTACCTCCTCCGGCGGCAGCATGATACCCATTTCCGAGTGCCCCGAACTCAACAAGAGTCCCAAAATGATACGCACTCCGTTGCTGTCCGGCGGCAGCTTTCAGGAGATGTCGCCACGTCCGAACGATGCCAAGGAGCGTAAATTATCGACGACAAATAATGGTTTCCTGTCCACCAACGCGTCCACGACGCCACAACACTTTCAATTTCCGCCCATCAATTCGATAACTGCCTTTAATCCATTGACATTGCCTCCAATGGGCAACAATAACGTTGGCGAGGTAAGCAAGTCAATACCCTATGTGCCGGGCATACCGGGACCGGGTAGCTTGTCACTGTTGCCACCGCCACCGCAGCAACTGCAGCTGCCGGCAACCCGTGGTCGCAGTCCCAATCGCAAGCAGCCGAGTCCCAATCTCTTATTGGAAGCGGCGCCGCTGAAGGCGTTGTCACCATTTGGTGGCGTACAGAATCTGCCCAGCGAATTTAGTCGACAGCCGCCGACGCCGGCGCAAAGGAATGCGCTGCAATGGAGCAGCAGCAAACAGGCAGGAGGATTGGCAACAGGAGCAGCAACAACAGCTACCACAACTGGCCTGGAATTGAACAAGAAGCAGCCCTTCAATTTTCTGCGCATGGCCGACAATGTCAAGAGCTGCTCCAGCTCAGAGCCGTCGCAGCCCGAGGTGCGGCACTTTAATTTCGATAATGTGCACAAAACGCAGGAGGCGCTGGCGCCGCTGCACGTGGAGACGCCGGAGGAGGCCAGCTCCTCCAGCAGCACAACAGCCAGTGGAACAAGCATAACAACAACAACAACTCCAACCAGTGCCAAATCGAAATTCCTGCGTCCCAGCAGTTTGCCCCTTAAGCCGGGCACCTTTACGCCGAAACGTCATCATGGAATCACGCCGACGGCAAACACATTGCCATTGATCTCACCAGAGACGCCGCGTCCATCCAAGTCATGTGTACAATTGTATTTGAATGGTCATGCCTACACCTATCTGGGTCTCAAGTGCAGCACCAAGATGTTCTACTGTACGGTGAACTGTCCGCAGCCATCGTATGTCGCTGGCATGCACAAGCTGTCCATGTACAGTGTGTGGCAGGTGTGCGAGGAGAATCAACCGCATCCGTTGGGCTTGAAGCCCAAACAGGTGATGGCCTTGTATGATTCCCGGCAAAAGATGCTGGGCAGCGGCTCCTTTATGGCCATGGCCGGTCAAGGCAAGATGTCCTACGCGGTGGTCAGTTCACAGCAAATTGTGAGCACCTGTTCCACCATAGTCAATGGACAGAACAAGTTCTATCAGCATCAGTTGAAGCAACCGCCGCCGCCGGCAGCAACAATTGCCACCTTGAGTGAGGCGAATGTGGCAGCCAAGGCGGCCAATGATGAGGCGGCGGCAGCCAAGAAATTGGAGTCGGGACAGCTGCTGGTCGGTGGCTATGAGTCGCACGAGGATTACACCTATATACGGGGACGTGGACGTGGTCGTTATGTGTGCTCCGAGTGCGGCATTCGCTGCAAGAAGCCATCGATGCTCAAGAAGCACATTCGGACGCACACGGATGTGCGTCCCTTTACCTGCAGTCACTGCAACTTCAGGTACGTCGACTACTACAATCCCTGCCATTCCATTCTAATTCTCTGTCCACTTACAGCTTCAAAACCAAGGGCAATCTCACCAAGCACATGCAATCGAAGACGCACTTCAAGAAGTGCATCGAGCTGGGCATCAATCCCGGTCCCATGCCGGCAGATGGCGAATTCCTCGATGTCGATGTGGAATTCGATCAGCAATCGTCGACTTCCGCCGGCGGACGCACTTCCTCCATGGCGGGCGAGTCCGATTCCGATGACTACAGCGACAATGAGTCCGAGAGCAGCGGTAAGTTCATGATTTTTACAGAGGCAATTTTGCAGTTTTTAGCTTAGATTTTCAAGAAAAAAATAGCGGAAACTTGCTTAAAAGTACTTTTATACCCTAATTTTATTACCTGGAGTCGATTTAAAGAATATATTTAAGTTTTTAAATTTTTGAAAATTTTTGAAAAATCTAAAGGGGTAACTATGTAAAAATCGACAATTTTCGAAAAAAAAATGTTTGTCTCAGAATCAAAAAATTTGAATGCAAACTAAAAGTAGGGTTAATATAATGAAAAATATGACATTTCTCATGGAAATCGGATGAGTTTTATTAATGTTGTGCTCTTTGAAAGTCCAAAAAGTCAATATTTCTCATATATAGATAATTTTCAATAATTGACACTTTTTTATTGTTTGAGCTATCGCAACCAATTTTACTATTGACAGAATCGCACTTGTTCCTATTTAACAGTTTTCTAGTTTTGGGTTCCTAAATTCGTAGTATTAATTTATCAAGATAATTATATAAAAAATCGATAATAATAACGATTTTAATGCTAATTGAAATTGTTTTTTATTTTGCAGACACGGATGAGTCCAAGTCGCGCCTGAAGGAGCACGAGGCGGCACGTGGCCTGTTGTCGTTATCCATGACGCCGCCGATACCGCAGAGTGTCTCTCCGTTTCCCGCCCAGCTGCAGGAGACTCCGCTGCCGGCGGCTAGTCCGGCGAACAGCATTGGTTCCTCCGCGGGCAGCAGCAGTGCAGCGGGCAGTTCCCAGCCGAAGCGTCTGGTCTGTTCATTTACATCGCCGAAGCCGCCATTTGATTACCAGAAGCAGGAGCAGTATTACTCCAATCCGGAGGAATCGAAGCCCAAGCGTGGCGTGCCCAGCGATGAGAGCAGTGCTCCCATGGATCTGACCAAGCCACGCTCCACATCCGCTCAGTTACCCATTGATACTTTGCCGATGGAACAGCTGCTGCCCAAATCCCAGGCACAGCAGATGCGCGATGTCATCTTTGGCACTGGGAACAATGAATCTGGCTTTATGAAGACACTCATTTCGGTGTCCGACAAGGTGCGCATCTCAGCCGAAATGGAGGAGCAGGCGAAACGGGAAACCGAAGGCGATGATGTCCTGCTGCAGACTTACATCAAGGAGCAGGCACTGCAATATGCCAAAATGAAGCAGAGTCAGTTTAGTCGCAGCTATATGGTCACCAGCACCTGTACCAGCAGCAGCTCGGCAGGCACATCAATTGTCAGCAGCAGTCTCCATGTGCTGAACAAACCGCCAATGATAATTACAGAGCTGCCCAGCATTGAGGTGCATGAGGTGAAGACACCGGAGCCGGTTGTGGACGAGACGCCAGCTGCAGTTGAGGTAATGGAGGAAGAAGCAGTAACGGGATCAGGAGCAGGATCAGTTATAGCAGTGGAGCAGGAGGTAAAGACAACACCAGTTGCTGTCAGCGTTGCCGTTCCCATTCCAGTTACCATCACGGAGCAGCTGCCTCACAATGCCAATTTACCTGCTGCAGTGCAGCAACCAGATGCCACCGATTTCAGTGGCGTCTTGAGCAGCAGTAACAACAACAACAACTCTGCTGCAGTAACAACAACAACGACAACAACAACTTCTGCCACTCCTCGCACTGTTATCGTTGGCGAGGAAGGCAACTTCAAGACAACTGCCACGACAAGTGTCGCCTCCTCCGAGGTGCCCACTCCCGTGTCCGTTGCCTCCACGTTTCCCGCCGGTCGCGTTGTGCCGCCACCGCCGCCGCCAATTGCCAGCGATGCGCGTCCGACGTGCAGCATCTGCAACAAGACCTTCCAGCGGCAACATCAACTGACGCTCCACATGAACATCCACTACATGGAGCGCAAGTTCAAGTGCGAGCCGTGCAGCATCTCGTTTCGAACGCAGGGACATCTCCAGAAGCACGAACGCTCCGAGGCGCACAAGAATAAGGTGATGATGACATCAACATTTGGTGTGCCAACGACATCGAATCCACGTCCCTTCGAGTGCACCGACTGCAAGATTGCCTTTCGCATCCATGGCCATTTGGCGAAGCATTTGCGCTCCAAGACGCATGTCCAGAAGCTGGAGTGTCTGCAGAAGCTGCCATTTGGCACCTATGCGGAGATTGAACGCGCCGGGATTAGTCTGACTGAGATCGATACCAGTGACTGTGAGAATTCGCTGATATCCCTCAAGTTACTCGCCCAGAAGCTGCTCGAGAAGGATCCCAATAAGCTGAGTGGTTATACCACGCCGTCGGGCATGTTGCAGCTGGGCTCTGATGCCCCGGCAGCTGGGCAGGACAGCGCCTCCGAGGATGGCTTCAGCGCAGCGAACAGTGCAGCGGCCTCGGCTATTGCCTCGCTGGATAACGACAGTGCGGGCAACACGCCACAACGTGCCAGCTCCATGTCCGAGGATGAAACTCTGGCCAATGGCCTCAGTCATAGTCACAGTCACAGTCACAGCCTGAAGCGTCGTCTGCCGGGCAGCAGCTTCAGCAGCAACGGCGACGAGAGCGACAATCCCCTGGAGGGCAGCGAGAAGCGGGCGAGAAGCAACACCAATGAGCAACTTGCTCTGCCAGTCGCGGCCGTGGCGGCGGCGGCATCGACGGCAACAGCGAGCAACTGACAGTACATGTACATGCTGCAGCCCACCTGAGTGTGGTCGTATCCAAACTATCAAAACTATGCCTGGCCAACAAACCAAGCAGAAGAACAGCAACATTACAGAGCTGGATCAGGAACTGGAACTGGAGGCGGCAATGACCAAAACATCAACGAGCGCATATCAAATGTCTAAGCATATCGCATTTGGGCACACAACACACTACACACACACACACACACACACAGAAAGAGACAGAGGGTCAAGGATCAAGGATCAAAGACACATGCTTAAAGTATCTAAATGAATTTATTTGTTTGCAAATAAATCTCTAACTTTGAGCAAGTGTCACTGATATGTATTGAAATATATATGTGTGTGTGTGTGTAGACAAGTCAAGCATATGTACGTTCTACATATATATATAATTACTATATATTACCATATATATATAAAGCAAACTACAATTTGCAACCTAAGTATTTAGTTTAGTTATTGTCAACTCACAACTATAAAACAAAAGTTGTTCAACTCTTATATATATACATATATATATACACATCTGTACAGCAGGTACCATGTACGCTAGCCCTAATTATAAGTCAACTATATAATATACAAGCACACACAAAAATATATATTTAAATATAAAACATATTTAATTTCTTTTTCGAAATGCTAAAAATTATAAAAACAAAACAAAACAAAAAAAACTCCTGAAGTGCTGTGAGTCGTGTAACAAAAAAAATATATATTATTTTTGTGTGTATATAACCAATTAGTGTATATTTAAGGCCTAGCCCACCACTTTCCCAGCTCAGCCACGCCCCCTTGTCGACCCTGGCCAGCCCTAACATTTTCCAAGCTAATCACGTAGTTCTTCCTAATTTTTTGAAGTTTGTTATGCCCATCAGTGGAGTTATGAAAACCTTATTATCATTATGTTTATGTTAAACCTCTTTTTATTTTTTAAAATTAATTTAGCTAAAGAAAAAAACAACGAGACCACGAGACTCTTTTTCAATTGTTTATTTCAATTAATTAATTATTTAATTAGCGAAGGCAAATTGAAAATCAAATAAAACTTAAAAAAAATTATTATATTATAAACTAATTATATATATACATATATATATATAAATAAAAAGATTATGTTGTCATATATACATTAAGTTATGTAGGCTAGCTAAACAACAACCACACACATAAAGTTTATAGAAATTAATGAAAATTATTGTACAAAATGGCTACAAGTATAGCAAAAATATATATATTTATATATTATGCATGTATATGTATGTTAAACAGACACAAACAACAACAACAAATGAAGTGATTTATTACATTATTGTAAAATATATCAAAAACTGAACATGAAAACTTTACAAACAACCACAAAAAAAAAAAGATGACACAAAAAATAAAAAAATCAATGTGAAAAATTACATTTGAATAGTTTGTTTTGATTTATTCTCAAAAGCGCTTTTGAAAGTACATGTATTCCTGCAAAATTTGAAAAGATAATTATATTTAGTTGACTGATAAATCCAGCGTGTATTACCAGCAAGAAGGCTGAGCCTAAAATCAGAGAACGTTCCTTGGCCGTAAGCTTGACATCGCTAAAGTAAATGTTTGTGGTATACTGGGATTTGCTGGCCAACCATTTGTGATCTATGGAGGCGCGCAGATCACCTCCCGAGTGGATCTGTAGAAGAAAGGCGATTATGCGATTAGTTACATGTAAAGTTGAGGAGTTGATTAAAAGTTTGAAACTTAATTTTTCGAAAAAGTTTAAGATGCCCCTTAAGGATTGATATCTTAAGGCAAAAATGATATAAATAATATAAGAATTCGGAATGAGTTTTGAAGCCAAATGATCAAAATGATATTCTACTTCACAATCTCTTCAGTTTTGGCAAAGTTATACAAGTTTGAAGTTTGCTTGATTTTCGACTATCAACTATTTTGAACATTTGATTTTAAACTCGATTCACTTATTCCTACTGACCTTAAAGTAACACTCCTTGGGCAGACAATAGCAACAGAAGCCCGAGTTCGATGGTCCCTCAACACAGAAAACGGGCTGATTGGTCATGCCATCTTCGATATAGAACTCGGGCTGGGTAAATGTCGGTGACTGCACGACACGGCCCAGAACATTGCCGGGTGGTATCCAAATCTCCAGATTCTTGGGCTGACAACAGATAGCGCCAAGTGCCAGCTTCTTGCGAAATACCAATGCCTCCTGATGTGTCTTGTCCAGCAGATGCATCTGAAATGGTCGACCGGCGCCCCAAATCATGCGATTGTTCTCTGAGGAGCTCTCAGAGGCGGCAAAGATGGCATCGCCAAGTGGCGAACGCACCACATAACGATTCTCCGAAGAGACCGCTGTGAGAGCTGCAACAAATAAAGTGCAATTGGATCAACGGTCCATTTATCAGATAAAATCAACTTGCCACTTACAATCGTTCAACTCGAATGTTTGCTCAATGTGCACGGAGGGCAAATCCGCAAGGCAATCGTAACCAGCCAAGGGTATAAACGTACGACTGCCAGCCACTGTAGATATGGGCAATGGAATTCTTGGTGCCTCTAAAAATTAAATACATACAAATTTAGTTGTTGTTTTTATCAATAAGTTGGATTCATATTACCTGACGTTGGACGCGGCTGTGAAGTTATGCAGATTTGAGAGTCATAAACTGCAACAAAAAAAAAAAAATAGAGGTTTATAAACAGTAACAAGATAGATAACTAATCTTGGACAATACGTTCTTATATATCGATCACTTGGCCAAATCGACTCTAAACAAAGGCACTTGATATGGCGTCGGTGAAAATGGCCATAAAACCACAACAGAACAACGACTGATAAGATACGGATAGGGACAATTTGTACCTGGTTTGAGTTTGTTGTTGTGTGACACATTCAACACACTACCAATTAATCCAAATGTAGCATTTACAGAACACCTACACCAATAGAATATTTATCAGCTACTACAAACTTTAGCCATTTTAATATGATTCACGCAAACATTATTCAAAATACGTTAAAAATGTGAAAATAAAATACCTCTGGGTTCTGTTGAACTTGATGTTTGGGCCACTCGTATTTCGCTATCGTATTGCAAAGTGCGCACTGCATCATTTTGCAGCATTTTGAATAAATCTAATTTGATTTAGAAGCACAGTTTAAAAAGCTTGCAATAAAAACCGAACAACGGTCAAAACTGACTGTGTGACCAGATCACGTAAGTCTACAAATCCATAATATGTTACATTATGTTGATCCATTCTGCCTTAACAGTTTATAATTTAATAATGCTAGTTAACATTTTAATTTCAAGAAATTAATAAAAATTCTAATGAATTACATAAATTTATTAATAAATTAAATGTAAAATAAAAAGACATCAAACTGAAAAGAGTCTTCTTCAAACCTAGATTGCCACACATTCTAAAACTATCGACTATTTTCATTGGGAACCAAGGCTGCCACACGTTTCATAGTTGTCAGTTACTGCTACCCTCGTGTGTGTGTGTTGATGTTGCGATTATTAAAAAAGAGACCACAACACCACCAAAGAAAGCACAGCTGAAACTAAAAAGGTGTTAATAAAACAAATTATTTGGTGTAAGCCAGACTGTTTGTGCATAGAAACTTGCTGAATGAAGTGGAAACATGTAATGGGTAAGTTTAAATGGGGTTTATTAATTAGGTGCAGTAACTAAAACAGCAGTTTTTAAATGAGCACCTTGCAAACAAAAACAACAAGCAGGTGGCTGCACTCAGAGTGTAAATTCCACGCACAGAGAAAACGAGTAAAGTAAGAGAGTAAAAGAGCAATTTAGTAAATAGCTTTGTCAAAAGTTATAATTGTTTTGTTGTTTTTAAGTGGCAAATATTAAAAGCTTTCAAGAAGAAGAATCGCTGTTATGGTTTCTAAGCTCAAAGTTAATAACAATGAATTTGTTTGCGGCTTGTTGTTGCTGTGGGCGGGCTTGCTATCGCGATTGTGATTGTAAATAGGGTGGGCGAGGGGTGTTTAAGCATTGCGCAGACGCTGGAGCGGCATAAACAAATGCCATCACCTTTAGACTCCGTTTACGCTCCTGAAGCAGCACGTAGAGCGTAAAATAACGTCAGTTTACTTTTGGCTATCGCAATAGCCTGTCTGCCAACGCGGTCTATAGAATCGCGTAAAACATACAAAAAAAAAAAACAAGATAAGACAGCAAAATCAATAAACGTGCAATGAAAAAATCAACTTCCAACTTAGCGTAACTATAGATTAGATCAAGTTAATACTGAATTTCATGCTAAAAAAATTGAATAACCGTATCGAAATTAAAAAATCTAGAAACTTGAATATATTTTCTAACTTGCATTATTTACGCACCCCCAAAAACTGTTGGGGGGTTGTTGTTGCTCATAAGCTCATCGTGAGTACGCGATTGAAACAACAAAAACGAACGAACGAAAAGAAAGAAAAGAGCAAAAAAAATCCATGAATATAAAAGTGAAGTGCGCTGCTCATCAATACCGTTACTGCAACCGTTGCGAAAAACCAGTAAAAATTTCATTTCAACGCAAGTAAAATACGTGACAGAGCGTGGGGTCATGTCTCTGGAGGATCCATTTTTTGTTGTTAAGGAGTATGCATTTTATTTTGCACTTGCACAGCGAACATACATTCTGATGCAACCCTCTCCGCCTCTCCACCCCCACCCCTTGCCATTTTTTTTGTATCTTTGCAGTGAAGTCTTCAAAGCGCTGAACAAAACACGCGGACTCTATCTGCGTTGGCGTGAATTGGGTGAAAACGGCGGCGCCGAGGTTGAATGGACCACATCGGAGCTGCGTAACTCGCTGCGCAGCATTGAATGGGACTTGGAGGATCTCGAGGACACTATTAATATCCTTTTTATATGCAAATCAGCTGAATAAGTTTTTTGTGCGAAAAATCAATTTGACACACATTTAAATGGGGTTTTCTTAACTTAAATATTTGTATATAGCACGCATTGTTGAGAAGAATCCAACGAAATTTCGTATAGATAACCGTGAACTATCCAGCCGGCGACACTTTATCGACAACACTCGCGATGAGGTCAAACAGATGAAGGATAAAATGAGCCTGAACCGGAACAGGGACAGAGACATAACCGCACATCAGCCACTGCTCGAGAACGAACGGAGTCACAACCTGAATCATAATCATAACCAAACCAACGAATATCATCCGCACAACGATCGCACGTATCTGGTCGACTGTCCCAATCCACAATCACAGTCCAGTGTGGCCAATACCATCGCTGGCACCATGTCCACAGCAGCAGCAGCAGCCGCGGCGGCAACGCGACACAGTGGAACCAAATATTCTAAGCTAGAGAATACCCTGGATATTGATAGTCCCAGTCATTATGGTGGCCATGGCAATAGCTTGGACAGTCCGGGACATCGATATGTGGGTGAAACGGTGTCCATACAACAGCGCATGATACAGGGACAGGATGAACAACTGGATATGATAAGTGATTCCATTGGCACTCTTAAGACTGTCTCGCGCCAAATTGGCGTCGAGTTGGATGAGCAGGCGGTCATGTTGGATGATTTTGGGAATGAGTTTGACACAACCGAGTCCAAACTAGATACAACAATGAAGAAAGTTGCCAAAGTTCTACACATGAATAATGGTTAGTTGCAGAGTTTACATAGTGTTTTTAGTCTTGTAATACCCATCAATCTTATCTACATATATGTTTATTTTCTACTTTCAGATAAGCGTCAATGGGCTGCGATTCTCATACTTTCTGTGCTGTTATTGTTTGTGATAATTTTGTTTATTATTTTGTAATTGAATTTGTTCGCTTTGCTGTATTTTACGAGTCACAATGGATATTGTAGTGTAAATTAATTAGATTTATTTTTTAAATAAGTATAATTGCAATTTTTAAAACAAATTTCGATATTTTATATTTATATTAATTAGCAGGCAACAAAATTCCTTAGCTGTATATACACGTTCAAACATTTACTATATAAAAAAAATACATACTTATAAACAAATCGAGTAAACGTATTTCCAAAGACAAAATCATGAGCAAGTTCCCGTAAAAGCTAACGAAACACTTGCTAAAAGAAAAATGGTACAATTTATATGTATGGAAAAGAATATTATCTGTATATCAAGAGAGTTATTTAAAAAACATGTATGCAGTTGAGTAAATAAATATATAAATCACTAAAAACAATATTAGCCTGTTAATTAATTCAAATTTATGATTGTTTTTTTCGGACACCAAAACTCTTACAGAACGTTTAACAAATTAAATAAGAATCTATTTTGAAAATGGCGCCATTAAAAACTAGCTGTAAAGAAGCATCGATACCTGTTGAAACATAGCTCTTTTTGGCACTGTTATGTTATGGCGCCAATCGATTTACAAGATTGTATAGTGTTCAATTTAGAAAAGTTTGTAACATTAAACGTTATTCCCATCACTGTATTGCATCACTAAGCAAATAACCTATTATTATTTGCTTAGTGATTGCATTCAAAATAATTTAATAGTAGCCCAAGTAACAGAATACTAAGAGAAATTGTTTGTGTTGGCTGTTAATAACATTTCATAAAAATGTTACGCTTTATTTTTGTTTTCTGTTAAGCTTCAGCAGATAATCAATTGATAAATAATAAAGAGATGACGAAGGGGGCAATTAGGATATTCTAATGACCATGCGCAGGGCATCGCGATTGATTTTCGCCTGCTTTAAAATGTGTCCCTCGACAAATATGTCCGACTCGTATTGCAAATAGTTGACGCACTTATCCACGTAGAGCAATGATTCTTCCAGCATTTCTTTGGGCGACAGACTTGTCTCTAAGGCTATGCGTCGTGTATGTTCGGCAATTGCCGAATGCAGTTCAAAGCAAAGTGTTCCAAGCATCCGCACTTCACCTACAAAGAAAGAAATAATTCTTTAGTCAACACTGCGTATACGTAATTTATTATTGTAACTTACAGGGTGCTACAATCTCATAAAGATTCACCAAATCTCTTGCGAATTTCAATTTAAGTTGCAGTTGCTCATCGGACAGTACCATTAGCTCCTTCTGATCCTTGGCAATGAGCTGAACCAGCAGAATTTTGACTTCGCTCATGTGATAATGCATCGGGGGCAGCCATTTCTCATAGTGTTTGAGGTATCTGCGGGAATAGGGATTAAGAAAGATATTAAGTAAACATTATCATCGTATATTTGTCACTCGCTGTTACATGTACAGAGCAGCTTGATGTAAATATACATACACTGTTAGCGAATATAACATAAACAGTAAAACAACATCAGTATAACATAGGTAGTAAAGAAGAATAAAGTGTTGTTTAATTCTCGAGAATAAAGTGATCGGACGTGTGCCGCAAATAATTAAAAAAGCATAACGAGTTTTATTTATAACTTAATCAAAGAGAAACTCACTTGAAACCATTTTCTGCCGTTTTCTCCATACTCTGAATATCCTTGCCCGCTCGCTCCAGAATGCCGTCCACATATTTCCTTTGCACCTGTTTCTGGCACTCGGAGCAGCTGTAACAATGATATTTATTATTTGAAAAGATAGTTATATTTAAACACAAACCGCCAGCTGCCATTCATCCAGTCATCCGCTTTGCTTGGCAATAAAAGACCCGAACACTTGCGATCCTCACACTTGATGGCACTGTAGTTTGTGCCCAGTTCGGTGACATCCTGGCAACGTTCGCAGATGCACTTGAAGAGCTTTGTCTGCATCAAATGCCGCTGCCGATCCGCTGTGCCCCAAACGGCATCCGAGTAGCAAATGCTCAAATGTGAATTCTTTTTGATCTCCTTCGGTGCCCAGAGGACGCAGTGTCCGTGTTTGTTGAAACTCTTGGCCAAGTTGGGCACGCAGGAGTTTTCAGTGAACGAGGCCGTGTAGAAGACAGCCACATGTGATGGATCCGAAGTGGGCACCTCGTGTCCATTAATCTGCAGAGTGCCGACCGCGCGCATTATTTCCTCCTCACTAAATTTCTGCGTCCGAAAGAATCTTTGCAATGGAAACATCTTTGAGTCTAAGAAATGCAGTGTATAAATTCGAATTTACTTGGGTATAAACTGTCCAATGCTGGCCAAGTCCGCCTTCCATTGATTCGAGCCACGTCGCGTGTGTTCGAGAGATTCGAGTTGCTTGAACTTTTCCGCATTTGCGGCATTTGTTTCATTAATCAGCAAACATCGCACGGTGCTGACGCAGGTGTACAACGGATGCGGTCCATTGAATTCCTGAACATTCACTTTCTGGCCACGATCCTGTGTCAGCTGGCACTCCGCCTTGTGCTCCTCTAGCGCCTGGCACTCGGGACCACACAATGGCCATCCACACTTGTCGCAGCTGATGTGATCGTTGGGCTCGATGCAGTTCAGGCAGCCCATGCACACGGGTGCCGAGATTTGAGCCGGTCCACGCACCAGAGGCGCCTCCTTCAGCACAATCTCATAGGGCTTAATGTTGCGTGTGGCCACCAAGTGACGTCCCAGCAAATCGTTGTGCGCAATCTGCAAGCGGCGGCAGATTTTTTGAGGTTACATTTTACATATATGCACTTTTTGTTTAAGTAATATTTTAATAGGCAATAGGCACCTTAAATGGATAGCAGTTTGCCTTGTGCGTCTTCCAGTCCTTTTTCTGATGCTCAACCGAGCAGTAGGACACCTGATTGCAGTTGGAGCAATTGTTTTTTGTTGGAGCTTCACACACGGCACATGGACTCATCTCGAAGGTGTTTTTTTATTTCTCACAATATTAATATAAAAAACGCTTGAATTAACGATTTTCTATTAAATATACAGACACACAGTGCATGTGAATCCACACACGTTTCCTTTTCACTGAACTGACTAGACTAGAACAATTGGGATGTAGGGCAAGAGTTGTAGAGAGCATATAGAGAACGTAACGGAACAAGCTCTATAAATAGAACACACACAATTAATGTGGACCAATGCTGTGCTGTGCCTGTATGTTTTCTCTCGGCATCTCATTTATCCGTTCCACAAATATTAACAGCTGACGAAACTCGAATCTAAAGAGGAATTAAAATACTTCTTTCTTATAACTATTCTAATCTTGAAGTGATCACTGCAAATTAACAAATTCATAATCGCTGAATGCAACATCTATTTTCAAAACAAACTCTTACACCTTTCAAACGATCACTCTATACACAAGTAATTAATATAATAATGTAAATGTGTGAATTTTCTCAACCTTCTCTAGTTGTATTTGTTACTTAAGTTATTTATTTTTTTTATTTTGTGTTCGCTCCATTTGACAATTGGCTTCAACATTATGTACAATTTGTTTGCTGTTGAGTTGATTGGGTGTATAAAACGAATGCAAAATCACAAAGAACACTGAGCCATACATTCGCTTATTGTATATATGTATGTATAAGTTTCATTCATTCTCATCCATCGGGTACTGGGTACTAACTACAATTACTATTGGGGGGTTAGCAGCAATCCATACGCTTAAATTTATAAATACAATTTTTACATAGTTTTATATAGCCTCCACCCCATTAAACGTTGAGGTATTTAACTACAAACAATTATTTGTTATGTCTAAACTTTGATTTTGGCCTAAATTTCGGCGGCGATTGACTCTCACAAAATGCTATCCGTTTCGAACTGGTTGTCGATCATATATCAGTCTCGTCATTAGTTCCATTTGCCTCGCGCAGCGTTACAAATTTCTGCAGCTTAACGTTCTCCTTGTTGTTATTGCGCAGCTTATTCCTCTCCCGCTTCTTGTCGCGTGGTCCGTTGACTTGGAAATTGTCGCTTTGGAATGGTATGGTGTACTCTGTTTGAAATGCAGCTCCTCCAGTGCCTCCAGTTGCTGCTGTACCTGATCTTTGATCTTTATCATGACTCTCATTATGCTCGATATCAGATCTAGACTCCGATGCAGCGTCCGTATGTGGATTGTATTGTCCTGAAATATTTGTATATAAAACTAGTGAAACGGCATTTAATCTATTGTTACCTTTGGCACCAAACATCTCGGTATGCTGCTTCAGCGCATTGCGATTTCGGCCTCGTTTACGCATATTCATGCGCAACGCCGCCACTTTGATGGTCTTCCCGCTCGACTTTCCGCGCCTGGAGCTGGTGCTGTTGTTGCCGTTGGATTTAGCATCTGCTGGCACAGGCTCCGTTTTCATCACTGGCACTTCTGGTTCAACTGGCCGCGGTTCTGGACTTGGTGCCGGCGGTGGGGACAACGATGGCGATGCCAATGAGCTCTCAGTGTTGTGTCTGCTGCCCAAATTGCTTTCAGTATCCGAATGATTATTCATATAGATGGCAGCCAAGTCTTCATCCTCATCTTCTTCATCGTCCTGATCGATTATTTCAATCTCATCCGCGTCATCATCGGATAGCGCACTTCTGAGCATAATTTCGGGACCGCCGCCATAAATGCCATGTAAAAATCGCCACAAAAGCGCATTAAGCTGCGCATAGTCGGATCCCACGCGTACGCAGCTGATTGATGATCCATTATGGGCATTGGTATCTGCAATGCCATCGTTGTTGATGGGCCCCGGCTCCTTGTGGGTAATGCCACGCGAGAACTGCTGCCACGCGCGTAGCCAAGGCATAGCGATTGCATAGATGGCCGTCGAGTCCAGTTCATTCTGCAATCCATTGTATTTGGTAAACACGGCCAGCTCGTAAAGCTGACGACGGGAGAGCGCTTCGGCTGCTCGCTTACAAATCTCACATTCAAACATAATATTTACGGCCGGACCACCACCAAATCTGTTGTACAGATAGTCCCACAACGGCTGGGGAATGGGCACGGCAATTTGACTCATTAACGCTGCTTTGGAATGTAATATGCCGCCGTGTGGACAGAGCATTTCCTGGTTGTTTATCGGGCCCGGCTCCGAAAATGTGGCCAGCCGTGAGAGCCACTCACGTGTCACATAGAATTGTATGTCGCCTTCGTACAACGGATTCGCAGTGGACAAATTGATGGCCTCCTCGCGTAACATTTGCATTTGGGGATTGTGTTTTTGGTAGAATAGCACATAAGCCTGACAGTTTTGAACTATATCGGGCGACACCTCCGTCACGAATTGATCGTCAAACTCGTACCAACGTCCATTGAGAGCGTTACGAGCATAGCACGTATAGTGTCCGCCTCCGACAGTGCCATGATGGCAAATGACTGAGCATAGATTGTAGGTGGGCACATGTGATGTGCACTCCTTGTGTAAGTACGGCCGCATATCGAAGCCCTCAAGAGGAAAGTAAACATGCGAGGATATCTTCGAGCTGTAGGATAGATCGTGACGAAAGCGCTTGAGGTGTATGCATAGTACCTCCGGTAAGTTGAGTACACGCGAGAACTTGATGCCCGTGCGCAGTTTATTGCAACGTTCACAACTGAAGATGAAAGATGATCGCCATTAGATTGATTGTATATTTATTCAATATCAATAAGGAACGCTCACCTATACATATTGTCGCCTTTGAGCTCGTCGGCACTAAAGAAACTGGCCATGCAGTCGTAGAGCGTTACAGATGGACCAAATATCCAGGATCGCACCATGTTCCACATCCAGGATATCCAACCCTCGTTGCTGCGCGCCGATGCCAAATCAGCGGCATTTAGACTTTGTACACTCAGACTGTGTGTCTGATGTAGTACAGTAAGAAAGTCTCGGTTGGGTATGGGCAACGATAGATCCTGGAATGTTTCTTCTCTCGTCGAGACGCGATCACATGTCAGGCACTGCACGGAGGACAACAGTTTGCCGTCGAATACATCGCTGATGATTGAATGCGCTGCCTCCACTTGCTTTGATTCCTGAACTGTCTTCGGGCTTTGCTGTTGTGGACCAGATGCATCTGACATTTGATTGCTGCTGCTGTTGCGATGCGGCGATACAAAGTACTCGGTCTTCATCAGTATTTCCGATGAGCGATCAGAGATGCTGCTCTCACAAGTATCGTACTCGCTTTCCGATGCTGTCGGTGTGTTGCATGCATTTGGCATCTGCTCGTCATCACAATACTCGTCATCTGTTTCGTTCGCCTGTTGCTGGACCGGCTGTGCCGGCTGCTGCTGTAGAATCGGTGCGCCAATTTGCTCCGTTAGCTCCTCATGCAGTTGATCCATAAAGCAGCGGAGAAATTCCTGTGTATCATGCTGCTGATAGCCTCGGAACATTGGATGAACCGATCGAATGCCATACAAAATGCCCCGCGGTGCAAGATAATCTACAAAGATTAAAATAAGCAAATGACTTACACAGTTGGTACTTTAGAATATTTACCCTTTGGGTCGTCAACCTGCAACCAGATTTCCTGCATCAGGCGCTGATAGCTTTTGGCCAAACCAGCTGGCTTGGAGCGTGGAGTGCTTGCAATGTGCTCCACAATTTCACTGCAGTTGATAAAATAGTGCGTGACTGGCGACAGATTGCTCAAAGCCTGCAGAGCCGAGTTCATATAACACGTATTCGCAATATTTTGAAGACCCACGAGGCCCGTGCCGGAGCCCGTGGCATCATCCTCGAGACTGTCGTCGCGCTTGGAGAGTGAGTTTAGCGAGCAGCTAAAGAGCTTCTCTTTATCTTGGTATCTCATGTTGTTGCGCATGGAAAGGCTCTTGCCTGTCGCCTATCAACAATATTAGGTGCAAAGGTAATAAAAGTCGAGTCATGTAATAGAGTTCGTATTATAAGTGGGCTCACCTTTTGACCCAAGTCCAATTCTGTGCAGTGCTTATTTTCAATAGACGAGCATTTTTGTGGATTATTAAAACTCAAATTCATTATATGACTCGCCTTCGAATTATTTAGTTATTAGCTTTAATTGAAAATTTAGATTATGGCTCTATTTATTTTTTTTTTGTGGTGCTCTGAACACTACCCGAGCGTATATGACTAATGCATTGACCAGGTACGGTGCTGGAAGTGCAAAGCTTCCAGGGCATAGAGACTGACCGCTGGTTTCGTCCACGCGTTTATATTGGATAAACAAAACAACCGAGGCTTTTAAAAACTAAAAATAATTGTTTTTATGCCTTCAGACAGTTCTCTCTATTATAGTGATGAGCGATAACTACATACTGCTACTTGGTCACGAGATTATATGTGTCAGTAGCATTTTGAGGCGCTATTTCGATTGATCAACAGTACTCGTTAAGATATTCAAAAATCAAATCTAAACAACATTAATGGTAATTGCGCAAACGTTATTAACTTAATTTTTTACCAGCTGATTTTGTTAATAAAATGTTACTCATGCTTCATGTTTCATTTATGTGCATGTCTCGGCTATCGATTTTGTTATCAATTCATAGCATTTTATTACATGATTACAGACTGTTAATAACAGTTAAACACAATGTTATAAAACGAGTTAAATATGGTTAATAGCTGACAAGGTTGCCACCTTGTTTTTTTACCGCAACAAATTTTTTACTGGTGTTTGTGTGTGGCTCATGTATGGCTCCATGTATGTATGTGTATATTTTTACCAACAAATAAACGACGCCACACACACACTAGCACCACTGATACAACTCTAGTATACACAAAAGGTTTAAAATAAGTAATTTTCTTGAGTGATAAACAGCAAAGTGTGAGAAAGGACACATTGAATTGGCAACTTAAACGCAAGGTTCCATATTAAAAACTGTAAAATGGAGCCTAATTTATAGTTTTGCGTGCGTCGGCTGCTGGAAAACGGTAACAACAGCCCTGCCCTATTGCTTCCCCTTGTGTAACAGCCCTGTTCTTTGAGTGCATGAGTACCCCTGCTTGGGAACAGGACCCAAAAGTGAAAACGTATATTGCACTGATTAGAAAATGCTTTAATAAGAAATGTGAATAAAGAATGGCTAAAATTCGAACTAAATAACGAAAGAACATGCGAGATACTCAGTATGAGTAACGCTATATGTGCAGTAGTCTTCTTATTAAATTGTTGTAGACATCTAGCGATTTTGAGGAACTGTACTAAACAAAATCCTCACATACAAAATGCATTTCTAATAGTTTCAGTTCAACTTGGAGAATTGCACACACAACTTGCGGGTCAGTAAATTGCAAAGATAAGCAGGATCATGACCTTGGAAACGCAACCGGTTGGCGGAGGGTTGTGCGATGGCAAGATAGCTGGATTATATGATCTGGAGGAGACTCTAGGCTCGGGACACTTTGCGGTTGTCAAGCTGGCCCGGCATGTGTTTACAGGTGCCAAAGTGGCAGTAAAAGTAGTGGACAAAACAAAGCTTGATGATGTGTCCAAAGCGCATTTGTTTCAGGAAGTGCGGTGAGTTAAAAAAAAGGATACAATAATCATCATATGTGAACTAATTGAATTCAATGGATTTCTCTATACAGTTGCATGAAGCTGGTGCAGCATCCCAATGTGGTTAGACTCTATGAGGTGATTGACACACAGACCAAATTGTATCTGGTGCTGGAACTTGGCGATGGCGGTGATCTCTATGATTATATAATGAAGCACGATGCCGGACTTAGTGAGGAGTTGGCCCGTAAGTATTTCCGGCAAATACTTCGTGCGATCACGTACTGTCATCAGCTGCACGTAGTGCACAGGTAAGCAGCTTAGATTATACAGTTTACGTTACGTAATTTATTCGTGATAAACGAACAGGGACTTGAAACCGGAGAATGTCGTATTCTTTGAGAAACTGGGTCTCGTCAAGCTTACGGACTTTGGATTTAGCAACAAATTTTCGCCCGGCCAAAAACTGGAGACATTTTGTGGCAGTCTTGCATATTCGGCCCCTGAAATATTATTGGGAGACTCGTACGATGCGCCCGCCGTAGGTAAGTGTGTGTCTGTCAGTGTATGTGTGAATCATATGATAAGCTCTATTTAATTATTGACATTATCTATTAGATATTTGGTCGCTTGGCGTTATATTGTATATGCTGGTCTGTGGCCAGGCGCCTTTTGAGAAAGCCAATGACTCGGAGACGCTAACCATGATTATGGATTGCAAATACACAGTACCGTCGCACGTGACACAGGAATGTCGCAATTTAATTGCCACCATGCTGGTGCGTGATCCCAAGAAGCGAGCAACTGTGGAGGAGATCGCATTATCCGGTTGGCTGAAGCAAACCGATGAGCCCGATTCGGTTGAGCACTCAGTACCTCTGGTGAGTCGTGAGCAGCTAAGTGAGGAGGATCATGCTTTTATTATACAGAAAATGATAAACGGAAACATTGCGTCCAAGGAAGAGATATTGCAGTAAGTATTCAGCATAATGGAAAATCATTTCTATTTGAAATACTTATGTTTCTTACCTTTTAGAGCTCTGGATAAAAATAAGTACAATCACATAACGGCCACATATTTTTTGTTAGCAGAAATTCGTTTACGCAGGCGACGCGAGGAGGCGCAAAAACTAAAGCTTAATGAGGCTGGCTTAAAGTAAATACAAATGCTCTTTATAGTATTGATTATTCTTTAATAAAATTTTGATTGTAGACAGGGAGACGTGAATCGCCGAGCCGCAGCAGACAAACCGAGTCCAACGGAAAATCCCAAAGTAGTTGTGCCTATTAGTATCAATGTAACACCAGCAACGCAATTTGGAAACGATGGGGTCAAGCCAGTAAGCTTAAAGTTGTTGATTATATATTTATCAATTGATGATAATTATGAAATTTAATTAATTAAAGGATAAGCGTACCCGAAAATGCAGCATTGTCCGTGAGGAGGAGGAAGAGGAGTCTGCCAGTGAGAGCTGTGCCGTTGGAAATGAACTAAAAGTGGCCTCAACCCGACTTGAGTCAATTTCCGATGGTCGCCTGAATCGCTTAGTGCAGGGGCGCTCCAGCTCGTCAGCGCCAGCACCGGCCGCCGAAGTGCCAAGTAAAGCATGCACAAAAATTGTTGCCTCCGCGGAAACGTCACTTTCTCAGAAGCTCAAGCAAATGGAGAAGTGTGCCAGAGTAGATGAAGACACTATAAGCGGTCTGAAGGAGCTAGAAATTGGCAAGCTGAAGCCATTGCCTAGCAGCAGCAAGAATCCAGTGCTGACACATCGTCGTACAAAGCTTAATAAGATACGCACACCATCGTGCAGCAGCTCCGAGGCATCCGACGATGATACAAAGACACGAAACAAGAAGAAAATTAATAAGTTTGTTGGTGACACGCCCATTCGGTTTCGTATGCATCGGCGAGATTCGCATGATGACTCTAGCGATTCGCAAGATCAATTGTATCCACCACCAGGCTCGAATAGCAGTGGAGCTAATTTGATTTCAAACAGTAATTCTGGTGTAAGCGGCAAAAAGGAAGAGCAGGGACAATGTAAAGAGGTAAATAGTAAAATAGTCGCTGCACAATATGTCCTACTTTGCTTACAATTCTTTTTCTAATTTTGTTTAAGCCAAATAAAACTGAGGAAACACGCAAATCTCACACCCAAAAGAGCAGGAAACAGAATAAAGATCATGTTGATAAGCATTCCCATGCGGAAAAGCAGCAATTGGTGTTATTTGAAAGTACAACAACACGTCGTAGGCGCATTCGCGAAAGCCAATCCCTGGATCGCATCACAGAGGCTCAAGAATACGAGATGCGCCATCGTAGCTATATAAATGATACGGCCGGAGGAGGTGCATCGGCTGCATCAATGCAACAACATATCGAGCAAAGAAATTCTTTGTTCAATTTAAACACATTCTCCGTTGCCGAAACAAGAGAAGAATATGACGAGGAGACGGAAATTAATCCGGATACCGATACCACGGACCAAATTATGAACACATTGAATGCAGCCAAAGCAACGCTTCAGCAAGAGCAATATTTTAATGACACCACATATAGTAAGAGCAACAACAACAACAACAACAATAACAACAAAAAGAAATCCAACGAAACACCAAAAGATATTTATAAACTAAACTCAATCGAAGAAATCGATTTGATTTTGGAAGATAAAAGCCTTACCAAAGCAATACATGTTACCGGCTCTAAATGCTTTGTCACTATGAAGAAAATTCGAAGGCTCGGAAAATATTTTCCGGTAATGAACTTTTCTTAATAGTTACGGTTAAAATAGCTGCAAAGTGCATTCTAAATCTTAAATCGTAGAAAATATGTAGAAAATATGCATGTATGTATTATGTATAACAAAAATTAAGAAAAAGTTATAAAACAAATACATTATGCGACAATTTAATATTAGTTGTAGCGTAATTTAATTTATTATGCAATTCTTAAATTAGCAATAAAGAAAAAGGCACATTTTTTGACTATAATGCTAAACCTCATTGAATGATGACAAAGAACGTTGCCTAATCTGAAAACACCATTCGCACAATAGATTTCGTGCATTCCCCAATTAAATGTTTGTATTCTATGGCGATATATGTAAGGTACCATGTACAATCCAAGTCAAATCAAATCAATAAAATATAAACCCAAAAAGTATTCCATTCTGATCAATAGCCAGATATTTAGCTTTGTAAATCCGGCAACTAGTTGGAAAGTAAAATACTAAGGAACTGAAAACAGACAAAAATTGGTGGCTACTTAAATTACGTTTTAAGAATTAAATTGAATTGGTAATTTTCTTCCTTTAATTGAAACGAGGCAGTTTTAAAAAACAACATTTTTGGAATTCAAATTTAGCGCGCACGACGCAGCGTTAATCGATACATTGAATGACAAAAATGGAGATGAGCAATGCACGATGTCAGCTGTAACTGTTTACAGCTCGATACTTATGTTAAGTAACAGGTACGCGATAGCGCTCATCTCTATTATGAAATTTTTGTTGGGAGAAAATTGAAAATAATAAAAAAAAGTAATATAGGCATAGCAGACTGTGTGGAAACTGTAGCCTTAATTTGCAATAATGTTGCGCATCTATCAGAACACATACCGGTAAGCAGGAAACGCGGCAATGTCAAGCCGGTTGAAATTTTCTTTCGCCGATTTCGTCATCGCCTGACGAATGTTCTATTCGCATTTTCTTTCAGTCGAACTGCAAGAAAAGCTGTTGTTTACTCCACAAAGGTTGCTTGCTGCAATCATTCCACACTATGCAGCATCACCAGTCAATCGCGTCGCACTGGGGCAGGAGGACACTGGGAACAGCACGGCAACCGCAACAATCGAAGCCACGAGGAATTTCTGCTGGGCGGCAACCAGGCGAGAGGCTGGACAATTCCGCCTCATTCTCGCGGCTATGGCATGTTTGTGGTGCGAATTCTTCAGGGCGCTCTTAAGCTGCGTTATATCGTGTTGGGTGGTGCCATTGGCGGTGGCGTTTCATTGAGCAAAGTGAGTAAATAGGCACCTTCCTCATTGTGTTGTTATATAATGCGAAAATTGCATTTGCATTTTGCACGTGCAGAAATACGAAGATTGGAAGGAAGGTTTGCCCGATCTCAAGTGGCTCGAGGATGCACTGCCTCAGGGAGAGAGATGGAGTCAGTTCTCAAGGAATCTCATTGAAGTTGCCAGCGTTGTCAAAAATGCCATTGACATTGGTGAGTGTTTCCCCAAGCGTTTGGTCGGGATTAGGATCCATTCCCTGTCTCTTTATCTCTCTCACTTTAAATTGCCCTAACAGTTGGTTTATTAACTTGGTGCGGATCAAGCGAGTTTCTAACTTATGCACTTTAATTAGCACACATATGGTTTTTTTTTTTACAATTTCTCATTATTTTGTCAGTCGCCTGCTTGGTTTTTAACTTTTGTATATATTATACACTTGGCAGCAGCATAACGCTAACGCTTAGTTTTGCCCGAGATTGATATTGATGATATTGGGGTTTGCTTGTAGATCCGAAGCTTAAGCAACTGGGCGAAGATAAATTGTCGGAATGGCGCTCTTGGTTCGATAATCGTCTGGACGATGCAATTGAAGCGGCCGATTATCAAGGAACTCAAATTGTCGAAAGTAGGTTACACATTCCAAATTTCATTGCCGAACATAATGCATTTAAAGTGAGAGAATTTATGTTCGCCATTCGCTTATCCCATCGCATATTAAACTGAAACTCAAACTCTTGTCGTTTTTTATTTTATTCAGCCAAGGAGGATATCAAGGCCAAGACAACGGTCGCAGCTTTGGGTATTCCTGCGGACGAAAGTCGAAAAAAATATGGTAAGTTCGCAATGAATTACTCTTTAAAAAAAAATAATTTGTACTATTTTCCTTTGCTTATTCTTACAGATAAACTGCAGAGTCAAGTTGAAACGCTGCAGACGGAAATAATGAACGTTCAAATCAAATACCAAAAGGAGCTAGAGAAAATGGAAAAGGAAAATCGAGAGCTGCGTCAGCAATATCTTATATTGAAGACCAACAAAAAGACAAGTGCTAAGAGAATTAAGAAATCTCTTATTGACATGTACTCTGAAGTGTTGGACGAGCTATCAGGCTACGATACTGGCTACACCATGGCTGATCATTTGCCTCGAGTGGTTGTTGTCGGCGATCAGAGCAGCGGCAAAACATCTGTGCTGGAGTCCATTGCAAAGGCACGCATCTTTCCCCGTGGCAGCGGTGAAATGATGACTCGCGCACCTGTCAAGGTTACACTTGCAGAGGGCCCATATCATATAGCCCAGTTTCGCGACACGGACCGTGAATACGATCTTACCAAGGAGTCGGATCTGGCTGATCTTCGACGCGAGGTCGAGTTTCGCATGCGCGCTTCAGTGCGTGGCGGCAAGACTGTGAGCAATGAGGTGATTGCCATGACGGTTAAGGGACCAGGACTACAACGAATGGTGCTGGTCGATTTGCCGGGTATTATTTCGGTAAGTTTACTTTAATTTGTTGTATTTGAAGATCTTTAAGCAATAATTTTCTTTTATTTATTGGCTATAGACCATGACCGTGGATATGGCATCGGACACCAAGGACTCCATACACCAGATGACCAAGCATTATATGAGCAATCCAAATGCAATTATACTGTGCATACAGGATGGTTCTGTCGATGCCGAGCGCAGCAATGTCACCGACTTGGTCATGCAATGCGATCCCTTGGGACGCCGCACCATTTTTGTGCTTACCAAGGTCGATCTGGCCGAAGAGCTGGCGGATCCCGACCGAATAAGGAAGATATTATCGGGTAAACTGTTTCCCATGAAGGCATTGGGCTACTATGCCGTTGTAACAGGACGCGGACGCAAGGATGATAGCATCGATGCTATTAGACAATATGAGGAGGATTTCTTTAAGAATTCCAAACTGTTTCAGTAAGTAGAAAATGCCTTTTGCTTGATCGATTGTTAACTTAAGTGATCATTGCAGTCGACGTGGAGTTATCATGCCACATCAAGTGACTAGCCGAAATCTGAGCTTGGCTGTGTCGGATCGCTTCTGGAAGATGGTGCGTGAAACTATTGAGCAACAGGCGGATGCATTTAAGGCAACCAGATTTAATCTGGAAACCGAATGGAAAAACAACTTTCCCAGGTAAACAATAAAATTGATAACAAAAAAATTTGATACAAATTGAATTATGTTTGAAGGCTGCGCGAATCTGGACGTGACGAGCTGTTCGATAAGGCTAAGGGCGAAATATTGGACGAGGTGGTAACGCTCTCACAGATCTCAGCCAAAAAATGGGACGATGCCCTCACTGCCAAGCTGTGGGAGAAACTATCGAATTACGTGTTCGAAAATGTTTACCTACCCGCTGCACAGTCAGGTTCTCAAAGTAATATTCTGTAGTTATAAGTATTAAGTTGTAAGCCACGCCCACCCCGAGCTGGGGCAGGAACACATCAAGTCCATCACCAGAAACATGTCGTGTTTGTGTGTTAGCAGGAAACTCAAGTCGTTCAACTGGGAATCACATGCCTTTGAAAGTTCTAAACCAGTTTTAACGCGTGCATTCCCTTTCTCATTGAATCATGCGTTTAAATTTAATGTGTGTTCTCCCCAATTCAAATTTAATTAGCATCGATTTGTTGTCAGGCATGTTCCCCAAAAAAATGTGATTCAGCAAGTTTTATATATTGCATTTGTCACAGTAATGTGCGAATGAGGCGCGTACTTGCCGGAAAGTGTGACTTGAAGATTTACGTGCCAAGAGAAACACGTTTAACCCGATATCTTCATTTAAGCTGCGTTAATTTGGTCAATGAACACTAAAAGCCAACTGTTTTTTATAATAAGTCAACTTCAAGGTTTAATTCCAAAATGGATTAATCGAAACTTAACGAATGTTATTTGTGTCTTTGTTTTTGATCATATTTGCATCTATTCTGTGCTGTCTAAAACCTGAATTAGTAGTAGAAATTAATTAATGGCCATACTGCTCTTTTAGATTCCTTTAATACCATGGTGGATATCAAACTGCGACAGTGGGCGGAGCAGGCGTTGCCGACCAAATCGGTCGAGGCTGGCTGGGAGGCACTGCAGCAGGAGTTTATATCGCTGATGGAGCGCGCAAAGAAGGCGCATGATCATGACGGTGTGTTTGATCAACTGAAATCAGCCGTTGTGGATGAGGCTATTCGTCGACATAGCTGGGAGGATAAAGCCATTGATATGCTACGTGTGATACAGCTAAACACATTGGAAGATCGCTTTGTGCACGACAAAACAGAGTGGGATCAGGCGGTGAAATTCCTGGAGAACTCTGTTACCAATAAACTCGTGCAAACCGATGAGACATTGTCGCAAATGTTTGGACCTGGACCGTGGACGCGCTTTGCCCACTGGAAGTCTTTGACACAGGATCAGCAGAAAAGACGCAGTGTCAAGGGTGAATTGGACAAGATACTCAAAAATGACGTGGTTTGTGTTAATGTGATTGCAGCAGTATTAAATTTATTGTTTAATTTACATATTTCATTTCATAGAAACATTTGCCCACCTTGAGTTATGATGAGCTGACGACGGTGCGCAAGAATCTGCAGCGGGATAATGTGGAAGTGGACACGGATTACATACGACAAACGTGGTTCCCAGTCTACAGAAAGTAAGTATTGTTTACTTTTGATGCTCTAAATTAATACTGATAATTTGAATGTATTTTTAGACACTTCCTGCAGCAGGCGTTGCAACGTGCCAAGGATTGCCGCAAGGCGTACTACCTTTACACACAACAAGGCACCGAGTGTGAGGTGAGTTTACTGAACAACAGTTCAACTTTCTTTGGCTAACAAACTTAAATTCTGTCCACAGATATCCTGCAGCGATGTGGTTCTCTTTTGGCGCATACAACAGGTCATTAAGGTGACGGGCAACGCGTTGAGGCAGCAGGTTATCAATAGGGAAGCGCGACGTTTGGATAAGGAGATCAAGGCGGTGCTCGACGAGTTCAGCGACGATGAGGAGAAGAAAGCACATCTGCTGACAGGCAAACGAGTGCAGCTGGCCGAGGAACTTAGTAAGTGAACCTAAAATAATATTTTTAAATTAAATTTTAATCTCCATTTTATTGCAGTCAAAGTGCGACAGATTCAAGAGAAACTGGAGGAGTTCATTAATTCATTGAACCAGGAGAAATAGAATAAATGGTGTGCCATGACCAAAGACACAACTGCGTTATCTATTTAATGTTTTATTTTAAGCTCAAAAACGTTTATAATCACAGTCACGCATTGTTCATAACGATTTTCCTTACTATTTACTTAGTTATTACGCTTACATTGTGCAGCAAATGAGTAATAAAAGATTGTTAGTTTGTATATTATTAAAGTTATCTGATTTTACAGAGCTCGAGATAACTCTAACGGCAAGGATTTCGTAAATCCTATCGAAACCTAGAAGGATGATGAGCTTCTTTGATACAACTAATAGGACAGAAAGATAATAGAGCTAACAAGTCGACAATGCTTGATAACTATAAAGGAAATTTGAATGTTATATCACAATTTGGAGAACATTTGTGTGTCGAATCAGATGCATAATATCTTTACTACTATTACTCGAAATCCGAGGAATTCTAGAATGTCATTCAGCTGACTGTGAGTATTAAACAAAATCAGTTCGCTTTTAACAAAGTTATGGAAGTGGAAAGTTTGATGGGATAACTAGGGACATATTTCAAGTATGTATCTGAAAATAATTATTTTGTAAAGTTAGGATCATAACTTTTTCCCCTCAAAAACAATAAATAATAAACATCAGTTGTGTTGTTTTGTAAATTACTTAAATGTTGTTTATTGTAAAATGTATAACTTTTAAATATGCTAGATACAAATACATATATACTCGTAAAGTCAGTATTGTTGTTGGTTTTCTTCTTCTCTTTAATATAATATTTCTATAAAATATTGTATCTCTGATAAACTTGTTTTGAGTATGTGTGTAGCTGATTGCAAATGTATGTGGTGTGTGTATGTGTGTAAGTGTGTGTGTGTACAGTTCCAATTGTAGTTGATATTCCAATGCATTGTTTGTTCTTCATAATCAGCTAACGAGGCGTCGACAATGGATTCAAGTTTGGATTGGATTGAAATACGGTGCATTAACCTTACAGTTATAACTGCAACAACAACAACGACAACAATGTGTGTGTGTGTGTTTGTTTTCTTTTTTATCTTATAACTAAAGACTTACATATGTACAAACTATGTAACAAGTCTGGAGCAGAAGCTAACAGTTTATAGTTAGTCGAACTTATTAATTAAACAAATGCAACTTGCTCGTCGTCTCTTTTCGTCTCGAATTCTTAACTTGGCAGTCGAATTGTGGCCCAGCCATAAAATGTATGATTAAAAATTTCACTTTTTTATATAGGAGGTACCCATATTGATATTCACACAACATGGTGAGCACTTGGATTGAACATAATTTATACGCTTGTATAAATTATAATAAAAATTAAGAAAATGTGTAGTAATAAAATGATCAATACTTAAGTTTGATCCATGCATATTATTGTGTAGGATGAGGCGAGGCACTCGATAAAGCAAAAGGCACAAACATTACACTTAAACTAAGACTACTTAATCTAGATCCTAGAGAAATAGACATATCAAGTACATGCTTCAAAAGCTGCTCCGCAGCAGAAAGCAACGACAGAAGATTGGGTACTGTATCTGTATCTCTATCTGTATCTCTTTCTGTATCTCTTTCTGTATCTGGTTGTAGTTCGATTTCAGTTTCAGTTTCATTTCAATCTGCAACAACAACAGCAACAATCGTGTTATTGGCAATTAGTGTTAAACTAACCACTTAATGGAGCAACCACATCAATTTTTTCTTTGCTGTCAAAAGTGGCTAAAGTGGCGATACTCGTATCAAAAGACAATTACGACCATTTGTCGAATATTATTTTTGTTTTGTCTGTGATGTTCTCTGTTGATAACTTGTTGATTAGGCCGCGGGTAGCGGCTCGTTCTGAGCATTGCGTCGCTTCTCCCGGTTCGATATGCAGGTCAGTGGGTAGCAGAGGAAGGCCGAGAGCAGGATTAGCCCGCCAGCGAAATAGAATGCCACGTTGTAGCTCTTGGTCGCGGTATATAAAGCACCTGAAAAGGAAAACAGACAATTAATTAGAAATTTAGTTTGCAAGTTCTTCATTTTTGATAATCTTTATTTATTTAGTAAGTTTTTATTTCAATTTAAACTGTTAATAACTAAATATATAGATAAAGAAATTTATTAATTAGTAAATAAATTAATAAATAAATTGATTAATTAACCAATAAATAAATAAATACATAATTCATCAATAATTAATTAATAAATAAAGAACTAAATAAATAATTAATTAATAAATAAATAAATAAAGTAATAAAGAAATAAGTATAATGTATAAATAAATAAAGAAATTAAAAAAAATGAAGTTATAAAAAAAAATAAATAAATAAATAGCTAGGTTAATAAATAAAAATAAATAAATATACAAATAATTAAATAAATAAATGCATAACTAAATAAATAAATAAATTAATAACTAAATAAATAAATAAGTAAATAAATAAATAAATAATTAAATATATAAATAAATAAATAAATAATTAATGAATAAACAAAAAATTAAATAATTTAATTAGCAAAATGACAATTTACTTACCGGCAATGGGACTGCCAATGGTGGCAGCCAATCCTTGGAAGAGCATAAGGAAGCCAAAGGCATTGGTCAGCTTCTCCAGGCCAATCAGCTCGACGGCGATCAGGGATCGCAGCGCCGAGAAGCAGGCAATGCAAATGCCAAAGAGCACGGCGAATGCCCATTGGGTGGTTCCATTGATGACCACACCACTGAAGATGGTGGCCAAGCCGCCGGCGGTGAGGGCCACATTGTTGAGCCAGAGTGGCTTGACGCTGGGAAACGAGCTCATCGAACCGCAGACAATCCTAGCAAATGTGTTGATCATGCCAATGCCCGAAATGATGGAGACCGCCTCACTGGAGGTCATGCCCGCCTCGACAGCGCGATCCTGGAGGAAGGAGAAGGGCACAAAGAAGCCCATCATGGTTAGGAAGCCGCTGAAGGCCAAGCACATGAAGGCCGGCGATTTCAACAGGCTGGTGTCCAACATGGTCGACAGCGTGCGACGCACTGCCTCCGGGCAGATGCGACAGCCCTTCTGCCTGTCCTCCAGCATGTCCTGCTTGGTGGGCAGACGGGTGACGGACATGTGATAGGCCAGCGATGTCTGCGACTGATACTGCGGTATGCGTGTGAGGGATCCGGTGAAGAAGATATCATCACGGTACATGGGACGGGACGAGGAGTGCGACTGGGCGCCGTGATGATGATGGGCGGCATCCTGAGCACCGCCAGCTGGTCGCTTGGCCAGATCCTGTGGACGACGACCGGAGACGGTGTGACGACGTGCCTGAATGATGGCCGGCTTGGCCTCCGTCTCTAACAGATTATCGTTCTCGGCCTCCTCCTCGTTCTCACCGACGGTGGTCAGCTCCTTGTGCAGATTGAAGGTCAGCTGCTGGGGATCGCCATTCGGTGTTGTCGGCTGTGACTTCCTCAATTGCTTCAGCTCGGTGCCCTTGCTAGCCTGTCCCGACGGCCTCCGCTCCAGGTTCATGCCCTTGAAGATCTCCGCCGCCGTGGGATAATGATTACGCTGGGACGCACCCATGTAGGTGTTGTGCGCCGAGTTGGGCATCGAGTAGGCAAATCGACCCTCGGGCAACGGTTTGGTGAACGCCGCCTGATGCAATTGGGGCGTTGGAGCCACTGTATTGCCATGACCATTCAGCTTGGTCTTCTCCTCATCGACCACAGTGCCATCTCCGGTCACGCCCAGCGTAATGGGCTGAATGGGCCGGAAGGCGATGCCAAAGACAGCGCAAGATAAGATGATCAGTCCCTGAACAGCCAGAGTCATTCGCCAGCCCGTCTTCTCCAGCAGCATTTCGGTCAGGGGGGCGAAGACGAAGGTGCCCACTCCGGAGCCGCAGAGGGCGAGACCCGTGGCCAGGGCACGCCACTTCTCAAAGTAGAAGCCAATGATGACCACGGCGGGTATGTAGACCATGCAAAAGCCAATGCCTCCCAGGACGCCATAGACCAGGAACAGGAACTCCACACTGGTGGCATAATAGGACAAGCCAAAGCAGATGGATGCGAAGATGGCGCCCGTTATGGTCACCGGACGGAATCCAAAACGATTGGCCATCGCACTCACAAAGGGCCCGGCCATCAGGTAACAACCGCTGAGCAGCGATGACACCCATGAGGCAGTGAACTTGCTGACATGGAACTCGTCCATGAGTGGCTTCTGTATGGCCGCCGAGCAGAAGACGATGCCATCGATCACCGTGCAGCAGAGGAAGGAGGCAACCATTACGACCCAGGCCCAGCCACTGTCCGGTGGCACAACGACAGCTGCCGACTCAATCACCTCCTCCTCCTCCTCCTCCTCAGCCTCATTGAACTGCTGGAGCTTGTTATCCGGATGCTTGGAGACCAGAGCATGTGCCGCTGGCAGCTCATCCTGGGACTTGGTTAGTTGTGTCGGCATTGCGTGGCTGCAAAGGAAGACGAACAGAGAAAGAAGGAGAGGGAGTGTGAATTCAAAATGAATAGGTAATAAATTTAATAATAAATATTAATATAATAAATATAAAAATAATAAATAAATATATAATTATGTTAGATATATTTAATAATAATAATTTATTTACGTCAACTAAAGATGTTGAGAAAAACAAATTACTTAACATGTTACGCTATAAAAGTTTAAAAAATAATTAAATTCGTCGAGCTTTGGATTTATTTTTCAATCACTGGCTATAATAAACAATTAAATACTTCTACCATACAAGTTTGTAATTGATCCAGCATTTGTTGCGGGTGTAACTAAGTATACTATGCAAATGTTTATCAGCTGCAGCTGTAAGTGGCCTTCATGCGATTCGATTCACACAAATTGCGCATACGCCCCCTCGAACGCAGCGCCACTTTCGCTTTCAATATGAATAATATTTACTATACGAATACTATATTTATAATTGTCACGTGTGTGCTCTCTTACGTGTTTATGCTGCATGTGTAGCTGTAAATGTATCTGTATCTGTAGCTGTCTGTATCTGTATCTTTATCTATTGCCAAGTATTTAACTGTGCTTAACTTTTGTTTATCTCAACGACGTCAATCGGCTTGTTCTATTTATTTGTTTGTCAGTGTGTGTGTGTGTGTGTGTGGGTGGGTGTCAAACGTCAACGCCCTCCCTCCCCGTCCCCCAGCCCAATGGCATTGCCAGGGCCAATGTCAAGCATAGAATAACAAAAACAACAACAGCCTACGTCAAAAGCTGCTTAAAAGAACTGCAAAAAATAGCAACAAATTAATGTATTTTTGTTCAAAAATAATGAATAGATATTTTTTACGCGACTCCGTGACCAAGTCGTTCGTCAATTTCAATTTCTTACATTTCCCATGGCGAAAATTGCGAATGCTCGGCACATTTGTACTGAGATATACGAATTATATTCTTCTCAGATTTTTTCATTTTGTTTGCACCCGTTTTTTGTGGCTAACAAACTTTTGGCCTTGAGCCTCTTTTTCTTCTTGTCTGTCTTTTTTTTTCGCTTTATCTAATCTGTTGGGGATCTGTGGATCCAACCTGCATGCATAACACTCTAGTCAAATTAGCCATGAGCTGAAAGCCACTGCAATATCTAGCTGGACACCTTTATTTGGCTTACAAAATGTTTGCTCAAGAAAAACATTTCTTTCTGTCTCCAGTAATAAAATGAGTATATATCAAAGAGTTTTTAGATTATATATTTTACTTGAACTTTAAATTGTTTTATTCTAAAAATAATATTCTTATCTACATTTACTGCTGTACGAACCGAGATCTTGAGTAGACAGTGCTTGAGTACTCGTTTAAACAAAGTATGATTATCATTCTTTTATATGATCGCTTTAGAGCTATAATATATGTTTTTATGTAAGTCTTATTACACTTTATCATAATATTAAGTAACAGAGAAATAAATCTTGAACTAAGTTCTGTTCAAATCTCAGGTGGAGGTGAGAACAGATTGCAACCAAAACTGAAATAGACACCGAAATCATGGCAGAAACAAATCCACATAATCTATGAGTATCTGTATAAAGTAACCAGGGATTAAAACCGTAGCCATAACCGTAACCATTAACCGGTATGAACCGTAACTGAAATCGTAACCGAAACCCAATTACCGAAATTATTCCAACCGAAATAACCGCTAAGATTTATAAAAAAAAGGTGGAAATAAGTTCAAAAATACTTTTTTACCAACATTTTATCAGCTGGAGTTGATTTAAAGAACAAATTCTAGTTTTAAACTTTTTGATAATTTTCGAAAAATGTAAAGGGGTAACTATGTAAAAATCGACAAATTTTCGAAAAAAAATTTAAATGCAAAGTTAAAGTAGGGTTAGTACTATGAAAAATAAGACATTCCTCATCGAAATCGGATGAGCTTTATTAAAGTTGTGCTTGTTGAAAGTCCAAAGAGGTAAAATTTCTCATATATGGATAATTTACAATAATTTATATTTTTATCTTTAATATATTTTAAAATTGTTTAGTATACCTAAATCATACCGGTATTTTGAAACCGAAAAAAACAAAGAACCGGTAACCGTTACGTAACCGGTATATACATATCTTGAGTAACCGTTAATCGAGAACCTAAATGCGAACATAACCGAAAATTTTCGTTTCGGTTTGATGCCCTGAAAGTAACGTATCTGTCTGTAGATAACAAAATACAGTCAATCCACGAATTGCGGGAAGATTTATGACTCCGGGGATTTGCTTTATATCAAATTAACAAGCACTTGATAAAGCAGATTATTTTCCAACAATCATGGATACGCATGAATTCACCCATGAAACTTTGTGCCATAATGTAACGTGGCCTAAGATAGTTTAGTTTGTTTCTATGTGAATTTTGGATTTTAGTGCCTGACAACTTGGCAACAGTAAAACTTTAAAGGCCTTACGCTTAAGTGTTGATTAGTAGCTAATAAAGCAAGTATAGAAAAACACTATAAGGCTGTTTCGGGGGACAGTGGCATAAATCAATTAATTTGTGGAGATTTGCTTAGCCAAGGTCTATTGCAGATAAGAGGAGCTTTGCATTGGATTTGTCGGTGTATCAGATAATACAATAAACTCCCGAGTTAGCCGCACACTTGGCAACCCAATTGTGACATGTGACTAGTTCTGGCTTCATGTTTTGATAACTTGATTTCCTTGACTATTGGAATTTTGGAACTGTCGACAGTTTATGAAATGCCATAAATAAGCCAATGGTCTATGGGTCTATCGTTAAAAATTACTTTGAGATTGGCGACACACACACGCACACACACACACACACGCACATAGAAAAATAAAACCCTTTAAACTTTTGTTTATTATGCAACGATAATATTATTATTATTATTGCTCGTATTATTATTGACGACTCAAAGTGGTCTCGTATTTCACGATTGCCTTTATGTCCCAAATGGTCAAATCAGACGGCAGTAGGAAATGGCTCAGCACATTGCACATGAAGCCGGTCAAGTGTTTCTGCCTCTGCCTCTGCCTCTGTCGCTGCTTCTGCCGCTGCTTCGGTCCGCACTCTTAACTGACTTGCAGCACTATAAATAGATCTAGACCCGTTGTCAACTTGTTGAACGAAATCGAACCATTTTGTTTTGTACAAGTTGCGACTTGTGGCTTGTGAGCTGCGAATTGTGAGGACGCGCCCAGTGCCAAGTTTCAGACATTCCCATTCCCAAAACTTGTTATATTCCCTATAATCATAACAGATGCGGAAAGAGTATTGTATAGTCTACTTTAATTAAGAAATCAACCAGACATTTGAAGAACAGTCTATAAAATTCTTACAACTTCTATCATAGCATAATTCTAATAAAAATAAGACAATTTAAATAGTTCGAATATTAATCTTAATAGTTGGAAAATATAAATCGTATCTATGATATGGTTTCAAATTGACATTTATTTCCTATCAAAGAAAAGGTGCCCAGAGTTTTAAATTTTTGTTAATTTTAGATTTTTTAAATAAAAAACCAATCATAATAATTGTCTGTGGTAAATCAAAATTACTTGTTAAAGATTAATTTTTTAAAATTAAAATTTTATAGTTGTTATCAGATTAATCCGTTTATTGATCATTAATCTCGAATCCAAAACAATCTCAATTATGAACCTAAAACAGCTATGAAAGTTGATTATATGATCTACAACTTCTATGAATTTCATAACATTTGCATAACAACCGCACAAGTTACAGGGCATCTGCTAGTCGCATGTTCGATTTGCTTTTCCCTATTGACTTTGCTTTGCCCCTGGGCATGTTTATGTCATACTTGGACGTTGTGTTCGTATTATGTGGCATGGAGCTGTTATCCTTAGCCTGGTTGTAAGCTAATCCCGCTGTGTGCAAACAGCAGCGCCCAATCCATCATCTGCCCCTCGTCGTTCCCCTCGAGTTGTAGGCTAGGAAGCGGCTTCCGAACAGTTGTCAGCGCCAATTGGCGGCCTGTTGACGGCTCCGAAATTGATGTCTGACGATGGAACTAATAAATGTTGTAGGTAAACACATATGGTCATAGATGACAGACAGACAGACAGACAGACAGACTGAGAACAGAGAGACAGATGGATAGAGAGACAGAGGGACAGTGGGACAGTGGGACAGAGTGTCGCCTTGCAGACATTCTCAAGTTGTTTTTCCTGTTGCTGGTTTTTCCTCTTAGCATAGCTATGCCTGGATACATATGTATCTGTAGTGGTTATTGTATCTGTAAGTGCCTCTGTATCTCGTTTATAGCATACTAATTTGTATGTCCGTTTTGTCTATTTTCCTTCTTGTCTTTTCACATGCAAACACGAAACACTTAAGCGTGTGTGTAAGCGTGTGTGCGTGTGTGTATGAGTGTATTATTTTTTTTGTAAATTTGTAGCTACATGTGCAGCAATCATTAAACGATTTTCTGCTCAAAATATTAATTAGCCTAAATGTGGGCTAAGCATTGGGACGCCACAACTTGTTGGCTGTCACCAAATATGGCAGCTTATTGTCCCACTGAAAACAAGCCACAATTGCTTTTGGCCTAAACGAAACGCCACTTGAAAAACGGTTGGCCCAAATTTTTCGAAACACTTTAAACAACTGTCTCTCTGTTGGCTGAATTCGGTTGGTTCGCCTGCTCTCAAGTTCATTGAACGGCCTTTCACCCAGGCCAGGCCAAGACCTGCGCACAGTCACGACTCGTGAATCATACAACACAAACAGTCAGACAGACAGACAGACAGACAGACAGACAGGTTTAAAAGTTGCGCATGCGCAACACGAGTTCAACAGAAGGAACCACATTTCCATCAGCTCAGCATTGAGACTCAACTAGCAGCTATCAAGATCGAATCAAACACAAAAGTCGTAAATATTCCACTTATTCCACTTTTATCTGTACGATCAGTTCGATTTCGATGCTATTTTGAGCGATGGAAAAAATCGGAAATCAGTCTTAATCAAACTATTAAATATTGTGCTTGGTGATTAAAATAAGATTACTCAATCTTATAATTGTCATTGAAACATTTCCAGTCAATTTATTGATTAATTAGTTTTGCAAGAGTTCTATTATTTCTTGGTTATTTCTTTGTTTCAGTCTGGCACAGATATGTGTCCTATATAATTACTCAGACTGGACTTATCAGGGAATTACTATATCATATAGCTGTCATACAAATGATTGATTAGAGAAGACTTTAATTTACATACTCGTATCATTTACTTTCATTGTTTTTTTCATTTGTATAAAGAGGAAATTATTGTATAGTATAGTTTAAAAGAGAATCAAGGATAAAGAAGATATCTATATAGAATATTATATGATAATGTTTTAATTCTCTTTTGTCATGCTTCCTTGGTCATAAGGAAAGTCGTTCTTAACTCATAAAGAAGATATCTATATAGAATATTATATGATAATGTTTCCTTGGTCATAAGAAAAGTCGGAGTTCTATAGGATATTTCTTTACCTGAATCAAATATCTTGCGCTTTTTTTTTGAATATTTTAATGTGCTGAGAAATTTAACAAATATTTTTATACATAACAAAATGTGCAAAATTCATGAATTTTGAACTCGAATTTTAATATGATTTTTTTCTGTGTAGCTCTACAAACTTGGGTCTCGTAAGATAAATTTCTTTGTAGTTCTTTGAGTGTAACATGGTTGATATATTTTAAATGTAGATTGTTTATATGCTCTATATATGTATGTATGTGTGGTATATGCACAGAGTAAATGCGGGACGCACTTTATCAGCTTGGGCTTTTCTTGTTCTTGTACTTATTGTTGTTGTTGTTATTGTTGTTGTCGGCACTATCGGCATGAACAAAGACCCGTCAACTTTGTGGTGGCAGTGCCAGTGTTAATGAACAATTAGTGGAGCGATCAATGGTCGCCGGCCATAGGCAAAAAGCTTCAGTTTAAGGCCGAGCCCGAACCCGAACCCGAACCCGAACTCGAACCCTAACCCGATCTCAAGCCCGAACCCAAGCCAAAGAAACCCGAGCGGAGAGATTGATATTGTGTCTTTGACGGAAGTGGAGCATGCGATTCCAAATCAATTAACATGTTCAAATTATTCAAAACTCAAGTAAAGTCGCACAATTATTGATGATGCATTTCAAAAGGCGATGGCACAATCGAATCATGATACTGATTTATGTGACTGACATGTGTGCGTGCGTGTGTGCGTGTGTGTGTGTGTGTGTGTGTGTGGAATATGTAAATTGATTATTTATTGGGTTATCTGCACGTGCCAGTAGTCAGGCGCTTGTTGAAAACTATGAAAAATGCTACAAATAAATTTAGCTACAGCAACAGCAAACTGAACTGAGATACAGATACAGATACAGATACAAACACGAATCGTGTATATTGTTGACCCCCAGGCGTTGACATTGGCGCCAAAATGCTTTCGAATTTTATACGAATCTGATAAGAAATGCGCTAAGCTGAAAACAAAAACAAGCTGCAATTGCATTCGAATATTGACAACGAGACTTATCAATTCTATTCACTTCAACTCAGCTCGGCTCAGCTCAGCTCAGCTCAGCTTAATCCAGATTCTGATTTGCCTTAATCAACTGCAAATATGTAAATATTTACTAACTGATTAACGCTTTTGCTTTGTGCGATTCATGTGCTAAAGTGGAAAGATTTTTCGTGCTCAATTTGAAAAAAGGTTCCACACGCAAATGCAGCCAGGCAAGACCAACAGAATAATAATAATAATATTAATATAAAAACCACAAAAAAAAAACGCAAGAATTTTTAAGTAAGGAAAAAAAAGAAATCTCAGTTATTTGGCAATGACTGACTGTCAGTCTGACTGTGTTGGGGCATTGTAAATGCGCAAAACATGTTTACTGCATATAAATATAAATTCACTGCACATACTTATTTATACATATATTCCACTTGCTGCTTAGCCCGATTTCTGTTTTGTTTCTGACTTGCGTTTATTTTTGTAGATTTCTATTCTCATAATTTGCTTTTAATTAATGAAATCCAAGCTAATCAAAATATTTAGCAACATGCCACAGAATTTACTTAAAATGTAATTAGGCCCTGTCAATTGGGTCATCGGCATCTGATTCGGTTTCAGACACAGATTCAGATACAGATACAGATACTGATTCGGATTGAGATTCAAACGTCATCTATGGCTACACTTGCAGCTCTAATGCTTCTTTCTGACGACAAAACCCGCGTCATATTATTGAGATGGTTAAATTCGAAATCAAAGATTGTGACAGTGTTGGTTGTATAAACTCTATAAACTCAAGACCTAACACATTTGTATAAATAATATGATTAAATTCTACTATCTACTGTTAGAATACTGCTTAAAGAAAAGCTTGGTATTAAAATATAGGCAATTTTGAAAAGCGTTAAATAACTTAATCAGTTCTATGTTGGAAGCCAAATAAAATTTACAATTCAATACAGCGTATCTTAGAGTCGTGTATGCCCAAATTGATCATGAATTATTCAAATAAAGTGTGCAAGATATAAAAATGAACACTTTTAGCTCAGATTCAACCGGTTGGGGGCGTGTGGCTTATGCAAAACTGACGCTCACAGATCAAAGGAAAAGCAAAAAAGGCCTTGAACAAATGTCAAAATCTGTTACCACTCTTGATATGTTTTTCAGTGAGTGAGTCACGCCGCTTGTCAGTTATTGATACAACACCAGATGCAAGATATAAGGGTGTGTCGCATTTTTTTCTATTTTCGTTTAGTTTTTGTTTTTGTTTATTTTTGCCAAAAAAAAATACAAATAGATAATAATTAACGAAACAATTTGGTGGTTTCCTCTTTTAACGAATTCGCATGGTAATTGTGTCTGCAATTAAGATAAAAGGTAAATTGCTAGAATAATGGGCGTAGATTGTTTTGGTTCTTTGAGCTACATTTACATAAGAGGCCGCAGATACAGATACAATGACAGGTATGAGAAAAGTATCTGTATCTGTATTTGTATTTTTTAAGTGCAGGCTTATTATCGATCTACTCGTATATTCTTAAGCTGATTTTCTTCCGCTGCCGTTCAAGTTCAGGGGAGAAAACGGAAAACGGAAAACAGCAAACAACATCGAATCAACGTCAAAACAAAGTCAGCAAAAAATGAGAGAAAACAAAAAAAAAAAAAAAGAAACATACACGCCCATAAAAGGTGCTCGAAAGCCGTTTACGTGTTAACGTGTTTCTGGTTCCTGATTCCTGGTATTGGCATGATGAGTCTTCGGGCAATTGCTAAAGTCGGCATCGCTCTTTTCTCCTGCCTCATAAAAAATATTAAACACTGACAGAGCTGCAGAAGTTAGAACATTAAAATTGTGACTAAGTTCCTGGCCGGCGCACGGACGGAGTCGCAATTGGAGTTGGCGGCAGATGTATGTTGTTTTTTTGTTAGCCAGAAACTTGTTTTGGCCGGGTCGAGACACGGGGCGCGGACATAAGGCCAAACTCCATAGCCATTCATCTGTAGCCATAGCTACGTGGTGTCTGCGTGTCTCTGCGTGTGTATGTGTGTGTGTTGGCCCTGTTGTTTGTGCTTACCTTTATGTTGGTTTGTTGTGTCTGCTGTCTGTTGCAGCTTTCAATTTGTTGGCAGTGCGACTATTTATTTATTTATATGTGAGTTTAAAAATTTGTTTAAAATTTTAAATTGGACGCGATCTTTAAGCAGTCACTGCGTTTGGTCTATTTTCGGCCACCGGTCGATGATCGTGTTCGTGGGCAGTCTAAAGAATTTCTTATGTGTGTGAAAGCGAAAGCAGCGTACGAACGCAGCAAAAAGCAACAAAAAATCGAAAGTTAACTGTAAAAAAAAAGCGCAAATTTAGAAACTGAAACGAAGTGTTGAATATGTTCACATCGACGAAGAACGAACGCGCTTATAAATACTTCTAGTATATGTATCTGTATCTGATTATCTGTAGCTTTTTAGCAGCTGTTCGTACGATTTCAATATATGTGTGCGTATGTCTATATATATAAATATATATATGTACATATTTATATATATATTCATATATGCATGTTTCGGTGTATATGCGATTACATACATATGTGGAGCATATGAAATGTGCGACCCGCCTCCGTACGCAATACGCACGCGTTTCAAAAATTCAGATTCTGATTTGTATTATACGAGTATACTCGTAAATATTTATGTGTATATTTATTCTGTTATTTTGTTTTTTTTTTTAATTTACTTCGAGCGCTCAGAGGCGCTTGACTTTTTTGTTATTGATCGCGCGCTTACCGAACCGATCCGAGCGACTGACTAAAGATAACTAAAGGGAAATGGAAATGTGTTGGCAGTATAAACCACAAAGCAGACAGCAGCAACGACAACGGCAGCGGCAGCAGCAGCAGCAGCAACAGAAACACAACGACAGCAGCAACAGTAACAGCAATAGCAGCACCAACAACAACTACAACGAGGCAACCTTCCAGGCAGCACAACCAACACACAGTACGCAAAAGGCAGCCAGCCTCTCCACGAGAACTCAACACACACACACACACACATACATTTGGCGCGCCTGTATTTGTTTTACTGTTTGCTTGTGTGCGTGTTTATATTTGACTTCGTACTAGTGTTGTTGTTCGTTCTTGTAAACGCACAATATTATCAGACATCGAAACGACTTCACGTACTGTCGGCCGACCCCCTACACCCTCCCCACTTTACACAGTTCTTCACCCATTCGTTATCGTTCATTCAGCGTCGTGAATGAAAATGAAACAACGAACAAAAAAATAATAATAAAAATAAAAATAAAAATAAAAGAAGCAGCCCCAGCGAGAGCCAACAAGAAAAAACTACAACAACAACCGGCAAACCTACAAAAATATGGCGCGCTGCCAGTCAAAAACTCTGCGCGCATGTGTGAGCGGGACTGCAGCAATACATACATATATGATTGTTGGTGTAAGAATGCGTGCTAGTGTGTGAGCGTCTAGTAAGCATACTTGCTCATGCTCACTTACGAAAAGAGTAAACATACAGAGTAAGCTCTTGCTCGCTGTCTCTCCCTCTCAGTTGCTCCCAACTGGTAACATATTTGGACATGTGCCACTCTTTAGCCGTCGCCTTTGCTCGCCAGCCAAAATGGCCACTCACACACACAAACATATTGTACGTATACGCAACGCGATTTCGATTACGATACCGATAGCGATAGCGATACAATTAAAAGAGTTCTGTTTGTGCTGCTCTTTGATGCTTTTGGGAGAGTAGAAAACTTGCTGTGACTTTGTTGGCGGCTTTTTTTCTGTTTTCTTTTTTTCAAATTCGATTCGTTATTTGGATAGCAGGCATGTTTGTCCGTTTACGTTTGTATTTGTATTGGTAATTATGCTCTTTTTAATGTGTCTGGTGTGAGGTGTGTGTGTGTGTGTTTTGGCTTTTTCCACTCACAAGACACTTTGAATGAGATTCATTCACGTTTCTGGGTAATGACAGAATAAGGTAAATAAAAGTAACACTGGCCTGTCTGTCGTTTATCTCTTGTTTTATTTTGATTTAAACAGGTAACCGGCATATTCCCTCACACACACACACCCACACACAGATACACAGACACGTGCACTCATGTGTATAATAACTTGAAATTGTTGCCTGAAATTACGAAATAGCCAAATCCAATAAGTGTTTGCAACATATTCACTCGTTTGGTTAGCATGATTAGACAAAAGACATCTGAAAAACGCAAATCATTCGAACTAGAACTCGAATTCATTAAGCGTACTATGAACTTTAAATGATTCAGAACACAAATTTGAAGCTCAGATGATAAAAAAAAAACAAAGAACTACTTTAAATTATGCTTATCGCATGGCATACTTTTAATTTGCTTTTTTGGGAAATTCTGGAAAGTTCAGCGATATAATATTATCAAGTACAGTGAAGACTCTAACTTGTCTGCATTATTATTTGGACAAATAAAGTTAATGTGTTTTTTTTTCACAAAACCATTATACCCTTTTTGACAATTTTCATTGGGCACAGGGTATAAAAAGTACTTTTTGCACTAAATTTCGGTTAGTTTCTTTAAGATTTATGCCAAAAACTGCAAAATGTTCCCTTATTTATAGTATTTACATGGTATTCTTTTAATTTGAATGGATTGCTCAAATCTTGATAGATTTTAAAATGGTATGTTTTCTTTTTGACCATTTTATTATACAAATATTGATTTGATATCAAAATTGGATGATTTTGAAATATTAATTTTTTTCGGAAATTTTACATAGTTACCCCTTTACATTTTTCGAAAATTTTCAAAAATTTTAAATCTTAAATTTATTCTTTAAATCGACTTCAGCTGATAAAAATTTGGGTAAAAAAGTACTTTTGCACTAAATTTCGGCTGTTGATACTGATCAGGAATATATACACTTTAGGAGTGCCAACTATAAGTGTCTGCTTTACTTAGTTATCACTGTAAGAAAAAGCCTGCATATATTTATACTAATGAATTAATTTGTAGAATTCCCATATCGAATTTAGCACGTGATCGAGCTTAATGCAAAAATTCAATTCATATCAACTTGTTAAATGCTTTTTTCGGCCACTTGTGTTTTGACTGATAAACCGAAAAGTCAGGCAACAACAAAAACGTTTTAGTTGCAATCACACATTCCATAAAATATGTTGTGAATTATTGCCCATATTATTATACATACTTATTCGATAAGCATTTTCATATATTTTTAGGGCTGCTGCAAATACCTTTCGAGTATTTCATAAACCTTCAACTACATATTTATCCAAAATTAATTATTTTGCCATGGCCAATTTAACTCGCTTAGGTACTTTTCCATTAAGCAATCTAAAATAGCATAAAATGTATGGAATTTAATTTTTTAATTTATTGACTAAGCGTAAAATTGATAACATTTTAATTGGATGAGGAGGTGACGTAGTATTTATTTCTACCAATTGATAATAAAATGATTGATACCAATATGATTTATTTGATATTTAAAGTAGGGCACATTTCCTCTTCTTTTTCTTCTTGTTGACCTGTAAAGCGGCTCTAGTGGCGGTTTCAAAGACTTCCCGAACACCTTCCTGCATTTTGGCAGAGCATTCGAGATATGAAAAGGCATTGACAATTTCAGCCATTGTTATGCCCTCTTCGGTTCTAACAGGTTCTTGTTTAACCATCGACAGTTCCTGTGAATGAATATTTTATTTTTATTAGGTACTATACATTTTTTAATATTTAGATAAATAAAAAAAAAATAAATTAATAAATAATAAATCAAATAATAGTCATATATATAATTCATAGCTTGCCTTTATGGTGTCAGGATCATAGCGCAAATCTCGCTTATTACCAACCAAAATAATAGGAACATTTGGACAGAAATGCTTTACTTCCGGTATCCATTTGTCTTGGATATTTTCCAAAGAATCGGGCAGATCGATTGAGAAGCACATTACAATGACATCGGTATCAGGATAGCTTAACAATCGCAAGCGATCATAATCCTCCTGTCCAGCTGTATCCCATAATGCTAATTCCACCTTGAATTGTAGAAAAATTCCAATTATCAATTTATGAAAAGCACATAATTTACGTAAACATGATCTACTTATTGAACAAGCACTTGAAAAGAGAACTACATCTCTGGAAAACAAAGGCGAATACTTAATATGAAAATAACAACAAGAACTGAATGTGAATCATGCGTAAGCATTTCTAGTCTTGAGAAAAACGGGGTCCCACCCTGGCGCAGGCACTAAAATAAGATGTGTACTAAATATATTTATTTGTATATATGTATATATGTATGTATGTGCATACGAATGAGTGAAGAAATGCTCGTACATAAATAAAAGTGTAATTGTCTGTGCATATTTACTGAATGTCTCATGCAGTGTGTAGTTGAAGAACTAATTGAGCAAATAGGGAGACATACCTGTGATCCTTCAACCTCCACATCCGCCACATACGTTTCGAAAACAGTCGGCACATAATCCAAGGGGAAATTATCTTTACAAAAGACCGTTAGGAGACAAGTCTTGCCACATGCCCCATCGCCTACTAATACCAGCTTTTTGCGAATAGAAGGCATAACTCAATTAATTATCAATAATTTCACAAGGAATTCGAGCACTTGAAATGTTAATTCTATACTGCCAATGAACTACGCAATTGTTCATTGAATGTGCCTTTGTGAAATATATTTGGTTTGTTTATGAATTTTAACTGCGCTACTGAGAACATTGCACGGCACATGCATTCATCTCAACAACAATGTGCGATGCTTTCAGTTGGACATCCCAACTCACTGACTTTCTACGTTTATCTGCGATTTTAAGAAAATTAATCTAATGAATATTATTGTCTATTATAAATTATTTGTATTTCCCCGCTAGATCTAGCGGGTTGTTCTTGCCAAATGCGGGACTAATTGTAAAATAGCGGTTAGCGGGAATTATAGCTATTTTTCAAGCAAGCTGAAACTCACCATTTCTTCAAGGTGGAATCAACCAATATTGAGGAGACTCTGCTCCAATACGCGAACGTCCATTAAGTAGTCCAAACCACTTCGTGGATGCAGCAGGAAATAAAAGATTTTTGCCACTGGCATTACTAGCGCTAAGCCTTTTATATCGCTGCCATGGTCGAGAGTGCAGAGGTGGACAGAGTCTTTTATCCAAATGAATGGCCGTTCAAGCATTACTCTCAATTTTACACATAAGGTATTTCAACTCATATTTTATAATAGTAGTATGCTTAAAAAAGATAGGGACCAATCAGACCTACATAAGTTCAGCTCCAGAAAGACAATATGTTTGTCGAACTTGAGAAGTTTTCAAAAATACTGGATTTTAAATCAATCAAAATATTGTTTCTACTCTAGCGTTTTTTTAGCTACTAACAAAATTTGCTGGCTATTTCTAGCTTTTTTATGACCCAAAGAGTTGGCATGGGCAGCACTTTTCAGCAGAGCTGCTTTTTGGAGTGGACTGTTCATAAAATTATCGTTCTGATGTTAGCATATCGATACATCGATTCGGTATATACATCCCTGCAAATAAGCCGAAGAAGAAGAAATCGGCTCTTCCTCTTTCTTTTATTTCCGCCATTGCCTGAGATAGTTGGAAAATCATGGGTGAGTTGTTAAAAAGAGTGTTTTTTTGTGAGAAATACGCAAATTGCGTCGTTAAACCGAGTGCAAATCGAAATACAATAGCTGTGCAGCAGTAAATGTAAGTGAAATTAATCGCGGCGACGAAAAGTTACTTTCGAAACTCCGACTCCAAAGCTTGCAAATATCGGCTGCAATTTGTCGGCTGCCACAAATCTATGAAAATCAAAAGAATCGTGTAGCATATCAAGAGAAAGATTTGTTTCTAATTAATCAGACAATGTAGTCCGAATGTTGCAAGTGTTATTGTGAAAATTTACTAATTTAGTGGAATTCGCAAAGATGCATTCAAACTAACCTCAAAGTGCTGCCGCTGTTGAACTCGCCATTTGTTTACATTGTGTTTGTTGATTTGCATGAAGGAAACGATTAAGTTGGCACAACTAACTAAATTTATTGTAATTTATAGGCAAGCCTAGAGGTCTGCGCACTGCCAGAAAGCATGTGAACCACCGTCGCGACCAGCGTTGGGCCGACAAGGACTACAAGAAGGCTCATTTGGGCACAAGATGGAAGGCCAATCCCTTCGGTGGTGCTTCCCACGCCAAGGGTATTGTGCTTGAGAAGGTGTAAGTACAGCTGCCTCTTAGATAATTGTGTTTTCCCTTGAACTCGCCACTTTCGATGTCTCGCAGTATATTTTTGTGTTTTGTTTGTTTATGAAACTCAAATCACAGGATTATACTGTGAGTTGTCGTCTGTAAGAACAGCAAATGTAGCTCAACTTGATGCTCCCATTATCTCTTGACTAGCATGCACTAATTAAAATCTCTCTCTTGGCTTTTACAGTGGCGTTGAAGCCAAACAGCCCAACTCTGCCATCCGCAAGTGCGTGAGGGTGCAGCTCATCAAGAACGGCAAGAAGATTACCGCATTCGTACCCCGTGACGGTAGCTTGAACTACATTGAGGAGAACGATGAGGTCTTGGTTGCCGGTTTCGGTCGTAAGGGTCACGCCGTCGGTGATATTCCCGGTGTCCGTTTCAAGGTCGTCAAAGTTGCCAACGTTTCTCTGTTGGCTCTTTACAAGGAAAAGAAGGAGCGCCCAAGATCTTAGATGACGATACATCTAATCTTTTTCCAGAGTTAGGGTTTTACAAAACTAAATAAACAAAAAAAAAAACACAAAATTCTTGTCGCATTTGTTGATTAAACAAAGAATAAGACCAACAAACATTTGATTGATGTTGAGCATTTAATATGTGTATGTATTTTCAGTTTTGGCGGCTTAATTATAATGTATGTTAATATATGTAAATGCCTAGAAACTTATCAAACTAACAGTATAGATTAGTCAGCCTGTGACTGACTCCTTCATTGATAACCGCCACCGCCTCCGGGATTGAAGTTGTTTGGCCCTGGGCGCCGCATGGGACGACGACCACGTGAACGATTAGCGTAGATGCGATTGTTGTTGGGCGAACCACCGGGCATATGCTGATCCTGATGTCCCTGGTTACCCGGATGCCCACGCATGCCGCCCGTCGACGAGTCGCGCTGCCAGACAATACGCGCTGGTCTGTTTGCATTGTTGTTATTGTTGTTGCCGCGCATTAGGATGCGACCTCCGCGTCGGGTCGGCACCGCGCTGCGCAGTGTCCGAAATCGTGTGTTCTCAGACGGTGACGTTGCCTCAGCTTCGCGACCCTCCTCCTGCACATAAGGAATATATATATTTGTATAGGATTTCCTTTATTGCAAAACGGAATGCTTATGCTTACCTCAACTTCAACGGCTTGTTTTTCACCCTCGGACGAGACGCCATCGGTTCCCTCGTTGTCCTCTAATGGACCCTCGGCTTGATTATCCTGATTTTCCGTCTCCACAGACTGACTTGTGCCAACATTAGGATCTAAATGAAATATTAGAAATGTTAATTTGCATATTTTGTATGCCGTAGACTTTACTCACTTTCATTGCTGAGCTGCTGGGAATCCTCAGCCTGGTCAGCGGCAGTCTCTTCGGCAAATGCCTCATCTGCCTCGCTTGCGTTCTCCGTGTCTGCTGTTTCACTTTCATCCGGTTTATCTTTCGCCTCGGCGACGTGACCGCTGCTGCTACTGCTGCTCTGTTCGACCGCCTCATTTGGTTTCTGTGGCGAACTGGCGACAGCAGCTGTGCAATCTACGCTGGTGCCAGCGGCACTGCTGTCATCGACGGCAGCAGCAGCCTCCGCTACAGCTGTGCCATCCACCTCAATCTCGACGCACGTTGACTGCTCGCTAAAGTTGGAAACTTGCGGGGAGCTCACGATTTCCACAGAACTGGCAAACAAATGGATATAATAAAAAATTAGAATCTTTAACTGACCTAAATCGCTTGGCTGCTTACCTTTCGGTGCGACGAGCTGCAGCCGAGGAAGTTGACGGAGCCTGCTTCCAGTTGGCCTCGGCTTGTGGTGGCTGTGCAGCTGATTCGCCACTACCGCTGGTAATGGCCTGGCTTTGATTGTTCTCTTGGGTCGATACGGTGGCGGGTGAATCTTCGAGCAATTGGCTCTCAGCCTGAGCCTGCACTTGCACCTGCTCGATGTCCACTTCATTGTGCTGATCGGGTGCATCGGCACCATCGTTATCTTCCATTTCGTTGTCCTGCTCGTAGGAATCCTCGTAGCCCTCCTCCTGCTCAGCATCGCCACCATCAATGGGACCCAGCACATCCTCCTCCTCTTCATCATCCGAGTCGACCACCTGTATATCATCCTCCTGGTCACGTTGCGATGAAGTGGGCATCTGGTCCACATCCATGCCGGAGTCACCAATGTGGCCAGCCGACAATTCGCCACCGTGCATTGGAGTGCGCAGGCGTTTGGTTAGCTTGGCAATCTTCTCGGGAACGCCCTCCTCGGCATTGGTGGAGGAATCACCTTCCACATCGCGTGGACGCTTGGAGCAGCCCGCCTGAGTGGTGGTCACATTGCTGCTGGACGGTGTGTGGCGACTGTGGCTACTAACCACAGTAGAGGAGCTGCTGCTGCTGCCAGATGTGCTGGGCTGCTGCTGGATGCTTGCCTCCTGCACATTGGGAACTGTTTGATTTTGAGTGGAAGTCGAAGTGGTGGTGCTAGTGGATGAGGATGACGAAGAGCCTTCAACACGAGGTGAAACCAGTGCCACCACCTGCTGCTGTGCACCACCGACGAATAGCTGGGCATCGTTCTGCTGCGGATGCTGCACACTTTCCGCCTCCTGTGAACTCTCCGCTGCCGCTGTGGCTCCCATGGGCGGAATGGCAGCAACAGCCACAGCTGCAGAGCTCGTCGAAGGCATATAATCGGTGTGTGAGGATGTGGGCGATGATGAAGCCATTGACTCCAAGGTGGCGCTGCCAGTAGTGTGCACCTGTTGCTGGGGCGGCACCAGCGCCGTGTTGCCCGCAGCAGAGCTGCTGCTGCTGCTGCTCCCCGATGCTGTTGCTGCCGAAGAAGCGGATGTCGAGGTGGACGTAGAAGTGGATGCACCCGGTTGCTGACTGGTGGGCAGAATGGCAGCAGTGCGGCTGTTCTGCACGGAAATCGGACGAATGCTGGCCAAGGGAGTTTCGCTGCCACGCCATGGTGTCACCGTCGCCGACTGCTGGACGGTGGCCGAACCCGACATGGGCTTCACATTTGCCGTGCGCGGCGATGACTCGGAGATGTTGCCCTTTTCGGCCATGCCCACGGAGCTGGTGGAGGGCTTTGTGGATTGTTGGGCGCCCAGTTGTCGTTGCAGTTGATTGATACGCATGTGCAGCGATTCATTTTCACGCATCAGTCGCGCATTGATGTCCTTGTTGCTGGCAATGTGATCCTGCAGCTCTTTTTCCAGACGCTGCACAGTTTCACTGTAGCTGGTCTTGGTGCCAGCTAGTATCGTCTCCTGGTTGACCAGCTCCGTCTTTGTCGCCGACAACTCCTGCAGCAGCTGCTCCAACTTCTGCTTGGACTCATTGCTGTCCTGTTCGCCGGTTGAGCGCGACTTCAGCTCATCGTGCTCCTTCTGCAGCTGTTCGTGCTGCTCCTTGGAGTTGCGCAATGCATTGTTCAGCTCCTCCAGCTCGGAGCGCACTTTCTCCAGCTCGGCAGCGGTATCGTTGCCACCTGTCTGAGCCTGGAGACCCATGTAATAGTCTTTGTAGCGCTTGGCCAGCTTGCGCAGCATCAGCTCCTTGCTGTCCTTGTCCTGTATGGCCTTGTCCTTGGACTCGATGTCCTCTTGGGCCTTCAGCAGCTCCTCTTCCTTCTGCAGCAGGCGATTCTTCAACTCCATGATGTCCTGGGACTGACGTGTGTTTGCTTGCTTCAGCGTTGTGGCCTCGTCCATCTGCTTTTTGCGTGCCTCGTCCTGCAACTGCAAACTCTTGTTCAACGCGGGCAGCTCGTTGTCCAGTCGCGATTTTAGTGTCGCCAGATCGTCGCTCTGTTTCTTGTTCATCTCCTTTTCGGCCGTCAGCATCTTGGCAAGATTTTCACGCTCCGCCTGCAGGCGCTTGAACTCCTCGGGATTTCTGTTGCTCTTCTCGACCAGAGCATTGGCCCGTTGACGCCACTTGATGGCCTCGGTGCGCAACGAGGTGTTCTCTACATTCAGCTCCTCAATCTTGGACGACAGCTCCTTGTTGCTACACTGGAGCGGGAACAGCTCCTTTTCCACGCTACTGATGCGCTCCGTTAGATCCGCCACCCGTTTAGTCAGCGTATTGCGCTCCTCGCGCAGAATACGATTGCTGTCGGTGATGGCATTGAGGGTTTCGATTTTACGCAACACAGCCTCGTGCTTGGAGGCCGAAACAACATCGGTTTCGCTCTTGGATCGCTCCTGCTTGAGATAACCATTCAACTCGTCCACCTTCTTCTGCAGAATCGTGTGCTCGGAAACAAGACGCGCATTCTCAGCCTTCATGATGTCCAATTTGGCTGCAAACAGATCTTTCTCCTTGCGCAGGAATTTAATAATCTTCAAGAGCTGCTCACTATTCTTGATCTCGTCGACAGCCGATGAGCTGTTCACATCCGTATCAGTCAAGGATTCATTGAGTGCCACAGACATATTTTGATTGTTTGCGGATTGCGCAAGTGCGGCCAATTTTGTGGTCAACGCCTCGATCTGATCGTGCAGACTGGAATTGAGCGCATTCAGATCGGCAACACGCTTCTCCGACTCCTCCTTCTCCGTCTGCAACAAGCTCTGCGCTTCAGCATTCGCCTTCTTCAGCTCATCGTGGGCAGACTGCAGGGATTCACGTCCGCACTTGAGCTGATTGAGTTCGTCTATCACCTAATAAAGCATTACCGTGTTTACAATTAAAACGAGTAAGAGAAAGAACAGGAATAGTTGTTAGTTCTGTGTCATTTAAGAGTTAAAGCCATTTGTACATACCTTCAAGAAGTCAGCCTTGAACTTGGACAGCTCCTGAATATCCGCTGAGTGTAATACCATTTCATTGGCATACTTGACCTCCACGGAATTGAGGGACTCGGCCAGAGTGGAATTCTCGGCTCGCAGAGTGCGAATAGCGCGTCCCGAATCCGTTAGTTTCTCGAGCACATTCTTCAGCTCCTCCTGGGCAATCTTTAGCTGATCAGATTGATTGGTGGACTTGCTCTGCTCGGTAACATTGCTGAGCAATAGCTCGGCTTCCAGATCTGTGACACGCGTTTGCAACTCAGCCTCTGAGTTCTGCAGTTTCTTAATCTCTGCCTCCTGTTTGGCCACAATTTCAGTGTGCATGTCGTGCAGACGTTTGATTTCGCTTTCGGCACTTTGTGACATCTTGTAGAACTGATCTCCATGCTCACGTGTCTTGGCCAGCTCCTTGGTGAGGGACTCGATCTCAATTCTGGCCTGTTCGTATCTAAGCTCAAATTCACGCGCCTTTTTGTTGGCTGCTGTGATGGGATTCTCATCCTTGGAGGGGGTTAGACTCTCCTGCAGCTTCTTGCTCAAATCATTCACTTGGTTCACCTTGGCAGCGAGCTCCTCACGCACACCAATCAATTCCTGGTGATACTTTTCAGCCTGTTGGCGCTCCTCTTCCTTAAGCTTGTTGGCCGTTTCGGTTTGACGTTTGAATTCATTGACAGTCTCACGGAACTTCTCTTCCTCCTCCTGGAAGTGACGCCGTTGGGCGGACAACTCCCGCACAGTGTCGTCTAGACGCTGCTCCAAACGTAGACGACCCTCGGTCTCGGATCGCTCCAGATTAGCCTTAATAAACTCCAGATTGTTCAGCAATAGCGCCTGACTCTGATGCTCACGATGGAAGCCTTCCTTTTCGGCCTGCAGGCGCGATGTTGTGTCCTTGAGCACCCGGTTCTCGTGCCGTAAACTATGAGCCTCCGTGTCGGCGGCGACTTGCTTGCGATGAGCCGTCATTACCTCATCCTTCAGCATGTGCACTGTCTGCTCGTGCTTTACAATCGTCTTCTCATAATTCTTGGTGCGTTCCTCGAGCGCTGCAATCTGTTGCTTGTAGGTCGCAATACCCTTGTGTAACATATCCGTTTGCTCCTTTTGGAACTCGGATGCGTTCATCAGCTTGCAATTGACGGATGTCAACTCGCGCACCTCCTTGCGCATCGAATCAAATTGTTCCTGGACGAGAGCATCGTTCTTGCGCTTCTCGCTGGTATAATAGTCGTAGTTCTCCTTGAGCTCTGCATATTTCCGCGACTCATCCTCCAGCTGTTGCTCCAGACTGCGAATGCGACGCTCCAATTTGGCTTCTGCCTCTAGCTTGCTTGTATTTGCAGTTGCCTTTGTCTGGTCGAGTTGGGACTCATCGATAAGTATTGTCGAATCGTCTAGGTCAATGATCTGGCTACCTAGCTTCTTTTGGGACTCAAAGTAGAACTTCTTGTAGCGCTCACACTTGGACATTAAGGTCTCAATTGTATTGTTCTTCTGATTTAGAGTCTCCTCCATTTCACTGAGACGTTTTGTGGCCTTCTCGAAGTTCTCTTCATATGCCTTTAGTTGCAATTCGTCATTCTTTAGCTCATTGGCCTCCAGTGCGGTGGTTAGTTCACGTATCAGCGACAACAACTTGACATTCTGTTCTTGCATTTCGGCAATGGATTCAAATGTGACCAGATCTCGGCTGATGGCATCGCTCGAGTTGTTTATAATGCCCGGCTGAGTCTGACTGCGTGGACGATTGACACCAGCACGCAAACAGTTGAGCTCGTCCAAGAGCAGGCAAACCTGGCGACTCAGATCGACTTGGGATTGCTTTAGTTTCTTATTCTCCTTGACGTGACGGTTGACATCGAATTGCGTCTGCTCCAGCTCTTGCTCCAGACTCATCTTCTTTTCGATCAGCTCATCACGTTGCTGTAGCAGCAGATTATGCGCCTCGGTTAGTTTACTGTAGTCCGAGTCTTGTTTCTTAAAGATGGGCGCACGCTCATTGATTTCCTCAACGATCGACTTGATCTGTAGCTTAAGCTGAGCGTTTTCCATGTTCTTGGTCTCCAGCTCTTCCGAATTCTTGGCATACAGTGAATACAGTTCGGTAAGCGACATATCGGAGCGTATTAAACGACTGGCAACAGCTGCTGTCGGTGCCAGCTTGCAAATGGCGCTCTCCAAGCTCTGTTCTTGTGCCTCCTTCAGCAGATCGTTGGCGTGTGCGATTTCTGTCTTTAGTGCGTCAATGGTTTTGTTCAAAGCTGCGACTTCTTCGGCATGATTCTGCTTGGTTAGCTGGAATTCCGCCTCTAGTTCGCCGTAGTGATCAGTGGTTTCGGTCACCATACGTTTCAGATCCGTAATACCCTTCAGCAGCTCATTGCGCTCTGCGCTATTCTCAGATTCAGTGTTCCTGTAGATCTCGACCAGCTTCTCCTTGGCGTCCAGTTCTTTCTTTAGCGTATCCACGAGCTTTTCAGTTGCACTGTTTTGATTGAAAATGTTGTCGGTTTGATCCTCAATTTTCTTGTTCAAATCCTCAATGGCCTTCGAATACTGTGCATTTTGGGTCTGGAGTATCTGTAGTTCGTCGCACTTCTCCTTGAGACGCACCTCCAGAAGCATGATGTTCATGGAATGATCACGTCTCAGATTCTGTAATTCAGCGTTATTGCGATTCAGATCGCTGCTCAGCAATTGAATTTCATTCTGTAACATGGCACGCTCGCCCTCCAGCCGGCGTTCCTTGATATCCAACGAAACCTCCTTGCTCTGCACCTCGTCGAGACGAGCTATGGCCTCACACTTGGATGTGATGGCGCTTCTAAGCTGCTGCTGGTAGGTGGACAGGTCCTGCTTTAGCCGCTCTAGCTCCCCATTCTGTCGCTCGATCACTTTTAGGAGGGAGTCGCGCTCATCGACAAAAACTCCCTTCTCCTTGCGCAATGTGGCGACATCGTGATCGTAGCTCTTCACAGATACCAGCAGCTGGTCACGTTCAACAGACACTTGGTCAAGTTGGGTGCGCAATTCGCTTACATTTTGCTCAAAATTATTGAACTTCACTTGATTATCGAGTATTTGGTTTTTTAACTCTTCGTTCTTTTGTTCAGTTTCACCTTAAAAAGAGGAAGAATGGGATACAATTTAAGTAGAGGAAATTGCATGTGTACAACTTTAAGTAAATGCCTGTTCCATAAGTCTTGCAATGACTTTACTCACTAAGACGATTCGCAGCGGCTCTTTCTTTACAATATTCGTCGAAAAATCTGTCAATATAAGACTTGAATTTGTTCTGCACGCCGGTTGGCAACTGCTCCAGTTCATCCGGCGCAAATATGTCTGCCAACAATTGCGGACCACTCAGATCCATGGTTGGAATGTTTTACTACTTTTATTACTTAAATATTTTATCCACGTTTGTGATTTAATCGCAAAAACAAATCTTTAAACGTTGTGACAGTCAAGTGAAAATTGCAATACCTGACAAGTGTGTACACAAAACAGTGTGCACACATCAGTTGTGACTCGATATTAATTCTTTTAATTTTCATGCCGGCTTTAGCTTGCATAAAAACCATGTTCACTTGTGCAAAGTATTATACTGCCATTAACATTTACTTACTTAGTCGATTTGCTGCAGCACGCTCTTTGCAATATTCATCAGAAAATTGTTCAATGAAAGCCGACAATTTAGTTTGTATGTTGTCGGGTACTTGCTGCAGTTCCTCAGCCTGCAAAATCTTGTTTAACGACTGCGTGCCGCCGAAATCCATGTTATGCCCGTATCCTTTTACAATTGTAATCTGGTTCAATAATATTTTGATTCAAGTTAATTTTTTATTTAGTTAAAAATAAGCGCGCGACTGTCAGATGATAGAGTTGTTTCGCGTCGTTCAGAATTATTATTGTAAGTAAAAAAACACACACACATACATAGAGACATACATGAGCCACTCACACACACCAACAGTGAAAAATTTGTTGCGGTAAAAAAACATGGTGGCAACCTTGGCAACGGTGGCAGCATCAACCATATTTTACTATTAAAATTACTTAATATCTTCACCACGCGAAAGGTGACGTGCCCCAATTTTCAAATAAACCTTATTATTTTTAAAAATGTATAATTTTTTGGTTCTTTAAATTCATTTTTATTGATTTTATTTAAAAATTAAAAAAAAAAATTGCAACTGTGTGGCAGCCTGTAAGTTTGAAATGTGGGAGGCCTTGGCTCACAGAAAAAGGACGATAACCAATTTTAAGCACAGTTTGATATAGGCATTTTTTGATAAAAAATTATATTATACAACCTTTGCCCTTCAATGACAAGCTCTCAGCACTAATTTAAATTACCATCTTTATTAAAATTGCTAAATTATAAAATTGTTAAAATATGTATTTTGTTATTTAAATTTAGCGCAATGGACCATTTTTGGGACTTACCGATCGATAGATTGCGGCGGTTGGTCGATTGAAGTTCTGAACGTCGGCAAGAGATGTGCGGCCTCACCCTTTTACTACTTGCAGCACTGCTTTGGCGCGCAATTTAAAGTAGAACAAACAAGTTTGTGTTGTGTTGAGGATATTTTTAATTATTGTGAGTATTGAAGTAGTTTACCTTTACACTCCACTGTTATAAAGTAATTTACTAAATTCAAGTTATCCAAGTGCTTGTTGATTATACCTACCGCAGCGGCTGTTTCAGCAGGCGGGTATTGCACACAACGACCTCACCACATTGCCTTACATAACCATGGCAGAAACCAAAACGTTGAGGCAAAAACCAACAACAGACAGCAATCAACATCAATGTGTGTGCTTCAGCCGCTGAATGAAGCTGAGACTTAGGCTGAGACTGAAGCTTAAGCTCAGCCTGTGGCAGAAGCAGAGTCTGGACCAACGTGTGCCGAGCTTCATCTCTGATAAGAGTCAAAACTGCACCTACAGCAAAACTTGTGCACTGAGCAAAATCGCATGGATACCAATCAAATTGTCTGGTGTGTGTGGCCAACAGAATTTCTTGCAGTGCACTGGGAGGGCGATCTGCTTATCAATAATTTGTTTTTGCTTTTTTTTTTCGTTTTGCTGCATTTAAGCAGAGAGATTCGCTGGCGATAGCAGCTCAAGTGTCACACGCCCACATTTTTGGAGCAGCGATGAGCCGAAGCGGGCCATAGGTTGCTTTTAGCCAGTTGCCAGTTTTGTTTTGGCCTGCCCATGCAGTAAAGCTTAAGCCATTTGCACATGCGCCACGCCAATAAACTTGTACCCACCACCGAGGCACGCTTTGATCCTCATCCTCAGTCTCCGACTTTGACTTCGTCTTCGTCTTCGTCTTTGACTTCAACTCCAACTCCAACTCAAAGGCGGTCGGCACACGCTTGTTGTGTTTTCTTCTGCTTCTCTTCTTTGATTTTGGCCTGGCCGGTCTGGCTGGGTCTGGAGTGGCCTGCCCCCTCTTGTCCTATCCTGTCCTGTCCTGGCCTCTGTCGTGGCCTAACCCGTTGCCTCATTGCACTGCGCATAAATCGATGGACCCGGTGAGCGCCGGCGGCAATTATCGCGATGTGATAAACAAATATTTTTGCATCTAACCCACGTCGTAAGGAGCAAAGTTTCTGGCATTCTGGCGCTTAATTATGAACTCTGTGCCTGATTTTTATTTCGTTCCCCCTTTCGGTAAACTGTGAATATGTGTGTATTAACGTTTTACGCGTGGCCGATTGCACTTTTACCTGGCTGGGATGGTAAGTACCTGTGCCTGGGAGTTGCTTCATTCGTCCCTTGTTGTTGTTGAGTTTTTGGTCAGGGCTTGGCCAGGTCTCAGTTGTTGCAATATGCAATTTAGAAGCTTATCGCTCTCTGGATATCAATCAGTCGGCGTTTTGACTGCATGCAAAGTGGGTGGAGTATGAAATAAAAATTAAATATGGCTATATTTGAATATTAATATTTCGAGGCAGGCATTTTTTTTACTTGCTAAGTTGCTGCTGGTTGAATATCGAAAAAGAAATCTTCAGGAACAGATTTGTTATGAAATGATTGCAATGCATGAGTGGATATGAAATGTCCCTTCCAAAATTCTGTTTTTTAAAGTATATTTGTTTTAAGTGATAAATGAAATAATTAATGTAATAAAACATAAAAATAAAAATACATTAAAATTTTAAATAATTTATTATATTCTTTTAAACTTTAAGCTGTTGTGTTATTTATAAAATATATATTTATATCATAGTCTGTGCTGCTTATAGCTGGACAAATATATACATAAATTAAACAAAACTATTAAATATATCATTAGGCGTTTGATATAGTAATTAAAACCTTTTTTTATCAAAATGTTTGTGCAGCTTCAGATCCTCTGATAACTTTGTATATAGAGTCTAGGCTACAAAAGTTCCGTATATTACAATATTTGCATACGCTGCTCGAATTTGTGTGTGTGCGTGTGTGTGTGAGTATATGCGCATGTGTGTGTATGGGTAAGTCATGTATTTGGAGCTGGCACACATACAGACACAAATTGGTTGGGGCCTCCGCCAATTGAAACGAACCAAATGCAAAGTCGTCTCTCTCCCACAACACATTAAATGCCGAGAACAGGTTTCTGTGCTTTCAATGTGTGCGACAGCTGTAGTTGGAGATGGTGGTGGAGAGGGAAAGGGAAAGGGAGAGAGAGAGGGTGAGGGTGAGGGAGCTCTCAGTGAGTATTCAAAATACAACGACGCGACGGCGAGAAGAGGAATATTAAATAAGTCTGTTTCATTTGATTCAAAAGAACTTGCCGCACGTCTGTTGCGCGTTTGCTCAGTTGCTCTGTTGAGATCGGGCTGAGATCGGACTTGCCCCAGAATGAGACTGCGCTCGTTCCGCTTTGCTGGGCAGCTGACTTTGCTCTCTGGGGTCTCTGCTCTGACGCCGTTTGGGCCAAGACTGCGCAAAAGGTTTTGCTCGTGCGCATTTTGGCCTTATGCATTGACTTCGACTTGAATCGACTGAACTGAGAATCGGAGATCGCAGTCAGTTCACAGAGAGACTGAGCGAGAGAGACAGAGAGAGAGAGAGACAGAGAGAGAGAGAGAGAGAGTGAGTGAACGCGGCACAGTGGCAGTCGCAAGCGCAGTAACAGTTTAAGCCAAGTTGCCAGTTGCCAGTTGGCAGTTAGTTAGCTTGCGGTTCGTCATCGGCGTGGTTCAATGTGGCTCTGACTTTTTAGCCACATCTCCTCCGGCAGCTGCGAGTCGCGCTTATAATCATAAATATATCTCCATACAGCGTGTATCTGTAAATGTATCTGTATCTGTTGTTCAGGCTGTAGATGCATCTGTATCTGTATCTGTATCTGTATCTGTATCTGTATAAATAGTATATAGGCCCGGTTTATATGCCAATGCGTTGTGCTGTGCATTTTCCCAAGAGTATTGTAAAGTTGTGAGCCAAAAGGCAACAACATCAACAACAACGATAGCCGTTTGTTAGTGTTTTTGTTATTTTTGTGAAATGTTGAAGCCCTTGATTTTAAGCACCAGATACGTTCATTAGTCGTCGCAAGACTTTTCGTGATCGTAAACGCGTTTCGCCAACCTCTTGATCTTGGCTAACGTGGGATAGCCGAGCAGCCAACGGTAAAAATTCAAACGAAATTCTGCAAAAGCTAAAGTGCATATGAAATACAATCCAAAAAAAGTGTGAAATTCCTACTAACAAAAAGAAAAAATTTAAATGAAAATTAGAAAATTAAAGCAAAAGTAAAATCAAATCAAATGAAATTTATGGTTGCAAAATCCTTAAGTGGCGAGTGCTTGTTAATGTGGGTTAGGGCTTAAACTAGCACAAATTAAAACGCACACACACACACACCCGCACAACAATTCAGCGACACAACAAATAGACACAAATTCACACATGCCAGTTAAAAGACAACTACAACAACAACAACTGCTGCAGCAAATTTATGGTTGGTAGTTGGTACTCTGGGCCAAATGGTACCACGGCCAGCAGTCGGTTAGGGAAAAAAAGACTAACGGAATAATGCAACATTAAGCAAAATGCTGCTGGCCCTGCTAAAGCTAAAGCTAAAGCAAAGCCCAAACCACCACCAGCAACAACAACAACACCACCGCCAACACCAGCAGCAACAACAACAACAACAACAAGGAGAACCACAACAACCTGCAACCATCGTCGTCGTCGCCGTCGCTGTCGTCGTCGTCGTCGTCGTCGTCATCGTCGCAGTCACCGTTACCACGAACGTTGCTTTAGCCGTATAAAATGGAACCCTCATATGATCACGAACATCCACATCATCTGCTAACAAATTACAAGTAATATTTACATTTTTCCCATGCTAAAATAAAAAAAATGTATATGAAATTTTTTTTTTCTCGCTGTTTAATTATATCCAACCGTAGCGAAGATACATATCTTCCAAGTTAATAACCATAATGAAAAATGGAAAAATGCGCTGGTAGTGGTGAGGAAATTCTCTAGATGTCTCCTCTATAAGTATATGTAGACAAATACACACATATTATGTTAGTCGGTAAGGGGGGGGCGGGGGAGCAGTTCAAGACTTAGTCACACACAGATACAAAGCTAGAGATACAGATACAGGTCTTAAAAACACGACAGCTACACGGCGACGGGCATGTATATACATATATTGTATATATATTTATATATACAAATAAGTATGTATTTACGAAAGTCTTGCTTAGATTTTCTGTTGAGAGTGTGACCTCCGTTGATATCCCCGCTCCTAACTACACAGACTCGATATAAAAAGCACTTGCACTTGTATGCGTATGTCCGCTTTTCGTTTCACTGTGTGCGTTCTGTGTGAATATGTTAATGTAAATGTTAAAAGTATGCATGAGTGTGAGTATAGTTAGAACAGAACCGTCTTGACTGACTCTCGAACCTAGAAACATCAGACTTTGAGTCAGACTCGGACTCGGAATTGGTCAAGTGGAAAGTAAACCAAGAGAACAACGTGGTCAACAAGAAAGTTTCTTAAGTATGAGAAATACCCATACAGTGTATATAGAAGTCGGTTGGGTAAATGCTAGAGAGAGGTCACCATGCGGTTTCGCTCATTAAAATGATTTAGTTTTGATCTAAGCACTTTGATAGTTATGCATGATATTTACATAGCATTATACCAACCTCTTTTTTTAAGCTTCCAAACTTCCACAATTAAACGGAATAAATATTTTAAGAAAAGTTATTTCATATATTTATACAAAAAAGCAGAAATATTTTTCAAGAAATTTCACTTGAAAGCTTGTCACATTTTTTGGAATCTTCTCCGTGTTTTTCATTTTCTTTCTTCTTGAGAATCTGTCATCCTGTTGAAGATCTCACATCAACTGACAAATGTTTGTGCGTCAAGGTTTCAGTTTGGTTTTATGCTGCCCCATAAATCAATCTGCCTAATAGGTAGACACATCAATTTAGCCAACTCTATAACTGGCTAGCTTGATCTCTAATCTCAATTGATTTGCATTTTATGAATCACCTTACCAGTATTCCAGTATAATACATATTAACGAGCTATACGAAATGTAGAAACAAACATTTAATTAACAAGTTCCGTTAAGTAGTTTTTATCAGCCCTATCAAAATTTGATCTCTCCTGGAACTGGAATACCGAGAATCATTAATAATACTAAATTTACGAAGATTAAGTATAATATGAATATAAAGCACATATTGACAGCTTAATTGGCGCCTAAGCTAATAAGTTTAATAAGCGTCTCTATATCATTATTAGTATGAAAATTACTTTGGTATTATAGCAAAGTGTTGAAATATTTAATGTAAAATTAATCTTTAGAACTAAACAGAGTTGATAAATTACATATAATCAACTGTAGACAGGTATTTATTAATTGTATCGATTAGGAAAATGATTCTTTGGAATACTACACATATTTAAATCAATTTAAGAAAGACTTTGACTCCAAGATTATGAAGCGCCTAGGGATTTAGTTTTTACTGTAAAGTCGAAACAAGCTAGTAAATATTTTGAATATTTATTTATTTATTAAAAATTTAATCTGGAGCTATCTGAAATGAAAATGAAATGTTTGGCCAGTAAATATTTTGAATACTTATTTATTTATTAAAAATTTAATCTGGAGCTATCTGAAATGAAAATAAAACGTTTGTCCAGTAAATATTTTTAATATTTATTTATTTATTAAAAATTAAATCTGGAGCTATCTGAAATGAAAATGAAATGTTTGGCAAGTAAATATTTTGAATACTTATTTATTTATTAAAATTTACATCTGGGGCTATCTGAAATGAAAAGAAAATGTTTGGCCCAACATTTATAGCTAAGATTTAATTATTGTACAATATATGGACATATGTATGTAGTCTAGTATTTCTTTCCAAACATACATATATCTAATTGTATGGAAGTCAAGTTGTGCGCGGGTGTTTGTACGTGCGTGATTAAATCCATTACATTTCAGTACATTTTTCCTCCGATTTTTTTGTTCAGTCTTCTAAAATGGCTTTGTGTGTGAGAACTGGGTCTTTCGTTGTTTCTTTTGGCGACGGTACGAGTCGTAAAGCTCATTAGCCGAACCATAACCATTCGTAGCGCGCAGTTCGACTTCGGCTGCTTTGAAATTCGCTCGTGAATTGGATGATCGGGCCCTGAACGAGCACCACCAACAGCACCACTTTATTTGTATTTTCTCATCTGCTTCATTAGCTTAATTATGTATGTACATATATGTATGTATGTATGTATGTCTGTCTGTATATGTTATATGCAGGTAGAAATCTTTATATGCAGCCCATAAAATGCGCGCGCATGCGTACAGCGATTCAGAGACTCGGAGATTCAGATTCGCCTCGTCTCTCTGCTGGGCCTCTGGTTCGGGCCCAATGAAAGAGCCAAGTTGCTGGGCACAGGTAGAGCTGCGTTTTACCTTCACGCCGTGTTGTTGTAGCTGTTGTCTTTTAGTTGGTGCGGTTCATTAAAGCAGCGACGAAACAAACGCGCTAAGATGGCGGTTCCCTGGGCCGGATGCTGAAGCTGTTTATGCTTATTGGTCAACAGCGGCATCTACATACAACTACACACACACACACACACACACACACACACACACACACACACACACACACGTGTAGACTAGTTATGCATATGTATGCGTCGAAGCTGCGTCGTTAAGTTATTCCAGTACATCACACCTGGGCCACAATCGCCTTGCTTGGCACCACCAAACCAACCACAAACAGCAGCGACAAGAGCAACAACAACAACAACAGCAACAAGAGGCCCAAGTCTTAACCTGGCTCGGCCCGGCCTGTCTTGGCCCGACTGTGTTCAGACTGGTTTTTGTGCAGGCAAACTGAAATGAGTAGGAAACAAATGTATTCGGGTTTTGGGGCGCCTGGCACCACCGCCAACCAATAGACTGCAAATGGAGCAGAGCAGATGCTGCATCTTGTGCTGGCCACACCCACTGTGAAGCCGCTGAAACCAAAATGGCTTTTATTACCACGCTTACATGCCCGCTCAATATGGCCGGCCAAAAACGATCAAAGAAACTAATATGTTTACAAAATATCTATATTATATGTTCAGTTAACTGAAATTAATCATTTGATTGATTTTGATTTTTATATTTGTATCTTACTTGGAGGAAGCACCTTATTACTCCTTTCTATTTGATTGCTAAAAACCATGAGATTACGATTTTATTTAAATCGTGGTTCACCGTTTAGTAATGTATCTTTAACTGCAGGAAATCTGGCAAATACAAATAGAACCGAAAGAGAATTTGATGCAATTGATAACACAGATTCATTAGCTATGATTTTTGAGTGGTTTAGTCTTTAAAGTCTATAAAGGATTCGAGTGTCAGAATGGTAGTCAAAACTTTGAACATATTACTTTAGTAATGGATTTGTAATTCGAAAAAATTCTATTGATAGTAATATTTAATTCTTAAATTAATACTGTTTCTTTTTTCCATTTCCTAACGAGAAATCGGTTTTATTGGTTACAATTACAAAAATGATATTCACATCATTAATGGGAAAATATTTAATAGGAATATCATTGCTGGAAAAATAAGCGTTTCATGTAAGCTAAAAGGCTACGAGCTAAAAGTTTTCTCTTACTTCAAATGAACAGTTTTAATTTTATAAATAAAATGTATGTTTACATTAATTATAATATTTGTCACTGCTGTAATTAATTGATTAGTTTTCGGCTAATTAAAGTTCATATTTTCTAAAAAAAATATTTTGTTAAAAAAAAAACTGAATAGAAAGTCGTTAAAACTGGGAAATATAAAGTTTTTTTTATTTGTTAAAGCTTTATGAATATACAAAACAATTTTACCAAAGAATTATTTGTTTTTTTTATAGCTAAAGTTATAGAATTTTAATAAGTATCTAGTTAACAAATATATATATATAAATTTGATATAGATAAAAATAAATTATTTATTACATGCATAATTATAATAAATACATTTTTATTATAATCAAAAGTTGTTAAAATACTTGACTAAACTCATTTTGTTTAGTTTTTGAAATATTTAGTAAGCTTAAGTTAAGTTCTCACGTTCCAAATACTTTTTTTTAAAAATAGATACTAGGTTTTATTCCAAGAAATTAATGCAATGGAATTTGTTAGAATTCTCCGAGCTTTCGTTAGAAAGAAGAAAGCAAATACTTGGCCAGATAATTGGAACGTGTGAAGATAACTCTCTCAGCTATCGTACGAGACAGATTAACTCACTTTCGCTTGATCTTTCTCAACAACCAACTAACTAACTGATTATAAAGGTATAGATACCGATTCGGCTTATAATCGACAAAGAATATTGATGATATTCGTATTCTTATGGAGAATCGGCTAAAAAAAAGCCGCCGCCTTTTTCGCAGGCAAATTCGATTGTCTTTGCTTGGAGTTGCTCTGCGTACTTCAAGTTCAGTCAGACAAGGGGCAAGGGGCAAGGGGCAAGGAGGAGGGAAGGCAAAAAACTTAAAAGGCTGTCTTCGCGCAGCGACACATGAATCACAATATGCTAAAAGGGCTGACACTCTCTCCAGATCAATGCGGCTTCTGAATGAAGTTTTTGGGGCTTGTTAAGGCCAGAAGAAGAAGGCCCAAAGTTGCCTACTTTGCGGCAGCCGCAAAGTTGCCAAGTTGCCAGTTGCCAGTTGCCAGTTGCCAAGTTGCACTGTTGAAAAACCACCAGCAGAGTCAACGTTGCGGTTGTCGTAAACAAAGCGTTGCACACAGTCCACAGTCAGTGCGGACGTTCAGTACTTGGACAGGAAGACAGGGGACAGTGGACAGGGGACAGGGGACAGTGGACATGGTACGGCGGATGGAGGATGGAGGATGGAGCTCGAGGAGGCTGAGGCTGAACGAGCTAAAGACAACGACTGAGGAGCGGACAGAGAGAGAGGCCGGCAATGTGGAATATGTGGCATTTTGCAAAGATGTTGACATTTTGCGCGCATAAAAATGCCAACTTACCGGCCACTGTATGTGTCCTATTTTAAAATCAGGGCCATGGCTAAGACTGTCGTCGCTCGGACCGGGCGCGGGCTAAGCCAAAAAGCAAAGCCGTCGTCGTGGATCGTGAGCGAGCGCTTAGGATAAAGCAAAGCAGAGGGAGAGATAGAGCCACAGAGAGAAAGAGAGAGAGAGAGAGAGAGAGGCAGAGGGGAGACCAGTTGGACAGGCGCACAGATCAGGACGGTATAATTTTGTGTACCTTGGCCAAGTATTTAGCAGCGGCAGCTTCGGCAGCGGCAGCCGCAACCGAATATCAAAAACGTAACGATGTCACCAGGAAACCTCAATAAATTATCCAGCTGCGCGGTATTGAACCTCGGGTCTGGTCTCTAAAAATCCGAATCGAAACTCTAGGTCTCAGTCCCAGTCTCAGTTTTTGGGCGCTGTTTTGTCGGCTGCTTTTGGCCAAAGAAAGCTCGCTGAAAACTAGAGCGCCTAGTTGCGACTGCAGTTGGCAGACTGTAGGCTTAACAATTAGGCCGAGCTCATGTTGGCCAAGTTGGTAGGCAAAAGAGGCGCACAGACAAAAGACAGAGACGCGACCAGCGAAAAGACAATAGACCAAAAGTGTAGTGGGCAGCAATAAATTCAAACGGTAACAAATCGAACGAGGGCCAAGCAACACGCACACAGCAGTCGGGGCCGAGAATATGTGGCCGAGACAGGAGCGAGTCGGGAGCCGGGAGTCGGGAGTCGGGAGTCTGGATTCTCCCTTAGGGAGCGAGTCTGGGGCTGAGCTTTGGTAATATTTAAACTTGTCTCGTTTGGCTGCCGCTGCTGCTTCGTTCTGCTTGAATTCCTGGAAGCCGAATTACTTTGAAATGTGTCGATATGTCGCAACTTTTAAAAGTTATGCATAAAGGTCTGCTCCAGCTACAGCTACAGCTTCTACTCCAGAGCCACAGCTTCTTTGCTTACCCTGGCAAACTGGCAACCTGGCAACCTGGCGACGGTGGCACAACGGCTGGCGGGTTGGCGGCTCTTCTCGGTGGCTCGGTGGCTCGGTGGCTCGCTGGCTCGGCGGTGCGGCCTCCTTTGATAATACAATAGCTGCACGCGCCCAATTTACATTTATGTCCACTGACATTAAGGAGCGCAACGTTGCAGGCAGGCAGGCAGCCTTCGAGCTCCGATCTGGTCCAGTTTTCAGCCCAGGCTCCTCCCCATCCCGTCTCTCCTCTGTCTTAGTCTCTGGTGTCTGATACAAAACGCAAAGTCGTTACCTTTTATTTTTCTTTATTTTTATACTCGTATGCGTGCCAACAACGTGAAAATTGTCAACGTATTTAGCAGTCCCTTTTAAATATCATTATAAGGCCCGACATTGCCGACATTTCTGTTCTGTTCTGTTCTGTTCTGTTCTACGTAATTTTCAACAGTAGCTCATAAAAACAAAGCGACACATGTCGAAACGATTCCAATTCTAATTAGCAGCTCTACAATCCTTGGATATAACAATGCCTGTTTAAAATATATCTCAAGGAGATTTAATTAATTCTTACTAATTGTGATTGGCTCGTATCTAAGATTCATTAACTAACTTGAATATTTAGTATTTCTACTATCATAATCTTATCAATAACTTTTTTTTTGTTTCTCAATATTAATATAAAATAATTAAATCGTTGAATAGAGTCTCAAGTTTAGAGTTTTAATTTGATTTTGAACTTCAAAACAATTTTCCATTGTGTTTGAAGAGATCTTTTCGAAATATCTTTTGAATAATTTTTGTTATATTCTAAGTCGATCTATTAGTTAAAAATTGGTCACATAGTAACTGATTTTCTATTTTCTCTAAGTAAAAATAGTTTTGGAACTTAAGAGAATTTTTTTAATCACCTGAACTGTATTTGTTTAATTCATATATTTATTTTCGTTTGAGGTTAATGATTTAAAGAATTCATCTGTAAGTTTGGAATAATTTAATTTAATAAATATACATTTATCTATAAATACTGTTAGGACTAGAATATAATTTGATGTACAGAAATTCGTTTGTTAAATTTCTCTTCTATTACCATTTTATTTTAGTGCTAAGAAATATCCGCATGTGTCCCGGACACCGGAATATAGCCACTCGACGGTGGGCAGCGATTATCCGGAGCACGTTGGCTACCTGGCCGATGGCAGATTGTTGCACGAGAGTCCCGGCGATGGCATCTACCATGTGCGGCAGGGCAGCGAGCACTCCTCGCCCAGCCTGCACTCACCAGCCATACAGAGCTCGGGCTACGACAATGAGCACTCGATGAATGAGGCGGCGCTGTCGGTGCACAGTCACAGCCACTCCCCGATGGTGTCCAGTGCGTACAGTGGAGGCACTGCATCCCTGATAAGCAGCAATATTCCATTGCTGGGCGGAGGGGGAGGAACATCGATGCTGAACAAATTCCTGTCGCACCCGCATGCCACGATGGTGGTGGGAAGTGGTGGTCAGGATGAGCCGATTGAGCCGACGTCCATGTGGAGCTACGACTACAAGGGTGAAATATGCGCACCACATTGTGGCTACATGGATCGGCACAAGACGACGATGCCCAGCGATTTGAAGTACAGACCAGGCGGTAATCAGTCAAAAAGTGCCAAAGAGTCGCGCATCCGACGGCCAATGAACGCGTTCATGGTGTGGGCCAAGATCGAGCGCAAGAAGCTGGCCGATGAGAATCCCGATCTGCACAACGCGGATCTCAGCAAAATGTTGGGTAAGTCGAAGAAATATGTATAAATTAAAATACTCCCAGCTGTCGTAATTAGACCTAATTGTAATTTTGTTTGCGCTTTGTGTTCTTTTAAAAATTTGTATTAAATAAAGAAATAAATTAATAATTTAATAAATAATGTATTAAAATTAAATAAATAAATATAATAATATAATTTATTAAAATTAAATAAATAAATTAAATAATATAATTTATTAAAATTAAATAAATAAATAAAATTATATAATTTATTAAAATTAAATAAATAAATTAATAAAAAATACATAAATAAAAAAAATCTTTCCTCGGTTCTTACTTAGGCAAAAAGTGGCGCTCGTTGACGCCTCAGGATCGACGTCCTTATGTGGAGGAGGCGGAGCGTCTGCGCGTCATCCACATGACGGAGCATCCGAACTACAAGTATCGCCCACGGCGACGAAAGCAATCCAAGCTGCGCACCATGCAACCGGCCGCCAAGGAGCAGCAGCAGCAGCAAAGTGAATCCTCTCCGCAGTCGGGTGCAACGGGGTCCAAGACAACGCCGAAATCGACGTCGCCGCTGGCAACGGCCACAAGTGGCAGCTACAACAGCAACAACAACAACAACAACACGCCCACCGACGACAGCCGCAACTCGACGCCCCACAATGTGGGCAATCTCTACGAGCAGCCATTGAAGCCAAGTTATTCGCCCAGCTCCGTGGATTGTTACAGCAATGCGGACAGCACTGAGCAAATTGAATCCCTGGCCGCCAATTGCACTGAATCCTCACCAGCCTCCTACGACAGCTCGCTGCTGCTAAAGAAGCTAACGAAGCCGCCGCCAAGTCGTGCCAAGAAGCTTTCCAAGGCGGAGGATAAGTCCAAGGCTCAACAGCAGCAACAGCAGCAGCAGCAGCAGCAGCAGCAACAACACCAGCAACAACAGCAGCAGCAACATAGTCTCTATGCCTCGTATCCCTTGGCCAGCTCGGTGGCTGTGGTCGCGGCACGTGGCATGTATGTGACGTGCAACAATCGTGGTCTGTTGGATCATGGGCATTCGGTGAAGGGCACCTTCTATCCGCCCGTATCCAGTGCCGATGACGAAGGCAGCAGCTCCATGCGCAGCAGCAGCAGCAACACATTGCAGCAGCAGCAGCAGCAGCAGCAGCATTGCAACAGCAGCAGCAGCAACAATAACAGCATGCCACTGGCCACATCCATAGCCACATCCGTAGCCACATCGATAGCCACATCCAGCGATCTGAGCAGCTACACATTGGCCATGTCCGAGAGCAACTGCAACAGCGGCCAATTGTCCAATGCTGATTATCTGTCCAGCGTGAATTCGTATGGCATGCAATATGAGGATTTCTTACGCTATCAGACCAATGAGCTGGACTACGATCACCTCAAGGAGGCGGCAACGGAACAAAAGTGCGCCAAATATCCGGATACGAATCAAAACTATGATGATTACGAAGCAGAGGCTTATAACAATGCCATGTTGTTGCCACCAACGGGCACTAGTTATTATACGCAGTTGCCCTACTCGCTGGCAGGTGGCGCCTGTGCGCCAAGCGGTCTTGCTGCCTTTCCGCTGCAGCTGGCGGTGCCGTTTCAGCAGACGACGGCAACAGGTGGCGCCACCGCCTATGCACAGCCCATGCAGAGCAGCTATCTACATTATGGCAACTACTATGAAGCCAATGGGGCGGCCACACAGCTGCTGCCACAGCAGACAACAACGGGAGCAACATCAGCACCGCCTCCGACAGCGACAACAGCAGCTCCAGCAGCTCAGACAGCGGCAATGTCTATGCAACATCATCATCATCCACATCCACATCCGCATCCGCATCCACATCCGCATCATCATCACTTTGCAGCAAATGCACCTGCTGCTCCTGGCATGGAAATGCTCTTCGAGCAGCAACAGCAGCAGCAGCAACAACAGCGCAAGGATGATGAGATTAGCAATATATTGGCGGGCGTGCGAAAAACCTGCTACAGTAATTGATAATGGAATCCATTCGACATTTGTTTTATATTTTCTGAAAGAAGAAGTCGAAACTAGAGCTTAGGCACTTGGTTTAGGTACCTCATAAGAATTGCCCCTCCTTAAAAAATTAAAGTGTGTACTATAAATACAAATATCAATAAAAATATGTTAATATTAAGTTAGCTTGCATTGAAATAAAATGAATAATCTTCATGTGGAACGTAATTTTTGAAAGTTTTGACAGCAAACATATGACACACCGTCCAACCAATACACAGCATAAGGAAATTTCCCCAAACTGGCGACTGCGCAGTTTTCCGCTCAGCATCCGATTGAGAAGCAAAGGAAAACGATAACGAGCACAAATTTTCTTTTCTTGCTGCGCTGCTTCGCTGAAGGGCTGAAGGATTTCATCCCAAGAGCGTTACATAAATTTTCAATAATCATTTTTTTTTTAAATAATTCCACATTTTTTCGGGCAAACACAAATAAAAATACAAAACAAAAAGAGATGCAATCACTGGAGTTACAACAAATCCACAGTTCCAGTTAAGCTAAAGTGAGCAAAGATGTGTATAGAACTGAAAAAGGGAAACGCATAGGGCGCCATTTGAGCGCTGCAAAAAGAAAAAATTTCTAGCCTAAAAAGAAAGAGAAAATTTAAAGAAAATTAATCATTGTGTTCAGTTACTAATTGATTGTTAATTAATGTTCTTTAAGTTGAGTTTATAAGACCCGAAAATAACAACGAAATTCGACAACATTTCAACATTCTGCAAAATCGATAAGCTTCAGCATCAGCATAAAAAGCGTACAATTCGGACAACTTGATAGTTGAAAAGGGGCCGCCGTCATCCACCCACCAACACCTCAACCACCACCACCACCTCAACCAACACCTCAACCACCACCTCAACCACCACCATCAGCATTCACATTCACATCAGCTTGTAAGCCACCCCAGCAGTTTGTAAGGCCCTCAACATGTCATTCATAACGAAATTGAAGGCAACACCATTGCCACCATTGAAGAACATACTCAACGTGGCCATGCAAACGGCCAGACAGACAATTCCAGAGCGCAAGGATTACCAGCAACCGCCCGGAACGAGCATTCCACAGCAGGGTCAAGGTCAACCGGGCATGTTTCCACCAACCGATGTCGATGGCGATCAGCCCACAGAGATGAGCTCGAATCCCTTTCGAAATCCCGGCGGTTGGTCAAACGAGAATCCGGAGGGTGATTACAAAGCCGAATATCAAAGTACATCGTTTGTGGGCAATGAATACGATGGCAGATATCAGCAGGCCGATGGCTTCAGGTGCGTTACCACAGCTTCATCAAAAGCGGATGCACTTACTCAATTGTATTGTTTTTCTAATTTACAGGCAGGGCAGCGTTGCCTCGGAGGGCAGCTCATTCGTATGCGAGGGTGAAGGTGGCGGCGGCTCCAAGATCGACGAGTTCCAGGCGGGATGGAATGTGACAAATGCCATCCAGGGAATGTTCATCGTATCTCTACCATTTGCCGTGCTTCATGGAGGATACTGGGCCATCATTGCGATGGTGGGCATTGCCCACATCTGCTGCTACACGGGCAAGGTGCTGGTGCAGTGCCTCTACGAGCCGGATCCGAGTACAGGTCAAATGGTTCGTGTGCGAGACAGTTATGTGGCCATTGCCAAGGTATGCTTTGGCCCCAAGCTGGGTGCACGTGCCGTTAGTATTGCCCAGCTAATTGAACTCCTGATGACCTGCATATTGTATGTGGTCGTCTGTGGAGATCTTATGGCCGGAACTTATCCGCAGGGCTCGTTTGATTCACGCTCTTGGATGCTCTTCGTGGGCATCTTCTTACTGCCCATGGGCTTCCTCAAGTCCCTGAAAATGGTGTCCACTCTGTCCTTCTGGTGTACCATGTCACATATTGTGATTAACGCGGTCATTCTCGGCTATTGTCTACTGCAGATCGGCGATTGGGGCTGGTCCAAGGTCCGTTGGAGCATTGATATGGAGAACTTTCCCATTTCATTGGGCGTCATCGTGTTCTCCTACACATCTCAAATATTTTTACCAACACTCGAGGGTAATATGATAGATCGTTCAAAATTCAATTGGATGTTGGACTGGTCGCACATAGCCGCTGCGATTTTTAAGGCAGGCTTCGGTTACATCTGCTTCCTCACCTTCCAGAATGATACACAGCAGGTGATAACCAATAATTTACACTCCCAGGGATTTAAGGGAATGGTCAACTTCTTTCTGGTTATCAAGGCCATTCTCAGCTATCCATTGCCATACTATGCTGCCTGCGAGCTTTTGGAACGCAATTTCTTCCGAGGCCCGCCAAAAACCAAATTCCCGACCATCTGGAATCTTGATGGTGAGCTGAAAGTTTGGGGCCTGGGCTTCCGTGTGGGCGTCATTGTAACGACCATTCTTATGGCCATATTTATACCACACTTTTCAATATTGATGGGATTCATTGGCAGCTTTACGGGTACCATGTTAAGCTTTATTTGGCCCTGTTACTTTCACATCAAGATCAAAGGCCATCTGCTCGATCAAAAAGAAATAGCTAAAGACTACCTCATAATAGGGCTAGGCGTACTCTTCGGCGTTATTGGCATCTATGATTCTGGCAACGCCCTAATTAACGCATTCGAGATCGGTCTTCCATTTTAAACAAATTTCACAATTGTTACTAAACTATTTATTTGTAGATTACTTAGTTATCAAAAGGTCTAATCAAACTGGGTACTACGAATACCTAGCTAAACATATATTGTTGAGTTTGTGGTCTGCAGTTTTGGCAATATAACATAGTAAGTCTTCCATTAACTATATAGTTATTATTAATGTTATATCATATGCCAAAGGTGCAGCTCATAATGAAGTTAAGAAAATGTAATGAAAGAAAAAAAGAACAATAATCTTAGTTCATAAGAAATGAAACGCAAGTCTTCCAAAACAAGCGAACAAATGTCTTCCAAACACACACAAATAAAAATCCTAAGCTAATTTAAGTAACGATTATATACATAAACGAGTACGATATTTAAAGAGATTATTGATATTTATTGTATGAACGCATATTATATATATACATGCATATATATATAGAGGCAAATGCTCAAACAATAGAACCATAAACCATTATACAAATTGAAAAATGTATGTAAATCTATTACCAAATAGATAGAACTCATTGTTTATTTATATACCAGTATATATACATATACATAGTTGAATGCGTTTTTTTAAACGATTAATTATAAAGTTACTGTACTTATACATATGATAATAGCCTTTAAAAACGACACTAGCATCTTTTAAAAGTCTCAATAAAAACATCATCTCACGTTGAATATTCTAAATTCTACTAATTTGAAGATTCCCCAAAATATATTTCAAATATTTTCAAACCCAAACAGAAAGTCCATTATTGTTCGAAAAATGTTTGCATTTATTTGTTAATATTGTAATATTTCAGTTTTGTTTTGATTTTTTTTATTAGGTTAATATTAGATATTGTATAAAAAATATTGTCATGGAATCTTAGGCACTATGTGATATGTGTAATGAAGACAAGACAAGTCGTACAAACGATTTCATATTTAACTCAGTTAGAGGTTTTATAGAATTTATGATCGTGAGTACTTCTGGTATGTTGGAATGCACCTTGTTTAATCTTATGCACAGCACAGGTTGTCGTTGTAGGGGCAGTAATATATTCACTCTTATAGAGGCTGGATCCAGTAAACTTCTCATTGCCCAAACTAATCGAGGATTGGTTGCCACGACGTGAGGTCATAACACGTTCGGTATGGCCATGGGCGTTATAGGAGGAGGAGGGAAAATCGATGCCGCTGGACACATGTTGGCTACCACTTCCACGATGACGTGTTACTTGACGTTCGGTATGGGACTGCGATTGGGAGGGGAAATCAATGCCGCCCGACACATAAGTGCGTGTCACTGTAGACCTTTCTAGATTCGACCTATTGGCAGTACCGTGGTCAGCACCACCCGATATTATGCGTGACATGTTTGAGGAAGTAGCGCTTTTCATCTGGAGATCCTTGTTTTCCTTGTGCATGCTGCAGCTGCGACGTTCAGTTGAGAAACTGGTGTTCAAGTCAGTTTCCCTATTCTGACGATGGATGCTACTGTAACTCTGGCGATCATTCGAATGGGTATTGCTGCTTGAGGGTTGTTCATGTAGATTTAAAATACTCTTGCGCTGCATCTTTCCATTTGAAGTTAGGCTGCTGTTGACTGCATTCGAGTCGTTTGACGTACTCTTGCGATGGAATACGGAGTTGGACACATCGGCTTCAGACGAGAACTCGCTCTTTCTGTGATGGAAGTGTTTCGAAGAGGACACCTGGGATGTTGAGCTACCGGTGATATTGTTAGTGACTGAATTGTTACCAATCACACGAGAAGTTGAGCTACCAGTCATATTTTTACCAGTCATGTGGGACGTTGTGGAGCTTCCGGTAATATGATTGTTGTCAATCACATGAGAAGTTGAGCTACCAGTCACATTTTTGGTTACTGAGCTGCTATCGGCCAAATGTGACGTCGAGCTACCGTTAACATTCTTGGACACTGTACTGTTTGTGACTAACTGAGATGTTGATCCTCCTGTTCCAGTAACTAAGCTGCCTTGATTTACTGTCGATGTGGACGTCTGAAGAGCGCTATTGTTAACTGTTGATCCTTTAATTCTCTCCGAGTTTACAGCAGATTTTTCAACAATATTGAGATTTCTTTGCATCGAGGTGCTTTCCTTATGTATGTTTTGAGTGTTCTCAATATTTGTAGTTGTCGTATTCTTGGAAACATTTTCGATTACATTTATTTTTGCTGGTCTCTTCACATACTCAGTTTCCGGTTCCTTTTTGGCTCGACCACCGACTACAGTGGTAACCTTCTTCGTTGAAACAATGATTAGGCCATCGACTGGATTTTGACTGTTAGCATCCACTTGCTTAACCGCGTCCTTGCCAGAGACAAAGTTCATCTGGTTAGTTGTTTTCAGAATTGAAGTATCAGTTCCCAAACTGATAGATGAGGTGTTATGCTTATATTTTTGTGTTCGCTGTACTTTTTCCACGTTGGTCTTATTGCTTGATGTCTTAAAATCATCTTTTCTAGTTACGGTCATGGTTCCTTCAAGCTTCAAGTTATCTACCGGCCGTTTAGGAGTCTCTCTTCTCACATTCTCTAATAGCGTTGTACTATCAGTTTCTGTCCTATCAGTTCGCTTATAAAACTCGCCTTCTGGTTTTAGATTATCCTTCGGTTTTTTCTGAATGGGTCGCTCTGCAGGTTTATATGTAGTTTTTTCGGGAGCATAGAATGCTCCATCGAGCTTTAAGTTATCGCTCGGCTTTACCTGTTCGGGCCTTGATGTGTAATGATATTCCTCTTTTTTAGTAAATGTCATGGTACCCTCGTTCTTTAAGTTATCTTTCCTTATAACTGTCTTAACCTTTTCAGCTGGTTTAAACGTTTCTTTTTCTGGAATATACATTTTACCTTCAGGAGTTTTTAAATTATCCTGCGGTTTCTTTTGCGAAGGTCTTTCTGCTGGTTTATATCCAGGTTTCTCTGGACTTAAGAAATCTCCCTCCATTTTAAGATTATCAGTTGGCTTAACTTGTTCAGGCCGGACAACATATTGATATTCCTTTCTTTCGACAAAAGTCATTTCACCCTCATTACGCAAGTTATCCTTCCGAATAATTCTTTCCGTTTTTTCTGCTGGTCTATATTTAGGTTTATCTGGAGTAAAGAACTCTCCTTCACTTCTCAAGTTATCTTCAGGCTTCTTTTGTACAGGACGTTCAGCAGGTTTGTATTTCGGTTTTTCTGGCGCATAGAATTCGCCTTCATTTTTCAAATTGTCTGCTGGAATCTTCTGCACAGGACGTTCAGCGGGTTTGTAACCCGGTTTCTCAGGAACATAGAATTCACCTTCGTTTTTTAAATTATCTTCAGGTCTGACTTGAGATGGACGCTCACCCGGAACAAACTTCGGTTTGTCAGGGCTATAGAATTTTCCATCCATTTTTAAATTATCAGTTGGCTTTACTTGCTCTGGGCGAACAACATACTGATATTCTTTTTTCTCAACAAATGTCATTTCGCCTTCATTACGCAAGTTATCCTTTCGAATAATTCTTTCAATTTTCTCTGCAGGCCTATATCCTGGTTTGTCTGGAACATAGAATTCTCCTTCATTCTTCAAGTTATCCTCGGGTCTCTTTTGAACTGGACGTTCCGCAGGTTTGAATTGCGGTTTCTCTGGAGTGTAGAAATCGCCCTCGCTCTTCAAATTATCCTCTGGTCTGACTTGGGCTGGACGTTCTCCTGGCCTATACTTGGGTCTCTCTGGAGCATAGAACTCGCCTTCATTCTTTAAGTTATCCTCAGGTTTCTTCTGAACTGGACGTTCTGCAGGTTTGAATTGAGGTTTCTCTGGAGTGTAGAAATCGCCTTCGGTCTTCAGATTATCCTCTGGTCTGACTTGGGATGGACGTTCTCCTGGCCTATACTTGGGTCTCTCTGGAGCATAGAACTCGCCTTCATTCTTTAAGTTATCCTCAGGTTTCTTCTGAACTGGACGTTCTGCAGGTTTGAATTGAGGTTTCTCTGGAGTGTAGAAATCGCCTTCGGTCTTCAGATTATCCTCTGGTCTTACTTGGGATGGACGTTCCCCTGGCCTATACTTGGGTCTCTCTGGAGCATAGAACTCGCCTTCATTCTTCAAATTATCCTCAGGTTTCTTTTGAACTGGACGCTCTGCAGGTTTGAATTGAGGTTTCTCTGGAGTGTAGAAATCGCCTTCGGTCTTCAGATTATCCTCTGGTCTTACTTGGGATGGACGTTCCCCTGGCCTATACTTGGGTCTCTCTGGAGCATAGAACTCGCCTTCATTCTTTAAATTATCCTCAGGTTTCTTCTGAACTGGACGTTCTGCAGGTTTGAATTGAGGTTTCTCTGGAGTGTAGAAATCGCCTTCGCTCTTCAAATTATCCTCTGGTCTGACTTGAGATGGACGCTCACTAGGAACAAACTTTGTCTTTTCTGGACTATAGAACTTGCCATCCATTTTAAGGTTATCTGTTGGCCTAACCTGCTCAGGGCGAACAACATATTGATACTCTTCCCTTTCCACGAAAGTCATTTCACCTTCACTACGCAGGTTATCCTTCCTGATGATTCTCTCAGTTTTCTCTGCAGGCCTATATCCTGGTTTGTCTGGAACATAAAATTCTCCTTCATTCTTCAAGTTATCCTCAGGTTTCTTCTGAACTGGACGTTCTGCAGGTTTGAATTGAGCTTTCTCTGGAGTGTAGAAATCGCCTTCGCTCTTTAAATTATCCTCTGGTCTGACTTGGGATGGACGCTCCGCTGGCCTATACTTGGGTTTCTCTGGAGCGTAGAACTCGCCTTCATTCTTCAAGTTATCCTCAGGTTTCTTTTGAACTGGACGTTCTGCAGGTTTGAATTGAGTTTTCTCTGGAGTGTAGAAATCGCCTTCGCTCTTCAAATTATCCTCTGGTCTGACTTGAGATGGACGCTCCGCTGGCCTATACTTGGGTTTCTCTGGAGCGTAGAATTCGCCTTCATTCTTCAAGTTATCCTCAGGTTTCTTTTGAACTGGACGTTCTGCAGGTTTGAATTGAGGTTTCTCTGGAGTGTAGAAATCGCCTTCGCTCTTTAAATTATCCTCTGGTCTAACTTGGGATGGACGCTCCGCTGGCCTATACTTGGGTTTCTCTGGAGCATAGAACTCGCCTTCATTCTTCAAGTTATCCTTAGGTTTCTTCTGAACTGGACGTTCTGCAGGTTTGAATTGAGGTTTCTCTGGAGTATAAAAATCACCTTCGCTCTTCAAATTATCCTCTGGTCTAACTTGGGATGGACGCTCACCAGGAACAAACTTTGTCTTTTCTGGACTATAGAACTTGCCATCCATTTTAAGGTTATCTGTTGGCCTAACCTGCTCAGGGCGAACAACATATTGATACTCTTCCCTTTCCACGAAAGTCATTTCACCTTCACTACGCAGGTTATCCTTCCTGATGATTCTCTCAGTTTTCTCTGCAGGCCTATATCCTGGTTTGTCTGGAACATAAAATTCTCCTTCATTCTTCAAGTTATCCTCGGGTTTCTTTTGAACTGGACGTTCCGCAGGTTTGAATTGAGTTTTCTCTGGAGTGTAGAAATCGCCTTCGCTCTTCAAATTATCCTCTGGTCTAACTTGGGATGGACGCTCCGCTGGCCTATACTTGGGTTTCTCTGGAGCGTAGAACTCGCCTTCATTCTTCAAGTTATCCTCAGGTTTCTTCTGAACTGGACGCTCTGCAGGTTTGAATTGAGGTTTCTCTGGAGTGTAGAAATCGCCTTCGGTCTTCAGATTATCCTCTGGTCTTACTTGGGATGGACGCTCCGCCGGCCTATACTTGGGTTTCTCTGGAGCATAGAACTCGCCTTCATTCTTCAAGTTGTCCTCAGGTTTCTTCTGAACTGGGCGCTCTGCTGGTTTGAATTGAGGTTTCTCTGGAGTATAAAAATCACCTTCGCTCTTCAAATTATCCTCTGGTCTAACTTGGGATGGACGCTCACCAGGAACAAACTTTGTCTTTTCTGGACTATAGAACTTGCCATCCATTTTAAGGTTATCTGTTGGCCTAACCTGCTCAGGACGAACAACATATTGATACTCTTCCCTTTCCACGAAAGTCATTTCACCTTCACTACGCAGGTTATCCTTCCTGATGATTCTCTCAGTTTTCTCTGCAGGCCTATATCCTGGTTTGTCTGGAACATAAAATTCTCCTTCGTTTTTCAAGTTATCCTCGGGTTTCTTTTGAACTGGACGTTCTGCAGGTTTGAATTGAGGTTTCTCTGGAGTGTAGAAATCGCCTTCGCTCTTCAAATTATCCTCTGGTCTGACTTGGGCTGGTCGTTCTCCTGGCCTATACTTGGGTTTCTCTGGAGCGTAGAACTCGCCTTCATTCTTCAAGTTATCCTCGGGTTTCTTTTGAACTGGACGTTCTGCAGGTTTGAATTGAGGTTTCTCTGGAGTGTAGAAATCGCCTTCGCTCTTTAAATTATCCTCTGGTCTGACTTGGGATGGACGCTCTGCTGGCCTATACTTGGGTTTCTCTGGAGCGTAGAATTCGCCTTCATTCTTCAAGTTATCCTCAGGTTTCTTCTGAACTGGGCGCTCTGCCGGTTTGAATTGAGGTTTCTCTGGAGTATAAAAATCACCTTCGCTTTTTAAATTATCCTCTGGTCTGACTTGTGACGGACGTTCACCAGGAACAAACTTTGTTTTTTCTGGACTATAGAACTTGCCATCCATTTTAAGGTTATCTGTTGGCCTAACCTGCTCAGGGCGAACAACATATTGATACTCTTCCCTTTCCACGAAAGTCATTTCACCTTCACTACGCAGGTTATCCTTCCTGACGATTCTCTCAGTTTTCTCTGCAGGCCTATATCCTGGTTTGTCTGGAACATAAAATTCTCCTTCGTTTTTCAAGTTATCCTCGGGTTTCTTTTGAACTGGACGTTCTGCAGGTTTGAATTGAGGTTTCTCTGGAGTGTAGAAATCGCCTTCGCTCTTCAAGTTATCCTCTGGTCTTACTTGGGATGGACGCTCTCCTGGCGTATACTTGGGTTTCTCTGGAGCGTAGAATTCGCCTTCATTCTTCAAGTTATCCTCAGGTTTCTTCTGAACTGGGCGCTCTGCCGGTTTGAATTGAGGTTTCTCTGGAGTATAAAAATCACCTTCGCTTTTTAAATTATCCTCTGGTCTGACTTGTGACGGACGTTCACCAGGAACAAACTTTGTTTTTTCTGGGCTATAGAACTTGCCATCCATTTTAAGGTTATCTGTTGGCCTAACCTGCTCAGGGCGAACAACATATTGATACTCTTCCCTTTCCACGAAAGTCATTTCACCTTCACTACGCAGGTTATCCTTCCTGATGATTCTCTCAGTTTTCTCTGCAGGCCTATATCCTGGTTTGTCTGGAACATAAAATTCTCCTTCATTCTTCAAGTTATCCTCGGGTTTCTTTTGAATTGGACGTTCCGCAGGTTTGAATTGAAGTTTCTCTGGAGTGTAGAAATCGCCTTCGCTCTTCAAATTATCCTCGGGTTTCTTTTGAACCGGACGTTCTGCAGGCTTGAATTGAGGTTTCTCTGGAGTGTAGAAATCGCCTTCGCTCTTCAAGTTATCCTCTGGTCTGACTTGGGCTGGACGTTCTCCTGGCCTATACTTGGGTTTCTCTGGAGCATAGAACTCGCCTTCATTCTTTAAGTTATCCTCAGGTTTCTTTTGAACTGGACGTTCTGCAGGTTTGAATTGAGGTTTCTCTGGAGTGTAGAAATCGCCTTCGCTCTTCAAGTTATCCTCTGGTCTTACTTGGGATGGACGCTCTCCTGGCGTATACTTGGGTTTCTCTGGAGCGTAGAATTCGCCTTCATTCTTCAAGTTATCCTCAGGTTTCTTCTGAACTGGGCGCTCTGCCGGTTTGAATTGAGGTTTCTCTGGAGTATAAAAATCACCTTCGCTTTTTAAATTATCCTCTGGTCTGACTTGTGACGGACGTTCACCAGGAACAAACTTTGTTTTTTCTGGGCTATAGAACTTGCCATCCATTTTAAGGTTATCTGTTGGCCTAACCTGCTCAGGGCGAACAACATATTGATACTCTTCCCTTTCCACGAAAGTCATTTCACCTTCACTACGCAGGTTATCCTTCCTGATGATTCTCTCAGTTTTCTCTGCAGGCCTATATCCTGGTTTGTCTGGAACATAAAATTCTCCTTCATTCTTCAAGTTATCCTCGGGTTTCTTTTGAATTGGACGTTCCGCAGGTTTGAATTGAAGTTTCTCTGGAGTGTAGAAATCGCCTTCGCTCTTCAAATTATCCTCGGGTTTCTTTTGAACCGGACGTTCTGCAGGCTTGAATTGAGGTTTTTCTGGAGTGTAGAAATCTCCTTCGCTCTTCAAATTATCCTCTGGTCTGACTTGGGCTGGACGTTCTCCTGCCCTATACTTGGGTTTCTCTGGAGCGTAGAATTCGCCTTCATTCTTTAAGTTATCCTCAGGTTTCTTTTGAACTGGGCGCTCTGCTGGTTTGAATTGAGGTTTCTCTGGAGTATAAAAATCACCTTCGCTCTTCAAATTATCCTCTGGTCTGACTTGGGATGGACGCTCACCAGGAACAAACTTTGTCTTTTCTGGGCTATAGAACTTGCCATCCATTTTAAGGTTATCTGTTGGCCTAACCTGCTCAGGGCGAACAACATATTGATACTCTTCCCTTTCCACGAAAGTCATTTCACCTTCACTACGCAGGTTATCCTTCCTGATGATTCTCTCAGTTTTCTCTGCAGGCCTATATCCTGGTTTGTCTGGAACATAAAATTCTCCTTCATTCTTCAAGTTATCCTCGGGTTTCTTTTGAACTGGACGTTCCGCAGGTTTGAATTGAAGTTTCTCTGGAGTGTAGAAATCGCCTTCGCTCTTCAAATTATCCTCGGGTTTCTTTTGAACTGGACGTTCTGCAGGTTTGAATTGAGGTTTTTCTGGAGTGTAGAAATCGCCTTCGGTCTTCAAATTATCCTCTGGTCTGACTTGGGATGGACGTTCTCCTGCCCTATACTTGGGTTTCTCTGGAGCGTAGAATTCGCCTTCATTCTTTAAGTTATCCTCAGGTTTCTTCTGAACTGGGCGCTCCGCTGGTTTGAATTGAGGTTTCTCTGGAGTATAAAAATCACCTTCGCTCTTCAAATTATCCTCTGGTCTGACTTGGGTTGGACGCTCACCAGGAACAAACTTTGTCTTTTCTGGGCTATAGAACTTGCCATCCATTTTAAGGTTATCTGTTGGCCTAACCTGCTCAGGGCGAACAACATATTGATACTCTTCCCTTTCCACGAAAGTCATTTCACCTTCACTACGCAGGTTATCCTTCCTGATGATTCTCTCAGTTTTCTCTGCAGGCCTATATCCTGGTTTGTCTGGAACATAAAATTCTCCTTCATTCTTCAAGTTATCCTCGGGTTTCTTTTGAACTGGACGTTCCGCAGGTTTGAATTGAAGTTTCTCTGGAGTGTAGAAATCGCCTTCGCTCTTCAAATTATCCTCTGGTCGAACTTGGGATGGGCGTTCTCCTGGCCTGTACTTAGGTTTCTCAGGGGCGTAGAATTCGCCTTCATTCTTCAAGTTATCCTCGGGTTTCTTTTGAACCGGACGCTCTGCAGGTTTGAATTGAGGTTTCTCTGGAGTGTAGAAATCGCCTTCGCTCTTCAAATTATCCTCTGGTCGAACTTGGGATGGGCGTTCTCCTGGCCTGTACTTGGGTTTCTCAGGGGCGTAGAATTCGCCTTCATTCTTCAAGTTGTCCTCGGGTTTCTTTTGAACAGGACGTTCTGCAGGCTTATATCCAGGTTTGTCTGGTACGTAGAACTCGCCCTCGTTTTTTAAGTTGTCTTCTGGCCTGACTTGAGATGGACGCTCACCAGGAACAAATTTCGGTTTTTCTGGACTATAAAATTGACCATCCATTTTAAGATTATCTATCGGCCTAACCTGCTCAGGACGAATCACATATTGATACTCTTCCCTCTCCATGAACGTCATTTCGCCTTCATTACGCAAGTTATCCTTCCTGATGATTCTTTCAGTTTTCTCCGCAGGCCTATATCCTTGTTTTTCTGGGGTGTAAAATTCTCCTTCGTTTTTCAAGTTGTCTTCGGGTTTCTTTTGAACTGGCCGTTCGGCGGGCCTGTAACCTGTCTTTTCTGGAACGTAAAATTCTCCTTCGCTTTTTAGATTATCTTCTGGCCTGACCTGAGACGGACGTTCACCAGGCTGGAACTTAGGTTTCTCAGGGCTGTAAAAATCGCCTTCTGGCTTAAGATTATCTGTTGGTTTTACATATCCAGGCCGAGTAACGTGTACATATTCCTCTTTTTCCACAAAAGTCATTTCTCCATCTAATCGTAGATTGTCAGTGTGCACAATTTTCTCCCGTCTTTCGCCGGGCTTGTATGGCTCTTTTTGTGGGACTGAAAATTCTCCTTCGGTTCTAAGATTATCTTCTGGTTTCTTTATGACTATATAGTCGAGTAGTATTTCTTCATTTTTCTTCGGAATGTTTTCATCTTTCTTTGACCAAGTGTTGGTACGTATTCTTGTGTAAGTTTCGTCGACGTTATCTATGAAAATTAACGATTTTAATAGAAAGCACAGTAACAATATAAATGAAAATCACTTACCATCGATTTCCACAATTGTATTTTCTGTAGACTTTGTTTTGCTGGTAGTGCAATGATGACGCCTGAAAGATGAAAATTTAAGAATAAATTTCATGTCAATATCATGAAATTAAGATTACATACCCACAAGTGCATATTTCACAGATACATCTCTCACTGTGTGTCGTTTTCCTGTTCTTATCGACTCCACGCTGAAAAAATAATAATTCATTATTAAAAATTTATTATAATAATAATTCAGTATACTCACGGTAATTGAATCGTCTAAGCGCTTCTTGTCAGTGCGCACATAATCGATTTCATCATAAATATTCTCGGTAATATTTTTGTGTTTCGATGTTTCGTTAAGATTCAATGTTATATTTTCATTGTTTTCCGAAATTGATGTATTCTTTTCAATTTCCACAAATTCATCCACATATATTGTCTTCTTGGGAGTCTCGACAATTTTTTCAATGACATCGGTATGTACCTTCTCATCCAATACTCGCCAGTCGTTAATGCTTGCATCAAATATCTAAAGTAATGAGTACATATTTATTAAGGCTTCTACTGTGGACATTGTACACCCCTGAAATGGTTCAAAACACACGCCCCATGCCCAACTATCGACAAGTTTCAGACTCACCTTTGTTACTTCTGTTGTTGTCGTTATGTTTGCAACATCGGTATTATCTTTTTCGATTTCACGAGCAATGTCATTGGGCACAAAAGCTTTCGTATCAGTGTACGATTTCTCATCGACGACCGTCCACTTTCCAAGCTTCGTGTCGTACACCTTTGTCGTGTATGTTGTGGTTGTTGTATTTATGACATCATCGACTATTTCGGGATAGCCCACATCACTGGTGCTATCCACTGTGCGCTCATCCACCACGCGCCATCTATTGTTGCGCTTGTCGTATATTTTCTTCTTATATGTCACTTTGGTGGTGCCATCGGATTCCTTGCTAACGTAACGCTCAAATGCGGGTGCCTTCTGGTTGGTACCCAGTGTGGTACCATCGCTGTACTCGCTCCAGGTTTTCGTTTTCACATCGTACACCTCTTTCTTGGACGACGATGTCGACTGTTTTGTGCTGCTGCTGCTCTGATTGACGATACTCTCGCTGGTGGATTTCGATTTCGATTGAGTCGATGACGTTGCTCTATCAACATCAACACTCACAGCTGAGCTGGCCACTTTATCGTCACGTCGTGTGGCAGCCGTCGATGACGTTGCGTTTGTTGTGGTCGCGACCGGTTCGCGAGCAACGCGACGCTGCGACGTCATCGTTGTGGATGATGACGTATCAGAGACACCGACAGCGCCGCCTACAGCTGTTTCTGTGTCTTTTTCAGTTACACGCTTTGACTTTGGCACGCTCTGAGATTCGCTGGTGATGTTGGTGTTGGTGTTGGTGTTTGTGTTTGTGTTTTTGCTGTGGCTGGTGTTGATGTTGGTACTAGTATTAGTATTGGTGTTGGTGTTGCTGCTATCGATGGCAACCTGTTCGGCTACATCTACATATTTGCTGCTCGACAACGAAGATGATGTCATACCGGTAGACGTTGCCGTTGCCGCTCTCTCGCTTGCAATGAGCGTTTCGTTGGCACTCCGTTGACTGGAACTGGTTGTCGACTCGAAGTAACTGGAGCTGCTCTCCTGCTGGCGGCTGCTCGATGTTTTTGACGAGGAGGCATACATTTTGGAAATGCTGCCACCACTGGCTGACATTATAAGACCGCCGCCGCTGCCAGCAGGAGCTGTGATCTCGACCACCTCAATGGGCACCGAAAAGACCGGTTCCTTTTTCTCACTTTCCAGCAGATCAATTGACGATATGATCTTTTCATTTGAATAATCCCTAGAGATCTTGGCTGCACTGCTGCTGCTGCTGCTGCTATATAGCTCCGATTGCTGTGTCTGCGATTGTGACTGAGATTTAGCTGTGTACGAACTGGAGCTGTAGCTCTTACCACCTCCAGCTGCAGTTATCAGACTTTCCCCATTCTTCACCGAGCTACTCGGCTCGGCCGCCCCACCGTAAGAAACAGATTCATGCTCCATTGAAGTCGAGCTGCTGTTTGTTGTTAGCGTTGCCGTCGCATTCGGTCCCAGGTTTTTGGTTAATTTGGTCGCCGAGGCCGTTGTTGATGTTGTTGTGCTTGATGTGGCTGGCGGCGGCTGCGGCTGCGACTGCGACTGCGACGGCGGCTGAGGCTGCGACTGCGACTGCGACACTTGTTTCTTTTTATTGTTTTTTGATACCATTTTGCTGGCTAGATTTTCACACAGATGAGGTAATCGTTAACTGTGTGTCGTGGAAAATGTAGTCGCGCTGATATTTGAATGGCTACAAAAAGTGATTTTTTATTATGGTTTTATTTTTCGTTACTCGTTGTCGTTTTTTGTTGTTGTTGCTATTAATCACAATTATCGCTTGGTTTGGCACTAAGTTGGTATATGGTGTACAGGTGTGTGTGAATGAATGAGTTTGTAGATTTATTAATATGTTTGGGGTCTCAGTGTCTCCTGATTTCCACTGCGGAATGTCGAAATACTTATTTTTAAATATTATTATAGCATGTATTTAATACACTCGAACAACACACACGTATGCGCGGACCATAGTTCAAGTTGAAAATGACAAACGGTGGCACTGTCACACGCACACGCAGACACACACACACACAGTCACAGACACCGACACCGACACCGACACCGATACAGAGACAGTTAGTCAGAGTCGCAGGCGGAGAACGACGATACGTTTGAGCGTGTGAGTGTAGCACGGGAGCGGGAGTGGGAGTGGGAGAGCGCAAAAGCTTAGCACACACACAGATAAACAGAGATAGAGACAAACACAGAGGCGTTCGTTCGTTATTCGCTTAGATGCTCAATTGGGCAAACTTGTATTTTTCATATTTCGTATTCGTAGAGCACTTGAAAGATCAACATCCGTCGCGAAGCACAACTCAAAACGTACTGATCAACGGTGCTGGTGTCTGGAACCGCTTTCGACCGTATCTGTCTGCTTTGCGCTCTGCCAGCCAAAAAGCAGCGGCAGAGCAGCAACAAAAACTCGCTCGTCGTGGGCTTTGCTCCAAAGCGTTGGCAGCGTTGGCCCCATTTGTACGCGTGCGTGCGAGCGGGATGCACAACGGAGCGATTCGCCTTCACAAAAGGCAAAAAACGCCAGGCCAGACTGAAGCAGCGCAGTCGCGTAGGTTGCCATTTGAGTTATGTATGCTGTGTATGAGTGCTTGTGTGTGTGTGTGTGTGTGTGTGTGTGTGTGTGTGCGTTGAGAGTTAAAATGCGTAGGTTACGCGCTGAGACTGCGACTAAGATACGCTCACCACCTTAAATTGTATTTATTTATTTGTGTTTTTTTTTTCTGCCACGCATTGAGTTCAATAAGCCAATAAAAACAATATGAAAACACCAAAATTTGCACATTTCGAAAGTAGCTATAAAAAAGACAAACAAACCAGCTGCTTGATGAGCGCCAGCAGCTATTTTGCCTCTCTTTCACTCGCCGGTCTCGATTCTCCCTCTGTGATGACTTAAGATCAACAAATTAGTGCAAAGCCCAAAATTGGCCAAGTTTAAACGGTTATTGTCGTCTGGCGGATGGATGCACAATTAATAATACAATGTAAAAATAAAATCAACTGAGAATATAAAAATATATGACTTTGTTGATTAGTCAGTAACATGTTTTGCATTGACTTTTTCGTCTAGCTCGGCGCTACGTGGGCGCATCCGAGCTTAGAAACGTCTCTGAATAAGCGCAAAGCGAAGATTTATTAAATATATGTATATAAATTTATATAGCATATGTGCATTAAGTTGAATTGAGGCTGAGTCGAGTCTTACTGCTTAATTGAATTATAACAGCTACAAGTGGGAGTCAATGAAAAGAACTCAGACTGTCTAAATACATATATCCAAAATTAGAAAATTCAAGGAACAAAATTATTTATTTACTTTTAAAATTAATAAAATAAAAACATAAATTTTTTAAATTAATAAAAAAAGAACAATTAATAAATATGTTTTCAAATATATTAATTTAATATTCATAAAAATATGTATTAAAGAAATTTTATTGCTGCCCAGTTATAAAAAAATAAAACTTTTTAATCCGATTTGTTGGGTTTTTGCCAAATTTGTCGTACGACTGTTCGAAATTTAAGCATTCAACAAATAAACTGATCTATACTAGAGCATAATATACTAAGTATAACTAAGACAGACAGAGCCCAGGTTAAGTTTAGGCAATACAACCTCCAAAATGTAAATCTTAGAGAGAGAACGAAATTCAATTGTTGCTTAATTCACAGTGACTTTATGACGTCATCGGCCAAGAGTCATTTTCAGGCAAACCTCTCGCTCGATCAAAACTTGTTTGGCTGCCCCAAGACACACAAACAACAAAAATAATACAAAATAAAAAACAAACAGACAGTTAAAAAAACGAGCACCAAATGCAAAAATTAAACCGAATAAGTTAAGTGAAAAACAAAAGTCGTTTTCAAATTCACAGCACAGTCAAAGCGACCCGAATTCATTCAAATAATCGTAGCTGAAAGACAAATGCAGAACATGGTATGCAATTGCGACCAGTTGGAATCTGGTGCACATGCCAATTCAGAATATATGTATATATATATATATATATGTGTACCATGAGCAATTAATGATCAACCAACAGCAGTCGAGATACAGTAGAGCAATCCCCCAATGAGAGAGATGATGACATCTCTTGCCATGTCACAGATTTTCCTTGGAATTGAAATTGAAATTCCGAAATGAACCAAATTTATGCGCCACTCAATTAATTTTAATTCAACAATCGAGAAAAAAACACTAAAGAAAACATAAAAAACTGCACATGAATACTTTATATCAAGGTAAAAAGTGTCCATGTCTGGCCCTTATTTGGAAGCATCCGAAATTTCGGATTACACTTGTCGGGAATGCACTTTTAAGGGAAAATTGCGTGCATAATTCACAAGTACTTTATAAGGTCTGGTCGCCTTGATCTCTCTCTTTCCACCAATGACGTCATCCTCGCAATGAGACCTCACGTAATCTTACAATAAGTAAATCAAACCCCATATTAACTTATAACTTATTATAAACAACTGAAATGAATGAAATTTGAATTGGAATTGTAGCCAACATTTGTGAATACATGTCGCATGCTAAACATTGGCTACGTGCGTTTTTGGGACTGGTTTTTAAAGCGTTGCGTTTGGGCCATATGGTCGAAAGGTTTTTGGATACTCGCTTCGTGACTTCATGTAAAAACAACACTAATTGTGCATTAAAACAAAATGATAGCAAACAGGTAACACAATGCTCTGTTAAGTAGTAGACTGACATATACCCTACAAAAATAACTAGTCTACATTTTGGAAAATGGTTAAGTCATTCTTAGACAACTTGGAAGTTTTCTATGTATCAAGTTTATATCTTGATATTTGCGTTTCTTTAGATGAGGTAGTTGCCAGTTTTTGCCCTTCTACTCGCTTGTTAAGTACAGGCCATAAAAATGCTAAACATTTCAGTTTTATCGCAAGTTGAACAGAAAATACACGTATGTGTATCTTATCTAACCAATCCGTGCATTATAAGTTAGCTACCTAACATTCTTGAGAGCATTAGCAGGCGACGCTAATTTTCTGGAAAAGAATTCGTTAAGCAAAACTCGAGGCAAATATTATAATAGTAGTTACTCAAAAGTAGCACATTACAACTTCCAAGTTTGGTCTTAACGAGAACTGAGACTACCATTCGATTTATTCACTGTCTGATTCATTATTCATTCACCACCATTGATTGACTCACAACAACAAACAGTTGTTTAATCAGCAGATCTATAAATAAATTATTAATACATTTGCAAAAAAAAAAAATAGCTCGAGTTTTTGGCAATAATTTTGTGTATTTTGCATTGTTAACGTATTTGTTGCCAAAGTGCTCTTCTTATCTCTTAGCCAGCTTGTATATTTGTTGATCGTTTTTTTTTTTGCAAAATTCTGTGTGTCAATTATGTATGTCATTAGTTCGAACAAACTGATAACTAACACTTAAGTAACACCTATGCAATGGAATAGGTTGGATAATGAACAGGAAAACATATGCATCGAAATAATAAGAAATTTTCTTTTAAAGAATTGTCTAAAAAAACAACAATTTTTTAATTACAGTTACACATGGTTTTTTTATTATTCATAGTCGTATTTTCTTTAAGGCTTACATAATAAAATATACGCTTAATTTTAGGCTCATCTATTTATCGGATTATGTTATCAATTTACTTTTGCATCCATTTAACGCTTTCCTAAGTTTAAGGTATAAGTTCTTATTATTTTTTACAATTTGATAATATAATTTGTTGGTTTGTTGGTTGTCGCCACAAAAAGCGTGCATTGATTGATGGAACTGCAACTGTGTACGCTGAGTGTGTGTGTGTGTGTGTGTGTGTGTGTGTGTGTGTGTGTGTGGGTGTGTGTGTCTGTCTCTAAAAGCAAGTTTTTTATTTTCTTTAAATGTTGCCCAATTTGTTGGTAGGTATGCGGTGTCTATTATTTGTTATACAACTAGTGTAACTTACAGCTACATTTATTCATACATTTTCCATGTTATTCATTTCTCGATTTCCTTTCAATAATGCATTCCTTTTGCTGCGGTATTCTACTTCAGATATAGTATTCTTTAGTTATTGTGCCAGGCACCTACTCCAAGTCTCGCCGTCGACGTGGGCGTCGAACCGAACTGGCTACACTCGAAAAATACTCATTTTGTTTTTCTTTAGACCTGTTTTTCATTAACTTAAACTTATATAGCTTACAGATGCAACATGCAACATGTTGAATTTCGGTTGATTTTGTTGGTTTTTCTTATGTACAATCCCACAACAAGATCTTCGTTGGGTCGTTGAGTGCTGTCTGTTTGATTTACGTATTGAATATTATATTTAATATTATAACTATTGTATTTTACGCCTAGAACTAAACGTAGTTGTAGTTGTTTAATGCTTATTTATTTACTCTTGTTAATATGTATACACAGTTTACAATTAGGCGATATATGTTAATATCTGTATATATGTATGTATGTGTTTAAAATATTATTTTTTAATTGAAAATTATTGGGTAAAAACTTTTGCAACTTATCGAGGTTGTTGTTTTAGATGCGACCAACACATCACAAGAATTAACAAAAGTTACAGTTACAATGTATTTGTATGTATTTTGTAAAAATGTTTCTGATGTACATATGTATTTATATATTTGTATATATGTATGTATATAATGCTAGTTAACTATTTAGTTGTCTAGGTGCTTAAGTTATAGCTAAACGTTAACTAAATAATTACAACTAAGGGAATCGCTTATTTTTTATATGCTCAATCGTCTCTTCTCTTTTAGCTGTGTGTGTGTTTGTGTGTGTTTGTGTGTGTGTGTGTGTGTGTGTGTGTGTGTGGCCGGCAAAGCTGCCCTTTTCATACAATTATTGTTATATATCTATATATGTATATAAGTTTGTGTGCGTGGGTGGGTGTACATATGTATGTGTGTGTGTGTGTGTATTTGTCCCGGGAGCAACCTTTCGCCTAGCAATTAACATTGCACGTTGGCTTTATTTATTATAGTATGTATTTACAACAATTTCGAAATGAAAATGCCTGAATCTATGAAAATTCTTCAAATTTAAGAATAACTAAAGCAAACTTTCAAATTTCTTTTAAAATTAACAAGACAAACGTAACTCAGCAGCTCTTGATGATTTCGGTTCCTCTCCACTCCTCTTCCCGTCTATTCCGCATGCATTGATCCTTGCTGCTGTTGCTGCTGCTGTGCTGACTGTTCATCCTGCAGGACATTGCGGCATATTTCGTATTTAATCACCTTGCCAGGACCACCGGGTACTATTTGCACCTCAATTTGTGCAGATTGTTGTTGTCCGGCCGCAGCGGCTGCTTGTTGTTGCTGTTGTTGTTGCTGCTGCTGCTGCACCTCGGCATCCTGTAAGAAGTGGGCAAATTCAAAAACTTTAGGAAATCTGTTGGTTGATCCATTCCACGCTCTCTTCTTTGCAAAGATTCGCATAAACTAAACTAAATTACGCTCAGGCAAAAAAGAGAAAAGATCGGGGAATAAACGGAGGCTCGAAAGAAGTTGTTGTCTTTGGTTTGGGTGATATAATGAAGGTACTACAACAGATAGAACAGAAAATTTGGGTATAGACAAAGGGAATGTAGAAATAGATACAAAGAAAGAAAAAAAAAAACAGGCATAATTCACACGCATGAAAGACGAGAAAACAAAAACGTAAATAATTATAATACATATATCTAAATACACATGACAACAACAATAATAATAATATCAATGGTACATATTTGATTATGAACAATTATCGGTAATTTTGAATAGTTTTTTATACACACCTAAAACGCGCACAGTGAAGCCTTTTTATGCGTACGTATTACAAATTTGTAATGTTTTACTGTAGTTTTTGATCTATCTGTTCATATTGTTTATAGTGTTTTTTATTGGTTTATCGATCAATCAGTTTTTGAAATCTGCGACACAGACAAACACACACACACACACACACACACACACGCACGCGACACAACTACACATGCAAAGGTTTCAGTTAATTTCTTCATATCTTTTGTTGTTGTTGCTATTTATCAAATATTCTTTGATGAGTGTATGTGCGTGTGCATGATGTGAGTCTGTGTGTGTGTGGGTGTGTGTGTGTGAGTTTAAGTAATTTTCTTTTATTATTGTTCAGTTGATCTGTCGATCTGTTTATTGATTTTCGTATATTTAGTAAGAAGTAGTTGGTACAACAAGCTGCAAGTATTCGAAGTTAAAAAAGGTAATGCATTTATCATTTATCATTTATCATTTTTTGTTTGGTTTTTGTTCATTTTGTTTTGTGGTTTGTATTGGTTTACATAGATGAATAATAAGAACATTGAATAATGCAATACAAGAGGTGGAAATATATATGTATTTATAGTATGTAGTTCAATTGACTTGACTTTAACTATGGCAACTAAAGTATAGACTAAGTGAGTTAGACAGAGTTAGGAAAATCCCAAAACAAGTTCTTGACAGACAGACAGACACAAAAGCCTTTAGATATTTCAACATTAAGAAGCATATGATTTGTTGTTGTTGTTGATACTCGTTAACATTTTGCTTAGTTAATATTTAACTAATTAGATGGCATAACTTAGTGGCGGCTGATTGCACACAATCTATAAAACTAAGCTTAAAATTAGAATCGAAGCAATTTCTTGTTTATCTCTCATTTATATGTATGTATGTAAAGCAATCGAAAACAAATCGAATTCATTGAACCATATTAATATATAGAAAATATATAAGGTCTAGAGGAATGGCTGGGCGCTTGGCTTTTGGCACTTGGCCTTTGACACTTGGCCCTTGGCGCTTAGCATACCTGTTGCTGCGATATGGCTGGCTTTGTTTCCAGGTGCTGGCGCTGATGCAGCATCAGGTGATTCTTTTGGAAGAACGCCTTTCCACACTCGCAGACATGGGTGCGCACCGTGCAGCCGCCGTTTGGATGTCGTCGATTGTGCTGCATCAATCCGTGCTTGGCGGCGAATCCTTTGCCGCAGCTGGCGCAGAAATGCGATTTGGGTTTATTGGCCGGCGATACGGTGACCACATGCTGTTGCTGCTGCTGTTGCTGGCCCACATGGTGCAGATGGTGTTGGCCATGGATGGGCATCGTGGGCACGGCGGTGACAACGGCCTGCGGATGGGTCGAGTTGGCGGCCTGCACCAGCGTTGTCTGTGACATCACCTGACCGGTGGACGATATGATTTGCACGGGCACTGGACTCTGGCCCACCAGATTCGGATTGGCCGTGACCACCGTGCCCGGATTGAGGCTGGCCGTGCTCAAGAAGTGACCAGGCAGCGCGGCTGTCAAGGCGCACAGATCCGTCATCAGACTCTTGTCGCCCGTGTGCAATCTCAAGTGCAAGGCCAACGCCTCTCGGCTATTAAACGCGCTTCCGCACTCGCTGTAAGCGTGCAATAAAATGACATTTACTAACAAATTCAAATTCGATGGCAATAACAATAACAAAGACGAACCGGCAGACAAACTGTGGACGTGCCACACCATTGGCATCGGTCGTGGAGACGGTGAGCAGCGTCGAGTTAGCCGGATTACTGACAACGGTAATGGTCTGCGGATGTCCGGGGTGATGATGTGGCTGTTGTAGCTGCTTAAATTTCAATTTAATTAAACTTGCCCATTTCGATTGTAGACGTAATCGGGGTTAATACATACCTGTTGATTGGCTATAATGGTCGCACTGCTCGTATTGGGATTGACGCCATTGTGCGCTGCACGCACGTGTTGATGCAGCTCCGCCTTGGTGAGGAATCCCTCGCCGCAGCTCACGCAGGGATGCGCCTGCTCTCCGGTGTGTACGCGCCTAGAAAGGACGTCCAAAATTAGAGTTAACTGTTTTCATATTTCTATGATTTTTTAAGCCAATACAAATCAAGTGAGCTTGAGTCTTTCTTGGTAGTACTGGACTTTTACCTCATGTGGGAAACTAGTGTGCGCTTCTGTAGAAATTCCTTGCCACAAACCGTACAGGAGTGGGGGATCTTGCCGTGAATGCGTCCGTGGTTAACCAGTTGGAACTTGCGTGGAAAGGATGCACCGCAATCAGCACAGACAAATGGATTCAATGAGCCGTGAAAGCTGCAAACAATTAAGGATACCAATTGAGTTTCGATTCAATCTGATTTGTTGAGTTGGCAAACTTACCGCGAGTGCATAATCAGATGGTTCTCCTGTGCGAAACTCTCACCGCATTCCTCGCAGACATACGGACGTTCGCCGGCGTGAAATTTACTGTGCGTCACCAGGTGACGTTTGAGGGGAAACGCTCGGCCGCACTCCTGGCAAATGAATGGCCGCTCCCGGCTATGGACACGCGAATGCGTCAACAGATGATGCTTAAGGGTGAAACTCTTCTTGCACTCCTGACACTGATATGGCCGATCGGTGGAGTGCAGCAGCAGATGCGTATTTAGACAATGTTTGTGCGCGAAACTCTTGCCGCAGTGGGTGCAAATGTGTGGACGTTCGCCTGTAATAAGAATACAAGAAACAAGAAACAAGAGGAGAGACGAGGAGAGAAAGGGATTTGGTTAGACCTGCTCGGTGGCTCAATGGGTATGTGCTAGGAACAAGAACAACCACCTGTGTGCACGCGTGCGTGTGTTGTCAAATGATGTTTGAGCAGAAAGGATTTGCCGCACTCGTCACAACTGTACGGGCGCTCCTTCTTGATGGTGGCGTCGGTCTAAAAGACACAAAAAATAGAGAAAGACCACGATGCAGAGAAAGATTGTTAACTGAAAGTTTCATCATATTCTATGTGGATTCTATGTATTTTTTTTTTTAAGTTTAAGTGTGTGAGTGTGTGTGTGTGTGTGTGTGTAATATTGTTGTTGGGCTTACTTCGCTGAAATGCATTGATTCCTGTAGTTCGGTCTTTGGGGACAATTCTAATGTGCCTGGCTCCAACTTTAAGTTGGGTGCGTCGCCCTGTGAGTCCTCGTTCTCTTCGAGTCCTTGTATTACTTTCTGTACTTGAACTGAAATACCAGGAAGTATGTCACCTAAGAGTGTTGTTGCACCGCCAACGGAACAATAACCAAATGGTATTCAAAGAAAGATATCAAAAATAAAAGAGAAGAAAACAAAGAAAGAAAATCAAAAGTACGAACCAAACACAAACAAAATAAACTCAACAAAGCAATAACAGAATGCAAAACAAAAGCACAAAATAGAGCAAAAACTAATAAAAACATAAAAAAGAAAGAAGGCAATTTAAGACCAACAAAAAGTAAACCAAGTATACGTAAAGCAACGTAAGATAATATATTGTAACGTAGCATACACGTAACATAACGTTACTTTACGTTACGTTATGGGAAAAAGCAACGAGAGCCGAGTAACAGTAACTAGAGTAAACCAGTGACCAGTAACCAGTGCCAAAAACATAAGTGTAGCAGTAGGAGGAGAATAGGAGTAGAAGAAGGAGGAGATAATCGAACACAACACAGATTTGAGATGCTTACTTGGTGTCGCGCCTGGCGCCGTCGAATGATGGTGGTGCGATCCGTCGCCAGCTGTGAGTGTGTGCGTCTGATGGTGGCCGTGGCCGGCTGCAATGGCGCGCTTGATTAAGATCTCATTGCACTCCTCTTGCGTTAGATGCAGTGCACCAATTGAGCTAAAATGCGACTTTGCCGCTGCGGCGCTCGATGTCAATACAGTTTGTCCAGTTTTGGCATCAACAATGCTGCCATTTGTTAAATGCTGATGATGTGCAGCTGACGCTGGATCACCACCTGCTGCTGCAGCTGCAGCTGCTGCCGCTGTCGCTGGATCGACTAATAGATCTAATGCGCCACAGCCCGCCGCCCGCCGCCGTGTAAATGAATTGAGTCAGTGAGAGTGTAAGTGTGTGGGTGTGGTGGAGGGGGGAAGAGAGTGAGTAGGGTGGTGATGGGTATGTGGGTGTTGGTAATGCGTGATAGCAATACAAGAAGAGCAAATACAACAAACACACAGAGTGACAGAGAGAGAAAGGGGGATATTACAGTAAATTCGGTGGGGATTACAGCGAGCGAGCGGAAAGTAGCGAATAAGAAATTGAAAGAGAGAGAGAGAGAGTAAAAAGAGAAACACAATCGATTAGCGAAAACCCACTGAATAATCGATAAGTCGATTACAACACATCAACAACGCGTGCAACACGGATATTTGATTTCTCAAACTGATTTCGTTTTGTTTTTTCTTTTAAACTGATTTTAACAACCACTTACAGTTCTTATCGAGCGAATTTATGCTCAACACCTGTTGACCAGAGTCCTGTTTTTTGACCACCGTCGATGCGGAGCCTGTGGTAATTACTCTGTGAATGGATAGAGATAGAAATAGAGAGAGAGAGAAGAGAGAGCATCGAAGCAGACGGGGGAAATAACGAGGCTTAGTTAAAGCTTTTTGTCTGGTTGTATTTGATTTTTTTTATAATATTTATTATTGTTGATTTGATTTTAAGTTTGATTTTCGTTTATTTTTTTTTATTGTTTTTATTTTTATTTGTATTTCTTTTTTCTTTGAAAACGCACCTTTGTGTTCCGGGCGAAAATGTATCGTTATTCACCACGAACATACGACGGACGAGATTACCCTTATTGCTGGCAGTGAGTGCACCTTTAACATCCTTTTGTACGGCCAAAGATCCATCCGTGGATAACAGATAGGGCATCTAAAATAGGTGTGTACACATTGTTTTCAATAAAGCTCGGCTGCATTGCATGTACATATGTATAATACATACATATGTATGAAGAATGAACAAACTCCACACAAACGGATGCGAATGCGAATGCGGATGATAATGATGTTATTTTGATATTGATTTTCATACTTGATTTGTTTGTTTGTTTGTTCATGTCTGTTGTTAGTTGTTGGTTGTTTGATTGATTCATTGATTGATTGATTGATTTGTCCCCAAAAACCGAACAGATTACAGGAAATGCAAATGCAAAATTAATTCAGCGTTGTTCAACACTGATCCGTCGTTGCATACAATTAATTTCATTAATCCGATATATGTGCGTATCTATATTTTATTGGTTAGGTTATTAATCTACTAATACTATGGCTAATTATTATTAGTACAAAAGTACAGTCGCGACTCAAATTGGTTCATAGTATTGTATTTTATGTTGCGGTTTGTTGTTTTTGTTGTTCATTTTGCCATGCTAACACGCTACACCTGCGCAGCGGCGCGGCAACAGTTGATAATAACGAAATGCCAAATGAGAATGAAAGGGAAGCAAGCAGCGGTGGTGGCAGCAGCAGCAACAGCAGCAGTAGAAGAAGAACAATAAGAAGAACATACCAAAGACAGCAGTAAAGCGCGCGCTTTTTCCCACTGCGCTCGGTCTGTGCAATTGGACTTTTGACAGTTTGTTGAGCGCCAAAAACGTAAGCAAGTGTAATCAAAACACACGCACGCACCCCACGCATACAATTGTGCAAACTGGGCGTGTATGCGTGCGTGAGAGAGCGCCTTGTTTTTGGTGTGCGTGCGTTGGGAGTGTGTTAGTTTGAACATTCAACGAACGGCGAATTGACGACTGCCGCACACATGCACACAAAATGGTTGCCAGCGCATGCGGCGAATTCGAACACAACGAAACATATTCGGCCTGCATGTGTATGTGTGTGTGTTCACAATCGTGCGCAAAGAGACAGGCAGAAACGCAGCGAAACAGGGTTGCACTCTTCTCATGCCAAAGCAAAAAATGTACTGCCAATTGTATAACAAAGTCGTTGTACAAAAACAAAATGTACGGACAAAATGAACAAAAACGCAATATAAAAACCAATATTCAATAAAAATACTTTAAATTAGATTAATAAGAAATTATCAATTTTTTTTTATCGATTATAATCGATTGCTTTTGCCAACGTCAAACTGCTAATATGCCACCTAACACCCGTTTAGTAATTAAAATGTAATTAAATTGCTGTTATCTTGGGAGTGGGAGATGCTTCGCAATCAGCTGCCACCGCATGTGCAACACAACGTGCGTATTTATTTTTTTTTGGTAGTTTGTTGTCATACACACAACTCTACATTCATATGTAGGTAAATACATACATGTATGTACATACGTACGCATACTTTTTACAAATACCAAATTATGAATGTTTACGAATGAAATGGAAACGAAAAAATTTCGTATAAATGTATGGTAAAAGAATTCTAATACTCGCTCGCATTCGCATGACCAACGCAGTTACATAAAAGTATATGTAGCTGGTTTTTTCTTGTATTAGCGCCTTCACGTATGTATGTATATCGTACGTGTATACATACACGCGCACAACTCTGCATACGTACATAACCATCTATATGTACGATGCACTTATACATACACAGTGCTGAAAACCAACGAGTGTGCGAGCAAGCATACGACGTAGCTGTATCTGTATTAGAGATGGTAACGTGACAACAATTTTATCGGGCAATACAAATTTATTCAAATTGCACTCGCACAAATTATTTATATAAAATTTTGAATTGCAAATTAGATAATTACATTTATAAAAATTTGCAAGGTCGATTGTAAAATCGTTTTGCAATATGTTCTTTTAGTGAGTTAGATGCGACTTTATAATACTCGTGATATTTGCGCACACGACTTCTTCATACGACCATCTCTAAATGGTATGCTTGTGTGTATGTGGCGCTGTTGTTAGGGAACGACAACGCAGGGAGGAGATAGAGACGACACAACACGATTCGCTGTAGGAAAGCAACAGCAACATTATTACGTGGGTGGCGGGGGGTAGGTTGGCTAGCTGGCTCGTTGGGTCGATTGGTTTATTTAGTAAAGCAGCTTGCAGTTGCAAAAGCACTCGATATAATAAATATAAAAAAAATGTAATGAAAAAGAAATACGAAAAAGAATTGATAATATGCAACGAAGGAAATTCTATGTATACATACAAATTGAGACTCCACTTACCGATTCCCCACCGACAGTGTAGTTAATATTTGGCGATATCTCCAAAACTGATTCTGCGGCACGGTTGCCGTTGTCTGCAAAACTCCAAGCGTAGCCGAAGGGCGGATTGCTCTGTGCAGCGCACATTATAATGAAGCAAAGCAGAAAAAGGGGGGAGGCGAAAGAGAAAAAAGCGCAAAATTTCCAAACGCAAATGTAATTGCACTTTTCTGTTGCTTGTATTTGTATTATATGTATATGTATGTATTTATACAAAATCACGTACAAAATACTAGCCTCCTTCAATTCGTCAACGTCGCGCTTTTTGATGTAATTCTCAATATTTCTTTTTCACTTTTTGATCGCGACAAATATGCGACGAAAACGAGCGACGAGTACGGCGACGAACTACACACACCGAAAAGAAAGTCAACTTGCTTCTGTGGCTAAGGCGGGCGCCATTTTTTTCCGTTCCCTCGAAAAATTCACTTCGTTGGCGTTGGCGTGCTTCTAGCTGCTGCTGCCTCAAATTCAATTCATTGATAAGCGCACTTTTGAATTGGTGTGTGTAGGTGTGAGTACGCGCTGTGTATTAATGTGCCGTATTTGCAATTAAATTTATAAACAAAATAACGCACACAGTTTTTTTTACCCCCAATATAAATTCACAGACACAGACACCACTGAAAAATTCCTTAGTGTTCGTGTTCGACTGCTGACGCCATTTTGTGTGTGAGACCAGTGTGTACATATGCTATTCCAAACGCAGAGTTGCATTATCACAGTGTTTACAAAGTTAAACGACGGCTGTTTAATTTTACGTTTTACAGCACATATCACTAGTCCTTTGCATTGAGTCCTGAGTACAGGACTTTGTGTTTATGAGTTTGTGCTTTCATCATGGTGAATTAACGGATTTTGCTAGGTTTCTCAACATTTAAAGACCGATTAGCGATAGATGGTTTTCGATACATTCTTATCGATATCAAACTGAAACCGCAGTCTGTTTTCATAACACATTTTCTTCAAAGTAAAAAACTGAAATAAACCTAGAAATGTCCTTATCGCCGGCAAGTGGCATTGGTCGCTTTTACAAGCACTCGGCCAAAATAATACGATTTGTGCGCCTTGGCTGCACGAATCGACCATTCTATCACATTGTTGTTATGGAGGTGCGCCTGCATTTTGAAATGTTGTAACGCGTTAAAAATACGTAATTATACAAAATAAAATTGCATTTTCAGCGGCGTAAAAATCAACATCAGCCTGTCATTGAGCAAGTGGGCTCCTACGATCCATTGCCGAATGAGAGCAACGAGCGCCTTGTCGCCCTCAACACCGAACGCATTCGCTTCTGGTTGGGCAAAGGCGCCCACATGTCCGAGCCGGCGGCCGAGTTGCTCGGCATCTCAGGACTACTCCCCGTTCACCCCCGCACCTATATGACCGCTTGGCGCAATCGTCGAGCGGCAGCAGCCGAGGCTGAGACCACTGGGAAAGTGCCCGAAACGGCGTAGTGTTCAATTGCATATTTATCATACATACAGTAATAAAAATAGTCATTGTTTTTTTCTTTTCAATTTATGTGTAACAAGCCGAGATTTCACTAGAGCACACGTATGTTTATAATCGAATAATGTGGGGTTTTCAAAACCATGCGGCGTGTGCCTTAACAACAATCAAGTACAAATTTAAAAGTGATAGACGAAGGAGGCCAAAGAGATAAATTTGATTGACGATTTCTCCTCGTATACGGAAGCTTCAAATGCTCAAGGAAGTAAGAGAGTGTGTTTAAAATCGTCTCTAATCGCTCTTATTAAGCACATTTCCGGCCTTCCTCATGCCGTCATCGATGATTTTATCAACAGCTGGAAGAAAACAGATGCTTACTATTCAAATGTCAAAAGTAAATGAATTTGAAAATACTTACATGCATGATGTTTAAGGAAATATGGTCGCAAAAGCTTATGGTAGATGAGGACAGATCCATTGTTCTCCATGGGCAGCATGCACCAAATGAGAAAAGCGCACTGTTGATAAGTAAAAACAAATATTATTAATATCAATTGTTTCTTTCGAGAGCTCACCTTTAACAGCCAGTAGAATGGTATAACGTGGGTCAGCACATGCGAGAAGAACTCGATGACGGTGAAAATGCCAAAGGTTACCCAGTATGTTAGCCATTTGGTGTCATCCTGTTTGGTGCTCGATTCGATGGCATGAATCGAAACATACGCCGGATACAGCACACCAATAATGTTGCACAAGAGCTGAGCGCCATAGCCGAAAATCAAATAGAGGGCACAGAATGTGGCGGCACCTGAAAATTAAAATGCAAATGTAAAATTCAATTAGTCATTGTTATTAATTAGTTTCTCCATCTACCATAGCGAACAATGGGATTCTCGTTGAAGATCTCAATTAGCTTTGCTTCCAATGCCTCGAACGCCATGAGCTCAGATCTCAATTTAGCTTGTTGTTGCATGTAGGATAAATCAAAGACAATTGCCCTTTTTGCAGTTGGGTCTGTCGTCTGCACATCTGCCCCTTGTGGATCTTTGTGTGCTATTATTAACCTTTTAGCTCTTGTCACTGCACTTGATATCGGAACAGAACACACGCATATGCAAAGTATCGCCTATAAATTTGAAATGCTCAACTGTGTGTATGATCGGTGCTTTCTTCTAGGCCCCAAAAGACACCCCAATGGCCACCCCATGAAGTGGCCAGTGTTGCATTACACGCCAGACAGAGCGGACAATCATCTCGTCGAGATATAATCAATTCTTGTTTTGCGGTTTTCACGGGATCTTAATTATTTATCGGTCTGTTTTATCTTTGATGACGTCATAACAGCTTTAAATTCATAATTTCACACATTTGTATACAACGTTTCTCATACATACAGTTGATCAAGTAATTGTTTGCACAAATAATAATCTTAATATGCGAATCTTTAGTTTTGTCAAAACAATTACCTAGCTAACTGTATGTGGCCAAGTGTGGAAAGACGCAACACAAGTGCCGCAGGGCGGGACACACACACGCACGCACACTTGGAAAGCAGGCGACTCACCTGTGCCAATATAGACCACGGGCACTCTGACGTTACGCCGCGCCGCCTGTCTTTGTTTTATTTCCATAATATAATCCCAAAGCCACATTAAGGGCTTTTATCCCAATAACGTTGGGACTTTCTCACACACATATACTCAGTCACACACACATGTACACCTGGTTCCACGTATATGCACATACACGTGTACAAAAAAAAAACGCCACGAACGCACACACAAACCGGCCAAAGTCGAAGCTCGGCTTTTGGCCTTTGAAAATTTCAATTAAAAATTGATGTATCTAGTAATTTATTCGAGAAACAAACGACAGATGAATGTGCGCTAAAAGTACTCTAATAACACTGATGATGTATGTGAAGTAAACAAAAGAAAAAGAAAAATACAAACGTAAATGGAGAATACACCTATACATTGATATTTAACAAGTTCACACGTGTGTGTGTGTGAGAACATTGTGTGTTTGTGTTGGAGCTGCATAAACTATCCAAGTGTTGCACAGTTAACTCGGAGTAATTGCAATCGTACAATTACAACTAGCAAAGCTGGCGAATAATCACCTAATTTGGCGCCCGCATAACATGTTCGCCTCAGTTAAAATTCTAGCAGGTTGCGTTGCTATTTATAAATGTCACAATGTTCTACTTAGTCACCCTGCGTAGATCCACGTATTATGTATTTGATAACATTTTTTAGGTGCGGCAAGGCGTCATCCTGTTGAAGGACATTTAAGTTGGCTGGACTCGGGACTCACCAAAAAATATCTTCACTCTATCGAAGCCCGTACGCTGCTCCACAAGATCGAAGGCTTTTGTCCATGGCTTGGCAGGGTCGTGAAGCGATTTGTTGACGGTTCCCTTGTAGTTATCAAACCACTGCGTTACCTGAGCTAATTGGGCGGTCATTTTTAACTATTAATTTTAGCAAGTAATTGATTTAATGTGCGTCGCCGACTAGTTTCATCTGCGTTTAGATTTTTTTCGATTAACGATTCTTGTCGTTGGTCCGTGCTATCGATTGACCTCCACAACGACTCCAAATTGCGTTCACAGCCAACTTCGCACTGAAAGGCACCTAGTTTAGGGAAATTTTCTGTTTTTGTAGCGCGCAATTCAAATATTTAAAAACAATTAACCAGTTGTAATGTAGGCACAGTAAAAAATTCAAGTAAATAACTGATATTGCTTTAGAAAAATAAATGTAGGAAAATGTTACCAGCTAGGACCTTCTCAAAGCAATTAAAAATGTTATATAATAAATAAATTATGATTGTATCACCAGCCACAGAAAGTTCAAGCGCGAACATATGGGTAAAACAAGAAATTCCTGTCAAGAGTCTAAATTTTTTTAAAAATATATTTATGTATGAAAAACTTAAAAAGTAGTAACAAAAATAACGAGTTTTATTTAATGAAGTCTTGCACAGTTAAAATTATTTACTACGGGTATTCTAAAATTATAACTAAAACGAAAGGCACATTTATACTAGCTGCCATTACAGCCTCAGCTTTGCAAAGGGAATTGGAAGAAGGTACTTTGGTAAACAACTTAACAATTATTACAAGTTTGTACTTGACGTTTAACAAAGACTAGTACAGTAAGGTCTATCTATGACCAGATCTAGAGATGAAGATTGTATTTCTCGCGAAACGCGACCAGTTCGTCAAAGAACAACAAAACGAGCGTAGAGTGTGGTGCGATTCGTAGGTAATTCGCCCAAAAGCCTTTATACATACCATATATGCCCTCGGTTTTTAAAATCTTTAAGAAACAATCTATCCAGCCTTTATAGTAAAGACCACGGCCCTGTGCATCAAGGCCCTGATTGTAGAGACGCGTGCTAATTACATCTGGCGGGGTAATGGCCACTGACATAATCGAGCCGGCTATGAGACCAGCACAGAATGAATTGTACGTCGGATGCGTAACCACATCATATTCAACCAACAGTGCCTTTGTCTTGCCAAATGTGGCGATCTGGGCACCGGAGCCCACAGCAGCTCGTGGCAGTGCCGAGAGAGATCCACGCCATAGGCCAATGATGCCGCCTTTCTTATAGGTCTCCCGCAATGCACTCCGGAAAGATGTATGATTGTGTTGATAGCCCACAGCTATTTGGTTTACAGCTTGCGATTGTAGCTGCGTCTTAATCTAAATTGCAAGGAGAAGAGAATTATAATAATTAGCGCTATCACTGGACTAGAGAAAACTGGTAGTGTAATTGCGGCCTTATCTAAGCCGCAATCATAGGAATGCTTGAACAGAAATTCAAATTAGCAGCACATGACATGTATCATCATCAAATATTATTTGCGCCCATAGATAAGTTGTCTATATGTACATAAGTCTGTCTGCTTTATGTAACAGCCTCGCATCGATAATCGCACTCACCATGAAAAATGGACTAGAAAAATAGGATCCAACAACACCGCCAATGGCGCCCCACATCAAACCCAGTCCAAACGAAATTTCGCCATTCTTCTTATGCATCCAATGTTTGTCCACAGCCGTTGTGTAAATGCTTAACCTGTTGAGCCAAAAGAAAGTCACGTGAATATGTGATTGATTTGTTGTGTACACAATTTACATTACCTGAAGGAGTTGATGATGAACTGAAAGTAGAGCGCGGGAACCAAACCTTTTTGCAGACCAACCATGCCATCGTTTTTGGCCACTGTGATGAACGCCTGGACAATGCCTTTGTAGGGCTTAACGTAGGAGCCTCTTGCCGCCAGCTCGCCCTGCAACTGTATGCGCGTCTTGATAACCTCTATGGGATTGGTGAAAAGTGTGGCGCCCACAGAGGCAAAGCCGCCGAGTACAAAGTCCGATGTTGCCATCACTTGACACAGGTCGGACATTTAGCGAACGTTCGTTCGTTCGTTGAGGTTGACTAGAAATAGCTCAGCAGGATTTTTACGAGGCAGGCAGCGGCCAATTGTTATGCATATTATGAACGGCAAACAGGCGTTTTTCAGCGTTATAAAAGCATTACTTGAGCAGCAACTGATTGATGTATGCGCCTTGCAGACCACACAGCGTTTAACTTGAGTCAAAAGTATTTAAAACTCGAAGATTCCCTTGACCGAACGTATTGTTGTGGTGTTACACTATTACTAAAGTTTTCGAACGTGTGGCAGCCTTGGTTCAGTGAAACGGTAGATTTCACCAAGGCTGCCACCTTGTTTTGTCAAAGGCTGCCAAAGGCCAAAGCTGCCACAAGGTTGAACAGCTGTTCTATATAGTTTATATTTACAATCATTTGATTAATAAAAAAATAACTTATATCTAAATAACCTTATATCTAGCTTTTCTCTTAAAATTGTCTGGCCTTCTCTTGCTAGTTTTAAATGCAGACCCTGGCGAGTTGGCAGCACTGATTGTGACCCTGGCTAGCCTTGATAGTTGCCATCCCTGGCAGAAATGCAAAACAACAAAAGTTCTTAGAAACTTAAGCATTTCTAATAAAAATTAACGAGGGGAAAAGTGCATGTCTGCACGGAATTTTGCGGACAAATAGCAAGCACGCAGGACGTGCCTTTTACAAAATGAGGAAATCCTGCCTTTGGTCACTACTCAAATTGACGCTTGCAATTGCGTTCTATGCACCAACAGAAGAAACGCTTGCTTATAAAATTGTGCGTCTGCAGGACAATTTGTGTTCAGACAAGCTGATTTACACACTGGCCAAGCCATTTCGTGGCGATCCGACTCTAAGGCTCACAGAAGACCACGACTCGGGAGCGATAATAACACAGGCTTGGAATGTGACGCTGCCCAGCGGTGGACACTCGTCGAACAAAATCAAATACGACTGCCAGTTTCGAGTGCAGACCAACGAACGTCCGCCGCGGGGCATTTACACAATAATCACGCGCCTGAAGTTTCGCAGTGATCCGGTGACAAAGAAATGCATCGATTACATTCAGTTTACCAGTGGGAATCGTTCACCCAGCGAACGCATTTGCAGTGACATCTCAATCGATGGACCCGCGGGACGTTTGATCTTCGATCAGCGTGATCGAGATGTGCACGTGCATATTTTTATTGATAGGGAACGGCATATATTCGGAGATCCCCTGGAGCTGCGCATGGTGTTAACGGCGCACTCGGAGTGCCAGTTTGCTGGCGACTTCTTGTGCAATCCCAAGGATCACTACTCGTGCATATCGCGTCATTTTGTGCGGGACAATATCACCAACTGCATGTATCCGTGCCGCGACGAAGGCACCTGCTTCCACGATGCCATTGCACCCGATGAAATAGACACCACCAATGTGGCCATATCTGCAATAACATCTCTCATATTTACAATGCTAGGCGTGGGTTTTTGCGTCTGGATCTGTTGGAAATACTGGAACTGCATCACCGTGCAACAGCACGCCCATGAAGCTTCTGCCGCTCGCTTTAATCAGCGACGTGCACGGGTAAGTCGAAATATTGTATATATGTGATTTAACAAATAATGCATAATGAAACGTTCTGTTTATTAGTCCGACGTGCCAACTATTGAGTTACCCACAGCACAAACATACGACGGCGTGCTGGCACATGATCTATCGCCCATTTCGCAGGAACATCAACATCAACATCAAAATCAACAGCAGCAACCGGCAACGCCTAAAGATTTGCCGCCCAGCTATGAATCACTCTTCCCCGACAGATAAAGGCTGTCTATTAATTGAGAGTAGATTGTCCCGTTTTGGGCCAGTTCGAACAAAGAAATGTTGGCGCCAAACTAAAAACATTTTTAGCATCAAGATTGTTGTTGTAGCAATTCAATTACTTATTAGGTAATTAATTGATCACAACATTAGGTAATTGCATAATTGCTTAATACGCTTGTAATTACAACACAACAAACTAGCAAAAGAAGGCAATGTAAATATGCACATTTGTTGTAGCGTTAGGACTGATAATATGTTTACTCGATATTCGATTAGTTTTAGGCAAACTCTAAGATTATTGTTTTAATGTAAGACTCTCGCAAATGTGTTCAAATTCGAACAAACCAAGTACAACAATGTCACTTTAGTGTATAACGTCGTAACTATGAGATTCCCTGTTTAATTTGATCATTTCTTGTAAATATGTTTTGTTTTATTTTATAATGTCGAATACTAATGCTTATATATTTAAATGTTTGTAGTGTCAAAAAAGAGCTCAACTAATCTCAAACACAATTCAACACTAATGAAATCTCAAGCAATTATAAATGAAATTATATCAATTAATAAGTGTATAAGCTGTAGCATCCAAAACTAGTTAGCGCAAATTCGGAGATTCCGTTTAACTAATTGTAACATGTACTATAATAATCATTAATGTGTATTAGACCCACAAATCTAGCGGAATTCCATCTAGTTGTACCTGTATTATATATACCTAAAAATACAACACGCTTTTGTGTAGCAGAGAAAAGGGAGAAAGACATAAAACTAGATACATATAAGAATTCAACAATTATGCTATTATGTGGGCCTTGTTGTCAATTGTTTAAGCGAATGGGTTTTTGTAAGCCTCAGTTAAAGTATATACTCGAAATATGTAACTGCAAACTCAACACACTAGTGGTCAACATGCCTCATAACATACTCACAAATACGTATTTTACTTATAAATAAACCAACTAAATGTTAAAACTCAACTGAATGTCTGATTGGTTTGCCAGATTGCGGGCCAGGGGAATTGGGCGAAAGTAATTAGCGTAAGTCCAATTCACAGTTAACGTTATTATTTTTGGCAATCTGCCTGACGCTGGTTTCATCATATGGTGACACAGAGCGGGAGTCGGATGACTCAGCGAGCGGCTTAAACGAAATGTAAAGAAGCAAAACCAGTTGCAGTTGGCCAAGAGTGGTTCACGATTTTTTACTTCGTTTGGCCAATTGCGCATATGGAAAGTTTGTTTTACTTAGACTAGAATCTGTCACACTTTGCTTTGAATTTGGTTAATGGTCGAAAGCTACTTGGAAAATCTTTCAGACATTGACTTGAACTCATTTACTTTAAGTCGACTTATTAATTGTGCGATCGTTTTGAACGTATTCGATGCCAATGTCAAACGGTAGCTGAAGCAAATCTTCAAATTGTGGGTTTGCCTTGGCAAAGTTCAACGTCAAGCCAATCAATTATTATTAAGTACAAACAATCAAAAGTAAAGAGTGTTAATTTTCAACACAAATTTAGACTTTGAAGTCAAACCAAGTAAAGTCAATGTACTCTCTACTTCAGAATGCCCTAGTTCAGGGTAAGTATCAGGAGTACCCTAAATAAATATATGTCAATTTAATTGCCCGATCATAATTACCACTTGTAGTAATCAGTTTGCATTATCTTAACCAATTTAGATAACGTATACGCATCGTATACACCTCTGTTTAGAGATTGCAGTAATCTTGGCTAGAACGCAATTTCTTGCCTAAGCTAATTAACTTTCGTCTACATTAAAGCAGCAGAATCATATGTAATCATATAAAGAACCTGTTCCCAAGTTATAAATTTCAATCTGATAAATGACAATCTACAAAATTACAATTGAGTCTCTGAGTGATGCCCAGCGTCTACAGCTTGATGAAATTCATGTGTGTTCCCTATACTCAAGCCATGGGTTATATTAATATTTTATAAATTAAGTAACAAAGTAACAAATATGTAACATTTATTTACCAATGAAATTTGAGGTTTGTTGTTTAGGTATATATTTTTTTATTATGTTTTTTTAATGATACACTAAGTAAATATAGTAATAGTCTGAGGTAGGTATTATTATCTAATTACTTAATTTGTTACGCTATGTAAGTTACAATTTTCAAACTAATATAGAAATATATTTTTTTTTATAAAATAATTATAATAAAAAGCATTTTATCTGCCCGCATATTTAAAATAGTTACATAATATAGAGATTCAGTTTTGTCATTAATTGATAATAATATTAAAAAGTATATATAAGAAATATGTATGGAAAATAAATATTATTAAATGTTAATAGCAACAATATTTAGAATCCATTTGATAAAAATAATGTTAATTTATTTTGAGTTTATATCTTTGTATAATTTAATTTTGTGTTTTAATTTGAGTTGAGAGCATTAAATTGTCGTATTTATGATTTATGCTTATTTATTAAACAGTTAGCGTGTCTGTGGGCGTGCTAACAAGTCAAGTCAATGTGTTTACAGGGCCACGCCCCGATTGGCGCCCTTTTGGCAAGCCGACAAGGCGAAAAGCCAAAATGACGTCGAGACAATTTGGCTGCGTTGTATTTTTAAAGGCAGATATCAAGAAATGAAGAACAAAATTAATGGCAACAACGTTGGTATATATTTAGGTATTCTACCTTACATTGTGCAAACAGTGTCTCTTGTATGTATGTGAATGCGTGTGTGTGCTTATGTGTGTGTGCTTATTTGTGTGTGTGTTTATGTGTGTGCAGAGAAGCGTAGAGCAATGTGCTCGACGGCAGCCGCTCTGCAGTTGCCTTTGGTTTGTCGGCAGCGACAATTGCCGCGTGTGTTGTTGTAATTTTAAATTTCGCCAAAAAAGGGCAGCGAAGTACAACAACAACAACAGTGGCTGCAATTAGCTACGTTACGCTAACTGTTGAAATTACTTTACTTATTTTTTTTTAATTTTTGCTTAGAGACTAGAAACAAGTTGAAACCCGCGATCGAGAGTTAACCGGTTGTGTTGCGAGTGTGTGTGATTCATGCGGACGTAGAGCAAGTTAATAATGACAAAGAGGAAGTCGTGCGGGGAAGGAGGCAGACACACACAGAGAGACACACACACAGATACAGATACAACGATACAGCGAGGCGAAGACAGAGACAGAGTCAGAGTCGATCGACAGTTGGGTCCGAGCTGCGCTCAGTCGACGATACAAACCTGAACCTGAAAGATCAAATCGCGGGCTCGCGAGTGGCAGTGAACTTGGGAGTAGTACTGCGAGTAGTGATACGAGTACCAACCAGAGGACCAGCCAGTTACTGGATAGTAGTGCCCATATACTATATATTCTACAATTCATTTCTACACACGATACGATACGATACAATTTGTGCGCCTGTCGCTGTCTCGAATTGATTTGAAAGTAAACGATTTATTTTATACAATATTATTGATTGGGCTGTCAATTGTGGAATATTGTTTGAAAGCAAACGCGGAAGCGTCCGTTTATTTTAGCAAATATCGCACACTATAAATTCAACAACAATTTGTATAAATCATAAACAAACAATAACGTGAGTGTTGGCAAAGATAAAAATACATTTGGATTACACTTGACAAAAATGCAAAAGGTCAGCGGAGATATGAAAGGCAGAACAATGCTGTTACTTTTAACAGGTAAGAACTTTCGAAAATACAACTAAACCGAGTTAGATATAATACAAGTATATAGGTAGAGCCTTCTACCAAATTTTAAAGATATGAAAGCAACCTTACGACATGTGAATTATGCCGTCGGCTTCATTGTTTCCTTAAAGTGGATAATTAATTACATTTAATGTGAATAATGCTTGAACTTGACTTGAATTATTCACATAGATTCATAGAGATAACACGCCTGGGAGATTTCCGTGGCATTTATCATTACATAAAGGTTGAAAGGCCATCGCATTTTTATATTCCAAATCGGAAAATATCACAAAGTCATATTAGAAACTGCGTAATTGGAATACGTTTATATGAATAAGCACAGGTACAAAGTCAGCCCGTCAAAATAAATAATGCATAAATATAACACCTCAGACAAATCCGCTAAGAAGTCATTAACTTTTTTTTTGGGCAAGCCCATTATCAGTGATAATTTATTGGGTAACAAACTTTGGTGTTTTCAGTTATGAATGAATTGATAAGAATTTTCGGCTGTTATTTGATAATAATGAATAGTTATTCTTAACAATTTTATAGCCTGTTAAGTGCATAGAAACTGAACAGGCCACATTTAGAACTGGCACATGCCATCCGTCTATAATATCCAAATGTTTGTACAGCTTATCAAAGTCATAAACAAGCTAATGAAGTCTATATGAGTTGGCTCAGATAATATTAATGAGAGTACCATGTGATCTTTATACAATTTTTTATCAAGTCCTCTGTTTTAGTCTAGCAAGTTTAATTTAAGATCAAAAGATCGACATTGAAAGAGACTCGCTTAAAATCTCTTAAAATCGGTTTACAGTTTCGATCTGCTAATGGAGCAAGTATTTATGCTAATTTGCTCAAAATGTCAACAAGGCATTGGACTCGACTTGTAATCAGCACAAAATCACGAGTACAAATGCCCAGGGCACTTAAACGAACGGCACACTTACTTATATCATAATCATATCAAGTATACGGCACGTGACCGGCTGATTTGTTTGTTAATTTTCATATATTGAATGATTCTGTACATTTGAATAGCGTCCACTGACCTTAGATCGTTAAACGTGTGCAAGTGTTGCCTTTATAAAAGACACATAAACATATTGTTGATAAGTCTCAAGTGGCAACAATTTGAACAGTTGCAACATTGGCAAAAAAATAAGAAAATGAAAAAGAATTAACTTATGTTAATAGATTTTTAAATGGCAACGTTGACTTGAGCACGTAATTGCCATTAGTCGCTAATAGCATTTTAATTGCTCAGCTTGGTTTTTCCTTTTTTCTTCGAGGTATTTCTTATAGACAGACTCTGTCTGGGTTCGACTTTTGTCTTATCAGCTCGCCATTTCATTCTATAATTAGCAATGGGCTCGGTTCTATGAGCTTATGATATGACAGATGGTGAATTTCTACTTGTGGAAAGAGCTTAATGTTCATCGATCTTGAGCTTTTTTTTTTTTTATAAATAAAACTTGCATTTTCCGAGTTGTTTGCATATCTTAATGATATTTATTAAAATTTAAGATATGAACTGACAGTTGACTCTTTATCATAGTAAACAAACACGTTTACTAAAGCCAAGTCTGCTAAGCTAAGTGATACCCTGTACTACAAATATATCTGTATATCTTTTCCAAATTTATCTGCTTCTTAGATCTCATATTTCAGTTATCTAACTTTTAAGATATTTATGTGTTAATTACTTCCTCTAGGCTCAACATACCCTGTCCGACTTGTAATGCTGTTGATTCCCATTGTTTACTGCAAAATCTATGACCATGCTTATTACGACTATGTCAACTGAGTCGAGATTCTATGCGATTGTCAGATGTTGTTAACACTTGAGTTTGCTTGACACACTTGCACATTGAGAGCGTCAACGGGGCGTATGAAATCTTATATCTTAGCTGGGGGCCAAGCAGAATGATAGAAAACTTTTATGACTAGTTTTTGTCTAATATGAGAACCCGGACAGGTGTTGCATTTAAAACCTAGGACAACAATTAGTTAATATGCCACATTTACAGCAATGGCGTTGTGAAATTGATAAGAAACGAAATATACATGAGAAATTTACCAGGAAATTATCGAACATCAAAGTATTGACTGTCTGAGTGCCGTGCGCCAAACAGCTGCCTCTATAAAGATAAAGGAGTATCTGCTAGCCTGACACTAGAGTTGTCGTTGTTTTTTCAATAAAGCCCAAAGAAATATTTGTGAAAACCACTTGGTTACCACCAAACCTCTTTTAGAAATTAAATCATTTAATGTCGATTTTTCACTTGTATTTGAGTGCTATTTTAAAGACATCATAAAACTTTTATTATGCTGTAAATCGAACGATGTTTGGCTACACAATGCGAGACACGGCTGATATTCATTGGTCGTAGTGAATTGTTTTTTGTGTTCAGCAAATATGGGACTTGAAAAAAAACAATTAGATGAAGAAATCACCCATTAAATAGAGACCTTAGTGGGTACATTTTTTTTACTAATTATAGTGAAAAAAATAAAGAAATCCAAGTGGCAAAACCACCAAAGTCAACAGCACTGCAAGACACACACACTTTTGGTAAATGGCGAAATTTTATTAACAACTCTTCGAATATTCCAGCTGCCAATAAAAAACGAATGCAAAGTCAGCATAAGAATAACACGCGAATTGGTTTTTAATATTTGGCTTGATTAGGAATGAGGGTGCTCAAGTACTTAGCTATTTTTACGACTGTTAAGTACCTGCTCGATCAGGTAGTGCTTAGCAGGTGCTAAATTTAGCGGCAACAGACGAATTGACGCCGATTTCTTATCGGTGAAATTCACTTGAGTATCCCACTCGGTCTTGGATACTCATTATTTATGTTTATTATCGTACAGCAAATTTGTTAATTGTTTATTATTTAACGCTTTGATTATGATCAATTTGGCAAGCGAATTTCGAAAAGAAGCCCAGCCCAGCAATTATATATTTAGAAATGAAGAACATTGATTGTATTTTATCAGTCGTCAAGTGTTTGGCTTTGTAATTTGCACACGCCCAGGTAATGGGCCGGTAAGCCTACATATCAGTATGTGTATTATTCATAGTATCTCACATATGTACATACATATATAGTTTGATATGTGTATTGACCAAATATTTGATAGCTTATCTTTGTGATCGCGTACGTATTAAAAAATCAGCATTTTGTTGTGATTTCTTGTTGTTGTTGTTTCTCTGTTTTCCTTTTATCAGTGTTGCAGTGTTGTTCTGTTTTTTTTTTTTCATTTATAACATTTTGTATTCCATTTTTTCATCATTTCAGTATTCAATGCGTACGCGCCTGTGACAGACGGTCAGTCCTACCTGGTTACTTTGGAGAACGTTCTAACACGACAGTTGCCATATAATCTAACGTCGGCTAACGGTACATCGGAACCAGATCTACAACAATTGGATAATAGCACCAGAATATTTGTGTATAAAAACGGTAAGCAATCTTTTCAGAAGAGTGAGTAATTTCTAAAAGAGTCAGCGCTGAAATTATTGTTATTATCAATTTCGAAGTCAGTGTGTGAAATGACTATTAAAAGATTTAAACTTTTCCGTTGGTATTCTATTTAATCATCTTTTAAAATATTGTTCAGTCACTTGTTGTTCATTAAAAATTATCGCTAAAAACGATTGAAAGTACATGTCCATATCAGAAGTTTGAATTTAAATATCTATTGATAAACTGCCGTCATGAGCTACAAATCAACTGAAACAGGTTATAATCAAAGTGATTAGTTTAGTGCGGACCAGTTCTGCGACAAGTGATGACGCGTTTCGAGTAAATTCAACATTTGCGTCATAAAAAAAAGCCATGACACATGGCACAGTTTCCCCTTGGATACAACATGTGTGAAAACTATTCGAGCCTAGCGAATCTTTAAATTTCACTATGCACAACTAATTTCATATAATTCTACTCACCACTCATTTTGTTATGTACTACTTACTACTTAAATATTACGTATACGTAACTAAAAAATTAAAGGTAATATTATTGCTCAGCAAATAAACGAAACTCTTGCGTATTATCAAATGTACTGGCCATGCAAATTCCCCAAAGGGGGAAATATTTATTATCTTCATGTAGAATCAATGATCAAACACATTTAGTTAGATAGGAATGAAATCCCCCAAGTGAAGGGAACTTTTTAGATACACAGATATAAGAGTCTTCCATATTAAAAAGTGTTTATACTCTGTTCATTTCATTTCAGCAGTTGTCGACACGAGCAACGAGTTGTCGCAGACGGCAATGGATGTGATTACCATAGTTTGGTATGTGGCAACATTTTTGGCACTGGCCGCCTTCTTTATGCTTATGGCCTGTTCGGACAGACGCTGTCGCGGTCGCCAATCGAGTGCCACGCCCACTGAGCAGCAGCGAGCACCGCCCACGCCGTCGCCATCGTACAGCGAATTTGCGCCGCCGAGTTATGATACGGTTATCAAAATGCAGCATGCGGCCAAGACGAGCATCTTTGTGATTCCCTTCAACAATGAGAATAAGACAAGTGATGACTCAAACACAGCCTCGCCCGTCTCCGCCGATCCCGCCAGTGTCTATACAATTGATGAGCGGCAGAAGACGAGCAAGTGAATTTGGCCAAAATGATTTCGCCATTTCGATCTGTAGAAACCACTCTGTGATAATTGCTGTGCGTGCCGATCAAAACGAATTATCGTTCGTCGGCTATTTTGTAGTGCAGTGAAAAATGTATTTTTATTATGTATTGTAGCAATCGTAATTATTAAGTTATATGCCATTTATTTAATTGATATGTCAAAAGGCATTTGAAATGCTTAAAAAGACTGAAGGATTCAATATGCTAACATATTTTGTAATAGCTAATGTAATGTTTTTCTGCCTTTTCAATTGCAATTTTTGTCAAGTGGATATCGCAATAAAATTAATTAAATATGTATTTTACATTTAATAATTATGACTTAAATTATTTCCATTTTTGAGAGCTGCATTTAAGGCGATGCAAATTATTTAGTGATTTTCATAATTAAGTTAGGCATCGTTGTAGCTTTGAAAACAACTGCTTTACAATGCAGTTGATCAAGCAGTGTTCATGTGCAAGCAGTAGAGTCTAAAGACATCTGGTAACATTGCCAACAAATGAGGTGCACAGCTTGCTGGAATGTGAAACAGCTAAGCTAGTCTAGACACAAACCAGCAAAAGCGCAGTAAGTGTATTTATTTTTTATTCACAAAGCGCGCATTTTAAAATAAACAATTAAACTGTCCAACAATTGTTTGATTTGTCAAAAAGATTTAATTTAATTACAAAATTGAAATTTGATAGCTTTGAGGTCTTGTGTCTTAATCGTTTTCGTTAAATAATGTCTTTTTAATCATTACTTGACCTCTATTAGAAGAAACATATAATTTTTATAAAACAATTGGAACCAATTTGCCAGTATCGAGATAATTAAATTATAAGTGGCAACTGTGACACAGAAAACAAAAAAAAAACATAATGCCCTAAGTAGAACAACTCTAGCATATAAACAGGTGTCATTAACAGGTGTTCGAGTTGAATTGAGCAACTGAATTCCCTTAAATTCATTTATTCTTGATGATGAAGTAATATTCGTATAATGAATAGGGTGCAGTTTTCTATTTGCTTATTAAACGTGTTTCTTATAAAAAGTTCGTGTTATCAGTAAGGGGAATTTTCAATAAATTCTGAAATTGTATATCCCCTAGTTCAGTTCAAGATCCATCTTTCAGTTATTTTAAAAGGAACAGTATTATAAACTTCTTAAATTCATTTACTACTTTAAATGGTATCTGACGTTATGTTATACAGGGTATCTACATTGTGTATGATTGTTGTTTGCTTATGCTTATTCAATCTTTGATCTGAAATGTTTGTTGATGTGATCATTTAATGGAATTGATAATACAGCATGTGACTTGGAGGATAACATCTGTTTAACGCACAGTATCATCACATGACGTAGTATTAATGATCTTTCTTTTTTTTATATTTTATTTTGCGCATTTTGCAAAAAATTAATTGATTTTCCGAAATCGAAAACCCCTCAGTCAAACACAAACACACAAATAATATTCATGGGACCTGATAATAAATACAGATTGTTTCTTTTGTAACACATACACATACACACACATACACGTACATACATACATATATATAGAACATAAATACAGTTAGGGGGAGCAAACCAGATCATTTGCTTTGAATGCAGTTAAATCACGTTACGCCTCGATAAATGCGGTTAATCGTAAAGACCAACTGTCTTACTTCTTGATTATATTTTCGAGCTGGCGCCATTGATGGCTCTTCTTATACCCTGTAAGCATAACAGTGTTTAGCGAGTATGACAAAATTGTGTAAACAGTTAGTAAAATACAATTTTATTAAAATTAGATTTTATCTGAGAAGGAAAGCTTTAAGAAATTCACCCTAATTTTATTTGAATTTATACAATTTTCTAATAATAAATATGCATTATAATAATTATGCGCAGAGAACGCCTTGATCTTGATAAATTTGTTTTATACTTCAGTTTAATTTTATTTGCAATTCAAAATATCTCTCAGATTGTTATTAGCGATTTAAACAAGACATTGAATATGCTAATATATTAAATTTTGCCTTATTTCGGTCTACGCTTACTTTGTTGCAAATATAAAAGCGTGCAGGGTACCGAGCAGTCGGGAATTGCCACTACTTGTTGCTGTTGCTATTCAATAAGCAATAGAGAACATAAATACTACTTGAATCTATTGTATTTGATGGCCCATTCATTAAGTTATTGGCGTGCTTTTCAGAGCGCGTGAGCAGCGTGCGCGTGAGTACATCAAATGAATTACGAGCATATGAGTTGGGATGGGAAAGGGGGCGAGGTATCATGACTATCCGAGGAGTAGGTGGAGTAGCTTTGGAGGGTGGGGGGAGGTGGAGTTCACTGTATGGCTCAATTGATCTTTTATGCGCCGCTCGTCGTTGTCCATTGTCCATATCGTTGGTTTTTCCTGGGTGTGCAAATGCGCCAATATTATTAATGGCTCTCACGCTCTTCAATTGAACTGAGCGCCCGCATTCAACACTATCTGTTGTTGGCAACCCCCTTTGACTCTCTCTCTCTCTCTCTCTCTCTGTCTGTCATCTGCTGTCTCTTCTTCTCTGCTGCTGCGACGAACTGTCTGTTTTGTCTTTTCGTCTGACTCTCTGGGCTGTTTGCCTCTGCCTCATTTGCTGATCGTTCGTCGAGTTGTGCAAAACAACTTTGCCTGTTGCCGTTGCCGTTGCCGTTGCCCGTTGCCATTTCATGGTCTCTATTCGAATCAATTTTTGTTGAAAAGCATCTGGAACGTAATTAGTCTTGCTCAGTGCTACACAAACCGTGCTATCGTGTGGATTACTATTTATACAGTGTCCAGTGTCCAGTGTCCAGTGACAAGTGACTATATATACAATATACATACAATCGATCGATAGAAACGAAACAATATGTCATATAAAAGCAACTTAATTGGCCTGTGCCTGGTGTCGGCAGCTTTAATGCTGCAATTTGTCGGCGCGAATATCGAGACAAACGAAGTGACTGATAATAATGCTGAATATTATAGTAAGTGCATCCTTGACATACTGAATTCCTGACTAAATACCCTGTAACCCCTACAGTGCTGCAGGGCGTGCGTGTGTATTCAAATGACCGGCAGTGTAGTTTGGTCGGAGGTCTCTGCGTACAGACCAGCGACTGCACAGAGCCAACGAGCAACAAGAATCTCTGTCCCAGCAGCACCCACCTGGGCGTCGAGTGTTGCTACGAGCGTGAGTATTCTATTGAATTTTCGCAATGTTTTGATTTGTTGTTTTTGTTTTTTAAATGCTACAATATGCGATTCTACTACAGCTAAGCGTAAAGATTTGGCGCAATCCCAAACCTAATATCCGAATTTCGCAACCTTTTCTTAAATTGATTCCTTAATTAATCATGATTGATTGGTATTATTTTAATGTGCTCATCTATTTTTTTTTGTTTTCGTTTTTGATACCGTTTCCATCAACTAACAATCAACGTCTCCAACTTCGTCTTCGTCTTCGCCACAAACACAAACACACACACACATACACATACACACACCCACACACTCTCTTTATGTCTTCCCCACTCTCTCTGTGTCTCTCTCCCGCGCTCTGTCTGACACCTGTAACTATTGGATGCATTGCGGCTCCAGTGCCGGTTAGACCAGCGCCGTGTTCACAACATATGGGAGCCTGCATGGATCGTTGCCACCAGAGGCTGATTAGACCTGGTACCGACTGCGAGAATGGACAAGTCTGCTGTGTTTTGATCTAGACTTATATATAACATAATCTAATGCTTTTTATACATATACTATAATATATTATGAAATCGATGAAAGATGAAAAGAAAACAACAAGAAAACAATAACACAACAATTAAAACAAATTAACCAATGAGAAAATATGTCAACTGTAGACAATTCACACACGCTCATTTTAATATTTATTTAAACTATAATTTTACTTATATATTGTACAAGTAATTTTTGTATGAAACATTTCGACTGCTGTAATAAAACGCTCTGTAAATATTTTGAACTGATTTACTTCAAATATTGTCTCGCGCCTCTCACATGACCAACGTATAAATATACCGCTGATTATGTAAGTACTCCGATCCATTGCTGAATCATAACAACGAGCCTCAAAGGTTGCCTGCCAGGTCACTCAGGCACTTGATTATCAGTGTTGCGTTCTCTGGAAATGATATAGAGTGACTCTCTCTCTCTCTCTCTCTCTCTCACTCTCTGGTCATGAACATGAAGATGACAACGCTGATGATGATGATGTTTGTCTTTGCGATTGTCACGTGTAGACATCAACGTACAGTTGTGTGGCCAGAGTTCTACTTTCAATCTTACAAATAATCTCTGCTTGTTCATATTTATATATATAAGAACCCTATTATAAATAATGTAGAGTGTATCTCTTCGCTTTGGGTTTCAATGTCAAGTTCAGCTGACAAGACTTTTGCTACGAGTACTCACCATCTAGTAGATTCCATTGCCTGAAACATTTTCCAAGTATTTTGGAATCAATACATACATTTGTATATCTTTTCTATATTTCATTTTAGAATATAAAAATAAACGTCCTTGCTGAGCATTCGCATTTGTATCTTATAGATACATAGCACAAATGTGCGCGTTTGTTTTTATTTATGCTTTATTCATTCTTTTTCTCTTTTTTTTTCATTTTCTTATTATTATTATAGTTGTGCACGATTTCACAGCTAGTGTTTGAATTTTTATTTTATGACGTTATTTATAGCTTCAGATTTGTCTACGTGGGCGAACAAAATGCCTCCGAGTTTAATGATTTGAGCCAAGGCGATACGTCGGGCAAGGGGACGTGATTCGAAAGAGCTGGCAATTTGAGATGCCTTTGAAATTACTCAGGAATATTTTTTATTGAAGCTGGTCTCATCTTTTTGCCTCGAGAATTGAAATGTGTGTGACAGTACAGGTTTTCCCCATAAAATCTAGATTTTTCAAAAGTTTAATTTAAAACAAGGGGGCTACTGTCTTTTAATTTGAATGGATTTGTCAAATCTTGATAGATTTTCAAACGGTATGTCTTTTTGATCATTTTATTATACAAATATTGATTTGGTATCAAAAATGGATGATTTTGAAAAATTCATTTTTTTGGGAAATTTTACATAGTTACATAGAAAATTTTCAAAAATTGTAAATCTTAAATTTATTCTTTAAATCGTCTCCAGGTGATAAAATTAGGGTAAAAAAGTACTTTTGTACTTTACATTTTGGTTAGTTTCTTTAAGATTTATGCTAAAAGCTTTATTTATAGTACTTACAGGGTATTCTTTTTATCTGAATGGATTTGCCAAATCTTGATAGATATTCAAAGGGGAAGTTCTTAACCAAACTTGGTCAGAATGTATGATACCATCCCGAATGCAAATTCTGTCAGTTTGGTTGAGATATCTCAAACAACAAATTTAAAAACAAACTTGATCTGCGCCCGGTATCCAGGAACCTACATACCAAGTTTGATAGTTTATAGTCTCTGAGATCCTTTGACTCAAACAGACGGACGGACAGACAGACGGACAGATGGACAGACAGACGGACATGGCTCAATCGACTCGGCTGTTGATACTGATCAAGAATATATGTACTTTATAGGGTCGGAGATGATTCCATCTGCCTATTATATTCAAAATGTATTTTCAATTAAAATTTAGGCCCAATTATCTACTAATAGCTCCTTTTCATAAAGTGTGTTGGCCTTATGAGCTTATAATTCCCAAACAGTAAAGCCTTTTAGTCAAATTTTTTTATAGCTTGTTACTGGGGAAATTATTTCCGAGTAACTAACACTAATTGAGAAACGAGAATAACAGTGCAATGATAACAAGCGTTAAATCTGCAATGGCATATAATAAATATATGGCAAGTTTCGTCAGCTTCTTTAAAGTATTATCTTTTGATCGGATTCAAGGCTATTATTAAGATCTGTTTCTTTAAGATATTTGTATTAAAGTACTTTCTCGAGCTGTTTGCTTTAGATTGATTACCTTGAAATTGGAAAGATTAGCAGGCAAAGGCAGTTGGAGAGTGCATTACACACTCGTATGTCAGTTTATTCTACTGTCACTATCTATATAGACCCCACAGACATGGTCGTTACATTGCAATTCCTTAATTTACTCAACCTCCGCCAATGCCAGTGAAAACGACAAATGACTTTGACACATGAAACGATGGCCTTGTCTGGACATTGAAACAGTTTTGTTTTTCTTGATGTATGTACGATTATACATATGTCGAGTACAGATTGTTACGAAATATACTACATAGGCATATTTAAATTGAATCAAATTTTTTAACTGCGTCTCAGATTGCATAACTTTTGCAGTGTCGCGGGGACTCCGGAGCTGAAAGGAAATAGTGAACTTTTCAATTGCGATTTGAACCGTTTCCAAGTGATTTCATTTGCACGGAGTCGCATCAACAATGAATTGCAAACTAATCGCACTTTGTGCAAAATAAGTATGTGAAACAAAAAGCCGAATAATACTTATGAATATGCATGTAAATGTATAGGTATTTTTTATTTTGTATACGGGCTCTTATCAGGCTGCTGTGCTCATGTCCCATAATACATTATTTATATGTTTTTGTTTACGTTTTCGGTTTCGATTTGAATTTGAGTTTTGCCCGCAGTATGAGCTAATCACTTTTTACAATATGCAGCGTTGGAGCTTTTTTAGATACCCTGCAAAAAAAGAAAAATTCGGAAAGTGCTTAACTAAAAAAACGAGTGGCTTAGACTTGAAGATGAACATCAAACTGTCCAATTAGATTTAATATAGTGAAGGGAACTAGAAGTACAATATCTTATCTGTACATTATTGCGAAGATCCAGGGTATCTTCGGCTGCTGCAATCTCAACTGAAGCGTTCTTACTTGTTTTTTAATTTTTGTCTTATTTTATTTGCATTTTATGTACTCATTTTCAAAGCCCACTAATAAATGGTGTGTGTAGATGCATTGAGTGATGGGGGCTAGAAATGTAAGGAGATGTGTGATAAGGGGAGGGGAGGGGGTTAAAGGGGCGTCATTGCATTTGGGATGCGCTCATATTTCATGTCATAGTTCGCACTCATTTTTCACTTGACATAAACTGCGTCTCATCGCCGCGGGCTCTGCAACGCAATTTGCATGTATGTGCGAAGCAACTCATGTACTCGTACTCGACTCGTTGTTGCTTTTATTTTCGCCATTTTCATATTTCAGTTTTAATTTTTATTTTGCATGTGGCTGCGAGTATAAAAGAAAATGATTTTGTGGCATAAATTAACGCCAAGAGGCACACGAAACACTATTAAAAAATGCTCCACACATGCGACTCGCGCATCCTTCAGCCGATGCTAGTGTGTGTGTGTGTGTGTGTGTGTTGTCCTGGCAAAGGATGCGGATGTGGATGTGGATGTGCAGATGTGCAAGTCAATGGCTTATAGAAAAGCAAGGATATTCAGTGCGCAGTGTTGGCTTCTCCGTTGCCATCCTGATGATGTCATTCCACCAGCTCTCGTTCCGCTCTCTTTATGCAATTAATCCTTTTTCTCATTCTCGCTGTAGAGCTGCCACGTCCTGTCCCTGCCCCCTCATTGCCGCCTTCAGCTCGCTGTCTGTCTGTCTGCAAAATGACTTTTTAAGTTAATTTCTTATATGTGTGCCGAGCATGTTTTCCCACCACATGTCCAACGCACACGTCCACCACCATGGCTCTCACTATACATATATACGGCTGATTGGCTAGGCAGGAATCACAATCCGGCTTTAACTCAGCTCGTTCTATGTGATTAACGTTGAGTAAAGCGCATAAGATGTAAATGCAGCTTATTAAAAAACAATTTTAATTGTCTATGATTGCACATTCTTTATTATTTGGCTTAATATCTATTTTTTTTTAAATAAATAGATTTAATTTACAGCATTCAGCTCAGTTAATTATGACAGGAGTTGATTAAATGTTACAACTTGACAATTTGGCCTAGTTACTTTATATTTAATTTCTTTTCGATTTTTAAATTTGTATATTAAACTCGATTCATTGTTTAGTTAAACATGACTATTTAGCCTCGTTTATCGCTTTGTTTTGATGTTGCATCGTTTTTGTTTCTATCTCTTTTATCATCTTTACCACAATTCTAATTAATATTTCATTTTTCACACAATGTCAACGAGTTGAAATGAATTTCCGTCACACGACAAGCTTTAATATTTATGCAAATTGAAGTTCAAATGGCATAAAATGCAATTACTTAAATGTCTTTGACAAATATGCACAAGAATGCGCACCTTGACAGTCTAGGCCCGCCCGGTTTTAACCTGTTCTTGCCATGGCAATAAATCCCATTAACAACATGCAAATAAAAGCAAATTTTCTGGCCCTCTTTAGTTGAAGGTGTTAAAATCTGTGGGCTTTTGATGTGCCGTTGAAATTGAGTATACACGATGTTCTATCGTGTCGAGCATTAAAATGACATATAAATTGCTGAGACTGGAGCCAAGTGGAAGAGAGATAGATTGGGGAAAAGAGAGTAAGATAGAATTTTAACACTTGGCCAAAAGTGTTGTGTTGCCAACATACTCGTACTACACTCAGTTCGGGGAACGAAATACAGAAATTACAGTTACCCGAGGCGATTTCTCCATCTTCGTTTGAGACATAATTTTTTTTTTGCTGTTAACGGGATTAACCGCAATTTCTTTAATTAAAATTTCACCCCCAAACCCGACAATATCTGAGGCAATAGAGAGAGAAAGAGGAATAGAAACAGAAACAGCAACACAGGAGTACGGAAAAAGGATTGTAAATTACGCTGTCAGTCAGTCGTCTGTCAACAACAATTAAAACGGGAAGCAACATCACAAATTAAAAATTCATCTTCCGCTTTCCCACCTACACAGACAGACAACTCATGTTTTATGAACAGCTACCATTTTCCTTCCTTTTTTCCTTTTTTCTTATTTCTTTTTTACAATTTTGTTAGTACTTTTGTTGTTTTTATCTATGGCAAGTATGTCTTCTTGATGTGCTACCGGTCCCTTTTTTAATTTGATTGGTGAGGTACTTCTTCCTCTTGACGGCGTTTCCGGTTTTTCTTCTGGCTTCACTTTCCACACCATCTACTCACCTTTCCTGCTTGATTAGCGTGGAGTAAAATTAAAAAAGGGGGTTAATTATTTTGTCTTCTGGCATATTTGTTAATGGTACAAGACCTATAACTTGTCGAGCTTAGAATAAAAAAAAAACAGTGACCTAATTTTGGGGTGCTGAGTTCTTTAACTGACAACTATAACAAGTTATTTAAAACCAATTACATGCTACACATGATGTTAAATCAGATGCAGGTATTAAAAAAAAATAATAGATTTATTTAATAATTAAATAGATTTATTTTGCCGAACCCCTTTGAACAACGCCACTGACAAAAGAGTCCCAAACGAAGAAAATTTGAACTTAGATTTCAATTACAGGCCAATTTTTTTTGGTAATTGTTTGATGAGTGGACGCAACTAACCTTTTCCTTTTGGGTCGGAAGTGCCCGAGGATATCGTATTCTTTTCACTGAAGTTGTATACTTAATTAGGGGTCGACTTTGTCCGTGTATAATTGCAATGTAGTGTAATTTGTATGTCGAGCTGATAGCGATCATTTGAAGATAATCCAACGCTTTCAATCTTTCACATTATATGTATTTATTTATTTTTTATCATTTTTGTTTCTGTCGTGTTTGAAGTCATGTCAAAGTTTTTGTGTGGTTTTGCAACTTTTTGTGACTTTTGTGTTGTGTGCAAATAATTTGCAGCTCGTTTCTTGCATCATTAACAATGAACGGGGATGAACTTTTATCTAATTAATGAAACTTCAGCACAATGTCAAGCAGTTTGAGGAGATCTTTTGCTTTTGAAGCTGTTGAAGCAGCGCGTATTGTTGACAGTGAAGCGACGAACTTGGCGTACAACATGGCGTATGATTGCTTTTGTGTAAACAACGACAGCAGTTCACTCGCTCTGGCGGATGGGCGGATGGGCGGACGAATGGTCTAGAAAACATTATGGAATGGTAATTTCCATGTCTTTGGCAGTTTTTTGCCACTTTTCTTTTTCTTCGGCGTAAAAGTTTTTTAATTAGCAACAAAAGTAAGGGGTTAATAACGCAACGCGATGCGATGAGAGTCGCGTCGACTCGAGTTGAGTTGAGTTGAGTTGAGCCGAGTTGAGACGAGTTGAGAGTTGAGTTTTTGTTGGCTGTTGCCAAAAGTTTGGCAAGCTAACAATTAAGTTTCGACTGTGTGCGTCTGACGTGCGAGGGGCGTTGTGCTGGCATGTGGGCGTGCCACCAGATAATGAGTATTAAGCAACACTTACTGACAATTAAGTTGGGCCCATCAGAGTCGAGGCAGCAGCAACATCCTTGCCTCATTGTTGACTTTTTTCGGGCTGTAATTACGCTTAATCGCGAATTTACTACGATCTGCACACGGCAGGCGAGTTGGCAAAAGGGAAAAAGCACCGAAGCTGCTTAAGCTGTGGCAATAACCCGCAGCATGTTAAAAGAAAACAGTTGCATGCCACGAATCGTTTGCTTGACCAAACGGGCAACAAATGCATTGCGAATCTGAACAGTTCAAACAGAGAGCCAGCTGAGACTCGGACTCCAGATAAGCTCATAATATTCATGAGCTTAGTTTTATGAGGTGCTAACAATGCGTAAAGCTACAACAACAATAATGGAAAAGATAAATATATATATATATATATATATAAGTAGAGACCAAGATAGAGAGAAAGGCGAATCGCCGTCGAACACCTTTTATAACCAAGGCCGCTTCCAGCAGCTCCCGATTCAGGTTTGTTCTCCACGTCCAGCTGCCGTCGCTCCGTCCGTCCGTCCGTCCGTCCGTCCGCCATTGCCCCGCAGAAATTTTTCCATTTTCTTTTCGCACGCTTATTCCTAGGTGCCTTTTTTGTTGTTTTCTTTTTGTTACTTTTGCTCTCTGGGCTGGGTAATTTTTCACTTTCGCAAGATGGCAGCGCATTTTAATGAGCCAACGCCAGGACACTGGACACACAGGACACACAGGACACTCAGAACACTGGACACTGAGTACTAGACACTCGCTTGGATCATTTGTGTTGCATTTGCATTTTCATTGGTGCGATATGTTAATGACTTTGCTTACTTTTCCAACTGCTGCTCATCTTGATGCTGCTGCTGCTGCTGCTCATGTTGATGTTGCTCTTCTTCTTGTTCTTGTTAGTTGTCTCGTCTGTAAGTTTTTCGGTTTCTGTTTTCCATTTGGTCTATAGTAAATTCGCTTCTTTTTTTTACGATTTGTTGGCCGATTAGCATAGGCAGACATCCAGACTGAAACTTTTATGGCATAATTAACTACGTCATTTATCATTCACAGCGCTCTGAAGCTCAAGATACATATATTAGAGATAGACTTATTTCAGATAGAACATTTATCATTACTTTGACATTAGCAGATCGCCTTGGTATAACTTTCTAAATAAAGACAACTTCATTTAAAAATAGAAAATAGTTAAAGAAAGAATAAAATGCGATACGAGGTTAGGGCAAGATTTGCATAATTAGACATTTTAAAATGTTAATTAATAAGATGACTGTAAATAAATATTTATAAATAGCTACATTTGTGTAAATTACATCAGTCATCATAGTCAGGTCCCAATAAATGTCTAATCAAAATGATTTATTGAAATTGGTATTCAAATACTATTTAGATGCATTAAATCAAATTTGCATACAATATAACTGCAGTATATAAATGTTTATTTCAGTTTTGTTTAACGCTTCAAATAAAGGCAAGGAAAATAAAATTCGCCACATTTATGCTGTCAATTATTGTAAATTTGTAGTAAAAATTGTGTGTTTACAATTTTGCGTGCCTATTTCCACTAACAAATATCGTTAGTACACATACACACACACACACATACACATTCATTCATTCATTTGCTTATTTATTTATTTACATTTGAATTTCATTTTATTAAATACAATTCAGTCCTTTTTCGTCTGATAATATTGCCAAATGTGAAATGAAGTGAAAAATTACATTTAAAAGTCAAAAAAGCAAAAGTCATTTAAAACATGCAAAACTCAATTTTACATATGTGTGCGAGTGTGTGTGTGTGTGTGTGTGGAAACATTAAAATAATTGTTTTAAAATCCTTTTGTCAGAAAGTAAAGTAAATTATAAACACACAGACAGCTATAAAGAGTCAGTGAAGCCTGACAGGATAACGATAACACGTCACAAGTCACAGGATTTCACTGAGCCATTTAATACGTTGCATACATACATACAAATGCATGTATGTGTGTGTGCGTGTGTGTGCTCAACTGCAAAAACATTGCAAAAAATTAATTTGATACAAAACGTTATGCAAATTTTTATTCAGCAAAATATATACACATAAGAAAATCTATTAGTTGAGAAGAACAAACAAGAGAAAGCTCGATTTGAATATACTTCATTATATGTACATATAAATTCAATTATTGGCTAGAGAACATGGCTAACGGCTTGGGTGCCAAGTTATTGAAGTCTGTGATAAGTCTTAAATACTGAACTCTAACATGAAATCTGTAGATTCAAATGTCACGGCAAAAACATCACTTCAGACTTTCGAATGTCTTCGATTTTGTAGATTGAAATTGGGAATTTTTTGAAATTGACAGATGGTCTCAGATGATTTCTTCGAGAAAATGCTCAGCTTTCTTAGCAATGTATTATTCACAGAGTATTATAGAGCATTGGAGTTGCTGCTGATATTTTGATAGCAACAAAATTGCAATATGAGAACGAGGCGCATATTGTTTGTACATTTGCATACAACATGCAGCATGCAACATGCATTTTCCATAAAGCATTTCTTCATGATGTTTCAATTTTATTCATTGTATAGCAAATTTTTCAAGCAATTTCCGTTTTATTTTTATGTATTTTTTTTTTTTTTTGGGTTGAGGGATTGGATATTTACCCTGGGTGATTGTGCTGGGTGTGAGGCTGGCAAGATGAAGTCGACTCCTTTTGTAAGATGATGGCCGGGCCGCTAAAGCAAAGAGGACTTTTTGGTGCAGCTGCCGACAGTCGGAAGCTGGAGCTCATTTGGATAGCTTCACCTTTGGCAGTGGCACTCAATACAATTGTACAATATTTATTTAATGTAAATGAGAAACGGGAAACAAGGCATTCAGGTGGTGCAAGGGGCATTTCAATTGGCTGTATATAGCCACATGAGCCTGGCCAAGTCGGTTGGGCTTGGGATTGGGGTTGGGCGATTCTTTGCCTCTCTATCAACTACCGAAATACGAAATGATATTGAACATTGTGTCGATGTCGAATTGCGTCTCTGTATGTGCCCAATGTGCCAATGCATTCAAGCAAATTAAAATTGGAAATTAAATGTTTACGAAGTACGAAAATGTTAAACGAAAAAGTAATTGCTTTTCCTGCCACCTTGAGAGGCTGCATCGCGGTGTGCCAAGAGGAGGAGAACGAGGAGTTGCACTTGTTTCTGCTTCCATATATTCATACACATATTCATATGTGTGTGCGTTTGTGGCGCCCAACGTGTGTGTATTGTTATTAGACTAAGTTAGCAATGTGCGAATACGGTTGTAGTTTTTGGTAGATAACTGCTGCTACCTGTATTTCAATTGCCTGGGAAATACACCAGAAGTCAGAATTTTCAGTTATTTATTTTCATGTTGATGCACTGAATGAAAAATACTGAGAGAAAAAAAGAAAACTTCAAAATCGAAATTCAGAATTTCCGGTGTCTTCATTTAATAATTTTTTGTTGACTTCGAAATTTGGATCTCATTTTTGAATGCTTAACGATCTTTGATGCATTCTGGAACTATTCACTTTTAAAGTAAGAAAATAAATGACAGTAAAGTAAGAAGAAAAATTGCAATACTTTGAACGAATCGTTCTGCATTTTCCTGAGTTTAGATATAATTATTATTATTATATTATGAAAGCGGAAATCTAAATAAACCTCTGATCAACTTAATAAATTTAGATTAACAACAAATTGATGAGATATATATACATATGTACATACTGCAACAAATGAGGCCTGCTGACTATCATTTACCTGTGCCAGTGTTGCAAGGTTCAACGAACAGCCATTTGACATTTGCGGCATTTGTGAGAGGAAGAGTTGAGAGCTTCGTCCTTGACAGTGACTCTTCTGATTTGAAGAGGGCATCATTATGCTGGCAGTTAAGTCGCTGTGGTTGCAGCTAAGTCTCAGACTGACACTGAGGCTGTGGCTCAAACCCATTGAGGGTAGCGCTTCCAACAAAGTCAGATGACGATGCAGAAAATGATATCATGTTTTCATATGCTTTTGCATGTGTGTGTGTGTGCGTGTGTGCAACAACTGCAAGTTTTGTTTTAGCCGCAGGAATCATTGTAATGTGCAGGTATCTTGTTGCAAGCATAGCCAGTCAGTCAGGCAGTCAGTCAGCCAGTCAGCCAGGTAGCCAGGTGATGTAGACTTGGTTACGGCGGAAACGGCTACGGTTTAGAGGTTCCTGTGCTGTTTTCTTTATCCACTTTTTAATTTCCGTTTTCGTAGCCTTCGGGTGGCCAGTGCGTTCTCCGTACGACGGCAACGGCGACCACGGCTGGGATGTTGATGTTGTTCTTGTTCTTATTGCTGAAAGACTGGCTCAAAAGTTGACAGCACAGGTGAGCATAGACCGAATAGAGAGAGAGAGAGAGAGAGAGAGAGATAGAGAACGACTTGCAGTTGGAGTTGGCTTGCCACATTTTCATTCTCAGCCACGTTCACGTCCATTCACATCGTTGCCAAGAACAACATGAGCCAACGAATTTTCGTTTGAAACGCCAATGGCCAATTGGTTCTTTATGTGGTTGTTGTTGTTCTTCGTGCTGTGCCGTGCAAGAATGTTGAAGCTTCTCCACCGGAGCCAAACAAGAAAACGTCGGGCAGGCGAAAATTGAAAGGCGAGCGTTAAATTCCCCATTGGGAATCTACTCTTACTCTATGTATAGTAAGAGTGGCCACATCCGGCGGCATGACAAATACCTCCGCCCCGCCCTTTGATCCCTTCCACAGATGCCCCCGGGGGGCGGTTAGGCAAATTCTTAAGCCGTGGCATTTTATCAATGGGGGGGCAGGCGCAAGTTCGATTATTCAATTGTGGGAAGCATATTCAATTTACAAATGATTTAAATTCATGTTGTTAAAAGTGATTAATATGCCGTGTTTACTTTGTTTTTGTTTTTGCTGCAGAGAAAACTAATTAATATTAAAATACCAGAAAAAATATAATAAAAATAAAGTCAGCCTAAAATTATGCAACGGTTTTTTCGTTGCTTGCCCTGCGGCCAACTATTAATTAACATGTTAATTACAAGTTTACAATCCTATTTTTATTTTTTTTCGCTCGTGACATATATGAAATGTAATTTCGCAAAATGTCGCCATTTTAATTTTATGCATGACACATATACTCACACCCAAAAGCCCACACACACACATATTAATATATGTATGTATGTATGTAGGTTGGATGAGTTTGACTCATTCTAATCGAAAAATCGCTCAGGTGTAGGTAACATGGGAAAATATTGCGCAATGGCTGGAAAAAACCATTAATATTCTTATTTGCTTAGTCGTTGATAGCAAATTGGTAGGTGCTGCGCGCTAGCTAGCCTCTCCCCTCCTACTCCACATATTTGCATACCCTGCACAAATAATAAGAACGAAATTGGGTACTTTCGATTTCCAGCGATTCCCAGGAAATTCAAAAATAAATTAATAAAGCTTTTAATAGATTAAATATGATATGAAATTAAGATCTTGAAACTTAAGGAGTATCTTCTAGTCGAGCACTCACTTTCAGATTATTCTTTCTTGTTGTGCTCCACATTTTGATTGGCAATTTAAAATGCGCTAGTGCCGAGTTCCGGGCGGTTCGGCCAGCTGCAGCGGCGTTTTGAAGCTTTATATAAATAATCGAACTGCATTTTATTGGACAGCGGAAAACCCCCCCGCCCATTTTGTAGTGTGGTCGCTGCTTTTGGTTACTCTTTGCCGCCGCCAGCTAGAGCCAAACACCCGGGACGCTGTGATTGTCAAAGGATAGCTAGGAAAATAATTAAAAATTCCATTAAAATGCAGATTAGCTGGCACAAAATATGCGACTACAAAATTATATGGCTATAGTGCCATACTCAACTCTCTTAAATAGAATCAAAATCAACATACACTCGTATGTGGCTTAGTGAGAAGAGGTGTCTGCGCCTAAAAATATGCAAATCGCAGCCGCAGCGGCAACATTAGAAATGCATGCAACGAGCTGTGAAAAACATTTCTCTGTGTGTGTGTGTGTGTGTGTGTGTGTTGCACATTGGCGCGTTACATATTATTTATTTATAAATATTGTTGTAATAAAATCAAATCAAAAATAAAATTTGTATAAAACTAATCAAAAATGTATGAGACATGGCATGTGTAAAAATTTCCAGCGGAAATAGTTTCAAATTCTAAGCTTTGTTTGCATTGAATGACTAACTGCGAGGATGTGTGTAAAATATTTAGTATATTGAACTGGTTGGAGTAAAACAGTGTAGAGTGGTAATAAGTTAATCGAACTTTAAGTTTTTAATAAGATATATATTCATATATTATATTCTTTATTTTTCAGCTGAATTTAAAGCAGTATCTACAATGATAACTTAGTTTTTTTGAAACATTAGAAAAGTTACTGACAAAATATGCAAGTCTCATTAAACTGTTAGTTAAAAAGATGCAACTAAATAATTAATTTGTTTATTCTCCAATATATAATGTTCAGAGAGTATTCTTCAGTCATAGGCTTTATTGAGATTGCATAATGAATGCTTATTTATTACACTAATGCATGCTTTTCACAAATACGAATATATATCCAAAAAGCCATTTTACAAACGTTACAATGAAATGCATAAATTATTTGCATTGAATCCAATAATATGTATTTTTTGGATACAGCTTCATTTTGCCAATCTTTTTTATAGCACAATGTAATAAACAATACTCTGTGGGTCTGCATCGCATCGTTTTATTTGTAGATGTTCCATTACTCATACGACATGTGTACCCTTTGGATGTTCCCATTTCATTCGCTGATATGGGACGCTGTCAATCAGTGCAACGGCATTTAAATATATGTACCGAGGACACAAATTGGCCACATTGGCATTGCGATTTTATGCATTTTTATAAATAAGTGTATTGTGGGCGGGCATTCTCAATTGTGAAAAAATTGCACCACTGGGAGAAGGCACAGGCAAACGGATCAGACATCGGAGCAAGTCATCAGTTTTTATACTCCTGCAGTGACATTTTACAGTCACATGACCTGAACATTTCATCCCAATCTGCATGGATATTGCTGAATTGTAAATATACACATATATATATATTTATATATATATATGATATATATGAGTTCGCATGCAGTTTATAATACTCGTGCTGCAGCTGCACTTGGCGAGCATCTGCATTTCTCTTTTTAAAGGAGAAAGATGGAGACAGTTTAAAAAGTGTTCAAAGTGTTAAAAAAGTGACAAATATTAAATATACTGCAAACATTTAAATTATAAAATTTAATATATGAAAGTTTATAGAATAGTTGTGAATAGAAAATACCTTAAACTCAGCACTGATTTCAAACTGATAACTTATTTATTTAAATGCTTACCTCTATTATTTATTCTAGATTATTATTCTATTACATTTAAAATAAAATAAGAAACTAAGTTGCTAAATTAAGATTTTAATAATTAAATAATTTTTAAGTCAATGCTAGGCATTTGTAGCATGAATTAAGAAGTACTCAGAAAACTCCAATTCGATTAAAAAGTATAAGTTTTATTTATAGCTGATATGGAAATAAAATGGAATGTAAAGAAGTTAAAAAAGTTAAAATTATATTTAAAAAAAGACCGCTAGTTTCTATGCGTTTTACATAAAAATATATGCTAAATAGTTATATTTATATATGAGAGTGTAAAAGACTACAATAAATAAATAGAGAAAGCGATTAATTTCTGACTTGAAGGTAGAAATAAATCGGTCCTAAATGCTAACATCGCATTATTAATCTTTTGAATTTGTTTTCTTATATCTCGAACAATAGACAAAATAAATATTTATCATATGTATATCTAACGGCCGTTTGCAGTTTACGAGCTTAGCGGCAGATTCAGAGACTGTTTTGGGACGATGCTCGTATTTATATTTTATATATGTGCTTCCCCGGTTTACTTTGCCATTTTTAATGTCATCCGTTGTCGTGTAATATTTTATTGTCGCAAAATGTGTCCCGTCCAGTCATACAGAGTATGTAGTATAAAAGCTTTGATGAAATCAAAATACGGCCGAAGTATTTTCACAAACAGACATACGGCACATACGATTCACACACACACATACACATACAGATACAGATACAGATACACCCACACACATACATGGGCCAAAAACTTTACAGCTCGTTTTTAAGGTACGCAGCGTGTGTCCTGCGGCATCCTTTGGTTCCACCATTGAAATACAACATTTTTATTTTTTGTTGTATAAATTTCATTTTTGGTATGTTTAGAGGTTTTCCCGAGTGCCCAGCGGCATTGTTATATGTACAACTTCAACACTGTAAGTATGCATGTGTGTGTGTTGTTATCGCACTGCATTTATGTATGCGTGTGTGTGTGTGTGTCGGGGTGTGTGTTGGGGAGTGTGTGAGCTTGGTTACTTAATATACAAAGGCCTTTAATTTCGACTAAAGCTAAATAAACTTTGTACCCTTTGGTATATCTCTCACCCCCACTCTCTCTCTCTCTCTCTCTCACTTACGCACACACATACACCTGCGGTCATGCTGTCTCTGCATGTGTGTGAGTGTGTGTTTGATGTTCGGCCTGCGTTCTTCGGCGCGTTGTGTTTTGACGGTGTCTGTTGTTGTTGTTGCTGCTCTTGCTGTTTTTGTTGTTGCTGCTGCAATGTCCTTGGGCGCATATTTGCATGTTTTATTGTATCTGCTCTCAGTTTAGGAGCACTCAGCCCCTTAGAGCCCCCTCCTCTCCCATCGCTATGCGCGTACCTATGTTTTTAATTCTTTACATCGATATTTGGCCTCAAGCATGCCAAAAACGCGAGCCGCTGCCAAAGGTTGATTGCGGTTCGGAGGCAGTGCTGGCACTAGGGGATGGTGACGGGGACGGTGGGCGGGGTGTGGGGTGTGGGGTGGTTAGGGCATTTTCATACCGATTTCCATTTGCCTGGGTTTTGGGCAGCGTTGGCGGCAATTTCGCTCACGAAATATGCATGATATGTGCTACACCTTTTGTTATGCATTTGTTTTGATGTTGAAATGTTGCCCGCTGGCAGCCATTTTGTTGCCTCATCGGCAATGAGTTGCTTCTAATTGTGTGGACCCCATTATAATACCCCGTAGACAAAGTTTTTGTCAAAAATAGGTATTTCTTTATTTTTATATAGAGAGGACTAAGAATAGTTGATAAGAATTAAATTAAATTCAATATTTAAAAGTGTGGAATATAATTAAAGAAAGTTTTATTTATATAATTTTTATTTATAAAGAGAATAAAAAGGCATCAAACCTGGAAATCATGTTTCAAACTTACTACAGGGTATCCTACAGCAGTTTCTAGTTCCTCATTTCCAATGATTTTTATAACCTTAAGAGTTCTGTTTAGATATTAAAGCTGAAATATATGTTGTTGGCCTGGCTAATTAAAATTGGCAGCTAGTTGTAACACAAAAAAAGTGTAGCATGCTTTTAGCTGCACACATGCACATCCCGACACTCACACAGTCACACCCACACACATATACAGTGGTATTTATGCGCTCACATATTTACCCGTTAGTTTCCCATTACTTGACATTTTCTTTGGCTCGCACTCGTCGCTGGCTGTTGGATTTTTTAATTTGTGTTATACGAGGAGTTTCCTTTTGAGTAGCCTGCGGCGCAAGCATACACACACATACACACACACATAGAGAGAGACGCATACATGTATAGACATGGCGAAAGGATACGATACATATAAAAGGGCAAGGAGCGGCGCAGCGTAGCGTGACAACCGCCAGCGTCGAGCAAATGTCACGCTTGACTCATTTCCGTCCCATGACGATGCCACATGCCACATGCCACATGCCACATGCCGCATGCCGGTGCCTCAGCCCGATGAAGCCTCCTCAATGGTTAGTGGCATCTACGGCTGCGGCAGTGCAAAGAAAACCACATGACAATATTGGTTGCTTGGCGGCCAAACTGGGCGTGGGATTGACTCTGTGTCTGAGTTGACTCGGTCTCACTCGCTCTCGCACTCTCGCACTCTCTTGCTCGCTCACTCGTCTCAGGGTAGGCAACCTCTCAGCCGGAAGCACTTGAGAACTTGCAATGGCCGTCGGCCATTTTGTGGTCTCGTGCGTCACATCGCATCGCATCGCAGTAGCAGCAGCAGCAAATTCCCTTCGTTTTCATTATGTTGCGGCTATGTCCTTGCCCCATGCCCCATGCCACATGCCACATGCCCCATCTTCGCCATCGTTATGCTTCTTTTCAGAGAGGAACCACGTCGTCATTATTGTGAACACCGTTATGGCCAGCAGCTATATATTCCAATTTGTTGTTGTTGTTGCTGTTGCTGTTGCTGTTCTTGTTGTTGCCGGTCTCGTCTTATTCCCTTTTAGCCAGAGGTAGTTGCTTTGCTTTTGTCTGCTAGTTGGGGGCCAGCTCTTGGGTGTTCTTATATGACCGCCGTCAAGTTATTGCAGCCTGTTCCTGTTATACCCTGTAATTACAAAATCTCTTAAAATAGGGTTGCTCAATTCCAAGCAATTGTAAATAATCTGCCGAAGAAGTTAGCCATATTCACACAGACTTCTAGCCTCCTTAATAGTTTCTAAAATTCCCCGTTTTTTGCACATCTTTTCATTTATTAAAGTTGTATGAATGCGGTAATTTGTAAAATGTTAGTAGTATTTATGAAGTACATAATATTTGGAGTATAATGAATAGTGAATATCTCAAATTACCCATCCTATGAATGTATATATCTTTCTCACTTTTCCAGTTTTTGGCATGTCATTTATTAATACACATTTATTTAATGTAAACTAATATTATTATTTTTTAAAATTTGACAATTATCGTTTAACTAATAAATAAATTAATCAAGTTCTTATTTATTTTTTAGCAGAGCAGTCTACGGTATCTCCGTGTTGAGGACTCTTAAAAAAACAGTCTTGTTGTTTTGTTCTCAGCCCATTTTTGTTGACGCGTTGACAAAAAGACTTGGATGCTATTTATAAGCCTAACAAATGGAAAAGGTATATGAGTTCTTGGTTTCATTGCCTGCGGCGGCTGCTGCAGTTCCTCAAAAAAAGCTTGTACATTTTACTTATATATTTGCGACCGCTTTTCATATGCAAATAATGCAGCTCGCCGCAGCAGTGGCAGCAACAATAATAACAATAATCGTGCCACATTTAGATAGCGCATGCAGTGAAGGAAAAAAAATATATAAAAAGCGCTTTTAGCCAATTGAAGAGTTTAAACATTGGCCAAGTATAAAATTTGTTTGCATACCAAAAATGTTAAGTTGCCACGCTGCTGGCAGCGTCGATGCCACCAGACGTTGCCACATCCCCAGCCACAGTTAAAGCCACAACCACATCCACAACCACAGCTACAGCCTCAACCTCAACCTCAACCACTGCCTCAGTTTGAAGCTCAGTCGCTGGCTCGGCCGCTTATCTGGCGCTGCTTGCAACATTTGCTGCGGGCCTTTTTACTTTTGGTTTTTCGATACGAGAGCCGCCTGGATAAGGTAAGGAGTAGGAGGGACAGCAGCGGTAGAAAGAGAGAGCGAGAGGGAGGAGCAACAGCAGCAGCAGCAACAACAGCGGGTGTGTTGCATTCAGTATGTGAGTGTGTGTGTGTGTGCTAAGTTGGTCGCAAATACTTTTGGCCTCGCTTGGTGTCGGTGCCTTACCGTTGCTTCAAGCCTTCCCATTGTTGTTGTTGTTGTTGTTGCTGCTGCTGCTGCTTTTTGGCATCTGCTCCTTGGCCCTAAGCTGATTGTTACTTTATGAAATATTTGCAAGCAACTTTATTTACAATTTTTCGGTTATTTATTGTTTGCAATTTATGCTTGAATATACGTATTCGTATTTGTTGTTGTTGTTGTGTATTTGGTCAAGTCTGAGTAACTGATTTATCGAATGGTATTTGTGTATGTTAGTGTGGGTGTTGCCATATTAAAATGAGCACAACATTTCAGCCACAAACACTACATACACACTTATACTCCTACCCTCTCTCTCTATCTTTCTGTCTCTCTCACTCACATAAATATTACAAAAATATATTTGTACAAATATTTAAAGACTCTTCGAATTTTCTAAATACTAAACTCACACTCAATTCTTTTTATTTGTAAAGCAACTGCTTTCATTGGCAGTTTCCTCTGTGGAAAAACAATTTCAGATTTCTGGTTACCGTTTTAATTGTGGTTTCCATTAAAAAAATTTTAAATATTAAGGAATGCAAGTAATTGAAGAAATATCTGAATTTGGGTTCTAAAATAACTCAAATACTAAAAAATATAAATAAAAAATAACTCAGATATCAATTTCCGTTTCCAAATATTTTTTTCTACTTTTCACAACTCGTATTCGTGAAGTTTTTGCAAATAACGAACAGAATATTTTCCAATTAGTTTTCTACTATCTAGCTATATTTGGAGTCGAATCCTGTTGTTGTTGATGAATAAGGCGCAATTAAAAGCAAGCTGAAAAATGTTATTCGAAATTAAACATGACATTTAGATTGAGCTGAGTTTTGCCAATGAAGAGCATCGTGTTTCAAATTTCTTTTGTTTCTGTATTGCTGGTTTCGGTTATTCATTTTGTAATGACTTCTCGTAAGGAAGTCAGCTTGCTAGTTGCTGTCATTGTCAAAATGCATTTTAATTGCAAATGTTGGCAGGCTTTCAAGTCTGGGAAATATTCATTTCACAATGACTTAGCAACTGTGGGCTTGCCATGAAATGAATGAGTAAAATGATAGATTTTCTTTGTACAGTTGGCAATGTAATTAGTCCGACATAATTGGTTAAAGATCTACTCTACTCATGTCCAAAATGTCATCAATATTACTTGTGAGCCGGAGAGCAGTTTGACTTTAATCTTCCTTTAAGCATTGGTTTTATGACTCTCTATGAATTATTTATTTTAATACTTTAGTCCAACTGAAATGCGAGTGTAAAAATCATTTTTAGCCGCGGGTGAACGTTGAACATTTGACATTTATTTTATTTGAGTATTTCAATTGCTGTATGTATATGTTATGTTTATGTCTAAAAATTATTTTAAATATGTGTTGTTTTTTAGTTTTAGTTGCATCCACTTCATGCCCATCCACAGTTCATAAATTGCAATTAAAACTCAATAATTCAAAGCAGCGCTGATTGCATTCATCGAATCCTGTCAGTCAATCGTATAATAGGGACAGTAGGGCTAAGGGCGTCGTTTGTAGGTGCTGTGAAAGGGTCAACAAGAGGATGGGGTGGGGGAGGGGGATTGCTATCGATATTTTTGCATATGGCTGAAAATGGAATCGGATTCTCGTCTATGTTGCCAGTGGTCAAAAGGCAACTGCAATCAAAATTGCAAATACAATAATATGAAAAGCACAATGAAATAAATTGAAATACCTCAAGCTATGTAAATGGGCACACACACAAAAACTGACCCCACACACACACACACATGCACACATACGCCTACTCTAACGTATATCAAGTTGGCCAGACCAAATATACACGAGACAACGAGAACAACAACAACAACAAGTTTTGCTTGCGGGCGTCACAGCAACAACAAAAAAGGTTGCTCGTCTCCTTTACCAACAACTCCTACAATTTCAACCCATAGGCACCCATAGGGTATATATCAGTGAACTCTTGTAGTTTGCACCAAATCTGAAGTAGGTATCAACGACTATAAATCAAAAGCAAAAAGTGAATATGGTTGTTAAATCCTTGCAACAAATTTTGGATCAATTATAATTTTGTGCAATCAACATCTTTTGTCTTTTCTTAATTTCAGTCTATAACTTAAAGTTAATATTAATTAAAATTATTAATTTATAAATTTAGTTTAAGTTTAATGGTCATTTCTAATTTACTCTTTGCCGATTGCTCTTAGTTCTGATATATTAAAAAATATATAAATAATTTAAGCTAATGTTTGATAGTAAAATGTTTAAATTGATTATCTTAAACATATAAATTAATTATGGTAATACTATTTAATTCCAGTAGCATGTATCGCGCTCATAATATATCATACAAACAAAAATGTATTTTAATTCAAAGTTGTAAATTTATCTAACCTGTGACTTGTATTAGTTTGCAGAGCATTTAAGTCTCGCGTATGTTTCGTACTTACTTTATGCTCTTTTTTTTGAGGAAATGGAGAAGGGAGCGTCTCCGTAATCAGCATTTGTGGCGCTCGAGGTCATCCGCAATGCCTTCAGGCGACATCGTGTTGCATGCGGCACAGCAACGTTCTCTAGCAGCAGCAACAACAGCAACAACAATAATAGCAAAAGCAAAGGCAACAACAACAACAACAACGTAAAGTTCCGTGTCGCTGTGGCTCCGAATGGCGATGCCGCTTCATCTCTGGATCTTCCTGCCGTGTCCGTTGTGGCTGCTTGGCCGGGGGCAACATTTTGGGTTGGCTGGAATATTATAATTACAAGCGAAACAGGCCCCAGAGGTGCCCGAGCAGCGGCGGCAACAACGTTCGTTGCCCATGACAACGACGCCAGCGATGCCAACGACTGTGATATCCAAATGGAGCAGGAGATGAAGCGAGAGATGAAGCAGGAGAAGGAATAGGAGAAGGAACAGGAGATGGAGCAGTAGCCGGTTGAGGCCCCAAAGGTGGCAGCACCAACGACTGACGACGTTGTGACAGTTCCGTTCTTTTTGCCTCCCCTCTCCCCTTTCCTCAACCAGTGCCCTTAGCCTTACGTTGACTGTCAACTAGCTGACTGCATGTTTTTATTTTATTTGTGTGTGTGTGTCTATGGGGTGTGCGTGTGTAAGCCAGTTGCATGTGCGGTTGTCTACCAGCTGCTACTGCGCTGCAACTGAAACAGAAACTGGAGCTAAAGCTAAAGCTGAAGCTGAAGCTGTAAATGGAGCTGTAAATGGAGCTGTAGCTCTGGCTGCAGCTAGTTGAGCTCTGACTGATGGCCATGCAAACACGGCTCGGTTACTTGGCCAGCTGCCGCTGCTGGGCAAATGATGGCATCAACGAAAGACAGAGAGAGACAGAGAGAGAGAGAGAGACAGATGAAAAGAGAGACAGAGATGTTGCAACTGGCGTGTGGCTTTCTAGTGCCTGCCACACAAATTAAGACTTAAAAGACATACAAATGACTTTACAGCTTTACCGGGAAAACCAAAACGAGAAATGCAAGAAATAACAAATCAAACAAAAAGAAATAGAAATAGAAATAGAAAACGAAAACGAATCTGAAAATGAGAATGATAAAAAAGAAGCAACAACGACTTCATTCAACTGATTTTCGTGTGAAAATTATTGAAATACATTTCCTAAAGCCACACACAAAATGAGCCGAATAACGACTTTAGTCGGTCTTCAAATACATACATATATATGTTTATATGTATGTATATAACTTACGAGTACAACGTATACTTCGTATATAGCCATGCCATTTGCTATTGGAACTAAGCATTTTCGACGTCGTCGACGTCGTCGTCTACCTCTAAGCGGACATTGGCGATTATCTTGTCCACGACTGTGAAATAAATGAGCGTCGTAGTCGTACTAAGGATTGCCCCAGGCTCATTGTTGGCGCATTGTTGCTTCAAAGAAAAACAAAATACCAAAGATAGGTTTCAATTTATCAATGTGTGTGTGTGCCTGGGAGTGTGTGTGTGTGTGTGTGTGTATATGTTTGTTGTGTGCGATGTGGTTTCGTCTTCAAGGCAAACTGATTAAGAGCCAAAAAGTTCCCACATTTCATATCTGTAAGTGTGTGTGTGTATTTAGCTGCATGTGGGTGAGGGTGTGTGTGCTTGCGTATGTTAATGTATGTGTGTGTGTGTGTGTGTGTATGGGAATGCCCTTAAGTTCAATTGAGCCCTTCAAGCACTAAAAACTCTTTGCGCATGCGCTTTCAGACAAAATCTTTGACCAGTTGACCCCACATTAATTATAATACTAAAGGATGTAATTAAAATGGAAACGATCTATATTTTAAATACACAAAAACTAATTCTAAAAACTCAACAACTCAATTCACTAAATATTATACAAATAATAGTATCATATAAATGATTTAAGTTGATAACTATACCTAAGTTGGATTGTTGACCTATCCAATAAAACTTAATCGAACATTAAATAGAGAGATAACAAAATCGATATTTTAAAGCTTATGTCGATTATAACTGAATAATCTGAATTGGTTAGGGTGAAAGTCCCATAATAACAATAATATTATCAACATTTACATGCGTATTGGGTTCTAAATAACATACTTCTTATCAAACAGGTGAATTGAAATAATGACCTTCAAATACCTACATTTCATACTATAAAGAAAAGATGATTATTATATAAATATTATTATATTATTATTATTTTTTTTGTTGAGATAGCTCAAACAATAGAAAAGTTGTTGTAAATGTTCTATATATGAGAAATGTGGATTCTTTGAACTTTCAAAAGGCACAACTTTATTAAAACTCATCCGATTTTCATGAAGAATGTCTTATTTTTCAAACTACTAACCGTACTTTTACTTTGCATTTAAATTTTATGCTTCTGAGACAAACAATTTTTTTCGAAAAATTGTCAATTTTTAAAGTGTTACCCCTTTACATTTTTTGAAAATTTTCAAAAATTTTAAAGCACGAATTTATTCCTTAAATCGACTCCAGCTGATAAAATTTGGGTAAAAAACTACTTTTGAACTTATTTCCACCTTTTTTCTTTAAAATCTTAACGGTTATTCCGGTTGGAATAATTTCGGTTTTTGGGTTTCGGTAAAATAAAAGGGTTGTGTTTCGGCTACGATTTCAGTTACGTTTACCAGTTTCAATCGGTTAATACCGGTCACGGTTATGGTTACGGTTTAAATCCCTGTTTTTAATATTATATTTAACATTTTAAGTTAAAAAAAATAAATCCAAATTTTTTTTCATTTAAGGCTTGAAGAGCTTGTGAGATTAAAGCAAGTTTAATTAATATAATATATAATTTCATAGTATATCATGTCTCAAAACTAATACACTCCATTTTAACAAGTTTACGAGGTATATCTAATAATAAACAAATATATGGAGGCATTACTGGCTAATCAGACTCAGTACATTGCGAGCTGTTCGGGACTTAAGTGAAAAGATTATAACAAATAAAAATGTTTTTCGAGACGAACTACAATGAAGAGGAGAAACTTTGGCATGGAGCTCAAGTAGATTTAATTTTCCAGCCTCACGTAACCATAGGAGACATTGTATTCAAAGCCTTTAAGGATAATCCAACAAACAAGTGCCAGGTATGAGATATACTTGAGATCGAGTCCAGTTTACTGATGCCATTTATCCTCTAGATTTGGCATGAGAATGATCAAGTTGTTACCAATGAGGAGGCACTGAAATTGTCTATACGCTTGGCCCAGTACTTCAAGGATGAAGGATTAACACATGAGGATGTCGTTGGCATATTATGCCGAAATAATGTTCATGAAGCTCACGTAATATTTGCGTGTTTTTTCAATGCCACGCCCTTTCATGCTGTTAATCCGAATCTAGAACCTGATGCCATTGCCGCTCTTTATGCGATAACAAAGCCAAAGCTGATGTTCTGCGATGGCAAAGATTACAAGCTTATCAAGTCGATAAGTGCGGAATGGAATCCAACAATTTGCACGCTTATCAATCATATTGCAAATGTGCCGAGAATTGAGGATCACTTCGGACCAACGGGCACTGAAAATGTTTATACGTTAGTAAAGAGAGTAGTCGATATCTCGATTTATCGGCTTCTCGACTTTAACATTTTGATTTTATAAATTAGATTGATAATTTGTATTATCATCACTAGTTTCAAGTAATTGATTTGAAAGTACCATATATCTTACAGACCCATGAGACTTGTGCATGGTGCAGATCAAACAATGGGAATTATCTGCACCTCGGGAACAACTGGAATACCCAAGGCCGTGTCCTTAACCAATGCTCAATTGGTTCTGTTGGCAACGTAAGTTAGATTTTTAAGCAATTTGAATTCTTGACTAATTGAATTGTTTTTTAAATAACAGCTCTGGTGGACATAATGATGTCATATACACAGGCACATCTTTCGACTGGATAAGCGCTATCAAAACCGCCCTAATTGGTGTTGTGAGTGGAGCGCCTCGTGTTATTTCTACTCAGCCGTTTAGTGCCCAGCGATATGTGGAGCTTATCAAAAAACATAAGGTGACAACTTGTCATCTGTCGCACTGGCAGTTCCAGGAAGTCTTCTCCAGTCCCCTGGCCACTCTGGAGAACCTCTCGAGCCTCCAGATAATCGCCTATGGCGGCGGTTGGGTATCAGCGGGAGTTGTGCGAAAAGCTTTGAGTATTCTTGAACACGCTGTATTTATATTTATATATGGAACCACGGAAACAGATATGGTATCGGCTGCTATAAATCCAACAGAAGATAATTTGGTTGGCAAATTAATGCCAATAAGAACTGTTCGCATCTTGAATGAACAGGGCGACTTTCTGGGCCCAAATGAGATTGGCGAAATTGTGATAAAGACAAACCAGCATTGGAATGGATACTATGGAAATGCGAAGCAAACTGCCAATACTATGGACTCAGAGGGCTGGTTCCACATGGGCGATCTGGGCTACTTTGATAGTGACAATTATCTCTATGTTGTGGATCGCAAAAAGGACTTGCTGAAGTACAAATCGATTCATTATACCCCGAACGAGATTGAAAAGATCATTATGGAAATGCCAGAAGTTTATGCTGTGTGTGTGGTTGGCATTAGGGATAAATTCTTCAACGAAGCGGCTGGTGCTCTAATTATCAAAAAGCCAAACTGTCTTCTGAGCGAACAACAGGTTATCGATTATGTGGCAAAGCGGATTCCAGTGGAACACAAACAGTTGCATTCGGGTGTTCGATTCGTGGACAGTTTGCCACACAATCACAATGGAAAACTGTTGAGAAATGTGGCCAAAGAAATGTTTGAGAAGTTGAGAATTCCGAAAGCTTCGCTTTAAAAGATGTTTTCATTGAAAACTGCTAGATGGGATCTTAAAAATGCTTTTACCAAATCATTTTTATAGACTTAAGTAAATAAATTTCAGCTAAAAATGAATGAGAAAAGCATTGTATTTTTTGAGAAAATTTGGTCGGTAAATATTCATATGTAATTAAGCCTGAATTAATAGTCTTTGTTTGAATCAGTTCAAAATCAAAGAGTTGCCAATTTGATCAAGTGTTGTTCTCTGTATTTTATAGCCTTCGGCTGCATTTCTTGTGAAATATGTCTTATAAAGAGGAACAGAGCAATGGGAAAACTCCTGGCGGCGATTTATTAGTAAAAAATGTTTCGTGTTTGGCGTCGTCTCCTCGTTCTCTTGTGTTTACGTTGTAAGCTGTTGCTATGAGTTGTTGTTGTTGTTGTTGTGGTTGCTGCTGCGTTTTGCTTTCGGCCATGATAATTTAGATGCTGTTGTTGTGATAACAATACTCAAACACATACACGAACACAAACACACGCTTGAGTGCGAGAGCCCTAGTCAAAAAAAAAGAAGAAGAAAAAAACAAAACTGCACGAACAAGTTCGATATTGGCCACCTTTGTGGGAGTCTTGGCCAGGTTTTCGATTGGTTCTCTTCGACTTGGCGTCTATCGTTGGCTTAAGAGTATTTATGGCCAATGTGAAAGTAGCCTTGATTTATGGCACCACAAACCATCACTGCAAATAAGCTCAAATTATATAAATTGTGCCATATATAAACAGCGAAGTCCCCCAAGCAAAGGGATAAGCTCGCTGCGGGCTATGAGGCATCAATTTGTCCCAAAAAGCGGAAGGGTTGAAGGGGAAATGGTTTATGAATAGGTTAAGCCAGTTTTACACATCAAAGAATCATTTTAATTAACTGAAAGCAACCAAATTAAAAAAATTATATTATAGTTAATAAAAAGAATTAAATAAAAAAACCCTGATTAAAGTCATAGCCATGTAAAGTAAACAAAGTATTAAAAATCGTTGATTTTGTAAGAGACATAAATGTTGATAAAACATTAGCTTATATTCAAAATATTCTGTGAGTAATAAATAGGAGTAAATCCTCTTTATTGCTTAGTTATTGTTTTGTCAGTTCTATTGCGTTTCGATAGTCGAAATTGCGAGGCAATATTTTTCTAACACTCGCGAGTTTAAATTTATGCATGGTCGTTCTCTAATTCCATTTAGAATAACAGAAATAATTTATTATTTTTAACACTTTACAATTTCAGTTTATTTTCGGCATCGTTTTTATTATCGTTGTTGTTGCTGTTGCTGTTGCTGCTGTTATTATTCTTGCTGTAGGTTTTAGTGTTATTTGTGATAACAACAAAAGCGCATTGTTTGTTTTTCATTTGGCCAAACGGTGGACGTTGGCATTGTGGTCGAAATGGGGTTTGCGGCTTAGAGGATGTGAGGTGGAAGAGGGGCAACACAGAGGCGTTCAAGTGCGTGTAGATTTCAACACTTACGCCAAATAAATAAATTTATAAATATTTTACAATAAATATTTCATAAAATGTGCGGCAAATGGTTGTGCTGCATAGATTAAAAGTGACTTTAATTTGTATTACTGAAACACTGTAAAACTAAACTCAAGGGATACAAATTTTAAAAAATTGGTACCTTTAGCAGGCGCATCACATAGTAGAAGCATTTTAAAACAATGCCAGATTTTCGCATTTTGGCCAAATAGCGTCTCTCCTCATTTACGTATATATTGATATCATAGCACAGTATATAGATGAGATATGCAGCAGTTCCCAGGAAAAGCAGAAGTGTAAAGGTGTGCCAATCATCTATAGAGATATTTTTAGCTTAAATATTACGTATACGCAATGTGAGACTCACCAATCGTTTGCATCGTAAGCTTGATTAGTTCAATCACCTCTTTGGATTTGTTATCCACTTTCAAATTCGATAAACTGTTATTGGGTTTCAATCGCTTTGATTGACTCAATATTTTCTGCACTGGTTTCTCCTGGGGTGGAAGTTTGTCCAAATAACTGGACAATTGAATGACTTGCTGCTAAAAACAAATGGCTTAATTACTTAACAGAATTATCTTGTTTTTAATTTACCTCATCTTTTCGCTTCTCGACTCGATTTTGTGGCTGACTGGATCTAGCTGTTTTATAGCAACTTTCATCAGATGAAGAAGTTGAGTTCTTCTTATTCTCGAATCTTATTTTCTTGATTTTCTTGTGTTTTCTTTTTACACTCTGAGCTGGATTTTCTTTGTGCAATTTACAGTCTTTTTTCTCCATATTTTTTGAATTATCGCTAGACTTTATATCTGACTGAACAGATGAGTTCTCCGTGATATTGTATATTTTTTCAAAATTGCAATCTCTTTTATAAATACGCGTGGATCGTGATCGAGCCAAGTTGTTTTGGGGTCTATGACCTTTGGGTTCTTTAAAATATAGCTCTTGCAACTTTTTAGAACTTTCATCTGGCTGACTTTCAGCTTCGTTATCGGCCAATTGTTTTGACAATTGGTACAGATCTTTATTTGACGAAATGGCACAACGTTCCTCGAGTTCTGGTAATTTTAACTTAGCCTTCAGATGGCGATCGCCCACTTTGCCAATTGTTTTCGTACTCATCTGTCCATCCGCTGTGAATTTTACAGAGCTGACACATGTTGCCGACAAACTAAAGATGAGATTAACTTTATTAAAGACTTAAGGATTTTCAAATTTAGAAAACAACTTACGAATCGGACACAAATGTATTATTTTTGTATAGCTCAACTACCTCAGGTCGAGTAGCATGCATTTTTCTGTGTTTTCTGTAAAAGAATTACTTCATATTTAAATACGTTTGCAGTCCTTATAATGTGTACTTACTGCGCTTTCTTTAACACATTGTAATTATCAGACATTTTATTTCTTATGAGTGAAACGTATACAAAATATAAAAGTATTAAGAAGTATTAATGAGAGTTCTAATGTGAGTCAATGAAATAATTAAATAGCAATACGATTTTTGCTCAGCCTACTTAGAACCATAACCAAATGTTATTTAGTGTGTTATTATAGGGTATTTCTAGGTATGCCAATTTTGTTAATCAATTATAAAATTTCAAATTGCATGTATAACATTTTACTTAGTTAACTTTTATTTACTTAATTATTAAATACTTATTATTATTATTAAATATTTTTAAATATTATTAAATATTGCTATATATCATTATACTTAGTTTTATTAATTATATTATCAAACTTACTGGGTATACATTCACTTGAGGCCTTTGGGGCACAGATGCGAAATAACAAAACGGAGATTGAAATGATGCCATGTATCACGATGATGTTGTTGTTGTTGTTTTGGTATTTTCTCTATGGTGCGCAGGCGCAAAACCGGAGGCCATTTGCAGTACCCTCTATCAGGTCGGACACACTCACTCTCCCTCACACACACAGAGAGAAAGTGAGAGAGAAAGACCCTTTTTGTGCCCTGTACCTTTTACGATCAAGCCTCCTGTCGCATTGTCCTTGCCGCCCCTCGGTGTCCTCTGTTCCTCGCTCATCAAAGCGGTAAAGTCCTGCGGCAACATTAGCAAACCGAAGCGTACTGCGGACGGCGGCGTCGCAGCGACGTCGCTGCCACGTCTCTGCCGCCGGCTGTTGAGTTTTTCACGCAGCGACGCTTTTTCGCTCTGTACAGTCAACGCCCGTTGCCAACATCCGCAGTTCCTTCAAGCCTTCCAAAGGGAGGAGGTTGCCTTTTGGCAAGATACTGTACATAAGCCTTTGTATATATGTATGCCTCTTTATGTGTTTATGTCTGACTATGCGCAACTAAATATACTTGTTGTCGTTGTTGTTGTTTGCTTTTTTTGTTGCTGCTGCTGCTTAGCCATTGCTTTGCCAATGCCAGCGGCTATTTGAGGCTGAAATGTGCCTGCCACAGGCAACAACAGTCGCATCAGCAGCAACAACAGCAACAGCAGCAACAGCAACAACAGCAACGGCAGCAACAACTGCTGCTGACTGACTTCTACTTTGACTTTGAGTCGTTGTCTTCTTTATTTCCACTTTAATTGACTTTAAAGTTATTTCAAAAAATTAAAGTAAAAACCCACATATATAAAACATATATATAAAATGTAGGTGCGCTCAATCAAAGTGCAATAATTATTTAGCTTATAGCTTGCTTCAAATACACTATGCAGGGGCACAAACAATTTGATTTTGTTGTGCAACTGACAGTTGCATAATTTCTGCATGAATGCCACTTTCGAATTCAATGCACACACACAAAATTCGTTTGTTGTGTTGCCTGTGTTAATTAAATTGTGTCTAAACGAGTGCCTGACATTTGCGATTCCTCTGCGATTGCCCAATGAAGCGCATAATTGCATGGAATAAAAAAGTATTATGATTATGCGTTTATTTTGTCTGTGGCTCGTTATCAAATAAAGATACGATCGAATTTATGCATCATTGAGTTAACCTTAAGTTAATCTCTGAAACGTGAACAATATTTCGAGCGATAGAGATGGTTATATCCAAAATGTTCCGATGAAAATAAGAGCTCTCCTATAGAAATAGCGAAAACACTTCTTCTCCAATCAATGCTTTTAATTCAAATGGAATCTGCACATGACTAGCGATGATAATGCTATTAACAGAAGCTTACCAATATCTATATTAACTTAATGAGTCTAATATAATGTAGTTAGTTCGTTACAAAAATACTAAACTTATTAACCATACTGATTTGTATAATTTGTTATTATATTAATTTATTTTTAAAACCTTCTTGAATTCCTTATTTAATTATCTTGTTCTTCAACATAAATCCTTCATTTAGATGGGATTGCAGTTAGATTCAGAATAATTAAAGTTGATTTTAATTATTCATATTCAGTATATTATATAGACTATCAGTTTCAATATTGATCTTTTCACGACCTTTTCTGCTTAGAGATAATATTGCAGTTATACTCAAATGAATAATAAACATTTCACTTTAATAATTTCTATGAACAATCTACAGAGTATTACCTAGTCGTTCAGTCCTAGAAACGATGCCAACTTATGCCGCAGCATCTTGGCAAAGAATGGTGCACGGAAACGCCGGCATAGCTTCCGTTATGCCGTTTGCTTTGGATCCGCAGCTGGGCGGGGCAGGAAAACTACTTCAATGCGACGTTCGGCTGAACAAAAGCAACGCCGAGCTGTGCGGCAATGTGGCAACGGGAAATTAAACGTCGTGGTTGCCGCTGGAGACGGAGAAGGAGTCGGAGTTGGAGTTGGAGTCGGAGTTGGTGTTGAAGTTACGCCAATGTGGCGTATGTGTAATATTATTGGCACAAAGCATTCGTACAATGCGACAATGCGACATTTTGTTGCTGCTACATTGCTGTCTGCTTTTCATTCAACATCGTAATTATGAGCAGCCACCGCTGATAACAGCAACAATGGCAGTGCCAGTTGCATTGGCCAATGCCACAAATGTTGGCAATTTTAAGTGCACAATTTTGTCGGAGGCAACAAATAACAATTGCCAGTTGGTCATTAAGCGTCGTTTTATGGCCATTTCCCTGAGTTGGTATTAAGTGCAATGCGAGTTATCTTCAAGCCACTAAATTGCTGGCTGATAAACGCGGTCGGAACCAAAAAGTTGGCCCAAACCAAAAATGTAGATATGTTCGTTTATACGTTCGCCTGAAAGAAGATTTTAATTAAATGTCGCCGCAAACGATGCGGTTAATTTGAGTCTAAAACTACTAAATCGACTACAGACTCGACTACACTCATTCAAGTAGCTGCTATAGTTGTAGTTATAGTTGCAATTGCAGTTGCAGCAGCAACAACCCACAACAACTACAACAATAGCGTCAGTTTCAGGTAAGCATTATTTTAGCATTCAATATGAAAATGATTTTAGCTGCCGGCTAGTGGCTCAATTTATCACAAAATGAACCATGCCTCAGTCTGGCTCTTTAGCCTGTTGGCCACTGAGCTGGCCACAGAGTTGGCCCAGGTGGCAGGTGGCAGGTTGCACATGTCAAGCGTTCGGATTGCACTTAATACCATTTTATGGGTGCCATTGGAATTGCATTTCATGTGTCAGCAACGTTTTTAGGCGCCTTCCAGCTGTATTCGCTGCACACATTTTGATGGCTAATTTATTGTCCATGAACAACGAGCCGGTTTCACTGTAAGCCATATTTAATTTAAGCCACATTTCTATGTAAACAGCAAAGAATGAAATCCTTTTTTTTTGGATAGAGCAATAGAAGCAAGAATCCCAAGCTATACAATCTCGTACTTGCTGCCGCTTCGGGTCATGTGGAGAAGGCCACAAAAACCGCAGCTGGGCTGAGGGGGAAACATGAGACGTTTTGTTGTCTCGCAGTGCTTGGCGTTTATGTGGCAGACATCACTGTAACCCACACGGCAAGTTCAAAAATTCATCATTGTTGGCGTTGCTGCATTGTTGCTTTGCTGTCGTTCCCTCTGTCTCTCTCTCTCTCTCTCTTTCTCTCTCTTTAGCGCTGCTCACCCTGTTCTTCATCCTGCAACAAGCCGCAAACGAAACTGACTGATGCCCTGCAGCTACTTTTGGGATGAAATATTATAATTACAAGCGAATAGCCCCAGGCCAAGGAGGAGCAGGAGAGACAAGCTGAGAGGCAGGCACGCGGACAGAGAGGGCAGCAACAACAGCAACATCAGGAGAGCGAAATCAAACCCAACCCAACTGAGAGCACGAGTTCGCTGCAGCCAGTTGAGTATGGCCCGAGGCTCGTTCGTTCATTCGTTCGCTCGCTCGTTCGTTCGTTCGTTTGCTCGCAACATGTTCGTGCGCAACACAAGGTGGAGTGCGAGAGAGTAAGGCGACGTGTGAGAGGCAGAGCGAGAGTGACGACTTCGTTGTGTTTATGTGTGCGCTCTGTTCAGCTGAGCTGCCGGCATTCGTGATAATTTAGATGCGTCTGCAGTGATAAGCCTTGAAACTGGTTTGATGTTAGCAGCAGCATGTTTGATGCCTTGTACTGCAGTTTGACGGACTGATGGAAAGGGATAGACAATGCCATAGAGGGAGAGAGAGAGAGCAAGTGTAAAGGATAGCACACAAATGTTGTGAGTGGGTTTGTGTTTGGACACAAAGACAAATGCCGTTATTAATTGCAACTTAATTGCTTCTAGCTATTTATTAAGTTTTTGTTTAATTTATAAAGCGGACATCTGTGTATGGACAGAGATATATTAATTGTACATATGTGTTTGTTTTTGTATATCACTCGTTTTCATTTCAATTTACTGCACGTCAAGCACAAAAGAACACACACATACCAACACGCACACATAGTTTATGTGTGTGTGTGTGTGTGCGCTTTCCTCATTTTACATTGCTGTCAGTTTTATTGAAAATTAGCCTCCAGTTAATTTTGTATACCATTAAATTTATACATGTTGGAGTCTCCTCTTCGCTCTCCCCCTTTCTCCTCTCTGTGGTGTCTTTGAGTGTGTATGTGTGTGTGTGTGTCGGATGCCTGGCGATCCCAAAAGTAATGCATGCAGATTATAACTTAAATATGAAATGTCACGCATTGACAGGCAGTTTTGAAAAGTGTGCAACAACAACAACAACAACAACAACATCGACAACAATACACCAACAAGTTTTACACCTTCAGGCCAATTGCGCCGCTGCCACTCCGTTTATGAGGCAGAGCCAAAGCCACAGTCCGAATCTGAGTCGAAGTCGGAGTCGTATTCGATGCCACAGCACCACCACCACCAATACCAGCACCACAGCACATCAGAGCAACCAAGCACAAAAGGCGGCCACAAATCGAAAACTGGAATTTATGCGGCCTTTGCAATACCTTACAAAGAGTTAAATCAAAAGAGTTTACATCTTTTTGTAATCCCCAAACAAAAGATGAAGATTTACTCGTATCAAATGTAAGTAAAGCCAAGTCAAGGGTAAAATCTTATTGGTTTGAATACCGAATCTTTGTTTTGTAATTTGTAGTAGTTTCTTCTACTCAAAAAAAAATAAATAAATAGAATCTATTGAAATTGTGCGCTCTACAGGGTATTTAGTAGTCAAGCAGACCTAAAACTGGCCTACACGCTGTTGTATTTGCTTCGAGGCGAAAGTGTGCGCTTTGGGATGTGGTTATGTAGGCAAATATGATAAGGGTCATGTGATTATGACCAGCCTGCTGAGGTGTGCAAAAGTTAAACATTTTATACAAGTACAAGAGTATATAAAAATATTAAATCTCTAAAGTTCTCCCTTAGCTTTAACTATGCAAGCCTGCAAATTTCTAACGACTTTGTCAAATACATATTTTATTGGATAAGTTGGACAAACAAGTGTTAAGAATAGACAGCATATCCACAGAGCCTTTTAAAAACGGGGTCCAAAATCGGAAAGTTATAGGGACATTGATAATCGTCGGGCTTGAGGCGCAGATATACCGTATTATTGCGAATGTAGGGAAAGTAATAACAAATTAAGCTGAGGCCATTATGAAACCTAAGAAAAATAAAATTTAAAAATTAAACTTCGATTTTAGAACCTTCTTTCTTAAGAATTCTCACCGGGCATAGGAGCAACCGACTCGATGGGTCTGTGGATTGATAATGTGCGTGAAGCTGTTATCACCTATTAGCTTATTGTATTTTTTCTCATCGTAAACAGTAAGCTTGGGAAACTCCACGAACGTATGCTCCATATACCAGTTACCCAGGGCGGACTCAATAAAATTAGTAGAATAGATATTGGGGTGAAAATAACTATTCCTGGTCAAGTGACTGGTATTTCCAACAAAGACTTTCTGATGCATTTCATATTCCTGATAAATCTCCATCATTGATTTTGACTGCTGAGTAATGCAAGCCACTTTGCGTTCACAGTTTCTATGATGGCGATTGGACAGCTCGGCCAGATCATCATCCCAGGACATGCGCAGCATATCGCAACCATCGAGCTTTTGGGCCAAACGATTGCGTAGTCCATTGTGGCCGAACATCACAAATGTTCTTTCCCAACTGTGCTGACCGTCTCTCATATCGTAGTGATAATCCAGAGACTCGCACGCGGCCTGCTTACCGCATCGGAACTCGCCATCGCATTGCAGTAAACATTCCTCGAATTCCGGAATGTGCACTAGTTTTCCCACATTGATCTGCTCGCTGGCAATACTGCGAAAAGTCCAAATCAAAAGCCAGGAAATCAGCATATTTTTACAAATATAGCTTTGAAATAAAAATTTGAAATAGCTGTCTTTGTGAAGTTTTAATAAAAAGATTTTAAAATTCACTTAAAAATCCTTTTGTTGATACAAATGACTGGGGTGGAACCATAATTATTGTTTAAAAATTTGTTTTAAATTTAAATCGTATTTTAAGGTTAGTACTTTCTTGCCACCAAATAAATTTCTCTCTTCTGGTCCAACTTAAATTAATCTTAACATTTATCTTCGTGCCCCAGCCAAAGTTAGAATGCCTGCAATTGTTTTAACCATTCACTGGCAGCTTCCCACACTCGCCGTTTTGGCCCATTTCTCAGCACACTTAACGCTTTAGTTAGTTGGCTACTGTTTAATTGTACAACTCGAAACGTTTTTCACACACTGTTTTTCGCCTGTTTGTTATTGTTTTTTTTGTGAGCTGCGTTTTTTTTTGTGTGTGTCGGCCGTTAAAAGCTGGCCCAAAATGCATTTGTGCCATTTTTCATCGTGCGAATTTCTGCTCTACATTTGCAACAGCGAAGCATGAAGGTGTGAGTGTGTGTGTGTGTGTGTGTGTGTAGCACATGTCTGTAAATTGCTTTACTAACTGACTGACTGACTGACTGTGACTACTCACTGAATCGACAGTTTCGACTCTTGTTGTTGTTGTGTTGTTGCTGCTGCTGTTGGCGGCTCTTGGCTGATGTTTGGTTTATGTCTACCAAAGTGTCGAGTGTGTGTGTGTGTGTGTGTGTGTGTCATGTGTGTGTATAACTGCATTAATGTGAGCTTATGCTTCGTCGAGTCAGACACAGCCTACAATAGTGTTGACTGCTATAGTTGTAGTTGTCGAACTTGCTGCTGTTGTTGTTGTTGCTGTTGTTGTTATTTCTGTTGTTGTTGGCACAATATTACAGACAACTCCATTTGGCCATATCATATATATGTATGTTTGTATGTGTCTATAGCTTCTGCTCGCCAGTTGCCGTTTAACGCTACAATTAAACAAACAGCCGCGTGCAACATAAACAGACACACACACACACACAGACAAATACACACATATACTCGACCTTACGCAGGTGAAATTGATGCGAGCAACTTTATCGCCATATGAACAGACAGAGGGTCAGACGGACTGGATGTGAATGACGAACTCGGGGGCCCACCGGGGGGGTCGGTGGTCGGGGGCATCCTGGGCAGCCTATTAAGTGATTTTAACACTTTGCGCATGAAAATTGCAAAAAGGCAACGTCGTTGATAATTATCCTTTAATTGTTTAATGAGCAGCACTTGAGCAGCGACTACAGCGACTACAGAAGCTGCAGGATGCGTAAGCTTAATTGATGTCAATTTAATTACACCAATACATATACACATCTCTTCAAGTCAAATGCATGCATACACATACATATGTAGTTATAGTCACATGCATGTGAATGACAATGACAATACAAGTGTAGATAATTACTTAACTACTTATAATTATTTACATTTATTTTTTTATGCCTTTATAGAGACTAAAATTTCACCACAAAATGTACAAATGCCAAAAAAAATTTCCTTTAACTTGATACTGATTAATTAATTTTTACTGATAACAGTCGTACTCAAATGACCAAAATGTTCACTTGTTAATGTGGTCAGATTTTTTTCAGAAGAAATAAAATATTACAAATTCTTTTATTCGGCTTAAGATTCAGATGTTGCCTGGCTTAAACATCAGTTTATTATTTTATTTGCTTTGGTTTGTATCACTTACTCACTCTGACAACTGGCCATGTCTATGTCTCTATTAGCCAGGTCTGTGAGTTATTTGGTTGTTTGACTGATTAATGTTCAGCTGCAAACGAGTTGAGCTGAGAGCTGGAGACTTTACCAGTTAGAGTTTAGGCCCTCTTGTTAACTTGGTTTACCCTTTTCTCCGCGGTCATGACCAAAAGGCATTTGTGCTGGTCGTTGTTGTCGTTGCTGTTGTTATTGTTGTTCTTGTGTGAGTACAACTATGATCTAATCTTGTTAGTGCCGTTGCCAGTGATGATGAACCTAGCGACCAATTCAATTATTTTTTCTATAACATCGCGTATAGTATCAGAGACTGAGACAGAGACAAAGTAGCACATATTTACTTATATATGTATATATTTATAAATATATGTGTAGCATATATAAAATAGTGAATGTAATTTTATTCACATGTCTGGCTTGAGGCCAATCCGTTTTGCCCTGCGGCAACAAATTGCACAGCAACCCCGGAACGAGAAGGCGCACCTCGATGCCAGATCCCAGGCTAAAAACCAGCTGGGAATGTCTGTATACATATATATAAATATACATATATATATATGTGTATATTTGTGTGTGTGTGTGTTTGGGTGTGCTTGTAGTATGGTATATTATATGGCAGTGGCAGAGAGCGGGCAGAGAGTTGAAATCCATCATTGGCGCATGGCCAGCGGCAACATTTGGGTTGAAATATTATAATTACAAGCGAACGCCCCGAGGGGCAATGAGAGGTGAGGCTGAGACAGAGGCAGAGGCAGAGATTGTGGCAGAGACGGAGCGGCAACATTGCGAGCGTTGCCATCGCGTGTCTGTCTCCCCTAACTGTCCGTCCATCCGTCCGTCCGTCCGTCCGTCCGCCCTGCTGTCTATCTGTATCTTTATCTAACTGAGCTCAAACATACCAAAAAGTGCGGATATGGATACTTAGTTGATGCTGCTGCTGCTGCTGCTGCTAAAGTTGTTGCTGCCCCTTGTCTCCTGTTGCCAATTGTTGTCGGTTGTCGTTGGGTTGTTCGATTGCTGCTCGGTTGTGTTTACGTTGTGGCTGATGATAATATGGACTTGTTGCCGCAGGCTGATAGCACGTTGTTGCAGCAGGTTCGCCTGCAACATGTTGCATGCAACACAAATAACCAAAACAATTCCGTTTTAGCCGCATACTTTAAACCGCCATTGTCCTTGCACATTGCTGAGTAGGTGTGTTAAGTGTGTGTGTGTGTGTTTATGTGTGTGTGTGTAGCAGTTGTTGGCCGTGTTTGTGTTTTGTTTGCTCGGCTGACAACGACGAACGAACGGAAAGCAGGTGAATAACATGAAATGCAATTTTTTCCGTTGTTGTTTTTCTACTCTACTATAAACGAGTAGCAGTTGACAAAGATACCCTGTATATTAAGGATATTTGGTATATGAAACCGTCAGCTTCAATATCTAATTAATTTAAATTCAACATAATTTCATTTTTCTAATTATATTTTTATTTTCCTACTCTTTTAATTTTGGTAATTTTACTTGAACCTGTAAATAAATTTGAGCTTGTAAATTAAAATATATTAAAATAATAATATTTAAAATCTAAACCTGTTTTTCTTTTTTAAGGTAAATTAATATATTCACAAGATAAGCACAATTTTCAATTCTTTTCACTAACTGATTTTGCTGCTGTATAAACCACAGTAGGAAGGGTATTTCAAAGTCCAGCAAGGACAGCTGTTTGTGTTGATAACTTGTTGCACTGCTATTGCGTGTGTGGGCGTGGCAATAAAAACAAAAACAAGCAGCGCGCACAGCAGTTGTTATTGTTGTTGTTGTTGTCGTCGTTGTCATCCCCGTTGTTGTTTGGACAAGTGTTGGGCTGCGCAAAAAAGAAAAAAGAAATTGTTGCCATACATACGAAATTAGACAACGACAACGACAGCGACAACGACACCGACAAAGTTAACAAAAACTTGCAGCACACACATGTTGCACGGCGGCAGCTGCTGCAGCTCACAAAGCGCTCTCCCAAAATTACAGTGCCTGCACATAAAACATAATTTAAAAATAACAAAAAACCAAAAAAAAAAAAAGAAAAAACCTGCCATCCTTCGACATGCGGGCACTGAGCCTATAATTATGTACGAGTCTGTTGTGGCAGTGCCACAATCACAGCTCATAATTGTCCCCAAAATGTTGCATGTGGCAACAGCAGCTGCTAGGTGACAAGTCCTCACTCGGACTTGAAGTCGTCGCCGTACCCTCATTATATGCAAAAATGCCAAATGCGGCCTGCAGCTACTTAAGTTTAACTTATTTTTAACTTCCACATATAAATTTCTTCTTCTGGTTTTTTTTTTGGTGCTTTGGGGCATTCTTAGTTGCATGTTCGACGCAGCAATCCTTTTCCGTTCAGCGTTCAGCGTGCAGCATTTTGTGGCAGCAAATAAAGAAACTGGTCTCATTCATAACTGGCGGCGATTTTTGCATTTTGCATTATATTTCCCCCAGTCCTCAGTTCTCATTCAATGTCTCAGTCTTACTCTATCACTATCTCTCTCTCTCTTTCTTGCACTCTGTCTCTTTTCTGGCATATCAACTGTCAGTTTTCGAGCTTGAAATTGCCAGCGGGCTAGTTTGTAAATCATTAAAAATTATGCATACACACAGACACACCATGTGTGTATACACACACACACACTCACACACACTTACTAATGTGTGTGCTGCGTTCTTTTGAATCGAACAAATTTACGAGAAGTTTTAGTCACCAATGACAATGAAAACTGGTTGGTTATGCAGCTTAATGGCAAATGTCACGCACTGCTCAAAAATGATGAGCACATTGTGAAATTGTTTATGTTCCGCTTACCATATTTTTTGAATTGTGACTCGCATCGTCTTGGAATGAACTCCAATTCACTGTGCTTTTTAGCGTGTTTAGCTGCCAACTTTCATTCAATGTCTTATTTTTCATAATATTAACCGTTCTTTAAATTTGCATTTGAATTTTTTGCTTCTGAGCAAACTTTTTTTTTTTCGAAAAATTTTCGATTTTTACAGTGTAAAAAATTTTCAAAAATTTTAAAATTAAAATATAATATTTTGGTCGACTCTAGGTGATTAAATAAGGGTAAAAAAGTACTTTAGAACTTATTTCCACTTTCTTTCTTCAAAATCTTAACAGTTATTTCGGTTTTAATAATTTCGGTTTTTGGGTTTCGGTATAATAAAGGCGCTGTATTTCGGTTACGGTTTTGGCTAAGCTTACCAAATTCAATCGGTTAATACCGGTTAGCGCTTACGGTTATGATATTAATTCCTGCTTCCAACATTAAGATTTGGCTGTGGAATAAACTTCTCTCTCAATGTTATGCTTTTATTGATAATTAAAATTATTAGTTATTATTATGATTAAAAGTTATTACATATTTTGAAATGTAATATATGAATATCATTGTCTTTTGCTGTTTTCTTATTTTATATTTTTTAATATTTTTTTGTTATTTAATGTTTGTTGCTGCATTCAGTCGTGCGTTAAAAATTAAACGCGAATTTTTCAGGCCGAGTTGGCAGCGCAAAAATGGCATCATTAAGTAAAATGCCTTAGGGCAGGCATTGTAAATTTTATGAGCCTTTTTTTTGTGTCGTTAATAATACAGAAAAAAATATAAATACAAACACATACACATACAACTGATGAGCATGTGTGACTGTGTGAGTGTGCATATATGCTACATACATATGTACATAAATAATAATAATAATAATGATGCGTAAAAATGTGCGGAAATATTCAGTAACATATGGGAATTTTCAGGCGTAAAGTGCTACAACCATTTTCTGTTTGTTATTATATATTGATTAACACGCAAATGCACAAACCATGGAAAAAACTACTTGAATCAATATGCGTTTGTGGCAAAAGAGTGGGCGTGGCAAGTTGTGGAGTGGGGTGTGAAGAATTTGGGTTTTGGATACTTCAAAAAATACATCACATTGGAAATTATTACTACTGAGAGAGAAATACTATATGTCGACACTGATTTCGTAGACTGGCACACACATGGGCTTGTTTGGGCACGCCCACAATTGCCCAGTTTTTGATGCTAGGTGCCTTCCCATTCCCCTCCTTTTCAGCTGCCCTCCCCTTTCGCCCAGCTGCCTGAAGCGGTTCAAACAATAAAGCATAAAGCGCGCCGCGCACATTTTGTCGAATTATTTTGTTGCCAGTTGCTAGCGGCTAACTGCAGCAAATTGGCTTGAAATATTGGTATTGCCATATGTATGAGCATTCCCCACTCCCCACTCCGCCCCTTACCACTCTCTCCATCACTCGCTTTCTTTCAGTGTGTGCGTGAGCTTGTGATTAAAAAAATATTTAAAATGGCAAAACCCAAAGCGACGTCATCGCAGCACAAAAAATGAAAGCCCACTGCTCTCATGCATATGTATGTGTGTGTAAAGCTTTGGCCGAAACTGAAATCATATTCGAAAGAAGTAATAAATGCCAGTGTTGTAAACTGATGGACATTTGGATACCCTCTGAAGAATATTAAATAACTATTAGCTTGAACAAATGTAAACAACAAATACAATAAATTCACGTGGAATCTAAACACTTTAAGTAAGTAAGAAGTAATATATGTCAACTTGTAAGCTGATCGACATGTGGACACCCTCTAAAGGGTATTTAATTGCAATTAGTTTGGACTTAGTCTTTTCTTTAACTGTGTTTTCTGCCAACAATATGTACAAATATTGATTTTGAACAGAAATCTAAACATTTTATATGCATGTTTTGGTACAGGAAATTACAAGAAATTAACTACCGCTTTATACAGCTGCTGTCTATGCTCTGCTTTGACTGCGGCACTCGTTCTGGGCCACATTGAGTGAAATGAGCGATAAAATTGCAACAATTTCCACTGGCAACATCGTCGTCGTCGTCGTCGTCATTGTTCGCGCTAGTTGCTCTGATAAAATATGAAAAATTGAAATGTCACTGGGCAGTGAGCAATCATTGGAATCGTTTACATATACATATATGTATGTATGTATGTATGTTTACATATATGTACATACATATATTGTACACATGCAGCTAGTAGTTGCAACTGGCACTTGCAACAATGGCCACTTGTATGCAAATAGCGCAATAATATGAAGTATGTACAAAATTAATTTTGCCTGCGGCCCAATTGCAGCTCGGTAACAATTGCCAATGAAAAATGATGTGACATAAATGCGTGTTGGCTGTTGACTGAAAGGGCGGAAGGGTGAGGGGTAGAAGTGGGCGTTATGAGGGCGTATAGTGCAAAAGGGTTGTAAATGGGCTGCTGCTGAAGGGGGTAGGGCAAAAAGTTGGCACTCATTTTAATTACAGCTGCCTAACTGCAGGGCCTGCCCTCTCTTCCCTCTCCCTCTCTCCCTTTCTCCCTCTCTCTCTCTCTCTCTCTCTCTCTGTCGTTCACATGCTGTTTTTGAAACAAGCCTTGCGGCGTATTTATCACAAGTTTTTCTTTGCACCGCCTTGGGGGCTACTACGAAATATTTCAGCTGCCCGACGACGTCTTCGTCGTCGTCGTCGCCGTCATCGTTTGGAACTGGAACTGGTTCGCCTGCGGCGTTGTTGCCAGCGACGTTTCGGCTGCTGCTTCTTTTGCCAACGCGTCAAAGTCTCTGCGACGTTGGCGCTGCCGGTGACGACGCTGTTGTTGCTGCTGTTCTTGTGGCTGTTGTTGTTGCTGCTGTTGTTGCTGTTGTTGCTGTTGCCGTTGCTGTTGCTGCCGGTTGCCGTTTGCCTATTCGCACAAAGTTTCATTTCGTTTGAGCCTCCCGGCGGCTACAGCAGCGTTCTATGCTTTGTCATTAACACAAACACACTCACACACACACACATCCGCAGGGAGTAAATGAAAGACAGAGAGAGAGAGAGAGAGAAAGATAGAGCGCGCAAAAATACTAACATACTTCTAAACGGAACTGAAGCTAAAGTCTGCAGCTGACTTTGACACTTACAACTGCATGCATAATAATCTGTGTGTGTGTGTGTGTGTGTGAAAAGCTCATTAGTAAAGTGTACAAGTGTGTATGTATGTATGTTTGTTTGTCTGCTTGTCTATGCATTGATTACCTATCAGAACTGTCGCCATTTCACACGCAACTCGCAAGTCCAGTTACAAAGTTAATTGCAGCAGCTTAGTGTTGCAAACAACAATTGCAATTGCCACAGCAGCAGCAGCAACAGTCGCAGCAGCAACAAACAGCACTTAAACCGGAAATAGACTATTAAACGTTCACACGCAAACACACACAGCTCTCTAACACACACACACACTGGCATAGTGTCAGCCATATGGTGGGAAAGTCAGCAGCAACTAAACAATCGCTGCCACTTGTGCTCTCTCCTGCTGCTCTCTCCAAGGTCGCCATTTGCTGAAGACGTCAAGCATCGAACATCGAACGTCGCACATCAAACACAACACACAACTCGAACACAGCGCAACACACACACAACAATTCGCGAACGAACTGCAACCAAAGCATCGAACATGTTCAGCTAGCAAACATTCTAATAAGCGTATTGTTTACATTTTGAAAATGCACTGATAATATACAAAGTATATCAAACAGATAATATATTTAATTAAAATTAGAACCGTTTTAATAATAGTTCTAATTTTAAATTTAAATAAATTCATTTCACACTCACGGTAAAGAGATTTTTATTACTAATAAAAAATATACATATCTAAGATTTATAACATTTCTTTAAAATTATAAATATTTGTTGAGTAAATTTTAAAAAATTGCATTTAAATTATTTTCTTAATTCTCTGCTAAATTCAGTTGGCTCACCAGGCCAAGAGATCCTTAGCCTGAAGCCTGCGGACGTTTCCAATCGTTGTTGGCTTATTGCGAACAAGTTTGAGCTGGAGTAAAAACAAGTTGGCTGGCACTCAACGTTTCAGTTCACAGCGAACAATCGACGCGAATGCAAGTCAGGTAAAAACATAATTTGAGAGGCGCTTCAGATTGTTAGTTGGCAACAAACGGCGGGCGCGACAACAACCGGAAACGGAAGTAAACACATTAAGTGACTTGCGGTTTAATTTGTGTTCGGTGTATGAGGCGTCATTTGCAATTAAATAGCAATGCGATCAAATTAATATACAGATACTTTAGAATCACAGCGGAAACGGAAGTTCAATAACCATCAAACAAATATCAAAGGCTACAAAGCTTCAAAATAAACTCAATATTAATAATAAAACATTACAATATTGTTGTCTACACCGCGCTGTATTAAATAAAATAGTTAAAGTGCATTTCCTAAATATACCGACTTTTTTGTGAGTTCCATTTGCATTGTATGTCAGTGTGTGTTTCTCTTTCAGTTACAATTATTCTCTCTCTCTCTCTCTCTCTGTCTGTCTTCTATTTAAATGTGTGATTATGCGTCCTTAAGATGCAACAGTTTATTTTGTTTTGGAATAATGTGTGAAGCTCAAGCTAAATTTGAATACTCGATAATATTTTTATATAAATTGCAATTAATTTCTTTTCAAATTTTAGAAAGTCGTTAAGGCAGCCAAAAGAAACATTTCTTGAAAAATATTTAGATTTGGAGGCAATTGAAACATTTGAAATTATTATGCGGGCGCCTTGAGCTCGTCTCTCTGAAGTTATTTGGTAATGATCTTGGCAACAAATGAACCAACTTTAGGCTAATGAGTCATATAATTTAAAGAATACATATCATTGGTTATTAAATATATATTTCTATATAATACAAGCATTATTATCTGACTGTGTGCTTTACTTTCTAGAACTCCATTTGTTGCATTGGATCAACGATCACCATTGACGGTGGAGTCCTCCTGCCCCAAACGGTGAGTAATCAAAAGATTTGGAGACCTAAATCTCGCACTCTCTCTATCTTGCTATAAGCCAATAAATTAGTTCCAAAAAGATTCTGTAATAAACGAATTTTGAACACATAACCGAGCGGAGAAAGGCCCCAGTTGCATGTTACAAAGAAACCTCTTTTATTTTTTTTCCCATCGATGTTGTTGTTGTGTATTTTTTTTTTTTTGGTTTTGGTATTGGTATTGGTGTTGGCTTGGGCCAAAAGAGCCGCGGGCTCAACTGATGTTCGTCTCTCCCACATCTGCCACATGCACATGCCAAGTCCAAGTCCAAGTTGTAGTCCGAGTCCGAGTCCAAAAATTGTGTGCCATAAACGCAGACTGTTTAAAATTTGATGCGCCTCAAGTGCTCTGCTCTGTTCGGCCCGCACCAAAGCACAAATAAACAAAAGAACGAAGAACAAAACAGAGAGAGACAGAGAGAGAGAGAGAGAAAAAAATAAAAATTTTACCAGGCCTCTAGCATTTTTTGGACAAACTTGGCCCGCAGCTGAGTTATGTGTGCTGTGTGTGCAATGGCGAATGGTGGCGGCAAAGGACGGGAACTTGGACGAAGAGTATGACGATGAGGATGCCGATGATGAAGATGACGACAAAACGAGAACGGGGCAAGCTAAATCGGGGGGCCGCATTATTTTCATTTTTTTTTTGTTCATACCTTTAAGGCTATAAAATACGACGACTAAAAAGAGAGGGAGGCGATTGACCGGTTGTTGTGATTTTGGCTCTCTCTCTCTCGCACTCTCTTACCAAAACTAAGCGTCCGGCTTGGCCAAAAGGCCCTCTAGGCCAAGAACCCACATACACAGCACAAACAACACTAACAACAATTACAACCACAACAAGAACGTTTGTTTTTTCTCTTTCAACAAATCGACTTAATTTCAAGTCGTCGACGAGACCAAAGTTCAAAGCGTGTTGCAAGCGTTTGGCCAAAATCAAAACCGAAATCGCATTCAAATAATCCAACAAGCCAAAACAAAGGCTGGCAGACAGCAGAGGGGAGGGGTGGGGGTGTGTTGTGTCGTTGTGGCGACCTTCAACAGACGCGACAGCTCCTGTTCTCTCCCACTTCCACTCACTCTGTCTCTCTCTCTCTCTCTGGTGCTTTCTCTGTCTGTAGCTGTGGCAAGCAACTGGTTTTTACTGAGCCAAGTCGAAGGCGAAGGCGGAGTCGAAATCAAAGTCAAAGTCGTTTGTTTTTGTTTTCTTTTTTGCTTGTTTTTTTCTCTCTGGTTTGTGGCACACACTTAACGTGTGGCTGCCACACGTGCTCGCCATTGAGTCTGGTGGCGCCTCTAATTTCTTGTCAGTTCGACAATTTGTTTACTCGTTAAATAAAATACATTTTCATTTGTGATTGCAATTACAGTCAAAGGTTTCCTAGTCGAATGAAAAAGGAAAAAGCGAGGGGGGAAGGAAAAGGAAAATGCTAGTGAATTTGAAAGCCAATTCAGAGCAGTTGCTGCAGACAAAAGCGCTTAACGCGCTGTGTGTTAATTAAGCCGCAATTCGGCATCATTACCAGCATCAACATTGGCAACATTGGCAACAGCGCATTTGCCAGTCGACAGGACAAGGCTAACAGCGAACAGACTTGTTACTATTGTGATCGACTACGAATTGCGCTTTTCTCTATGACAACTTAAGTTTATTTCTTAGCCATGATTCAATCAGTTGAGAAGAAGAACATGAAGGCGAATGGTGTGAAGTTAAAATATTCGAAATGACCTCATGTTGAATACATAAAATAATCTTCATTAATTTGAATATTTGATGTTTCTATGCTTTATCTTAAAGATAATTCGATAATTTTAAGCTATATAGTATTTATTTCATTCAGTTCCTTAAATAATATTTTTCTGTCAGTAATTCGGAATTATTAATTCCTTTAAATTGTATTTATTAATTCTAATCGTAATGTGCCCTCTAAAAAATAATCTAGAAAATAATTCTTTAAGAAGATTCATCTTATTGTATTAAATTTTAATTAAAAATAGAAAATAATAAATCAAAGTTCAAATTGACAAGGTTTAATTATTTGTATTTAAAATAAAATATTTAATTATTTATTTAAGCCATTTCTCTATGACTTTATTACTGCTAAAAGCTCGATGCTGTTTATCTTAAGAAGCGAACTGAATATAAAATGTAAATTAATAATAATACAATAGTTAATTTTAAATGATGAACAAATGCTACAACTAGTTGAGCATACCCTTTAGATTAAGTTACGCATAGAGTATCAAGAGACTGTAATTGTGGCAGCACCTGCGCCTGCATTTGTTGCACTTGTTGTCGAATTGCTTTGTGTTGTTGTTGTTGTTGCTGTTGCTTTTGTTGATGTTGCTGATGCTGTCGTTGCTGTTGTTGTTGCTCCTTTTGTTGATGCTGATGTTATTGCAATATGCACACGCAAATTGCGCCAATTAGGAAATGTGCATTGACTGCCAGTTGCAGGAAGCGCGTTGCAAGCAGCATTTGCCACTTGAATGACTGCACATGCAACTGCCACACACCAAACCAGTCCAGATCAATTCGGGCCTGGCCTTTTATTCAACTGCAGTGCAAGGCCTTGCAATTATTATGTACACTTGATTAGGCAGACGACTGAATGCAATTTTTGATTGGCCAATTTGCAGGTTAATTCAAAGGACACGAGTCCAGTTAGGGTAGAAGCAAGCACTTTAGCTGGTACACAAGTAATAAATCACTCTAAAATTCAAGATTAAAATGCTTGAATCAAGTATTTCGAACTTGAAGTAAGACTATTAGATATTTACAAAAATCTGAGACTTTGAATTTGTTTTCTGTGTAATAGCGTTCTTGTTGAGTTTATCAGTCCTTAAGCACTTAATTGCTTTACCTGCACAACTTGGCGTATGCGCAATTTTTGCTAAGCATATTTTCTATCTTACAAATATATTTGTTGTGCTCTTCCAGACATGCAATTCAATTTTTGAGGGTTTAGCAATAAAAACAGTTGGTTAAAATATATTCAAATGTGTGTGTGTGTGTGTGTGTGTGAGTGTAATGTTTACACTGCAACGTTGCAAGAAGCCTAAGGAATCGCATGTTGCCAAGCTATTCAGTTCTTTTCATACACATACACATATGCATATATATATATATATATATACATATATATCTAGAGCATATTCCATCTTCCATCTGGCGTATACATCGCATCCATTCATCCTCTCTAGCTTTTGGCATATGCAGCGCAATCGTCGTTTTTATTTAATATTTTCTAATAAATTTTTCAAAGTTTATTTTTGAAAGCCTTGCAGCGTTTTAATATCTGCTACACTCGACTCGACTCGACTCCAACTCAACTTTTGCCACACACACACACACACATACATGCATATGAGTGTGTGTATATATATATAGCGCATATATTTGTACAATTTGGCACAAACACACTCACACACTCTGCAACTTTTGCTAGCCAATTTTCATAGGACTTGCGACTGATTTCCCACATGCGCCGGCGACTCCTTGCAACAGCTGCGACGCAGGCGTCGACGTCGACGTCGACGTCCACGTTGGCGGCAGCTTCAGTTTTTCGTGGCCTTTTGTAACTTGCTGCTGGCTAAGAGGGAGAAGTCGTAGAAGTCGAAGTTTTCCCATGTGTGTTTGTGTGTGCAACAAACTGCGCTCTCAGCTGCCTCATGCCACATGTTGCCCAATTCAGCCTTTGCTTTTTGGCTTTTTTGTGCCTTTCTGGCGTCCAAACAAAGCAACAAAAAAATACAAAAAAAAGAAGAAACGGGAAGAAAAAGAAAAACTTTTTCATTTGCCTGCTCATCAGCGTTTTGATTTTGGGCGCCATCTCCAGTTGCCAGTTGCAAGTTACCACTTGCCACTTGCCTCTTGCCACTTGCCTCTCCCTATCAGCCAGTTGCTCCCCAGTTGCCAGTTCGCTGCTTCCATTCGTCACTCGAGGCATTGGATTCTTCTTAAAGTGCCTTGCGGTCATTTGCGTGATTTGCGTGGGTGTGCGTGTACGTGTGTGTGAGTGTGTGTGTGTGTGTGTGTGTGTATTTGCAGTGAAGCATATACGAGTACTTTGTGTTTGTCTTGCCAACATACACAAACCTGGCAGCCCTGGCAGCCGTAACCCAGCTGGGACAGCATTGGCCATAGTCTGACAGCCCCTTAACTACCTTACTCTCCCTCTCCCTCTCTCTCTCTCTCTCTACACCCTCACACTACTCAGCCCACCTTCAGTCGATTCAGTGTTTGCTATTTTTTTGTTTTTGGCTTTGTCAAAAGTCACTTTAAATGCCACTTGGCTAATTGAAGCGCATTGCAACCAGTTGCAGTTTGCAGCAAAATGCGATAAATCTGCCTTAAACTTGGCGGCACTTTTTGGTAACAGGCCTCTTCCCCCCTGCCCCCTCTCCCGCCATAAACTCATATGAGTAACTCCCAAATGAAGGAGAAGAGAGAGGCAGTGCAGAATCTGCCGCCAGGATTGGAGGAGACCAGTAAAGGAGCCAACTTTGGGCCGGCGGCATTTCAAAAATTGAGATAAGGTTTTTGCCTCGAAAAACTTTCGTTTCTGGCTATGGAACTGGCTTAGGATATGCAGGGAGTATTTTGGGAGATGGGCTAACGGAGAGGCGTGGGGAGGGGGTTTGATTTCATCTGCTGCTGCTTCTCTCGTTTTTTTTGTGTTCATCTCTGTTTTATGCGTTGTTTTATGTTGCCTCGGGGAGCAGCAACTTAGGTATGATATCTTTAAATGCAGACATACAACACACACACACACACATACGTAACTGTGAATATGTGTACACTGAGAAAAATATGACATTCTCAAATTAAGTACATTCGTTCATGAATTTATGATGTTTTTTATTTAAAATTTTGGGATTGCAGGCTTAAGCTATTTTAAATTTAAAATAAATATGACAGGTAAATGATATAATAGTCCGAATTTAACCAAACTAAGTCGAAATATATAATACCTTGTCAAATCTGATCCGTGAGTTTTGTTGAAATACTTCCACAAGGAATGAGTGCAAGATTTTTGTTTACTTAAACTAGTATTTATCGGTCTTTTACGGACTTAGAATATTTCCAAAACGTACTTGAAGCATCCAACAATAATTGTATTCTAAGATTTCCGGTGTAGAATACGATTTTTTTGAAAATGCGAACTTGGTCAAAATTTGAGATCGTTAATTTTTGAATATTCCCTTGTTTGGGTATGAAAACTTTAGTTTTTTTATTCCCAGTGTGTAGATGAGATACCAACACACATACACACACACACATACACAAATACACACATGTAAGCCAAAACGGACACCCAACTTACCTCTTACCAAAAGCCAAAGTTTTGTTCCACATTGAGCTTGTGTTGGTAGCTGGCAAGTGTGTGTGTGTGTGTGTGTGTATTGTTTTGGGGCAATACACTCAGACCAGAAAGCAGAGACCAGCGAGTCGAGTCGAGTCGAGTCTCCATGTTTGGAGTCGCCTTGTCGTGGTTACTGCCAATGCTTCATGCTCTTTTGTTGTTGTTGTTGCCTTCGGCGCTGCAAGGATAAATGAATGAGGAGGTCGCACACACACACACACACACACACACACACACTGATAGACAAACAGACAGATATACTCATGCAGCAGGTGCCCTAGGAGCTGAGAGAAGGACAACCAAACCCAACCCAAAGGAGTCCAACTCCGACTCCAACTACAACTCCATCACCTTTGCCAGCACATGACTCTGAAGTTGCTCCGGCTGCTGCTCCGACTGCTGCTGTGGCTTGGTTGGGTTAACTTGGGTTGCTTTCGGGTTTCGGTTGTGGGTTTTGGTTTTCGTTTTCGTTTCGTATCCATCCATGATTTCCGCACTAATTCCAAACGATCGCCGCTGGCAAAGTCGAGCGTTTTGCCGGCCCTTTTTCGCCGACTGCCAAGGGAGGAGACGGGAACTTGAGCAGGTCGAGCAGTCGAGCAACTCTCAACTCTCAGGACACACTGTCTGGGCTGGCCTTTGTGTGCGGAAGGTTGCCTAGCCGCAGGACATTTCGTAGGGGTTACATAGTCAGCGTCAGCGTCATCGTCATCGTCGTCGTCAAGCTCTGCTGAGGTGTGTATCACTAACTGTGTGTTGATCTATGAGTGTGTCTCTCTCTCTCTCTGTATGTGTATGTGTGTGTGTGCACTTTAGCTCATTTCTTGGCTTTTGTTATCGCTTTTGTGTGGGTTTTTGGTTTAGGGTTGGAGAGCGAGGACAACAGGACACCAGGACTATATCCAATTGCTGGGGCGGCTGTGTCGCATTGAGATTGAACAGCGCACAGCAAAAGGACAGGACAGGCTGTAGATTCAGGTATGGCAAGGCAGTCAGTTCAGAGCATTCTCAGAGCTCTACTCCAAGTGCCAGCGGCAAATCTTGTCTGTGCTATGGACTCTGCAAAATTATGTGACCTCGAGGCACTGCAGCAACAGCAACAACAGCAACAACAGCAACAACAGCAGCAGCTGCAACTTGATAGTTTTGCCCAAAATCTGAACAATGCCAACTAATAAGCTGTCTTTTAGTGCATACCATTTTCTAACTAACAGTTCTCTCTCAGTCTCAGTCGCATGTGTAAAATGCTGGCCAAATTGAAACTCAATAATGGCCCGAAATGGCCAAGCAATATTCGTCTGCAATTGCACACACACAGTCAAGTGGAGCAGGCGAGTTAATAGCAATGCCATTAAAAGGCAAAACCAAAGATGTCAGTCATGAAGACTCAATGGAAAGAGAAGGAGAGGGCGAGGGAGTGTGCGTATTATGGTAGCCACAACAACAATAAAACTGCCGCCCACTTGCAAATGCAAATGCAGCAGCAGCAGCAGCTTGACAGGCTGAGAGAACCAGGCCGAGACAGAGGCTCAGGCTTAGAGACTATAGCCATAACAACATTGGCAACGGCAACTCTTCAAAATTTCATGCTAAACTGAAGTGTAACCAAAGGCGTCTCTCTCTCTACCTCTCTCTCTCTGTCTCTCTCTCTCTCTCTCACTGCAGCTCTGTTCTTGGGCGCATAGAAAAGATAACGCCTTGGGTGCTATTGGACTAGAATAGGTTTTGCAAAACTGCAGTGTATGCTTGTACTTGTACACAATACCGCTAACAGTGGGTGTGTGTGCCCAGTATATGTGTACCTATGCACGTGTGTGTGTGTGTTTGTGCGACTTGACTGTATTCGTATGTGTATTTGCTGCACCTGCTTCCAAACTGCTTGCAACCTGCCTCAAGTGGACCGCAAAGCAATTGAAATTGAATTGTTTTGTGGCACAGACCTCGAGCTTCTCTGCTCTGCATATGTTGTTGTTGTTGCTGCTGTTGTTGTTGTTGTTGTTGCATTTAAGCCATAATCATTGGCCATGTTTTATTGAGCGCATTGCTTGCGCTTTTATAATTGTTGTAAATTAATAAAAAATATGAAACTCAACGTCGCAGCTGCAAATACATATAAAAATACAAATACACACACACACACACACACACACACACATAGCATTGCCCTGCAGACATTTTCCTTAGCAATTCTATTTTTTATTTCCCCTATTTTTTGCAACGTATTTAGTCTCGTCTCTTTGGCATTTTTTCGTCTCGGTTAAAACAGTTGCGAATATGTGAATGTGAGTGTGAATGCGAATGTGAATGTGAATGTGAATACGTATGTGAATTCGAATGCGACTGCGAATGCTCATGTAGTTAAAGTTAATCAAATCGTAATTACCAGAGCCATATTGCCCAAGGGCTTAAAACATTTTAAAAAGTAAACTTGTTTAGCAAACATGTAGAATGCAAAGGGGCGGGCAGAGGAGAAACCGTTTGAGGGAGTGAAATGCAAGCATCAACTGCCAACTGCCAACTGCCAACTGGCAATTGCTATGTGGCCTAATGCGCAGAAAAATAAAATAAAATAAGAATAAGAGAGAGAGAGAATAAATATTGTCAGGGGAGACACCCTCTTAAAAGCAGTGAGTACCCCCCACAGGTTGTTGATTGAGTTTTATTAATTTGTTGTGCATGGCAACGGCTAATGATATGACAGAAATGATGATGATGATGACGGAAGAAGAGAGACAGAGAGAGAGAGAGAGTTGATGCCATAATCAAGCAAATCGCTTTGGCCGCTTAACGTATTCTCTGGCTCACATTTACATTGCGTATACGTCATGTGGGACAGACAGCGCTTGACATCTCATAATTAGCGTGCGTGATGATGATGTTGTTGCTCTTGTTGTTGTTGTTGCTCTTGTTGTTGTTGTTGTTGTTGCACGCTCGTTGGCCTGTGTTGCCGCTGCGACGCAGTTTTGTTGCCATAACGATGCTCAAATCAACGTGATTTTCGTGTGAAAATCGAGGCGCATGCCCAGCGGTCAATTGGCTGTAGACTCTTTCTGACCCCCGCCTCCGCGCCCATTCCCTGAGTCCCCTTTGCCATTTGCCCTGTGCTGTGTGCTGCATGCTCCAATGCTGCATGCTACATGTTGTATGGGTTTTGGCGATTTTGTCTTGTCGTGGCTGCAACTTCAGCTCCAGGCATTGTTTGTGTGTGTGTGTGAGTTTGTGTGTGGATAAGGGAAGGGAAAAGCGAAGAGTGTCCAGGCTCCAACATAAGTGAGTTAAACGCAATGAAAAGCCAAATATTCCCACACAATCATATGAAATACTTGCGTTATATACAAAACTCTTAGCTACGAAATGCAACGAGGCAAAAGCCTTAAAGCGTTTTTTATTCGGCATTTGCTTTGTCACGTTTGTTGTGCTCCTCCTCCTCCTCCTCCACCTACTCCCCCCTCATTACCCTACTCACTGTCATGTAATGGAGCTGTAGTCAATTTGTGCCCTGGTCAAATTGGTTCTCATGCAGCGTCTGACTTACTTACATATCGCCGCGGCATTGGCTCATCAACTTGTCAGACCTGCCACACACTGAGACATTGAGATGCCGCTAATCTGTCTTATATTAATCTTGTTCAATATCATTTAGTAATAGTTGTGTTTTATTTTTAATAGATTCACAAACTAAATAACCGTCAATAAATGTATTAACTTACCTTAACTTACTTAATGCATGCATTCAGAAATTTATTATCTATTCTAAATAATAAGATCAAGTAATTTATCTTATTTAATTTTAGTTTAAATCTTCAGTTGACTGTAAACTAATTAATTTATTTACCGAAATTTATAAAGCTTGAATGCAGAATGAATTTCGATTTCAGACCATGATCAACGATTTTTACATTTTTTTATTAACCCCGATTCACTGTTTGGATTTACAACACTACTTTTTAGGCTAAGCAGAATATTAAAATAAAATACGAATTTTATAAAAGATCAACTTATAACCTTAATTAACTTTTTATTTTTAGGAAATATATTATTAATATTGGTTTATTATACTGCTTCTTTTTAGGAAAAAATGCGATATGGATCGAGAGCGCGAAAGAGATGCAAAGGGCCTGGAACCACGCGATTTGTCCTCCACGGGCCGCATTTATGCCCGCAGCGATATTAAAATCAGGTAAGACTCAAAATTCAAGATGTATATGTAAATATGATATATAAATATTTTTGTATGACATTGTGATTTAATAAAATTCATGAATAGAATTTTTCACAAGCAATAATTATATTTATACATACCGTTAGATTATACAATTGTCGATGCATCGATGTATCCAGTTGTTTTACAACACCAACTAACTAACTAACTAACAACTAATTCAAAGTGAAGTCTAGTTTTGGATTTGCATACACTATACTATATATTACCATATTCTCGATCGCCTGCAGCGCCTCGCCCACCGTTTCACCAACGATCTCAAATTCCTCATCGCCCACACCGACGCCACCCGCCAGCTCCTCAGTGACGCCGCTGGGTTTGCCCGGCGCAGCGGCGGCTGCAGCTGTGGCCGCAGCAGCAGCGGCGGCGGCAGCGGGCGGCGGCGGACCTGGCGGTGGGTCCAGTGGAGGGAGTTCCTATTTGCACAACCACAAGCCCATCTCGGGGATACCGTGTGTGGCAGCCGCATCGCGATACACGGCGCCCGTTCACATCGATGTGGGCGGCACGATTTATACGAGCTCATTGGAGACACTTACTAAATATCCGGAGTCGAAGCTGGCGAAGCTCTTCAACGGACAGATACCCATTGTGCTGGACTCACTGAAGCAGCATTATTTCATCGATCGCGATGGCGGAATGTTTCGACACATTCTGAACTTTATGAGAAACTCAAGACTATTGATTGCCGATGATTTTCCCGACCTGGAGTTGCTGCTCGAGGAGGCGCGCTACTATGAAGTGGAGCGTAAGTTAATCTCCCCCTCTCCTTCTGCTCCTTCTCCTGCTTTTCAATCTAACCTGTTGTTAATTTGTGTGTGTGTGTGTGTCTGTATGTTTTTCGCCTACGGCAGCAATGATTAAGCAACTGGAGAGTATGCGCAAGGAGCGCGTACGCAATGGCAACTATTTGGTGGCGCCACCCACAGCACCGCCAGCACGGCACATTAAGAGCAGCCCAAGGACGAGCGGTGCAGCCGAGTGCAATTATGAGGTGGTCGCCCTGCACATCTCGCCGGATCTGGGAGAGCGCATAATGCTATCGGCTGAACGGGCGCTGCTCGACGAGCTCTTCCCGGAGGCGAATCAGGCCACACAATCGAGCCGGAGCGGTGTCTCCTGGAATCAAGGGGACTGGCGCCAAATCATACGCTTCCCCCTCAACGGCTATTGCAAACTGAATTCGGTTCAAGTGCTGACGCGTCTATTGAACGCCGGCTTCACCATCGAGGCCAGCACCGGCGGTGGCGTCGAGGGGCAACAGTTCTCCGAATATTTGCTCGTTCGTCGCGTTCCAATGTGATAGGCTCCAGGTCCAGGACAAACTCGTCGCCATCGTCGTCGTCGTCAATTGCGGCATGGGCATCGTGTAATCGTAATCTATGTGCGAGTTGCGCACTAATTGCAGCCCTGGGGACCTTGGGAATTTTCGGGTGGGCTTTTGTGGGTTTGGGTTTGGGTTTGGGCTCAGTGGGGGGAGGGGGGCGGGCGTTAAAAACTGTTGTGTTGAGTCAGAGCACAAGGCGTTTATCGCAAATTTCTAAATCCAAATGTTATTTAATGTTTATATCCATTAAGTGTGCTGGCAACACACACACTGCTCCAACTATATTCGAATATTTCAATCTATTCTTCAGTAAAAGTATTTTTCAAATTGAGCCAACTGCCCCCTCAGCACTGATTTGTTTTATCGCCTAAGTTGAGAAATCGTTTGTGTAGTTTCTTTGTTGCATTTAAGTCAATTTGTTTATTTACGTGATCCCATACATTCGGTTATTTAATTGCATAAATTTAGCCAGACAGACAGTTTAGCGCAATTGTCTTAAGGCATAACTTATATAATACGTACTCGTACATATGTAGCTATCAAAAAAAAAAAACAACAAGATCTAAAAATCTAAAAACAAATTAAGAAAAATTACAAAAATGCAACTATGATAATTAACTCACACAACAATAGTTTTGTAGTACATAAAATTGATGTAATTGAACTTTTATGAATGTAAACTATGAATTAACTTTTCAATATACATATAGTGCATATACATACCGACAAACACTACAAATAGCATACACAATATGTGCAAAGTATAAATACTCAACAGTAAATAAAAACACAAAATACAAAAAAACCAAATCAAAATAAAAACACACAGTTTGCGCCCACTTTTAGCAAAATCCATTAAATTGTCTAATTGCGTATTTCCAAATAAAAAAAAATAAATAAAAGAAAAAAAATCAAATGAATTTGTATGCGTTTTATTCTTCGTAACGGCCAGTTAATTTCAACTCCTTTCTAGCGCCATCTAGCGTATCGTAGCGGTTCAGGCTGGTGGTTAATTTTTTGCTGCATACTTTCAGGCTGAACCATATAATTTTATTGAGGGATGCCAAATCTGATCCAATAAAACATAAGCATATATTTTTCTTAATTTTTTTAAATTAATTTGAATTAATTTCATATTGGAAAGGAAAATAATTCACTTGAGAACCATTAAGAAGATTTATTATTTAGTATTTAAAGGGTATTCTTTTAATCTGAATGGATTTGTCAAATCTTGATAGATTTTCAAAAGGGATGTTTTTTGACCATTTTATTATACAAATATTGATTTGGTATCAAATTTGGATGATTTTGAAAAATTCATTTTTTTCGGAAATTTTACATAGTTACCCCTTTACATTTTTCGAAAATTATCAAAAATTTTAAATCTTAAATTTATTCTATAAATCGACTCTAAGTGATAAAATTAGGATAAAAAAGTACTTTCGCACAAAATTTCGGTTAGATTCTTTAAGATTTATGCTAAAAACTGCAAAATGTTCCCTTATTTATAGTTTTTACAGGGTATTCTTTTAATCTGAATGGATTTGTAAAATCTTAATAGATTTTCAAAAGGGATGTTCATAACCAAACTTGGTCAGAATGTATGCTACCATCCCGAATACAAATTCTGTCAGTTTGGTTGAGATATCTCAAACAGAAAAGTTCTGCGTACTAAAGCTTAATTTTCGACTGATTGTTCATATGGCAGCTATACGATATAGTGGTCCGATACAAATTTAAAAACAAACTTGATCTGCGCCCGTTATCCAAAAACCTACATACCAAGTTTGAAATCTCTAGCTCTTATAGTCTCTGAGATCCTTTGACTCAAACAGACGGACGGACAGCCAGACGGACATGGCTCAATCGACTCGGCTGTTGATACTGATCAAGAATTTATAAACTTTATAGGGTCGGAGATGAATCCTTCTGCCTGAAACATACATTTTACAAAACCATTACACCCTTTTTGACCATTTTCAATGGGCACAGGGTATAATAATAAGAGACAAATGAATATTATTTGAAAATCGTTTTATTTACTCGTATATGCATATCTCTGCGTAGGTACACACGTAAACTAATTGCAATTAAATTAAATTAATTTAAAATTGTATATGTAAAATTGTATATGCAAACTAAGAAATTATGCGCTTTGCAAATCTACATGTGTATAAGAAATAATCGTATAGATTAGTCATTAGATGTACAATATAAGTATTACAATCGTATGGGTTTTGTTTAAAAGTATTAATTACATATGTATATCTTTGATCAATATATATTAGACTAAGTCTTAAATTAAGTTTCAGTTTCAACCTTATTGTGCCAACAAATATATTCGAAATCTTTAGGAGAATTGCATAATCGATGCATGGCACGCTCGGGATTAATTGTTGTTTGTTGTTGTCAAAAATCATCTCTATTATTTAGCTTGATCTGTAATTGATAAGTTTGCAATCGAATGGATTTATAGTATTTAAGATCTGTGGCAATCGATCTGAATTTACAGTGGGCTCAAAGTTTTGTTCATAAGTAGAAAGTATTATTGAATTATGCTGAATTGGCCTACAAACTATATCACAGTTGGAAACTAGTCGCTAAAAAGCCTATGAACTCTATACATATGTATATTATATATAAGAAATTGTTGATTATAACTGCGACAGTCCGCTACATAAACTAGAAATAATTTTAGCTTAGTGTGTGCCCAAGATACCAGACTATTTGGCATATCCCAAAGGATTAGGATTTGCCAAGTCCAATTTGGTAGTGTCGTGGGCGTCTAAGAAATGCACTATCGGTGTTTTGTTCTCGTAATTACATTGAATCTACAAGCGCTGATTTGCGACATTATCTCAAGTACATCTAGATATAAGTATAGTTATAGATATATATGTAGATAGTAGAGAAGGGGTCTGGCTAAGTACGCTACAGAGTAATATCGATAGTAACATACAAAATAACTACGATAGGGGTTTAAACAACTACAGGCGAATGGGTTTTTGTTTTTTATCTATGATAACAGCATTCAAAGGCACACGTCAGTCGCATCCACATCTGGCTACTGGCAACTGGCAACTGGCAACTGGCAACTGGCAACTGACATCTGGCGATGGCTTCAAAGGCACTTGGGTACTACGTGGCAAGATTTATCCAATATTTGTTTTATCTTTTTTACATATATGTATATTCTGGCAGTGTGTTTGGCTACACTCGCGTCTCCGTGTTTCGACTGCGGAGCAACTGCAGCGGCTGCAATTCCCGCTGTGTATCGTTGTAGTATTCGTGATCGGAGCTCGTTGACTCGCTGCCGGGCACTTTGACCTCCATGGTGCTGGGCACACCTGCCACAGGTATGCCAATGGTTTGCGTGGGAATCGGCGCCTCTCCAGCATTCAGAGCATTCAGCAGATACTCGGGATTGTCCACACTGACGGGTACCTGTAAAGCAATAGGAATTTAATTAGTATTCAAATTAGTATTCACATTGTTACTCAAAGTTATTCTAGAATTAATGCTTACCCCAATGACATCAATGTAGCCGGTGGCTGCCGTGGCCATATTGTTGTTGGGATTGTTGCTGTTGTTGTTGTTGTTGCTGCTGCTGCCATTCTGACACGTGGGCATCAAATAGTCATCCTCATCCACTGGCAAATCCAGTCGCAGATTGCCAACGCCAACCTCGCGGGCATTGGAATCGGTCTCATCATCGCCACCGCCGCTGCTCGAGTTCTTGTTGCTGGGATCCTTGCAATAGCGATTGAGTTTGGGTATCTCGTCGGTGCCATCTGTGCGATGACTGGGACCCGGCGTTGCCTTCGGCTGCAAATAGTCATCGACCTCGACCATCGGCTCGGAACCTTCCGTTGTCGGCGCCAGTTTGCGTATGAGATCCTTCTCGTCCTGACTCGTATAGGCGGGCAGGCGGGTGAACTTGTCACCGGGAATGGCCAGATACCGACCGGGATCACGGGCAAACTCGGCAAACACGTTCGTCAGCTGCTTGAACGGAGGCCTCAAGTCCGCGTCGAGTTGCCAGCAGGAGAGCAGAGTGCAGTAAATGTCGAGAGAGCAGATTTCCGGCTGCTCCAGCTTCAGGCCCATCTCAATGAGATCGGGTATATCTTTGGCGAGTATATTCTCATGCGGTCGCTGGCCAAAGGTCAACAGCTCCCAGATGGTCACCCCAAAGGCCCACACATCCGATTTGCTGGAGAACACGCGATGTCTGATGCACTCCAAGGCCAACCACTTGATGGGCATCTTGCCACCCGCCGCCTTGTACTCATTGGAGTCCAGGCTCAGTAGCTTGGCCAAACCAAAGTCCGTGATCTTCACCAGCGATGGCGTCTGCACCAGAACATTGCGAGCGGCAAGATCGCGATGCACCAGTCGCCGCTCCTCCAGGTAGGACATGCCCTTGGCTATTTGCGTGGACCAATTGAGCAGCGCCTTGGAGCCGATCTTGTCCCGATTGTTGCGCACATAGTCGAGCAGGCAGCCCAGGGGCATCAGCTGGGTGATCAGCATCATCTGCGAGGACATGCAGACGGCCAGCAGTTTCAATAGATTGCCATGCTCGACGGTTGCCATGGCGTAGGCTTCATTGAGGAACTCCTGACTGGACTCGGCGCCCGATGTCTTTAACAATTCCTTGATGGCCACCGGAATCTTGACATTCTCACCCTCCGGCACCCAGACGCCCTTGTAGACACGCCCAAAGGCGCCCATGCCGAGTACGCCGCCTTTCCTCAGCTCGGCATCTTTGACAATGCGCAGTTTGCTGAGATTGGCGCCAATGTTGGATGGACGCAGTGGCTCCGAGTCCTCACAACCGAAAAATACCTTGGCCAGATCATCCGTTTCCTTCTTCTCCTGCTGCTTCTGCCGGCAAATGTAGATGATGGCACAGAGTATGCAGGTAACAGGTATGAAGACAGCTCCAAAGATGATGATGATCATGTTGACATTGATGCTGGCAGCCTGTTTGGGTCCTTTGGGTGGCGTGGAGACACAATGGGGCCCAAATATGTTCGACTGGTAGTTGACATGCGGCAATTCAGGTGGACACTTGGAGGTGCAATTGAACAATGTGGAATTGTCATAGATTTCACCCTCGGCAAACAGTTTAAAGTTGCGACAGGCCAAACAATCCTCCGAGCCAGGACCCGTGCATCCCTTGCACTCCGGATGGCACTCGAAGCACTCGCGTCTCTCCTCATCCGCATAGTGATCCGCCGGACATTCGTCCTCGCACTGTTCACGCCGCTTATAGCCGGCACATTTGGAGCAGACCTGCTCGTGGAATCCATAGTTGGTGCACAGCTCACAGCGTGGATGGCACTTGCGGCAAATGGCCTTGCCAGCGAGAGGCTTAAGCGATCCCTGCTCTTGGGGATGCACATACTCCCAGTAGTAGCCATCCGGACACTTGTCATCCTTGCGCAGGCAACGCTCCACGGTGGCATCGGCATTGATGATCGCCAGATTGCACGTATTGCAGCCATAGTGTCCAATCGTATTGTTGGGTCCCGTGCAGCCCTCGCACGTCTCATGGCACTTCCGGCAAATGCCAAAGTCCGAGTACTTGTCCTCCGGACAGAGAGTCACGCAATGCTGCTCATCCCGCACATGGACACACTCATCGCAGTGCTCGGCGCCGGGTCCCGAACAGGTGCGACATTCCGGATGACACTTTTTGCAAGTCTTCGAATCGAATTGATAGGTGCTAAAAGATGCAGGATAAAAGGATCGTCAATAAGTTATTCAGAAAGGATTACGGAAACTGCTGCGAGGCAATCTGATATTTGATTTATTTGAAGATGTGAATTACTAGTGAACTAAACTAAACAAATGAAAATGTCTATAGTGAAATTTTAAACAATGATAATATTTACTTATTTATTTATTTATTTCATTATTTATTTATTTATTTTTTTTACAAAGCAAACATTGCTGCGTATAATTTATTCACAAATAATACTATTAATTTCAGTAGATGTGACAATATTATAAGAAGTTATAAGAATTTTGAGAATTTCAAAAGTGAGATCGATTGCTTGGCAGCAGCAGCTAATGTTAAAGGTCAATGAATACTTACTTGGAGACATTGCGGCAATCGGCAATGCAGGTGCCATTGTAGTTGAAGCTCTTGCAGTTCAGACACTGATGCGGTCCAGCTCCCCAGCAGCCATCGCTGTTGCACTGATCCGAGCACACGAGGCCCTCTTTGCCTGAAAATTATCATTAAAATAATATTATTAGCTGAAGGCATGTGAAATTAAAATCAGTTTACTTACGACATTCAGAAGAGTTGAGATTCTCGTGAATGAATTGCTTCTGATCTTCGGACTTTTGCACCGCGGACCATCGAATGTTGTCCACGTAGCAGAGATGTTTGTTGTGCTGAACGACGACGCTGCCCGAGTTGATGCGCTTCAGACTTCGCATTTGGAGACTGGAGAGCGATGACTTCACAATGGATAGGGCTGCAAAGTAGCTCTCCATGAGCTGACGTCCATGGATCACCTCCAGGTTGCGAAAGTACGATAGATTCTTGAATTCCTTATGATCACCCTCGATGTTCAGGTAGCCCGTGATCTCCTTGACTGTGGAGAAGACCTCCAAGCGATCGGGATGCATTGAAATGTAGCGCACTCCCATCGAGTAATGAGCATCGATATCCTGGTAGCCGGAGAACGTCTGATCCAGCACTCGAATGTTGCCCTCAATAACGGTGCAGTTCTTGAACGAATCAATGTTGCCCGAGTGCAAAACTGCAACGCCGGGGCAGGTCTTGGGGCAGGGTCCGTTGCAGGTAACGCATTCGGCATCCTTGGCCGTCTTGTCCGAGGGACAGCTGCGCACACAGGCGCCGTTGTCCTTCAGCAGATGGCCGGGACACTCGCGGACACAGGTGGCGCCATAGGCGTACTTGCCCTCGGGATTCGTCTCCAGTTCATAGTTGGTGGGATTGTATTTGCGCATGGGTGGACACTCCTCCTTGCAGACGCCTTCGTCGAAGAAATTCTTGCAGGCAATGCAATCCTTTTGCGTGGGTCCTGTGCAGCCGCCAGCGCAGAACAGGTGACAGCAATCCCTCGGACCTGGCCCAAAGCAACGGCCCTGGGCGCACTGCGGCGCACACGTGATCTTACTGAACTTCTGGCAGTTGTGGGGTCCCTCGCCCCAACAGGCGTTGGAGGCGCACGAGGCATCGCACTTGGGACACGTTCGCTCCTCGGCCGTAAAGTTGTACACATAGTTGAAACTGTCATTGGCCCCCGATAGAATCTCGCGCCACACAATGGAGCGGGTGTGACAGAGGTTATAGTTGTTGAAGAAACCCACCCAGCCCTGCAGAATGTCCCTCAGCTCGGGCATCTCCAGCGAATTCATCTTCGAGTATGTGGCAAACAGGGCGTACTTCTCCTCCTTCTCATTCAGACTGAACAGCGTGCGGCCGCGTATGATTTGAAGTCTAAAATAGGGTCAGAACAGTTAGTAATGTTTTATAAAAATAAATAATAATTGGTTGAACATTTATTAAAATCATTCGAAATAACTTTAATTTTTTGATCTAAATATAATTATAAAATTAGTAATTTTATAATTGAATGAATTGATGAAAAGTATTAAATATTATTATAAAATTACAAATAAACTTGCATGATTATTAATTTAAAATTCAAGCAGTATCAAATTTTATTAAAAAAAGATAATTAAAAATTAACTCTCTCAAACTTACTTTGGAAATATCACTTTGGTAACATCCACATGACTGATCAGTATGTAGCCCGTCACCTCACGTATGTTGGACAGAAAGCCAAGGTCCAGATTTGGATCTTGTAGCCAGGTTAGCTCCAAATTGCCATCGACATAGGTGCAATTCGTGTAGCGATCGCGAAGATTGCGATAATGATGATCCCGATTCGAGGGCACCGATAGGCGACTCTTTGTGCCAATGCAAACTGTTAAGAAACATTAAAGAAGAGTTGTAATTTAGTAAAGGGAACATTTATATGTCAGAGGGAAAGTTAAAAATAAGAAAAAACACAATGTGTGGGCTGCATTTAATTTCAGTTGAATCAATGCCTGTCTAATTAAGCACAGGTAGGTGTTGAATTATGTGCTTCAGATGAATGCAAATGTTAAGAAATTAAATTCATTTGAATTATCAACGGAAATAGCAAGCGGGAGAGTGCAAGTTTGTTGCCTAAGTCTTTTGTATTTAACGCTCGGAAGCAATGAAAACAGCTTAAACAAAAAATCGAATAAAACTTAAAGATGAAAAGAAAAAATACTAAATAAATAAACTAAGTGGGCGCCTGCCAGACGCAGTTCAGTTGGCGTTTTCAATAATTAGCAGCCCACGCAGTCAGCGACAAAGTCAGACCCAAAGCCAGTCGCTGTTATCATTAGTCAGCGACCTGTTTTAGCTGACTGAGAGAGAATGAGAGAATGAGAGAGGGAGAGGCACATCTTCCATTGATTTGCATGGCCTACTACTAGATGATTGTACATCTATGTATATGAGATTCTATGAAAAGGGCTACGTGGGTCGCAGGTCGTGGTTCGATGCAAGCCGTGTGGGCCGCAAAAGTGTGCCATGTGTCAGAGACAAAGTCGAAGTCGAAGCTGGAGTCAGAAGACATAGACACCCACTTATAGCAGCCCACGGGCAGCGGCGGGCAACACCCACCCGGTTACTCAGCTAATTATCAAAAAAGTTCAACATCAACAACAAGAAACATTATTTAAAAAAAAAAGATAAATAAATAAAAAATCTTTGACCATAAATATTGCGCATTTTATTGATTTCAGTTCGTGGAAAGGCAAACAACCAAATACTCGTAATTATGAAGAAAGATTGGAAGAAATATGGCATACAAATATTTTGTTTGTCGCCAGAAATGCGAAATTCTTAAGTTGCTTGGGAAACGTTGAAAAGAAAAAGTTAAATGCTTGCAGTTATGCGACGCAATGCATACCGAAAGCCCAAAGACAGAAAAGGCACGACACTTCAAAGACCCAAACACAAAAGAACAAACACGACCAGAGAGTGGCCTTCTGAATACCCTTACAGATGCTGTTAGTGTTTCATTTATTATTGTCAAATTTTATACAATAAATAAATGTATTTAAATTTGTTTTGCAGGACTTTTGAAAAAATTTCAAAATGAATTTAATTTAATTCAATACAAATTACATTTTATCAAATGAATTTCTAATTGTTACAGAATTTCAGAAAATAATAAAAAAATCTTTCTGCTTATTGTTCTTTTCAGTGTACAACTCAGTTAATTCTACTAAAGCCTTACAGTTTTCAAGACAAAATGATAATACCCCACATCAGTGTATATTTAAAGGTGAGGCTGCAGTTGACATTCGACTTGGACTTGGGCGCTGGTCTGGCCTGGCCTGTTCTGTCCTGGCTTGGCCTGGCCTGGCCCCTGTCCCAGCCCCTGTCTTGGCCTGGTCGGACATTGATCAAAAGCGGCTGCTGGCAATCGAAGCGCAAAAATTTTCGTACAAATTCTTTGGCTTTGTTTTTGTCGTGGCTCTGGCTCTGATGATGCTGGCACGAAGCGCAGCCGCTGGCCAGTTGAATGTTGCAGCTCTTCCATTTCTCATACCGAACGTCATGCCGCGCCGCGCCACATCGCGTCGCATCGCATCGCGTCGCACGAAACCCTTTTCAAGCCAATGGGTTGCGGCTTTATCGCGTACAATTTATCAGCAGCGTTTTTCATGTTGCTCCTTGACTGAAACTTAAGACACGATCGAGGCAGTTGAAGCAGAAGATGATGGAGAAGCATAGGGCGATGAAGTAGTAGAAAGAGCCGGAGGAGTTGGAGATTCTTGAGAAATGCCTGCGATGTTGCTTATGCGATTTTTCTTTTGGCTCTGGACACGCCCGCGTTGCCTGCCGTGTCCCTCTCACTGTGTGTGTTTGGCTGCGGCAAAAAGGCTAATTTGTAATCCTTAGGCTAAGTGTCTCGACGCTAATGAGTGACGGACTCACCTCTTCTTAGTCTATCTGTATTTATCGCTGTCTCGCATCAAATCAAAGTCATAATTCAAGCAATGTGCTCATTAAAACAAAAGACTTAGGCAACGAACTTGAATGTACTAGCACAAGACTCGGGTCCGAGAGGTTTGGGGCAGGCGGCAGCATCTCTCACACATTTATTGAGCATTGTATTTGTTTATCGATTGTATTTGTTCAGCCATCAGCAACACGACTCATCTTCAACTTCGCCCTCTGCCTAGACTCTAACCCATCACTCTGCCACCTGCTAGCTGCCCCCTGTCCTCTCTCTGCTCCGCCTCTTTGGACGCTGACGTGCTGATTAATAGACCCAACCGCATTCCAAGCTCTGTGCTGTGCTGACTTTCTAAATATTGTTGTATTTTTCTTATATCTTCTTGTATTTTGTTGAGGTTCGATCTTTTTGCGGCTGGTGAAAAGGCCAAAAAGAGTTGAGAGAAGGCAGCAGATGAAAGCACGACGCATTTTTCGTGTGGCAAGGCAAACGTCTACATAATCGATTTGAATGCTGCACAACTGCATAAACTTTGACTAGAACTCGAGACTTTGCCTATGCTCGATAGCTCGATAGCCAAAACGAGCCCCAGACTCCAAAACTTAGACTCTGGACTCGAGAGTAACAATTCTCAGTTCAGTTCAGTTCAGTTCTCAGTTTCAGTCTTGAGACTCGCTTAGCCGGTTCTTGTTGTTGTTATTGTTGCTTGCTTGCTCACGTTTATATGTGCCCCGTTCCCGCTGCGCTCTCCCTGTTCTCTCCACTCTACGCTCTTCATCTTCATCTTTTTCCCTCTGGCTGTGTGTGCGTTTGGCTTGTGTGTGTGTATTTTCATTTCGTGGAAAAGATTTTTAACTCTGTAGCCGAACCATCTGGATTGCTGAGTTTTGCTGTCCATCGTTGTTCGTACCTTTGCCTGTGGCTGTGACAGCAACAACAACAACAACAGCAACAACATGAAAAGCATAGATTTTGTTGTAAAATAACAAAAGATTTAAAAGGGCATTAAGCATGCTTTGTTTTTTACCTACATAAGTGTAGATTCTATGTTTGCCCAGCATTCTCCTCCTCCCCATCAACCACTTAATTTTATCTCCTCTCTCTCTCTCTTCATCTTTCTCTCTGTCTCACACACAGCCCAAATCAAATCGAAGTGGGCAGATTCCGATCAAAATTATAAGGCGTCGGCCGTTATTGCCGCAAGCTGTTGCCACAATTTGAACTGTTGGCAGCAACATCACCACAGCAGACAAGTACATTGATCTCTCTAAACAAAAAGAGCGGTGAAAGTTCGTCAAATACATATATATATACTGTGTTGCATATATAACATCTATATATTATATAGATATACAAATATCGAGATTATATAGACCAGACTTCTCTGTATGCAGATGCAACTGCAATTGCATCCACAGCAACAACAGCTGCAACAACAACGACGATTAGGTGTCATAGATTAGCGGTATGTTGTGGCAACAGTCTTGCAGTTGGCCAGCTACGAGTAGTTGGCTGACTTGCAACGCCACATAAATAATTCATAACTGTTTTGCGACAATTCAGTCGCGGCACGCGTTCAATTTACAATGAAATTGTGTAAAAGCGCTTAATAAATTCATTTGTGACTGGCCATTAAATACACGCAGCTCATTACAGTTACCCCCAACCCCCATCCTTTTGTAAAGCGCCTCTCTCTAAGCCTGGTCATAAGCCGTCTCTTGACCAACTGCCTATGTTAACTGTCTTGCGGTTGGTTACGTGCGCGGATTTTGCAAAGAAAAAAATAAATATATATTCTGCTTAATGCGGCAACTTTCTTTCATTAGTTGTTGTTGCCGCTCGCTGCTCGCTGCTTGTTGTTGTTGCTGTTATTGTTGTTGTTGTTCTATGTCGTGGCGTCACGAAGACAAAGGCAAATAAGCGCAACGAGCTGCAAATCTTGAAAAGAAGAAAACGCTGCAAGCGCATCTTCTTCAGCTTCGCATAACAAATTCGCAGTGAAGATCAGCGAATAACAAAGCACCAAAAAAACTAAAGACCTTAGGACACAACAGCAACAGCAACAACAAGAACAACAAGCAGCAACAACGTTGGCCCTGGGTTGTGGTATTTTTTCTCTTTTTTTTCTTATTTGTGCTTGGCTTTTACGTTGTTTGCCCATTTCGTGTTCGATGCGCGTTCATTTAGTTTGTGTACAACAATTGGGCGCAGGTCGTGCCTCACGACAACTACAACAACAACAAGTTGAAGAAGCAGCAGCAGCAGCAACAACAACAACAACTAAACAATGCTGCCATTAGATAAGTCAGTGATTGCGCTTTGTGCAAAGTCCAAACTGCAATTGAGAATTACATACAGCAGCACAGCACCACAGCAACACAGCACCACAGCAACACAGCGTCACCGTACCAACTAGCTGGTATAATGAGCACGCCCTGGCGCCATTTTTGGTGCCTGTTCAATTCTCGGCTATAAGCATTTTCAGCAACTCAACATTTCAGCTATTTTTAGGCATAGAACTAAACGAACAAACATCAACGACAACAACAACAGCAATCACAGCCACAACAACAACAACAATACGTGGGACGCATTGAAGCTGCGGAAGCTGCTGCAAGTTTCGAAATCGAATCGAGACGCCCACATGGTGAGAAGACAAACACAAAAAACAGAGACACCAAAGAGCGTAATTTGACTTAAGGTTTAGGGTGGACCACACGCTCAGACAACGACAGCAATTTGGTCACACTGTGCAGGATACAGTGGAAAAAAATAAAATGCAGGTTTAAAAATTGTAATCGAATTAAGGGCCTAACTAGTTGCTAGTACTGCCTAAAGGCCTAATTATATCAGATATTTTCATATCGACTCCTTGGATTAAATATATAATTTTAAATATAATTTAATAAAATAAAATAATAAAAAAAAGTGTCGTAAAATGTTTAAATACAAATGTGCGTGTGTTGGTGTGTGTGTGAGAATATAAAGATGAGAGAAATAAAGAGAGCGAACAATTTAGAGGGAGAGACAAAGTGAGAGAGAGAGAGTGAATGTTGCGCAGTTGCAGCAGCCTCTGCAGCAATTGCCTGCAACTGCGCGTTTAATATCTCGCTGAGTTTGTGTGTATGTGTGTGGGTTTAGAAAACCAGTATTTTATAAAGACTGGGTACTGAGCACTATCCGTATAGTTGTATAGCTTGCCTGTGCTAAAACTAACAACAACAACAGCGACAGAAACAGGCCTTAAAGTTCAACAGCTAAAAAAAACTTGGCAACTGGCGATTCGCAGTTTGGTTGCTGTAAGTTTTTCTTAGATTGTATGATGTCTTAATCAGGAATTATAGAAATGCTATGCAAACTAAGCTAGATACATGTATGCATACATATACATATATATACACACAAACACCAACACAAACACACATACAGCTGCAGTGAGCGCGTGCCTGACGCTGTAATTAGCTGGAGCTTACACCATTTTATGAGTGTGCGGGTAACTCTCAGTGGATGCTGTCTGTATTGTTGTTGTTGTGGCCAAGCACACTATGGAATGTGGTTTTTCAAGCGCTAACAAACACGCACACACACTCACACACTTACAGCTGAAGTTAAAGCGAGCTTAGGAGGCCTTTCAAGCCTTTTTTCAGCTGAAATAGTCGCATAGGCTATCAAATCTTGGTCTTGGTCTTTTGGCCTGGCCAAAAGGCAGTAAAGTGCACCACTAACAAAGTAAAAGATGTAAATATTTACAACGTGCTTTAGTTTGAGTAATTTCAAATAAATAAATCATATTTTATGATAAGTTTAAATGCTGTGCTCGCAAGACTTAAAAAAAAATAAAGCTCCACATAAAAATGTCTAGATAAATAAGAAACTTCATTTTTTTTAAAATAATAATCAAAAATAACTCCTATTACGAATTTAATTTTTACAATTTAAAATTAATATTCAGTGCAGACCCAGCTTAAAAGATTGTTCTGCAAAGCCTTTTATAAAGCTTAAACAGAAACTGGTCTAAAATAAGCATAAATGTTAATTTATATTATACCATAAATTATAAATTATAATATTCTTAGCTCTGTAAAGAATGCTTAATTACAGGACAAAAGACAGCAACAAGCAGGAGACTATGTAAAGCTCAAATCATTTAAAAAATAATACAACAGAGGTTTACTTAAATACGAATCACATACATATGGTTAAAGCTTATTTTAAATTAGAGAAACAATTTGTAAAAAAAAATTGACTAGCTTTGTAGTTCGTTATATTTTACTGATAACTTAATAGAATTGTATTAGCTTGGTTATTCCAACAATAGTAGCAATTGTGCCCGAATTCCAATTGCCTCAACCCCTTGCTATTCGTGTCCATTGAGTTTATTTTTCCACTTATATTGCACGTGTGGCATTTATTTGCATATTTGTTGCAGCTGTGCTTATTTACTACCACGACATGTCATAAAATCCTAAACAACTTTGACTGAATGCGACTTTGAAGTGCTGCAAAATAATACAATTATACTCATACACGGAGTTTCAAACTACTATTTTTAGAGTCTTTGGGCCCTTAGGGAGCTCGGGCAATTGGCAAATGTCCGGATACCCCAGGGAATATCGTTATGAGTATTGAATGGTGCTTATCAGCATAATACAATATATAGACCGATTTCTTATCTAGCCATATCCGGCCAAGAGACTATATTAAACATTAAACAGCACTGTATCAATTTGGTATTATCGCATCCATTAGCATTGGGCAACTGAGTTGCTATTCAAATATTAGCACAATTGCGCGTATGGGGGCAACATTTATTAATTTGCAGCTACAAGATCACTGAATATCGACAACGCTCGGTGGAGCAACTGAAACTGTTACCTCTGTTTGTCGACAAATGCAAATATTTGCCTCAAAGTATTGTGCAAACAAATGTTTTGCTTAAAGATATGAACACAGAATTCGAAAAAAAACCAAGTATATAAAACGCGTAATACTTTTTATTAATTTTCTGACAATGGCAAACAAGGGCTGTTCGTAAAGTAAACGTAATCAGAAATAAGTTTTAAAACACCAAAAAATTTACCAAAATCATATTTATGATCAAATGAACAATGAATAGAGATCTTAAAAAATTTGAATAGAATCGTTGGAGTAATTGCAACAATAGTTTTGATATGTATATCAAGAATCTTAACTCAAGATTCATCTTAAGACTATTAAAATTAAAAATTAAATTTATACAGAAGTATATCTATGGAACTGCCCTCGACTGTTGGCTGTATGGTTTCTCATTAATTTTCGAGCTGAGCTAAAAGCAAATGCGATACTCGCGATACTTGCGATGTCAACAAATTAAGTCGCCATTTTAGCTGGAAATTGTGTCGCCTGCTGTTGTTGTTGCTGTTGTCATTATTGCAGTTGTTGCTGCTGACAAAGAGAAATGGAAAATTTGCTTGAAAGTGCAACAAGAATAACAACAACAACGTTGACACAAAACAAATTCAGGCAGCTAAAAAGTAAGTTTCAAATTGGCTTCCTTCTGTCAAAAGTGATATTACGAAATGCTTAGAAACAGTAGAAATTCTTACAGACTTTTGTATTTGTCTAGTTGAACGGGTTGATAATAAAAACAATAATAAGTTAACGCTGTTTGGGTGGGGGGAGGAGAGCGCCCAAGTCAAGAGGTTGAGGCCCAAGCACCGGCCAAACGGGCAGGTAGAGATTGAGGTTGAGGTAGAGGTAGTAAATGCCAACAATGCAGCCCAAAAACAAGACCCAAACTCCAACCAGAACCAGAACCAAAACCAGAACCAAAACCAAAACCAAACATGGTGCACTGCAGCACGCACGATAAGATAAGCGGCTGCATATCAAATACAGATACAGATACAGATACCGAGGCAAAAACATATAGCTATACATAACTCATATGGGGGTAAATATGATTATATTTGGGGTATTTCTTTTGGATTGGACAGCAGTTGCACTTACACATTATTCGGGGCAAATGTCTTGAAATGATTATGATATATGGGCAGGCAAATCTACATAAGCACAAAACAACATCATGATGGATGCTCCATATGTTTAAACATGACTGATGTGAGAGAATCTCGCTAATCTGATATAAATTCAGTTAATACAGTACAGGTGTTGCCTAAAGGTCGTTATGCCCATGCAATGTTAACGAAAGCAGTTTAAAAGTTACCGATAAATAATTAAAATAATTTAAAAATGTAAGCTTTGAAAAACATAGGAGTATCCTGTTTAAGCTATCAAATTTTTGGGATTATCTGAAATATTTTGGACTATCCCCATTGATCACACAAATAACTGGGACTATTAAAATAAAACAAATAAAAAATAAACATATTCCAACAATAGAATAAACTTTTCCCAAATAACTAAGACTATCCCGGTTGATCACACAAATATATGAGACTATTAAATTAAAACATAAAACAAATAAGTTATCAGCCTATTCGAAATTTAATTTTAATCAAGTGAGACTGTATTCCGACAATAGTATAAATTGTTTAAAAATAAATGCATTTTTATAATGTAATAATTTATTTCAAGTAAAATATTCTCATTTCCACTAGTTTTACATTGACCTTTCTTGTCAGCATAAAATATTCTGTTTACCTAGCACTGTTAATGTACATTTAACAGAATGTTATTTTAATTCTGTTCACTCTGTGCTCTTAACCATAACTTCGGTAATCCGTTGATGTTTAATTGTCTGACACTTACTTTTGCCCTTGGGAAATGTGTCCTTGTTGTTGTCACCAACGGTGCCGCCGCCAGCGATGATCGCTGTGCTGCTTGCCACGGCGGCTGCAGCTGCGGCCCGTTCGTGGCTGCCACCGCGGTTGCGTCCGCGACCCGCATTGCTGCGGAAGGCATCCTGATGGCGCTGCTTCGAATTCTGGCGGGCATAGCGATCCCGGGCCGCCGAGGCGGGCCAAACACAGACGCAGTGGGCCAAGAGGAGGAGCAGCAGGGGCAGGCAAATTCCGCTGCCGCGTCGTCTTAACAATTTGAAAGTGCGCATCTTTTGTTGTTAGTTGCAACTGTGGTAGCTGAAGCTCGAGTTTTGATCAAGAGCGAGCAGCTAAAGCCAGTGACGTCATGTGTATGTGTATGTGTGTGTGTGTCTTTGATAATTTAAAAACTTTAAACTTTTTGCTGCAATACGCGAACTTCAACAATTTTTTAGCTGGTCGCGCGTGTTGTTTTTTCGCTTAGTCAGCTCCAAAATCAAGAAATAAAATACACCAAAATTTTGCTACGTTTTGCGTGTCAAAAATACAACTTTTTTCATACAAAATTTCAAGCTCTTTCACTGCGTTTTGTTGTTGTTGTTGTTGTTGTTGTCGTTGCAATTGGTGTGTGTATTTGTGTATAGGAACCAGTTTCACATTACGAAGGCTTTTTGTTGTTTTTGTTGTTGTTGCTGTTTTGCTGCTTTGGCTTTAGCTTTTCAGTTCTCTTTTTATATTATTTTCTTATTTAATTTTTTCGAGTTCGACTCGCATAGCTTTTTGTTGTTTTTAGCTATGTTTTTTGAGGTTAGGTGGCGCGCGCAGGCGCAACTTTTAATAGTTGACTGCAATATCTTATGTTGTTGTTGTTATTGCAGTTGCTGTTGTTGTCGTTGTTATTTTGCACAAACACATTTTGCGAGACACAGAAACTCATACAAACACACACACAGCGACACTTTGTCCCTGTCTCTCCAATTAGCAATGAATTCACAAAATAATATTATTATTTTATTTTATTTTATTTGATTCCTTCGTTTTTTCCAGCAGACACTTGCTAAACACTGAACGCTTTCTTGGTATTATATGCTTAGGTATTATATTCGATTAGCACTAAATTAACAGCAAGTCGAGCGAGCAATACGCGAAAACGAAACGAAGTGGGACGAAGTTAGGACGACGATACGATCTTCAACTTTATCGAGCATTCGGATCAGACTCTTGGGCAATTCACGACACGGACTCGTTAGCCAAATCGCGTCTGCGCAGCGTCACGTTGAATTCGAAACTGAAGCCGAAAACGACATTGCGCACTGCACAGCACACACAGCTCTCAACACTCTCTCTCTCACACACACACACACACCCACAGTTACAGACTTACGGCGAGTTAGGTAAAGAGCGAGCGTTGTTGAAAGAATACAGGTAAACGCTGTGTGGTAAAAGGTGAGCGAACGGCGAAGATCTCTAAGCGAAGATCAGGCCAAAAAAAAGGTCTTGCTCGTAAATACTATACAAAACTAAAGCAAAGCAAAGAAAATGCTGCCTGTTGCTTGTGCAGCTGCACAATAGAGCCACAAAGCAGCAGCAGCAACAGGCAGCAGATACACACATACAGATACAACCACACACACACATACAGATACAAACACACAGATACATTTGCAGAGAGCGACAGACAGTTAGACTGGCAGGAGGCATTTGTACTGGTTGAGCTATTGCGGGGCACAGGTAAAACCAAAAATGCTACGCACGGCACTTTTCAAAAGTCTGCGTAACATGAAACTATGAGAATTAAGTTACCGCTGCAATGCAACTAAATGCCCTACATTCTAAGCCGAGAGACTAAACTTCACTGATAAAGAGATAGTTGTTTTTATTACAATTAGTTATGTAAGATTAATATTTTAATTCGTTTTTTTAAAGTTGTCTAATTTTGAAAACTAAAAACATAAAAGACAAAAATATATTGAATAATAAAATAAAAATAAAATCTGTTGGGAATTTTGATGAGGACCTTTTCGAAAATTTAGGAAATTGGCAAAAATTTAGTATATTAACGATATTATCGGAATAAAAATTAAAATAAAATGTAAACAATTTATTAAATTAAAGCATACAAACAACGTGAAAGAAATATTAATCTAAATAAGGAAAATAATCAAAAGGAAAAATGCACATGTCCATATTGCTTAATTCCGTGAGGTACTCAAATTCTACAAGTAAAAGTTGAGTTTACCAGTTGCTTGTTTTAACTTAAACTCACTTTAATATACCCTACATAAGTATTAGTCTCATCTACACATACTCCTTCTCTAATCCTATTTTCCAAGTTCTCTAAAGGGTTGTTCATGTTTTCTAAAGATAAGTCTTCGCCATATCGATAACTGTTAATTCCTAATACCCGCTTGACTTCAACTGACAGCTGTCATTGTTTGCCGTACGTTGCAGCGGATTCACGGATTCGTTGTGAGCGCGAGCAAAAAGCAAAAGAAAGAAACACAACACAGGTAAGTTCAGATATTGTGTATGTACCGAAAATCGTAGCTACTGCTGTTCTTCTTCTTCTTCCTCCTCCTCGACAACTACTTTGATCGCATGCGGCGAATTCGCGGCGAAAAAGAGAAGCGGCAGCCATGGAATGACGCTCAGGTAAGCGCGCGCTCTCCCTCTCCCTCTCGCACACAATCTCATTCTCTCAGCTGTGTGTGTGTGTGTGTGTGTGTGTGAGAGAGTTGTTATTTGGTTGTTCGGCCTGGGCAAATGCTGCCTTATAAGCACTCAAGTTCGCATCTGCATGTGTGTGTGTGCGAGTGTGTGTGTTTGTGTTTGAGACTGATCTGCGTGGGCATCAAAAATCTACGGCGCTTTGGCTTTTGTCTTTTTGGCCAAAAGATTTGTGTAGAATACGTTGTCAACATTGTGTTATGGCCGATTTCAGATGTTTGTTGCTGCTGCCACGCTCACGAACACACTATTCTCACCTGTTGCATGCCACAGCGAATTGCCGTTCAGGGTATTTACGCCTGCGCCATGTGCAGCAGGATCAGGACCTCAACCGAGACTCAGGTAAAACCAGGCGCATACTTCAGACGCACAATGCAATAAAACATAAATATTTTACAGTAGGTTGCATAGACAATACATAGATGTGGCACGAAAAGCGCAATCACAGCCAGCTGCATCTTTCCAAATCCCAATCCCCGAATCCCACGCTGCGAACTCAAGAGGCGTTGCATTGTTTTAAATTTTAAATAAAAAAATATATCTACAGACGTGGCGCATTGTTTTATCATTTCTCTCTCATTTTATATTTTTTTGTTGAGCATGAAAATACATTTAAAATTTGAAAACCATTTTCAATTTGTGGTCAAAGTTTGTGGCACACGTTCTCTCTTTTTCTCTTGCTCAGAATTTAACTGGTATTTTTTTTTTGAAATTGATGTCCGTATCAAACATATTAATAGCTGCCTCAGACCTCAATCATTTGGGGCCACAAAAAACCCGTACAGCAAAGTCATCTGTCAAAAATCGAAGAACATGCAACTGACAAGAACTCTAGAAAAAACCACTTCAAGGCACTCCACAGTCACAGCATCCCACTCCATAATACTGCACACTCCATAGTCCATACATCGATCCAATCCAATCCCATCCAATCCATTCCACTCTACAACGCAACAAGAAGACAACACGACAACACAACAGGTAAAACGAAGGTGTAAGAAATCGGTTACAAAACATTTTCCATGAAGCGTACAAAATGCCATGTGCAGTGAAAATCTTTAGCAGGATCGTTCCGCACCCTCTTTTGAAAAGAAAGCCTGACGACCCTTGAGACATGAGAGACAAGAGACTAAAACTGCGACGAGATCTTCGACTCCTGCTGCTGTTGCTCAGCATCGTGATCATCATCATATTCATCGTCAAAAATAAATCGAAGATGACTTTGCGCCTGACTGCGGCTAAAACTCTCTCAGCTGGGATTTATTGTAACAAAAGAGATCGAGCTCAGCTTCAGCTTCGACTTGGCCCAACTCAGGGGCGGTCAAGTGTTTCGCTTAGCTGATCCTAAGTCTGAAGAAATTCTGAGCGCCGCGTCGTTCCTCAAGTGTCCGTAACGAAATGTGTTACAAACAAAAAAAAGCAAGAAAAATGTGTTAGGCGTTTTGCACTTTTGACAGCTGAACAGGGCTAACAGCATGCGGCCCAAAACCAACATACACAGTGCGTACAGTCTGGCGCCGGGCTAGTCTCATCTTTTGGCCATATTCAGAATAACATTTTATCTAAAGTATTTTATATTTATAATATAATATAATATAATAACTTCTTTATCCTCGCGCTGTCACAATCGGTTCGGTTATCTCGGAGTTTTTAAATCCAGTACGAAATACTTGTTTCAAGTTCGATATTTTATCCTGAATATTATTCTGAATCAAGAATTTTAAGCATGTATTTTAGAATAAATACTTATAATTACTTATTAGTTAATGCACTAGTCACAATAATATTTTCTAAATTTATCTATAGATTTATCTCTTTTAAAAGTATCAAACGCTCTAAATATATTTCATATTTTTCATTTTAAATTATGTAATGTTCTTATTGTTCTGCAAAGTTAAAGGTTAGCACGTGCTATGTTTCCACTACCGTTTAATTGGATTGTCAACCCTTTTGGCGCGTTGCTCGATTTCAGTTAAAGGTGCGAGTACCGCTCCAATAAGTACATAGTTAAAATAGATCGATCAACAAATTGCTTCATCAGCATCAGTTGTCACATGCTTTGTTATGTTGTTCAATGTGTGTGTAGCTACAAAATCGGCTTAGAATTAAAGCTAATTGCCAGGGCTTTCAATCATGATGCGGCACATTTGAGCTATGGAGTCGAGTTGAAAAATACACTTATAGCCCAATACTTGGCCTGTTTACAAGCACGCTGTTTGCCTTTAACCCCAAACATGCAAATATCACGCTTCATTTGAAGACTCTGACGAGGCTCTGACTTTAGATTTTCGACTTTGCCATCGACAGCGACTTCAAACTGCGTCTGAGGCTTCCACTCAAATTCACATTTAACTGCCAGTTCGCACAAGTTTCTTTCCTTTTTTTTTGTTATTTTTCTGTATTTTATTCGTTGTCGCCGGCTGTAAGCGTTGCGATATACCCTGTACACTAAAGGAGTGGTAGGGCATGACAGCTCAAAGGCTGTAAAAAGGAGTGACATCCAAACTATTTGCCTTTTCATAAAGCACAATTCATAATAAGGAAACCATATTTTGGCATTTCTAAGCTAATTGAATTTATTAATTAATAATGACCACGAACTTCCATTACGTTCAGTTTCGGCAAATTATTTTTAAAATATTTTCTAAAATCACCTTTTTTAAGAATAAATAGACACAAAAGACCAATTAAATTCTTAAAGGTTTCTTTTATAAAATACGTACAAATTCAAATATTCCAAAAGAAATGTAGTTAAATTAAAAATATTTTAATAAGGAAAAGTACTATTAATATAAAAGTAGTCACTATTTAAAAATATTAGCTAATTTTTAATAAATCGATCAGAGAGTTGAAAGCAGAATTCCAAATTTTGTTCGCTTTTTAAATCTGACTAAAAAAACTGAAAAATACTTATGACTTAAAATATTTTGATGAATAAATGTGACGGGCTTGATAATTGCAAAGAGTTTCTCTTATCAAAATTTATTCATTATCGCAGCTGTTTGTTTTAGTTTTTACAGGGCATGTGCCAGTCGAATTCCTAGCGTTTGCAATATAAACATTTGTACTTGTTGATGTTGCTGTTGTTGTTATTGTTGTTGTTGTTGTTGTTATTGTTGCTTATGTATATCGTCGCACGACTCACGTTTCAGTCCAAGACTCAAAAACGGCTGCGGCTGCGTCTGTGTTGCTGTAGCAGTTGTTGTTGTTGTTGTATTTGTTGTATGTGTTGTTATTGTATTCGATTCGAGTTGAAGCTTTGAGTGTTCTTGTTGTTGTTGCCTGGGCTTTTTTTTAATGTCTTTGTAAACATAATTGCAACAACTCCAATAACAGATTGTTTGCGCGACTTTAATCGCTTGGTCGTGAAGTGTGAAATATGAGCGAGAAGAAGAGAAGAGTAGGGAAAAGGAGAGACGAGGCGAGGCGAGGCGAAATGTTTCTCTGGGGAGCTTTTAACTTTTTCGGCAAAGGCGATTCTTTTATTTATTTTTTTTTTTTTAATTTTTTCAGACATAGTGGGGGGAGGAGCAATGTTGTAGCGTACACAACAAAATATCGGACATTTATTTGCGGCTTAAAAATACACACATTATTGCCTTACATCTTCTGGTTCTTTTTTAATTTTTGGCAAATTCTGTTGCGCGTAAATATTTGCGATGCGACTTAATATAAAATATGGTCAGAGGCAACAAACTTGCGGCCATTTTGTCAACAAATAAATAAGTGCGCAACAAGATGATGAAGAAGAAGAAGCAGAAGATGAGACAAAACAGCAACAACAAAAACAACACTAAGTTTAACAACAACAAAATGTTCAATTAGCGCATTGGTTGTATGCGCGCTTCGATTTGCTAAATTTAATCCAAGCATAAAGCACAGAATAGCAAGAAAATGAAAATACAAAATAAATACAAATACAAATAAGAATGAAAAAAAAACACTAAAAACTAAAGATAAAGCCAAAGCCAAAGCTGGAACGGACGTTTTAGCAACGCACACGTGTCCAATAAGCTGGAGTTGGTCTCCGTTCTCCGTTCACCGCTCTCAGTTCTTTGGTTGCATGTCCAGGGCGCCCAGCGACAAGATGTTGCAACAACACTCGACAGCAACCTGTGGAGCCTGCCATTAGTCCGTGAAGCATGAAACAAAAGACGATTGGATGTTGGCTCCAAACGAAGGCCTGCCACAATGCATTTGCGATAAGTGCACGGTGAGAAAGAGAGAGAGAGAGGGCCATGATGATGGCTCAAAGGCCCTTAAAAAGCCAAGTCCAAGTCCAAGTCGAACAGAACCGAACTGAACTGAGCTGAGGTGAAAGATTTGCGCAGTGAGATAGCTCATTTTGGACTTAAGCCTGTTTCTGAGTATAAAATAAAATAAGATAAAGTAAAATAAAAGAGTCGAGAGTCTGGATGTTTGTTGTTGCTGTTGTTGCCTTGGCTAATCGGCGGCTATGTAAGTTGGTTGTTAAAGCCGCGTACGTGCGGCGACAGACACCAAGCAAGATTCGAAACGAACGTGAGTTGCCCCTCTTGCCAATATGTATGTTGTTGCCTCTGTCTGTACTGTTGACACACCAGGCAGCAGCAACATCAGCAACATCAGCAGCAGCAACAGCAACAACATCAGTCGAACCACAGCCGCATTCCAAGATGTAAGGATTCTTCATCGTGCAGCCACCCAATCGATAGCCGCAGCTTCGGCCTCAGCCTCAACCTCAGATTGAGTCTCAGTCTTAGCTACTCTTGGCATTTGTTGCTGTTGTTGTTGTTGCTGTTGCCTTAGCAAGGTCAATACATTGCCAGCTAAGGTCATAGATGATCAGTTGCTCAGTTGCCCAAGATGCTGTGTACTCGTACTGCACTGCAAGTTGTTCTAACCAAACTTGGTAATATCTCATCAGACATTTACTTACTGCTCTCAAGTACATATTTCTAAACGTTTCGTTTATTGGCTTAGTATCTGTGCATACTTATTATTGTTATTTCAAACAATAACCAGCCATAATAGCATTATAATTAATTTAAGCATTCCTCCAATGTTATTCATATTTCTTTTCAGCCATTTGTTTTTCAAATGAAAATTATCAAAACGCCAATAGCTGTATTAATTTGGGTTTTCTGTTGTTTTATTTTATTTCTTAGTTTTTTCTATACGGATTTCATTTGTTTTTTTTTTCTTTCATTTTTTTTGTTGTTTCAATAGAGCCAAGATTCGAACATAAACCGGTTTGACAAAAACAACAACAACCACAAACATACAACGATGGCCGTTACTAAAGCTCCAAGCTAAATAGAGAGCAGAGAGGGAGAGAGATACAAAAACAAATGAGCCTCATGTGCATGGGTTTAACTGTGTGTGTAGATTTCCTAAGAAAACTAAACACTCAGCATCCACAGTGTCACACAATTAAGGGGTAAAGGGAAATTAAATGCAATATTAAAAATATATGTAAATAAGATAAAAGCATAAATAATCTCCTGTTTTAATATACATATGTACATATGCATCTATATAAAGGCTTCGAAAATATTAGCTCTCTTGCCATAAGCAATTATGACTATTAAGAGAACAGGCAACAGCTCAGACTTCCCCAAGTTAGTTGAAGAGCGAGAGAGCAAGCAAACAGTTAAGATACACACGAGATGCTCAAAATGGCAACAAGTTGAACTCATGGAAGGTATGTGAATTTACAATTTACAAAAGATCGCTCAGAGTCCACATTGTGGAACATGGTTTGAATGATGGGTGTGTGTCTTAACTGACTTCCAGTTTATTCATTGAGTTCGTAACTTTCGTTAAGGTGCATGTCATAGTTAAAGTAGCAAAGTTGCATACCCAATTAAGATATAGCAGGGACACATACTTTTGAGTTGACAAGTAGAGAACTGCCAACCAAGCAGGGAAATAGCAATGTCACACACCTTTGAAGTAAAATGTAGTGAGTTGCCAGCCAAGTAGGGAAAATAGCCAAGACATGCATTTTTAGGTATAAACTAGTGAGCAAAGCCAACAAATAGGGGTAAATAGTACAAACGATCTCTTAGGGAAATTGCTAAAAAGGAAACATAGGATAATTAAAGGGAAATTGACATATGTGTGGTCAAGAGACTTTGTATATTTTAGAATGTCAAATAGCTCGACGCAAATTGAGCTGAACTCATTATAACGGTCTAAGCATAAAGCCCGACCATTGTCTGCTTGTGGAATTTTCATTGTCCAAAATAATGATAAATAAGCGAGCAGTTAAAACAAGTCCAAAGCATTGTTCAACGTGTGTGTGTGAGTGTGTGTAAGTAATAGCAAATGTATTACCATTAGCATTAACCCTTGAGTATGCCACTTTTTAGGGTGCTTGTTGCACAGGTCATAAGCCAACATATGTATGTGTGCGCGTGTGTGTGTGTGTGAATTGAGCGTTGGCGCATGCGCACTCAATTGTATCGCGCATTGAAGAAAAGAGGGGGGGGGTAACAGAGAGGGCAGGCGGAGGGAGTAGAACACCCGATGCGAGCAGCGTGCAACGGGGCGTGAAGTTTTCCAACTTCATTTTAGACTCAGCTTTGTTTTGTTTTGTTTGGTTTGGTTTTTTATTTTATTTGGCTTGCTTTTTGCTTTAAACAGGCAAGAGAGAGATAAGTGGGGGAAGAGAGACAAACACAACGGGCAGTTTAACTGAAAATGAAACGCATGCGTGTCGGTGTCGCCACCAGCATGCAGCAGCAACAACAACAACTGCACCAGCAACAGCGACGCAGACAGCGGGGGAGTGCAACAATTGGTTGCAAGCAGCAGTAGCATTTGAAACTCAGTCGCTGTGTCTGTTGCATACACAGCAAAAAAAAATAGGTTCCAAAATTCAAGTTTAAAGTTCTGGATTTCAGCACATAATTTTATCATGTTTGTATTCAGTTTATAATAGTTTAACTAAGATCGTTTGCGGATTATATGACATTCAAGTGTGCAAAAAAAAAAACTGAAATATATTTTATAAATATAAGTTCAAAATTCAAAATGAAAAATCCCATTTGACTAATAAATGTATGTTTGTATTTCATGCTCGGCATAAGAAAATCCCAGAGCACCGAACTATTGACACTGTATGGAATTGATTTTATATTTACTTAATTTTATTTATTTGTTTCATATACATATGTATATTCCTAACGCTACATAATTTAATACGAAATTCCCAAATTTTTTACTGTGTTCAAGTTCTTGCATTTGTTTTGCCATAAAACACTTGAAGCAGAACTTGGCTCTTTAGTCGCCACGACAACAACAACAGCAACACTAGCAACAACTTCCAACAACAACAACTACCAACAACAACAACTACCACCAACAACAACATACGTTACGCTTGCCAACTCTCAGCTGCAGTTTAAAGTTGAATGCAGGCTTTTTATTGCAAAAGTACTTTTAATAAATTTCCCATTGTTTTGTTTTTTGTTTGGACTATTGTGATTCATTATTTTGGGAGCATTAATTAAATTGGCGCGTGTTGAGTGCTTGTATTCAATTACCGAAAGAGAGTCAAGCCAAAAGAACTTGCCACAATGTGGGGCACAGCTGCCTAATTGCAGCTTGCTACTTATAGACATACGTCGTTGGATAGTTACCTTTAATTATCGAATTTAGAATTACACGCCAGCTGCACAGCGGCAGAGGCAAAGACAGAGGCAGACTCACCTGTAAAGAGAGAGAGAGAGAGAGATAAAAAATGTTAATGATGATTGGCTTTTGAGTCAGACTTAAGTTTAACACTAAAGTTAACACGGAGTTATAGGATTGTCGTCAATTGCTAAATGCCGGTCAATGTGCCGCAATTTAACAGTTGTGTATGCAACACTTGCAACACTTTCGCTTCATTTCATCCGCCTGAGCCAGCGAGCGTCATCTCATTGGGAGTGGCAACTCGCACTCGCATCGCCTCCTCTAAGCGACTTTTCAATTCACACGCTGTGCGACCAATCGCGAAAAATTCTCACGACACTGAAGCAACAACAACAACAACGAAAACAGCGATAGCGCCAACAACAACAACAACAACAACAACGACAACATTAACATCAAACCAAGACAGCCGCTTCAAAATGATGCCAGAGTCTGTGTTGATGCCACATGCTTTTTTCTCGTGCTCTCTTCCTCGCCCTCCTCCCTCTCTCTCTCTCTTTTACTGCATCTGTTTTGCCCCACTCACTCACTTTTTTTTTTAGTGTGCTCCAAACTGCAAACTGCAATTGTGACACATGTAAAAGATGCAACAACAGCTGAGTGGCTGCCCCAAGAACAACTTGCAACATGTGGCAGGCCTCTTTGGCTAATTGTAGGTTAGCATTCCGCGATGCGTTGCACTTCAATGTGCCACATTTTTTTTTGCGCTCACTGTTCCACTTACGCGTAGCCAAAGGTCAAGAAAGTAATTTGAATGTTTTTGTTGTTGTCTGCACATGACTAAGAGACTACGGAATGTGTTCCAAGTAACAGATTCTCCAAATTTCATAAGTGTAAATCTACTTGAACTTCCCTAAGCAAAGTAAAATTTGACAATTATTTCAGTTGTTAACATTTATCAAATTTGTATGACCAACTTAATTACACAATCTCATTTTAAACTGTTCTTCCTTTCCACTTTAATTCAGTTGAAAGCAAACCAATATTTTTATATCTTTTTAGTTTAATTAAGATACAAATCTATCTTATATAAATTTAAAGTTAACCGTGAACTATCTTTCTACATACATATATATGCAAAAATCAAAGAAGCCGCTAATGATAATGAAGATTTAACTGAAATCGTGGCTTAAGTGTTTTGATGTGCTATAAACAATTGTCGGTATAATTTGTATACAATATTTGTATCTAGGAATTATAGAAATTACGACCATTGTAGGCGTTGGAAATTTGATTTGATGTGCCATTAAAATTATTTGCTCTTCATGCCTCATTATTATTATTTGTTATTCTTGTTGTTGTTGTTGCTGCTGTGTTGCAGCTTTGGCATATTGTTTCCATCAATGCGATCTCTCTATATACAAAAAAAAAGATACAAAGATACATTCCAAATTCTGCGTCTATGCAAAAATTGTTGTATGTATTGTATGACGGCATTTATTCAACGATAACTGACAATGCACAGACGATGCCACATGATCTGAGGTATCACATATATATGTATTCCATAAATTACTATATACGAGGGTGGTTTCAAGAGTTTATAGCGCTATTGAAGGCAGAATATCTGTTGAACATCATTTGCTATTGTAATATACATATATAAAATGATAGGGAATTATTGCATTATAAAAAATTTTTAAAAAGTGCAAGAGATTGCTTGACTAAGAAATACCCTATACTCCATTGTTCTTTGAATAAATGCTGCTTAAATGAACTTTATATAACACCGTGCACAGGTTATAATTAAAAAATAATTTGTTTTTCCATTGAAAACATTTTATTATCAGGTTTCTTTTTATTCGTATTTGTTTTTGAGAGCCCTCATTATAATTTTCACGTTAAAATTCTCAGAAAAATATTATGCAAGCATTTGCGATTCAATAACAAGTAAGAATACAAAGTATGGTAATAAGTAAATAATTAATTAGAGTTAGGTTCCAGTTAAATGACAGACAAGCTGACGCTAATTCCAAAGAATTTACTATATTTATATTTTTGTTATTACAAATCGAACACAAGTTGAGATCCCCCCCTCCTTCTAATCATTAAGCAAGACTCGTGTGCAATCGTTGCGAGACAAAGTCCGGCGAGTTGCATTTGATAAGCACGCATCGATAGGCTGCTGTTATCAAAAATGCTCAAGTCTTGTTGACGCTTTAGCTGCGGACTTAGCATTTAAAACCCGGCCGTGTCAAAAGTTATCGCTCTTATGAAGAATGTAAAAATGTAAGAAAACACATTCAATAAAATATTAAAAATGATGAGGCAGTGGAAACTTGGCTATAGCTCGACTCGTGTTCAGCCCCAAAGACGACGACGGCGACAGTGTACTCGTAATTCAGCTAAAAAACATGGCGACAACAAGCGTGCCCGATTCCACTGAAAAAAGGCAGCCACAAAAATAATTGAAAAACAAATTAAAAACAACACACAAAAAGAGCAGAAAAATAAGGCTGAAATAAAATATGAAACGTTGGCAATTAATGAAATAAAACAACAAAACAAAAAATATGATTATTATTATTATTATCTGTATATGAAAAGCAGACGAGAGATGAGCTCGCCCCAATATGCGAGCTATGGTTGGAGTCTGACCATTACAATGATCACTGGACAGGGCATGGCTCACTGAGCTAGTTGAGAGCGACAGAGACAGACAACGAGTAAGAGAGAGAGGGAACGACTGACAGACTGACGACTGATGAGGCGCGCATTGACCCAACTGAAAGGCTGCTACAGAAATTAATCAAAACTTTCAGGGCGTATCGTTAACTTGAACAGGGAGTGAGGCAAAAAACGCAGCTCGTGGCACAGTTTATAGTTGGCAGCGGTTATAGAGGAGTCTATTGTCGGGCTGCAGCTTATGAGAAGAAACAAGTTTAATTGAAACCAAGAAAAAGTCAAGAAGAGCTCGCTGGTTACTCGTCACTTCGCGACTTGTACAATTTCTCTCGGTTACTCGCCAGTTTGTATATTTACTCGCTGCTGTTCACATTTTATTCTCACTAGTTACTCGTCAATTTTCTTTTGTTATTCATCTCACTTGATTCTTTTTAGCTTACTCGTCACTCGCTACTTTTTACTTTATTCATTCGTCTTAGACATATCGTTACTCGTCACTCGTTATTTCTTACACTTAAATATATTTCAAATTATTCTTCACTTGCTCCCTACATTCTTGTGACTCGTCACACGCTACTGTCTTATTACTCGTTATCGATGACTCGCTTGTTGCATTTCTTAACTGTCATTCGCTACTCGTTACTTCTTACTCGCCAGATTACTCGCAATTTAACCCTATAATTGTATGTTATAAAAAAGATATGGCCCTAACTAAAATTAAATTGGCTCGCACTGTACAGATAGGCAACAGCTAACAGGACTGACGCAGTTGGTGGCACACATAAGAGCTGGATATGGGTATAAAGCAGCCTTTTGTTGGACAGGCTCCAGTTATGGTAGCTGCCAGCTAACAGCTTGGCTTAATTAAAACGCTGAAAGGGAAGCGGCAGCCAACACAAAACACACAGCTCACAAGTTATAACTCGTTACTCGTCACTCGTCAGTTGCCACTTGTCTCACCATTATGGGAGCCAGGCATATGACCAACTATGGCCTCGAACAGGCTGATAGGATGCGCAGTGCTCTGCCAATTGATCAATTATGTCGCATTGACCATTTTGGGCACAACTTGATGTGGATGGGTTGTCCGTTTGTTGTCCGTGTGCTGCATGGTTGCAGTTGCAGTTGCAATTGCCATATTTGAGCTGGCTTTATGGCTGGCCGCCCGCATTGGAAACTGCACATCATTTTCTGTGGCTTTGACAAACGTTTTTCAGCTCTCGCAATTCGGTCAATCGAATGGCCGAGATGGGAATGAAGTTAGAGTTGCTGTTACTGTCGGCTGTTGCTCTTGGTGAAAGTTGCTAACAAAGAAATATTGTTTGAAAAAGACTCAACTTTAACTTTGTAGCACTCGCGTCTAATGCATAGATTCTGTTTTATGCTTTTTAGCGCGCAGGGCACACGAAAAACAAAAAACAGGCATTAATTACTTCCGGAGCAAACAGAAAACGCCAAAGTTGAAGCTGAAGCTGAGCTGGGCTCCAGATACCAGATACCATATTACCAAGATACCAGATACCGGTTCTTCAAAGAGCTCTCCATAGAGTCGAAGTCAAAGTTGGAGTCGGAGATTTTTCTCAGCCCGCTGTCTGGCACGGCGGGTGTTCATCAAAATTCAATGAGCCCCAATCTGTGGCTTGGCCCTTTTGTGCTCAGTTTTGGCAATCAGTTTCATATTGGATTTTAATTTTTTATACGATTTTTTATCCACTATAATGTGTAAATGAATGTATGTCTGGTTATTAAACTCATAATGGTTCGACGACTTTACTTTGTACTTTACGAGTACTTTGAATACTTTTGCTGATCGCAGCATAAAAATATTCATATTTTTTTGGTTATTTTCTGATTTTTTTTTGATTTTGTATTCTACTGCTCCCTACAAACGTGCTGAGCCTAACAATATTATTTATAGGTGCTTCTAAAGCTGCTGCTCGCCTTTTCTTTTCTGACTGTGTTTCTTTTTTTTGGGTTATGCATGATATGTGCCTACATGTGTACACGTTGTACAAGGTTTTGTTGTAGCTGTTGTTGTCTGCTTTTGAGGTGATTTTAACGCTGCAATCAGCACAAGTCAACACAAAGTTCAACTAAGGTGATTATCACAGGGGCGAGAGCTACAGGGAGCTAGGGAATTGCCTAGCGGGGAATTGAAAATTGAATTTAGCTAAACAGTTGCTGCTGTACTTGCACAAAGTTAACATGTAAGAATCTCAATGACAGCAACAACATGAAACAACGACAACAACTGGCGACCCCATTGGAAATTTGCTGCAGAAAACTTCGAAAAAAAGAAAACAATAAATGCATTGCGTCTCTTCCCAAGAAGAAAATGTTGTATGCAACTCTCAATGCCAATTGGGCGCTCAGTTGTTCTTGTAGTTGTTGGTTGTTGGTTGTTTTTAGTGCTACGTGATCACCATGGCAATTTCTCAATTGTATTTTTATTGAGTAAAATATTGGATGGCATTCAAGCGACTGATCGTTGTGTGTATATATGTGTGTGTGTATGTGTATAGATTTTTCATTGGAGCAGCGCCGTCTCATGGGACACTCCCTGAAATGCTGTAGTTTTTTTGTTTTTTTTTTATTTTTTTTTGTTATTTGGTTCATGTTGAATGTAAAATAATTGTGACATTACGGCAATTGTTGGTACTTTGTGTGTGTCTCTGATTCTGACAACTTTAGTTTCGATTTGTTTGGGTATTTTTGATTTGACATTTGATATTGGCACTGGGAAAGTTAGAACGAAATGAAATGTTTCTTAAGTGCAGTTTTATGATTATTAGTGCGAGCTTTGCTTTTAGTGTGGGAAACGTCCCAGCGAAATCAACGGAAATTCATTAAAATGTTTCAAACTATTGTGTTCCCAATTTCCAAATTTGTCAACTTCTTAGTTTCATGTGAATAAATCTACACACATAAATTATAGCATTCACAGATTAAAGAAATTTCATTCAAGTTTCCTTTGCTTTTGCTAAGAATTGAAACTATGAATGAATTTCCCGCTGAAGCGATTAAAAGGAGATAGATTGATAGACACGGATAAAGTGTTGAAACCACAACAAACTGTTGGCCTAAACGTTATAGCCACAAAACGCAATGAATACGTGAATATGTATGAATATATGCTCGACTATTTATCACAGTGTGGCGATCTTAACAGCGGCTTTTTGAAATTGAAAACACATTTGTATACAATTTGAATTGTGGCTGTCAGCCTATTGTTGTTTTTGTTGTCTTAGTAGTTTTTGTTGTTGTTGTTGTTGTTGTCATGGGTCTAATGCGCGTTGCCTGTTTTGTGACTTACGTATGCGCAGTTCGTACGCTTTGACGTTGTTTCAACATTGGCTTTAATGGGTGCAGCTGATCCCAAAAGTCCGACTTCAACTTGAGTAAAAACTGCAGTTGGGAAAGTCATAAGTGAGTGTGTCTGAGTGTGTGTGATAGTTAACTAATGACTTCTGGGAATGACTGTAAATAGAAGTAGAAGAGAGGAGAATTGGTCGCCTTTTAACACTTGTTAGCTATTAACCCTTGTGTAGCTGCGCCTATTAACCTCTGCAGCATCACGCAAAGATCACAGATCACAGATCTAACCTCAAATTACTTCCGCTGCATGATTTCGATTCCGATTCTGTTGCAACGCACGCACATCAAATACTAGTATAACAATTACTATATGAATGTGTGTGTATCTATGTTACCAATCTGTGCGGCAGGTACTGGTAAAAAAAAAGCAAGTGCCTGTCGCCATATTCCATCATCTGGTGTAATTAACTCGCGTCACTTGCAAACGGAAATTCCAGGCAGGAAAAATGTAATATCTCTGCCCCTCCCTGCCTTCCAGGCGGCCCCAGACCATAACGATTTGATTTTCAGCTTAATTACCGCTTCGCTGGCAATCCTGCAGCAGCAGCAGCAGTAGAACCAGTTAGTTGCCCACATCGACCGGATGATGGCCACCGGATGGGGAGGCCTCTGTCTCTGCCTCTGCCTCTGGGTTGGCCAATAACTATTACTAGCCACATTGGCTATTTTGTCGCCATAAGGCGGCAATTCTAAAAGTTTTGTTATCACTTTGGGAGCAGGCCAGCAGCAGCAGAAATAACAGGCAAAGAATAACAGGAAATCGAACCGGCTGCGCAAGCGCGCTATAAGGAAGAACGCGTAGGGAGTAAACAAAAAACAACAATAACACCAACAATGATATGAAGAAGCAGCGCAAGCAGGCGAACCTGTCATCGAACAACAACAACAACAACCAGAAAAAAGCAGCAGCCATAAATCTTTTTTAGTGCCAGCTTTCGAGCTGCTTCGTCTGCTCGCTTTACAGCCAATTTAAGCTTGCTCTCTTTTTCTCTCCTGTTGTTACTGCTGCTTGCAAACTTCTCAGCTTACGCTGCTTCCAGTTTCGTTCTCTGCTGCTGTTACTGCACAAATCTGCGCTGCTTCTGTTACTTCAAACTGCTGTGCATGAGCTGTGTGCGTCTCCTTATTTTACTCTCTTGGCAGCTCCTTTTCCGTTGTTGCTGCAAGTGTAAAAAGCTCTCTCTCACTCTCTCTTCCCCACTTTAATTTGCCGTTGAGCGCGTCGGCATTTTGGCGCAGCTGTTAATCCCAATTAACCGCAATTAATATTATACAATTTTAATATAAGCCCTACAGCTCACATATCGCCGCTCTGTTGCACTACTATTACAACTTATTTTCTTCTCACTCTCGCTCGTTTCACACGACCCACATTTGGCGGAGCCGAAGTCGAAACCTTTCGGCTGTGCGTGAGAGACACTTCAACTGTTTGGTGCTGGATGCCGCCCTGACAGCGCCTGCTGCTGTTGCTGATGCTGCTGCTGCTGTTACTATTGCTGTTCCCTCTCCTTATGCCTTAATTGTTTTTAATTAACGCAAACGCTTTGCCTTTGCCTTTGGCTCTGCCACATTCCAATTTTTCCCTCAACAGATCTTACACAACTTTCGTCATCGTTTGACTTTTTGTATTGAATTTGAAATGATTTTGAAAGCTACAAATACTGGCAAAGTGGGGTGCGGTCTGCTTAAAAATATCTATGTATGTACACATACACACACATGTGTATGTATTTATGAGAGCGGCAACTTCTTGAGCGTTGAGTGATGCACGCGGCGCTTCATAAAAACTGTCAATGATTCACATTGTTGTTGCTGTTGTTGCTGTCGCTGATGTTATTGCTCAGCCATTGCTCGATATGACCCGCACTCATCATAGGGTTAAGCCAACACACATTCACACTGAGCTTCCACGGGCTGAATGCCGAACGATTGTCTGTCCATTCATTGTTGGTTTGGGGCTAAACCTTTTTTCTTTGACTTGATCTTTATCTTTTCATCATTTTCTTTGCCAGTGTCAGAGCTGTGCTGTCCATCGGACGCGTCGCTTTGTAATTATGCAAGATCATTGCCAGACGCCGTTGACCTTTAGCCGCCAGTTGCCTGCCGCCTGCCTTATTATGTGCCTAAACGTTTTCCGGCCAACAGAAGAAGCGACAGAATAAGAAGAAACAGAAACCTTTCTTCTCAGCTCGTTCGTCCGGCTTGGCACAAACAGCAACAAGCAACAACAACAACAATAAAAGGCTCACGACATTTAATGCAAATTAAAAACACATTCACATTCGCCGAATCAATGTAAATGCAAAAGGTAGTAAGAGAGATTAACAGCGTCGTTAGCTGCACCTTTAACAGACTGTAAAGTTATGTCGATAACAGTGCTAAGAGAACCAATTAAAAAGAGAGTAAAAGCATACATTTTAATTTGTGAAATATATGGTAACATAGCGCATTTAAGCAGACGGATAATGACACTAGTATAATCATTTAAGTTGCAATAAATTGGAAGAGTTCTCATACTAACATAAAGCCAAAATACCTCCGTAGAAGATTTGTAACATGGTTTTCAAATTGATGAGTTTCCAGTAGTAAGCTTTGTTGGTAATCCGATGCGCACTGCAGGCTCAGCTTACACAGCAAATGACATATGGCAGACCGAGGGGTAACCTTCGCCCCCGCAACAGAATGTTGTTGATGATGATGCTGGGGATAATGTTGCAAAGGGGCCCTGAGCCTTTCACTAATTACAATGTGTTTATCTTCGCCTGATCGTTGCTCGCAATGTGGCGACAGACGGTTTAATGCCGAAGAAGACTGTAGCGAATCGTGGGTAGAGAGAAGCAGAGAGAGGGAGAAGAGGAGAGGGGCAAGGGCAACTCGTTGAGATTGCCAGGCGACAGCTGCACGCTGCTGGCGACGCGTTATTATTATTATTATTATTATTTGGCCAACTCATAAACCAAACAAACTGCAGCCCCGACAAAGAACTCGAAAAAGCGCCGAGAAGAAAAACCAAGTACTAAATAAGATGTGTGAAGAAGAAGAAGAAGAACGCATGCGTCATGGGGGCAAACAACAAATGGGGGCACGTTGATTGGGCCAACGTTTAACCTCGCTCAGCTTCGGCTGCATGGCAATCAATTGAGAACGAGAGAGAGCACGAGAGCGCGCAAGTCGCTTCTGATTGGTGCTCAGCTCAGTTGCTCTTAAACTGTAAGCACACAGCAGCAGCAGCAGCAGCAGCAACAGCAACAACAACAAAGAAATGCAAATGAAGCAGCAGCCAAATGTGCGCAAATGTTAAACGATACAATATAACAATAAACGAGCAACAACAATAAGCAACGTTTTACAAATTTTAAACAAAAATACAGCCGCCCCTTCCTCCCACCACCATCTCTTCCGCCCTGCCCCCTGTAATGTTCATGTCTTTGTGCTGTGTGTCTGTCAGTTTTCATATCGCTTTGCTTTTCTCACCAAAATGAAAATGGAAAACTTGCACTCGCATATGGCACTGGATAAGTGCGGAGCGATGGGAAACATTTTGTTGTACAACAGGAAATTGATTATTATTTATGATTACAACAGGCCGAAAACATCTTCGCTTTGCATACGTGAGAAAACCGAAACAGAATCTGCGATCTCGGCGCGAGACAGAGACAACAATACACAGAGAACATAACAGATTTCGAGACTGGGCAAAAGATGATAATGTAACAACAGCCTCGCTCAACTTATGCCCATACATATGAAAAGATATCGATACCAGACACTTTGAAGGAGAACAAGAACATGAAGAAGAAGAAGAAGAAGAAGAACTTCTCTTAAGTGGGCGCGCGCCCTCTTCAATAATTAGAGACATGCATGCATTTTTCTCAAGTGTTTTTCCCATCCACATATTTTTCTCATATTTTTCAATTTTATTCAATCATTTTGAGGACTTGCACATGGGAACTGCTTTGAATTTCTTCTTTTTTTTTGTCGGTGCATCCGATGTGAAATGTTAAATGAATATCCTTATGAAATTTGATACTTTTGTATTGTTTTTAGAGAAAGAGCGTCCTGAGTGCTCTGTCTGTCTGTCTGTCTGTCTGTCTAACGTGAACTGCGCGTCACATCCTTGTCCACATCCTTACCTGCCGCCACTCGAGTCGAGTCATTCAAGCGTTTTGCTGGAAAGTCAGTCGCGTGATTTGATCCTTGCTGGCCACTTAGCCGCTCTTCCCTTTTAAGCCCTGTCTCGAGCACTTTTTCACTGGAAATGCTCGCTCACCACTAATGTTTTTATTATTTTTGTATCTTTTTCTTGGCGTATGCGTCAGCTGGTCTCTATCTTTTTTTGTTTATTTTTTTGAGTCTTTAATTTCATTTTTAGCAATTTCTTGCTAATCGCGCTATCAAAATTTGTTGTACAGTGCATTAGTAATTATCATAAAAGTTTCTACCTGTGCGTGTGTTGTTGTGGCTTCTTATCAATGCGCCTGATAAGAGACTCATTTAAAGTTAACTTGCTTACTTGCTTGCTTGTTTATTGATGGATATTCCTTATAGTAAGCGTCGTATCTATAAGGTTGATTCATTCAAGGCACTCGGTTCTGATGTCACGCCCAGTTGCCATTTCATTTGATCACGGATCGATGAACATTGACTCTTGAGATCAAGGTGCTTTATATGCATTTCATAAACAGAAGCACGTTTGATCGCTTGGACTCTTTATAGGATTATCAGCTTGAATTAGCTAAGATTGCTATGGTGAACTCACTTACGACATAATCAATATAATTAAGGTTGTTTTAATATACGAATTAGCAATGTGTTTGCGTGACACTCGAGTACAGAAAATCGAAAGAATTTATTTTGCTATAAGCAACCCATAAATCTAAGTAAGTACAGAAATCAAGGTTCAATTTCTAGATAGATAAAAATGAAATGTAAATCAAAATCGAGGGGAATCAATTTCCTGAAAAAATGTTAAAATCCAAATAAATATAGTATAGAAATTTTGTTTAAGGTCTAAAATTTATTACAATAAATATGTAAAATGTATTTGATTTTAAAAAGGGGAATAAAATCAGCTTGGTAAAGGTTCAACTGTATAAAGTGACCAAGGAGATTTTAAAATTAAAAACGAAAATTTTGTATTTGCCAACTACACATAACAAAGTTAATAGCTTAAAAAAACAAATTACACATGCTAAACATAGAAAAGTGAGGGAATATAAAGTGACCATGGAGGACAGACACTTTGCATACTCAGTTGATAAGAAATTTATGTAAATTATTGTCAAAGCTTCAGAAATCGATGGAGCCGAAGAAAAAAAAGCATTTAAGCCTTGTTTTGGCCATATCACAACAACGACAACAACAGAAAAAGAGCCAAAAACTGAGCGAAACTTATAATTTACAAGCTGGTTTCCTTGTTGTTGTTTCGCATAAAGTGTGTGTGCAATGTGTGTGCAAAACACCTGCAAGTTACCAGCAGCAACAACAACAACAACGACAACGACAACAACAAGCAGAGTCCAAGTACTTCTACTTTTTTGCATGAAATAAAATCTCACGGTTCAGATGCGTATAAAGTTGGCAAAGACAAAGAGTGAGTGAGAGAGAGAGAGAGAGACGAGGCAAGCAGCCGTTCAACAGGGGGGCAGGTGGTAGGAAGTCTCAACAAAACAGAGCAAAAAAAACAAAAAAAAAACAAAACAGATACGATACCAACAACGGTTGGTCGTCGTTGGCGCAGGCGCAGAGCAAGAGACAGGCGACAGAGTGAGAGAGAGAGAGGGGAAGAGTGAGATGGAAACAGACGATGCATGTGGGTTTTGTTGTTTTTTTTTTCTTTTGCAAAAAAAGACATTAAAAAACAGCACAAGTAAGCAAAGAGCCAGAGCCAAAACTGGTTTTTTGGCTCATTTTTGCACACTTGAGGGTGTTGAGAGAGAGAGAGAGGGAGAGAGAGGGGAGGTAGGCAAATGAAGGGAACGGGGAGAGTGGGGCAGAAGTAGTCCACTTTTGCCCTTTGCTTAGCATAAGAAATTTGAATAGCTGTTGCCGATTTGAGCCAAATAAAAAACAAAAAAAAATATTTTTGTCCTGCTCTCTGCACGCTGCCCTTCTCAACGAGCAGAAAAGGAGAGCGAGAGGGAGCGAAAAGAATCTGAATAGGTATAAGTATCTGTATCTGTATCTGTACTTCATTCATATATTTCAACAGAGAACAACAGAGCAGCAGAGACATGGCAAGATGCTTAATGGGCCAGAGCTACCTGGACAGATACACAACACACACACACACACACACACAGAGAAGTCAGAGAGACAGGTAAAGGTAAAAGTAAAGCCAAACAACAACAGGTAGAAACTGTTCTTGCTCCTTGTTTGCGAACCATGGGAAATCTGTCGCTGTTGTCGGAAACCTGTTCACAAAAGGGCCAAGCCAAACCGAACTGACGAACAGATGTACCAACCATAGTAGTATATGAGTATTCTACATCCATAGATGAGACTACTTCCTCCTTCTTGTTCAATCCAATGAATTGAATCTCTTTTATCAAACGAAAATTCTGTCGTTGTTTCAGTCCATCTGTCTGTCCGTCCGTCTGTTCGTCTGCTCGTCTTGGGTGCCGACTGTAATCTCAGTTGGCATTATTATTATCTGTTGCTTCCCAGTAGCGTGATACCCTATATGAACTCACTGATTACGATTTGAAGCAGTTGTCTTGTAAAATTTCGGTAAGTTTCTTCTTACAGAATTTCTAGACCAAGCAATATGATATTTGAGACTAAAATTAAAGGGAATCTGTTGATCACGCTGAGCATTATATTATAACTAAATAATATCTGTGAGAAGCGTTTGTCTTAACAAATTTGTGAAGTTTCTTCTTACATAATTATAAAATATGTGTTTTGAAATTTCAGGTTTTGAATTTGATCACCGTAAACAGAAACTATGAAATTTTTTTTATAAAAAAGAAAGAAATTATTACTATTATAAGACAAATATATAAGACTTCGAATAAATATCTACATATAAAAAATGTAATTGATTAAAAAAATAATGAACAATTTAAAAAGAAAATATATTTCTTGCACTAAATGGAATTCAAGGGTATGTAAATCAAATCTAAATCCTGCTCTATGGCTTGAACCCATGAACCGAACCCTTGGTTATACTTACAGGGTATCTGCTAGTCAAACAGTGACAGAGCTACATGCTACTGATTCAACGTGATGATGCATTGCAGAATTGTGACATTTAATGGCTTTTGTTGATAAATTGTGAAATAGTGCTTACCTTTCGTATCGCCATGATCCACATAGCCGGCATTGGCCGTTGCGGTGCCATCGACCAATTGGCAGCTGCTGGAGATGCAGATCAGCAGTATAACGGCTCCGTAACATTTTCGCAACATATTGTCAGATATAGACATGATGATGCTGATGATGATGATGATGATGTCTCGATCCTGATGCCGCTTGCTATTTATTCCCCAAGCCGGGAAACGAGAGAACGTATCCAACACGCGTATTTGATTATTATTCTTGTTTCATAAATCGCAAATATGATGGATTCAATTCGATTCGATTGTTTTCACAATCGGATGTTTTGTTTATTTATTTCAAGTTGATGACGATGAACAACTCCCCGCACTATATTATGGTCTATTGGAGTGTAACCGACTTTAACGGCCCAGCCCCATCTCGTCGAAAGCTCGAGCTTTGGCCGAGCTGTGTTTTGTTTGTTACTCGAAATCCGAGAATTCAGATCGATTGTATTGCAAATTATTTATTTAAGCAGAAAAGCTGTTTTTTTTTTATTTTGACTGTGATTTTGCGCAACAGAACCGCGAAATTACAAAAAACAAAAATAAATAATTAAGCGTCGCGGCCAATTCACGGAATAATATAATAAAGTAATACAATATTATATACAATAGCCAATAACAACAAAAAAAGGCGACGATAGCGTTGAACTTCGCGTTAACGGGGCCAACAACGAGTCGGCTTACGATCAGTCGGCGCGAGGGGAACAGCCAACAAAGTAACAAATTTAATCGCTGTTGTTTGTCGTAATGATTGTTAACTACGCACGCGAAAAAAAGAACACTGCGATTTCGTATTCCTCTTCTTTCGTTTAACACAAAACTTGGAAATTGCTTTATTATCATACAGCTCTTGCTGTTGGTAACGGAACACCAAACACTGAACACCGAAACCGAAACCGACGACGATGCGACAGCAACAACAGATTCGCCAATAATAAGATTCAGTTTGGACTGTGTGACCATATGTGTGCAACGCAGAAAATACTAAAGAATGCAAGATACGACTAACCGATCGGCCGACCGCCACAATCTGTCGATCGATCGGACCTAAAAGTTGAATTAGGGCGCGAAACTTAAACACAAAATATAATTTTGAAACAATTCTTTAGTTGTAGAATTAAATAAATTTTATGCATTTTGCCATTTTGGGTTTGAAGATGTATAAATTAATTCAAAACCAAAAATTCGATATTAGTCAAAGTTCTAACAACAAACAAATTTAGAGAAAATACCAAATAAAAAATACTGTGGCCTGATGGTTGAAGCCGTGTTTTGGAAGATAAGGCTGCACCCTTGTTTTGTTTTTCCAAACTCGGGCCAAGGCTGCTAGACGATTCTTCCCGTTTAAAAGGAAATTTTTGCGCAGCAAAAAAAATGTTCTGCAAATTTGAATTGAAATTGAAAGGAATCAAATCAAGTCGCAGAAAAGTCTCCTATATATTCTTACCAAGGGGATATTCGCGGCAGCATATGGAACGCTTGGAAACTTCCATTGGCGTCTCAGGGAGAGGATCAGCACCATCCACATTTAATAATTTAAAATTAAAAATTTGTGTGTGTCATTCTCACAGCAGACAGTCAAAAAAGAATGTAAGTAAGTTATTTAACAAACAGAAATTCAAATTTCAGAGCTATTCCATATATGCGCGCGCTGCCTTCCAGGAAGAGGAAGAGCTGGAATAAGCACAATCGAATTTCATCGGCAATCAGGCAGAGTTGTTGCTTCGAAATCATCGAAATCATCCCTAATTTTTAGTGTATTTAATCGGCAAGGAAGTTTGTGTGTGTGCTAAATAAGAATATTTATAAATAATAGCACAACAAATTACAATTTGTGTCAGCAAATACGAAAGCGAGAAGAATATTAACACTTCAACCAAGAGTTTCATTTTGGATATCAGCAAACCAGTTGGCAAATACGCTGGCAACAAAACAGACATAAACAAACACAAATTGCAAAATCTAAAAATGAGTGCGTTTGAAGTCGACGGTTGGGACGTGGATGAAACAGTTACGCTAATCTCCATACTAAAGTCACTGAAGGACAAGAACATAACGCAAACAGTGGGCAAAGTAGATTGGCAACATGTGGCTGTTGAAATGTCCGGCGTGAACAGCCGCAATCGCGACATTCCCGAGTTGCGCGACAAATATAAGAAACTAAGAAATGATTATTTTACAGCTCGTTATCGGAATATTTCATGTCAGTATTATAATATGTTGAACGATCTGTTCCGAAATGAGTTGTCTGGAGAAAGTAAACAAATTGAATCGGAAGAGGACATGCAGGAAACGGAACCGGCGAAAGAGTACGAAGAGGACACTGAAGAGCAAAAGTATGCGCACACTCTGCAGTTGGAGAGTAAGTAATAGACACACATGTGGTTATTATACAGTTGACAGTAATGATTTTGTTGTATTTCAGCTAATGATGAGAACACCAATCGCTCGTTGGCTGCCACAGGAAAGTTGCCGCAGCGTTGCAAGTGGGTGGAGGGGGAACTCGAGGCATTCCTCAACATTATAACCACACACAAGTTGCAGTCGCCATTGCTGCGCAAACGAAATGCCAAAGTCTTTAAGATCCTCGCCAGGGAAATGGCCAAACGCAACTTTGCCAAGAGTCCCGATCAGCTGCGCGTCAAATACCATCAGCTGAGGCGACAATATGCCAGGGCCAAGAACGGCGGCGAGTCCTTTGAGCACTTTGAGGACATGCACGCATTGCTCAACGATTCGTTGCAACGCGGGGAGAGCAGTGACAGTGACTCCATTGACAGTGGCGAGGAGGAGGAGGGCGATGCTCCGCTCGCCTCAGGCAGCGATTCAGAAGGTAACATTTAATTCCCATTACTGACAGCTCACTTTAATCAATTGCTGCCTTCCTTTTGCAGGTGCTTTAGTCTCATTAATGCCCACAAACAGACGTTGCAAGTGGACAGAGGGCGAGGTGGACATACTCCTGGACACAATAACCAGCCTGGGACTGCAGTCTGCACTCTTGCGCAAGAGAAATGCCAAGACCTTTACATTGCTCTCGAAGGAATTGGCCAAAAGATCCATTGATAAGCCGGCCGAGAAGCTGCGCATTAAATTCCAACAACTGCGGCGGCAATACAACAAGGCCAAAAACGGTGGCGAATCCTTTGAGCACTTTAAAGCGATGCACAAGTTGTTAAATCACAAGAATGCGACAACCGAAAACCAGCCGGAGAGGAATCTGAGCAGCGGCTCCGAGAGCGACTTTATGTACACTGACGATGGCGATGCGGACAACTCCAAACGTAGGTCAACAAACATATTTGAAAATTTCAATTGTTTATATTTAAATTCTTCTCTTAAGGCCACGCAGATTCCTATTACTGGACAGATCTTGAAGTGGATGCATTTCTGTCAATTATCAAGCAACAGAATCTGTTTCGTGCCCTCGACGGTTCCAAGAAGCGCAATTTCAAGATCCTCACCCATATATCGAACATACTCGCCAAGCAATCGTGTAAGCGGACACCGCATCAGTTGAGGAACAAGCTGCGACTCTTGATGCGACGCTATCGTGAGGTCAAGAAGGATGGCTGGAAAAATGTGCGAATGCTGCCCCGCCACTATGAGATGCTCGACGATCTCATGCAAAAGAAGCGCACGGCAAAATCCACAGATGTCAAGGAAGCTGCAAGTGCCATTAAAATGTCCCCAAAAACTGTGGCTCCCGTGGACGACAGTGACAGCGATGCGTCCAGTTCGCAGTTCAGCTGCGATTTGTTGCGTGCGGCAGGCGAAAGTGAGGATTCATTTGAAATGCCAGCAGAGCCGACTCCCCTCGAAGTGCTGACGTCCATCAGTGAGGGCCAAAAGCAGCTGGTTACCCTGTTGACCAACTCCCATGAGAGTTTCCTGCGGCAGCATCGGGAAATGCAGGAACAGTTCCTGCGGGAAATGTCCAACATAATGCGGCAGGAGCGCGAGGCGACATTCAAAATGATACGGGAACTGATGCAGCCCAAGTGATACCAAATAATATATGTATGCTAGTATTAAGAAAACACGTTTCAAAAATTGTTTCAAGCTTCTAAAACTTTTATTAAATTGAATTCGAAGTTATTTGCAAAAATTTGTCATTATTTATCTGTGTGATCTGTTGTAATGTATTTTTTTTTGTGTATTTAGTGTATGTTAATTGTTTAGTTCTTTTTTTTGTTTTACCTAAGTTGCCATTATGCGTTAATGCTTTCTTTATTTTTTGCAATGCAATTCATTATGAATTCCATTTATTTATTAATAACTATTTAAATATTTAGTTTTGTATATGTAATTTTGAGAGCTTTGTTTTTGATATGCTACATTGGGTTTTTTTTATTTTTATTTGTATTTGTATTTTTCCTTTTTTTTTGGATTAAGTTAATTTGGTATTTAATTTTGTCGTTTAACATTAAGCTTGTAATTTTAAAGTTGATTTGTATTTGTTCGTATTTTTATTATATTCTTCTCACAACAACTAAGCAAGCTCATCATAAAATATGTTGCATCCAAAAAATACACGTATTTTATTGCATAATGTCTAAAAAAAAATAGTAATGAAAATCGTACGTATTTTGTATATTTGATAATTCGATTATTTAACTAAAAACCCAAAAACGAATTCGCTGCTGATATACATGTGTAATTAAGTATCTCTATGTGTGTGTATTTGCATATTTTACGCTCAGGCACAAAGTGTAAATTACAAATATTTCAATATTACTCTGCAATATATTTATTAATTTTTTTTTGTCTCTTTTAAATATCATAATATGATCAAAACAGAAAACTAGACAAAATCGAACGGCATTTTCCAGTAAGTACTAAGTATTATTTAATTCATTTGTAGGTTGTTTAAGAAACATAAGTTCATATTTTGTATAGGTAGCGGTGTTTTCGTTAATCTCAATTGTTTAATTTTTTTTTGTTTTGTATATTATTATTTTATGTCAATTTGTCTCTTAGAGCACGGCTCGGCTAAAGTCTACATTCAGGCAGCGCTTAACTGCTCTGGTCACACTGTCGCTGCTGCTTGGGCTAAAGCTTTGCTTGAGTTGGCGGCTGAGGCTGCTGCTGCTGCTGCGCTGCAGCGTCTTCTGTGATGCTGTGTCTTTTTGGTATTTTATACGTAGTTTATAACAACAATAACAGTGTTTGTATGTGAGTGTGTGTATGTGTCGAATCTTTCTCTCTTTGCTTGGATGTCATTGTGTTTGTATAGTTGTGTAAGTATAGAATTTAACAATCTAAGAGCTAATCGGCTCGGGCAGTGGGTTCTCAGTGATGCGTATCTTGTTGCTTTGTGTGCCATAGTAGAGCGTGCCGGATGTATCAGTGGTCACGTATGCCCGATTGCCATTCCCATCGCCGTTCTCCACATCCAGATCCTCTTCGCTTGTCGGGTCATTCGCATTGTTGTTGTCAATGCCGCCGCTGCTGCTGCAGTTGATTGCCGTCTCTCGTAGTCGATTGCCGACACGCATGCTCAACTGTCGCTGGCGATCTCGCTCACGCTCCTGAGCGGCTTGCATTTGTTGCTCACGAAAGTTGGCAAAGAAAATCGATGAGTAGGTGTGATATTTGGTGCCACAGGGAGAGCTGGCAGGCGTTGACAGCGGCGTTGCTGTTGTAGTTGCAGTGTTGTAGTTGTTGATGTAGTATAATATTTTTGTGGAGGGGGGAAGGTAGTAGTAGTTTGGCTTTTGTTATTTACGTTACGTTACTTTGTTGTAGTAGTAGTAGTAGTAGTTGTTGTTATTGTTGTTGTACTTTGTTTTTTTTTGATGAGTGTTCTTTACACACATTCTAAGGATTTGCTGCGCTTTTCATGTTTTTAGTATTTAGCGTGTATAATCTATGTATGCATGTGTGTTCGCGTGTATGTATGTCTGTGTGGGTGGGTGCAATAATGATGTTGCTTGGCCATTTTTTTTTCTCACTGGATGTTGCTGCAATTTGTTGCTGTTGTAGTTTCGATTTTTAATACTGTTCTTGTTGTTCTAGCTGCTGATGAGCTTTTGATGATGATGGCGAGACGATTATGAGAGAGATGTTGATGATGAGAGAGAGCGGGCGCTGCATGCACTTAATTGATTGGTGAGAAGAGGGCGCCACATGTCGTCAGCTGCTGTGAAAAGACAGAGACTCGAAACCAGAAACAATAACGGAGAGCGAATTTGTGCATTTTCTTTCAGTTTTTTTATTTTATTTAATATTTGCCCAGCTTGAATGATTTGGAATTTGAAATCGTTGAATGTTCTTTTATTTTGAATTCAAATACACAACAAAAGCTTACAATTTGTGAAATTTTTGCATAGCTTCATATATGATAAATTATATATCTGTATTTTTTCATTTTCTTTTTTTCTATAGCATTGTCATGTATGTATGTATGTATATTTGTATAAGTTAAGTATAAATATAAACTTATTGCTTTAATACATTTACGCTTGTTCTGTGTGTGGCTTTGTAAGTTTGCGTGTGAGTCAAAGCAACGAACACCCAAATACAGCTCAAATCTTGAGGCATTATAATAAACAAATAAAGAACACAAATATACAAAATAAAATAGAACAAAAGTCAAGCTGTAGTAATACATGTTAGCAATGCCTTTATTTCAACAACTGCAATTGTCGTTTCATTAATACAATAATAATATTGACTTATTTTCTGAACTAATAATACATACCACAAATACGTAATAACTAATAATGATACAAAATTGATAACATAACATACAATAAGAAGCAAAAGACAAAAGAAAATCACAGTAAACAAAAAATAAATACATACAAAAGCGCCATAAAAGCTAAAGCTCCAACTTGTTGCTCTTTCTATGCATGGCTCTGGGTCTGAGTACATGTATGTTTGTGTCGATGTGTGTGTGTGTGTGTTGGTCTCAGCGTGCTGTGCTTTCATCTCTGTCTCTGTGTCTTCCAATTTCTCTCACTCGTTCGCCCACGCGCTCTCCAACTCCAATTGAGAGGAGCACTGCTCTCATTGCACGCAAAGCTCAATTTGCGTGGAACTGCTCCGACTGGCCGTTGAGATTTTGCGTGCCAACTTTTGCAATGAGCCAACAGCTACGCATTGTAATTTAACGGTATTGTTTCATTTCAAATATTGCGTGTAAATAAACAAATTAAAAAAAAAAACATCAAATAAATTTTATGTATGCATGTATAAGTATATCTGTTTAGATAAAAAGAAAATATAAAAGTACTTTGCATGTGTGTTGAAAATAAATGAAATACTAGCATAAGAAAGCGTCAAGTGCAGGTAGTTCAAATAGAGAGAAAAATGCAGAGAGAGCAACTGCTGTACTGTGGGTAGGGTATACTAGTATAAAACTCATAAGCAAACTACGTGTACATTTGTTTCTTACTTTCAGCTGAAAGCTTTCACACACATGGACAACACACACTTGTTGTAATTACTTGCTGGCGAGCTTCAAAAAGCTCATCAATCCTTGTGCAGGCAAATGACAAACAAGTGTGTGTGTGTGCATGTGTATATATTGGTATGTGTGTGTGTGTGTGTGTGTAAGTGCTAAGCATTTACTAATTGTTATATATATGATTTTGAATTATTGTATTATAATTAATTAGCTAAATGCATTTCAACTATGTTTTTTCTTGTTGCCATTTTCTACTGAGGAGGTTTCTCGGAGACTATTTTGCAGGTGGATTTCGTAATAGTATGTGTGTGTGTGTGTTTGTATGTGTGTACAAATATACATACCATATATTAAGATAGTTTGTTATCGTTGCGTTAGTTGTTGCATTAGATTGATAACAATTTAATTCGATAAGAGAAAATCAATTTGAGAAACGAAAAAAGTAAATTTCATAATTCGAATTTTTGTTGATTTTGGTCAGAAAGATTTAATGAATTTCGAATGCATTCGAAGTAGAGTTCGAGGTTAGATTCGGCGCCCAGGGTATTTTTTAGTGCATATGGTATTTAGATGGATGCATGACGAGAGGCAGGCGAGGATGGTCGGTTGGCCAGGCGTTTGTTTTTTACAATTCATTTTGATTTTACGATTGATTTGATTTTAGTATTGAGTGTCATGTTTTTGAGGGGACGGGGGGTTTGGTTTATATTATGTTTTGTTGTTTTTGTTTGTTTGTTGTTGTATGTTGTTTAGCAAAAAACAAGCAGTTTGGAGAAAGGAAAAAGAAATGAAAAACAAAGTAATGAACATATTGAAATATTTTGTTTTTGTTGTTGTAGTTGTCGATACGAAAATGCATTTTTTCGGGTTCATTTCGGGTTTTGGATTACGGGATTTGATTTTGATTTTTAATTTGGTGTAAAATTCTTGCTGATCTCGTGTGGTTGAGGGGCCTTGACCTGACTAACTGTTTAACTAAAAGTTGACTTTGTATGAATATAAGAAAGTAAACACTCGATTTTCAACAACATTGTTTGAGTTTTCAATTTTTTATTTATTTAAATATTTATATTTTTGGTTTTTTCGTTTTAAATGCGTACAAATATTTTTTGGCTAACAATTTTCGTTTTGGTTTTTGATTTTCTTTGCCAATTCATTTTACTATATATAAAATTTTGCACAATTTGTATGATTTAATGTTTAATTTCTTTTAGTGTCGATTGCTTGTTGAAAGCGGTTGAAAAGCTTTATTCGTAACTAATTTGATCTTTAATATGCAAACATTAGGCAGTAGGCTAATTAGTAATATTAGTGGGGAGAAAAGGCGACTCTGTGTAAGGTCTCTAAAAGGTCTAGGCTCTAGTGTTAAGTGTACGAGAAACTTGTCTCTATTTGAGAGGCAGCTGCATTTCGATTGTGATGAATGACTTTATTTTATATTGTTTTTGGTTACAGGTGTTTTAAATGAACAGCTCTGGCAGTCTTGATCAGGTCTAGAATACTGATTTGATTTGATTTCATTGAATTGAATTGAACTGAACTGAGTGAATCTTAGTTAGAGAGAGGGAGATAGACTCTTTTGCTTATTCGATTGTGTCCCAATTGAAGGGTGGCAATTGAAATTTGACTAAAGTAGTAGCAGGTAGGTTGAAATAGGTGGTAAGTAAGTTGTTTTGTAGATTTCATTTTTTTTTTTAGTTGTAGTTTTAGCAGAGAAGTTGAGGTTCAGTTGTTTCAGTGTGTGCTGTGTTCTAACACTTACCATAGCCCTCGCCTTGCAAGAATAGCCGAAAGGCCTCAGCCAACTTGGCCGGTTGCTCCTCCAGCACCATAGCGCAATCGGAGATCTATAAAACAGCAATACAACAATTTTATATATGTTCATAGATAATAATTAAATATATATGGTATTAGAACCTTCATCCAGGATGAGTTTGTTGGATCCAAACGACCATTGAATGTCACCGTATCGTCCACATGTGGTGACAGCGAACCGGTTATATTAATAACGGGCATTTTCAGGGTGGTAGCTGCCGTTTCAGCACCGGGTGTACCGGGTGGTGTGCGTGCCAAATGCAAATCATTGCGATGGATATACGCATTGATCAACATGGCCAGATTTGTGGGATTGACACCACGCTCAAAATGCTGCTTGTACATCTGCACCAGATCGTGATTGCGCTCCTCCGGATTGCGTCCAAAATGATGCCACATCAGATAATCGATGACGCCCTGTGTCATGCCCTTGGTGCGCAAGAAACGCGCGTTGAAACTCTGATAGCCCCACTCAATCCATCCCGACTGCGTCGACACACAGTTAATCAGACAGAGTGCGCCCACCTTATCCGGATGTCCATGGGCGAACCGTGCCAGGATATTGGCTCCAGCGCCAACGCCAAAGCCAATCACCGACTTGAGCCCAAAATGCGACAGCACAAAAAGCAACTGTGCGGCCAGATCATCCATGGTTGGATACACATAGCTAAAAAAAAAATATAATAGATGGTAATATTATTAGTATTTCTGTAATAGACATTTTGTTTAATTCATATAATAAAATAATAAATATGAATCAAATTCTCGAAGGTTTCAGTTTCCTATAACTTTCGGAAAAGTGAAGCACTTTTAATGTGGAAGTTCTTCCTAATTATTTTATACTTTCATTTTGAAAATCTGTTGAGTTTTGGCAAAGTAATAAGAGCTTCAAGTTGACTAGCAACGAGTCCAAATTTTTGTAATATTAGCATGATTTTTGACATTATTAAATTGACTCTAAATTTAAAATGTTTTAAAGCTTTTACAAGATTGTAATTTTTAAATACAGACGAACTTCTAAAGTTCGAACGTCTATAAATTGAATTTTTTTTGACTGGCAAGAAACTCAATAAACTTATAAAAACAGAACTACATAAGTCGAAGTCTCCATAATTTGAACTTTTTCTTGGGATAGTGGTGGTTCTACTATACTTTTTTCAATTTGCAAACATTATAATAAAAAGTGAAGGTTTGTCTTAGAGCTACTTACTCCTCTGGTAATGTAGGTGCACCCTCCTCCTGACCAGGTGCCGTTACATGGTACACACAGAAGTTTTCCAGCAGTCCACGCATCACCGGGAAATTAAAGAAGCCAGCAAAACTGGTGGCATCTATTCAAAAGTAATAAGATAATGATTAATTTAAGTAATTTATTTAATATTTAAATGGGACATACAGTTGAGTCCCAAATCATGGTAGGTCACTATGGCCGGCTTTGAGGTATCACCCTGTATGGCCACATGTATGTCGCCCTTATCTGTGGGCACCCGTCGCTGTTCGCAGGCCTCCAAGATGGAGCCGCGTGCATTGGGGAATTGCAGCTGCACCGAGCGCAGTTCGATATCATCCATGGGATCAACGGGCATAGTGCTATAGAGATAGATATAGATCATGTTTAGTCATCATGTTCAGTCGGTTCCATGTGCTAAACTAAATATTAGTATTTGGTGTTCGTTTAGTGGGTCACTCAATAAACTTGCATCCGGCTGGCTGCTTTTCAGTGCTGGGCATCCGTTTTTTGACTATTTGTTTTTTACAAATTGTTGGGCTCTAAGGCTACATAATAATAAATGAAGTTTGTTCCCGTTACGCGGCTAATGACTAAGTACTAAATTACAAGTTGCAAAAAGAAACTCGGATTGTAAATGATAAGTTTATATATTTATAATAATATACATATATTTATATTTAGTTGCTCAACATTCAAGTTACGTACGAGATGCGTTTGAGAGACGGGCGGATGCGGTTTGTATCTCATATGTATTTGTAAAATTTAATATTTTTTTTATAATATTTTGTTAGGATTGTTTAACTCAAAGATCACTCTATGCAAAAATACTTACAAGTAACAATTGATAGTAAATCAAAAGCAAAGGCAACAAGTCTAGTGTGAGTTATGAATAACTGATATTTTATCAACGTTAATAAATAATTCAACAAAAAACTTAACAGCAATTTGTGTAACTTGAGTTTCGTGTTTGGGTAAGTGGGGGAAGGGGAAGGGGGAGGGGGAGTGGGGCGTTGCGCGGCAAATGCATATCTTACATGAAACGGAGGGGGATTCATTTCGTTACATTTTGAATCGATTACGAATAGCTCTTGCTGATCTTTTACTTGATGTTCTGTTTTTTTATTTTTCATCTTTTTTTATGTTTTTCGAGTTTTGTTGGCTTACCCCAGCAGATGTGCCTCCTCGGCAGTGTGTGTTGGTGCTGATGGCATCTTGGTGTTCAGTGTCTTACCAGTTTTGTCGCGGTCTCTGAAATAAATACTATGAGCATGCAAGCAAAAAACCGAAAACACAAAATTCGAGAGGCAATTTGCTTATAGAAATATGTAGATACAAAGTAACAACCCAAAACTCTTTATAATTTTCCCGATTTTTTTGTGATCAAGACAGAAAAATCGAAAAAAATAAAATCATATTTTGTTTTTTAATGAATTTATTCAACTAATTGCATACTAAGTGTGTATGTTTTTTTAATATGTTTCATATGTATAGAATTCAATTGAGTAATATGTGTATTGGATTTTTCAATAGAGAATTCAGAATTGCTTGAGTTTTAGGCTGTAGATGGGAATAATGGTTTAATGGTTTGCGACAACTCGAATGAAATGCCATTGATGAGGTAAAAGTTGAGCTGGAGAGGATGAGGATAAGAAATATACGAGTGCTCGGCTATGTACAACAGTAAACAACAGTTTTCACGTTACGTAAACTTAAATAAATGAGTCACGCAATGTCATTCGGGGTAAATGTCGATTTCGATGTCGATGTCAACGACGACGACGACGATAAACAACTGGCGCCAGAAATATGAACTGCCATTGACTTTACACCCACACCAACTAACTAACTAACTGATTTGCCCGACTAACGTCAAAAGGGACTAGACCATGTGTCTAGGTAATTTAGCTTACAACATTTTAACCATTTTGACTAATTTTGTGGAGCGTATACACAATAATTCAGACTCTGTCTATGCTCAAAACTCAATTAGTTCGAGGTCTTTTTATGTGCCACTAATTCAGTTGGGTCTGATTAACCAGCCGTATATCCTAAGCTGTATACATACATAAATTATCATGAATATGTGCGATGTGTTAAAGCCGCTGAAACTGGGAAGTTGCATTAAAGTTGACTAAACCCTAATGGACGAACTTTTAGTTAGTTTGGAAATTCTTTCTGTTCTAACGAAAGCTTATGCCCAAGGGAGGTTTCATTAAATTACCACAACATAAAGTAAAACTTATAAATAACTGGCCTTAATTTTACCTCAGCATAGTTTAAACTTGAAAACAGCCTACGTTATTAATTCTAATTTAAATCAGGCATACCCTCAATTAAATGTATACTTTTTCTCGGCTCCGTGAACTGTTTATATTTATACACTTGCGTATTATTTTCTTTTGCTGTTGATTTTAAGCGCACGGCGTCAGTCTTGAAACGGTCAGCTAACCGGTTAGGTCCGGTGAAATCCAATCAGAACTTGAGCGAAGAGTGCAATGACTGAAGTGTAAACAGAGCTTTAACTTATGATGAGCTTAAAACACTCACACATGTTTACATGTACGACTTTGCATTAATTGAACCAAACAACAAATCTGTGTATACATTTGTATGTTTGTATGTATTGAGCGTGGACTATGTCACCGTAACGGAAATATTAATTAAAGAACTTGACGAGGCAAGTAATCAACATAAATAATAATTGTAGTAAATACGAGTAAATCTCACTGACACAAATAGAACAAAAATGGATCGCAGTTAAAAGTTGACTAAATTGCGGTTCGTTGTCGTTGTCGTTGTCTCAGAATTTCTGTGCTTATTTGTCTGTCTGCCTGTCTTAGTTTACATTGCACTTTTGCGCTTTGGCAGAATGTTGTTGTTTATATTGACAAAACTGCAGGCGGGTTCTGACCTTGGCAATAAATTTATAGAAGAAAGTTGCCCCGTGTTGGATGTCGAAATGGTGATGTAACTGAGAGCGAAAAGTGAGCAATATATACACTATAATCATAATAATAACACACATATATACACACAGATCTATATGTATATATTTGTATACTTTACTTTATGTGCACTGTTGTTCACTTTGGCTATGTCAGTTTAAATGCAGACAAATGCTTTAACAAACACAAAAAGCTCTCACGCACATGCAAACGCAATTAAGTTGTGCTTTCAATTTTGTTTTTGTTTTCAACTTTTTGCAGTGCAACAAACAAGGACAACATCAATATAAAAAGAAAGCAATATGAAATATTTCAAAGTATATGATGGCTCTCTTCGCCATCGTCCTTCCTTTTCGTATTCTCTTACCTGGCACCACCACCAACAATGACTGGCTGTCGCTGCTCCATGCGAACCAGCTCTTCGCTGTCGCCTGGCGATGATTTGATCGCCTGACCAATTGCACGCTTCACGCTCTCAAACACGGAGGTGGGCGACGCTGCCTGTGGTTCTGTGGTGGATTGATAGATGGCGCTGCCATTGCCATTGCCATTCATCGCTGGCAGCGATACATAGCCGCCCTCTGACTGCGGCATAGTTTTCGTTTCTTTTCTTTTGCTTACTTTGCTTCCTTTTGTGTGTTTATGTGCTCTCTTTAGAAATGTGACTGTGTGTCACTCTCACTCTTGCAAATACTTAGCCTGCTTAGTTTTGTATTTCGATTTCATATGCTGATAAAACTTGAAGTACGCTTTCTGTGTGTGTGTGTGTGTATGCGAGTGTGCATGCAAATTGAGCGCGAGTGTATGTGTAAGTGCGTGCATATGTTTTGTGTTGTTAGTGTCAATTAAAATTATAATAACAATGCAGTTCATTGTTGAATATGTCACGTGATTCATCAATCAGCAGGCAGCCACAGGCAGCAGTTGTTGCCATATATATAATACATATGTGATAAACATTTACAAATGTTATCCATTCGTCAGTAGTAGCAGCAGCGGTCACAATAAACATAAATTAAATAAATAAAAAAAGAGAGAGAAATAAATTATAATATAACATATGACAATCAAGAAAACACAAACAAAGGTCAAATCAAAACATTTAGTCAACGTACCCTCCTTCCACCTACAAGTTAATGTTAAGCAACTGTTGAAGATAACATAACTACAACAGTGGTTTAACATTTTGTCTCAAATTGGACCAATTTAATATTATTACTCCCTATGTGAGAGACAGAATGAATTCATTATGAATGACAAAAGCGTACACCTCATTTGGTTAATAAGCGTGGGACAAAGCAGTGTGCATGAACAGCAACAACAATAGAAGCAACAACAACTACGAGAGTAAAAAGTGTATTTGGCGTCAAAGTTCGTACTTGAAACAAGATATGCAGGCCAAAAGCAAAGCTTACACACACACACACAAACACATGTGGCGTGCCACTCGGTGCAGCCCTCGTCTCTGGTTTTCCCCTCTCTTGGTTACATGTGCATTACATTAACCCAGTTCCAGTTTTATGCGGCTCTACGGCTCTCGTCCAAGAGTCTCTCAGTTTAGGGGTTGCCGTGAGGCATGCAACGCAGCAGCCCCTTTTGCCACATGGAATTTTGCACAGTTTGCACATCAGAAGGAAGCTGATTAAGTGCGTCACCAAAAAATTTCAACACTTCAAAAAGAACTACTACTTCAACCAGCAAATCAAAAGCCACAACGATGACGCAAACTCATAGATACGGTGTAGAATGGAAATATAATACAGTAAAAAGCAAAACTGGCTATGATTCTTTTGCGTTTCAGCTATAATCGTAAAACTACTCGTAGTAGTAGGCAAATTCAACGCTTTTGGCAGGTCAGTCAATGCCACGGGGCGTATGATGAATAAAGCAATCAAATAATATAAAGGGCTGGGCAAGTGTCCAAATTTGAAAATATCTCTGGACAGTGTATAGAATTTGCTATACATGATACCCTGTAATGTTAAAGCTTTTTTTTATCTATTTATTATGCAAAACTTACGACGTCGTTTACTCATTTTGATTACATTTTGCTGCGCTTAGTATTTATAAAATAAGCAATAAAGAAAAAACTTTTCACATAAACTACAAAAGCGGAAAGTAGATTAAAGTAAAGCAAATAAACGTTGATTGTATCTTCGAGCACTCGAGCAACTGCCTTGATAAATACTTATAACTAAACTCAGTTCAAGTTAAAGACCAGCAAATACCCTTTAAAAAGTAGAAGTATATAAAAGAAACTAAAATAATTTGATTAAGTTTTTATTGTCTCTGACATTGTTCATGTTCTATAAGCATTGTATCTTTTATAAATTGGTTACAGGGTATACAATATAAATATAATATATCTGTAGTCAAGTGAGAACACTCTAATCTCAGACTGATTCCGTTATGTTGTCTATCAGCTATGATCTTGAAAGACCCACGTAATTTACTTATTGATATCCCAAGAATCTGACGACAAAGTACATGACTTTATCAACTCAAACTAAATCACTTTGATTACACTGTATAAATCAAAGTGAAATATCTTGTAGACTTATCTACTGCACAGTTAACTTTGACCTTTTAACTGACCTAAATTATGGGCACCGATAAAGTGCAAACTCATTTTGGAATACTTTTACATAGCAATAAAACGATGATATAATGTCGGCAGACTCTTTAGTCAAACGTATTGTGTTCACCTGGCCATAAAGAATGAGTTTTGTGTGAGTGGAAGTGGAAGTGGCAAGCATTTGCATATAATTAAAGTCTACATATAAATATAACTGGGCAACTGGGCCAAGCCTGCGGTTTGCTTCATTTTCAATTCCAATTCCAATTCCGATAATTGCCAGCGCCAGAATGTGCCATTTATGACGAATTATTCATAATTAGAAATTGCATGCGCGGCAAAAACGAAGAACGGCACCACAAAAATAAATAAGCAATAGAAGAGCTAAGAGTGCTATAAAAAACAAGAAGGTGCGACGCTTACACTGAGAAAGATATTTGGGGCCTCACAAGCTTTGATAGATCAATTCTCAAGCAATCAATTGTATTTTATAATATCATTATGTATTTAGAAGGTAATACTTGGTCTCTCTATCCATAATCTTTAAGTATTCATGATGATATTCCATTTAAAAATGTTTAATGGATTATTCAAAAAATATTCTATTTATGGTTATATAGTCAGATTCTTCTTTGGATTACTAAATAAATACATCATTTATTATTATCAATATTAACTTTGTTTTTCGTGAATTCGTTCTGTGTCATTGACAATTTTGATTCACCAAATTCAAGAGTAAATTTAAATACTTTTAAAATTAAAAAAGTTTTTTTTACATTTTTTTCGATTATGAACTTGCCCTGAACTCGTCTTGGGTTTGATGCACCCAAAAGATATTACTCAGTTTTTTCTCACTGTGCATTGGCGCAAATATCGACAATTTGGCAGAACGTCTTGGCAACCGTTGCCAGGTCAACAGAGACAACGGAGCAACAACACCAAAAAAAAAACAGAGCTAATGCGTGTGCAGTGCAATAGAATGTCTCGATTCGAGCCTGACCCAAACGGAAATTGTTGGCCTGTGTCAATGTGCAATTGGCCAAAAAGGACAACAAATAATTGCACATAATTTATCAATAAATTCAAGGATTTCTGTGTGTTTCAACAAATGGCAGTACACTGTGAAATTATTCAAAAATAAGTGTTTCCGGACGGTGGGGTGCTAGAGGTGTAGAGGGGAGGCAAAGATGGCGACAACAAATCCCATAAAGGAAATGTCACGCTATATGCTAGAAACCAGCCGCAGGGCAAACGTCACACTCTCACACACACACACACTCACACAAGAGGAGGAAGAGAACGTCAACAACAGTTCCTGGCATGTAGTTGTTGTTGTCGGTACGGACGTTGGACCGTGTGAGCGTGAGTGGGAGCGGGGGTGTTGTGCAGGTTGCTTTACTGTTACGTGTTTGCAATCGATTTGAGAGTTACATAAAAACAGAGTAAAAGAGGAGCAAGCAATTGAAGGTCTGTGTGAGAGAGACAGAGAGAGTGTGAGCACCTGGGCAGGCAATTTGGCAAATTTCTGATGGACAACACAAAAAAGTTAGGTTAACTGACCTATGCGCATATTAAATATGCAGGCGAGTTAAACACCAATGTCAAATAAAAGCAATGGTTATTTGTCGAAAACGACGACGAAGGCGACGGCAACGGCGCCGGACTGTTAACTGAATCCACAAACCACAATGTGGAAAATGGTCGCCCAGTGGAGCCGCAGGAGCAATAAAATTCAAAGAAACAAACAAAGCAACAAAGCGAAACGACGTTGGATGGAGGTCGTTAAAAAAAGAGAGAGAGTAAAACATTGGTCTGCGTTACGTCAGAGTCATTTGGGGCTTGTCAAAATTAACAGCACAAAGCAAATCAAAAGAATAAGAACAAAATATGTAAAAATTAGATGCATTAGTAGGATAAATGGGAACAACAACAACATCATAACAGAACAACAACATTAACATGCAATACAAATGTGTCTAACAGACAACTGTTAACTACTGCTCTAAAAGCTCCAAATTCAGCTGTGAGAGAGCCGAGTGTGCTAATTTAAAAATGGATGCAAATGATAAATATGATGCAGCGAGTGTTTGAGTTTGATGAGCGGAGAAAGAGAAAACGGGGTGTGGGGGGTCATAGTAATAGTAGTAGTAGTGTTGGTTGGTGAAGTTTTAGTCAGAGCAAAACTGATATACAACGACAACAAATAGCAGCAAAGCAAAAAAATGCGACAGGCAACGGCAGTATTCGTTGGAGAGTGTGGAGAGTGCATGTACGTATATATATACATAAGTGTGCTGGTGATACACCTCTGCCTGTCGTCTCTTGCACTATATTGTTGTTTTTGATATTATCACTTTTTCTGTCTATTATCTTCATTCTGCATGTATTGGTGTGCGTTTGTCTGTGCGTGTGCGTGTTTGTGCTCAGTGGACACCAAAACTCACCTGACGCTCGTGTTCTGTTTTTTCTTTGACGCACTTTCTCAGCAAAAGTAACAAATCAAGTGGCTCGGCGGGGTTTGACGGGGGGTATTGGTAGGCAGCACAATTGTAGTTAATTACAAATTTGTGGAAATTTACAGCTTGTTGGTCGATATCGTTGTTTGAAAATTTCTTGGCAGTTCTCTTCTTTTTAGCTATGTTCTTTACTGCGGAGCCACACACTATGTATGCATAAAAGTAGTTTACTAGCGCGCACAACAACAATGAAAACGCTCGCGAGACTTTTTCTATGAAAAAATCAATACTTGTTTAGGTCGTCAAATTTTTCGCGATTACACTTGTGTAATTTGATTCACTGTCGCGTTCGCCCACACACGGACACACTCACTAAGCTGCATTGGGTTACTTTATCAAATTGCTGAACACTGATTCGATGTTGTTTGTCACAATAAGAATAAGTTGGGCATTTAAATAACGTTCAAAGAACAAAACTGCTAAGCAGCAAACCAACTCTCAGCTCGATGGTACACGCGACAGTGTGACCAAAATATGAAAGCTGAGAATTCTTCGAGTTGTTGAATCGATAACGATAAGGGTATTCGTGCAGATATCGGAAATCGGTTCAAGCTCCGATGTTTGGTTCTGAAAAAGTTCCAATGAACGATTGAACTTGTTCAGCAATTGACCCGTTTAAAATTGTATTTAAATTTAAATAATTAATTAAATAAAGAACAAATCACTAAACCAATAAAACTCAACATTTTTTAAAATTTTAATGTTTATTTTAAAATTCATTTGAGCCTCACCTTCGCGTTAGTTAAAGAAGTTAGTTAAAAAATTCTAATAAAAATCGAGAAAAATTTAAGAAAAATTAAGGTAAAATTTAAAAAATTCTAGCTTCCAAGTTAAAAAAACCACCACTTCACTAGTTTTGTAGAAATAGTGAAATGGTGTTTTTTTTGGCAGGGCTGCCACCTTGTTTTTTTTATTTGGCAACAAGAAGAATACACAATCTGACTGGCAACACTGGAAACGACACAGCTCTATTGAAAAAAGTAAACAAACCATCTATCTGACTGAAAAGTAGTACAAGTTTACTAAAGTTAGTAAACTTGTAGTAAAGTTGCTGTATTTAATTCTGTCAGTTAAATATATTGATGAAGTCAACTCAGTATTTTAACTAGCAGTAAAGCAAAAGCAAAGTACTATTTAGCGAAACCAACTGAAGCGCTAGCAAGGAAAAACACGTGTTAGAACAAACAATAACAGGAAAGTTTATCAAAGTTTGTTGCATTTACAATATCGTAAATACAAAATTACAATTTAACCAATAATAAAAAGAAAACTTGTAGATAGTATTTGTTTGAGAAATGCCTCGTAGATACACAACAAAATTACAGCTAAAGAAGCTAAATGAAACGATAGCGGCACGAAAGAAGCAGCATAAGCAACAGCAACAAAAGGAAAACAGCGACGAAGAAGACTCGGAGAGCAGCTTATCGGATGGGGAGGGGGAGGATGGACTGGAGGGGAACGACAGGAGGCCGTTGCGCAAACTGCTCGAGACCTCAAGACACGATACGCATCCAGCGATGAATCAAGGATTGGGGTTGGGACTTGGAAAAGAGGCAAATGCTCAAGGCAGACTCAATATATTTCCAAGCGCATCGTTTACGGTGCCGCTGCCGTTGTTTGTCGCCAATCAAACGACGCCCGTTTTGGATGCCTGTCGGCAGCGTCCCACAGTGCACGACGATTGGATGCGTCGGTTGAATGTGTACAAATCCAAATACTTAAAGCAGACAAAGAAACAAAAGCTACGCGAGAAGAAACACAAGCATAACGTCTACAACTGTAGATTATTCGATCTGGCCGAGTCGATTGCCACCCAGGATAATACATATTTTCGTGATAGCTACGATTATTATTACACGGGCGGCAATCTGAATTTGATGCCATATTCGTCTCTGGCAGATGAGTCCAAAATGCTGGCCATGCATGTTTCCAGCGACCGATTGCAGCAGTTGCATTTCTCCAAAGTTGGCGAGGAGGCGGAATTATGGCAGCCACTGTGCACTGAATCCCTAGCTGACATGTCCAGTGAAATCTTTGAGCTGTTTCCAGTCAACAGCTTTCGTGTTAATCATGGCAACATGTTTCTGGCGCGTCTGCTGAATGACATAGCCATCTATGAGTTAAATAAGGTAGATGATGAGGATGAGCATGTGGATGAGTCTGAAGATTCACCCAAATACAAACTAAACTGTCAGTGCAAATACACAGCCCAAGATGGACCCTTTATTAGCGTTGCCCAGGCTGTTCATAATGCAAATACCTTGGCTATTGCTTGCCAGGATCGTAGCGTACGCTTCCTGGACATTGTATCGCATCAGGATATATCCAAGCACGAGGTGGCCATACTAAAAGGCGCCGACAGGGGCAGCACTTGGGCCCAGCTGCGTGCCTGGCAGGAGCATTGCTTCTACTACGCCTGCCAATCCGCCCTGCTCACCATTGATATGCGTTGTGCCAACGAGGTGATTAATCCGTGCTTTGCCAGCAGCGTCCACACAAAGTATTGCGAGAGTTTCTCTTGCCTCGGCAGCAGTGTGAATCCCCATCTGTTGTATGTGGCCAGTAATCATAAACTGCACTGCCTGGATATGCGATGTCTGGGCAAGAAGCTCGCAGATCGCTCCGTTGTCACCTGGACACATCAGATGGCCTATCCGCCCACCTTTATGGACGCCATTGCCCACGAGGGCAGCGAATATGTGGCCATGTCCAATGCGGTGCCCGACGATCAACGCATCTGCGAACTGAAAGGAGTTCTAGCTGAAAGCATTACGGAAATGTGCTCGCCCACATTGCCCTACGGTCCGACCCAGTTGGAGGAGGCTCTCGTGGATGCCCGTCTACGGGGACGCAGCGTTAGCATCTATGCGAACCTCGAAGAGCGCGTTAGATGCTCCACCACGGGCATTAAATTCCACAGATTGGAGAACGCCAGCGATGGCGCCTTTGCCCAGCTGCTCACGGCCAACAGTGTGGGTGACATTTTCTGCCAGAGAGTGACACTAAGGGATGAGCTGGACATGTTGCGGGAACAACGAACGGGTTCGCACACAAGCGAGGCCATACTGTACTATGCTGATCTGGTGCAGGATCGTGTGACCAAAAAGCTGAATTGCACTGATGTACAGCCAATGGCAATTATGCGGGATATTATGAAATCTAACGTAGAACGTGATGTGGAAGAGGATAAACCAATGCCAATAGAGGATATTGAAATCGATTATGGTTTCGCTGATTCCGATACAGAGTCGAATGGGGAGTCTGATAATTCTACAGAGGAGCAGCCAACAGTTAGTAAAAAGGCAGTCAACAAATCAACTCCCGTTGTGACACAAAAACAAACGGAGGAATCGCCAGCGCCTGTGGAAAAAAAAGTACAAAAAGGGGCCGTAATAAATCGTGGACCTTGGCAAAAGTCGGCCTATAATTTAAGTCGTTATGCGGATGTTATTAGCACACGCATGCTAAGTATTTGGGATATCGATGAGTTTGATTTAACACGTGATGTACACATCGATATGATTGATGAGAAATTGAAGCGGAACAAAACCGAAACGCAAGTGGACGAAGATCGCACAACATCGTGGCTAAAACAGGTGCCCAAGCCGGAGGATGCAGCTACCTTTTTTGCGGAAGTTGAGCCCGATAAACTTGTGCCGGGCACAAATCTGCCCACCTTCTTTGAAGCCGTCTACGCAGACTATACGGAAGTGGACAACGAAACTGTTGACATTGAGGCCTTGTTAACGACAAAAACCGAAGCGTCATTTAATGAAACTCTCAGAGCACCGCATTCCCAATTGCGACCGGGAGAATTCACGATAATAGAACAAGATGCAAATCCAACGCCTGCTAAACGACGCAAAACTAAATATACTATGGGATTTTAGGGACTAAGTAGTTAGATCTTAGAGAACACACTATTTACACGCAATAAACTAAAGTTACTTAAAATGGAAAATCAAATCTAATCGTCAACTTATTTTACAGGTCCTTAAAGGGTTTTTGGTTATTTTCAAAATATGAGTTCACGTCCACGTCGTATGCCGAATTTTACCAGATTCGAAGAGAATGTGTTGAGAATGTTAACGGAAAAATACAAGAATGAGATTGAAAAGAAGGGTTCAAGTGCCATCATTTGGGATCGTAAGAAACACGCATGGGAGCAAATTGAAACTGAATTCTTTAAGTGAGCATACATATTTCTTCAAAAAGTTGGGGAGGGATTTTTTCCAAATTTTCAGATCATTTTAATTTTTATCTTTTAATGCTTAAAGCAAGACGAAAGTTAAACGTCCGTTTCTTAAACTAAAATCCAAATATGAAACTATGAAGAAATTGAACAAATTAGCTCTTATTGATATCAATGTAAAGCAAGAATTGATCGAGAATGTGTCTGAGCATAATCAAGAAAATTTTCAAGCAGAATTAGTAGCTGCCAAGGAGGAACCCTCTCAAGCCGAGTCAGAAGTTGCCGAAGAGAGCCCGAAATCTACAGGCCCAGCTGATTCAGAAGTTGTAAAAGAGGAACCCAAATCACCCTGTCAAGCCGAGGAACTGAAATCACCCCCTCAAGTCGTGTTAGAAGTTCCCAAAGATAAACCGAAATCACCTAACCAAGCGGTTTTAGATGTTCCAAAAGTGAAACCTCCAAGCCAACAGCCTATGGAAGTCGACCAAGTCGATGATTCAGCTTGTTCTATTGCTTCGAACATTAGCACAGGATCATGCAGTAAAAAAAACAAAAATTCCGCCTTGGTAAATTCTATAAATTATTATATCAGCTATTAAGTTTTTACTATTCCGATTTCTGCAGTCCACGGAATTTAAAATGAATCAGGAACAATTTGTTTTTTATCGCAATAAGGAAGTACGGGCTCGAGAGAAACATTTGGCTGAGCTAACAAATCTGGAAATCCAACGAAAAATTTTGGAAATGGAGCTTAAAATCAAAGAACGATATTATAATAATATATAGTATGATAAAAAAAAACTTTTTGAATTAAAATAAAATTTAAAAAAAAGAATCATTATTTTTTATGATATCAATTAATTTTCCCGAAAAGATTTGCAAATACAACTCAAACTAAATAATTAAAGATGTATGTTTAATTTAGACCCTGTATTTATTTTATTTTTATTTTTTGCCTTACAATTAAATTTAGTAATGTGCCTTTGTTATTTTTTGTACGTTATTTTACTAGTTCTAGTATACTTGCCATTTTGATTGGTCAGTTCGTTGATTGGCCAATTGGGCCTCCGATTTGACATCCCCATCCAAATCTGGCTCGTAAGCAGGATTCTCGACGCCTCCAATGCGTTCAACCACAAACTTGAGATCCCTACGCTTAAGCGCATATCCTTGTGGACGATTTTGTATTTCTTGCAGCATTATATCTAGATTTAATCCGCAAAATTGGAAGCAACTAACGCGTAGAGATTTAGTTTACAACTGAAACTAATTAATTTTAGCTCACATTTCTAATTGTTTGGCATTAGCAATCGCATTCATTGGGGCGTAAAATGACCCCAAGGGTAATAGATTTTTTGTTTTCTTTTTTATTTATTTATTTGTCAATTTATGGGAGCGGCAATTGCTGTTTATTTAGATAAATTGATCGTTTTTCTAGTACAACTAATCAAAATTAGATTCGAATTTATTCTAAACTCGCACATTTTTAAATTTTATTATTTTGTAAATTGAATTTTGATTATAATAAATAACTAAATAAATTCGTGTCAGCCCCGCCCTTATGTATTAAGCGCATGCGTCTTTCTGAGGCGTGGCTTCTCATAGTGCTTTAGCAACATTAAAATGTTGCCAGCAACATGCCAGCAACACCCAACCTGCAGCATCCTTGTGGCCTAAGCAACACTTCAGTTAACATTGTAACAACGCGCAAGCAGGTTGTGTACTTCATCTCTCTTCTAATTTTGAACGTTATCATTTTTATTTCCGGTTTGTAAAATAAATAAAATAAGTATTTAAATAGTTTAACCAACAAAAATGTAAGTTTAACCAAATGAATATATGAATAAACGAATGTTCTGTTCTAAATTATTAATACGATTCAATATTAAATTTTAAGGCCTTATCATGATATCCTTGATTATAAAGTTATCAAAAGAATTTTCAAGCTTATTTTTGTCATATTTTTAAAGTATTCAGTTCAAGTGCGCCCAATTTAACCGGTTTTGTCTGAACCGCTCGCGTGCTGCGCATTTTACTTTGATTACGTGGACAAGTGTTTGCTACGCGACGCTCTCTCTCGATCTCTTTGCGTGTATGTATTTGTGTGCTGCTGTTTCTGTTGACGCTGTCCGCCACTGCTCTGCACGCTCTGCGCTGTTTAGTTAACTAACGCCGACGCCGCCGTCAATTCCATCAGTTGCTTTGCGCACTTTGATCGTAGCAGTTGTAACCGTTGCTCGTCGTGTTTATCACCGTGATCGTTTCTGTGGAATATTAAGAAAAAACAAATACTAAACAAAAGGTATAAACAAATTGACTAGATAATAAACAAAGATGTACACAGCAAAGATGTAACTTACTCAAATACAAATAGGAAATGATACAAAATGAAAGTGTGTACTTTGACTATCGCTGGCGTGTCTTATTCATTCATATTCACATCGTGTTTTACACATCAGCGAATGCGGCACACAGCAGAAAGGCAAAGAGAGCGCATTGGGGGGAAGATTCCAGAGGAAGAAAACTTAACTAAACTGAACGAAACGTGAACATGAACGAATTTTTACTCTCTTATCTCGCGGCCGGCCAACAAAGTGTTGCCGGGCAGCGGCAGCAGCAGCAGCAGCGACATTTGCCTTGTATCGTGTGGAGCTAATCACAATTTGTTTGTCGCTTTTGAAGTTTATTTCTTTATTATTGTATTTGAGTGGGAAAACTCATGACGTGTATCTAAGTTTCTTACTTCTTCCGAGCTGCTGGAAAGTTTTCATTTCATTAACGTTTAGCTGCAAATTATAAAAGTCAAAGTCGTGGGTAAAGTTACTATATTGGTAGTACATAACGGTACAGGCGACAGTTCAATGAACCAGGCTTTAAATGAGCTCTCGAATCAAACAAACAAAAAAGAGACACAAGAGCAAAACAACAAATACAAGGTGGCAGCACTCAACTGGTTTTGCTGTGAACGCCCCAAAAAAAGAAGCCACAACAAGAAATAAAAATAACAAAATAAAAAAAAAACAAGAAAGAAAATCCGAAACCAATAAACCGAAGATTCAATGCGCTGAAAATCTACATTTACATATTTTCTTATACTCTTCAGTTTTTTATAGGATCGCTATTCTCCAAACTTTTCTTAAAGATACAGATACAAATCCCCTTAGATACTCATTTTTAAATACACTGTCAAACAAGCTGGGAATATTATTAAAATTTTTCATTATCTTTTTTGTATTTCATTTTCTTGAAAATTGTATAAAAGCTTAAAAAGAAAACAAAATTCCGAAGAATTAGCTTAAGACTTCTTTTGTATATATTGCATAATGCGTCACAGAGTCATGTAACTCAGCTAATAAATAGCGTATCTGAATTGTAGTTATTATAAAGGGCAGTACGAATATGAAGACGCAGCGTCAGCCGCAAAAGATCCAAAATGTTAATGATGTTTTCACGTAATTGTGCCGTTACCAATTGTAAGGTGCCATCCCAATCTCCATACTCAAACCATTGCTGTCGTTTCATTAGTGAAAGTTTTTATTTTGCTGTTGTTGCTGTTGTCATTTGTTCATATTTGAGCTTATTTATTGCAAATCATTTTCATGGAACACTTTCTTTCAAACGCATAAATCTTTTGAGTGGCCCATTGAAAATGACCAAGATGTCCAATTCCCAACTTTCATTTGCAATTCCACAAAAAAAAAAAACACCTACACTATACAATACAAAAATAAAAAAACTAAATCCAATTTTTGTGAAATAATTAACATGAAGAGTTTTCGAAAGAGTCGGTGACCAATGATGGTCATCGTCACCTTTTGCGTTTTGCGGACATTACGCATACGCACCATAAAACACACATACATATACAGGTGTGCACACGTACATAGCTGCAATAATTTGCAATTTTGGCATTGCATAATCCTCTGCAGATGGATAAAACCTGAAGCGAGCGTCTCGTAAATGAATTGTAGATTTGCATAATGACCAATTTTTCACTCTACACATTTTACATTTATTTTCTGTTGTTTTATTATTTAAACTTTAATTAGCTTTTCATTTTTCAACTATGTTGTAGGCTTGTGTAATATTTAATTATTTTCATAGATTGTTTTAGAGGTTGAAATAATTATAACAATTGCAAGGCGAAAGTTTGAAGATTTCAAGTCGTTTCATTGATAGTTCTATTAATTTACTTTGAAGCTTTGAATTTATTGTGATTACTTTTTATTAAAAATGATTTTATTTTTCTTTGCAGCCATGTTGAAGTCAATTCTCGTTTTCTCCTGCCTTCTGGTGGCCTTCAGCGGCGTTCACTGCGACGATTTGAAAGTGGATGTGATCAGCACTCCCGAGATTTGTGATCAAAAGACAAAGAATGGCGACTCTCTCACCATGCACTACACGGGCACTCTTCAAGCCGATGGCAAGAAGTTTGATTCGAGGTAAGTTTAATGCTTACACGTTAAAGCTGAAATTGACCCTATATATAGAGAGTCATATTTGCATACTGTAACACACACACACACACACACATGCACTTATACAATGGGGATTAAACATGTGCCGCATTGGCTTCGACGGCGGCTCATTGTCGTAAATTAGACGCCAACTGATAAGCGATCTCAATTGTTGGCCAGCATTTTCCATGGTCTTCTTTTTGGCTGTTTGCTATTGATGTTCTCGTTGTTGTTGTTGGTAATGCAACGCAACAATGTCCACATCAATTGTTGCCTGCTGCAGTTGTTGTTACAGCTGATTCAGTTTCCTGAATAAAGACAAGCATCAATATTAATTATTATGCATTTGATAGACAGTTGTTGAAATATTTGTATTGTACGAAACGTTGATGCTGAGAACCTGAATCTTTTGACTACCTTCCGAGAGAATCTTTCTTAAAACTCGCAAAGGTAAAATATAAGTTTTTGTAGAGTGACTTTTTAAGTGCAGGGCATAAATCTTCCTTCATACATTTTTCTTGCTATTTTATTTTTTTAAATTGTAAATTTGTATGTAAATTATATTATTTAATGCTTATAAAATTTGCTCTTTAAGCAGTTTGCTTGAATTTAAGATTGAGCTCAATTTTCTTACCTTTCGCAGGCCTCAGGCAAAGCCAATTAAAGCCCAACTCGTTTAAAAGTATTAAATTACGCGCACGTTGGATGCTTTATTTTACATATCCCCCAACGCCTCCCCTCAACTCTGAGTTCTATATTAAGAATGTTATCAATTTCGTTGGTGCTGCAATCGCTTCATTATCAATTTCCCTGTTATCACATGGAACGAATAAGCCAACAACAAATTTGAGTAACAACTAAATGAATATAAATATAATCTATGTGTGCTTACATATTCATATGTGGACATCATAGTCAGAGATAAGAACAAGCATAGTTCAGAGATACAACATGCAAGTATATATATAAATTTGAGTTCATAAGAATTTTTACTTGAAATTGGAAGAAGACTCCTAATATAATTTATAAACAGATTGCAAATGGATGACATCATTTCAGTTTCTCTTCGGGTGTCTTTGGAATTAAGTATTTAATTCATTGACAGCTTTTAAATTTGATCGACAAATTGTTTAGATTTTCATGTGAAAATTGGAAAAAAAATATAAAAATTTTGAAATTATTAGGACCATAAAAGTACACTTGAAAAAGTCCTAGTTTCACTTTTGAATCAATATGATTATTTTTACATACGAAGCTGCTTTCATTTAAAAATTATTACATCATTTCAAGCCCATGATATTCTTGATAGTTCCAGTTTATAAAGCTGACACTCTTTTAAAGTTTTAGTATTCTTTTCTTTAGTTTTTTTTCCTCATGTCTATTAAGTTCAGTACATAGCAAACATCACTATCTAAATATGGTTATCATACTTTTTTAGTGCAATAATTTTTATTTGATTTATGCCTAATACTATTTAGTTTTGATTGCCTAACAAGGCCAACAGTAAATTGAGTCTTTTGTGCAGGAAATCGTTTTTATAATACGATTTTGGCACATATGCTAAACTAAAAACCACACACACAAACACACAAGTCAACCTGGCCAACACAAACACACACACACACACATAGAAACCTTTACCTAGAGAGAGTCACAAATTATCTAAAAGTTTGTGCTGAAAGTTTGCAATTGCTGTTTAATTTAGCGTGCTGCCAACATTGGCCCCAACTTCAGTCTGACTCGAGCTCTAACTCAATCAGTGCGTCAGGACAGCCCAAAGATGTCCTTCCCACTTTGCTAACCTCACCCCCCAATAAGACCAGCCACTTGTTGATTGTGGCTCGACGTTGTTGCTTAATGCCCACATTCTGTTGCTTCTGTGGCTTAAATGCCTGGCCGCACTTAACCCAAGCGACAGGCACTTTGCACAGCCCCAAGTGCAGCGAAGGATGCTTTGTCAGTGGTAACAGGACGACAGGACCACAGCAAAATGTATGCAAAATTCTTTAGGAATTCTCTGCCTTAAGCGTTGTGCGTCTCTTTATTTTTGTGTACATTTTTTGCGTTGAGGCAACGGCGCCGGAAATTAGCTACCTTGCTACAGTTTGTTTTCATTTTACTTTTCTTATCCTTCTTGATAATTAAGCTGCAGATACCCAAGTGAAAGGCTTAAGTGCAGGAGCAAAGAGAAGGCGCTCTCTTTGTGCATTTGACAGTCTTTAAATGGCAGCTCAATTGCCTATTGAAGTGCCATTGGCAGGCAGCTGCTGATTGGCTCCTTTTGGTCCTTGAATATCATAAGAATTTGCCAAGGATTGAAAGTGTGTAATCGACTAAGAGATTACCTTTATATCAAATTTTATATATTTAAGTATTATAGCTACTGAGTTATGCCTTTCAGCTACTTTGGATTTTGAAAAAATTCATTTCAAATGGATTTAAAATGTTACTCGACTTAGAGATACTCTGATGTCGAAAATTCATATCAATTCATCAGCAACTTAAGTCAAATTAAATTTTTTAATAATAAATTAAAAAATATAACAGAATTTCTTAGAGCAGAATTTAATAACTTTAGTATACAAAATCATGGTAAACTTTTATAAAAGTGTTGCTTGACTAAGAGCTACTCCTAATATAAGTAAAGATACTTTCAGATATCTTACTAAGATTCACTTGAAAAATGCTGCCCACATTTGAAACTAGATTTTAATTAAGTCTTTTTAATTACATAAAGTCAGCAAATGTTTAATTAGAGGTTGAGACTAGAAAAATGAACTTGAAACTGTCCTAAGCATACATAAAAAAGAGAGAGAGTTAAATGATTGAGTTGATATTCAATTAGAATGGTTTCTCTATTGAAAATAATTGTAGCGTGCAATTTGTTGTCTTACTGCATACGTGCCTCACTGAGCATCAAAAGGATTACAGGACAACAGTCCTGTCCAACTTATTTCACTTGGCGAACTCTCTCACTCTCAGTCTCACTAAAAAAGGAGCAGCTTCTTCCGTTAGGTTCTACAATTAAAATGCCCTTGCTTGCTACTCAATAAGTTATTCAATAATGAGCGCGGAGCGAGTCCTGTCACGTGCCTGGCTCCTTTTATTTTCATTGTTGTGGCCTGACATTCGTTCAGTCTGTCGTCCAGGAGTTACATTTAGTCAGTCCACCTGTCATTGCCACTGCCTCGTCACGTGCGCCCACACTTTGTCAATGGAGAAGTTGTTGTCGTTCTCCTCACTCTCTCTCTCTCTCTATCTTTGTCTCTCTAGCTCCTGTTCTTGTTCCTGGCAGCCTTTGACCCGTAGACCTTCATTTGGCTGGCATAAATAATGCAGTCATTCCGCTATATTCTAATCAGCCTGACGCGTAACATGAGCAGCTCCTCTTTCACCTTATGATATATGCCTTTACATATGGGTGGAATGGGGCACAGTTCTTGCCACTTCCTCTTGCCGCACTCTTGTCGACTCTGTTGTCATTGTGCACGAAAAATTAATTTGTTAGCTGCTGCACGAAAAATTTGATACTTTCTTAAAGTTCATCTAGTCAACACAAGAGCTAGCTGACTGTAAAAAAGGATGTATTTTCTATAGTATAAAAATTGTTGATCAAAACTTTAAAAAATTTTGATATACTATAAGCAATATTAAATTTGTCTGTATATTTCGGTTTTAATCTGTAATTAAGCTTGAAGATTTAATGAGCTTTAAAAGCTTCTTTGCTGCATAAAGATTTGACCAAAATCGAGTTGAATGTATAAATTCTTATTTTATTAGAGTTAGTTTCTTGGTCAAAATCCTCAATAATTGTTAATCTACAAGCATGCTTAAAGCTTTAATCAACTTTCAAAGCTTCTTTGATTAAAATTGATTTGAATAAATAAATAAATAAGCTAAGTAGACTTAACAAGTTTCACTTATATAAAAAAACTAAAAGGTACACTATAAATATTACATCTCTGTGCACTCGCTGTTTATTTAAATATCTTCTGAGAATTTCTAAAAATAATAAAAACGAGTATATCTAGAAATTTTAAATCATAATGTGAAAGTATATCTACTCAAATTGTAGACTGTACAATTGCTGCTTAGCTTATAAGTGCAGTCAAGGTTTTTCTGAATTTATTACGCATACGCCGTGTTGCAATTGTAGTGGAAAGAGAGGCGCAACTTTAACTTATAACGCTGTAGACCATTAAAATTGCAATTTGCAACTTGCAAAGGGTACAACCGGAAGCTTGGCAAACTTACAGCATGTTGCATGAAAATTTTGACAACAGGCAGACAGTCCACCAGGCATTCCAGCCAGTTAAGTTACCTCTTGCTCTGGCTGTTGCCAATCTCTCATAGTCATATCTTACGCTCTGTCGTCGTTGGCTTCGCATGATTTGTATGTGGCACCAACGTTGACTGCGTCAAGTGCAATTTAATGTCCAAAAGCGGAGCGCGTAAAGAAACAAAAAAAAAAACAAAATCAAAAACAAAACGAGAAAAGAAAAACGTAACACGAAATGCAGGTACAAAGTGAAAGTTTTAGGCGGAGAGCCATTAGCCAAGGCAGACAACCTTGACTGTCACCATTTACTCTACACTTTTTATAGCTTTTTGCACAATTAGTGCGAGCAACAGCAAAAACCAAAAACAAAAAAAAAAATACGGAAAGAGACTGCAATGAAAGATGCGATGGCCATGACAAACTCCGTTGATTCTGCACAATGCGTTGTCAGGCTTGAGTGGAGTTGATCTGTGCCTTGGCACAATTTAGCAGAGGAAACATTTATGAGTGCTTAACGATCAGATCTGTTGTCGGTTGTGGGAGAAAGAGAGTATCTACATACATCTGTCTATCTGTCTGTGTGGGCATCAACTTCAACTACTGGCCACTAAATCTTAAGCTCATTACCATATGAAGCAATCAGTTATAGTTTGAACGCAACTCAACAAAAAGTCATGTACAGTGGGCGCAAAACGTTTAATATCTCTTCAAATTGTACAACTGTAAAAGGCAGCTAAATATCCAGATGTCAGCAATTAGTGAGATCGTTAAAATTCACAAATTAAAAAAACAGTAATAACAATAACTGCTTGTCATGTATTGAAAACAAATGCGCTTGATTGCAAATAAACTCTAGTTCAGTTTCACAGCAGCTTTTAAAATGTTTAAGACTCATTTTGCTGTTTTTGTCATAGCTTGAAACGCATGAAGCCATTAACTTATTCTATAATTGAGTAATAAAGTCTAAATATGATTTTGAAATGTATTATAGTACATGAATTTAAAAAATTCTCTTTATTAGAAAACAATAAAAATAAGCTTTTAGATGATTTAATTATCTTATATTTATAATCATATATTTCTCATTATTCTTAGCTTAAAACGAATATGGTTATCAATTACATATTAATCGAGTAATGAAGCTTTAAGATGCTTTTACATTTTATTAAAGTACAAGAATTTATAAGAAATCGGAAGTCATAAATTTGGCATTAGCTCAATAACTTTGATAGCAACGTGTTAATGCAAGCAATCTACTTAAAAGCTTTAATGTGCTTTCAAATATTTTGTGATATAGACCATAGTGCAACGTCTAGAGCAACTTCTAGCACTTGTGCTTCTTTATAAAAATTGCCGAAAACCTTTTCAGTTGCCATGCGCATTCGTAGATAGTTTAAATAATTAATGTGCTTGCAAATGTATTTTTTCGTTTTTTTTCCCCTCATTTCTGTGAATGCTCAAAATGTATGTAGAAGAAGGCTGCAACAATTCTTATCCTCGGCACGTGATGCTGCCGCACAGCGGGCGCATAAATTGTTGGCCCAAAACTTCACCAGCTGCAGATTGTTCGCACATTGACCAAGGGGTAACACAGATTGGGAAGTGGTGGAGAGAAGTCAACCAAGTCCAAGAGTCTCTTTTCCAAAAACTGACAAAACATCGCCTTGGTGCACGTTAATCGTTGGGGCTTTGAAGTAAGCAACTTGTCGCTTCGGTCCCGTTGAGGTTTTTGCGGTTTGAAGAGGACGCATATTTGATTTTATAACTTCGGACAACGACGCACATAAAACGAGGTCATCACCGATGCCAGACGACTGGCAAAGGATTCAATTTGATTGGATTGAAAGTCGAATGAAGTGAAGCTAGTGGCATGGTATGATTTACCAGGCCACCCAGAGAGATGAAGAGAATGAGAGCTCTCTTTTCCATCCTTGGGCTTGCAAAACGGATTGGGAATCACGTAATGGGCAACGGGTATAACGGATGTTTTCCTCTTTTTTTACGCCCATTGAGCTGCATTTTAAATGCGTCGAATGCATAAAAATTCCAATGGCATTTTGCCTGGTGCGCAGTCGAATGAAATCGAAACTTATTAAATATTTAGCCATTGCTTGGCTCCATACGCCCGACCAAAAGTTAAAAACAAAAAATGAGTTTACATTTGTTGTTTGACTTTATGATAATGCGTCGAGTATAAAAGCCCAACGCAATTCGCACACAAAACGCCCACAAATCGCCAGCAATTCGCCAACTTGCTGTTTCATGCGTTAGTTGCACAAGTTTTAAGCTTTTCAGCTCGTTTTTGATCGCTTGTTTGTCCAGCTTAAAAAACACCTGTGCAATCTGCTGGTTGCCACATTCAACAGATCCCCAAACTGGCCCCAAATTGCCATCTGACCTTTTGTTTGCTTGTTGCGTCATCCATGGCGCTATATCAATTTTTAATGCTCGGGGACAGTGAACATGGAGTCGACGACGGATACGGACTTGGACAAAGGACATGGACATGGATATGTACGTAGTTGGCTGAAACAATGAACAATCAACACATTTAAACGATTTTATTAATTTATTCAACGCATTGCGCGCTTTTAAACGTTCCTTAAAGCTGCTTAATTGGGGGTTTAATGGTACGTGAAAGATTAAAAAGGTGTTCAGAGTCAAAAGTATATAATTAAATTATATTGATTAAATTTGGCATAAGCTGAGTTTAGATGTATTGTTAGAGATCCTGAGTACTCTTCAACAATATGATAATATATTTAACTGAGAATATAAAAACCTTTTTCTCTTCTCATACTTACATAAATGTAAATTGATCAAGGGCTTTATTTGTGTAACACTTATTATCGTAAATCGCATAAATTAGCTGAATACGCGTGGAGCTCCACCAAAATCCTCCAATCACCTGTGCGTGCTGGGAACCCGCAGCACCAGGGAAAACCAAAGATACCAACAAACAAACAGACAGACATATGTGAAATGCTATAAAATTTTCACATATTACTAGAAATTCATGGAAAATAATGCAATAAAAATTCACAGCCAACAGTCGAGATACACGACTGGGACTATGACTGTGTCTTAAAGGCCATAATCCCGAGCAAAACATACACAAATACGGTGAAGTGGCGTCCCCTGCTTGACATTTATTCTCCTTTTTATACCCTTTAGAAAAGGGTGATACAAAAATGTTGCTAAGAATGTACTATAGAACAATGAATAAGGCATAGGTTTTAAATTGTTTAAAATATGATTTCTATTTTCTTGAAGCTATTTATATTTTGAAATCTTAGTAAAATATTTATATCTCATTAAATTCTACTTTACTCTTTCTTATAAAAAAATATAAATGAACTCTGCTATTATATTCAATAATATTCAATATTCAATAATTTGTAAATACATTTATCTAGTCAAAAAACTATAATAACACAAAAACAAATGGTCGAAAATATAAGAAAACTTATCAGGAAATGATATTACGAGTCCCCTTTGACTGAAAAATTTGATAAAACTTCGATAAATATATCCTATAGCAAGACCTTTGGAAAGAATTCGTGAAACTGAATTGATTAGCTTCAGTTATAGATATTCTGAAAAGTCGTTGTAAGAGTATTTATTTAGTCAGCAGCAATTGTGAAGAAATCTGTCTGTTTTACTTGTTTCTACCAGACAAATTTTGTAGGGTTTTTTATTTCATCAAGAGATTTGCACCACTTGAGCAGCGAAAGCCACAACAGCAATAGACATGGAGACGGAGTTGGAGTTGGAGATGACGATGAGGACGACGACACTTTGGTTACGCTCCAACTCCTTGGTGCACTTGAGGTAGCACTTTTTCGGTTGGTTGCTTGCTTGGATTATTCCGCGGGCAATGGCAATCCACATGCCATCATCATGAGCCGGCACAACTTGTGAATCTCCCAAAAAAAAAAAAAGAAACATGTAAAAAATGTAAAAATGTTTGCAAAATGCCCAAGAGATGTACATAAAATATTTAACAGACGCCGCGACGCGACGCGGCAGAGCTAAACAAGAGTTCTCAATGGGCAGGCGGAGGGTGCTGTGCCGGGGGGGATGAGACAACCGGAAGAGGAACAGGAACACTGAACGGCTGAACTTTTGTCAGGCCAAAAGTGTCGTCAGAGGCGCTTCCTTCATGTGGGTGTCCTGCGTTTGTCTTGTTAATCATTTGTTTAGCTTGTTGCAATCATCTCTGAGGCGTCGCGGCCTCTGTTGCAACTACTTTGGCTCATTAAAAAATGATCGTCATCTTGGGAGAGGAAAGGGAAGAGCACGTACGCAGAAAGGGAAGTGCCAAGAAGTTCTAGCAACAGCAACATCAACATCTTAGTTGAAAAGTCGAAAAGTTTTTCGAATAACAGCAACAACTTGCAAGTTTCTTAGGCATGCCCAAGTGACACATTTCCAATTGCAAATTCTTAGCGAATTCACCGGGGAATTCCCTACCCAGTACAGGACAAAATACATTTATTATTGACTTACAAGCTGGAAAAATCAAAGCTGAACTTCCCAGACAGTGAGCGAGTAAGCAAACGACAGAGATTAAAAAATGGTTTAAAAAATTGCCAAACTACTAAATGATATTTTATTAGATGATAAATTTTTTAAACAGAGATTAAAATGCTATTGAAATTTTTTTAGTGAATAATAATAATAATAATTTTATAATTCGCTTAAGACGTTGAAAACTTCTTAGCAGTGGGATACACATTTTTTTTAATTTAAAATAATTTTAATTATAAATAAATTTCTCTAGATGAGAACTTTCATCTTCTTGATCATTATGTAATTTAATAATTTATTTGGTTTGTAGAAAAATAGATATTCTATTTAAAAATTTCACTACTTTTGTTGCGGATGATTTTTCGAAAAAAAAAGTATCGTTTTTCTTTTTACAACCATCTAATATTTCCTGTTGTATAAAACTTTATTTAACTTACCTTATTTTAATCATAGATCATTTCCAGCTCTTTACATGTTTTTTATCTCTCTCTTTCCATATCTCTCACTGCCCTTCCCCATTTTCCTCAGTTTTTAATGTTCCATTTTGAAACTCATTCATATGATAAACGCACTCGTAAACCATATAATAATCATCAAATGATATGCCTACTTCATTGCAACTGTGCCACATCATACATCATGCTCAGAGCCACAACTCGACGGGGTTTCATGCATACCTGAACAGCTGTTTACGGCCAAAAGGGCGGAAAGGAGCCGGAGCAGGGGGCTATACTCCCTGATCTCAGCCCACTGGGATGTCATCTTATATTGGCGCGTTACAAATTAAAGTAATTCGCTTAAGTTAAGCATCGTCAGGAACAAGGCCATCAAACAAATAATTTCGCGTGCTTTTTACAACCCGCCCCCAAACAGCAACAACAACAACAAACTCATCCCTCAAGTCTGCCCCACCCTCTTTACATTACCTCAAGCAGACATAAAAAATGATGTATTGTTTTAAAATGATTTTTTTTTGTTGGTTTTTGTTTTTGTTGTGGCTTGTCCCTTGATTATGTGCGAACTGCAGCCAGTTGACGGTCTACCATATGCATGTGTGTGCGAGTAAGTGTGTGTGTAGGTAAAAAACGTGTGTTGTTGTTGTGTGTGAACCACTTCACCATTTCTGTCACCATCCTCTTTTTGCACTCGAAACTTTGCGACTAACAAGCGTCTAACAATTTTCCACCAAATATTCAACTCATGCTTTTTTCTTCTTCTCTCCAATTTTTTTTCTGCAGTTTCGACCGCGACCAGCCCTTCACATTCCAATTGGGCGCCGGTCAGGTGAGTTAAATTGTCCAATTGGACACTCAATTAGGCAGTTAAACTGTCAACTGTTAGACATTTAAGGCATAAGTTTTTCTGCAAATTTTAATACATTTTTTGTTTTAATAATTTTTAACAAATTAATATTTACAATTTTTACTTTTTGTTTAAAGGTTATTGAAAATAGTTTTTATAATTTTTTAAATTTTATATAAAGATTTTTTAAAAATGTTTTTATACTATATTTAAATATTTTAATTATTTGCATTATAGGTGATTAAAGGCTGGGATCAGGGTCTGCTCAACATGTGCGTGGGTAAGTTGAATATGGCTGAAAGCAAACCAATCAAAGTATTTCATATTTTCTACGCTTTTCTTTGCTAGGTGAGAAGCGTAAGCTGACAATTCCTCCACAATTGGGCTATGGTGACCAGGGAGCTGGCAATGTGATTCCACCAAAGGCAACTCTCGTTTTTGAGGTGGAACTGATCAACATTGGAAATGCGCCAGCGACCACAAATGTGTTCAAGGAGATCGATGAGAACGCTGATAAGCAGCTGAGCCGCGAAGAGGTAATCGTCTATGTATGGATCGCACTTTTATCTCATTTTATGTTCTACACTCTATATGTGATATATCCGTGGGTCTCGGTTTGCTTACTAACCTCATTCTTCCAAAATAGCTTTGTTTTTTAAGTAATAGCATAACTGATCTTATATTATTTGTTCTTTATCATATTAGGTCAGCGAATATCTGAAGAAACAAATGACGGCTGTTGAGGGACAGGACTCTGATGAGCTGAAGAATATGCTGCAGGAGAATGACAAGCTTGTTGAGGAGATCTTCCAGCATGAGGATAAGGACAAGAACGGTTTCATCTCGCACGACGAGTTCTCCGGTCCAAAACACGACGAGCTGTAAAGTTCGGCCTAGGACAAGTGCTTAAGTTATATCTATCTATAACTATCTATGTATAAATACAATAAAAAATAACATCGACAACAATAACAACAAAAACGCAACACATCAACAGACAGATAACATCAGAATACATATTCGATAAGCTATTGAGAACGAGAATGGACTGACGCCCCATTCAGATGAGGGGGCTCTATTAGTTTCCAATATCATTCATAATTGTATATATATACCACCATATACTCGTATATATTACACATCATGTTAAGCAACTCTTCCACTTAGATTCCATCTCCCGATTTATGTCCCTGGATGCTCAATTCCCTTCTAGGCGTAGTTTAAATTGTGTGTAAAGTACCAGGAAATGAAGGGTAGAATATGCGTTATATCTTTTTTATATACATTTATAGGTTGTTATAATCAAGTTTGTAACTTATTTGTGTTGTGTCTGCCAACTGAAATATTTTTTAAATTGTGAACAACTGACAAAGTAAAATTAATAAACAATTATCACAATAATTTAATAAACAATTTGTGTTTCTATTTATTCGGGGTACGGGGAACAACACGTTTAAAAAAAAAAAAATTTAAACGTTTCTTTAATTCAAAAGTTGATTGAAACTTTAAATTTTTGTAAAATAAAAATCGAGTTCTAGAAAAAAAAAAATTATATAACGAAATATTTAACAGCAGAATAAATATACGGCACTATTTATAGGGACTTTCAATATAACTTCATAGATCTTTTTATAGAGTATATAAAAATGTCTCTGGATGATGCACAGTTAATGTTCAAAAATAAAATCAGTTTTAACAGTTATATAGTCGTTATTTATATTGAAAATATACAGGGATATATAATAAAGAACATCACATACAAGTATTTTATGTTGTTTTGTTGAAAACTATAAACAATCTTCATTTAAAAAAACGTTGACAAACAAATACAAAGTCGACAAACGTTTTGAAATTACATTATCAAGAAATTAGAAGCTGCCAAACGCAATAAAAGATGATTACACATATTAAGCGTTGACATTTCGAAAGGAAAAGAACAGAAGATGAATAGAAAAGTCAAACAAACAAAACACCGATAATATATATTATCATGTAGTAATTATATACAGTAAGTGCGCCATTATCATCAGTTTCCACTGTCGCAGCCGTTGGAGTTTTGTAATTTGAATGATGATAGGAGGACGCGCTGCCGGATGGCTGCAACACTTGATCACTTTATAGGCTTACATAACTATGCGTGGTTAGAAATTGTATTAAAGTATTCTTCTCGTAATATACGTATTATTGTGTTCGGTTTCGGTTTCGTGTTTCTTCTTTTCTTTTGTTGTAGACAGTTTAGCGGGATTGGGAGCGATTGGACTAAGACTTTTGGGTTTATCTTGCAGCCTAGGCATTTAGTATGTAGAAAACGAGCTCCAATATGATCGGATCTTGAATGCCAGAGGATTCGCCATGTAGCGTAGCTATCAGATGATTATCAAGCGCATTCATATAAAGCGGTGGCAGCTTTGAGCCACGTGCGCCGGCCTCATAGCAAACCTAATTAATAAGTAATTGATTAATTGAAAATCAACTTGAAGACATTTCAGTTGCAACTTACGTTCTCCTGGTCCAATGTGGCACGAAGTGCCACTTTATTAATGCCAGCAGCCGACAGCAGATCAAGGAATGGTAGCAACGCCATTGAAGCGCTTCTGGCCAATTGCTCAGCAATGCGTGTGATGTCAGCATAGTTGTTGCCATTTGTGGCATACCAATCTTCACACTGTAATTCAAATTTGTGGCATAAAAAAACAAAAGTCAGTTTTTTATTGAGAGCTTTTTAGATATAGGACTTAATTTTAATGCGCTTTTGAAGCTTTTTTCGAGTCCTCATGGGAGTTAATTATTATGAGGTCTAAACTAGCTACGACCTTTATTATAAACTTGAGTGCTACTTCCAAGAGCTTTAGAAGCTTCCTTGGGAGCCAGGCTAATTTAAGTATACGCTATTTGGCAATTTTAAAAAATACTAAGTCAATTAATTTAGATCAAAACTCCCATGTGCTTTTAAGATTATTTAGAGACAGGTAGTTAAGATTAACAAATTGACACTTGGTAATAGTCAATAAATAAATAAATAAATTAAAAACTAATAAAAAAGTTTATGTTTGCTAGGTGCTTTAAAATTCTAATTTGTTTGATTTATCCCAAGAAAGCTTTCAAAGCCTTTTTTGGATCATATACATAAAGTTCTAGTTGGAACAATAGTCTATATAATATCAAACTTTAGTCACTAAAACCTAATTTGAAGCTCAGTTTAAATTAAATCCAGTCATCATATGCATTAAAAGCTTGTTTTCAAGACAAATTATTAGGCTTGCTACGTGAAGCTTAAGTCAGATTAACGCTTTCGACTTGACTAAGCTTCATTAATGTTGGGTACAGCTTTAATGTGCTTTTAAAGCTGCTTTTCAAGTAGAAAAGTAGTATATGACAAGTACTCACCTTGACAATAAAAATGTCAGTTAAACGTATAGCATAATTGGTATTGGAATAGTTGAAGCTGGCGTGAACACGCATATTGGCCACACCATCCATGGGCTTGTCATCAATGGGCGACTTGACGCTGCAAATGAAATGGCCAAGGATTAGGAGCACTTGAAATGTGAGTATATATGTATTGAAGCTTACCCCACATTGATATCCCGATCATCGTCCACCCATTTGATGCTAACAATTTCACTTTGCTCATCGGTGGCAGCAACGGGACCGCAAACGATATCAACATCGGTTTGATTACGCAGCGCCTGGCGCACTTCCTCCATTTTGGCGGGCATTATTTGGACCATGAGACCGTCTTCGACAATGCTGCATTTGCCGGAGAGGCCGCTGCTGCTTTTCAGCGATTCGTTGAGCACAAAGAAACTGGCGCCGGTGATCTTTCTAGGCTGACCCTGTATATTGATTGCCTGCGTGGAGTAAGCATACATCTCGGAGCGATCGTCGTTGATGTTCTGCATGCAGACCAAATGACCATCGGCCACTTTCGAGAAGTTGCCGGCAAATGCGAGAATGTGATCGGTGGCATTGTTAATTGCTTTGATGACATCATTCTGACGATATCGCGGTATTATCACCGTAGTCTGACGATCCTCCATGTGAATGTAGAGTCCCCGAATGGCGGGCAATGAATACGAATAATTGCGAAAATCCACAAGAAAATTGATAATCGTTTGCGCTATTTCGCCATAGACCGATTCACGATTGCGCACCGAGATCAAAGGACAGGGATAATAACGATACTGTGCACCCAAACGCAGAATGAGACGCAACGGCAGCACCTTGGCCCATGGCACCTCATGGCGATGTATTAGAACGCCCACCAGATACGGATTATCGGGCACAATGACTCCCTGCAGACATTGATACGTTGGCCTGATAAAGATGAAGCCGCCATGTTCGCGGGAGCCCAAAAAGTTGACATTGCGAGGACTGCTAAAGGCCAACTCCTGTGTGCTGGATCTCGCCTGCTCGGCCTCCACGTACACCTCATACAGATGCTGGAATATGTCGCGAGGCACTGTCGGACCGCTGCTCGCTGGTGGCGGCTTGATTTCCAGCAATATAATCAACTCATCATTGCCCACATGATGCAATCCCGATGTGGTAAAGTTAAGCACCCAACGATTCATGCAGCAATTCACTGGAAGAAGAAAGAAAATTAAGTATGAGCTGAAGCGGATAAAGGAAGCGAGAAGTACCCGACTGTGAGAGACCCTTTACTTATTCATATATTTAATGGGCAAAAAAAAAATCAATTTTAAAGCTTAAAATGCTGGCAACATTGTCCGTTAATTGTGTCTCTGCTGGGCAACAATGTTGTTATACATTTGCTACTCACTGTTGACCACCTTGACGAGCACAAAGAAATTGTTCTTCACAATGAACTTGAGAGTTTCACGCTGCAGACGCTCCAGGAGATCGGGATCGTTGCGCACCTCCTTGTACTCCACATCACAGTTGCTGCTGCTGCCGCTGCCCTCGACACAAATGGGCGGCAAGGCGTTCTCCTCGCTGGGTATGAAACAGCCCTGAGCATCGCTCGGTGGCAATTTCCTCGAGCGTTGCGGCTCCACTTTGCGACGCGGCGACGTCTGCGCCGTGTTCCGGCCAGCTTTAAAGGATTAGGAGTATTTTTTTTTAAATATAAATAAAGTTATACAAGCTGTTTAGAAGTTCATTTCATACCGCTCGACTCTTGGCTGCCCTTGGAGACGGCGGCTAGAGTTGCTGCCGCCGCCGTGGGCGGTATGGAGCCACGGAATAGCTGTGCCATCAAACCCATGGCGGTGTTATTGTCAATACTGCTGCCACTGGCACTTCCGCTTCCACTGCCGTTGGCGCCCGGCGTTGGTGGCTTTTGTCCAGCTCCGCTGTTGCTGCGCTGGAGGCCGCGACGCGCCTGCTTTGCCTCGCCCCATTGCTGTTCCATGGTGCTGGCCAGCTCGCTGCCGGGTGCAATGCCATCGCTGAACATGACACTCTTGCGTTTGCGTCCCTTTTTGCCATCGGAGCTGGACGAATTGGAGGAGCTGCCATCGGTTTTCTTCAACACACCAACGGGCACAATGACGCTGGGCGGGATTGCACCCGCCGCAGTCACCTGACGATGCGGCGGTATGGTTGAACAATACTCCATGGGATTGTTGGGATTGGGCGAACGCATCGGAGTGGGCGGTAAGGCGGAGGGCGGTGCACCCACATAGGCAGCATCGGAGACGCCTCCGTTCGCCTGGCGTTCGGTGAGTATCATGAAGCATTGCACACAGACCCGCGACTCGGGCTCATTGGCGAACTGCAGATGGAAACGCTGTGAGCAGCAGACGGAGCACAAAACCTTGCCACAGGCACGGCAATGATGACGCCGCTTAATCATCGTGAACTTTTGCTGGCATTGCATACACTGTCCGGCCATGTTGTCGGGCACCCAAATGGGCGGCACTTTGCCCAGATTCGCATGTGGATCGCTGTAGCCAACGGCCTCATAAATGGGACTATCGTCGTCTTCCACATTTTCAGCTTGGGATGAAGCTTCTGTTGCTGCCGCTTCCCCTCCGTCTCCAGCCTGCTCCTCCGATTGCAGTTCACCCTGAGCCACCGGCTGCTCCTCGTCGTTACCCGGCGGCGGCGGAGTTTGTCCCGCATTCGACTGAAGGCTGGCCTGCAAGTCCAATGTCTGTGGACGCTGCGGTCGCTGCTCTTGAGTTTCCAGTGCATCCGTGCCGATACTTTCCTCCTCCGCCCCCTCCTCATCCTCATCCATTTTGCGTCCGGATAATGAATCCGTGTCGCTGGCGGTGCTGCTGTAGGATGAGGCAATCTCCTCAGCTGCCGTCGCTGGCATCGTTTCCTGTGCTCGCAGCTCGGCAAACTCCACGGTGGATGCCTGCGAGAAGTTGTCCACATTCAATTGATCCGCCGATGTGGTATCCTGCTCCGACAGAATGCGCACAGATTCCTCCTCAGTGACTGGTGATTCAGTGGCCCCTTCATCATCCTCCTCCTCCTCCACCCCATCATCATCGTCATCCAGTTCTTGTGGCTGATACTCATAGGATGCTTGTGTGGCCATGGGCTGCAGTTCCTCTGCCGTTTCATCGCCAATGTCCTCCACCTCCACCTCTTGCAGCATGCTGTCCAGTTCCGTATCTGAGATTTCATCCATGGTGGAGCAAAAGGTCAGCGGTTGACTGCGTTTGGGCAGCTCCTCTTGCTGCTTCTGCTGCTCCAGCTGCTGAGGCGCCAACTGCTGCTGCTCCTCCTGTGCAACTGCTGGCAAATTTGGTGCGGATTTCTAAAATTAAGGATTAGGATGCGAAATTGTTTGAGTTCTCTTTCGATTACTTCACTTACTGCTGGCAGAATGTCCTTGTCCGCCGCCTGCTGTGGCTGACTCTGCGTGTCCAGCTCTGTGCTCGTCTCCTCGGACAATTCGTTGAGCACTTTACCCAACGCTGAGGATTCGGTCACCTCACACGGCAAAATCGACTGCGATGCTGTGGTTATGGATATTGAGGATAAGCCCACAGCCAAATCCTCGACAGCAACAGATTCCTGGTTGTTCTTCGTCACCTTTGGTGGCAACTCCAAGGCGCTCGGTTTATCGCTCTCTGGCGGCGTGCTGGGCTCATCCGAATTGCCACTGCCGGGCGACGGACCCGAGGAGAATGTCGAACAGGATGATGTGGTCAGGGATTCGGATGAGGAGACTGTTATCTCATCGCCCAATTTTGATTGTTTCACCTGCGCCGCCTCACTAAACTTGTTAATGTCCTCGTGATCATTATCCTCCACTTCGATTGCCCGGCTGTTTATCTCCCTCTCCCGGTCCCCCTCTCCCTCTCCTTCGCCCACCCCATCCCGCTGGCCGGCTGACTCCAGCGCCCAATCATAAGTTTCGTGCGTCTCCAGAGATTTCACATTGTTGCGATAATCGTTGAGACTGTTGAACACCTGAGAGACGCCCACAAAGTTTTTGGCAGCGGCGCCAGCGCTGCTGCCATCGCCCGATGGGCGTGTCTCAGCGCCCACATTGACAGCCACACTCGCTGCATTTCGACTCAGCTGCTCATCCGCTGGAAATAAAAAAATATATATATGTTTACAATTTGTACCGTTATGCGAGTGTCACCCTCTCTATCTCACCGTCTCCATTTTCCTCACCTTTAAGCTCAGCTTCAAGATTGTCCAGGACCTGATCGATGTCCACCAGATCCATAGTAACTAAACGACTTGCATTTAAGCCTGAAACGAAAGACGTAATACGCGTTTCAGAACACAGCACAGCTCGCTTCGTGTTTGGGGGAAAAATTTTCACTCTGCGCGGGCGTTGAAGGGAGCGGGAGCAGAGCGAGGGGAACTGTGATTGCTAAGGGGGGAACGAACGGATCCAAAGAGACGCAAAACAAGACAACAAAGCACAAATTTATGATTCATTGCGTTTATAAGATGCTGTTTGCCGTTGGCTGACAATCAATTGTCTTATCAGCGTTTATACTGCACATCCATTTTCGGTTGTAAATTATCGGAATTACCTTATTTACCCACTTCTTTTTTGTTTAATTTCTTGCAAAATATGTTCGAAATGCAAATGCAATGTGACCGTATCGCGACACAGCGTAAATCACATATTTTCTATTACGTTTGCATTACGATTACTTCCGCACATAGGTGCTATTCATCGGCTTACGTCAATTTTTGGTATTTTTCGGAATATTTTTGTAAGACCAAAAGTTATGAGTACGGTCACCCTGACTGCTGCAGACTCTGTTAGTTAACATAGGCAGTTAACATTAGTCGAATTAAAACCGTCGAATGAATCGGACGCGGGAGTAGTGCTCGTTGGCAATTCAAGTGTAAAGAAATTTAACAATTTATTACAACGAATTTGTTGTAATTATATTAAAAATGCGCCAAGCAATCGGGCATTTAAATTATTAAGGTTCCATTAAACGCAACGAGTGCAATTTAGCTGAAATACAACAAAATATTTCGCGTCGTGAAGCAAAACGCAAACAAGCAGCAAAAGGCAAAAGAAGAAAAACATAAAGAAGCCGCCACCGTTACGAACTATTTGTATGTGTGTGTGTATACACGACTAGAGTGCATGTGTGAGTGAGTTGTCTGTGCGTGTAGGTAGTAGTGTGAGTTTTTTGTGTGGTGGGCGTAAATTCTGGCAAATGCATAAATGCTATTTGAATGCATGGAAAATCATATTTAAATCATATGATTGAATGCAAAAATTGTAATAATTTTTGTGTTTACCTCGTTGCTGTTATTGTAATTTTATTCTGCGCTCACCAACACTGTCAACCCACACACAGTTACACCAACACAGTCACACACAAATTCACACACACACTCAGTCAACCATTCGCTGCTGCCACCTTTCGGTTCGGTTGTGCTCTTGTCGCTCTGCTGTCTCTTTTTATCATTTTTGTTTTGTTGCGTCTCTCAGCTTTGCTTTGCTTTGCTTCTTCGTGCAGTAATCTTTTTGTTTATTCTCTTTTGCGTTCACACTCCCACCGCCTCTCTCTCTTGCAATGTCTCTCTCACTATCTCTCTCTCCGATAGTTGCTTTGATTTTAGCCGCGCGCGCACTAAAAATTGCTGTTAATTATCAAAATTAAATGAATAAATGTGTAATTTATGAATTCCTCTCTCTATCTCTTTGTGTATTTCATTCTTCCGCACGCACGCATATCCACACACACACACATTGAAATAGCGCGCAATTGAATTGTTATTGTACGCGTTTTATTTGAAATTCAATTGATAAATTAATGTGAAAATCGCGAATGTTTGTGCCATTACCGAAATGTTTCAGTGCTATTAAACAAAAAGTCAATCTCGTGTTTATTTAATCAATTTCAATTCTTTGGCGTGTTCTTGTGCAACAGTTTTTGTATTGCTTTTACAAAAGAAAAAAAGAAATATAGATATACACAAAAGTATATGCAACAAAATATTAACAAGCTCCTCAATTCAAAAGTAGAATCTGAAAAGCTCTTTATGCTGCCGCTCGTCGCACTATAAACAAATCTGGAATAAATTTTTCAACGACTGCTGCATTAAAATCGTCGACTTCGACGCCGCCGCCACCCACGCAACGAAAATGAAATCAAAGCTGAAAACTGCGCTGCTGACGTCGCCGTCGATGTTAGTGTCGATGCTGCTTTTAGCTCTGCTCGTGGTCGCCACACAAGCAGCTGATGAGGTAAGTCCGAAAATGAGGGGAAACGAGGGGAAAGAACTATACAAATACCAATGATTTTTAAGATCTTTGGAGCATGGAGTGCAAATTGAATGCAACTGATCAAATCAGAAATGAAGTGGAATTGACACCTAAATACCCTGTATTTCTTTGTAATTATAATTACAACGGAAATTAAAATTGTAAAATCGTTTCACTTGATTACTTTAAGTATTTCAGTTCATCTTAAATTGATTTGATATGGGGCATTGTAACTAATCGAATTTAAAGAGAGCGGAAATATTTATTATTTATAAAAAAAAAGAAACACTCAATTAAAGTTGAAGAAGTGATAAGCATTCAGTTTTATTTTGATAAAAGTAACTGATTCTCTATCCAACACATAATTACAAATACCTGTTAAGATGTAAAGAGTATTCCGTGGACGACTTGACAATTATAAGTATTGCATTTTCAACTATCCTTGTTGAATTAAATTTCATAGAGATTACGAACCACAAGCTATTCACTATTTCTGCCCACTTTTTCGCACCTGCATTTGAGCGTCTCTCTCTTGCTTTCACTCTCATTCCCTCTCTCTCTTTAAGCTGCTTTTATCAGTTTGTTGTTTGCGGCTTGAGGTTTTCCTTATTGGTTTTCCGAGAATCTGTCAATTATTATGCAAAACAGTCGAGAGATGCTTTGAACTCTGACGCAAACTAATCAATATGTATGTATTAAAATGTATACAGTCAGTCAGATAATTGTTTTGACAAGTTACAAATTGCTTACTTTGCTTATGTTTCTTGAAAGAAGTTATAATAATCAGTTTTAAAAGTAAAAAAACTATTTTGATTTTCTTTTTTGTCAAAACAAATACTTGACTAACTGTAACAATGAAGACTTTGCTGTCTGGTAACGTTGCATTCCAATTTACTGCATTGCTTATGGTACAAATATTCTTGTTGTTGCTATTGACGGACCCGAGATAATGAAGTGGAGAAAGATGCTGTAAAAAGACATTAAAAACGTCTGCATTGCCGAGGCGCATAAATATGGCAACAAGAATAAACATGTACTAACTTAGATATATGTATATATATGTGTGTGTGTGTGTGTGTGTGTGTGTATGTGATGAATGTTGCACTCGCATACGCATTGCCCATAAGCAACTTTTCCTTCTTCTGCTTCACATCTCCTTTATCTTCTTTTCCTTCAATTGTTTGACTGTTGATCGCTTGCCAAAGTGATGGGAAAAAGGCATCCGGCTGTTGCCAATTTCAGTAGCTAGTTTGTTTGTTTGTTGTTGTTGCTGTTTTTTTTTTTGTTTGCTTGCCTGTTTGTGACTTATTGGCCCAAAACACATACATACTTTCGCATACATAAATAGTACATTGGCCCGTTTTGACTCCACCACGAAGCGCCCATCACTAGTCTCTATAGTTGTAGTTGTAGTTGTCTTGTTTATCGTTCCGGTCCAGTCCGGTTCATTCCGTTCCGTCCTCTTTGTCTGTTTGTCACTTGTTTTTGCCAAAATTGGCTTTACTCTGGCTCAGTTGTGGTTATGGCTATCGATGTTGTTGTTGTCCTTCTCGCCAAAAACATTTTAAGAACGTGCACAGCAAACTGATGAACAGCTTCAAGAGTTGTGGGAGTGTGAGGCACACAGCGGAAAAGAGTAAGAGGGAGAGCGCGTATGAGTGTGACCACAGTTTTGAGTGTACAGGATAATGTAATGATTGGTCATTGCTATAAGAGAACAGACAAAGCCGACACACACACACACAAGCACATATGGTGGGGAAGATGCTGAGTTATCGTCGCCTGCTGTTATCCACAGCCATTCTCCAAGTTTTGCTTTCGCCTCGTTTACGCATTTGCGCTCATTAGCATTATTGGCATGTGTCGTGTTCGTGACATTGAGAGTGGAGAGAGAAGAGACGTGGGCGTTAGAGTGAGTCCGTTTAAAGGTGACCGGACGGGACGCATAATTCGGATTCAGCTCATTTTTGGCCATCTTCACGTGCTGTGCAACTGTCTGTTGATTTTTATGGATTTCCGGGAAGGCATTTATTTGACCAGACATAGCCAGAGAATATTGTGGGTTTTTTTCTTTGTCTTATCTTCTGGACTACCTAAGATTTAGGAGCGATGCGTTTGGTAATCAGCTGTTGTTGACGTCCTAAATGCATTTGTCATAGATATGTATGATTTAAGTGAATTTATCTCAAGGCGACTAATCCGTTTAAAAGTCACTTTTATTTTTCCATAGCACATATTTTCTAGTTGCAACTATCTCATTCATTGTTGATTTTTTATTTTCTGTTTTTCAATTAGTCACGTCTGCGTGCGTTTGTATGTGTTGGTTTCTATGCTCGTTTGTCTTCTTATTTGTCTTGCATTTAATGAGCCCATTGTTGTTGTTGTTGTTTTGATTGCACTTTGCTCGTGCTCTCACCTTCGCAGTCGTCTCGCTCATTGACGCCGAAATCGTAAACGAAGTCGTCGTTAGCGTCGCAGTCACTGTTAATGTCAAAATGTTATCAACAACAGTATTCTACTTAATGTCTTTTGCAAATGTCAACGTCTCTACACGTACACACACAAATACACACATACCATACATACATATGTATTTATATAAGATCAGATGTACAGTTTGCATTGCCCTCTATCTGAGTTCAATTGAAAATCCCCACAAATAATCAGCGTAATTTGCAATACTGGAATTGTTTATACACACGAGCTAATTAGAAAAAGCGTAGTAAGCACTTGTATACATACAGACAAACACACATGTAAATGTGCACATGTACATAGTCATAGTAACTAATAAAAAACAAGATCACGTTGCATATGTATAAGAGAAAAAGTGGAGAGATAGAGATAGAAAGAGAGAGAGCATACGCGCATCAATTACACATGTTTTTCTGACATGTGCATAAAAACAAAATCCAATTAGTAAATTTTTACATGTCAAGACAACATAAAACCAAAGGCAATTGCAACAAAACCCAAAGGGTTGCCACAAATAAACCAAAAGCAAAAACATTTGCGGGACCCGCAGCAGGCCAACAACAACAAAAAATGTGATGACGCGATTACAACGGAGCACAAGAGAAACAGAGAGAGAGAGAGAGAGAGAGAGATAGTTAAAGCACGTTGTAAGAGAGCGAACAAGCACAGCACAGCATAAAAATGTGTGTGCAGGCGGCGAAATAACAACAACCATAACAGCAAGCGAGCATAAAATGTTTAAGCATGTGTGTGTGTTTATGTCAGTGTTGGTAGGCAGCAGACAAAGTTGAAGAAAAGAAGACAGCGACAAACGACGAGGCGACATGGAGTTCGTGAGGCTCCAACAGCAGACAGCGACGCCAGCAGCGACGCTAGCAGCGAAGTTGGCTATCATTGAGGGCTGCAGATTCTTGTTGTTGTCGTTGTTGTTCGTTGGCTCGTTTGCTTTGCTTGAATTTCAGTTTCTGCTGAGGTAAACAACACACAACACGCAGACCAGGCCTGAATATACCGGCAGTTTCAAGACCCAACAGTAGGCAGGCCAAACAAGCAGATTGAACCGCTGACGTCGGCAACGACGACGACGACGCTGCTGCCTGCAAGAAGGGTAACGCAATGTCAATAATCATGCGTTGTTGCCGCTTTTCATTGTCGTTGTTGCTTGTTTCATAGTATGTTCGACTTGGGCTTGTTTCATTTTGCGGTTTGCTTGCGACAAGTTGTATCTCTCTGCTCGAACGCTCTTCCTCTCTATCTTCATCTCTCACTCTCGCTCTTTCTTACGCTTGTAATATGCGTGCGTGCTTGTATTTTTTTTCTTTATTTTTTTTTACATTTTATTATTGGTTTTTACATTTTGTTGTCCCACTGTTGATTTTAGTCGCTGTTTCCTCTGTTTATACATACGCTTTGTGCTGATTCCGTTCATCCGACATGTGTTTGTGTGTGTGTGTTCGTTTTATATTAACCTTAACTGCAATTTTTCTTTGTTCATAGAATGGGGCATATGGCATATGTATGAACGTACTTACGTATATTCTCGTTTTTCCCACTTCTTTATGTTTTACACTTGATTTGTTTACTGCTCGCTTGAGTTTATTTTTGTGTTTTAATTGCAAAAAATAGCAGCACACGCACATAACACGCACACCCACACACACACACACACACACACACACACATGCATTGCTCATCCGCCTCTCGTTGAGCACCACAATCGCCGTTTGTCTCTGTGGCCTTTTTTTCATTGACGCAAATCGCGCGCAAAATTTTGTTGACTTCTGTTGCTCTCGCTCGTTCTTTCTCTCTTTCTTACTAGCTCTTTTTGTCTGCTGGCCCTTTTTGTTGTGGTTGTTGTTCTTTGTTGTTTGTTGTATATGGCGTGTATTTCCTGTGCCATCACCGTTGTTGTTGTGCTCTCTCGCATTTTGACTTTTTCGGCTTTGTGTTTTCTGTTTGCATATCATTAACATGGAAAATGTAAGCCTCAATAAGAAAAAAGAGTTAGCAGCCCACGCAGCAGCTGAGACAGCTGCAGCTTTAGTTTACTCTCACATACACATACATACATACATATACATACATATATAGCCCACGCACTTGCATACTTTCATAATTATGCGGCATATTTTTTCTGTTGCTGCATTTGTTTGATGCTTTGATGCATTTCCAATAAACTTTACACATTTAGTATTTTTTAGCAGCTGCTCATTTTGGAGCTTTTTCTCATTTCAACTTTGTGGTTTGCTGCACATTTTATTGCATTTTCCACTGTGTATTTTTAAAACCCACGCGGACGCCCTCGCAAATATTTCAACACACGCACCAACACACACACACACACCTAAACACGTTGCGCCCCGGGCAATTTGTTTACACGTTAAAATTTATACATTATTGTTAAAAATTTCCATTTCTAAATTTTCTTACTTGAGGTTTTCGTGTGAGATGCCTGTGGTTCATCATTTTTCAATACCCTTTAAATGGATCAAATAGGTTATACTCAAATTATCCGAGCGTGTATTTTCTAACGTGTATGATATTTGATAATAGGGTATTTTTGCAGTATGCCATATGTTAACTTTTAACTTGTACAAACAATATTTTTTTAAACCCCTTTTATAATGTTCTGCACAATGTTTATTCTATAAAGTAATATTTCACGAGTTTTTTTTATTTTTAGAAATTCTTGAGATTTTATTTACAGATTTTAGCGATATTATGAACATAAATTCGTCAATATTTCAATATAAACCTATTAAGTTAAAATTTATTTATAGCTTTAAAATGGGAATTCCCAATTTTTTTCAGATAACTATGTTTAATTGGGAACCCGTAACTTTCTCAGAAAAAAGTTATTAATGAAGAAAGAATTGAAGTAAAATTCTGATAAAAAAAAGCCATTAGAATAATGCAGCTTATAATTACCAACATGAGATTAATTTAAATAATAAAGATTGCAAATATGAAATATTGATATACAATGTATACGTATACAAACCTATGTACTTATTGTAATCACTGCGTTAGGGTCACATGGTCAAAATTGTGATTTCTGAGAATGCTGAAATCAGTAAAAATAAATATACTCATAAAAATGTGACTAAATTAAATACGAATATAATATGATTAATTATCTGTTTGTCAGTGTAAATGAGATCATTTCTGTTTTAATAATATTATTCTGTTGTCATTTGTTAATAAACGTCTATTTTATAGATTGTAAGAAATGTGACAGTGAAAGCTTTATTAATCAAATATTTTAATTGTTATTGAGGATATTATAAATGATCTGCGTGTAAGATATACACTATATATGAACTGGAATACAATTTGAGTAGATGCTCTTATCTGAATTATATTGCTCTCCAATACTATAAAATTTATTCGATTTCCTCCCTTTTGGTTATCTGTTCTTAAAATACCCGAAACTCATGTTAACTGATTTGCATCTCTTTAACTTTGAGAGAGAAAGAGAGAGAGAGTCGCTGAGATTTGAACCGCAATAATGGCTTGTTTACCATTTCCGATTCACAGCCAACTTCCGATTACTCACATACACACACACACACATGCGCTCTCTCTCACATACACTCCCACACATTTCAATTGGAATTGCAATTCTCGCTGTTTCAATAACGCGCACAACTGAATACGCCCACAAAACGCGTATAGGTCGCTCTGTTTGGACTCTGAAAACTTTTGGCTCCACATGGGCAACCAGAAAATTGCTCCAAGAGAGGGGTAAGGCAGCAGAGGGGGAAGCGATGGAGTTGCTACCCTGACATGTTTGCATACAGAGTGGAATGTTCTTGTCATTCCCGTAGTTTGGAGAATTGCTTGCCTGATAATGATGATGATGATGTTGTGCCACGCCCATTTAAGTAACGTTCATCATCATCATCATCTTTGACCTCAGCAACAACTGGCTGCTCTTTTAGCAACGCATCGGGAAACCAAATACTCATTACGGTCATACAAAAAGCAAAAGATTCAAAGAAAAATGTTATTTTGAGTAAGCCGAAGACTTAATACCCTAGATGATGTTTTTCAATTCAAAGGAATTTAAATTGTACTTTTGATTTAATAATTATCTCTTAAAATAAGTACTCAACATATATAAAATAGTTAGGAAATGAAAAACAAAATAAAATGAATTTAATGTGATGATCCGTAATTATTCTTTAAAGTATATACTTTACTAAATAGCTTACATTTGTTATCTATACCATTCACACCAAACGTACATTTAAATTAAATGAAAAAAATGTTGAGTAGTTGTAGAGAGGAAAAGAGTAAAAGAGATTAATCAAATCTGACTCCTTGTTAAAATCGACATATGAAATACCCTTACCCAAAACATACTATCAAATCGTTACCTTCGACTTTTTAATAACCGTTTGCTTACAGGGCATACTATAAAGCAAAAACAATTCCCAAGCCATGTGGGGGCGTGTTGTTTGGGGCACAAACAAAGTCTGCAACAGATTGCAGCATAAAAGTTTGGCTTTAGTTGCCGTTGCCTCTGCTGCCTCCGTCGCCACTTCTCTGGTGGGCCTCCGTTGCATGCGTGACAGCTGCTGTCGAATCTGAAGCTGTTGCTGTTGTTGCAGCTGCCACTTGTTTTCCATCTCTTGTTGTGCTTGTAGTTGCCAGGTTATTGACTTGATACATGCGCCTCAAATCTAAACTCAAAGTTTGCTCAAATTTCACAAGTTGACCTGTAATTAATTTCTTTTAGAATGAAAGAAATCAGTACCATTCAGCTGCCAAACAGAAAACATTCTGAGAGCCATTTGAAAAGTATCTCAACATTTATTTTAGGCACCCAATAAATGCTGCCTTGGTAATAAAAAAGAATATCCTAAAATACAATATTATTTTATATAATTTCTCTGAAAAACTAACAAATATTTATATACATATGTATCAACAAAAAAATAATATAAATATATATATATTTGAGATATAAATATATATTTGAGATATAAATATATATTTGAGATTTGTGTTTATATCTTTAATCTTTGCTCTCTTTTCTGACAAACGCACGTGCTAAATATTTCAAATGTCGCATATTTCAACATTTTGCTATTATCTATCTCTCTAAGTGTGTGTGTGTGTGTGTGTCGCAACTTTTTGTTTGTGTTGTGTTTGTGGTTGTTGTTATTATTGTGGTTTGGTGTTTTAGCCACGCCTCTGTGTGCCATCATCATAAATTTTGTGCAAATCCGTTGAAATTTATGCATAATTCGTTTTCTACTTTGCAGCGGCTGCCGTTGCCCTCGACATTGAGGCTTTAATTGTTAGCAACGAAAAATAATAAAAAGAAAAATAACGCAATATTTTTTGCCATTTATGTAAATATTTGCATTAAATTATGTTTATGTATCACATTAAATAATTGTGTTTAACCAATTTTTCTTTCATATTTTTGGCGTTGATACCTCTGTCTCAGTCACACTTTTTAATATGCCCTCTCTGTTGTATGAGCTTTTAATATGTCACGTACTCAGCTTGGGACTGTCTCGAACGGTTTCACATTTCCGTCTGCTGACTCAGAGAACCGAGAGATACGAGTGTTAAGATTGATATTATAGAAGGCTATATGTATGTTATGTATGCTCGCGACTTTATTACACATGCAGATATTCGAGCCTCATCAATATGCAAACGGAAATATGAGTCAAGACATTCAACGGAGAGATTTTTCAGTGAACTACGAAATTGTCTTGGGCATAAATTGCAGACTCGTAAATTTATCGCAATGTCATAAACAATGCACAATATATCGATAATTGGTAATCTTGAAAATTCATTAAATTAATATAGCTTCGTTTTAAGAGATTTTAAGTTTTGTTGCTTGGAAAATGTTTCCATCATAATATTATGGATCATTGAAACACATGCAAATTTTGTGCTACAAATTTGAACAACTTAAGATTACAGAAAGTTGAAATGTTTATTCCTTTGTGTCTTTTTCATTTGACAATTGTAATCTTCTATGATTTGTTATGCATTTTTAGTGAATCATGAGTATGAATCGAGTTTATTGAATCACAGTGCTGATTGTTGTGCCTTTTGTGAAGTGATCTCAGATTATAAGTTTCTTTAAAACCCGTCCTAAATGATGCATTACAATTACAATGAATTACGAAATTTCTGATGCAGCGTAATTTAGTTAGGGGTATTCAATTCTATGAAATAAATTAGATAATTTAAAATTAAATTCAACGACTTGCCAACATTCAATCAGTTTGTAGTTGTTATACTATTTTTGAGTGTAAGTTTATATAGCTTATATTATAATGTAATTTTTGATTGACCTTGCCACACTGTGCAGTTGGAATGTTGTTTGTCCATTTGGTTTTCTCCATTGACTTTTGTTTAACATTTTGCGCGCTTGCATTTTAAATTTACTTCCGACGCTTGAGAGAATTTTGTTTGGCAAAAATAGATGTGGTTGGGGAGAGCAAAAGTCATGTAAAGCAAATAAGAACAAGTGTGTGCATAAGAAATATTGAAACGAGAATAGTTTTTTCTGCGGTGCCCCCTTTTCGCTCTCTTGCTTTTACCACATAACGCATCTCCATATCCCTTTAAGCGAATTTACATTTTCATTTACGCCTGAAATGAGCACGAGATTCGCCTCTAATGTTGTGCGTGTGTGTGGTTGTGTGTGTGTGTGAGTAAAGACCTCAACAGCGCTTTGGCATTTGCTGTTGTATTATTTACACACAAACTACATGGAACCACCCAACCAAACGCCGTTAGCGCCACTGTTTCATGGGTTTCGCCCCCTTCTACCTTCTGATTGTGTACCACTTCCATCTCCATCTCCCCCGCCCTGACTTTGACTCTACATCTGCCTCTTCTCCCATGCGCATCATATGCAAATACTCGTAATATTTTTCAAATGTTGTTTGCTTTTGCCCTGCATACAATTTTTGCTTGTGCTTGTGCTTGTGCTGCCTGCGTGCCTGCCTTTTCACATTTTTCAATTTTCCACGTTCGCTTTGTTGTCGTCGCTGATGATACTGCACACACACACAGATACATCACGTTACACTACAAACATATATATATTCATACATACATACATTCTTATATTGAGGCTTTGTGTTGCTTACATTTTCATTATTTTGTTTTTTTTATGTGATATTTTTTTCTTCTATTTTTTTTTTTTTTCTCTCTCTCTTACCAATTCTCACTCGGCTCTTCAGGCTCTGCGCCTGCCAAAAGGAAGTTGTCCTCTCTGTACACTCCGCCCGTTAAATCCCTACACTGCCTCCCAAGTGTTTGCATTCTAAATTACCCATGGGCCAATGGACTATGTTGCCCCCTTGTTGTTTGTAGCTGTTTCTCAGTTTTCAGGTCTTGGCTTCTTGGCTTCTCCATTTCCGCTGCTGACTGAGTTCAGTTTGGTATGGTATGGTATGGCTTGTTTTCCTTATGGTTATTTTTGCATATGGTCTATGCCAATTGGAGACGCAGACGTTGACAGTTTTATGCCGTAGCTAATTAGATTTGATAAAGTTTGAAGTTTCAGCCTATGGCAAGGGCAACACATGTTGATTCGCAATGCCTCAATAAATAATAAATAAAAATAAACATAAAGTAAATTCAATTCTCAACGCTTCTCGGTTTGATTATTATTTATAAAAGGAAGTTTATTGACTTTATTATGAATGTTAAAGTATGTTTATTTCAATTTGATTTCTGATTCGAATTCAGTTTTAGGTTAAACCAAAATTGTGCAGATTTCAATTCAATTTCTAATTATGAGTTTTATTAAAATATACCGACTTTTTAACACTTTTAGAAGTGGCTGCTTTAGGCTAAAGTTGTTGTCAATGGAATTTATCATCAATTGCGAAATCTGGTGAGTTTCGACAACAACAGACTGAAATAATTAAAGGCATTTTAAAGTGAAACACTTTTGGATTTATCATTTCAAGCTAGAGAGCACTCCATACATATGTTCATATGTATCTGTGAGCAACTGATCCAAACCCCTCGCAATACGAATTTAGGCCAAGCTGTTGTGTATTTTGGATGCTGTTCTCGTATGATATACGAAACTGAAATTACAAAGCAGCTTCAGCTACAAAATTAATGGCAGATGCGTTGCTTTTGTTGTTACAGCTGTGAAATTAAATGCTCTACTCTATCCCCATTTCCCTTTAATTCTCTCTGCCTATCTCTATCTCTACACTTTATCTCTGATATGCAGCATACAGTGATTGATGACAGGGTCATGTTAAAGCTTCATTGCCTGCTTTACTGAGTCAATTGCAGCGATTTGAATTGGATCAAAGATACATATGTATATGTATGTAATGTATACAGTATTCTAAGCAAAATAAAATCCTTAAATCCACATTTGAACCCCCAACTAATTACATATTTAAATACATGCAGGCGCAGACAGCATTGGGTGGTGATCGAGGGGTAAAGGGCAGGCCGTAGTGGGGTTATTCAGTCAAAGTGCATAACAAATGTGAACCCGAAACTCTCAGTCTCTCTGCATGTGTGTCTGTGAGTGTGTGTTAGTGTGTATAAATGTCTGCATACTTTGCGGCCTGTCCGGCTGTATTCTAAACCCCCCGGAAAACCCATGAAGGCTGATGAAAAATTTACATAAATTACTGCAGACTGGACGAGAAACAGGGCCAAAATAACATGAGAGAGAGCCAAAAGCCGAGCCGAGGCCAGAGTAAAAAATAAACTAAATGTAAGAGAGAGAAGCGAGTTAGTCGATGGGTAGAAAGAGAGAAGAGATGAGGGTGGCGACGTTGACGATGACGACAACGACAACAAAATTAGCATAAATGTGTTGGAGTTTCATTTTGGCACAGTATATATAATAAGCATTATGCATTTGCGTGTTTGTTGTTGTTTTTGCTGATGTTATTATTGCTTTTTTTGTATATTATTTTTTGGTGCCTTGTGTATGTTTTTTTTTTGTTGGGAATAGTTTTAAGCAGTGGTCCCCAAAGCGTGTGACATGAAATGTTTTCAAACAGCTCCGAAGGCCAAATTATATAAAAAGAGGACCAGAAAAAGGAAATATTTCTGTGCAGAGCCGTTATTTTGATATGCTTGCGTTTTGATCCTTTGAGGAAACAAACAAAGTAAAATGTAATCCTTGGTGAAAAATATTATGTAATATCATGTTTGTATTGTGATGTTTACTCTATATTTAAAAATTTTCAATTAACTTTATTTTATGATGAGTCAGAAAGCAATTAAACCAATTAGATTTTAAATATATAAGTATTTCATGAACATACTATATTTAAAAATATTTGGAAACTTATTTCTATTAATTATAATATTAATAATATGCAGAAAAGATACAGGATATATTATTTTCTAGATATAAGAATTATCAGAAATTAACTTAAGAATAAACGGAATTGTATTTCAATTAAGACATTAACCCATAAGAAGTTAAATCGATTATTTCCTTTTGTAGATAAAAAACTTATTAGATCTGATTTTAAAAAAATTCGGAGCCACAGGGCTTATAGAAAACTGAGCTACGCTTTAAAGACAATAAGTTTTTCGACTGATGATCAATTTACAAATGCAAATAGGGTTTTAAGTTTCTTGGAAATGTATCTTAATTGTGAATAGAAGTGCACACCCTATAAACAAAAATCATTTAAATGATCTATTAAACTGATAGCGCCCAACCCTCGATCAATATAAACATTCCATTGACGATTTACGTTCCTCAATCGCATTGAGTTTCACACTTGATGAATTGCATTTTGGATTATTGAATTTGTCTCACCTCACGCGTCAGGCGTACGGCTTTAGATTACAGAAATGTCCGTATGTTGTCGAGTAGAACGTAAGTGAATGCGAATTAATACCCTCCTACTTACAACCCCTCTCCGCAGAGCATTCCGCTGGCTTCCCTTGGCGCTGTCATTCCGTTTAGTTCTGTCCGAGTTTAATGACCAGACCCAAGTTTCGTATTCTTGTTCGAAACATGGAGAAGCGGGTAAATTGCAAAGCCCCAATGAAGGGGTATAAATTGCAACTATGTATGTTACCTAACTCTCTCGCTCTCTCTCTCTCTCTCTCTCCCTATGTGTTTGTTTATGTGTGTGCATTTTTAATCATGTGCTTGCCTACTTACGTTGAGGTCCAACGATATTATAGGCCAGGCCCATTTGGGAATAGCGCAATGTACCACGTACTTAGTTGCTAATTCTTTATGTGCACACGAACATTTTTATAGCCACATTCTCTTGGCATTAGAGCATTACGACTATCTCATGAATTAAGCAACATTTTGGAATAAAAATTGTCGTTAATGTAACTCACTAAAATATCTCTCAGATATATTCCGTTGCCGATTTGCTAAAAGAGGATCAGTTTAGAGTTGGACTTGTAAATAAAAGTTTGCAAGAGAATGAAAAAGAAAGAGAGTAAGCTGGAAAATAACAAAATAAGCTTAGGAAATATTTGGGCTTATAGTTATATTAATAATTGAAATTGTTATAGAAAGAAAAATTGAATAATATTGATAAACAAAATTAATAAACCATTAAGAGAATTAAAGCTGCTTCGCAATATATTTTAAGGAATTACTTGGACGTTTTTTTATATTATGTTGTATTTATTTTTATATATATATTTTTTTTTATATATTTTTATATTTATTTTTTATGCGTTAAACTTTAATCGGTGAGGGTATTCCAAATTCATGGTTAACCAACATAATAATTTCATTCCCGCATTTAATGTGCAGAATGCGCCCCCGAAGCGACGCTTTGAAAGTCCATTGCCATGCGAGCCACAACATAACCATTGCCGTATACAAGTATCTGCAAGTGTAAGTGTGTGCGTGTGTGCCTGTGTTTGTGTGTGTATGGACAGAAGTGTATTGGAACGGAAGTGCAGGTACGGTAAAGGCTCGTAAAAATGTGCAAATTTGACACTTGGAATTCAATGTCAACGACTGTTTCATCGATTGTGTGTGTGTGTGTGTTTCAATTATAAAAGCACTTGGAAATGTTTGTCAGTTGCTAGCAAAGCATTTCCCAGTATTCAGCTCTGTAGATGATGTATGAACGTGTGTGACTGTAATTGAGAATTGTCTTTGCATGGTTTTAGGCATTCAAATTCCATGTGTGTCTGTGTGTGTGTGGTGAATGTATACACTGCACATGAGTATATTTTACTTTTAGCACGTTTTGTGCCACTTTTGCCGCTTGGTCGAGTTATTTACTTTTATTGTTGTAGCTGTTTTTTCTTGTTGTTCCCGTTGTTGTTGTTGCTTTGTATGTAAATTTCTAATTTCGCAAATGTCACTGCATAGTTTCAGGCGTATAGAGAAGGGCGTTGGCTTTGGATATTTATTTGGTCACAACATCACGCCCATCTTTTGAGTAAACAACAACAAAGTAAATTCAAATACGAATATGTACCATGTCATTTGTATTTGTGTGTGTGCGTGTTTATATATCAAATATGCACGTGTTTGAATATCATCGCATAACTCTGTTTGACTTGTTTTCTTGTTTCGCCTCTCTATATTTTCATAAATTGCGTTGTGTGTTCTTTGGTTAACCTTAGGGCGAAATATGATATACTACTCATATCATTCTCTGAATATTAAATGTATCTTCGTAACAAATTATCTTTAAGCTATAGTTTTGTTAACTTGGATTCTTTTCTTATTTTTACAGACTCAGTATCTTATCCCATTTTGATTAAATAGTTTAGTTTATATTGTTTCACAGAGTACGAAAATTGTAGGTATATAAATTTCAATTTTTAATATACTAATTTATACTCTTGCCGCAATTTTAGCTTTGTTATTCAAACTTAACTTCCTCATCTCTCTCTCTCTCGCTTCTCTAAGTCTTTCTCTCTTCCTTTGGTATCTAAAAATTTGACATTCCGCTTCGTATTAATCTCTTGTGTTTTTCTTTTTTTTTTTGGGATATCAAATCTCTAGGTGTGTAGACCCCGAATAGGAAAATTTCTTTTGCTAACTTCCTGTCGAGTTGCTCTCAAAGCTTTGAGATAGCAGAATCCTTTGACTTTGGATTTTGTGCTTTTAAGCGGAACTTCAAAGCTCCGCTAAAAGTCGTTGTCGTCGCTTTGAGGTGCACGGCGTTATGTGCAAAAAATAGAAAATGAAAGAAAAAGTTGAAAAATGGGAACTGGTGACTGCTTATGAAGCCAAGGCGCAAATTTTACAGTCAAAATGAAAATGAAGCATTTGAGTTGTTGTCACGGTATGTGTGTGTGTGTATATATATGTGTGTGCTGGCTGCCCACATCCTGGTTAAAAAACTCGAGAAAAAGCGTAAGGGAAAGATGTAAAGCGGAAGGGAGATAGAGAGGCTGAATGAAGGAAGGAGTGAAACAAAAGCCCGCTCAGTAGTTAATTCTCGTTGCTTATCATCAGTTGGCAAACTTTTGCATTGACTGACACACTTACACATGCACACATACACACTCACACATACACACACAATCACAATCAGAATGACAATCAGAAATGTGAATACAATGAATATATATCCACAAACATCTGGACAACTTTGGACTGACTGTGAATATCTGGCGGATGCTTCGGATGCCTCCATGTCTCCTTGCCTGCTCTCTGGTCTTTTGGTCTTTTCTGGTTAAGTCTGGCCTGATGCTGACATCATTGTCTTGCAATGCGCTGCGCTCATTTGAGGCGACTGCATAACTGTAAAACGTGGCGCATGCCGCCCACTTTTTTTTTTTCACTCCTCATCGCCGACTGACGATACGTGTGTGTTTTCCACTCTCTTTCCCTGTCTGAATGTTCCCATTTTCTTCATTTTACACATTTCTTTTTTTTTTCCCAACCAGCTTTGCCCTTATTTTTTTTTTTGCTCCTGCTTCTGCTTTTTGTTGCAATAGCTTTTGTGCTTGTGCCTTTAATTGAAGATTTTTTGACAGCAAACGTCGTCGTCGTTGTCCAACTTATTGTTGTAGTTGTTGTTGCTGTTGCTGGCGTTGCAGTTGCTGCCTGGTCGCATGGAATGTCAAGAGAGATGTAGAACAGTCATAGAGTTCGTAGAACTTTTACTGCATCTGCCACAGCAGCGATAGCAGCTCCTCTGTCAGGAAACTCTGCTGGCAATGTGCGGTTTACTTTATTCCAAGAACCTTTCACTATCGACATCAGCCTTTGTTTTTACTACTTATAAGGCTTGCATTGAATACAAGCATATAAACATACATATACATAAAGTATATGGTACTTCATGAAAATATTAAATGTTTGTGTATAAAAATTACAATAATTAACTTAGACCAACATTTGATAAAACCAAAAGTAGTATAAAGAAAAAGAAAGCAGAATCTATTGTATTCATTTCAATTAAGAAAATCAATCTGGACCATATTTTCAAGGTCTCAGATAACTGAAAAATATTTGGACTTAAGAGGTATAGAAATTAATGTCAAACACTCTGTTGAGATTTATTTGGTACCATTATTTGAATCAATCCAGTTTAATAATATAAGAAAAAAATAGCGTTAATATATTTTTATCAATTCTTTTTTTTTTTTTTTGGCAATTACTTGTCAAATTTCGTCAAGAAAAGCAAGTATACTTTGAAAGTGAACTTTTTCTATTGCCGCCTTCTTGGCGTCGTGTGTCGTAGATAAAGTCAAGTTGAAGCTCATTTTTAGCTTAGAAAATAAGTTAAAGCAACGTTTTAAGTGGACTACAACTTTTTCTAAACTTAATAATTGGTTCTGGTTTCCTTACTAGAAATCTTCAACTCTGCTCTGCCGGACTTAAAGTAAAACTGGGAAATCATGTAGTAGTTGTGCTTTGATTAAACTCGTAGTATACGAAGTATTTGCTCTCTATGGAACAAAAGTTTTCCATTTTGTAGACATGCAAGCAAATCCATTTGCAACTCGGCACGTGCAACTTCAACAGAGTCGATATCGCGTGTAAGCGAATTGCAACGGACTACTGTAATATTTATTGTAAAATTTTACATTTACAGTAAACACGCTGAACTCGGTTGAGATTTGAGCGTATTAAAAGTTTAAGCTTTATTTTCCGCATTTTCATTGCCAACTCGCTGGTAAAAGTACTCGAAATTAGCTGCATGTTGACTTGGTCAAATGCATTTCATTCACCTGCAAATCGCATTGACTCGCATTCATTACATATTCACGGACATTGCGGCAAGGACAACGAAAGAGAAACACAAATCATGAATATTGATAAAGCAAATTGTTTGTATTTTGGTTTATTATTTCGTTGGCGCTGACAGAAAATGCAGTAAAATTGCAAGAATTGTGCGAAACCGTTGATCAATTCGAAATACCAAATGACTGAGATTCAATTTGGAATGAACACTGAGATGCTCTGTATTAATATCTTTTTAAAGTAATTGAAGTACTTGGCTTAAAATTAGGCTGACTGAAACCAGAAAACTTAAGTTGATATTTGAAATAATACTACACGAGCTTAGGAAAATTCTCAAATGTATTAATTTTTATTAGTACTTTAGAGTTTTCATTCGAATTTTTATAAAAATTCGAGTCGTAAATAGCCGCAAAATTACTATGGTATTTAAGGGGTATATGGAAAACGTTTTCTCATTTGTTTTTAATTACAGCTGCAAACGGAAATGTATGTAACATTTGCATAAAATGTACATCAATTGCGCAGTGCATGTCGTATTATTCATTTATAACACACTGAAGAATCATTTAACAAGCTACTTGACTGATTTTCCATATTACCGTATAAGTTTTCCAATGATTCAATTTGAGCTACCTTTACATGGCGGAAAATCCGTTGAAAAGGAAAAGGAAAAACCGCTCAAAAGGTGCAGAAAATCGATGTTGTGTTGGATTTTCCCCACCACCCTCCAGTTGATGTCGTGCGTTCGTCACATTAAGGGCAGTTAAGGGGTTACAAGTGAGGGGGCGGCGTTTCGGATATTCCCATTCGAGTGTTTGTGTTTTGTATTGTATGCCATCCAATTATACATTGCGCAAAATAATAAAAATTAACGATTGTGGCCAGGCGTCATCATCATCGATATAGCTGACCCACTTTTCGAAATGTTTCTTTTTTCTTGCTCTTTCTGGTTCTTTTCTCATTTGAATGACGGAACTTGATTTGCCAAAAACGTTTTGGAATTCGCTTTTCGTTGATGTAAACGAAAAGCCTTTGATATGGCATGTTCTTTGATATTTCGTTGCTAAAGTTTTTTGTTTGATGATCAAATCAAATAGTTTGAAATTCATTGAGTATTCGTCAGAAAATAGAACATGTTTTAGTTATTCTTCTTGTGTATTTAATATTAACAAAAGTAAAGTGGGCTGCTAACCGCAATGTAAAAATCAAATTACAACTGGAGTTTTATTTTGAAATAATAATCGATTAAGAATTATATTTGGTTAATAAATTAAATGTAGTAAGAGTATATAGTTATGTAGGATGTCTGTTAACATCTGTGAATATTTGCTCACAATAATTGTGGCTCATTCGAATTGTTGTAACTCAATTTGTTGTTGTTTCACAAAATGTTGCCTATTTTTCTGCGTTTTCAAATGCTTAAATAAATATTTTCTGAATTGTGTATTTGATTTTGATTTTCTGTATATATTATTTATTCAATTGAACAGAATTGCTTTATTTTTCCCTATATTTATTTATTTAATTTTAAAAGCATCCATTCAATTAATTGGCGATATTTTAAGGCACCTGCGAACTGTGTATTTCGAATTTTTGTATTTTTACTATTTATTTTACGATTTATTTTTCCTTTTTTCATTTCCGCACATAATTTACGCCGTGCAAATAACAGTCTCGGCAAGCAATTTAAATTTGCAGGTAAACAAATTAAACACGTCGAATAATGAGCAAAACATTTTAATTGTGCGTGGGCTCCGGCTAAATTAAGCACGAAAACGAAGTCACAAAAATGGAAAAAGTCGGATAAAGGTAAAAGGATAAAAAAGTGTACAAAACGTGCACTCACTGACTGAACAACCCGTCTCCCTCGCTCCCCACGGTGAGAAGTTACCTGAACGAGTTCATCCTATCGCTCAGATGACGCTCTGTTTCGTCCCCGAGCGTCAGTTAGAGAGCAACAGACTGACTCTGACTTGTGGCATATGCTAATGAGCCCAGTGCGGGCGCGCTCTCTGTGTCTGTCCTTCTTTCTGACTGACTGCCTCTGTCTATCTCTACATTTCAACTGTTCACTGTCCTGTCTGGAAGATAATTCCCAGTCTGCGCTGCAAAAAAAAATAAAAAAACAAACGCAAACGCAAACCAACTGCTCGTGCATTTTAAGCTGATTGTTAGCAGAGCTTTGCTTTAAATACACTGCACCACCATCGCGTGTGTCATAATTTTTACATTCGATACCCTGTAATAAAAGTTTTGGGTGTGTATTGTATATTGCGACAACAGAGACTATCTATGAGAGACAATCATTAATTTTTTCTCCCATTTTATGTATCACTCAATAGCATTAAATAAAACTTCGCTATCCTGTACAATAAATACATAAAATATTTTAAGAGCACACAGTAAATTTAAAAGTAAAAAGTTTGCGAAAATTCCTTATGCTTAATTAAAATTTCCTTAAATAAATCTAATCTTCAATATTACCTTTTTCATTTACTAAAATGTCTAAGCAGCTAAGTTAAATTTTCTTTGGGTTACACCTGCAAAACCTACCTCATTAAATAGCTGGGGTATCTCATTAGTGTACCATCTTGTGTGTTTTGCTTCTCAGTGCCTTGCAAGCGCACTGACCATGAAAAATGCAACTAAACTGAGACGCACGAAACAAGAAAACTGAGAATAAGATAACAAAAGCCGAAAGACATTTTGTGCAACGTCTCTTGAGTGTTGCGGCCCCCTCACAAGCTAATGAGGAAATAAGCTTAGATAATGTGAGCGACATAATGTTGGACAGTCTCGTATGAGGAACAACGAGGGACTGACTTCTGGTGAGGGGAACTCGTCTCATATTCTCATGTTTGCGGTTGTGTCACTTAAGCATTTTGTAAATGGTTTGTTTTGTCTTGCAATTAGTTTGAAAGGGTTACCCAGACCCTGCCGGGGAGACAAACAGACAGAGAGAGAACAAGAGACAGAGAGGAAAAGTAAATAAGAGAACTTTAGGACAATAGCCAGCTTTGTTTGCTTGTTTTTGTGGTATGAGGAAGTTGGGGGATAATCAAGAATTGCATATCTTTTGCATACCAGAAATAGAAGCCATAATTATGCCGTTGACTCTCTGTGTTTTTGATGTGATAAGACTTTTGACAGACTGTCTAGTCAAAACATTGACATAAACTCAACAAAAGTTGAGTAAATATTTATAAATAATTCGCTGTATATGCATAGATTGAATTATGTATGGCTTTTTAGTAGGAAAATATGATTTTGATTGGCTCTAACTCACAACCTTTATTCAAAAGCAATCGAAACTATCATATATATTCCATTATTTAACAGTTAACTGGTTTATCAATGCTTCTGATATCATTGGCCATTATTTGTCTCTTAATTGAAGGGCATGTGAAATTTTAAGGCGTGTCTCCGCCACGATGACATCAACTGTCAAAACAAACTAATTAATTTTAAATACTTTATAGCAAATTCATTTGAAACAATAACATGCTGCAAGTACACGCCACTGTCTCCAACAAACATTAATTATACAATAAATTACAGATTATATGTACGCGGCAGAATTATAATAAATATTTGCAATGCCCCCGAACGCCGTTGAATTTAATTAAAATACCCAACGCATCATAAATATTCCATAAATGCTGAGTGCCTCGGGCGAATTTTTAACGTATTTGTAATAAAATCAAATAAAATCACACTTTAAAATGTTTCATTTTCGCCTTTGGGACTGTTTTTTTTTTATATGTGTTCATATATACCTTTTCTTTTTAGCTTGAAAACAATTTGACAATTACGAATAATAGACTTGGAAGCTCTTTAAAATGGACAAATTTCATAGGCTTCATTTAAATAATACCTAAGGACAATGACAAATGAGCAGCTTTTGTTTTACGGTTCAGAAAGGATCAAGTTTGGTAAATGTGATAACAATGGACACAAAGTGTGGCATGTGTATTTTGTGTGACATTGGCTGTTGCCCTTTTACCCCATCAATTTGTCTAAAACAATGCCTTGTCTGTCTGTCTCCCAGTTGTGCCCTACCTTTATTTGCCTGATATAAAAACGCCCACATTATGGGGAGCGCACATGAAAGATGCATAAAATAAATCGTAATGTGTTTCAATTGTGTTTGATTGACCAATAAGTATTTGTCATTTTGAAGTAGTTGCTTTAACAAAATTAAAAAATAAAACAATGACTTATGAATATTTACGATTTCTTTACACTTCATTATTTAAACTAATATATTTTTTAAAGTCGTCTTTGGCTTTGTGCTTAAGAACTTTTCCGATAGCAATAGGCACATTCATTATTGCTCTTAATTTTCATATGCAAAACACAAAATATATATTTCCCAATTTTATAATACTGACTTTCAATCATGATTGTTTTTTTCTTTATTTATGGCATTTTCTAACAAGTTTCATTTCGCCTTTCTTTTATTTTTAGGTACGTACTCAATTAAATGTTTGTGGAATGTGCTCGGACTTAATTGTCCGCCTATCGGATATGCTAAGCCCCAAGCAACCAATCCCCTGAAATAAGTAAGTCATGTGAAAATATTTCGTGCAAGTTGTTGCCAATTTGGTATTTATGGAATGCAAAAAGTGCCAATGTCAATATTTATGGATTTCTCATGGAATTTACACTCAAGGCCAATAATGTTCATTGCTTGCCTTGATGTAAGGATTGTGGGGGTAGTCCGTAAAAACAAGAGAAAAATTAAAAAAAAAAAATGGGACGGAGAAAAGAAATTACAAAAATTGCCAAATGAAATATGTATGCATGTACGACCAATGTCTCGTCAAAAGATTTCAACGGCCCATAATTTTATGGCATCCATATGAATTGAAATTCCAGAATGAAAAATACGTAAAATACAGTTAGCTTTATTGTGGTTGCATAGATAAATCTACGTAAGCTTATTTCTGTGGGCGGCACAGTGGTGAACAGTGTAAGAAGACATGATAAGTTATTTCTAATAACCGATAAATAAATATATAAGGAAAATTACAATTAATAACTATGGCTTTTGGAGAAAATCATAAAAGTGTTAAGTGGAAATTAAAGAATATGATTAAATATTTTTATATTTAAAATTTGCATAAAAAAATTCATTTTTTTTTTAATTGCTATCAGTATGAGTCTTCCAGGATTTGGTGTAAGTTTTCGGCCCATACAAATGGCAAGTGCACCACTGTGCATATGCTACAATGTATATGCAAATATATGAGTCGGCGGTTTGATGAATGCGAGCCAAATACACTCGGTATTTACTCATCCCATACAACATTCGAGTATGTATCTGTCGAGTCTGTGTATGAGTATGTTTGAATGGATGTTTTTATGACCACAAAAATAATTTTGTTTTTACTGTGCAAACATTAGATAATCATTTTGTGGTTACCCCTTTTCCCTTAGTTCCTTCACATCCCCCTTTTCCTGCTGTCTCCTGTGGTTTTCTCTATGTGTGTGGAATAGGTTACATGCATGTGAACAGACTTAATGTCATTTGCAAACTGAGTATTCATCCTCTTTTTTTTTATATACATACATATATATTTTTTGGTAGCATAACCTGCGGCGTTGCTTGTTGGCCGAGGTAATAAATTTGTGTCTATGTGTGCATATGTTTTTGCCATTTATTATGTAAAATTAAATTTCATTTGACTTTGCAAACTAACTGACAAAAACACATCTACAAACAGACATATACGTACCTGATACTCTTTTGTGACGTTGAGTTGCCATTGTAATTCCACACTTGAAGGTACTAGCACCCCAACTCTTAACTCCAACAACATTGGCAGCACTTGACGCGCGTTTTATTATTTCCTTGCAGGATGTGTGAGTGTGTGTGTGGGAGTGTGGGAGTGTGGGTGTGTATATGTGTGTGTGTTGAGGAGTGCAGCACCGTTCAACCGAGCTGCAATTGTCGTCCTTAACGTGTCTTCATACACAGTCATAAACTTCCGCTTGGTTGCCTGTCCTCATCCTCATCCTCATCCTCATCCCATCTCCAATTCCTTCTTCATCTCCATATCGCATTTTCTTTTGACTCGATGCTGAGCTGCTGCTTCTGGTGCTGCTGCAACCATCTCGTCGTTCATTTCATTTCAATGCTCTTTGCGCACTTTTCCATCTTTTACTTTGTTAATGAATCCTTTTGTTCGCAATCCCTTCACATATGGTCCCGCTTCTTCCCTCTTGCCCTTCATTGTTTGCTGTATTTTTTTTGCTTTCTTTTTGTACCAGCATCGTTTTAACAATCCCTTCTTATGTTTGTGGGGTATATTACACTACCAAAAATACAGTCGAAATATGTGGTGTTTTATTAAGTTTTTAATTAAACCAATCGGCTAAGCCACATCAAATTTAATATTTGTATGTTTTAAAATGAGAGAATGGCGTAAAATTGACTAAATGTATATTGATATTTATTCTATTCCTGATTTATTCTTAATTCCAAATGGAATATAGAGTATTTGCCGTGTTGCTTCTGTATATATTCCGGGTCTCAATTTTCTCTCTGAAATTGAGGGCGACGCAAATGGCAAACCGCTCATCAAGGACACTTTGCGTTAGTAAATTCTTTTATTTCTTTATTTTATATTTTTTTGGTTGCCTTTTCGGTACTGCTCTTTCCATTGTGTCGCTTTGTTTTTTTGTGAAATTTGTTGCTGATTGCGTTTTGGCTTTGCGATTTGGCAAATGCATTGCGCATACGCAATGTGTGCTCGCTGCAAAACTTAAAAGTCAACATGTTGAGCCTGCTGCCAAAAACGTATTTTCTTAACAAATATTTAGTTAGCGTTTGGCTTTGGTGGCTTAGACGCCAAAAAACCCCAAAATTGCAAATCTAATCCTTTTAGTTTTGCCATTTGCATTTCCATTTGCAATTCTACAGAAAATGATGTTAAGCAGTTTTGCCGCCGTTTTTCATTGCAATAGGAAAACGAATAGCAGTTGTTGAGCCGTTTTGGTCAAATGCAAATTTGTCTCGAGTTGACTTATCTCTTCTCCGAGAAGAGGCTGGGAAAATTGTATGTGCACATTTTGATGAATGGCAACTGGATGAAATGATATTAAAGTGCCCAGATACCACCCAGACCATGACCATATAAATCCATAAGCTGGCAACACCCAATTATTTGCAGAGCATTCGCACATAAATCTCGAATCCAGCGATATTCACTTGACATTTATCGCAAATGTCTGCGGCGGCCACTCGACTTAACTCCAGTGGGCTTGGAGTAGGAGCTCTAGGGGATGAGGATGAGTTTGAGGATGCTGAGCTATATATATAGTTATTTATATCTATTTTATGTAGCCAACTGCTTATTGCTTATTGCTGGTTTCTCCTGGCAACAAGACTAGGACACAGGACAACAGGACGACTTGCAATGCTTCTTTCTAAGTTTAGCTGTAACAAATTTGTTGCTACTGTTGCTGGTGTTGCTGCTGGAGGGCAACACATGTTGCTAATGTGTCCACTGAGACTTGTATCGAAATTACAGAGGTCGCAACTGTCGTTCGCTCGGTCAGTTTATGCAACGTCTCAGTTGTTGTTGTTGCTGTTGTTGTTGTTTGTATTTAGGTCGCTCTCTCATAGCCAAAAGTTTCTGGCTTTTTATTGATTTTGTGACAGTTGTGCGACTATCTTCTTCTTCTTCTTATTCTACAAGCTAACTCTGTTCGTTGTTGTTGTTGTTATTGTCGTTTAGGCCTTGTACAATTCAATTCAATCAAGCAAAACAGTTTGCCAAGTGTCTCCAGTGGCGTGTACTTGATTCTTACCCCTGTTTTTCTTCTTATTGCCACAAAACTTTGGGCGCCTTTCTCATAGCCTAACTGTCAAACTGATACGCTGTCTACACACACACACACGCACAAACACATACAACATTTCACTCTTTTTCCCTATCTCCATCTCCATTCGTAGCTCGTATGTGTCATATTTGCATGTTTCATGTCACGCGCTCATGTTATGAACCAAAAACAATTCCTGACTTTGTCTCAAATTAAAGTGACAACAGCAGCTGGCGTTCATTTTGACATATCTGTGATGCGCAGTCACCAAATTGTAGTCACTTTTTCAGAGCCGAAGACATGTTATAAATATTGCTTAAGAAATATTTAGGCATGTTCTAAAAGTTTTTAAAAACCCCTCAGTACTTGTTGAGCGATTTAATAATATATAAAATTTATTAAAAATATATTTTTGCATCTCTGAAAATTTAAAGTATCTGTCTTCAAAATCAAATGATACACACCATTCATACAGTGTAGCATTGCTATTCATACATATATTTATGGAGATTTTAATAGAAATTTAACCCAGTTTTTCTTAAGGAGTCAATTTAATCTCTTTTTCACATTTTCACAGTTAACAAGAAATGATTCATTCCAAACATGGGGATTACTATTTGCGCTGCTAGAAATTAAAGTACATTTTTTTTAATGCTCTTACAATTTGTCGCTAGTCACATACGAGTTATTGAAATGAAAAATCCCCTTTTGACTTTTCCAATCAACTTTCTTTCGTGCTAAATCTCTTGACGTGATTCCCTGCGCATCCCTGGAAAACCCGCACTTAGTTGTGGCAGTTGCCTGTCATAAATTGCCTAAGCTTCTGTTGCATCTACTACTCATTCACTCAGTTAGCGTCTGTCTGCCTCATCTTTGTTTTCTTCATCTTTCCTACTTTAACTGTTTGTCTGTCTGCTTCACTTTCCTGTTGCCACCCAACGTTTGCCCTCGTTTTCAATGTGGCCGAAACGTGCGCCTGTCATGTCGCCATTTTTTATTTCAGTTATATTTTTTTTTTGCGTTTTTCCTGATGATTTCCGTGATCCGCACAAAAACACACCCACACTCACACACCCACTAGTGAGTGTGGCGCACGTGCAGCTGACATGAAAATAAATAAGAGCGTCTCTAAATGACAGTTTTGCATTAGATTTTTGTTACAAAAGTTGGCAAACGGCTGCCAAAAGTTGCCAAGAATTTAAGTTGGGCATTTCTTTTGCATTTTTGTTGGACTTAGCCTTCAATTCACTCTCATGCAGCTGTTGTTCTTGTTGTTGTTAGTTACTGCTGTTTTCGCATTGCATTCGAGCTTACACTTTTGTTTAGCGTATTTTTCTTTATTGATATCAAAAGTTTAAGTGCAGCTTTGGCAGCGCTTACATTATGCTTTGACTTTGCTCAGCACGCTTATCCCCTACTTACAAACTTGAAGACTCACTCGCACGCGAGGACCAACACGCAAACCGGCAAAGAGAATAAGAAAGAGAGAGAGACAGAGACAGAGAGTAGTTGAGAAAGTAGAAGATAAAACTTAAAAAGCTTGTGCCAAGTGCGTTTTTTGTATCGTGCCCATAATGCCATTCAGTCGAAAGTTTTGTGACTCAGTGCAGAGATTCGTAAATAGCTTAAGTAGCATGCTAAACAATAAGAAAGTGGGGAGGCGAGTGACTAAAGAGACAAGGAGAGCGGGAAACTGAGAGCGTTTATGATATGTTTATCTGTGTGCGTGAAACAAAATGCCTGCCAAACAATAATTATACCCAAGAGTGTATGCCAACAGCGGGTATTATGATTATGTATCTTTTAAAATTAATTTTTTAAAGCATATCGCGGCACTGCATTTACGTCAGGGAAATAAATAAATAAATCAATTGAAATAAAACTAATGTAAGTTTCAAACTTTCTTTTAATCTAAATACACTTTTCAATATTAAAAAAATCGAAACAAGTTCGAGACAAAAAAAAGCCAATAAATTTAAATACTTCTTAGGAATAGCTTGGATGAAACACTGAGAATCGAATAATTTATTAAGAAAATTGAAGAATAATATAAAAACATATGTGAACTCCTGCTAGGGTATTATATATTCGGATAATATATATGCCCAAGGCACTTGAACTTGCTTGTCTTAACTCAAATTGTGCACAGGAAGGGGAATGAATACAAATAAATTTCATTTAATTCGAGTGTTTTGCATCCGACAGTCGAACAGAAGATTTGATTGTATTGAGGAAGAAGTTTTCCGCTTTGCCGCGTTGTTTATATTCTGTGCCTACATTTACATACATACATGCCACACATACAATACAAATGCCAGGCACGTATATGAGTGTATGTGTGAGAGTGTGTGTGTGTTCCTGGCACACAACCAGCATTTATGCCATTTCAAGTTTTTGTCTAAATTGATTTTCTGTTACAATTTCGATACGTGTGTGTAAAAGTAACGATTCAGTATTTGATTGTTTCACTTGGCCCTTTGGCTTTGGCCTTGTTTTTATATTTGTAAAAACTTGTATATACATGTATTTCTTGTACTATTTGCCGAAACGCGTCTGGCATAAAATCTTTTTTAATTTTGCAAATGTTCCAAGATGTTCTAAGCGGCAGACACATCAGCATCAGCGATAGGCATTTTACGAGGGTCGTTTACTAAGTAACACAATAAGTTCGTTTATGCTTTGGAACTCGTGCTTGTGACTTAATAAATTATGTTAAATAAATGATTTTGTTTTTCTCAAGCCATATTCATTTGAATAATTATTCTGATGTAAGCAAAGCCAAGGCCACTCAACTAACTTAATTAGTTTTCTATTCAAGCAGACCATAAAATAATTTATAGCATACTTTTTGGAGCATAAAATATGTATATTGCTTAATATGGTGGAATAGATTTTAAGAAATTGAATTTTTTTATTTAATGCTTTTAAATGTTACTACCAACTGCAGATCAACCCTCGTATTAGATTCTTTTAATAGTCTGCTCTGAGGAAATGGCCCTTATAGTGTTTCCTGGTTTCTTTACTTGCAACATGTTTTGATATTTGCCCAAAAGTTTTTCAAGTTGCAGTGTGGCAGCCAAAAGGCAGCGAAGGATGCGGCAGGATAAGCAACTAAAAATCTGTTTTAGTTTGCTCCTTTCTTGTGCCACATTTATTTGCTGCTACTGCTCCCTTCACTCTTTCTCTCTCCTTTCCTGTCCACTTTCCCTACTCTCTCTCTGATGGCTAGTGGTTCTTGACTGCTGGTTCTTGCCCGCATATAAATATTTGATTTGATTGTTTCTCGGTTCTACGTGTCTGTGTGTGTATTTTAGTTGTTGTTCTGTCATTGTTTGCAGCTTGTTTCGGGGGCGCTACATGGATTTCAAAGAGAGCTTCAAATGTACAAACCGAATTGAGATTGACGTGATTTTTCTTGAAATAAAAATTTCAATTATATTATTGTTTAATTTCAAGACAGTTTGAATTTGAAATAAAATGATTACTATGAAATGACTTTTGATATTGTAAGAGGACTGAATCATAATCTGATAATTGTAATGCATTTTTAATTTGATGACAACTCGAAAATAATATTTACTTTTAGGGTGCCACCTAAAAAGGATTTATTTCGGCTTTTATCATAATAAAAGGCAACGTTTTTATTTACTATAGAAAATGTTTTGTATCAGTTTTTGTTGTTATTATTTTGTGCTATGCACTAGAAAATCGTTAAGCGTTAACGTGGCTTTTGTTATTCTAGTTGTTGGCAACAATTTTGATATTTGTGGCTGGTCTCGTGACTGTCGTCATTTTTATTTTGTGCGACGTTGAGTGACCTGTGTCGCTGTTTGGTTGTTAAGCTCTATAACATGCAACCAGTCAGTGCAAGTGGCACACGGTTCAAGTATTTTCTATTGTCCATTGTCCACCTAAGTGTGCCACAAATATAATATGTTGCAAGTAATATCTAAAATCACAATAACACAATAGACGTTCGTTTATATTGTATCTATATAAAATGAACCACGCTGCGTAATTATAATTTATAGATTCTAAGCTAATCTATAATTTGTCGCAGTGGCAACGACAACAACGTCAGCAGCTGTTAATGAAATTTATGGACAGAGTTCATGAACTCAAACAGCGATTTTGCAGCAACATTCAACTCTGGGGGCCAAATGGCAGCCATGTTTGCTGTCTGACAACCTGGAAAATTTGCACCTGAGCAGCGCGAACAGCAAACGACAGCAAAAGCAACAACAACAAGAGTAATAACAACCAAAGCAACAACAACAACAGCAATGCCTTCTGCAATGACAATGCCTGGCCGAATAAATTCTCATTTATGACACTTAAAAGCCGACACTAGACAGCACAGAGAGAAGAAGAGAGACAGAAAGAGAGAGAGAGAGATAGAGTAAAGGACTCAGTTGGGTTGTTTGTGTATCCTTGTGGATTGCTGGCACTGATGTTGCTACTGCTACTGCTGCTCGTTAGCAGCTGAATGTGTGCAAGGATTGCATTCAATACACAATTTGCAACAACAACAACAACAGCAACAACAACAACTTGTGGTAGATTGCCACGCCTGCGGCTAAGTGTCAAGCTGAGCATCTGCACTCAACTGTAATGGCAAGAGTCAGAAATCGTATGCATTGCGACAATTGATAAGAAAATGCGTTACAAATTAGCAGCAGCATCAGCAACAGCAGCTGCTGCAATAGCAACAGTAGCAACGACAGCAACTTCATGGGGTATAAGCTTCGACAAGTATCTTTCAGTTACTTATTGTAGCCATGATATTAGGAGTTTTTCAGTTGCTACATCCGCCTAGTGTCTAGTATGTATGTAGACTATTTACAATATTGATCATGTCTGATAATACCTAGTTTCCTTATGCCACGATCATATATACAATTTTTTGTTAAAATCTTCAGAATCATAAGAGTAAACAAAATTAGTTTCCAAATCTATATACCGAAATTTCTTTAATTTACAACTAATAAACATAATAGATATCGAGATATTTGCCGTTAACGCATATACACCTTTTGTAAAATGGAGCATTGGGTATTTCAAACTACGGTTCAATCAACTATTGTTTGTCTACCTTTTTTTTACCCGGCAGTCATTAATGACATCATGCATGTTCCTGTCTGTGCATATGCATCTCTTGCTCTCTCTCTTCCCCGTTTTCCCTCTCTCTCACTCTCTTTGTATCACTCCCACAACTACTGTATATTGCTACTCGTTTTGGATTACAGGTGCTTAAATGTGCGCAATGGCATAAGTTTAATTGACTTTTTGCCAATTCAAACAAACCAATGTGCTACAGTTTTTCCATTCTTTTTTGTTTCCAATATTTTATTGTTGTTTTATATTAAATTTTTTATTTATTGTATTTTAAGTGCGCTCTATTTTTTGCTCTTGATTATTATTCATATTTAATGCGTTTCATTTCATTTGGCAAGAAGTCGTCTGCCATTTGTATTTGACATATGATAAACTTAATTGGGTTTTCACGCAGCTTCTGTCTTTCAGCCAGCTGCTTGTTGCCTTGTGCAACTTGTGGCAATTGGAACGGCGAATCAATTAACCATTCAATGGTTCAATGAACGCGTCTTTTGTTGACCCATTTACTCTTACTCTTGCCGATTGAGATTGATGTTTTTTTATTAACTTTTCAATAAAATAAATTTAACTTTTATGAGCCACAGACTAACCAAAAAAAAAAGAAATACTCTTGAATCCATCTCTTATGTAAATGTAATCTTTGAGTAGAACAATTTCGGCACCGAACGAAACCAATCGAACTCATCAGAATATTAAGAGCAACCAAACCAAAATCCAAAGCCGAAAGCCGACAGCCCTGATACGTTATCGGGCTTAAGTAATTGTAAAATGCTAAAGCGATTTGCGTATGTTTTAGTTGCGAAAGCCAAATGGTTAAGAGGATGTCGACTCAATGTGGTGAATAGAAGCAAGTGGAAAGTAGAAAGTGGAAAGGGATCAAGCCAACATTGCCCCTCATCGGACTCGTCTAGTTTTTTATGCCAAGCCCATTTGCATATGCTACAGCGTTTTTTTTTCGTTTTACTTGCTTCCTTATTCGTTTGATTTTTCATTTAATCCGTGCGTTTACATGAAAATTTCACCTATTTCTCCACGCTTTGCGCATTGAATGCGTGAGTGAGTGAGTATCTCAGTGAATGTGTGTGAGTGAGTATATAACGATTAGGTATTTGTTTTTCTTCTTTCTACCTCCTACTTCCTGCTTTCTATTTTTTTTTTAGGATGAGCTCTCTTTTATATCAAAAAGGCTGCGCACAGTTCGTTTAGCATGTGTGTGTGTGTGTGTGTGTGTGAACAGCTCAGAATTTGAAAATGGGTGAAAGCCAATTTTCACACTCAACTAAATTGGGTTAGTTGAAATGTGGGCGGGTGTGTGTGTTTGTGTGTGTGTGTTTATTCGCGCGAGGCAATGTGTGTAAAGCTGCAGGTGCAAGTTGCAAGTTGCACATTGCAAATGCGCTAAAAATAGTTTTTCCTTTAGTTTTTTTCTCTTGTTGATTCCATGCACATTTCAATATGATTTATGACGTGCAAATTGTATGCAGCAATATTTGAAATTTCTTCTACTATTTTTTCTTTCTTGCTCTCACCATTTTTTGGAATCTGTTTTGCCCCATTGACAGCTATGCAGATAGGCATGAGTTATGAGAAATATTGAACGTGCGAATGTGAATCAGAAGTGGTTTATGGCCACGTCTTGGGTTTGATTTGAAATTGCCATATAGCTCATTTATGATCTTTTATCTAAATTTTATTGTATATAAATGCCATAAATTATATATGAAGACATTGAAAAATGTTTTATGACCTTAACTTACGCAAAAACAAAAATGTTATTGAAAATATTTTAAATATTTCTTACAATTAAGAAAGACTAAAAATATTTGTTATATTTATTAACAATTTTTAAATTTATCTATTTTTACTTATGTTTCTTTTATTTTGCTCTTTTACTTGCAGGTAAATACTTGTTTCAATACTGATAAAGTAATTCTACAGAAGACTGTGAGTTAAAGTAAGGACAGCAATATTTGTAAATCTTCTTGTTGTTCAATTAACTTTTCAAAGTCGGAACGGTTTTTGATTTTTTTCTATGACTAGGAAGATGCAGTTGGTCCTTTTGCGGGTTAGATTTACTTAAAGAGAATGGTCCATTACGGCTACACTTTTGAAATGGCTAGGCCTAAAATGAGGGCTAGTAAAAGCCATAAAGGCAAAAGGGTCTTATGTAGCAATTTGCCCGGCACATCCTCACGCTATGATGGTCAACAAACCGAATCGTTACGGCGACGCGTAATGAAAATTAATGCTGACGATCCGTAAACGGAAAGTATGAGTATGAGAAGAAACAAAAGTAAAAGTCGACAAGGAACGTAGGCAACGAACGATATGTACGTATGTCGGTAAAACGGGCGAAAATTTAACGAACCATAAAGTGATTCAACCTTGACGCTTGTCGCACACATTCCACAGCCCCATTAATACACACCAACTGAGCGAGATACATATAGAAAGAGATGGCATGATTAAGAGATATAAAGAGAGGAAGAGGAAATTATGGAAGGTGCAGAAACAGACTGTATGGCTCTTGATGAATAAATTATATGCTGGCAATAAATTAAAATTTAACAAAGTTTAACAAATGCTGCTGTTGCTGCTTTTGCTGTAGTACTTGCTATTGGGCATGCATTTGGCTTAAATCCTGGCTCATGCTGCATTTTTAATGCCCCAAAAAGTGTGCTATGGCATAATCAAATTTCATGCGTCTGATAGCCTTGAAGCTGTCTGTGTGTTATATCCTTTTTTTAAAATTAATTATTTATGTACATATTCATTCAGCTTAAGTCATTAAATAACTAACAATATTTCCAAAGTTTTCAACAACTTTTGTATGGATTAATATTCAATTTTTACTTTTAAGCTGCTTAAATTATATGGCAGCTGCCAAAAATTGCTAAAATAACGAACTAAGGACTTTGTAAAAGTGTAAGAAATACTCTTAGGTATTTTCTCGTACTGAAATCCCACCGCAGGTGAAGGTTTGCTTGTCAAGTATCTCAAACGCAAATCAGCCAGAGTCTGAATTAACTAATTGGTATAGACAACTTTATAAGCTCTTCTTGCTTCATAAAACAAAAATCAAGCCAAATGTCTATCTAAGAATTTGGGAGCCTTAACGCATTTCAAGGGGGCCAACAGGGGGCAACTGTTTGTTAACTTCTTTTTTTTATATTTTTTTGGAAGCTCAATCTTTGGGAATTGCCGCTTGATTTAACTTGAAACTTGGCTCATTTGTATTAAGTTCGCCACTCGCTGCGGTTAAGGCCGCTAAAAGCAAATGAGTGCGTTGGCCAAAAAGTTTCGCGTTTCTTCTTGGTGTTGCGGCTGTAGCAAGAAGGACAAGAATGGGTCGCTCTTTTAGCTACAGGCAGCTCTGATCAAATAATCTTGTTTGATGATGAGTTTGAACAGAAACACACACACACAACCAACACACACATTCGCACAGCTGGCGTTGCAGATAAAACTCGAAAGTTTTCATTCTATTTGCTACTTTGGAGGATTTGTGTTACATTTTGTTAGCAAAATACAAAAAAAGTTACAACTTCTGTTTGAAGTTTCCCTGTCTGCTTGTGTGTATTTGTGTCTGCGTGTAGCATTTTGATTTTTGTACTTGAAATTGGTTTGCCATAAACCATTTTCGTGGATATTATCAGCACTGTTGCAAACTTTATTTTTTCTTTTTGCCTTGAACTTTGTCTCAAGTTATAAACAAATTAAAATTGTATTAAAATGTCAGTGCGATGCGATTGCGGAGATATTGCCACAGGCCACACGGCACACGACTCATTTCCCACTTGCGCCAATAGCCACAAGCCTCACCGGCTAGACATGTGTAAAAAATTAAAACAAAAAATACCACTGGTTAGCTGTAAAATACCCTGTAACGTCCAAACATAGTGATGATTGATGTATGTTAAATGGGGTGCTTTAATTGCATTCAACTCTGCTGTAAACTTTGAGCAAGATTGATTTTAATTTTTTATTCACGTTCTGTATGGGTTTAACTATCTACACTTGTGCTCATATATACCCTATACAGGAAGAAGTTTTTACAAAAACAAGTTGGGGTAATTGCAGTGCATGTCTGCGGTAAGCAGCCCACAGGTTCAGCATTCAGACAGCCGGGTAAAAACTTTATTATTAAAATTTCATTTTAATTGAGTGAGTTGCTGTCGTAGTTGTAGTTTTTTTTCTCTCTTTTTCTTTTAGTTATTGTTGCCGCCTGTCCACACTGAACTGAACATTTCATATTCATGGCACTCATTTTGCCAGTGTCGCCCTTTAGCAATTAGAATATTTCTTTTTAATTTTGTATGTACAATTTTTCATTAACGAAGTGGGTATATTAGACAATCTATACTCCATATCCCATTTCAGCTTTTACTTATTTCAGATTGATTTCAAGACACGCTGATTAATTAGCAGCTGTTTAAAGTCAGCTGGCGAAGGTGAAATTGGGCAATGCTTATAGATACTATATAGTTTGATGAACTTGTTTTTCTACAGTTGTATTTGTATTTCTATTTTAATGATTCCCACTTGTTGAAGTGCAATTTGGCTTTATAGATCAGCTATACAACATTCAAATTCAAATAAAAAATGTTTTGCATCCGCCCATTTGAATTTCCCAATGAAGAGTTGTCGAGCTTTACAACTTGTCGGGTCTCTGGCATATCATAAATAAACAAAATGAAAATAAGAGCATTTTCAAATGCCACTTGACACCATATGGCGACTATGCAAGTTGTCAGGCATTTTGCATTTGCCATCGCTACCCTCTGTCTCTGTCTCTATCTCACTCTCTCGCTGTTTCTCTCTTGTCATTGTCAGTTGCACGCATTAAAATGCAATGATAACATCAGCAGAAGCAACAACTTTAGCTGAATAGTTTTGCCAGTAAAAGTTCTTTGTTGTTTTGATTTAACTGAACAAGATGACGTCGAACAAAAACAACAAGAAGAAGAAGCAGATGCAGAATATTAGGCGAAAGTGGCTTGGAAAATATAAAAGCCGCAACAACAAGCACTCAAGTGCTGCAAGCTCTCATCTCAGCTTCCTCTACACGAGTTGTGGCAGCTTCGGGGCATGGTTAGAAAGCAGCAACAGCCACTTGTGATGTCAACGCCATCAGCAGCTGGTGGCTGTGTCGAAGTTCGCTTGTCGCCAAGCACAAACAACCACAACAACAACAACATCAAGTAGAAAAACAAATAACAACAACTCTTGCATATTTCATTAATTTCGCATAAAATCTGCAACAAAATTTTAGTATCTACTTTGTTTTTTGTTGGTTTACTGCGTGCTCAAGTGGCAGATTGTTCAATTGACGGGGGGAATAGCTTCATCCGAAAATATTAAAATATACACATAAAATGGAATTCTAAAATAAATTGCAAAGTAAATAAATTGAATTGAAACTGAAAAATGGCTAAAGTGCCCTTGAACAAGATGCTAAGAGATTCAATACTCATTTCATCTGAGCTCTATGAATTGTTTGCCAGCAGCCAACTAATCAATTGAATTAGCAACTGATCTCTTTCTCTCTTTTTCACATGCATTGTCTCTCATTTTTCCTCCCTTTCATCACTCTGCAATCAACGCAAAGCAAATCCAAAATAATAAAGGAATGTGGTCAATATGTAAAAGATATTTAAGTAATTTGATGATGAATTCCTAAGCTGGTTAAGTGATTGAATAATGCTGCCAACCTGCTTTAAAAATGCAACAAATGCATGCTGTCAACACTAACAAATAGTTGGAATGAATTCTTATATTAAAATGTATTTTAAAATTAAATTTAAAAATGTAATTGCTTCTTGAGATATGTATATCAACCTAACTCACAGACTTCGTGTTTGGTATTGCCCCGAAAATACAAAAAAAATTTCGTTAATATCATATGTCTGTCAAAGGAATGGTTCAAAATTAAATTTTAGAATAGAATAGAATCTAACCAAAAGTCTTGTAAAAGTTTTCTGAAGAATTTTTTCTATTTCATAGAACTTTTCAAAAATTTCTAATCATTTTATATTTTGTATTTCGACCCCTACCAATATATTTAAATATCTGATGTAGAACCAGCGAATTTGGAGTTCATTAAAAAAGTTTTATAAAGCAGTCCAAAATATATCAATTAATGACATTTCGATGCAGCTTTTTTGTGTAACGCTGGGGAATTGAACGTGTATAAGTGTGCACTTAGCAGCAAGTATTATGTGCATTTTTTCTCTTTTTTGGCTGAACAAATGAAATGCTGTGAACTTAATGCTGAGCCCCCAAACAAAACGGAAAGAAAAGAAATTCAGGCTGACTGTCAAGTGGCAGCCAGCTCAGGCATAAAAAAGGCGACACGGCAATTGCCTGGCAGCCAGTTCTTGCTGCTGGGGCAAAAGGGGAAGGCAGACATACGAGGGGGAGGGGGTGCAGCAGCAAGGGAATAGAGTGAAGTAGAAACAGGCGTCAAATCGATAACAAGCGGAAATGGGGTCAGTGCACCCAAATGCCCAGGCAAAAGCAATCAAAACTCATTGCCAAAACGAGTAAAAAAATTAAAAAAATAAAAAAAATTAAAAAGAGAAAAAAAATTGTTGTTGGCCAGTTGTTGGAAGGTTCGTACCGTTTACATTTTCAATGCAACAAAATGGTACAAAGGACAACCCACACCCGTATTCGTATTCGTAGTTGTATTCGAAGTCGTAGTCGTATTCGCATTCGCAGGCAAACACAAACCAAGCAAGTGCTTCAATTTTCCGCCCTGCCAACTTGCTTCAAGCCAGATGGAAGCTGCCAAGCGTTCTCTCTCAATTGCTGTCCAGGCAGGCACAAAATCTTGTGCATTATCAACGTTTAACTGCAATATCAGTGGCTATTGCTGCTGGTTTTTGCCGTTTGCCGTGCGCACTTAATCAATATTCGATTACAACGGCTGTTTCATCGTTTCAACCACTCATACATACAGTTGGCAGTAACACTCATGTACTCTTATGCACTCATACACACTCTGTTAACAAGGCCAATACACATTCACTTTTTATACATACATACCTATATTGGCAATTGAATCATGTTTCGTTTAGTTGTTCTGGCCTTTCATCCCCTCGGGCAATCTAGGTGCCTTTTGTGCGTTTATCAATGCACTTTTTGCCGTTAGCAGTTACTCAATCCCCCCCCGAACTCTTCGCTTGATCTACTCTGCTGCCAATTACAGTTTCGATCCCGGCCGAAAGTCAAATGCCAAGCAGACCATTACGTGTAGCAGCAGCAACAACACTTTATTGGTCACTGGCCCTTCGTTTTGTGTACCACTGGGCGTATGAGTGTTATGCAACATTTTTATACTACCTGTAAAGCTGAATGCCTTGCAATTTAGAAAAGGACTTAAGGGACTTTACATAACATTAAAGATAATAAAGAATCACAATCTTGCGCCAAATCGAAAATTGTATTTAATCATAAATCTTTTAGCAATAGCAATAGGTTTAAAATTCGATTTTTGTGTCATTTCCTTGGCTCACAACGAGACACAAACCATTGATGAGATGAAACACATATCTAATTATGTATATTACAGCTTTGCTTTATGCAATTAAATGGCATATTATACCAACTTGAGGGAGAATAATAAGTCTGATAATAAACTGTATAAAATTCCTTAAATTTGTTCATATTAAATATTTGCCAGTGATTAGCTGTGTCAGCATTAATCTATGACAATTGAAAGTAACTGTCATGCGGTCGATTATCTTAATTTCAAAATGTATATCTGACATTTGACAATATTGTGGCCTGCATTGAACGTTGTTTTGTTGACCTCAGGCAGTAACAATGAATTGTTGTTTATTTGGTTGTTAGTGTGCGAATGAACTTCAATGCCAATATGCCATTAATTTTTAGTAAATTATCAACCATATTTGTTGTTCATTAAATTGCATTTCAATTATATAACTCGAATGTGTTGCAAGTATCCCTAATCACTGGCCAATATTCTATGTGGTCCCCAAGCATTTGTCATTTTATGTATGCCTGTTTGTGTGTGTGTACATTTAACATAATAAATCACGTAATGTTTCAAAATGCTGTCATGTTTAGTTGGTTAGCCAGGCAAATTCCTGGTCAGGCAGGCATTAAAGACAACATTAGATGGCTATCCGCTGGTAATTTGGCCAATTGCAGTTGCTGTTTAAACAGCTGATATTGCAGAAATAGAAGTAGATATTAATTATGCAAGTTACAGGATATTTTAAGTCCTAATAATCGCAAGATTTATCTAAGCATGGATTTCTTTTGTTTTTTATAAATATACTTTTGAAATATTGCATTTTTTTATCTTTACAATAATTACAGGGTATCAAAAAGTCTGTTTTTGGTCGCATTGTTAGTTTCTTATATGTTGTCCGCATGTCTTGGCAGCAATTTAAATGAAATTGTCAGATTGCAATGTGTAACATGCTACCAGGCCACAAATTACGTTGCATACAATGGCTAGCTTACGCTCACACACACACACATATATATGTATATTCAGGACACCCACACACGTTAACCATATTGCATATGTGCATGACACGAATATTTTACTCTACATACTCTGCAACTTCTGCTCGAATTGTTTTGCAATTTAATTTTATGACTTGTTTATTTCAAATGCCTGCGTATGGTTAAAAGATAACACGCACATATTACGTAAATAAGTATTCTCAAGAATATATATTTGCAACATTTTCAATTAATATGCCATATATGGCATATTTATGTACACTATGTATTTTCTTGTATACAAAGTTGATACATACGAGTTGTTTCGTTGAAATTCGCAGCAGCAGCTCTTTGGGGCCTAATTAAGCAGTTGAACGCTCTGCACAGACTTTGAACCCATAATTACTCAAAAGCGCGCAGATAAAGCACGAACTCCAAGGCAATTGCTATTAGAGAGCGGCTGGCTGCCTTAACGCCCCTAACGCCTCATCGCCTCAATGGCCATGTAATTAAACTTTGATTACGGTACTTAGCCAGCGCACTAAGCTCTTCTTCTTCTTAGGATATTTTTTTTGCAACTTATCTACCTCAGACTCTACACTCTGTTATAACGGATGCTGTGTCCCCTTAGCCTGTCCGCAGTCGGTTTTTTGAGTGTTTCAACTTGGCGGTTGTTCGGGCCAAAGTGGTAAAGCTTGACTTAAAGATATCCTGTACTTACATGGCATTGCAGTTAAATGGTTTTAAAATCTACAAAATGAAGTGATTTAAAACCATTTTTATGTATTTACATTTAGAATCGATTTTTGAGTTTAAATTAACTTTAAGCTTTCATGTGCTTTTATTCTTTTTTTTCTTTTAAGTTTTGTAGTTCATCTCGTCTTACAAAGCTTTCAGTCTTTAATGATCCTGAAGCTTTCACGTGGTTTTACTCAACTGCTGAGTATAGTCAGATGAAATAATAAGCGAGTTAAGTGCTTCTTAAGCTCTTTTCTTGCAAATAATTAAAGTTTATATGTAATACATAGTTATATGCTAATGCAATTAAGTCCGTATAAAGAGCACACACATCTTTAGGGTATAGAAATTGCCTCATCGCAATGGCGCAACTTGACTTTACGAGTTGTTGCCGCATCCTTCGAGGCTCCAGCTAATGACACTGCATTCAACGGAAGACATAAAAACGCAAGCAGCACATAACATTGTCTACAAGTAGCTTTCCCATCTCTATGTCAGCATCTCTTCTTATTTTTATTTTATTTATTTTTTGGTTTGCCAACAACGTCTCAACACTTTGGGGGCATTATTTTTAAACAACAAACGCATATTCTTCATTTTATTTTATTTTTATTGTTGTCTGCAATATGCAATTATATTTATGGCACTTTTATTTGATTTCCTAAAGATTTCTTGCGTTTAGCATAACATAACATACGAGTATGACAAAAAAAAGATAGCGGAAATATTTGTCTAAGTACATTTATCATACGCTGAGCTGCCAAATTGCACAAACCCATATAAAGCACATAATATAAATATATATATGAGTGTGTATGTATATAAATAGATATGTATCCGATATATGTGTGTATATCTTTATATTTGGAATATCATCATTTGGGCTTTGGAGCTGGGTCGGATGTCGGGTCTTGAAGTAAGCCCACAAGCCATATAATGTGCCATAAATATTAAAACGTTTTGACTTTACGCGCTGCCTTTGCCTTTGCCATTGCCATACGCGCCTCGAGGTTAGCCCGGGTAACCAGTATCCAGGCACACGACCAGGACCAGGTCCAGGACCAAGAGACGACGAATCCGCTACCGGATCAGGCTCTCCGTAAAGCGTTAGCAAATTATTTGCATTTTTTATATGCCAGAGCTGAGACGTCAACAAAAAAAAAAAGAAAAGCAAAGAAAAAAATACAGCAGCAGCTACAGTCGCTTTGAGCATAAAATGTGAAAGTGCAAAGGAAATTTACCCCGCTCCTCTGTCGCACACAACGAGCACCACCCCCAACCAGTCTCAACGGCAGCAGATCGGAAATTTTTTATAAAAAATATATTTTAAGCGTGCCCGCTGCTTGATTGGAGGCGACGAACAGAGTCAGGAGACAGGAGAGCTGAGGAGAAAGGGAGGAAAGGGGAAGGGGAAGGGAAACCCCGACTGTGCGCTATCAACGGCGGCTCTTGTGGTACTTTGCGGCTGCTTAGCGTTGTCACACCGCCAGGCAAATTGTGGTGTTGGTAGTACGTCAGTGTTGGTGTTGTGGATATGAATGTAGATGCGAGCATGGCCGGATGAGGAAGCCAACAGCAGCAGCTGGAGGAGGAGCAGCATGAATTGAGCATGTTGCAAATTACAAAGCGCAATTGAATCAAATTTAATAATAAATCGCATTTATTTTGCAATAATTCGCATTTATTTACAAGGAAGCTGGGAATACATTTATGCAACAGCTAGCGCTATTTAAAAATTTAATTTAAAAACATTGCTCTGTTTCATATACAAATCTAGCTCATTTATTTGTCAAGATAAAATTAGCTAAAATGTTATGCATTTGTCTTTTTTTTTCAACCATGTGATACCAATTTTGGTAAATATATACTATAATATAACTTTTAATTAACAGACAGCAACGAAATTTATGAAATTTGTTTGGCTCTGTTTTTCTCTGCACAAATTTGAGCTTACTTTGGATGCTCAAATAGATGCACTAAACTTTTTAATTAAATATCAAGTCTCGCTTGAAAGTTCTATTTAAAATATATGTTATATATATGTTTACAATTAGTTGCACAAAATTCGCATGATCAAATCAGAGTCAACAATGGAGAATGGAAATGTGAGAATTGTGATAATTGGAATTTTGTGGCTGCTCTACAAGAAGAAGAATATGACCAACATTTAGCCAATTGCGGTCAGAATTAGCTTGTGAAAACTCTCTGGACATTTCGTACCAATTGCTTTTGATTTGAAGCACTTAGCCTTGAAGGCGGCCGGAGCAGCACGAGCTTTCATAATTGAGAATCAATAGTTGATCAACCGGAAGTGGATGCCAATGCTGAGAGGTGGGGGTGGAGGTAGGGAAGGGGGTGCATAGCTCATATAAATGCGTATGCTGCTGTGGGCCAGTGTTAAATGCTTCCTTTTCCACCCTCTCCCATTCCGTTTCTCAGTTCTGGTTTCTCTGACCCAACCCAACCACTTGTCAAAAATGCAAATCCAACATGGCCTAATACCTTGAGCGTTGTTGTCATGTTCCTGCACTCTCTCAATTGGCAACCCATCTACATGCTCTTTCAATACATTATGACCACACACAGATCAAATAAGGCGTGGCTATGTGGTATGGGCCATGATATGTACATGTGTATGTATGTACATTGTACATGCTGCCTGTTGGCCATGTAATGAATGTTTAAATGCTTTGGCACGTGAATTATTGTGGATTTAATTGTGCGCTATTAATGACTGAGGCTCAACTTCCAGCGCTCATTAAAATTAAATTTGTTGTGCGTGTGTAACACTTGTTTTTGCTGTATTGCTGTGTTGCTGTTGGTAGCTGTAAAAGCCGAGTGCCACTTGGTTTAAATAGCAAACGCACAACACTCGAAATGCTGCACACAGTCTGTTGCTGCTGTTGCAGCTGTCAGTGTCACATAATTTTGCACTTTGGACAGGCCACAAATACTCGAGGCTTTCGGTTTGCATGTCAAACACACGCACACAGAGACACTCTTTCTCACACACTCACACGCTCACACATTTGTCTGCCAATGCGAATACTATTTTTTGTTGTATATTTTTGTGCGTTTGCAGTAAACATCACAAAAAAATACGTTAAAATAAAATGTAAATAAAAAATGCTGTGATTTTTCATAGTATAATGCAACTTTATTTATAAATTTTTTTTTTTTTTATTTATACGCAACGCTTCAGTCAAATTCTTAGCTATTTTCAACCAAACAACAAGCGCAAACTATATAAATAAAATGCAACGGTAATTCAATTTATATTTAGCAGGAAAACAAAATATTGCAAATTTGTTTGTAGTGGTCATAAAATACAAAGTTAAAAAAAATAAATCAATTAAACGATTGATAAACTAAAATATATATGTTAAAAATAAAAAAATATGTAAGACATCAATATTGTTGAAGAAAGCTAATATTTTATAGTGTTTAGCTGAATTTCAACTTAGCAATGAAACAATAAATTTAATTTAATATAATTATTATAATTTTAAATAAGTTAAGCGTCTGCAGAAATAACAGCACATTGCACATTGGAAATTGCTTACACTACAGATCTCGTGTTATAAATTTATCATTACCTTGCTTGACTTTCAATGCACGAACTCATTTTGTTTTTGTATTGTGAAATGTTTTATTAAACTTCTGAAGTAGAATCGCCTAAGTAAGGGATCTAATGCAATTGCGGAAAAGTGAACAGCGATTGTTGAAAAGTTGTAGCTGCCGTATTTTCAGCTTAACTTCACAGATTGATAAATGTTCGTTCACCCATTTTGCCGAAAATCACGCAACACGCAGCCAAGAACAAGGAATATTTGACACAAAACCGCAGCACGTAAGTTTCAATATTGGCACACATGGGAATCTGTATTTGTAGTTGTGTATGTGTATGTGTGGATACATGTGTGTGTGTGTTTTCTTCATGTCGTAAACTGTAACTTAAAGGACGCAAGGATGCCTTCAACTAGCGCATATACGTGTCAGCTGGCGTAAATGTCTTGCAAAATGGCGGCATTCGCGCCATTTTATGTGCTGCTCTCTCTCTCTCTCTCGCTCTGTGAGTTATATATAGAGAGCTGGGTGTAAGGGGAGTAGGTGAAACTATTTGAGTGTTGAGCAGCTGTGTTTTGTCAAAAGTCAAAACCAAAATCCAAAAATGCGGCTCGTCACATCTGCCCCTAGCATTGTCGGTGGCGGCGAGTGTTGAGGTCGTTGGGGGCGCATAAAACATAAAACATGCAACATGCAACAGCCGCCATTTTTAATTTGCTTGTCGAAAACTGATGCGTGTTGCTTTTGTGCATTGGGTTGGCCTGTTTCCGTTTCCGCTTTGAGCAGCAGCCGCTGTTTAACTTGTTGTTGTTGATATCCATTTTTTTTTCTATTTTTATTTCGTTACTCTCAATGTAAATAACAAAATGTATCACTTCCGTGAATTGCGCACAGCAAGTGCTATGAGTGTGTGTCAAACTGCAGATGCAACGCATTTGCTGCATTTGCCACTTTGCCACATTTTGCAGCCATTGCAAATGGCGTGCGATAACAAAAATGGCCGCTCGTTCAGTTTCCGCTTTGTTTGGTTAGTTGCAGTTTGCAACAAATTTGGTGTGTGTGTGTATGTATTTTTATTTTTATGTTGCTTTTTGTTTTCACATTTGATGATGGAACAAGACTGCAATTGTTAACTCTGTTAACATGTGTAGCAGTTTATCGGCATGCATTGTTGACGTGCCGCTCTGTAACTCTCTTTATCAGATTCCATCTATCCCATTCATATCTACTCTTTCTCTCTAACATTCCATCAGCTATTCGCACAAATATTTTCCATGTGCTCACTCAAATATGCAAATATTTATGTATATATCAAATTTTGGTTTCCTGCGCCGCTTTGAGCTGCTAATTAAAATCAGACTACCAAATATGCGCCACAAGCATATAGAAAATTCCATTTCCATGCTTGATTTACTTAGCTATTTGGAGTGCCTTTGTTCCTATTTCTTATGCCCAAAATCAGACGAAGTATAAACACTCTAGTTGAGTGGGCTGGACTTTGAGATACCCTGTGTCTAGTAATAGGAAATCACGACACTACTTTCAGCATATTATAAATATTCAGAGAAAATTATAAAATGTGGCCATACAATCAAGATTTTATTTGTCTCTAATATTTTCTAAAATATTGACACTTGAAATATCTGACATTAGGAGTTACCTGAATTTAGTTTTTAAGGCTACGAAACACATTAAAGCTTAATCTCTTTAAACTGAAATAGCAACTTTTGTAGCAATTACAATCAGACTAAAACGACGTGGAAAGAGTCGTATTAAAAAAGTGTATACTAATGCATTTGCTCAAGCAGATATTAGTCAGAAATAAAAGATAAGTTTATTCTTTACAATTTATCAACGTGTTTTTGAAGGACTTTCGCTTGACAGCAGCAAATTGTGCAATTTACAAAAGTCCTGACACTTACTTTTTGCTCCTGCTGTTGCTGGTTGGCCAAGGCTTTTGTGCCGCCTAATTGACCATTAGTACAAGTAAATTTGCTAATTGCATTCTCACAGCTGACAATTATAAATTGCTTTTGGTGCTTTTCAGAGAGGAAGAGAGAGAATGCGTTGTCTGAATGCAAATGCGTTCAAAAGGTGCAACAATCAAGTGAGCTAACAAATTGAGTTACTGACAATGAAGAGGTCCTCCCGGGTCACATTATTACACTAAATGCCGGGTCAAATTGACGGCCATTTAGAATCGATTTGTTGTTCATTACCAAATGCTGTTAAAAGCAATGACACGATTAGTTCAACTACATACTGTTGTTGCTGTTATTATTGTTCTTGTTGGGTTTGCATGTCAAAAACTAAATTTACAAATGCCAAAACTGATTATGTAAATTTTTTGTACATTTAATTTTTAACGTTGGACTTTGCATTGTGGTTAGTTTTAATTACAGCCACTATACGTGCATTTTATGCATTCACATTCTTTTTTAATATTTGAATAGAGAATAGTAATAGAAATACAAATTTTGAATGCATTTTGGAGCACACGCGTCGTATGAGTAATGTGCGTGTGTGAGTGCATATCAATTGCAATGTTAATTGCATAAATTGTATATAAAGCGGTGCAATCCAGGTGCATTAGTATGCGTGTCTGAATCATGCAAATTAGCACGCTTGCGGCATTTAAGAGACGCGTCGTGCGGCTTTCTAGCTGACTGACCCACAGCTCAGTGGTGCACCACTCGACACCACCTGACTCCCTTCTCGTTGTTTCGCGCACGCAATTAACAACTTCAACTTTATGATTTGACTTTAAATAGTTTTCAACGCTGGCAAAACTTTCGGCTTCCACGTTGTGCGTATGTGTTTTGTATATTAGTCGAAAATAGTTAAACGTATTCTACATCAGTTAATGAGCTTTACGTTTGAGCCTGACAAGTTGTTTGGTTGTGAAGGATTTACAGGGATTGTGGGTAGCATGACCAAAAAGCCATTACAACATGGCCGAGTAATTAGAGACGGCCCATAATTATGGCCTATACTGCTTGTTATTTCGCTAGTTCATTCATGTTAAAGACTGATTAGTTTTCCTAACTATTCACAGCAAATGATTTTGAGTAGAGTATGGCGATTATTTGAACTTAGAAGATATTATATTAAAATGGAACTGAAACTTTCAAATCGTGTTGTATATCAATTACTTTTAAATGCCAATCTATTACTTTTAAGCAATCAATGGTTGTTAGATAAACAAAATACATACTAAATCGCATGCTAGATAGTTGAAAAAAATACTGGCTTATAGGAAATTTACTTAATTATTAAATAATGAAATGTATTGTGTATTAAATTATAAGTAATTAGAATTATAGTTATTTTAGTCAATTAAATGGAGATTTTTGCTGACTCCACCTTAAGGCATTTAAGGGTTAGACAACTAAATTGATTTGCCCCTGGTCATCTGTTAGTGCAAACAGTCAAAGTAACTAGTTAACCAATTATCTTTCAAATTTCCATTCACTGCCAGGTAAAGCGGATAACGTAGAAGACAACATAAAGCTTGATATTCAAAGAGAATCTAGAAACTGCAATCTCAAACTGTGAAAGCAGCTACAGATTGGCCATCAAATCTGTACCTGATTCGTCGATTAAAACTAAAATAGTCTGTTCGAAAATACCTACTGCCTATTACAAGCATCTTCCATTTGCACAAGTTCAATAAAATACTCTGCATAAAAAAATGAAAAGGGACTTCATTAGGTTGCATGGAAAAGAAACTATGGGTATCGGTAGCCAACTTGGCGTATAAGCGTCAAGTTGGCAATGATGCCCCCTCCTGACACAATCCAGTCAATTGAATAGTCCCTTCATAGCTCGTAACGCTTTCTGCTCTGTGCTCTGCATAGAACACCTGCAGGATTTTTCATTTCTCTTTGCGTTGCGTATCAACATAAAACATTTCCATTTCCGCTTGAAGTTGCAGGTGCAACACAGCAGCTTTCCTTTTTCCAACTTGCCACACAGCAACAATACAATCATCAAATGCGAGCGAGTTGTAGCAAATAAAATTTCTCTATATTTCTCTTCTTTTTTTTCTCATTTCATTTCATTTCCTTTATTTCTGTAATTTTTTTTTGTTCCTAATGTTCCATGAGCTGTGCGTCGTGTGCCCTTTGTTTTCACAAATTGAATTGTTCGCAAAGAAGTTTCTGATTTCCTTTCAAGCTACACACAAAAATTGAGAACAATTCTCAATAAATGTGGGTGAGAGCAGAGGAAAGGGGATGAACTTTCGGTATCCATGTAAATCAGCCTAAAAGCTTTTTTTTTATAATTGAAACATTTTTGATAAAATGATACAATTTAGTTGGACAGACAAGCAATTGACAAAAAAACAAAGTTACATGGTTATCGAATTTGTTATAAATTAAATTTGGAGCAAATTAAATACCAATTTTATAAACCAAAAATAAAAGAAAACAAAAAAAAACTCAAAAGCAGTTGCTATTAGTAGTAGTTGCTTCTTAACTAAATAACCTGTTATTTTCACTGAAAAGAATATTATTTTTTGTATTACATATGGGTATTTTCCTATGGTTTTCCAAACCACAGAGCCCATGACACGGCATATTACGCATACCCCATGTTGGCAGCTGTCATTTGACATATTTGTCAGGCAATGCGTCAGTTTTGACAGCTTTGCAGTTGCTGCCAGCACCTGTAAACACAAGAGCAAAAAGGGCTATGCTCGAATAGGAAACACCCTGTTCGGAACTGTAGATTATTTAATGTTTTTCTTTAATATTTCTAATTATATTTAACAATATAGTTAAATTTTATAAAATGTGTATTCAAAATGTCAGTTATTGTAGACGTTGTTTTAGAGTTTGCGCAGTGAGGACATCATGTGTATGTGGCTTGAAGCTAATCGAAATGTAAAGACAATGAACCATTGACAAAACGAGTACCTGACCCCATAATGGGCTACGTGCATTGAACTGTCGGCACATTTGAAGTGCTGTGCACGTAGTATCCTTTTTAAAAAAAACATATATTGGTAAATATTTAAATTATAAAACAATTGGCCATTGCCTATTGTCGAAAAGGTCAGTCACTTGTCAGGCTTCACGCTTGGCATTGTCAATTATGCCAAAACTTTTTCGGCCTGAAGCCAGCAAAAAATACTAATACTACAACAAAATGGAAAACAAGACCGAGGGGAAGAAGAAAGGACAAACTCTTTGCAATGCAAAACAAAGCTTTAACAAAATGCGACATAAAACGGGGGTAAATAAAGAAAGAACAACAAAAAAAAACCAACTGCTTGGGTCGCCGTAAAGCGGCTTAGAAGATTTTTCAGTTCACCTGCTGCAGTTAGAAGGGAGTCACTGAAAAAGGGTCTATAAAATTGTGCGCACAACATGGCTAATAAACTGAAAACGGAAAAAAAACTCAATTTTATTTGCATTGACGAATATTGTATACTCTTTAGTTAAATCAGACTGTGTTGGTTGGTGTATCAAACGACGAAATAACTATTATATCTCGACATATATTCTTAATGTTTTGCTCAAGAATTTATATAATATAGTTGATATTGGTAAATTTCAATGCTTTTAGCAAGGGTATTGAAAAAGGTGCTACAAAGCAATTTACCTTTAAGAAAATGCTTATGCAATGTAAGCGTCAAACTGACTGTCACTCTGACAAACTGACAGACAAAAGGCAGTTGGCAGTAGGCAGTAGGCAGTCTGCAGTTGGCAAAAAACACTGCTAGGCATTTATAATTAAAAACGTAAAACCTTAAACAACATTTTACTTAAGGCAACAACGGACAACAACGATGACGACAACAACGTGTGATTGTTTTATGACGGGTGATAGAACAGGAGACAGGGGACAGGGACAAGGGGAATGGGACAGACAGAAGTCAAACAATAAAGCAGACAACAACAATAATTTCAACAATAACATGACAAATTGTTTCAGGGCATACAAGAAAGTGCCTACCAACTGGTTAAATCCCCAAGAAAAGGCTGCAAACTTACAAAATCTTTTACTTATTTATGTGGAGGTGTTGCAAAGCCGCTTCTTCTATTTGCCACTAACAAGGCCGCTCCTTGACTTGCAACTTGACGTTGGCAAGGCAACACTAATGCAAAGTAAACGTCTTTACTCCTTTCTATTGATAAGTTAGTTGGCAACCCTGCAAATGTTTTAGCTTTGCCGCTTGTCACTAACTAATTAAAACTTAAGAATGAGCATTAAAATGAAAATTTATTTGTATTCATTTTGGAAAGATTACTATATGAATTATTTTTAAAGCCAATGTAATGTCGCCAGACGAACTTTGAGGTTTATTTTTGCTAAGATGATAAATTTGCTTGCAACATGCTCAAGTAGCTGTTGCATGTGCAACATTAGCTATCGCCCCTTTCAAGCGCACAAATAACTTGGCAAAAATGCATATAAATTTAGGGTGTTTTTTTTTCTATTTTCGACGGCATAAATCAATTTGAATGTTCACAAAGAAATGCACGAAAATGCATGAAATGTAAAATGTGAAAGAGAAAACAAGAAGGACGATACTCGGTACTTATATAAATATGAATTTCAATGATTTATGGCAAGCGTTGCAAGACCAATTTATAGCTTTATAGCGAAAGAAGAATTAAATATTAGTGGCCAGGTTTTACTTAGTTCATATTTTAGGTAACTTCATGAAGTTCCATCTAGATAAAACTATGGTTTGCATTCAGCATTTCATTAAAAGCCACAGCGCATTTCATTGCCATTTAATGGAAATGGCCAACTCTTAAAGCCAACATTTTTAGTTTGTTAAATGTCACTTGCATTTATTTGAAATGCTTTTGTGGCTTTGATTTTTACACTAGTTGACAAAAAGAAAGTGCGAAATGCGAAATAAGAAAACAATAAAAACGAGGCAAAGTGAAAAGGAAATGGGTGGGGTTGGGTAAAATGGTATAAGGATAGAGGAGTGTAGTGAAGTGTGTGTTCCCTGTTTGCGTGTCACTCGCTTTGGCCGACTGTCGCACATGTTCAGCTTGAAGGACTTTCCATGGCTCTTCGCATTATGCTAAGCCTTTTCAAATGACCAGCATTTGCAGCAACGAGTGACAGTTTCAGAAGAAGAGAGGAGGAACCAGCAACAGCAGTATTAGTTCTATTTTAGCCACAGGCAACGCAGCTTAGCTTTCTACATAGAAAGACACACACACAGACACCCACACATATGATGTAACTTGTGCGTATGTTTGTTCTTTGTGTAATATCCTGTAAATAGAGTATTAAGTTGTATGGACGGCTACGTGAATCGTTTGACAGTTGCTGCTTCAGAAGTAAATTTAAACTTGGAACTCGTCAATCTCAACTCCAACTCAAAACAATCTTCAGATTTTTCTTAAAATCAAAAATATTTTGTCTGTAAATTGTTTTAAATAAATGTATCTCTTTTTTTGAAAGGACTTTACCTTTTTTTTTGTATAAAATTTAATATCAGCAATAAAGTTTATTTTGACTCCCCTGTATAGCATACTTTTGTGCTGCCATTTTGATAAATCAATTCGCATGCCTTTACTGTCTTATAGGGTATGTTAGAGTTAAGTATTGCATTAGCAAACACTTTCTACTTGTTCCTATTTGAACTGGCGTGTTTTTAGCAAATGCTGTAAGTGTAAGTGGCTTTCATGCAGCCATTTTGTGCTGCGCTTAAGCAAACAATAAAACATAATGAAAGTGTAAAGCTGTTGAGCCAGAACCAAACCAAACCGAAAATAAAACGAAAGCAAAGTCTGTTGGCTAACCTCCGAAAGGGGGTCAATTGCCAACTTGAGTGCCACAAAAATGCACATAAATGTGATAGATGTGTGCGACAGCAAAAGGAACTGGAGAAGCTTCTGTTGGAATTCGGAAGAAATATTTTATATAGTAGTTTGTATTTTTTATTTTTCTAAACTTAACTTGGCAATCACGACTTGCAACACATAAAATTTAATGTCAGCTTTTGTCCAGTTTGCGGTTGCAACGACCACTTCAGTTATTTACTTGCGTCAGTTGCATATTGCGCCTTGCCACAAAATCATAAGAAATGACTGAGCTTTGTGGCAAGGCTTGTCGTTTGTTGCATGTTCCTGCACTTGACGCTTCCATCTCATTGCATGTTGAGGGAATTTTAACATTTAATTATGAACATGTCATTGCGGTAAAAGGTTTATGAAATAAGCCACAAAAACTCAACAACTACAGATAAAAACTCAACGAAAGGCAGGCAAAAATGACAGACAGTGACTGAAAAAGCATTAATGGAGATTTTCAAACTTTTTCCAGCTTTTACCTTCAGGTATTATAACTTTATCACAAATTGGGCAACAGAATGACAAGCAGACAGAATTTGTGATGTATGGTATGACGAAATTTGTATCCTTTTTAAGTTGGTTAATGTTTAAGGGTATATAATATTCGGTAACATAAAAATAAATGTATTAACACTTAAACTGCATGCAAAAAATGTCAAGGCTTATGATATTAACATAAAAAAAAAACTGAAAAGGATAATTTTAATGGATATGCATATATCAAATTAAGTGACCGTCGCAGACATTACTCATACGCCACGTTGTGCGGCAGGTACACTCCATACAATAATTCAGACAACTCTCCCTCGACCGCCAGCCAGGTCGATGCCATTTTTCATGTCATGCCAATCGATAATTCTTTTGTTCATTAAGAAGTTGATAAATCACAGAATCGCCAGGTACGCGGTGGGGTTTAAGTGGAACTAACGACACAAAATGAAAGGAATTTCATAGTTTAACTTGGGCCACATTGCAAACTCAAACTCAGCTGGACAGTGTAAGCTGCCAGTGTGTGTGTAGACGTATGTATGTATTTGCTTGCTAGTAATGTGAGTAGAAGCGTGACTAATGTACTTCAAATAGACTTTGGACACACACACACACACACACACACAGCAAAAGCAGTGGCACTTCATGCCTCACCTGTTGGCACTTTGTCCAATTGAGTTGGAAATTAACGCATCGCTAAAGCTCCAACAGCTAAGCTGATTTGCTGGCAACCAAAAAAAGAAAAGCCGCCAAAACCGCATTAAAGAGCTGCATCAATGGACGAGAAGGATAGAAAATAAAATGAGCAGTGGACTAATTAATTAGTAAATGAATTTAGGTTTTTAAATTTTTGGTCCTGACGGGCGAATGCAAGCACTGTTTTTAAGAAATATGTAATGAAGCAAAAAGAATTCAGTAAGAGCTTAAAGGCCCCCATGAAAACTATGATGACATTCAAAATATTTTTATTTATTAGACAGTTTACAAAATAATATACATCCAAATAATCACGTATGTAGTTAGCTAACTAGTTGAGTTTCATTTCATTTTCAAAATCAATCATTGTCCTTATTCTCATCCAAACTAATTTGTGTTTCAGATCCTGAAATGTTCAGAGATACTTTTGCTTCCTACTTGATACCTTTTTTTTTGGCACGCAAGATGGATTACATTTATTTATGGTTAAGTTGTGTATTAGTTGCTTTTTGTGGATTATTTGCTTAAAGTCCTCTTAACTGATTAGATTTGGTAACACGAGCTCCCAAATGTGACTGTCAAAGTTTTTCCATAAATAATCGTTGAATCGCTTGGCTCACAGTTGTTGCACCTGCTGCGAGTATTTAAACATTTTAATTGTGTTTTAATGAAATGGCTGGCTGGATGGCTGCCTTGCCACATTTTGAGCGCGTGTTGTGCCCTGTAGTGCAATAAAATTATGTTTAGCATATATTAAGGCGACATTTGTGGCACTTACAGTGTGCGCAGACGTTGCACAAATTAATGAGAAATTATACGCCCACGTAGTCGTACTCAGACGGCCAACTTGCCACGCGCTGGTACAGAGAGATGGAGAGGGGGGAGTGAGAGTTGAATCGTAAGTTTTCGTGAGGAAAAACTTGAGTAAAATGCGCAATCGACAAACAAATTGTGATTGCAGTTGGTAAAGTGTGTTGCATAGTTTGATATTGCCAGTTGCCTGGCGTCTATCTTTTACTTTCTGATAGCTTTTGTTGTGGTATTGACTTAAGTTAGTTACAAACAGTTTTTAGCCAGCTTTTCGTGCACCATTTTTGTGGTGTGCGTCGTGCGGTAAGCAAGTTTTGTATTAAAAAACTTTTATCTTCTCTTCTACTTTCAGGTAAATGACGTAAATTTTTAATTACTAACTGCAAAACTTGTTCTCATCGTGGTCGTCATCATCGCTTGAAAACTTTTCATCATTCAGTCGGTGTCAAGTGTCAAGTGCTTGCCGACCAGGCCAAGACCAGGACCAACTCCAAGACTTACAGCGAGACGAAGACAACTCACAATGCAGCTGGATTTGCCCAAAATAACTGAGAACAAAACTAAAATGTTGCAACACAACAAAAATTGTAGAGGCTGCTTCGTTTTGGACTTCTTTTTGGGGGCTTAACATGAAAAGAATTCCATTGGGGAGGGGAGAACAGAGAAAAATAATCAAAACTTGTCTAGAGGGTAGCTACGAAATGACTGCCATATCATTATGCCTGGGTTTGTAGAGTGTGCGTGTTGCACAATCCGAATTTTGCTTGGATTATGGACAACCGCAGAAGTTGCCGCAATCTGTGCTATTGTTTTTGTTGTAGCTGTAGTTGTAGCTGTAGCTGTATCTGCTGCAAATTAGCATTCATCGCATTCATTCCACTCATTCAGACTTTGCGTTTTGCATTTGAAAATCCAAAAGAAGCAGCCGGAAACGGAAATGTGCTTTGCCCAGACAAAATTATCATGGGAGCCAACGCCGCAAACGTTATCGCAATGGTTGGAAGGAAGTGCTTGCTATATACTCCGACTATGCTGGGGCGGAAGATGTAATTAGGGTGAAAACAAAATGGGAAAATAATTAACACTTGAGCATAATTAATTGCACGACAAATGACAAGTGTCAAGGGAGCGAGGAGGTATGAACAAAAATAAAATAAAATAAAATAAATTAGAGAAACCGACAAGTTATTCTATTCTATTCGCCAACTTCATCCCTGGTATTTCACGCTGCAAACTGAAATATTGTTGCCGTCAAAGTTGTGTAGCTAAGCGCATTACGTTTGGTCCATTTGCCATTGAATAAAAACTAAAAAAAAAACAACAAAATAGGTGATTTTGCACAAAAACATTTGCCACATTGAAAGCAACACTTTAATAGTATTTCTAATCAGATTATACGCAAAATTGATTTCAAATCAAATTGCATGATAAAATTCACACACACACAAATTCAATGGAAGAAAAATCAAAGTTATTCAATTGCGTTGCATAAGCCAAAGTGCTTTGATGCATAATTTGAATACAGACAATACGAGTGGCAACTTTTGCAGCATGCGCATAATTCTATACCCTAGATATAATTTGTATAGGATTGCATTGGCGTAAATATATTATAAGAAATCTGTGAAGCAAATATATCTTAATTTGATGGGGTATTTTCGCAGTTGGTCTAGATTTTATATTCATTTACTTAAACTTGTTGTCTATGGAGACTTTTCGATCGATTTTGACATTGATTGTATTAATTAAAATGAAATTTACGTTCAAACTGAAATGCTGCTCAACGCACTTGGTTATAAGGTAATCCATTGCGGATTTTCATTTCCATTCACGAGTATTTCATTTCACCAGATTTCTGGTAATAAATTACAATAAACTTTTGCAATTCCCATTGGTATTTGTTTGGTGTTTTGCACTTCAGCACCTTACAATGCCAAAGTCGGAGCAATATTTCCACCAACGACTTTTCCTGGCATGTTTTGCAATGGGAAACATTTTCCGTATGGAAATTCAGCAATTGGCAAAGCCATGACAACCATTTGGGGAAAATCTCCACACAACTCGGAACGGTGCCAAGTATTGATAAAATAGCTATGCATGGATTGCAGTTTTCATAACTCAACTCAACTCATGAGTTTGACGAAGTAGAAAATGACCGAAACCATTGTCAAGTTACAGCACATTTTTGACTTGGCTTAAAGCACAATATTGGATGGATCAATGTTTTAATTGCATCATCTGCATGAGTTCATTGCGCTCGCAAATTCATAAATATAGTACATAAAAGTTAAAGTTTTAATTAAACTCCGAGCATCCTTTTAAAAGGATGAGGAGGCGCAATGACCTTCAGTATATTTTGGGCTTGTTGAATTTTTGGTGCCGGAAAAATGCTCATAACGTTCAGCACTTGCCTATTAAGTTGAATAAATGAAACAAATATTTATGTTGACGGGTTTTTCCTCTTCTTTTTCTTTTTCTTTTTCCTTTTTTTTTTTTAATTAAAAATATACACACAACATTTTGATGATATTTCGCATTGTCATCAGGGCGGTTGTTCGGCCCAATGTGGGGAGAGTTTGTGTTTGCTTTTTGGAGGATTTCAATCAGTGCCAAGGCAACAACAACGACGGCATTCAACTAAAGCGCTTCTCATTTAATTTTACTGGAACTTCTTTTTCAGTCGCCGTCGGTTGCCGGACAAAGGAGCAGCAACAATAACAGGGCGACGTGGCAGCATTCAAGTGATTTTCATTTAGCATTGCAGTCCCCCAATTCCCATTCATATACGGGAGTATCTTGCTTGGGTATCTCAGTCCTCTTGACATGGTCACCATCATTGTCAAACCCAATCAATCGTTGCTGGCGATGATGATGACGATGATCATGAGGACATGATGACTGCTGTCCGGTTTCGGTGTCCTTTTGTTATGACCGCTTCGATGACCAATGAATGCATTTCTTGTACGTGGACGTGCCTGTGGCTGCACAAGGAATTCCATTGTGTGTGTATTCTGTTTCCTGTGTATCTGCAAGCAAAGCCGGATTATGGTTTTCGAACGTAAAGGATAATGCTCGAATATGTGGCTTTAAATTATGTGCGAAATTGAGTTCAATCAATTGAGAATGTACAATCACCCAGTATATTATTTTTATTAATACTCGTCTTATCCAGACAATTAAATTAAACTGATCACTGTCATCGATATTGATATTGTTTGGATTTTTGCTTGTTATTATTATGCAATTAGAGTCTTAGTTGATAGACAATTCTATATGCATATCTCTAAATATTTTACTTAAAATGCGCTGCTCTAGTTACAATGTTTGCTAACTCAGCTTTTCTTGCTCGTTTTCTCTCTAATTTGCATCTCAAAACTCTTGAGTTACCCCTGTATGACACAACACACAAAGCATAAGCTAAAGCAATTATTTTGCAAATGACACGACCAAAGCCTTTAAAATTGTTGACCTCCTCACAAATTCTAACAAAATAAAAGGTACCGGTTTTTTTTGCACAAATTGTCAAACTGTTTGCAGAGAATATACTACAACAACACACAAACATGGCCAAAATAAAATAAAATAACAATTTAGCTAACAACAAGCCAAATATGGAATGTGAGATTGTCGCAACTTGAATATACCCCGTATTTATTTCTGAATGGTTTTAGCATGTTTTCTTGTATAAATTCATGGCAAACGTTGCAATTTTTCTTTGGTTAACAACCCTTTATTTTGATATTGTGTTTATAGGGTATATATGCAAAACAAGCAACTTGCATAATTTCTTTGCTTTCATGCCACAAAATGCCAAAAAACATTTTTTTTGTGTGTGTTACAACTAGAGAAAGTCCTCTAGTCCAGTATTGTGTGTTGGCATTTTATTACAAAAGTTTACATGACTATGCAGCCCTTTAGGCCATTGTTGTCATTTTGTTTTTCTCTCTCTCTCTCTCTCTCTCTCTTTCTCTCTCTCTCTCTCTCTCTGTGTATGTGTGTGCATAGCGCAGTTTTTGTCATTTTTATATGTTTTAAAACTGGTTTGAAAACACTTTTGCATAAAATGCCATACGGGCTGAGTCATTGCATTTGAAATTTATAAGGTGCAACGACAGCAACAAAACAGCATAGTAAAGTTTTCGAATCGCCTCCCTCAAACTCCTCCGCATTGCCAGCGAAAGTTAAGCACAATTTGTGGGTATACACTTTATTTTTAATGACATTTTTGTTGCCTTCTTTTAAGGGCCAAGTCAAGAATTTGCCACAGCATTTCATGCTACTCATAAATGTTTTGTGGCACAAAACCCAATGTGGCTGCCAATTGTCAGCACTAGTTTGGCCAACAAGCAAGCAACAACTGACAAACTCCACAAAACACAAGCTGAATGTAACAGCTGACTTTGTCAATATCGAATGTTTAATACACTTTAAAATACAATGGTATGAAATCGATTTTAATGAAAATCTGATAGCTCACTGAAGTTTTTTTTTATCGTAGTTCGCTTGCAGAATAAAGTTTGCAGCAAAACAAATAGCTTAAGGCCAAAAGTCATTTTAACAAAATTAATATTATGTGAAAGCAGAATGTATTACCATGATATTTGAATAACTCGATTCACAGTTTAGATGTACTTTATTAATCAACAGTCAATTGCTTCGACTCATCGATATATGTATGTAGTAGCAAACAAGTCGAAATCTCTTTTGATGTAAGAGTATTTGAAAAAGCCTCACGCACTACAAGCAAAGTGCATTAGTGAGGGGAACTGTATATGTGAAACTATCGCAACTAAAATTGAATTAAAGCAAAAAGTTTTCAGATGCTTTCATTGGGTTCGCTTTCTCTTCATCTTCTTCCTCTGCTAGTCGTACTATTTTTTTCTCCCCTCGCACTCTTTTCTCTGTTGCGGCTTTTGCTTGACCACGAGTAATGCATTACAACAAGGTTCTACGAGCTACAGAACATGACCAATGGTCAATGTAATTAAGCAACTTACAAGCAAGATGGCAGATACACACACACACACACACCCAAATAAACATGTGTATATATAAACATATATATATCTATATATATGTAGACATTCATTATTAGTCATGCAGGATAGCGAACGAATATAGTACCATATTTAATATGCGATTTCTGACACCACTTTTATGGCACATAAAATGTGGCGTTGTCCGTTCGATGGCCAAAAAAGATAAAGGACCGTTGCTCATTTATTTGACTTACGCAAATGGACAACTGCATGTACGTGTGTGTGTCTGTGTGTTTATATGTGTGTGCGTGTACTGTGCAAATAAATAGCAGCTCATAAGGTTCGTACACACAGCATACACACGTAAACACACTACCATGTCATATTTTTAATGAAATGCCGTGTGGACTTTTGGCCAAATTTGCGGACCAACGTGAAATGCCATTGGAGCGGAGCAAATGCAGCCAATTTTCGTACGCCTTTTCAAGACTCGTGTCGTTAAAGATAAAGGCCAGCAAAATGTGATATACTTTTATGAATTACATGCAAAAGTTATTAAGCTTAAGCCACTGAAAGTTGTTTAATAAGATGCAACTTTAATGTGTGCGGGACTTGAGTGACCATTGCCTGTTGATTATGAATAGATCAAGTATAAACACGTCTTATATAGTCATTAAGCATGTTTAATAGGTATGTTGAGTATTATATTTAAGTGACAAAGAAAATTAACAATTTTTAATAGAACCGGAGAAGCAATTAATTCATTGTTTTACTCTCTACTTTCCACTGGAAATGGTTTAAATACTCGTTCTTTTGCATATTGTTTCATGCCGAAAATCTTCTTTTAATCTCTGCGACTTTTAAAATTATACAATTGCAATTTGTCACTCGTTTTCGTGCAGTGTATTGCACAATTTTTCGCACACTGTAGACGTTTGAGCTGCAATTAATGCGTTTTAAAGCCAATTTGAGCGGCCAAAAGTATGCAGCATGAAGTAAACATAATTATAAGCGTTACTGTTTTTGGGCCGAATATAAAACCAGTTAACATCAATTGCACTGCGGCGGTGGCTGTCGGTTGTTGTTGTTGCTTGTTGGTTGTTTGTTATTGGTTGTCGGTTGTTGCCCATTAAATAAGAATCGACATTTCATGTTACAATTTTTGGCATTTGCGGTTGGACGGTAGAACGTTAATGAGGCCTTTTGGCCATGTTAATTTTGCAGTTTGCTGGAGGGCACACGACCGCGATAACTCTGGCTGGCCAATCAATAATTACACACGCACACACAGAGAATTATACACACCCAAGCGCACACACAAAGGAGATTTTGGTCATTGCTATGCATTTAATAATTGGCTCTGCATGTGCTCAGGAAACTATCGATAATCACAGGCATCTGCTGTGGTTATAGTTCATATATTTTGGAAAAGCTGATTGCTTCCCGATGATGTGATTGATGTCAGTTGGAAGCCAAAAGTCGAAACTAAATCTGCACGCTGTTCCGGCGGCTTCCGGCCACAAAATGGCGGCAGCGACGATGATGACGACGACGACTTAAGCGTTGACAGGAAATGTGCAAGCAACGACGCCATTTTGTGCGACATTTTGTGTTGTGTTCACGTGCAAAGCGTTGGGCGTTAGAAACCATTTTGCGGTGATTTTTAGCTCGTTTATTTATCAACGAAAATGCGACGACATCTCGCTGACTTAACAACTGAAACTATATATACGGTGAACACACATATGTATATATGCGCTGCCGGCAAACCGAGTAATGCGATATATACGTGATGCTGCTTACTGTCAAATATTTTGTCATTCCGATACAACGCAACATTTCGGCAGACTTTTCCCAAAGACTCGTGCAAGTCGATTGCAATCGCATTTTCTTGACAGTTTGACGAACGACTTTTCAACGTTGCCAGACACCAAACCAAATAGTACGAGTACCAAATGCAATAACTCTGGATATTGTGTATTGAGTATGGCATGTCGATGGAACCGACGCAATGCGACGCGACGTTGAGATGCGCTGCCTCATTTTGAGCAATAAATAAATACGAGAAATGTTATAAAAATGCAAAGTAAATGCAATATTGCGGCATGACAAATTCTATTGTAGTTGAATATAAGTAGATGTTTCCAGAGTATAGTACACATTAGAAAATAACTGAATATAATAATAACAGAATTTGTTCTTTCAGAGTTTCTTCATTGTGACATAAACAAAAAAATAAATAAATGATACAGTCAATAAAAAGTTTACAAGCTTTGATAGAAAAGTTGCAAAAGGAGTAGCAAACAAATAACTTTACTGAGTGTCTCTAATACTTTTAGACTCTGTGAAATAATTATAGATATTTTCAACATGATCAGAATGATGTCAAAATGCATTGAGTCCGGCGAAAAGGGAAATATTCGGGCTAGATTATACAGTCAATATGCCTACTATAACATACAATGCAAGGACAACAAATTGTTGGCTGTAAATTGTGTACAGTAGGTGGGAATTGAATGCAGACAAGTGTCATTTGTTTGGCAGCTGGTTTCAGGCCGTTCACAGAGCAAGTTGAGATAGGATCGACAGCACGTGGAGTCATTTTCAGGTGTCGCTCGGACATAAATTACAATTTGAGTGGGCCCCTGAAAAAACAGACAGACACACAGACCGACAGAGGGGAAGAGTGTTAGTGAAAACGTTGCAGAAATAGGAAGAGGGAGCGAAGGGAATGGGAAGTCATAAACAACAGCTGGCGCGTTATAAACTGCACTTGGCTTACATTTTATGAGCGTAAAACTATTTAAATTGCAGCCGCGTGTTGCGTTTGCTCATTTGCATAAAAATAGCGCTGTCAAGTGCCACACACAAACATACACACACCTATTTAAAGTGTGTGTGTGTGCGTGTACACATATGTGTATGGGTTTGGGTGTTTCGGACCTGGTTACTCCTGCTGGCAACACGCAATTAACAACTTTTTGATTAGTTGGTCAGCCGCGCGAAAAACTTTTGACATCGTTTTCAGTCATGTTGCTAAAGTTGTTTTTAACACTAAGCATCGAAAATGTATTTAAGCCAAAAAAAATAAAACTATGCAACACTTTCGACTCTCTCACTCTGTTACCCTTACAGCTATACTCAGGTACATATGTATGAGTGTGTTTTGCACAGTTATTTGTGAAGCTTAAAAGTTTGTTATCAACAAATGCGTAAATCCACCCAACCGAAAAAAGCGCAAACTTTTCAATGTAACAAATACTCGTACATTTAACTCTTACGTATATTTGAGTATAAATGTGTGTGTGTGTATGTATGTGTTTATAGAGCTGTCTAACTTTTCGACAAAATATTTATGATAGCCAAGAAATCGTTTAACAACCTGTAAAGTGCATCGTTGTGTTATGCGGCAACAGTGCAAAGGTTTCAATATCTCATTCAATTTCAGTTTCATTCAACTATTGCCAAATCATTTGTCGAGAAAATAGGAAACAATATCTATTTAAAATATAAAGTCACTATATTTTAAGGACAATAGAGCCTCATTTCTATATTTCCGAAATGATACTTCTATAAATAACTTATAGTATAAATTTATTCAGAAATTCATAACTTATATTTCTGATAATTGGAAATTTTTATTTTACAACAAACGAGAATTTTTAAATTGAGTGTACATTTTTTTTAGTGAGTTAGCTTTATGTTATGAGTTGCTTTTTTTAACTTATTCCCAGTTGTATTTGTCCTCCAGTTCTATCGTAAATTGAAACGACATCTTAGTTCTTAAAAATTTATAATTATTTTCATCTTTTCTTTTTGCTTGTTTCTTGCTTTTTGAACAACATTAAAGTTTAATAAATGGCCATAAAAGTTTTCTCAAAGTCCGCTGAAGCACAACTAAGTGGCTAGACATTACCGCAGACAGTAAGTACAGTAAGAATTCGAGAAGAAGTACTCATAGTAACAGTGTGAGCACTGTGAGCCAGAATTGAAGCGTTAAGTGTCGTCTTTAGTTAAAAGTTCCGCCTACTTAAAAGCAGCTCAGCTGGCCTGGCCCAAAAATAAAAGGGTGGGCATGTCATCTTCCAAAAATGTTCGTTTATTATTTTCGAAGCGAAAACTTTTCAGCCTCGACGATCGCCTTGGGGTCATAAGTTGACGCTCAGTTGGTTAGGTTGGGTTTTTGAAATTGTTTAGTATTTTGTTATAATAGGAAAGTATGTGGGCTCGAAAGTGCTTGGTACTTATTATCGATTAACCCATCAGGTGAAAATGCGATGCTTTTCAACCGGTGAGTTTTCAATATGCTGCGCACATGCTAAGCTTTTCTCTTTGTTACAAAACTTTGTCAATCGAAGCCGGCAAAGGATAACAGCGTTGATGTGACATTTAAGTAGCATATACACCAACACACACCCTTGAAACTGTTGCCGTTGGTGTGCCATAAAACTTTATCTAAATGGTTAAACCAAGCGCACGCTCATTCATTGAGAATGAGCAAAGTTAAGGAGCGAGAGATAGGGAGGGAGGGAAAGAGAGTGGATAAGAACTGTGGATTGAAGAGTGTGATAGAGACTTTCATTACTTTCATTATTTAGCGGTGCACACGCAACACAGCGCAAACTGAGCGATTTAGTTTAATTGAAAGGCATTTTGATGAGATTTTAGTTGAACGCATTTGAGGCGCTTAACTGATGCCATATACGAGTACCATACAATACAACACAAAACTAAATCATCTTAACATTTAATCGGATTATATGCAATTTCCTTTTAAATTTATGTACATTTTAAATGTTTTCCTTAAAGCCGTCACGATTGCAATGCATGTGCATTAATTTACATTTAATTATAAGTATTTGCTTACCTTTTGAATGTGTTACACGTTAATTTTTAGGTTGAAAAAGAAAAAAATGTATATGAAAGTAGTGAAGAAATTAAAAGCATAACACGCCTATATTTAATTTCAAGATAAAGATAGTCTTATGATACTTTACAGACATTTTCATACCCATTTTAAGCAATTAAAGCGTAAGAGCTACAAAAAAAAAGGAAGAGACCCCATTTAATTTGCATGGATGGACTCCAAAAAATTATGCAACACTTTTTCGTTTAATTAGGCAAAGAAAAAGTAGAAGCCGTCGCAGCAGCAGCTCGAAATTAAACTCAAGAATTCATCAGCAACAATTTGTCAAGTAACTAAGTATTGTTGCTGATTTTACGCTCGTTTTTTTTTTTTGGATAATATGGTTTGGGCTGTCGTCCTGTCGCTTGGCTTGGAGTTGGGTTTCTGTGGAAACGGGATGAGAGTATTGGGTTTTTTGTTGGTGTCTTTTTTGACACGTTTCCTTGCTCGTTTACGCGGCCCACGGGCATCCCACGCGCTGTTTGTCTTTTCAAAAAGGCGTCGGCGTTTTGTGCGTTTTAATTATCAACTCGTCGGACAAAGAATAAGAAAAAAAAATAAGTTTCTCGACGTTAATGTTTTCTTTTGCAGAGCCGTGTAACCAAATTATAATGAAGGACACGCAAACGACAGTGGCAGTTGAACTCGATGCCAGTTATTTAGCCGAAATTACATTTAACCCTATACAATTATTCTTTATGGATTCATGGGTCATCTATTCATGGCTCATTATATGTATTAATTTCCCTTACAGAGTATCTGTACCTTTTGGTGAACTCCCTTTGACAGGCTTTGCCTCGATAATGAGTTTTGCAGTGTGAGCTACTTACGCGCCTCTTTTTCGCAGCTATTTGACAGCTGGCAAAAGTTTTCTGCCAAAAATGCCATTAGCATTTTGCCTTGACCAAGTTAAAGTTTTAAGTAAATATACAGAACAACATAAACATTGGGAACTAAACAACTTTTTGGCAAGAAATTTGCGAAATTTCGACAGTTGTAAGTTGCTGCTGTGCCTTTGGTATTTGTTTTTCGGTGTAAAGTTTTTGCAGTCAGCTTTAATTAAGAAACAGTTGGCGCGTACATATACTTTGTATATAGTCGTATTTTATGGTTTGCCCCGCAGTTTTGTAATTATATTGCAACATTAAATTGGCTGGGACCTTACGACGACTGCAGTCCGCAATCAGTCACAGGAATTCCGAATGCGAAATAAGTTGGTAAAAATAATCGAAGTTGGCGAACGGCGAATGGCGAAGCAGACAACTGACTGGGCAAATAAAATTGTTAAGCAAAGCGACAACGGCAAATGGAATTTTAATTCAATTTGAATGTGTCGTGCAACAGCGACGGCTCTCCTTTGCCATCTCCCTAGCACTTTTATTCTCCTTCTCTGTCGCGCTCTTTGCCGCTCTATTAACGAAGACATGCTGCGGGCGGACACAGTTAAAGTCGAAGTTTTGTCTGTGTATTGGATATACTCTTGCAAAGGGTATTTTAATTTTGTCACGTTATGTGTAAGGCATTAACGGAGATATCGGAGACCCTATAAATATTTGTAATAAATTTTTCGACATATCCATGTCCGACTATTTCTAGTCTCTTAGTTTTGAAGATTGTTTGAAGTCCTGAAAAACATTTGGCTTAAATCGGAAGCTGTCAAAGTAACAATAATAAGTCAACAGTTGAATGCAGAGTATCAGATATTCGTGGCGTGCCGAAGGTAATATTTCTTTCTTGTTTTCCTGTCATTCTGCAGATTTCTTTGTTTTCACAGTGGCGCCATTTTGTGTATTGTAATTTCATTAAGCCAAGCGACAGGACATGCCTTGAATATTTGCTCAATTATTGGCAGAAAATGCCGGACAGAAATGTGAAAAAGACTGCAAAGGTCTCAATCAATCAGTTGTTGCAATGGTTAACCACCTGCTGCTGTAACTGCAACTGTAACTGCAACTGCAACTTGCAACTGCATCTTCAAGTGTAACTGCCATTGCAAGGCATTTAGAGAAGCTGCTCCCCCAGGCTCAATTGTGTCGCTCTCCCGCTGTCAAGTTGCAAGGTGTGAACGTGCATGGGTTGTAGCATGCCACTTGTCTGTAGCAGGCAGGCAGGCCCCAACGGGGGTCTCCAGTTGAGAAGAGTGGCAACTGTCAATTGTGTGGCAGCGAGTCGAGAACTTAAACTCATTAGCTGTCGCCATGGGGCTTAACAATGCAGCAAGACTTCTCTTCGCCAGTTTTCTCCGTCTGTCCTCTTTTCCTGGATTGCATTGCCAGGCTCAGGTTGCTTTATGAATTTTTTAAGCTATTGCGATGCCAAGTAGTAGTACAAGTTGCATGCCACAAAATTTGGGTCAACTGTAGCGCTTGGCTAAAAAAGAATTTCTGCAATTCACAGGAAAGGAGTCCCGAGTTGTGCGTCGTTGCACTGCAAAATTGCCTTGTTTCTTCTTGTTGTTAACCAGGTTCAAAAAAGCAAAGCTTAAATCGCTTTAGCTGCTAGAGAACGAGCAAAAAATTTCACATATTCTATGTGTTTTCATGTGCGTGCCCTGCTTAGATTTCTTCTTACCTCATTTCTCTCTGCCTCCTCTTTGTGTTGAGAATTTAATGTTGCATACTTTTCAGTTGAAAACACACACTGGCAACACAAGCGGCACACATTCATTTTGATTTAGTCCTTAAACAATTGCCCACAGTTTGTTTCAGTTTTGTGTCGTAAAATATTCTGAGCTTCTTAACAAGCAACTATATTTTGTATATAGCTTAATTGTATTTTATTTTACTCTGTATTCCCAAGACTGCGTAAGATGTGAGCCATACTCTGCAGACAGGTGCAGTCAACTCTTGAGCTGATATAACTTAAACATAGTTAAAAACATCCACATATAAATTAATTTTCGACAAAACTAAAACCATGGAAAATCTAAGAAGATATTTTCTTGTTTTTACAAAATGTTCCCCCACTTTATATATTCGTTTTTAATTACCTAAAGGCAACAAATCGTGATAATCTAGGCTCACTGTAGTTTCTGTATCGCCTGCATAGACTCAACTTTAATGCGTGCATGGCTTTGTAGGCCACGGCTTGAGTTGCCAAAGGTTATGCACTTTTTTTATATTGTACATGCAACGTTGGGCTTATCGTGCTTTTGCCGTGTAAAAAAAAATACAGAAAGAAGGCACGTTTAAATAAATGCAAAATACGTGTGTGTACACTGCAAAGTCGGCACAAATTAATGAGAAATTATGGTCTCCCTCGAGAATGGCATGTAAATGCACTCGAGTTTGTGCAAATTAGTACAGAATTCTAAAGACCAAACAAAGCTGTTTTTTGGGGACTGGATTTGGTTGGCATTTAATTGGTTAAGGCTTTTGCTTTGACAACGAATTACAGAATTGAAAATGGAGGTAATTGCAATGCGATATGCACTCTAGACAGAGACAGAGAGAATGAAAGAGATAGAGGGTGTTATGGCAAGCGCAACATAACATGATAACCAGCTTTTCATGCTATTTCAATAAACAAACATGAGCCAAATCATAGACAAATAAGCAGCAGACAGTGACAGAAGAAAGAGAAGACGACAGAAGACTGGCGACAGACGGCGGAAAAGTCAACAACCCACACACGGGATTCGAGCAAATCAAATGTAAACATCTAACACGCACACAAAAAAAACAGTCAGAGCAATAAGAGAACAGAAAAACATTGCAGCTGACAGTTGAGAGTAATAAACAAGAAAATACCCTATGAAAAATAGGATATTTTAATTATCAAGCGTGCAAAATTTGGAGATATATAGCTTCGATAGTTTGAGTCATAGAACAAGATTTTATAATTCACTTAATGGAATTTTGTTCAATTTCATGCACAACAAGTAGAGTTTATTTTCCCTTTTTTCAATTTTATTTGATATGACAATAATATATATATAATAAAAGATTTTAAGTTTTTTTTTAAGGATCTGGCCTAAAATAATGGAATTGATTCACTTTATTTTTAAAATAAAAATAAAGTTAGTAAAAATATAAAAAATTACAATTTATGTAAATATTATTTCCCGAGACAATCTATTTTTTTTTTTTTTAAAGGAGTAGTTTTTAAGCATAGTAAAAACAAGTCCACACTCATTAGCTGCCTCAATCAACTTGCTACTTAATCTGTTGATATTTAATTGCAAGGCAATATACCCTTTCTAAATTTTGGCTATAACAGCAACAGTCTAATGGCCCCGACCATTCCTGCTGCGTTGTTGCTGTCGAGTCGTGGTATTCCCATTTCTGGGCTGTGTGTGGCAAGTATTGTGAATCATGCAACTCGCAGCACTCAGTTCCCGTTAAGGGTCTGACAAATAGCAAGAAGAAATGCTTATTTTATTTGCATATATTGCAACATTTGCCACGACAGATACAAATGTATGTAAGCGTCTTTGCTGGCTCTGCTAGTATGTGTGTGTGTGTGTGACAGTGTTAATGCCTGTGTGTATTTGTGTATGTGTTTTCCAGGCTCAGTTGAGAGCGCACATTAGTGAGAGATGAATGCAGCAGTAAATGTAAGTCGTACTTGGAAAATATGCTCGTAAATTCGTATTTTGCCAGAAATATAACATTTGTTTGCCACACACTCCAACTCCATATTTTATAATGGTATGTATGAGTGTGAGAATTTGGTTGTATGGGTGCTGACATTTTCCATGTCAATTAGTTGAAATTTTCCAAATGCTCCTTGACATCAAATGATAAGTCACATAAAAATTGAATTGACAGACGCTAAGAGAAACAGATGGAACGGGAAGAAGAGGAAGTGAATGAAGTTGAATGGTGAAAGAGAGAGATAGATCAATATAGAGAGAGAGAGGGAGAGGGAGAGAGAGAAAAGAGTAGAGGAGTGTTGTAGACTGAGGTGTTAATGTAACTGACATTACATTGAGTGCAACTGGCAAACCAAATGCAAACAACTTCAGGCAGTTGCATCAGCAGCAGCTCCTGTTGTTTGTGCCACTTTTGTCATTGCCTTTTGTTGGCAAACATAATACAAACGAGGTGTGTGTGAGTGTGTGGCAACACGGTTGAAACACATTTTCATCATGTATGCGGTGTTTGTTGTTGTTGTCTCCTCTGACAACATTTCATAGCATACTTTTATGCGCGAGCTATTTGCGTGCATACCTGGTTCAACTTTATAGAGCGTGTCCGATTACCTAGTCGACTGACTAGCAACTGTCTTTGTTTCTCTTCATTTCTCTCTCTCTCACTCTTTCTCTTCCCTCTGTCTCTCTCAGTCTCCCTTTTGTTTTGTGCTGAAATATGCAGCTGGCATAGTGTCCGGCTTGTGGCACAATTTGAGCAGGCTTTGACTGCAATCAATTTTATTCATTGCAGTTGCATAGCACGCAGAGCTACTGCAATTATAGCTGAGTGTCGAGAGAGTGAGAGAGCGAATGAAAGAGACAAAATGAGAGTGCTGTGTTCCTGGGCAGCTGTACACAGAAAAAAACAATACGGGACTCCGGGTTAGAATCAATCCAATGCGGTGTCAGAAGTTCGATAATCCCAGATTTTCTTAAACCAAGTACAATATACATGAATGAAGTACGATTTTTTATTTCCTACTTCGCAAATACTTTGATAATATGGGCTCTTTAGGTATTTTTTCAGTACAATCAAATGTTTTAGGCTTGTTTAATGTCTATTTTAAAGCTGAGTGCGATTGTATCAGCATATTTTGCTAATTTAATAATAAAAACCTGAACACATACGTATTATTAAGTACATGCTAAAGTCAAGAATTTTATAAAATATAATTTTAAAATGATTTTTTTCTGTGTAACTTCACATGCAGCCGCTAGCGCCTTGTGTTACACATTGGCAAAATATTTGCCAACTCTTGCTGAAAAGTGAAAAAATGATACATATATAAATAAAAAAAAATAGAGGTAAATTTTGATATGTAAATTTCACAATACCGAAGAGTGTGTGCTTTAAGTGCTTGTGTGTCGGATGAAAGTGGCAGACTGAAATGAAATTTGTTACTTGCTGCGTTCCACCTGCAACACGCTGTGTGGGCTGATCATCAGTCATGGCTCAGTGTCAGCATCATAGTAATCGATCAATATTCAATTACATTTACAATTACCATTACCCGAGTTGAAAGCCGCTTCGAAAATTGGAGAATGGAACAGGACCTACCTGCATCCAATTGGCAAACCTGCCAATTCGCGACCTGTTTCAATCTGCCCGCTTGTCAGCTGCACAATTCAATTGCACTTTTGCTCTTTGGAGGGTCACAGGACGTATGAGCAATGCCCACTCTGAGTTTATTTATGCTGTTGCCCCATTTACCCGTGCATTTACTTTCTCTACGCTGTCCCGCCACTTAAACCCAACAAAAGCCACTTCTTCAAATAGTGCAGAAAAATAAAATAAACTCAAATTGAATTTACGCAATGTGACTTTGCCACACAACGTGGCAAGTTTATGGGGCTCCGTGTCATGTTTTTATGCCGGCTGGTTAAATCAACAGTTTGTCCCACCCAGTGACAAAGTCATTTTTAATGAAATTTTCAGCTTTGGCGAACTGAGCTCAGACATTTTCGGAGGCTTATAGAAAATACGACAGGCGAACTTTGCCATAATTACAAGTAAGAGTGAAACTTTTGAACAGATTATAGCCAGACAACTTATTCCCCAAAAACAGAGGTTAAGAATGTCTGTGTTATTAAACATTTTTAATAAATAATTATAAAATGTTTTTACAGCTTTTTGAAATATTTCAACTGAACCCAGTAAATTGCACAAAGCTCTATTCATATTCAAGCTAGCTCTCTTTTGATACTTTTTGCTCTTGTTGTTTCATATTTGCATCCTTAATTGCATTGCCTGGATGTATGCATAGCCTTCACTTAACTAACTCGGCTAGTTAGGAGTTGGTAGCATTAGTAACAAAGCCAATCATAGCCAGTTTTTATAACTCCAGCACTTCAGTGGCTGCTAATAACAATTTTTCAAAGCTTTGCTGCTACACGCATAACTTCATTATGGTCGAGTTGCCACATGCAGCAGCAGATTGAGCGAATGTGGAGCGTCGGGTGGGGTAACTTACCCAGGGGAAGAGGGTAAGTTGTGTAAAGTGCGCAGTTCTCGCGAGTTTTCCGCATCCGTGTTGCTCAATGATCCGTGTAAGCACAGAAAACTGTACGGGAAACCAGAGATAAACAGATATAGAAATGCGAAACGTTCTCGCCAACAATTTTCTCTCACTTTTCTGTCCAGTGGCAGTGACTGGTTGCTGGTTACTACTGGCTGTGGTTGTGGCCATGGCCCGAACCCGCTGCCAGAGACAGAGACAGTCGAGCCAGAGGGCTGGCCAGAATGAAGCTGCAGTCGTGTATTGATTGTGATAAATGTCCTTCGGCACGCTTTGGTGGCTCAGCCAGTCACCGCAAACAGTAAAAGAAAGAAGACAGTCAGGAATAAAGAGAGAATAAAGATAGAGAGAGATATAAAGAGAGAAATCATTGAAAAAGTTGCATGTAGAAATTCCTATTCACTTTCTGGCATCGAAATAATTTCTAAACACAACTCATTAAATATTAAGCACTGTTTTTAGCAGTCAGCCGGAAATACAGACTTGGATTTAATTACATATGCAATTTATTGACATACATATACGCCCACACACGCTTTGATACGCTAACGAACCCAATAAAATAGAGACCCGTTTTAATTAATGAAATCCAATATGCCCCTAAAATACACACACTTCGCTGGCTCGTGGTGTGAATTATAAGCAATAAATGAGCAATAAAATTATAAAAATATAATAATAAAACAATAAATAAACTTGTTGTACTACAAATGCGAATAGAATACTCTTCAAGATTGCATATTTAAATGTAAATTCTCTAATCTTTAACTGAAAAGCTTAACAATACTGTTGATAATTCTAATCATTTGTATTGAAATCTTTAATTAAAATGTTGTACAAAAAGTATTATTAATTAAGAATTTGTGTTATCTGAACATCCTCTTTCGGAACTCAACTGAATACAGGGTATAGAAATCAACATCGCACACACGAAAGGAAAATGTGCGCCACAAAGTTTTCGCATAATTAATGCAAAAATGTGCAAGCGATGTTCGCAATGCTCATTTTCTCATTTCCACTCTCTTTCTCTCTCACCTCGTGGCAAGTACTCAATTTAGCTGCTCAACATATTAATTAGTTTTTCATATAGAAATTGGTTCTTTTTGCTTTTCCCCATTAATTTCTACATATTTTTTCTGTTTGTCTAATGAGCAAATTTCGCATTTGACAGTTGACTTTGAACGTTACCTAATTCCGAATGGGATTCAGATTCCAATCGAAACTTCTATTGGCATTCATATTCCCTTGGCCCGTCAACATGTCAAATAAAAATCAAATTTCAAATGAATAAATACCCAAAAGAAAATACGAACGCAATGAAAATAAATTATAGAGAAACTTTTGTAATATAAACTACGTATATATTGGAAAGATGTTGAACATAATGATGATGCTGATGATGATAATAAAAACTGAGATGATGACGGCCACTCGAGCGTTTGCTTTTGATTTTGCAAGCAAATCACTTGCACAATTCCCGAATCTCCCAAAACGAACCGAAATGAATATCAGAGAAAATGAAAAGTAAAAAAATAAATAATGAAGAAAAAGGGAGATGGAAAATATAACCATGCCACACTTTACCAGCTCTGAATTTTTTCAATTTTTATTGTAGTTACTTTACCATCTGAATCTGAAGTCTGAGTCTCAGACTCGGTCTGAACAATTCACTTGTGTTTATTTGGGATTTCTGTTTGCTCTTGGTGTTAGCTCATTTCATGGATTTGCAGCAGACACTTTTGCTAGTTGTTATTGTGTTGTTGCTGTTGGTGTTGCCAAGAAATATATTTACCATAAATCAACATCAAAATGTTTGATGATGCGATAAATAGAAAAAGAAAGCAAATGGCGCCAAAGGCAAAAGGAGAATAACATCGCATTCGCATTTATCAAATACTACTTATCCTACTTATATATAAACTATAGCAAAGCAAGGCTGATTTACCTTAAATCCAGCACTAATCATTCCGTTCTAGTCTGATCCTGTAACTTTTAATTAGTAAATGTGTCAAAATTTACATAAATTTATTACGTATGCTTTAAACTTTTAATTAAATTCCAACCTCGTTTTCTTCGTCTTGTTGATGTTGTTATATGCCTCGAGCTGAATTATGCTATACTTTCTACAAAGTAAAGTTTACACGTCAACTAATAACATGTTTAGGCGTCTATGAACTAAGTAAATTGACTACAAGCTAAAACTAAAGAAGACTTTAACTTAAATGCTGACAAACTCGTTTAATTGTTACTTTCAGCATCGATGCATCTCTGCTCTAACTAGACTTAATTGTTAATTCACGTATTTGACAACGTGTAAACTCCGTTTATTTTTGGCACAAAACTTTCAACTGTCGCTTGAAGCGTCGCACACGCCTCGTTCTCTAATTAAAATGTTTCTACCCTCATCTGATGGCAGACAAATGTGCGCTAGACGTGTGAGCATGTACCAGTTGATGTCTCAACACTCTCACACACATACACCAATACACACATACACGGACATTCACACACATACGAGTACTGTGACATTGGCAGGCTATTAATTAGGTAAACGCACATTCATGACCTTTAGACAAATTGACACTCGCGATAATCAAAGGTGAGTTGTGTTTGGTTTGAATTAGGATGATCTAAATGGCAATCTGAATTACCTAAATGACTACGTGTGTGTAAATTTATGCATGTATGGTAGTGTACTGACAAATTTATTACCTTTTTAATATCTCAATTGCCATATCCATCAATTTCAATATTGGCAAATATCAATCAATCGGCATAAGTAATCGATAAAATATTTGATTGTTATTTAACAATATTCTATTTTGAATTTTAACTCAGCAAAAAGTGGATTTGACTAATACCCAAAACCGTATGCATATTTTTGTGATATTCAGTCATGTGTTTTTAGCAAAAGCAATAACAGAAGGTCGAACTTTTTTTATGTATATGTTGGCTTTTGCAAAACAAATGCATAAAGGGTATATACTCCCAGTTACCATTTGATGCAGGGTAACTGTCAGTTGTGCTTTTGCTTTTATTTTTAGATTTTGCATTGCCATCGAAATTGAAAAGAGAAAACATATGTTTGCTACTTGTAATTTTTATGTCGTTTACTCAAAGCGTCTCACACATTTTTTAAAGTATGTCGAGTGTGAATGTGTTGGTGTGTGTGTCTGTGTGTATTCGTGAGTCTGTAAACAATAACAACTTTGGCATAAAACGACGTTCAAAGTTGGGCGCAACTCAGAGGCATTAACAAGTGCAAAACTTTTGAGGCTAAGACGCTTGAAAATAAAATATCACATCCACATGTGCAATTCACATGAAAAGAAGCACTAACACTAACAGATACACATACTCACACACACACATGCAGATTTACCGCTTGGTTGCGAACATAAACTTTTTTGTAGCATACATTTCAGCGGCGAACATTTTTAAAGTTCACTTTTATTGTCTGTGATTTGTTGATATCGTTATTGTTGTTGTTGTTGTTGTCGTTGCTGCCGTCAAAAACTTTTAAATATGCAACTTTAAACGTATGCCGTAAACAGACAAAAACAAGCAAAGCCAAAATAATAATAATAATAATATAAAACACAACTGCATCCAACCATGTCAAAGATACATACATACATACATATAAGCTCATATGTACATATACATAAATGTTTGCTAGTTTGTGTGCTTGTTGATTGCAAGCGTGTGTGTGTGCGTGTATGCTGTGATATGCTAATTGCCAACTCATTAAAACAGCTTCGTCTTCATGCACTGACAGCAAACGTTGCCACAGGACTCCAGGAGTCCAACTCTCTCTGTCTTAAGCCCTTCCTCTCTCTCTCTCTCTCTCGCTACACAGCTATCCAATTGCCACCCCCTTTGCTCAAAGTGGGCGTGTGTATGCACTGCATTTACATGCAAATAATGCTGTGTGCGTGTACATATGTATATATGTATGTGTGCGCATTCTAATTTAATCAGTCTGCTAAATAATGAGCCAACACAACAACAACAGCAACAATAACTACAGCACAACAATGGCAAAGGCAAATGCTAGAGAAAACAGGATGAAGAATATTCCTCTTTTCCAGCTGTCACAACATTGTCTTATATCACTCGTAATACCCTGTAAACTATTTTCAAAATGTTGATAAACTATACAAGTTAATTAAATTTTAGTTAAATTATTATCATATATTTCAAAATATGATTTATATAATTATTTATTTGTGTAGATTCTATATACTCAAATCGCCCTTAAAACTGTTGTTATCCCTTGTCAAACCAGTTTACAGGGCATTCTCCTAGTCATTTACTCTGTTTCAGTCAACATTCTCTGGCTGTTGTGTTCTTTTTAGTGCCTCTCGCTGACTGCATTTCATTCTTGCTTAATTAAATGCACTTTGTTGTGGCCAAATATTATTTTACCAGAGCAAAAGTTGCCAGAGAACTGCAATGACAGCAGCTCCTTAAAAACTTGTTGCCAAATAGCAAACACTGACTAATTTGTGCTCTCTCTCCCTCTCTGTCTCATTTCAGGTAACTTAAAGCTGCTCTCGGCATAAAAGTTTGTTAACAACACAAGCGTAAATACCCAAAAGGCTTAGCAGTTACATTATTTATGACTAAGCCTTATCAAAACATACATATATACAAACACTCACACACACACACAGTAATTTTACTCGCCATATATAAGTATATATGGGTTAACTCCCTCTTAAGTTGGCAAATCTTCTATAATCGTTTTATAAATTTATGCGTGCGCCACAACAAAAAAGTGCTGGGCACATGTTTTGTGGCTTCTGAAGTTGAGTAAACCTTATGGGCCTTAAAGTTATCTCTACCTCTCTATTTCGTAGTGCGTATGTGTGTTCGTATTTGGTAGCTACTTTGTTGCGTGTCATTATCACCGGAAAAGTAAAAGGACAACGCACGCAGTAAGCAGTTATTTACGATTAAAAGAGAAAGCTCCTCTTAACCTTAGCAAATGCGGGTAGACATATTTATTTTTTTTACCAAGCTTAAATAACTTGAACGCTCGTTAGATGACCGTAACGCTTAAGTTTTTGATCAATCTTGAAAATGAGATATGTAGGTTTCATTTTTATTATTGATAATTGAAAATTGAAAACAATGCAACAATAGATCAGTCAAAGTTGAAAGCAACAATTTATAGCAACTCAAATGAAACTCTTATACATAGACTTATTCTCTTATTGCATATAAAACTGCACATTAAAGAAATTTTTTGTTTAAATATTTTCTTGCATTATAAACTTGTTTTCTAATCTTGAAAGTTGAACTTAATTTTTAGCAAACAAAAATATACCAGCAAAATCACATAATTAGTTAAAGTGTGCAATTAGGAGAAATGTAATCAAACTATTTTTATCATTAACATTTTTTTTGTTGATTTTGGACAATTATTGTGAATGTGCAATTAAGTGTATTTTTAATGCTTATTAAATGTGCTTAAAATATCATTCAATACTCACTTAATGTGAAGAGTAGACTAACAAGATGTAATTGGTTATGTTTTCCTCTTCATTGCCTGTCACTTTCAGCCAATGTCATTGGCATATCAACGACCAAAATTTGAAAAGCTCCGAAACCAAATTTGTTTTTTGGCTCGTTGCCAATTGCAAAAATCGCTGATCTGTCTACGTGTCTAGGGTGTTAGGGCCTCTATAAATTAACATTACACGACGCATCCACTGCATACTACACCTAATAAAGCGGGGCCTAAAGAGGACTGGCTAACTGTCGTGCGTGTGGGCGTGGCAGTGTGTATAGTATAATGAACTCAAACCAGCGAACTGAAACGGGCCCTTAACTTAATTAAAAATGACATTCTATGCGCGTGGCATTTATTTCGTTATTGTAACAGGGCAGCATATAAGCAGACCATAGACAGGAGGCGTTGCCACGCCTCGCACCACAAGCACCCACACACGTACACTCGACGCTTGTGAGTGTGTGTGTGGGTGGAGTATGAAGTTAGATTCTTCACATATTTTACCGTGAAAATATTTGCAATTCGTTGCAAGTTGTAAAATTTCGTTGTGTTGTTTATGCGGCGCCACTTGGTTTTCCGCCTGGCTAAAACTCGTTGTCTATGGCTCGTATTTTGGCCAAGTTCATTGCGTTGGCTATGATATTTGTGCACAGACAGCATTGCGCATACGCCACGTTAGCCAGTCACATCAATTACCAGTCACAAACAGTATCAATTGAAAAAATAATAAACACAGCAGCAAAAACAAGAGAAGCTAACGCAAATGAGAAATTAATTACTTGTGTTATTATTATACTGCATTTCAAAAGCGCATAGAGCACGATTTATGCATATCAATTTAATTAAATAAGTTATTACAAATTTTAATTGGATTTTTGTTTATGCTAAATACACGCAGCTAATTCATTTTTATACCCTGCATTTATTTAAAGCATAGACAATGCTGATGTTATTAAACGATGAATTTTGCCGGAATTTCGCTATAAAAAAATAATTTTTATTCTGACCATAGTGACTGTAAAAATAAAAATGATCTGTTTTCAATAATTAACAAATCAAAGTGTTTTAATAATTTCATTTCATTAGACTTTGCTTCAGAGCATCTTCTAGTCCAGCATTCTCAGTTGTTGCCTTTCCTGTATGAAAAATGTGCTGCAAATGCAGGGACTAATTAAATGCTGAACTCTGAACCCGGTTTATGACATTAATTTGTGTAATGCGACACATTTGGGAAATTGAATTGTTTTTCTTGTTTCTGTTTATATTTACATAAATCAGATGACACCTCGATGAAACCATTGATGGACTATTACAGCTAGTGTAATTGTTATCCAACGCGCCTAAAGTCAAGTCAATTGAACTATGATTAAGGGGAGTATTTAAGTAATTTCTGACAAATGGAGTTCTCTGACGGCAAGTTATATAAATTGTCTGAAAGCTAATTTATATTAAACTCGCATGAAACTCATTTACTGTCCCTTCATGAAACCATTTACAAAATATTGTATGTGACATGGCAAATGCAACATTTAAATGAAGGTAATTCTGTGAAGTTGTAGGTTGGCTTGAAGTGCCACCTGAGAAATTGAAGACGTTGCAGTTGAATGTTGTCAACTGCCGGATATGAATAACATTTAATCAAATTTCATCTTTGCTCTAGACAGCAGTTAAACTAGTATTTAATTTGGAATACCCTGTAAAATTATAAAATTTTACTTAAAAATAGCGATTAAATAAATATATATTTAAAATTCAAATTTAGAAAGAAGAATTAAATTGCTTGGGCGTTTTAAAAAATGTATTGTTCCAAAATTTTTTACAAAAAGTGGAGATACCCAGAAACACTTAGTAAGAGCAATCAATATATTTTTATAAAATCCAATCACACTAGAACTTTTATCGAAACTGCAAATTGGATTTCAAAAACACATATTTAATATGGACTATATTAATATAAATTCAGTTTCGTTAATATATGAACACTTACGGGATATTTCTAGTCGAGTACTCTTATATTTTGGCTTTCATAATGAAAATGGCTACTCAAGCGAGACATTTATCTGAGACCTTGGACTATTCAGTGTGTCTGTGAATGGTTGTGTGTGTGTCTGTGTGTGTGCAAGGCAGAGTCAAAAACACACTCTCAGAGAAGCCGTCAGGAGCTTAGTGTCGGTGTAAATAGCTAGTTAACTATTTATGAAACTCTGTCTGTGTTTGTCCAATTTCCATTTATAGCATTTATTGCAAATTAGTTTTCAGCCAATATTCGACATGCAATTGTCATTCAGAGTTTCCATTTTGGGCTAACAATTTATGCAGAATGCAGAATTTATGAAAATACGCGTTGATTGAATTTGACCCCAAACATTTTGGCCAATTCAATTTTGGCTCATTAATTTTGCTTTGTTTGATATGAGTATACGAGCTTCATACTAGAACCAGACAGTCAGTCGAGATTCGAGTTTTATGAACTGCACACGACGCTCAGTTAGTATTCGTAACTCTAACATAGTCCTTGGCCACATCCTGCTTCCTGGTTTCAGCTTTCTGGTTTCTCTTCTCTTTCTCTCTCTCTCTCACTGTTTTGGCTACACTTTTTGCTGTTTTATTTTAGCCACTTTGCACATTGCACAGCAATTAAAATTGATTTATGCCGTCGAGACAGAAACCGAACAGTTAAATGCACTTCGCCCAGTGGTCATATATCTCGGTAAGAGTCATCCAGCCTGGCAGGCAGTACTTTCCCTTTTTTAAAGGACTGGGCAAGTTTCCTGGTCACTCACCATACGTGAGGGTTGTGCATTTATCAAAGACTCTATTTTGTTAGTCTTTTGTTTTGGCTCTGTTTCTCAAAGCTTCTGTCAGCGTCTCTCTAGCTGCTAATTAGATAAAATAATTTATTTTTATTACTTGACCTTAGGCAAATGTTGCCGAGACCACAAAATATGTGTTTGTGTGTCCCTTTGGAGTTTTCTTTTTAATTACAATTAAGTGAACTTAAAGTTTGCCACTGGCATTTGCAGTTTCATCCAAAGCTCATTAAAGCTGCTTAACCTTAAGCTGTTTCCTTTTTTCAAGTGCTACGCACCTGTCAACTGTCAAGCCGCCCTCCTCTCCTCCCATCTTTCTTCACACTTATCATAATATATAGCCAGTGACAAAGTTTAAAAATGTAAAAAGGAGCGCCCAGCAAAAAGAAAAAAACAACATAAGTAGAAAAAAACAACGACATCCAGCGGAAAATCATTAAAAGTATTAAGTAGATGAAAAACGTAATTTATGGCCCAAATTAAACGAAACTAATAGGAAAAGCCGAGCGCACAGTGTCTGCTGGCCCGCGAGTTGTCCAGAGTTGTCCTGCGCTTGTCTCTGTCCTTTTGACAGGCACCTTCCGTTGCCTTGTTTTATGAAGATGGACACTTGTAATTCATTCTGCGTTGTGCGACAGCCGCTGAATAAACGGAAATGAGATGGCAACGAGGCAACTTTTTATCCAATTGACTTTCTTATTGCTGCAAATAACCATTATTATTCTTTGGACTTCATCATTTGTTGCTATTAACTAAAGATTGCTAGCTCTGCTTTACATTTGTTTTAAATAGGTAAATCCCCACACTTTTCTTATTGTAAAAACAAAACATAGGTGGCGCACTTATGCTTAGCATAACCGGCAAGAGGTGGCTTCACAGATTTGCAACATGTGGCAACATTGTGTCGATAAAAAGAAAAGTAAATTTGTTCTCTAAATCTAAAGCAGATGACTTGCATTTTTTTTTTATATTTCTATCTATATAATGCGCATTAAAATTTATTTCATTTCGAACAATAATTGTGGATTTTTATAACATATTTAATTAACATTTGCTGTTCTGTAATACTTTAAGCGCCATCTGTTACATGATGCAGGAACTTTCACTTATGCTTAACACTAACACTTTATAACTGTTATAGTGCAAATGTAATGTAACAGTTAAAATGTCTGTTAAATTGCAGTTGATTTGACTACTTTACAGCAGTTAGTTTGGTTGCTGTCTTGGCTAATTTAGCAGCAGCTTTTGTCTATGTAAGTGACTGTTGTAAGTACACAGACAAAAGCTGGACATCATAGGACGCTAGATAGCTGGTTTGTATCGTGACTTCAAGTTAAAGCTAAGCTTTTGTGAGTTAAGCATGCGCAGAGAGAGCGGCCATTTTGCAGCTTCCGAAAGAGCTAGAACAATAAACAGCTGAACCGACCCAATTTGTACGCCGTCAGTGGACCAAAAGCATTTTTGGCACCCCAGCTTATATCTCTGCTCCTCTGCATGCCTCTTTGAGTGTAAGTCTGTATGTGTATATTTTTTTTATCACAACATTTGGCGCTCTCTTTTAGCTCGACTTGCCCACTTTGGCACATGGCAGGCGGCTAAAAGATAGCGGCGTCGTCAGTTTGAAACATTCTGGTAAAGTGTTCGGTCGTCAGGCGTAGCGCTTGAGCGCGTCTTTTACAGTTATACAGTGACAGTCGTAACGCTCTTGAGTTTCGTTGAGTGTGTGCGTGTGCGTGTACCGTTATTGTTGTGATAAAATCCCCAAAGACCTGCAGACATTCAATTCGCATAAAGGCGCAAAAAAAAAACAAGTGTAAAGTGTTGCCTGCTTTTAGGCGCGCACTCTTAAAACTGCGTATAACGTAACATGTAAGTGACAAAAATACTTGAATTGTATGCAAAATGCTCACCTGGCAACTCTGTAGGTCAGTGTTACATATTTGTGTGTGTCTGTATGTGTATGTGTATGTGTCTGCGTGATTCATATTTGTGGCATACTTTTAAACGTTGTCATTTTTGCCTTTTTGCATTGTCCTATCTTTCAGTCTGTCTCGTCAGTCATTTAGCCAACTGCAAACTGCCAACTGTCAATTTAGCTTTTATTGTGGCCCCCAGTTTCCCTCAATGTATGTGAATGTGTGTGTGTGTGTGTGTGTGTGCATGCATGCGTGTGTGAACAATTTCCGCCTTTGGCTTCATGTCAAGTCTTGGCAGTCAAACACTCAGGGCCACAAAAACACACACACACAGACACATACCTTTTAGCCTTATTTACATATCTATGTAAATGCGCTCTCGTTTAGCTGCTGCCAAACTGTCAGCCTCTTTCCGTTATGACAATCTCCAAATTTTGAACTAATTGCATTGTTTGGCTTGTATTTTAAATATTTGACGTTCATTAGCAAGCGATGTAAGCAGATAACAAACTGTTAGTTATTGTTGTTCTTGTAATTGCGTGTTACTTATTTATTTGCCCCTCGAGAGATGCAATAATTTTGCTGTTCAATTAGTTTTGTGCACAATTTCGAGCGGAAAATGGCCATCAAGGTTTTTCTTTCTTTTTGCCATTGTTGTTGTTTTTATTGCTACCATAAACATAAAAGTTTTCCCTAACGCACAGACGTACACACACACGCATATTGATAAAGTACAGCCTCGGATTTGGCACACAGCCTCCAAAAACTCTCGCAACGCACACACACGTGTGTATGTGTATGTATTTGTGTGCCTAGCATAATAAGTTTTGATTTGCTTTTATTTGTCGAAGCCCAAAGGCCAAAACAGTTGCCCCAGAACACAGCACACATCATACCGTACCAAACTGCTTGACACCTTAATGGCCAAGACGCACGCATGGCTAAGCAGCCAAAAACAGAGGCAGCAGCCTAAGTGAAAGACAGAGATAGAGTCCGCGAAGAAAAGAGAGAGAGAGAAAACCAAACGGACGGACGCCTAATGAAAATGTATAACGAGTTTGTGAAGTGTCGACGTATTTATATATTATTTATGTATATTTTTTGGCATATGGCAAATGCTTGACTGAATTTGAGCCTAACAGGACAAGAATTCATAGTTAAATATGCTGTGATGTATTTCTTCATTCAGCTGCCATCTTGTCTTATTGTGTGACTTGAGGACAGCGACAGCAAAATATTATTGAATGCTAGGTACAAATGTGGTATACACGCGGCGTATACTTATTCCGCAAGTTGCATTGCCTATTTTGTGGAGCATCTCTGTGAGTGAAGCTCTTTTAGCTACCAATTCTACAACTGACAGTTTGACACGCGCGACTGAAACTGGCATTCTAAAATGAGCTTTCGATATTTTATTTTCAATTTTTATTTTATAAATTCCAATATTATGTCATATTTATATGTCTACTCTACTGAAAAGCACAATTTAAAATAACTTAATATCAACTCAAAATGTCATTTAATTAATTTTAACTGAAAATCTCCTGTCACGAAATAATGAAATGGTCTTAATACTTGCCATTTACAATTTCAGCATATTGCACTCAAACTTGTCTCTTTTATCCATGAATTGAATATTTTATATGTTATCTTAGCTATCTGATAAAACTGGTTACTATTATACATGTGTTGTTAAGTTGTACATGAATTGCTGATGGATGCATTCATATTCATATAAAAGCATGAGCTGATTTCAATTTCGTAAATCGATGGAAAAAATTGGCAATTGCATCCGCAAAAACAAGAATTTATATATAACAAAAAATGGTATTAAAAAATTCAAAACAAGAAACGTTTTCAAATATTTGTCAGTGACAAATAAAAACGCACAATATTTTCGCAGCTCTTGTCAAGCAAATTAAAATTATTTGTTGGTTTGGCTGTGCGTTGGTTTAAAGAATTATTTTTATATGCGAGCATACGAGTATATATGCATATTGACGCCCTGCCACGCCCCAGCGCATAAAAACTGTAAAACTGTCAATATTTATATTGATTTATCGCTCGCGGGCAGGGAAGGCAGGGGCGTGGCTGCCTTTATCAGCTCTTAAAAGAAAAATGACAAACTGTTTTGATTTTTACCATTTGTCGGAAAGTGCCACCCAAAATTGGTGTCGCTTTATTTTGTTCTCGCTGCACACAGCACAGTTGCAACACATTGCTGCTGCTGCTCCTGCTCCCAAAAGAGACTGTATCCCATTGTGTCAAATTGTTGCCAGTTAAAATTCAAATAAAAAAATAAATATATGTATCAAAAGCAATATGCAAAATATGTTTGGCAATACTTTTAAAATAAATTCCTCTTGTTAAGTGCCCCCCAAAAAATGTGTCGTGGCAGTGCATAAACGTTTCTAAATATTTTCAAAACTTTTACTGCTCAAAAAACACAGAAAACTATTAACCAAAATTCTTTAAAAACAACTTTTATTTTCTCTTACTGATAATTTAACGGCAATTGACAGGAAACTACATTGACTTTAAGCGAATTTACAAGGATATCCGAATTTTTTATATATATCTAGATATCATGTTTTTCAATGTGCACAGTGCAGCTATATGTTATATAGTAGTCCGATTGGAACCAAATTTGGTCAATACATAAATAACCATTTCAGATGCATGCTCTGTAAAATTAGTTGAGATAGCTCAAACAATATAAAAGTTTGTGTGCCGCAATGTGTCAATTACTGTAAATTATCTATATATGAGAAATGTTGACTCTTTGAACTTTCAAAAGGCATAACTTTATTAAGGCTCATCCGATTTCCATGAGAAATGTCTCATGTTTCATAATATTAACCCCACTTTAACTTTGCATTTAAATTGTATGCTTCTGAGACAAAATTTTTGTCCCAAAAATTTGACGATTTTTACATAGTAACCCCTTTACATTTTTCGAAAATTTTAAAAAATGTAAAATCTTAAATTTATTTTTAAAATCGACTTCAGGTAATAAAATTAGGGTAATAAAGTACTTTTGAACTCATTTCCACTTTATTCTTTTAGATCTTAACGGTTATTTCGGTAGAAATATTTTTTTATTTTTTAACATGTTGCTTTGAAATTATATAATGTGCTTACCTGATTGTTTTATATAACTCTGCTTGACTCCAGGTAACAGGCATATAGTCAAAGGCATTTATCAAATCAAGTAGTGAGGTCAGGTGTCAAGCATATATAATATTATAAATGTAGATTACAATTCGTTACGGTGCCAAAGACACTGTAAATACATTTTGCAAGGCATTCAACTTTTGCCTACCCACTGGCAAACTTTATAAAAGCCGCCAAGGCAACAAGGTGCCCCCCTTATATTAATGCAAAAGATGCCGTCTGTCCTGGGCTGTCACGGACCTGCCACAAATGCAAAACTTGGCAACTCAAACTCAACTGAAACAACCACAAAGCTTAAGCTGCAAGTTGAAGATGAAGTGTTTATCTGAGGTTTCTCTTTTTTCTTTCCTCCCTTTTTTTATCTGCAACGAGTGCGCGGTTATTCACACCTATGAGCAAAAGTCAGAATGAATGACAATGTCAGAGAGCAAAGGCAGGAAGAGAAAGGGAAGAAGTGTGGAAGTGGGAAGAGAAAGGGAGGTAAAAGAGTGGTTCCTGTCGAGATTATCCCAGTGGTTTCACAACTGCACAACTTTGACTTTAGCTAATCTTCAATGCATCGCATTGAATATTTAAGCTGCCAGAAAGGGGATTATAAAAATTGGTTTATGTTTGGTAAATTCATTTTTTGGCTCGTAAACTTTACACCACCCGTGACCCTAATGAGGTTGCACAGGACTCGCCTGAGGTTTTAGCATACTCAGAGTTGCCTTCTGTGCGGGACATTAATTATGCAACCGGCAGCTGTTAATGGTTTTTTATACCCTGTACCCATAAAAATGGCTTAAAATTCTATCATAAAATTGTGCAAATTGCGATAATAAACATGGAAAGGATTTCGGATGAGTATGAACATGAACAGCGAAGTCAATCGGATTTTGTTCGTTTTTTCAACAATCTCACAAATTTAAATTTAAGAGAAGATAGATTGACATTTATTCCAAATGTTATACGTTGTTTTACAGGGTATATCTATATCGGATATTATCAACTCAAAGTATTCCCCTTTTCTTGCTTCTTCGTTTTCCCTTCAAACGCTGCAATTTGAATTGTTCATTGATTTTTGCAGTTGCATAATTAAAAATGCATTTGTTTTATAATGGCTGTTGGTTGTTATTGTTACATTTGCATTGTTCTTTATTAATTGTTTTATGCCCTGGACATGCAAATTGTTTGCGGTCAGACGCAAGACTCGATAAAATAATTGAAAAATCGACAAAGCACTTTTCAGATGCTTTGCGTAAATAAGTAAAGGAATACGAACAATTCTTGAATTTTTTCTTTACTTTTATTTCTTTTCTTTAATTAATGCAATGAAAATATTTGCATGTTATGGAGACGCAAAAAAAAAACTGTAAATAAACTTTGCATTTGGTGAAAATTAAAAAAGTTTTCGTCATGTTTGATACGAATTTGTTTTCTTATATTTTTCACTCTCGTCTTATTTGCAGAAATCTGTGAAGCCTTCGGCAGCAGCGCCTTCGTCGTCCTCCTCAACATCAGCGCACCGAGATGAGATTTATATTGATGATGATGGCACTGATGGCTCCGGCGGACATGGCGGGGTAAGTTTACATTTTCAATGCTGAGTTCTGAATTCATATTCAAATTCAAAGCAATTAAATTGAGAAATTCATGAGTCAACTCTTGACCAGAATCAACCAACTTGTATATTTGGTCTGAATTGATTTAGCTGATTCAGCTCAAAAGTATACAGATAAAGTAATCATTTTCACTAATGATAGTGAAAGACAGTTCATTGAAACTATGTACATATGTACTTTTTAAGCTTATTTAAGTTTCGTTTCCTGTTTTTTATGGCATTTGCATATTTCATGGAGTTGTGTGTGCATATTAAAATCTCATTTGTAAACAGCTATGAAAAAGTTATTGTTATGTAAGCATGCGGTCAGCTTTTGCATTTTAGACTCAACTACATGCACAGCTTTCTGCTTTTGACCATCTTTTTATGGCTGGCTTTTTTGCTCTTGAATTCAACAACAACCTTAAATGATGTGCATGAAATCATGGTAAAAGCATAAAACAATAACATGAAGTTTTTGATGAACGGAAGTTGAGATGCTCTTTTCAAACAGACTTGTACTAGAGAATTAATATTTTAAACTATGAATAACTTAGTGAGTATGCGAGCTTGTATACTGTCAAAGCTAATACGTTAAATTGTATTTTGCCAATAGAAAATAGTCGCAAGTTAGGTTAGCCAAAAGTTTAAGACAAAGTTATTGTTTAGATTAGATTGTAAAACAGAAGACAGGCAGCAAGTTTCAACTCGTATCTACTCGTTAAATATGCAGAGTTGCTCCGTGTTACACATTACAAAGTTTACAACAAACTCATGGTACGCCGAGCCAAGTTTTTTAAAGAGAGAGGCAAAGAATCTTTACGTTTTGGCCTGAAATGGCAGCTTACATAATCAAAACTTGGCGTTGAAAACTCATTTGTTTATGCGCATGAAATGTTAATGTTACATAAAAAAAAGAGAGGAACACACTAAAACATACACACCTTTTGTTGTTAGTGTTGGAGTACAGGCTGCCACTTGTGATATGCGTGTCTGTGTGTGTGTGTATCTGTGTGTGTTTGGCATGTGAGCGACATTTGTTTGAAAGTTTTTTGACAGCGGCTGCTCGACATTCAAACATTGAAAACACACACATCACACACATTCTCATCGCGGTTGCATCAATTGTTGGCGCAGACTTTCTGATTTGTTTTTAGCTCACATACTCACACACGCACACACACTCATCTACACACACACTTCAAAAAGAAAAAAAACTAATTAAAATGCGTTGCGCTGACATTGTCATTCGTCCTTATTCGACTCTCCTCTCATTTTGCTTCGCTGAAATTGCAGAAACAAAAAAAAAAAAACCCAAAGGAAAAAGTTTAATTAAATTCTCTTTCGGTTTCCGATTTCCTTTCTATTGCCTGCGTGAATTTAATTAAACATTTTTTGCCAATGTCGCTCCACGCGGCCATTGCCATTGCCATTGCCGTTGTTTTTGCCATTTTTATTTACTCACTCAACTCTTGACTCAAAGCAGAGGGCCTCAAATACAGAAACACAAATAAAACTTGCTACAAAAAGAGCAAATAAAAATAAGTGAAAAAAATAGTAAAACCAACAAAAAAAAAATAAAATACAGAATGACGCGTAATTCAATCTGTCAGCGATGCGGGACACGTTGCATACTTTTGTGCACCGCTTCTGTTACTAAATCAACACGAATGTCCTGTCTTAACATGAATTTGCATAAGCCAAAGTCCCGAAAAGCAGTTGAGTCGAGTTGAGTGTGTGGCATATTTAGCTATTTGTTCTACGGCTGAGATTGGGACAAAAAGAAGGACCAAACGCTGGCAAAATAGTTGCCAACTTTGTTGTTGTTTAGAGCTGGCCAAAAGCCGTAGTCAAAGCGTTTGTATCACTTCAGTCCAGTTGACTGTGTACCTATCTTACTCTAACCCTCTATTGCTGTCTCTACTTTCACAGTCGCTTCACATTTTCGCACTGTGTGGCATTTTCTAATTTCCCCTCTGCCGTCTGCTTGCCCTTTCCTGAGGTTTTCTTTCTGCGCCATTTCCGTTGCGACGCTGCATGTCCTGGCTGAGTTGGCATGTCCTGCTTCGTATGAGTTGGCATTTTTATGCAACTGACAAACGCCAACGTCGCTACTCATGTCTCTTGTATAAAACCCCCCTGCCACTCCTGCTTTCTTCCTTTAACTATCACTGCTAACTAACGTTCAAGCAAATGCAATTTATTATACGCTCTGTTGCTCTTTAAGTCCAACAAGAAGTGCCTGCTTGATAGTGATAAAACTATGTACCTTCAACAATGAGATCTTTCTAGGTTCTTCTTTTTCTCTATATTTAAATATTGTGGCCAGGCATTTAAATACTGTTAAATGCCATTAAATGTTGCTACTCCACTGGGCTTAATTTGATATCCATTTGAGACTAACTGAATGTGCCGAGATTAATCCAGCAAATAACCGTGTTGAGCTTACTAACGCTGTAAAACTCTTTAATATCTCAGAAAGCTTTAAAAGCTCTCTCAAAAAAGTTATTAACTATTTTCTGAATATATAGTTTTTATTCGTTTTAGTTATTTTCTCAGTATCTATATTTTTAAATTAATCGCAATCTTAAGTATTTTTGAGCCAATTACTAATAGTTCATTTTAGGCAAAAAATCGTATATTATTGATTGAACAGCGTCTAAAAATTAAATCAAAGCTCTTTTAAAACAATTATTAATTGCTGCGAAAATATTTGTAATGATCAATCGATTGATCTTTGATGTGTTGATTATTCAAATGTTTTATTGGCCAGATTTTGGCAAAATCATAAAGCAACTTTCTAAGCTCTATTGCTTGCATTTAATTAAGCTCTTCTTGTCGTATATATTTTTTCGTTGTTACACAACGTTTGTTTTATAGCTTTAGCTGTTATCATTATAAACTTTCAGCGTATTATTAATGATTTACAAGGAAATGCTTTCTATTTGTCCTTTGGCATTTGCTGTCTCGCGTCTGTTTATAAATTATGATGAATTTTTGGCAGCCTAATGTGTCATTCTACTCGTTGTTGTTCTATATGTAAAATGTATAAATAGATTAATCAACAGAAGCTTGAGTTAATGAACGCATATGCCACATGATTTATGATTGTTCTAGTTTGAAGATGCTGTGTGCCACATTGAACACATGTTTCACTTGTGGCAGGAATACGAGTATCCATGGTGAGTTTTGTTGCTGCCCATTTTTGTGAGGCGTGTCAACAAGATAATGAGATTTTACTGCGGCTGCTGTTGCAACTAAGCAAATATGCAAATATCTGCATAGTTGCTGTTGCTATTGCTGTTGCGTTGTTGCAAAGCCAACCTGCAACATAATCGGGGCGGGTTTCAGGCTTTAGTCCAGCTGGAGGTTGAGGCAAATTCTCGGCCTCCATTGTCCATGTTGCTGCTGTGATTGCTCTTGTTGTTGCTATGTCCATTGCTGTTGTCGTAATAAGCCGCATTGCATTGGATTTGTAGCCACAGCAACAACACTGCCAGCACGTCGCACAAAGGCGGTTGCTGCTGCTGCTGCTGCTGCTGCTGCTGTTGCATGTGGCATGTGGCATGCACAATTCTCGTCTGTCGTCCCGTTCTTGATTAATAACGTGCACATTGGCACACGTGTTTCGGCAAAGGCAGCGACTGTTTGCACAGCACACAATTATACTCAAATATATACACATACGCACAACAATACACGCACACGCACCTTGCTCACACACAATTGCAAAAGGTGGCTGCTCAGTTGGTATTTGTGTCACACATTCCACACATTTGGCAAATGCGCATTGACAATAAATTAACATCGATTGACGTGGCTAGCACAGGAGACGCATTAGTATGGCATAGAAATAAAGCTCAGTCGGTACACTGCGAGCAATAACTATTCTAAAAACACTATTAACTATTCTCTAAGACAAAATATGTCTTAAAAGTATACATATTTCTCTCCGCGTAAAGTAATGTACGCTACACACTAACATAATCATAAACATAGATAAACAAATATGTTTTCTTAAGTTCACCCTTTTTCCGTATGCCATAACAAGTTCTGTATTCGGTCTTATGATTCTCCTTCCAACTCTGCAACGGTTTTCTAATCAAGCTATTATTTCTGACAATAAAACATACTTCACATAGTGTTCAGTTTATTACTCAAAGAATAAATATGTCAAATAAAATCGATATAAATATAATCAGTTTTGTAAATACCATTTTCCGAATGCGTAAACATAATCCGAGTGCTGCTTAAAAAATACTTGTTTCTCTCAATGTAAAATAGTGTGGAGAGAATCTTGTTAAATAGAAAGTAGTTGGTAAATAATATTCACAATTTAACAAATATTCCAAATCGGATTCAATTGAAGTTTAAATGAAGTTTTATCGGTATTTGGAAAACAAATCAATATAAAATTCTTTTCTCTCAGTGTATAACAATATACGTAGTTGCACAATATACGGCTTTAGAGTGACCTAACGTGTTTATGTAAACAGCAGGCATCTGTTTTGTATTGACGGTGTGAATGGGCTCCTGAATGTGCTGCTGAATGTGTTATGCCAAGTTGAACACTCTGAAGCCTGTGTGAGTCCTGCGAATCCAGACTCCTGTGCTGCTGCTGCTGCTGCTGCCATGACTGCTTTTAAGTACGTGCATATAATTTTCAACGCCGTCGCTGGCTCTTCTACTCGGGCTGTCAATATCACTTGCTTACATGGGAATTTATTGGTGACAGCGCACATAATACATAATGCATGCCACACACACACACACCGTCAGTTGTTGGTTGAGTTGAGTGGGCGTTTGTGTGTATGTATATGTGTTTGGCCGGTTTAGAAGCTCTACATTCGATAGACATTGAAATTTATTGTGATTGTAATGTTAAGCAAAGCAGCTCAGCAAAAATGCGAAATGAGTTTACGCCAGGCAAGCATATGTTAGGAAATGAAAGTTTATTGATGACTTTGACATACCCTGTTAAATGGAAATCACAGGGCATTTCAATACAATACGTTTTTAATGGTATTTAATTTGATTTACTTATTTTGTTCATTTTTTTACTATTATAAATTTATTTTTTAATAATAGTTAAACGACAGTTACAATCGCATAACATATTTCTTAATTTACATATTTCTTTTACGTACAAATTTTATAAATATTTAAAAGTAAAAATTGTAAAAATGGTTTTACTTTTGCATGGTATCTGCTAGCTGAGCATACTCGATTTGTTTATTTTTTTGTTTCTTAGCAATGCCACAGCGAGTTATATGTTGATCTAGACATGACGCAAAGCTGCCTACCGTCTACCGATTGCCGCCATGCATTCATTACTCAAAGTCCATGTGTCCGTCTCTGTCTCTTTTTGTCTCTATCTCTCTTTTTCTCATCAGCTCTTTCTCTATCTGTGTCCGTGCTGCTGTGACTGTAAACAAATGGTTTTGCCGCATTATATCACAATCCTAATTCCTTTACACATAACAACGAGAACTAATCCAAATGAGGCTGCATAGAGGAATGACATTAGTTAACTGGATATTTCGTCTGGTTTTTCTTTTTCCATTTTCATGTGTTTTGGCAACTGGCTCTGTGTGTGTGTTCATGTCATGTGGCTTATTGCGCATACGCCCCGTTACGGCCGCAGCAAAAGATGTTGCGACAAGCATGTAGATTGAATTAAAGACACGACAACAACCACGAACGACAACAACAACAGAGGCCATATCATTTTTGAAGTCAAGCGAAAAGTCATTGTCAAAGTTGTTGGTGTTGCGAGTTGTTGTCGTCGTCGTCGTTGCCGCCATTTTGTTTGTGACTTCGAATATCGCTATCTTTGTCGTTGTCAGTTGGCTGTTGCTGTTTTTTATGCGCATTGTTTTGGCCTGGTTTCTTCTTGGGTTTTGGATTCCCTTAAGGAGACTTTCTGCTGCATAATTTATGGCAATAAATTCGCTTAACTTTACGACAATTTGTTGCTGCAAAGTGTGCCATAAAATTTTCCTCATTCGTGTTACAATATTTAAGACGTCGACAGCAAGCATAAGCAGCCATAATTTGACTTTGGTCTGCCTCAAAAAATTGATTTGTCTTCGCCTTTTGGGAGGCGTTTGCTCACTTTGATGTGGCTGTTAAATTTTGTCGATTAGCGTCAAATTTGATACGAGAGAGCTTTGGTATTTTGTGGCAAAACTCATCTCATTGGCTGCTTAATTAAAAACAAACGTGGCACACTGCTTACGCTTGTTGAATGGCCGCATTGATGTAGCCCTGGCACTTCAATTAGTGCAACGTTTTGTGCCACAGCGAACAGCCACTTGAATGGCCCAAAACCCAAACTCAAATTGCAGATGCACTTCAAAGGCCGACAACGTTTTGAATTGCAAATTTGCCAAAGGCAGCTAGGCAAGCAGACAACAAACAGGCAACTAGGCAGGGAATCACTGAGGCGAACAGGTAATTCCTGTGGGTACGAGGGGGGGGTTATCAGGTTACAGGCAGAACTTCAATTATGGCAACGCGGCAAGGACGAACTGACAGCTACTTGGACTTCGACTTCGACTTCAACTTCAACTGCGACTTCGACTTGCCTTCAACTTGAGTGCAGTTCAGTTGAGTTGAGTTGCTGCCACGCTTCTCGTTGAAGCATCTTGACTATGGTCGAGGCTGCGGATCCGGCTGCGGATCCGGCTCCGGCTCCGGCTCCGGCAACAATTTAAAAGTTCAAATACCAACGATTTTTGTTGCAGGATTTTTAGCCACACCCTTTAGATGTTGGTAATTGTGGGCAGGTCAGCTCTTTAGCATTAATAGCATTCTTTTAACTTAGTATATAATACTTAATTGAAGTAAATGGAGAACAATTTAATATAAACTCAAGTAAAATTAAAGAGAAATAGAAATGTGTACTATATTCAAAGAAATTCCAATAACAGTTCCATTTACGATAGATTTATTTGTGATTGAAAAATCAAGAAATAAAAACAAATTAAAACACACAAAGCTTGAAAAGTAAAAGTGCAAAACTTAATAGTACATTAAGTAGATAACAAGAAAAAAACATTAAATTATTTTTAATTTCTTACTTTTTGAACTTTCAAAAGGCACAACTTTATTACGACTCATCCGATTTCTATGAGCAATGTCTTATTTTTCATAATATTAACCCCACTTTGACTTTGCATTTAAATTTTATGCTTCTGAGACAACATTTTTTTTTTTCAAAAATTTGTCGATTTTTACATAGTAACCCCTTTACATTTTTCGAAAATTTTCAAAAATTTTAAATCTTAAATTTATTCTTTTAATCGACTTCAGGTGATAAAATTGGGGTAAAAAAGTACTTAATTAAATTCCTTTTTCCCTTTTTTTTGATTTAAAATCTTAACGGTTATTTCGGCTGAAATAATTTCAGTTTTTGGGTTTCGGTATAATACAAATTCTTTGTTTCGATTACGATTTCAGTTATGGCTAACGGTTACGGTCTTAATCCCCGTTATTTTGGGGTCTTCATATATTATACTTAGTTTCTTGTCTTTGTTTTTTTTAAAGCTTACAAAAATATTTAGGATTTGCATAAGGTGCCAGTAACAACAGATTATAGGATATGTCTTAGCCTTGCATCTTGCTTGGCTTATGAACTACTTGGGCATTTCTCATGCATATAGTTTAGACAGCCGCTCGTTAGTCAATCCTTCGGCTGGTGATGCCACTCGTCTTGGTTCTCTGCCTCCAGTTGCCAGTTGCCAGTGGGACACACTTCCTTTCCCTCGGCGACTATTTCTCTGGCTCTGTGAAATACTCGTACTTATTTCTTTCCTTTTTAACTGGCATTTGTCGTTTGTCAGCGTCGTCGTCGTCGTCTGTTGCCTCAACTTGTAACCGCACACTTGAGTACGTTGCATGCTTTTAGGCGCAACGTGACGCAGTTTGTTGAACCTGCTGCCATTTTGCTTCTTAAAGGCAATAGTCTGATGCTTCAGCTTCTGTTTCAGCTGGGTCAAGCAACTTGTCTTAATGCCATGAATAATTCAGCACAGTTCGCCCAGCTGCAACATGCCACAAAATGTTGCCATGGCTTGAAAGTTAATTACATTTGTTTCATACGTGCACTGAGCGTTGATTGCATGGGGCATACATTGTGGCATTCCATTTGAATGCAACCACAGAGCATAGACCAACACCAACAGAACAGAGCGTTGAATATAAGACTATTTATTTTGGTTACCTTTGCACCCACACACCCACACACACACACACACACACACACACACACACACACAGCCACAACAATGCGGTTCACATTCATCAGTCAAACAATATGCGGTAAATATATTTGCCTGAATAAATTATGTATGTGCAAATTGTTTTGGTATTGAATGCATCAATATGAATTTCAATTTTGATTATGCATATTTCAGATTTTACATTCCCTGCTACTAATGAGTGTCTTTGTCACTTGCATTTAATATGCCACAAGCAGAATTACCAGAATTTCACGTTGTTAATTCACATATTTCTCGGTTCATTAAGCAAGCAAATCTATATCAAATAACTATTGAGAAATGCAATAGTTAATTCGTAGATATAATCATAAATATCTTGGTTAAGAATCATATTAAAATTTGCATTTAAGCTATGCAATTTCTACATTCCACTTCCATGTACGTGTTTTATATCAATCGGCTTTTAGTTGCAATTATTTACAGCTCATCTAGCAGTTGGAATGACATTTAAAAGCGTTTTTTCAATTGACTGAGCAACTGGCAATGCCACGCCCTTTACACATTGTCACTAAGGCGGGGCAAGCATTAAAATTTTAATGACGTGCCATGACAGAAAAGTAACCAAAGCTTCTTTGCAACATTCTCACACACACACACATACGTATCTCTAATGCATCCCTTTCTGTGTGTGTGTATGTGTGTGTGTGTGTGTGTGTGTATGTGTGTCTTCCTTTTCAGTTGAGTTGATACTGCGTCTCTGGTGTCGCAATTAAAATGCAACAACAGCAACAACTTTTAAAGCAACCCACAAGCATTCTTGCCACGCCCATAAGCTGGCAAGTTTATTGCTTAGCTTAGCTCATCAGTGAAGAAATGAAAAAGGGAGATAAAGAAAGAGGGAGAGAGAGACAGACATGTAATAAAAATGTTATCTTATTAGCTGCAAATTGCTGTCAGTTTTGGGTAAACTCCTCTGCCACACCTCGCACAGCAGCTGCTCATGCAAATTGCATAGCAGCCAGCTAAGCCGTACTTAACCTCACTCTTGCAACATTTATCGATTAACTTTCTGTTCAAAACCTGGAAGTCTTTAATTATTTTTGATTAGCATGACGAAAAGGCAACATAGAGAGAGAGAGAGAGAGAGAGAAGGAAAGGCATTAAAGGCGGCCCTAAAGGCCTAATCCTGTAGTTTGTACCTTGTGGCTAGCGGTCTGGAGCATTAACCCCTTAAAGCGGATTAATTATGCCATAAGTTGCAAGCACAATTAGTGCCGAGTTAAGAAGTTGAAAGCTTTGGAAAGACGCGGCGCATAAATTGCATTTTATGCTGCCGACTGCAAATCAGGCGGAATTGCATACAATTAGGCGCCACCTCAAAAATTTACTATCATTGTGGACTGTGAATTGTGGACTGTGGACTGTGGATTGTATGTGTGGAATGGGAGTTGGAGCTTGCGATTTGTTTGCTTTGCCTTGCTCTGCGGCGCAGCTTAGTCTGAGCCTCGAAGCTTTTACCCATAATTTGCTATATTCTAATGTATAAAAAAAAACAACTGACAGTCACTTTGTTGCCGAGAGTGAGAGCGAGATAAGGAGAGAGCTGCGACGGCAATAGTCAAAATGGGCAATGGGCAGAAAGCAACAAACATTGAAAATAAAAAATAAAAAGAGAACAAGACGACAACTGCTGCCTGGGTCTGGGTGCGGTTATTGATTTTTTGTTCAACAGCAAAGCAGCTCATGATGATGATGATGTTAATAATGATGACGATGCTGTGTTGGCAATTTTTTGGGTGTGTTCAAGGTGTGTGAGGGGGGAGGAGGGTCGAAGACAACAAATTTGTGTCAAATACGCTTGTTGGACGAAATTACGTTGGCCAACACGAAAAGCGCATTAAAGGCTTAATGCAGGCGATTAAAGCCGCAGCTATGCTCAAGTCTTAAATCTCAGAAATAAGCGATTGGATGAGGGAAAGATAAAAAACAGAGAGAGAGAAAGAAGGACGGATAGAGCGAGTGAAATAAATCAAGTCCGCAGCTCATCAGTAGTAAGCCAAAGTTGCGGCAAAAACAGTCTGCACGTGATAAAAGTTGAAGAACAAAAAATGGTATCGAATGCGCAAATTTGCGTATTTCCGTTTTCCGGTTGACGTGCACACACCAGAAATACAATAATGCAATGGCGTGTGCTTTAATTTACAAATAAGAAGAAGAAGACGAACGACGCACAACAAACAAAACATTAAACAGAAACAAAACGGAAGCGACAACTGAGCCGAGAGAAGAATGAGAAGCAAACTGAATGCTCTGCGCTCTGACAGTAGCCGTGAGCTTGATAAATGTTTATGCCTTGTCTGCAGGTTCCAAGGGGAAAGGGGGCAACCAGGGGGGTTAGTAATGAAAATGCAGAAACAAAAGCAACAAACTGCCAATTAAGTGCCAAATTATGCCAGCAACAACAACAATAACAACAGTAACTACAGCCACAACTGCAGATACCTATAAAAGATACTCTTTGTATTGTATGAGGCAGCAAAAAGCGAAAAAACTAGAATTATCAACTGACAAGATACCCAGTAGAGCGGAATGCGTTTTGTTAAGCTTTTAGTGCAATAAATTTCAGTTAAAACGCACAATCAATTTCAGAACAGCTCATGTAGCGATTAGTTAAAGATTTTTGCTGACAAATGAAGAAAGTCCGCTTATCTGATTCTGATTTCAGATAAATACTTATTGGCAATTTGTGAATTAATTTTCTGTGTTCTTTAATAAAAAATATCTCTGAGATTTAATTTAGTTTATTTCAAAAATTCGTCTTGACTCGACTAACGAATAAATCACAAATTAAATGCGATTTCCACTAACAAAATAAGTATCTTTTGTTGATTTAAAAAAAAAAAGATATTGATATTTTCAAAAAAGGGGACAATGAGCATAAATTCAGTGCCTCTTAATAGTGTACTACTTAGATAAATGACACACACTTATCGCTTAAGTACAGGGTATAACAACTTGAAAACTGTTCGCTCAGAATTATGCCACAAACTGTTGTAGTTGCAAGGCCGCAACAATAGCAGTTGCCACCACAGAAGACACACTTACACACACTTCTAGAATGCATATTGTTATCGCGAGTGAAGCAGGAAAGTAAAAGTTTTCCATAGTTTGGCCCAAATGAAAAGCCAGCGAACTTGTGTAACATGCAATTGATATTTAGGTGTATTTCTTTGGCCACAAACTTGGCGGAAAAGTTTTTCAATTTACTGCGCACATTTATAGAGCAATTATTTACCTTGGATCAGAGAAAACTGCGCCCAATCATAATGCAAATTTAATGTAAGCCAAATGAGGCAAACCAAAAAATCTATAGACTTGGGTTATCTTGGGATACATATATGAAATTTCTTTTGGTCATTTGATTGCATTACGCCTCAATCTAAATGTAAATGGGCAATTCCTAAAGAATATGAGCTGAAGAAAAAAAGCAACAAAAAAAATAACTGGATAAAAGGACAAAAAGGGACCAGAAAAACAGCAAGCAAAAGAAATGTAAACTGGGCCAACAACTGAACTGACCTGACTGTGAAGCAGTTGAAGCAGAGAAATGTGCAAAAACGCAATTTCGTTTAGCAAATAAGCTCACAGTTATACTTGCCACAAATGCGTTGCAGCTGAAGCAAACGAAACTTCCTGCGTTGCTGTGGCAAAATGCATGTAAATAAATTAGAATTTGATGGCCAACCGGCCTTGGACACATCGTAATTGAACTGCCCAATGCAGTAAATGCCAAATTGGAAGGATTCAACTCACCACAAGCTTCCTTTTTTGTAAGTTAGCAGTTGGATCGACCATCGACCACATTTGCAAAGCTACGCAAAATGCACAAAACTTTTGTATAAAGCTTTTCCTGCAGCAGCAAAAACAACAAGAGCAACAACAACAATTGCAATAACAACTGACTATTTGAACAACACCAAACACAAGAGAAACAACAACTGAATTGTGAAATACGTACAAAAAATTGAAATTCTAGTTGCTCTGTTGCTGTTTGCTGAATATTTGAGTGCAGCAGATGCATGCGAGTTGCTAGCAAAAAAACTCAGAAATGTTGCAACAAGAGGCATCTTGTCAAAGCGACAATTTACTAGTTAGAAAACAACTTGCAACTGAAAACTGACAGCAAAAACTTCTCATGAAAACTATGACATAACATTTTCATGTGTTAAGTTTCGAAAATGGCCCAAACCAAAGCTCGAACCTGAAAACAGAACTAGTCGAAATAAAGTCTAAATACATTTGTATATCTTTTCATGCCTAGAGTTAAGGTTAAGCGCTTAGCCAATTGAGGGAGGCACAAATTTGTCTATTTATGAGATGAAACAGAAGGGGGAAAAAAACACACTCGAAATTGAATTTTGCATGCATTAATTATGCAGCACAATAACTTGCCGCCCTTAAGGGTGAAACTAAGGGGCGCTCACTAGGCAAAAAGAGGGGGGAGGAGCTCGACAAGTGCTTCGTGATGTTTGCTCAAAGCAAAGAAACGCCAAAGTAAACCGAAACAAGTAGAAGCAATCACAAAGAGAATGAAACTACTGCAAAGGAAGCAAGACCGACTGCTTAAATGCCCTATAAAAACAATTGAAAAATAATACTTGTTGAGCAATTTTTATGAACTTATCTTTTACAATGTTCTTTAGCAATTCAATTCACGAGTAAAATTGAGTTCAATAACAGCAAAAACAAAAGACAATCTAAAAATAAATGCAGTCATGTTTGCTCATATATAACGCACACTTAGTTTTAGCTAAAAACGTACTTAATACGCATATAATAAAAAATATATTATTTAGTATACAAACATTTTTAAAATAGATCTATGTAATTTTTTTTCCTTTACTTTTATTAAATAATTATTTGGTTTATTTAAGTATTCTTTAAAATTATTCAAATCAATTATTTTTTAATATTTCATTAAAAATTCTCAATCGGTTGTAGCTTGTCTTCTTTTTGCCCATTTGCTGCAGTGCAACTTGTTGTTTATGCATAAGGCGTGTGCCACGCCCACGTGCCACACCCACGTGCCACAAGGCTGCTGCTGCTGCAACGCTGAACATCACCGAGCTGACACAATTTGGCGCTCATTATGCTTGAAGGTTGTTGCCTTTAGTTTCTTGTTCTTTTCCTTGTAGTTTTCGCTGCTATTTTTTCTTTATTTTCATTAGGGCAACGCATTTCCCTATGCTCTTTTCGTTCACTTATTTTTTCCAAGTTATTTGCTTGACTTGCAAAACTTTAACTTGATACAAGTTGAAATGAAATTTCAAACGAAAAGTTGCCAAAAAAAATAAAGAAAAGATGAAGAAGTACTTAAACGCTTTAGCTTCTTGATATTAACTTTATAGAAATGTATGTGAGCATTTGCATATTTGATATTAGCGCTGCCTTTGCCATATATCACAAATGGTGTCAAGCATACGCCACGTTGGCCAGCAGCAGTTGCAGTTGCCGCTGCTGCAAATGCAAATTTAATGCGAAAAATATTAAAGTCAGCGCCATTAAGCGGACTAAAAGAAGCAGCAGCTGCTGCCAACCGATGTTGATGCCACTGCCACTCCTGTTGCAGGTGGCAGCAACTGGCGGAGAAGCGTTCAAATGACATCATTTAAATTCATGCATGACCCATATTGCAGCATCAGTTGCTGCCGCTGCACCCACAGCTCATGTTTTATTAACAAAGCAATTTATAGCATAAAATTTACAGTTGCTGGCGCAGTTGCATGCCACCAGTTTATCGATCGTTAAAGTTTTTTTCGGGCCACGTTTAATGAGGCCGGCAGCCAAGAGCCAAGTGCCATGGCCAAAAAGACGTCTAAGTAAGCGTAACCGCAACTATGAAAGTGCAATTTGGTAACTTGGCCACATCGATGAACTTATTTAAGAGAGCCAACAACAACAAGGCTAAAAAGTCGGCAGCAAATGTGCCCCAAAAGTGCAGCAGCAACATCGGAGGCAGCCAAACAGGGCAATTAAAGTTGCAACAGTCACGTGAGCAACAGCTCAACTGTGAGCAACAAAGGCAGCAAGTCACGCCCCACCACCCGCCCTCCCCACACAGACTCTGCCCAACGCCCAACGCCCCCCGCCTCTTCGCTAATTGCTGCATAAATCAAGCGGCAAAAAGCGACACAAAGTCATGGGAATGTCAGGGGGAGGAAAGTGGTTGAAAAAGGGCGTTTGAAAAACATTTTAAATAAACTGTGCAAGGATATGTGGCAAGCTGAAAAACGGGACAACAGAGCAACAGCACAACAGGCAACATGGCAGTGAAAAGAAAACAATGTGGCCAACATTCAGTTATGCTTTATGAGCCACTCTTGACCAAATGTCTTGTACATATATATAGAATTGCCCAAAATGCAGCAGAGTTCTGTGTGTGTTGCTAGGTGTGTATTTCTGTCTGTGTGTGATCTTTTGGCACACATACAATTTATGAGGGCCATAAAATTGTGGCCCGCAGTGTTACGCAATAATACTACGAGTATATTTTAAAACTCAAAATATTTTAATTAAATTTGGCAGCAAACGTGCAAAACAAAATGAAAAAAAAATGTTTAATACAAAACAAATTTACGGCAACAGGAAGTAAAGCGAGCAATTTTTTTTTTTTACTGTATAATTTTTTGTGTTTTTTCCACTGTTGTTTTTTTTTTTGGAGATTGGCGAAGCCTTAAAGCCGCCGGCTTGTGTGCTTTTAATTTGCCAAATGCGTGTGTTTGAATTGTGCCCAAACAAATTACAATACATGTGCCTTGGCTTGCTAAAAATAAAGTACATTTCATTAGATGAAGGAGAGAAGCAGTGAATGTTTTATTAATGCGATTCGTGGAAAGTTGCGTTTCAATACAGTTACTTAGCCAAGGCAGATAAGGGAAAAGTTTTCCAAGTGTCAGTCTCTTGTGGCCATGGTTTATTTTTTGTACTTTGTCTTAGCCAAGTGTTTGGAAACATTCTAGGAATTTACCAATAAAGCCTTTTCAAAACACCCCATTAGCATTTATTTCAATATATTTAGCCTGTGAAATGTAATTATTGAAATATTAATGTGTTTCACGATTTCTAAAGATAATCAATTTATGATTATGCAGATAATAATTATTGCTAGAAATATGCTTGATATATAGATATTTATGAATAAACATATTCATCTGAATTGAATTCAATTAGCGCCAACAAAAGCATTTTATTTGTTTTAAATTATCGTTTCGAATATTTTCCGCACGATGAAATCTTTCATATATCAAATTGCGAATTATGTGTGCAAAATTCAATATTTTCTGTTTGATTTTTGTGTATCTGTTTTAAATTTAAACGGGGATAGCTTATGTTTAGAAATGATAAACTTAAAACGAGTAAAAGGCTAACCAATAAACCTCTAATGATGTATTTAATCTTTGTAAAATTGGTTTGAAATTCAATTTTAATAGTCAAGTACTTGAGCTCTTATTTCAAGCTACGACTATTGCCAGCAGCAGCAAATGCCAAATTCAGAACAGATGTGTTTGTCTTAGGTAAATACCATAGATACGAATGTGAAAATTCAGGATAAACTTGAAGAACGAAATTCACCTGAACTTTTCTAGGAAATTGGGTACAAAGCATGAATTCCAGTTATCCCAGCGGTGCAGAAGTGGCTAACAATTGTGAACAAAGTGGTCATTAACGGAGCAATTGCTTTCAATTTGTTTCCACAAATAGTATAATAATGTTGTTGATTATGATGTTGATGTTGAGTCGTGTTTTTGGGCTCTAAGGCAACTCTTCAGTTATGTTCAGATGAAAAATCTTTGAACAAGTTGCCTACTTTGAGGCAACTTAGGGCATAGTCTTTCTGAAAGCTGAACAGCTGCGACAAACGTGTTCTTATTACCACTTTCTTGATGGTCAATAACTGTGCGAGGACAGCTTGTTAATTGAGGGGTGTCACAAGTATCCACCAAACTCATAAGTATAATAAAAATAAACGTAAACATGTTGGCATTTCATAACGCGTGAACAAATTCAATTAAGTTGCTTTTGGCTTCTGTCTTCCCCTCCACTCCTCTAGTCCTGTCCCTACAATATGTCCTTGCTTGACTCGCCTTTTGTCTTGTTACCATTTTTATGGCATAAAGCAAACGGCGACAAAATTAAAGTAAATAAACAAGCGACGATGACAACTGTGCCATATCCCCTTTGCCATGACAATTATCATTGGTCACAGTTTGTTGTGCCATTGCGTCTTTGTGTGTATTTGAGTATGTGCTGTGTGTATGTGTGTGTGGGTATGTGTGTGTGTTGCCCAAATAAACCGCAAGAACCGCATTGAAGGCATGAAAGCCACACTCGCAATAGTCAACAACTGGGACCCGTCGTCAGACAATGGCCATATAAATGTGTCCCCGGAGTTGAGATGCCATTGTGCCACGCCCCAAGCAAGTCGCCCCCTCTCTGTCTCCCCCTCTCTCTCTCATTCTCTATCTCTATGGTAGGCCATTGTACGGGATGCTGTCAAGGACATGGCAGTCGCATAATTTTCAATGCAAATCGTTGCCATTTGTTGCGCACAAAAGCAGGCAACAGTTCTTAACCTGCTATTCTTCTCCTTGCCTTCATCTTTCTGAATAGAGACAGAGCTCTTCACTTTTTCGTCTAGTTCAAAGCGACTTGTACTTGAAATACTTTTAGCCAAGGACCGTAACGAATGAAGTTCTTAAAATACCATTAAAATGTGTGGATTTTTATTAAGAATAAAAAAATGTCTCTTGTATTATTTAAATAAAAGTTGTTAAAAAAATACTTTATTTTTAAATTTTTATTTGAAAATCAAATAATATCCCTTGCTTTAAATTTTTATTATAAAATTGTAAATTAAAAGGGGTCTTTTAATTAGTACAAAAATAACTTTGCAAATTCAAGATTTTTTCATTAATCGAGATATTTTCAAACCAGCTTATCTCTTATCTGCAATATTTGCTTCTTTAAAAATAACTTTACTTACACATTGCTAAGTTTAAAATGTTCTATTCTCTCTTTGCAGATACACGATGATCTAGATAAGGAACCGGACTATTCTGGCTCTGGTTTTGGACCCGATGACGAGGACGCCATAACCGATCATCATCAGAGCTCGCACAATACGCGAGTGCAAAACGTTGGCCACACAAACAGTAAGCATAACACGAACGACAACAACAACAACGACCTCATCTCGAGTAGAGTCAACCATCATAATCAAATCGACATCAACAAGAACAATAATAATAATAATATCAATAATAATAATAATAACAATCATCAAGCGAATAGTGGCACCATCATTGGTAGTAGCACCAACGCCAACAATAATCATAATATCAACAACCACAACAACAACAACGGCATCATCAGCAGTGGTAGTGACATCAGCACAATCGGTAAAGATCAAGCTAGTCTTACTACAACTATAGTCAATGCCAACGTTACTTCTACTACTTCCAATGAATCCAAAAACACAACAACAACAACCATACCAAATACAACAACCTTCACCTCAACCTCAATCACAAACATATCGTCCATTTCAGACCAAACTCAAAATACCAATAATAATTCCTATACAGTTCCAACAATAATTATAAGTAATAAAAACAACGACGACAGCAACCACAACAACAACAACAACAACCTCAATACTTTTAATAATATTTCAAACACAACAACAACAACATCTTTATATCCAGCAGCTCATACACCCACAACAACAACAACAACAACAGCAGCAACACGAAAAACATCCACCTCCACAACCATATCCACAACCACCGAGCAAAGTAGCACCACCAGCACCACCTCAACCACACCAGAGACCACCATCACCACCTCCTCCAGCACAGTTAGAACCTCATATAATCAATCCCAGGCCACGACACCAACAACAACAACAACAACACAGCGAACACCCGCATTGCCAGAGCCTGAAGAGGATGATGATAAATTCGATCTGGAAGATACATTGACAGGCAGCGGCGATAACGATGGCGATGCCGATAACGATGACGAGGAAGACGATGATGATGTCGACCATAATGATAACGATGATGATGTGGAGGATGATGACGATCTGCTGCCTGATTCTGACTCTGATTTGAATTCCGAAATCCTGGAAACGATAACGAACAGCAAACCTGTTGAGCATAATAAAGACGACGATGATGGTCAAACCATCGATGTGGATGGCGTTGGGGATGCTGATGATGAGCTCTACACTGAAATCAGCGTGAAGAAGGATGGCACGAAACCAGCCGGCGGATGTCAGTGGTTTTATCATTTATTCTTTTCCTATTCTTATTCTTGTTCTTATTTATTATTATTCTTTTTGTAATCTTGTGTTATCGTTGCGTTGCTTTTCTTTGTATCGTTATGTTATGTGTTTGTGTCTCTATTTATTATTCTTTGTTGCTTTTTGTTGATTTTAAGTTTCCTAATTTCCACTGCTTTGCACATTTGGGTTTTTAGTTTTAAGTTTTGTTCACTTTCGCATGTTTTCTTCATTATAATTTCAAGCAACAATGCAAGAAAATATCTCACTAAAAGTAAAAAAAATTAATGTAATTTAAAGTACGCCCAATTTTCTTGCAGTGTTGCTCGTTTTGTATGATTCTTGCTGCTTTCTCTTAAACTTTTTATTGGCTTTTCGCTTTCAATTTTCCAGACATTGGCAACAATGACGTCAAATTGACAATTTAATTGCTTAACTTGAGGCCAGTTCAAATAGTTGGCCATCAAATTTGCATTTGACACTGCATTGTTGCGTTTTAGCCTGGCCAGTTGATTGCTTTATTTATTTAGCAAAATTGCTTTTGGTATTTTCCATAATTTATGTAGCTTAATTAAATTTACAAAGTATTTATGGCTTCTATTCAACATATTTATTTGTGTTTCCACATTTGAATTAATCTAATGGGACAGTTTATACTATATATTTTATAAATCGTATATTAAATGCTTTCATTTTATTATTGACAATTATTATTGAGTACAAGTTTAGTTCAGTTTAGATTTAGGCGTCGCAACGTCACGGCTGCTGCATTCTCTCTCTCTCTCTCTCTCTCTCTCTCTCTCTCACACACACACATACACTCTCTCCTTGTCTCTGTCTCTGCGCGTTTTAAACATGGCTGAACATTTGTCGCGGGTCAATTTCCCCAATTAAAACTTTACCTACAACAAAATATCCTTGTACACTTTTCAGCAAATTTATACAAAACTTTTTACATTTATCATTCACACAGTATGTTTCATCACTGAAATCATTCACATCATTCATGCCTTTTAAAGCATACCAATTTCCAACTTTAGAATTAGCTTTTAGCAGCTTTCGACTCGTGACTTTTTTAGCTTTAGGTGAGGTTTTTTTTAGGGTGATTTAAAAAGTTGAAAATCGGGATTAATTAATGGCTATTGCTGTCATTTGAGCCGATAAAGTCAACAAGCAAACGAAGAAACAAACAATCGATTCAGTTGCTTGCTGGGAGTGGGAAAACTCACTCAATCAAGCGATGCCATTTTCGTTGGCCTTAAGGCCTCACACAAGGTTTGCAATTCAGTCTGTTGTTTAGCTGGGAGGGCAAGCGAGTAAAGTTCCATTAACACACAACACACACACACACATACATACACAGCAACTCAAGCAGCACTTGCCCTCCAGGCAGTAGATTTACAATCTGTACTGCTTTTCCAAGCTTCTGGAAAAACTCACTAAGCTTTGCACTGATTTGACGCTGGCATCGAGAGGAAAACACTTCACGGGGCACTTCACATGAAAAATCACTGAATTCTGGCGTTGGCAAAGCAACCGACCGATCTACTACCCTCTCTCACTCACTCACTCTTTTCTCCTCTCTCTTTCTCTCTGTCTCTAGTTGCCACATTGTTTGTTGCTCATACGACACGTTGGCGTTTAGAGCCTTTTGTGCGTGTGTGACTTGGCTTTGACAATCACCAGCCCTTGGCCACGCCCACATCAACAAAGCTGGCATAAAATTTACACACACTCGTACACAGCAAGTGTCACACCAACACTTTAAAGCGTTTGAGCGTATTCTTCAGTCGGGCAGAAAGTGTGCAGCAAAGGCCTTCAACTCCCTTTGACCTGAACAAACCTTGAGCTCTTGTGCTAAAGTAAATATTTATAGCCACTACTACTTGAGATGCGCCTCAGCCACGCCCCTTTTTTCAGTGCTCTATTGCAAAGTAAATAACACAACAAGCACTTGAACTGATTGTTTCGCTTAAATCAACACATACATATAGTATTCTCGTACCTATTGAATGAATCTATTTTAGTATCGACTTACAGCAAATGCCGCTGGCATTGTTTATCCTAATTAATATGCCAAATTTGACTTCAATAAGGGTCTGATTTGGCCAGCACAGCGGAGCAATCAAGTAAACAAGAAAGACGAGGGTAGCTATGTTAGTAAAGCTAATTAGAGAATAGTAAAAAGCTTAAAAAAAATAAAAACTATTGAGAAAAAAATTATATTTGTCATTAAATTGAGCAGGAGTTCGATCCAAAATCTTTTTACAAGAACTTTAAGGTTTGCAGCCTTTTAGACTAAAACTAAAAACAAGCCCCTTTTTAAAAGTATATAAAGATATTCGCTTAATTTCAATTTAAACTAAAATAGTTACAAAATCAAAAGATAGATTAATTGATACATTCTGATCAAATGTAGATACTTATGGAGCAACCCTCGTAAAAATGTTTTGAGCTTACATAGATGTACTATTATGTTTGTATATTTGTTTGTACATTGACGTTGAGCAGCTGCAAAGAAAGTACAAGGACTAAATAAGCAATATGTTTGTCTTAAGCTCAAATCAACAGTTCCTGGAATGTGTGTATAAAGGAGAACAAAAGACGACAGGAATGAGAACAAATGCACAAGAACAAAGCAGACATACTCGTTGATTGTAGTTGGTGGAGCGCTTGGCAATTAATTTAATTAAAAGTCATTTGTTTGACTGCTAATTGGCATTAAATTTCTCTAGTCATGTGTTTACGAGCTCAAAAAGTACAAATTACAATGGGAGGCAGTGAAAAGTTCAGGTCAAATATGCAAATTCAAGTCCAAATCTGCCAAGTGGGTCAACAAAACGGCATACAAATCTGAAGAATAAGCTGCAAATGTGTGGAAAAAAGTTTTTGTTTTTACTTTACTTTGGTTATTTTTTTGTGTCTTGGGGTTCCCCGTAATGAAACAAATTTGTGACAAAAAGTTTTTTCATTATGGCAAGAAGAACAAGTAGAACAATTGGGGGAGCTGCTCATTAGGCGCCAAAATGAGTTGCAAACTGAAACTGTAGTTAGAGGCAAACAGAGACCATAGAAATTGTCAAATTTGTTGAATCTAAGTAGTTGAAAGAAGTTTAACTAACTAACAACGTACTTAGTAGCACCATCAAAAGCCTTGTAAATATTGCATATATACATACTCGCTCACTCACAAACACATACGCATCAGCTCATTAACACACACACTCACACACGTACACCAACACACGCACACACAACTGAAATCAATAATGGACACTGGTTAATATACGTATACGTAATATATTTGTGTTTTGTTGCACGTATTTCACATTTCATGGAATTGTCATATTACTAAACTGAGCATCTCATTTTTTGCAACATCAATTACAGCGGGTGGCAGCATCAGCACCAACGTCCACGAATTGGATCCCAACAACAATATCAACAGCCAACCGACAGACACGAAGATCGTTGAGCATAGGCCAGGCGGAAACAGCGAGGTTGTCATCATGAGCGAGGAGGATCGCACGACAAGTTTCTTTGCGCAGCCCGGCATATTGGCTGGTAAGTTGAGGTGTTTTAGAGATACCATTCTTAACAATGTCTCGGTTTCAATTAGGCATCGCAAATAAGAAAAAAGTTAAGGTCCCCCCTTAACAATCGATATCTTGAGGCAACAATTTATTTTAACTCGATGCATTCAATTTAAGTGCAGATCTGGCAAAGTTATGCAAGTTTAAGGTTGGTCAGACCTTTGACCTAACAACTTTACAAGGCAACAATTTTATTCATTTTGACCCTGTACCATCAAGTTTAAAGGGTTGTTTGATACTAATTGTGACATAAGAAGTTGATTGCAAGTTCAAACTTGAGATTTCAAATGTTGCACTTTTAAAAACCATAAAAATTTCATTTTAGGAAAAGAAATTTAAAAAACATAAATGCAAAATAAATAAAGGCGCGAAGCATGATCAATACAACATTCCGATGTTCAGTATTGACAAAGTCATGGCAATAAATAAAACCGCTTTTAATTTATTTATTCAAATTAAGAGAATAATATTTATTTTAAAATTTTTATTTTGAAAAATCGTATTCGTTACGAGTCCTGGTTTTAATCAAAGTGTGTGTGTGTCTCTCTATTGCAGCTGTCATTGGCGGCGCCGTTGTGGGCCTGCTGTGTGCCATACTTGTGGTCATGTTCATTGTGTATCGCATGCGGAAAAAGGATGAAGGATCCTATGCGCTGGACGAGCCAAAGCGTTCGCCTGCCAACAATTCCTATGCGAAAAATGCGAATAATCGTGAGTTCTACGCCTGAGATAATGGCACAGCGCGCAGGTATTAAGCTGAACGGGAACAGGAGTGGGCGTGGCAGTAGACACTGGAGCGGAGTCATCACAACAACACATGACAAGAATTTTGATTACGGCGTGCGTTCGATTTTGGTTAGCAAGCTCAGCTCAATACCCTGCGCGAGATTGCCCAGTTGAGGCAACAACAAAAACAACAAGAACATCAAACAAAACAAAAACTAACAACACAACAACAACAACAACAAACAAGCAACAACTCTTGAGATCACACAATTTTTCGCGTGGGGGTAAAAAGAAAAAAATGAAGAAAATTTCAAACTTACCTGTAAGTCAAATGCGGCACACACACACGCACACAACAAGCAGTGTGTGTGTGTGTCTGTGTGTGCAAACTTTTCTAATTAAGTATGTTTTAAGCAAATTGTGTAATACAACAAACAAAATATCAAATACAAAAGCAAAATAAATCATGCGAAATTTAATATATAAAAAAAAATTATATATATAAATAGTAAAAAAAAAACAAAAAAAAAACAATATAAGGGCGGGCAAATTAAGCAAATTAATTATGAATATAATGAGTAGAGAAAAAATTACAACAACAATATATATATACACACAAACACACACGAACACACAACTACATAGATGTAAACGTGAAGTTTTATGAATCAATGGAGAACTTTTCGTAAATATTGAATGAATAATGAATATTATTATTAATAATATATGTTAGCTAAAAACACAGAACACAACACAACACAATTATATAATTGGATGACTCTCTATAAGAAATGAAGATAAAAAACATTAACAAACGCCAATCTGTAAACCACATAATTGTTAATTTTAATAAATTCGAATTACCACAAAATGCCCAATTTAACTGAAACTCTGTGTGGCACATTAAACACTTGAAATTGATGCATAAATGTTTTTAAGTTTATATTATACATAAGCATAACTATGTAATTATTAGTGTAATTCCTAAAAACGAAACAAAAAATACAAAAAAGCAAAAAACAAAACAAAACTATAAGAACAAAAAAAAAACCAAAACGAAATCAGAAACGAAAGCAAGCGTAAAACATTTTTCTGGCAAAAAAAAATATTAAGAAAACCAACTGAAAACTGAAACCAACTGAAGAAAATCACATAAATTTCTACTATTTTCTAAAAAACGAAAAACAACTGAAAAATATTTATTAAAAGTGGTATGAAATAATTTAGAGAAAAGCAATTTGTATAATTTAACTAAGTTTCGACAGCTTTATAAGCAAAATAATTATTTATGGGAATTATCAATAACTGCGCTTAACTTTTTAAATGCTTCCCCTTCCATGGCTAAGAATCAAAATATCGCATGAACAATTGTGCATTTATTTAGCTTTACGTTCAATTTTCGGTCTCTCTCCCTCTCTCTCTCTCTCTCTTTCTTCTTCTCTCTGACAAATTGTTAAACTTTTTTTACGAGCAATACAAAAATGAAAACAACAAACAAATATTTACACCCAATAGTAAAAGTTTATTACTGTTAAGTTTACAAGTAACCTTCCCCTTCCGCAAATTGAAACAAACACACACGAATACCGTTAAAACAAATTCCCAAACACACATATATACACACACATTCACAACAATTAATTAGCTGCAATATTTGTTTAACTGTTAGTCATACCAAGAATAGAAAACAAAACAACAACAACAAAATCAAGAACATTCATACTTTCAATTTTAACGCTCATATGCCATATTTTCATTACGAAAAGAAAGTTAAATAATAATACTACGAGTAATAATAATAATAATAATAATAAAAATAGTATAAAATTAAGCAAAACTAAATCAATTGTGTGTGTAATTAAAATGTATAATGCATATATAATTAATAATAATTAAAAATAAATATAAACATAACATACATACTACTACAACAACAAAAAAAGATGAACAAATAACTAGAAAAGCAACAGAATAGAAATGTTTTAACAAAATATCGAACGTCATAAACAATTTCAATCCACACACCTAACAAACAATAACAACAACAGATACTGAATGCATTCTGAATATAACAAATACATACAACCTTTTCTACACTGTAAAAAACGCAACTGCAACTTTTTATATGGAAATGTACTCCGTTTAGTTTTCTCTCAATCGAGTACTTTCTGTTTTTTTTTTGTCAAAAGTTTACATAATGCGTTTTTTATTGCTATTATGTAAGCGTTTAGTTTGTTAGTTTTTTAAATACGCTGAATGTACTGAGAAATTGGTTTTGATTTGCTAAATAAAAACGGTATAAAACTAATTTAAACAATCTGATAATTGCACTTACTGGGAATACATATGTCTGTCATGAACCTGTCTATTGTTTTACAAAATGGATTAAGATTATAAGATTAAGGTGTGTTTTTTAAAGATACTCAAAATTATATTCATCAAATGCATCTTACAATAAGGAACAGTTCAAGGAAATAGAATTCATTATCGCTACATTACACAGATCACAAATTGGCCTTCATCAATGGTTTCAGATAGGTTTCAAATGACTTCTGTACGGGTTTTTGGTTCATCGTGCTGCGCTTGGCTGCGTCGAAGAGTCGTGGATAAACGTTGCCATCGTAGCTGCCCAAGGCAGAGTTGAGAACGCGATCGTGGAAATCAAAGCCATCACAAATGGTCACAGCATTCGGTCGGAGCTTCTCCAGCGACAGCTCCAAGCGTCTTTGCAGGGACTTCAGATCTGCGTCAGTCAGGTGGATGAACTATTGTTTATATAGAAAAATAATCATAAGTGGATATTCGAATTGAGTCACAATGACAATAGAGCTTACTCTCAGTATATCGCTCAAATTGTTGAGCACAGTCTGCACAAGGAACAGTTCCAGAACATTTTCTAGAACCTCGTTCAGAGCCTTGGAGCGTTTTTGGGCCTTGGATCCCGTGATCTGTTCGATGAACGCTTGGCACACAAACTGACGTCCATGGAGCTATAGAAATGAAGAATTGATCAGCAGATGATTTTAAGCAGCGTTTAGTTTGTTTCTACCACGGCAGCTTGGGTCAACTCAATTCCCGTGTTATTGGCGGCCATACCCTGAGACTGGCCAGCTGCAATGCGCGCCGATAAGTTATCAAAGGCAATGCGGGTCTTGCTGCAAGTAGAGAGGTTAAGTAATCTTTCGAATTTTACAGGCACATTTACACTTACTGGGCTGCCGTAAACTGCAGAGCCTTGACAATGCATTGCCAGGAGTCGTCCCACTTGGGAAACTCGGCCAATCGCATGGAATGCCCAAAGTAGGCATACGACGAAGAAGGAGTCTGTCCTTGCTTGAAGCTAGCCCAGGCCTTGACTAGAGCACGTCCTATTTGCAGTAGGAGCACCGTGTTCTCACCCTCATAGGTGTACGCAGCCACAGCATTGCCATAGATGTTGCTCAGATTGGCGACAATGTGATAGCCGTGACCGCCAGTGGAAAGACGCAGGCGCTCAATGCCCGCACAGCCATCGGTGGTGCAGAGTACCTTCAAGGCGCACGACAGGATGTGCATGTCGGCCAATCTCTCGAATTTACCATTGTTGGCATCCAGCACCGTCTGATCGTACATTTCCCACATGTGCTTTGCGACCAGAGAATAGGCGATGCCTGTGGCAATCTCCGGAAACAGCTTTAGGCGCTGCGTAACATGATCTATGATCTGCGGCTCGGGTCCACTGTGAGAACACAATTAAATAGTTAGAAAGTGAATCATTTTAAAGATTAAACAACTTACTCGGGCTCAATGGGACTCTGGCGACGCACGGCGGAGTAGCGAGTGGCAATTGTTGCCGCCTCCAGCAGCAATATGGAGTTCAAATCGACAATCAGGCAGCGCGTAAAGACCATGGTCAGGTAGTTGACCCTGGAGGCGGGACTGGCTGTAAAGGTGCCATCACGCTCCACTTTGGCGAACTTCATGAGCATGTTGTTGCGTGGAATGCGCACATTCCTCAGACCCAAGAAGCCCTGATTCACCGAGGCCATGCCCATTTTCTTGCCAATCTCACCAATGTCAATGCCTGGCAGTGGCATGTGTGTTTCCGGATCTCGCAGCGGCACGATGAACATCTGGATACCCTTGTGCTTGCCGGAGATGTAGAGCTGGGCAACAACCATGGCATAATTGGCAGTGTGGCCCACTGTTTGAAATGTACAACATCAATATCATCATCCATTAAAAAGTATACAGATTTAAGCCACTTACGGCCGCCGGGCCACCACTTGTAGGCCTCCAAACCGGGTGTGTTGAGGACAAATTCACCCCCCCTGACATCATAGTCAGCCCTGGTTTCAATGCCTCGCACATTGGTGCCGTGAGCAAGTTCCGTTTGTGCATAGCTGCCAATTATGTTGCAGTTCTCCGCCGCTTTGCCCCACTTTTCCACCTGTTCGGGCGTGCCCTGGCCATTGATCACGTCCACAAACATGGTAATGTGCGTGGCCAGCGGATGATTGGCGGGAAACAGGCCAAAGGACTGGCCCCTGTACAGGCAGCCACTGTGGAAGGACAAAGTTCAATTACTTTATTGAGATATATATTGACATATTTGCATAGCATTGAATTTTTTTAAAAAGATTACAAAATTAATTTAGGTTTGCAAGTTTTTAGTATACGAAAATAATAACATTTCATTATATTTACTTATTTGCTTTTGACAATTTGAGTTGTACTTACGGCCAAATGTCTTTGCCTCCAGGATTGAGCTTTTGTTGCAGCGCTTTCAACTTGGGCGCTGCTTCGGCCAACTTTTTCACAGTGGAGTTGTAGAGATCCTCGTGGGACATGTACTCATGGTCCAGGCCATAACCATCCTCCAGGTCACTGAAGATGGCACGCTCTAAAAAAATAGTAATACAAACACAAATACAAATAGAAAGTAGAAATTATGTTAATAAAGCAAAGTCTGATCTGACACGGCCTTTTACCCTTTGGATCGCGTAAGTAAACAACAATCAAAGTTGATAAGGGAAAACAAATAACGGTCAACACAAATTAAATCATAAACCAGAATATTTAGTGGCTTTTATCACGTTCTAACACGAGCCATCGGCAGACAGAATATTATAGGTTTTATCTATTGGACTTTGGCGGCTTATTGAGGAACACAGCTGATCACGTAGGTACAAAAGGCGCATAGTGCACGAATTACACAAAAACATACATAATATTTTTAATTATAGCTTGCACTTTCTTATCATACACACTTTAATAGAATCTCTGTTGATAGAGTGAAAGAGAGGGAACTATGTATGTGTGTGCACTTGACTTGCCTATTTCTCTTTTGGTTTTCAGTTTCTCAACACTGCCCTGCCACCAAGCAGCAAACTCCTCCACATCAAAGCTGGCCGCTGAGCGCTCCTTGATTAGATCAGGATTTACCGTTTTTGGTATTATATTCTTAATATGCGACATAGTAATATTTATATTGCAAAAAACAATAATATTAAACACAAAGTGAAAGACGAACGAAGTTCTCGCTCAGAGCTGCACACATCAACTGAGCAGTTGGCGCATTGAGCACACAACAAGTAAAAGCTGTGAGGGGCAAAGTGCGTTTAATAGAAAAGCTCTAACCGCATTCCGCGCTCTCAGAGAGCGAAATAAAAAGAGAGCACGCTTCAAAGAGCAAATTACAAAACCAAAACAAGGTCTTTTTGTTTACAATTCATTTAAGAGCACTAATCACCAAGATAACATTAAAAAATATTGCACATTATGATAACGAAATTTACAAGGTACACTATATAAAGAAAATCCAATGTACAATATTTGCACTACATGTTGGACTTCATAAAAGGTCCCAAGTGCTCGTGGAAGCTCTTTGGCACTGATTTCTGGTTCATTGGGGACTTGAGCGCCGCATCGAAAATTCGCTCATATGCATTGCCATCGAAGGAGCCGATGGTGGAGTTCAACTGGCGATCGGAGAAGTCGAAACCATCCACAATGGCGACCGCGTCGGGACGCAACTTGGTCAGCGCTGTCTCCAGTCGGGTTTGCAGTTTGCTTAGATCGGAGTCCGACAAGTTAATAAACTGCCAAGCGAATGGAAATTAGGGAAAATTAAAGCAATCGAGGGTCAATGAACTCACTCGTAGAATGTCGCTCAAGTTCTTCAGGGTTACATTGACCAGGTAAAGCTCCAAGAGCTGCTCCAGCACACGATTCAGCGCCGACGAGCGCGTCTTGGACTTTGGTCCAACGATCTCATTGAGAAACGAGTGAAACACAAAGGCGCGTCCATGGATCTGTTGGATAATCATGTTTGCTAAAGCTCTGATAACCCAAATATTTGTATATAGATGCAAATGATACCTCAGCTGCCTGGGTGAGCTCAATGCCCGTGTGATTGGCGGCCTCCTCCTCGGACTCGCCGTTGGCAAGACGTTTGGACAGGCTCTTGAAAGCCAGCTCGGTCTTCCTGTGGAGTACAATAAAAGCAGATGTTATAAAAAGTGGACAAGAGATATCTCTTCAACTCACTTGGCTGCTGCAAACTGCATGGCCTTCACTATATTCTCCCAGCTGCCTGTCCACTCGCCAAACTCTGGATTGCTCTGCACCTCAGCCAAGTAGCTGACGGTGGGAGCTAATGGAGCCCCTTTTTGAGCTGCACGCCATGATTTCATGAGGAAGCGACCAATCTGGAGCAGGAGCACCGTGTTCTCTCCCTCGTAGGTGCATGCGGCGGTTAGGTTCACATAAAGATTGCCCAGATTGGTGGAGTTGAGATACCCATGGCCACCGCAGGCCAAGCGAAGTCGCTCAGTGCCAGCGTTGCCATCAATGGAGCTGAGCACCTTCAAGGCGCACGAGAGCGAATGCAGCTCCGGCAGTTTGTCATATTTGCCCTGGTCAATGCCACTGCTGGTCACATTGAACAGATCCCACAGATAATCGTAGGCCAGACGGTATGCCACACTCGTGGCAATCTCCGGGAACAGTTTCAGCTGCTGCGTCACATGATCCATGATCTGTGGTTCAGGTAATCTGCAAGCCATAAAGATGCATTAGCAATTGAATATACAAGTAGTTAAAGTGTCAGGTACTTGGGATTGATGGGACTTTGTCGGCGCACTGCAGAGTAACGTGTGGCAATGGTGGATGCCATGGCCAGAGCCAGGGCACAATTGCGGGCAATGATGCAGCGTGTGCTGACCATGGCAAAGTAGGTGAGCACATCCGCCGGGCTCTTCACATAGGTCCCATCGCTGTGCACCTGGGCATGGCGCATTAGCATTCGGGTACGGGGAATGCGCACATTCTTCAGGCCCAGGAAGCCATTGTTGACCCCAATGAAGCCCATCTTTTTGCCAATCTCGCCAATGTGGACACCTGGCCGCGGCTCGTGTGTGCCCTCCTCCCGCACCTGGACGTAGAACATGTGTGGTCCCTTGGGCTGGTCATCGATATACAGCTGTGCCATTATCAGGCAATAGTTTGAGGCGTGTCCCACTGCAAGCAAGGCAGGCGGATATTACCAAAAGTACTTTTACCATTTGACAAGTTCTACTTACACCCGCCTGGCCACCACTTGTAGGATGAAATCTTAGGCGAGTTGAGCACAAACTCATCCGTGGCCCGATCGTAATCCGCGCGCGTCTCCAGACCACGCAAGTAGGTGCCATGTCCAAGCTCCGTCTGGGCATAGGTGGCGCTCACTTCGAAGCGCTCAACCCGCTGGCCAAACTCCTTCCACTGCTCAGGTGTGCACTGTGACTTCAAGGCTCTCACCAACATCACGTACATGACGCCAAAGGGATTGCCCGCCAAATGCACTCCCCACATTTCGGGCGCCTCGAAGAGAGTGCTGTGGAGTGTCAAGAGTACCATTTAAGAGAGACGGTTACCAAGCAAAAGCTTCAGGCTTTACTCACGGCCAGTAATCGACGCCACCTGGATTCCGCTCCGCTTGCAACTGACGGAGCTTTTTGGCCACCTTAATGCTGTTGGCAATGCCAAATTCACTGATCTCCTGGTGCGACTTGTAGTGCAAGTGAATGAACTCATCCTTGTCAAAGTCCTTGTACATGTATTCCTCTGCAGAAGACCAAAAATAAGTGCACAGTCAGCATGATCATCCGAATGCTCATAATAATAATAAATATGTTGTAGAGATTTGCCATCACCTTTGGTCGCATAATTAAGATAACAAATCAAATCACTTACTGATACCCCGCTTAAATTTGAGTGCATCTGCACCTCCCGACCACCAAGCGGCAAACTCTTCGCTGTTGAAGCTTGCAGAATCGCGTTCGTTTTGCAGATCGCGATTAACTGTGCTGGGTATAATACTTTCCGACGACATATTTTAACGTGTATTTTGCAGCCAACTGTTGCTCAAGTTACATCCACTCTCCACCTACTGCAGCTAGCGACTGAAGTGGCCTCAAACCAAATTCCAATTGAAAGTAACATTTTGCGGACAACACTTTGGACTCTCTCACTTTCGCTCTTTTTATGGCTGATAAGAGCTATCAAAGAGTTGAACTTTTTCAATAATATTAAAAGAGCAATCGAAAAGCTTTACAAACAAAATAGTGTCAACAGACAGGGATGTCACGATTAATATATACTTGTCTATCGCCCGACCGCCACAGTCTGTCGACCATTCGGAGCTAAAAATTATATATGGCGGGTAATTTAAAATTTATATTCAAAATTAAATTTTTTAACAACTGTTTAATTTTGCAAAAGCCCAAAAACAACTCATTTCTTAAAAACGACAAATATAGAAATGGAGTTATCCGTGTGGGCTGATGTTGCCACCGTGTTTTGGGTACTAAGGCTGCCACCTTGTTTTTTTCTTTGCAAACTTGGGATGCTTAGTTTTTTGATTTATTTTTTTTAAAAATGATTACAAATTTCAATATTGGAATATTGGGGCATGTGGACAGTGGAAAGACAACACTAGCCCGTGCTCTCAGTTCCGTGTCCAGTACAGCAGCCTTTGATAAGAACCCGCAGTCAGTTGAGCGTGGAATTACACTGGATTTGGGATTCAGTGCACTTGTTTTGGAGTCACCAGAAGATGAGAAGAAACTGCAGCTCACATTTGTGGATTGTCCAGGACATGCAAGTCTTATTCGCACCATCATTGGAGGTGAGTACCAGAATACATATCAAAAATGGCAATATTAAAAGGGTAATCCTTCAGGAGCACAGATCATTGACTTAATGCTGCTCGTGGTGGACGCCCAGAAGGGAATTCAGACGCAGACAGCCGAGTGCTTAATCATTGGAGAACTGCTGGGCAAGAAACTCTTGGTGGTGATCAACAAAATCGATACGCTGGCCGAGGAACAGCGGGAAGCCAAATTGGAGAAGCTGCGCAACAGATTGAAGAAGACTCTGGCGGGAACAGCATTTGGGGATCAAGTTCCAATCTACAGCGTGTCCGCATTGGAGGGCGAAAACATGGAGCAACTACGTAACGGACTCTCCAATTCCTACTATGCACCAGAGAGGAATGTAGACGCACCTCTGCTCATGTATGTGGATCACTGCTTTGCCATCAAGGGCCAGGGAACTGTCTGCACGGGCACTGTAATCCAGGGAGGCGTTGCTGTCAACGACAACGTGGAACTGCCGCTGCTGGGAGAGAGACGCAAAGTCAAGTCCATCCAAAAATTCAGGCAGCCAGTGGAAAGAGCCGCGACAGGCGATCGAATCGGACTCTGTGTGACCCAATTCAATGCGAAGCTCATGGAGCGGGGAATCGTCGCTGAACCGGGTTACCTGAGACCCGTTTACGCCGTGTGCGTGAAGCTGCAGCCAATTCGCTACTACAAGCAGACCATCAAGTCCAGGAGCAAGCTGCACATCAGCGTGGGTCACGACACAGTCATGGCGGGTCTAACGCTGTTTCGTGACAAGGAAGGAACCGCTGATCTTGATCTCGGCAAGGAGTACGAGTATGTGGAGGAGCTGTTGCCGGCGGATTCCATGCCCGCCGAGAGCATCTTTGCACTGCTGCAGCTCGAGACGCCAGTGCTGGCCACAGTGGGCACCACGCTGATTGCCTCCAAGCTGGACATGGATGCGCATAGCAACAGTTGTCGCCTGGCCTTCTGGGGTCGCATCGCGTGGCAGACGCAGAGCATCAACTACGACAAGGAAATGCTGCCCCAACTGCGTGTTTTCAAGCGCAAAGAGAAACAGGGCAACGTGCAGCGGGTGGTCAATGCGAACGAAGTCATTGTCCAGAATCTATTCAAGAAAGACGCCAACCGGGACATGTTCGTGGGAAAACGAGTGCAGCTCTCCACTGGAGAAACTGGTTGCATTGAACGCACGTTTGGCCAGACGGCAAAGGTGTGCATTGTGTTCCGCGATGGACTCAATGCTGCCACGCTGGAACAACTAAAGTCGGAGCACGCCAAGGATGTACGTGTTTTACTCCAATACAAGAAATATGTTTTCAATAAACAGGCGAAGCTCTTTCAATGACAATTCCCCCTTATTTTTGTTTTAAAATACTGGTTCTTCAGCGCCATCTATGGGCAACACTTGCCAACACTAGCTATCGACCCACCACCACGAAGTAAAGTAGCGGGAAGAAGAAGAGCGCAAGCAAAACAAAACAAAGCTGATTCTAAATGACACATTTTAAACAAATTCAACTTTAAATCTTTCTGCAAGCAAAAACCACATAATTACAAATGATCAGGTGTGTCGTATCGCTGCTGCTGCTACTTTCCTATGTGGCGCAATCACAGCCCGTTACCGTGGACTGCAACGAGCTGCTAATGGGACAATTCATGTGCCCGGATCCGGATCCCTCGAAGAGTCACATTGACCCCAAGACGCAGCAACTGCGCGGATGCACCAAGGAGAATCGAGCGCGTGTGTGGTGCATAGCCGCCAATGAGATCAACTGCACAGAAACTGGCAACTCAACCTTTACGCGCGAAATGCCCTGCAAATGGACGTAAGTGGCAGTGAATTTATTGACTTTACTTTAATTGCCGTCTAATGTTTGTGTTGCTTGCAGAAATGGTTACCACTTGGACACGACATTGTTGCTATCCGTCTTCCTCGGCATGTTTGGTGTGGATCGTTTCTATCTGGGCTATCCGGGCATTGGTCTGCTCAAGTTCTGCACGTTGGGTGGCATGTTCCTTGGCCAACTGATTGATATAATACTGATAGCTCTGCAGGTGGTGGGACCAGCCGATGGATCCGCCTATGTTATACGTATGTACGCTCTAATTATAGAGATTATATATTAACATTATTTTAATAATCGACAGCGTACTATGGAGCCGGCATAAACATTGTACGCAGTGACAATACGACGTTCCGTTACTGCAATCAGCTTTACTGCATGCAGCAATGAATCACTCAGAATAGAACAGCGATCCGAATTAGTGATGCTAGGAGGCGTTAGGTCAATGCTATATATATATGGAACAATAGCTTAATATACAAAGCAACGACTGTTAAACTTATGTTAGGCATATAATAATTATTAATTTTAGTCATGGAAATAGCCAATAAGTTCAAAGAATTGTTGAAAATTTCATTTAAACTAAGTTAACTAGTGTATAAAAAAATCCATGTAAATACGCATATAATCAAATTGTTGCCAATAGAACGAAGAATTTTAAACAGAATCTCAATAAGCCAAAAATTAAATCAGTCTGGATAAATCTACAGCTAAGAAGCGCCAACAGAGCCAACCAAAAATAATTGGGCAAACTTGTACTTTGATCAGGATTGTTGGTTGACTCACTGCCGTAGACTCGCAGCAGACAATAATCAACGCAGATGACGACAAATGGGTGTGGGCTGGAGGCTGGGGGGCTTAAGAGAGGGAATCATTGCAATTGCCGTTCGTATCGTTCAGTGGGCCTTTCATCTGATTGGCATTTCCGAAATAATCAGCAACGTTGCATCGACATCGACAACGGCAACGACAACGACAACGTAGCACAGCACGAAATGAAGAAACAACAAGCCAGAAAATGCGTCGCTTGTTCGATTTAATTGCCACGGCCAATGTTGAGGTCGCGTGTAATTCAATGCGTTTTAATTAGGCACTCAATTAAGGCAGATTCGCATTTAAAATTGTTGAATTTTAAAAACAAAACACTAACTCGCAAATAAAAGAAAATATGTTGAATGAAAGCTAAAGTGGAACAGCGCATGCAAAAATCAAGTACAGTTTGGGAGACATTGGACAACAAAACTGTAACTGGTTTAATGCGTATACGCACTGTGGAACACCTACTGTTATTTGTGCTAACAATTTTACAACTGCCCCCTCTACACTCCTTCTGACTGCTTGCTCAGTGTGTGTCCAGTTTCAATTAGCCAAGTCGCAAGTCTGTTGTTATAACTAAGTATGTAAGTTATTGTTGTTGTTATTGTTGTTGTTATTGTTATTGTGGTTGTCTGGCAGTACACAGCACATCTATGTAATTACAGCATGAGAGTTTCGCCGCCTGTGTAAACAACAAGTGCTTTGATCTCGGCCATGACAGGCAGACATGGTACTTAGTACTTAGCTATAGATACACTCAGAAAAAATGACACCCTTAAATTAAATATGTCTGTACTTTAACTTATATTTATAACTATTGTATACTATTATTCTTGAATTAAGTATGAAACAATCTTTATCTTTTATCTTTTTCATTCTTAATTGATTCTAGCTACAAAAATATATATTTTAAGATTTTCGGGATTGCGAAAAGCGAACTTGATAAAAGATTTTTGTTCTCAGTGTTGGGAATTCCAAACTCAGTCGCTTGTACTTGAATATCCTCTGTTCTTGATTTGTTTTCTAAGTGTAGCCTCACATACTCTGAGTATTGACGCCCTTCTCAAGTGAAATGCTGCTCCAATCTAATGATGGTATCACTTACTGTTTTCCAGCCAGCCAAATGCAGGCAAATGAACTTTGTTAAGGGCCATTAGAAATTTGATCAGCTTGTTTTGAGCGAGTAACTCTGTCTGGGCCATTCTTCTTGGCTGCGCGCGTGGAAGCCTTATGGAAAATGCCCAGAGATTCGATTGCCTGTGGCCAAAATCCAATTGTTGACACTACACGAGTATTACAAGTCGTGTATTGTTTTTGGGGGGTGTTTTGTGTATATTTGCTTTTGGATTTGGTCACAGCGTCACCTGTAGGTACCTATGTAGGATTTGCGATTCTACTAAAAATACACACGACACACGGCAGATAAATAGTTAAGTATTGTCAATAATGGCAAGTTGCAAATATTTACAGATATCAAAATAGCATCGGTGCGTTGAGCACTATATATAGACCAAGCGAACTGGAGTCTACAGACTACACGACTATAGGCTTTATACGCCTAGACGCAATCGCGACAAACTATACCCCGCAAGGCAGCGATGAAGGGCAGAGGGCAGGTTGTTTTCTATATTTGCATGAGGCTTAGAAGCTCAACGCTTAATTACGCTCAAATGGCGTGGAAAATTGTGGGTTGCTGTTGCCAGTTTATCGGCCCTCGACTCAAGCAGGCAGGCAATGACGTTTATGCCAAATTGCTTTTAAAGTTGTTTACAACCAAACACACAGCACACAGTTAGCACAGATAGCAAAAATAACTCTATATAAATACAAGTATTTAATGAAGCGCAATTATTGAATTTAACTGAGTAAATCATACACCGTGGACTGCTTCATGGTTTCCCACATGATCAGCCAACCAGCCAAGAAATCCAACCACCGGTGGTTGCATGCGACTCGGCGGCATTTGCAAATTTTGTTTTACTTGGTTACGAGTTCTCCTGTGGTATACTCTCATAAATAATGGCAACGTCTTGTGACAAAATATGCGCCTGCCTGGGAAAATGGGAAAACCAAAAAAAAACCAACTACCAACAACGAAACTGCAACTTCAACATCAACTGGCAAACTGTTGAAAGTCGACAACATTCGTGATAACTGCAAATTTTCCATTAGCTGCTGCAACTTGGTCTATGACTATCCTATACAATGAGTGCATAAATCATCTCTTTCTGCCCCTGTGACTGCATTTTCCATGGCATTTGATTACGTTGCCGTCGTCGCCGCCGCCGCTTTTCCAGCTCAGCTTTTAGCTCTTGGCTCTCAGCATAAATGTCAAATGCTTGCCAATTTGATTTGGCGTTTGCTCAAGTATAAATTATATCAGGCAAACACCTGTTTACCCCAAAAGTTCCCCTCTCCATCTCCCTCTCCCACTCCTTATAGCCAAAGCAACAAAATGTTGTCTTTAATTTGCGTTTAAGCCAACAATTTAGCAACTTAAGTGTTATTATCGCATTTGAAACAAATGCCATAAAAGATTTGTGGCTTTTGAACAAGTGCGACTAAGTGCTAGTTGCTGTTTTTCTTTTCGTTTTTTAACTGCAAATGCAGTTATTGTGGCTGTTGTTGCTATAATTGTTGTTGTTGCAGCATTTAGTTAATGTATGATTTCAAATGTTATGTTGTAGCTTGTAAATGGCTAAGCAATTTGTTTCGAGTTAAGTCATTTTGAATTATAAAAGAATTTTGTAAGAAGTTTATTCTAAAGGGGCTCAAGGGTTTGAAGCTCCTAAAAATAATTAACAGCTCCCCTATGTTAGAAAAGCCTTTAAAAAAACATATTCAGGAAATTTAAGAATTAACAACACATATAATATAAATAATATAATGATAATATGCGTAAAAAGTAATAATTTAATAATAATCGTCATAATACTGTTACATTTTATGTATGTTATTTTTTATAAAAAACTAATGTAATAGCGCTAGGAAAAATCTAATCTCAGTAATCTATTGTTTGAATCAGGGATTAAAACCGTAAATTGAAATTGGTAGCCGAAACTAACTTTTTTATCATACCGAAACCCAAAAAGCGAAATTATTCCAACCGAAAGAACTGCTAAGATTTTTAAGAAAAAAAGTGGAAATGAGTTCAAAAAACTTTATTACCCTAATTTGATCACCTGGTGTCGATTAAAAAATAAATTTAAGATTTAAATTTATGTAAAAATCGACAAATTTTCGAAAAAAAAATTTAGTCTCAGAGTCGAAAAATGTAAATGCAAAGTTAAAGAAATGTTAATATTCTGGAAAAAAAGATATTCCTCATGGAAATCGGATGAGCATTAGTAAAGTTGTGCTTCTCGAAAGTCCAACAAGTCGACATTTCTCATATATAGATAATTTACAATAATTGATATCTTTATCTTAGGTAATTATTAAAATGATTTTGTAAACCGAAATCTTACCGGTATTTCGAAACCGAAATTTACAAAAACCGGTAACCGTTACGTATCCGATATACCCGAAAACCTATATGCGAACATAACTGAAACCGATATTCGCTTCGGTTTGATACCCTGGTTTGAATGAATCTTATATGGCAGTGGAGGAACTTAAAATTTCATTCACAAGAGCTGCAAGTTTCGCAGCTACTCGAATCTAAAAAGAAGCCGCTCAGTGTGATAATAGTTGGTAATAGGTAAAGTATTTCCCTTTGACAACATTCCAGTGCAGTATCAGGCAAAAGAAAACATTGTTCGACGCATATTAAAATGCCAGTTGACAAATTCTAATTTGCAGCGCAGAAATTCTGAGAAGTGTTGAAAATTGAGACTTGAGATAACATTATTAGCCTGTGTTGTGTTGTGTTGTGTAGCCGAGTACCAAATGAGACACTCACCTGTGCCACTCACCTGTTAACAAGGTGTTCATTTTACACTGTGCACTGTGAATGGAATGCGCACAATTGTGAAAAATTATGTTACAATTGCAATTGCAAATGTCGAGCAATTCGAGCAGCACAACAAGAAACAAAGCAGACTTTGATCAGTCAAAACTAACGTTGAGTGAGAAAAGAGATAACATTTTAAAAATTAAGTGGAATATTTTACAATTCAGTCAGAGTTTGAGAAATATCTATGACCAGATATATGCTCGTATATTGGCAACATGTTATGGTTAATAGGAGTGTTTTGTGGGCATCATTTAGTTCAACTTGACCCCAAACCATTTGCTGGCCCTGCTTAACGGTGCGAGCCCCTCAAAACGAAGAAAAACCAATCCGCAGCGTCTGTTGTTAACAACAACAAGCGAGCAGCACTTCGTGTGCGACTCGTTTCCATTCGGGTCTCTGCACTCTGCTCGTGTTTCACAGTTGCTGCTCTCGCCACATTCGTCTCGGGCTCGGGCTCGGGTTCGTGTGCGTTGCGTTCAATTCAGTTCAGTTCTCGTTCAACAGCGCCGGCGAACGGTCAGAGAATTTAGTGGAAAAGCGCCGAACTGAGCTGAATCGAATCGAGCCGAGCTGAGCTAAGAAAACTGCCTGCGCAGCCAGGAAAACCACAAGTCGCAGGAAAAACGCGCGCGCGTCAACATCACTTCGATCGCTTCGGTTGATGCTAAGAAAATCTCCCAAGAAAATTTATTAAAAAAAGTAATAATTTAAAAAGTATATAAGAAACTTTTAGCCTACTGCCTCCCGCTGTTTTTGCGCGCAGTTTGAGCTGAGAATTGTTATCGCGATTCTGTAGCGTGTGTGTGCGTGCTTGTGGTTTTTAATTAATATTTAAAAATATAAACAAATTTTAAATAATATACGTAAATTTATCAAAATTAGCTGCGTTCGTTTTACAAGTTTGTTGTTAGGATTTGAAATACGTGTTTTTAGTACGGAGGCAACGAAAAAAAAAACAGTTAAACAAAAAAGCAAATAAACAATTTGCGAATTACAAATTGGCGCGCAATTGGCAATTGCATGCGCTGCACCTTTTGTTGCGTTTTACATAAATTGCATTTGAATTTGAATTTCAATTTGAATTAGAATAAAGACAATAAACTAAAGCAATAAATTTGTAAACAATAAATACGAGTCGTTAGCTAGCTAGCTGGCTGCCTGGCTGGTTAGCATGCTGTGCTAATCCGAGTGCTGGACTGTGCACAACGTGGCGTATGCGTAATCTGTAATCTTACACATCCTGCGGAAATTTAACAGCATCTTTTGTGCGTGTGTGTGTGTGGCACGTGGCAGCATCAAGTCGCGCGCGCTATTGAAGTATACAAAAATACTTACGAGCTATTAATTAATTGCCAAATGAGAAAACAAATAAATAAATTCGAGTCAAAGCAACAAAAGAAGGAAAATTGAAATGAAAAGCGTGCGTCGTGAGAGTGTTGTTGTTGATAATATTGATGCTGTTAGCTTTTAAGAAACAAACAAATTGAAATTGAATTTACATACGAGTACAAGCCAAGTAGACAGTGGACAGCAGCCGTGGCCGTAGCCGTAGCCGTAGCCGTAGCAACAAAGTAAATTGAAAATGCGATTCATATCGACAAAAACAATAACAAAAAGAGCAACAACTACTAGACGACGACTCCACCTCCATCTCCAGAGCCACGAGCACCTCATCCTTCTCCCGCTGCTGCTGCTCCTCGAGCCGGCAACATGTCAAGCATAATTAATTTTCGATTCTGCCTGTGCTACTGCCAATTTCAACCCGTCTCCAGCCTCGTCTCCGTCTCCGTCTCCGTCTTCGTTGCCATCGCCATCGCCGTCGCCGTCGCCGCCTCGTCTACGTTCCTGCAATTGTGCTGAAAGACTGTCGGTCGTCTGCCCCGTCGAGCGGTTCTACGGGTAAACTTTGCCTCTTTACTTTTCTTTTATAATTAATCTTTTTTTTCTACTTTTTTGTTTTTATTATTGTGCTTTTGTTGTTCTTATTGTTGTTGCGATTGTTGTTATTGTCTGACAATAAGAACGTGGAGAGCGCGCGATTTTGTTTTATTATAATGAGAACATATAAACGTTTTGCTATCTGCCTACCGCGTAAACTTTGCCTGCACCCTGACACCGCCCCCCGCCCACCGCCCACCGCTCCCCGCCTGCTTTTGTCTGGCTCTTTAGTTGTTTCAGCATGTTGCGAAAATTGTTTAATTGTTTGAATACTATTATCACATTTTATGAGAGTCACAGTGACAGACCCACAGCGAGAGCGAGAGTCGAAGTTCTCTGAGCTTAACACCCTGTCTCTGTGTCCCCCTCTCTCTTCGTCCCACTATCTCCTTCTCTCTCTCCCTGTGTCAGTTGAAGAATTTATGAATGTACGTCGTGTATTCAATTGTGAATTGAATGGCTTGGAATCAAAGCAGCTCGAAATTATTCAAACATATGTTTGCCTTTAACTTACTGTCGGCAATTGAGAAATCTGCATAGCATTTTGAACTCACAATTTATAAGGCGGAAATTTACAGTTGAAACAACCCGCAGTTTGTTTTACGGCCATTGTCACTTTTGGAGCCATTCGAGCATAAACTAGTCAAAGTTGCTTAAATAATTAAATAAAATCAAAACTTCAGCTAGTCAGTGGGAATTCAGTACATTTAAATAATTATATTAAGTAAATTACTGAAATCCTTAATTTCTTAAAGATGCAAAAATTACATTTTCTTTTAAGTTTAAAGTAATTTAAAACTTTAATATTGAAATGCGAATGAAGATAGAATTCGAATTTCCCCAAAGTAGATAAATGTTATGGTATGTTATTAATGTTTAAATGATCTTAAACTAGTTATACGCATTACTCATTACCTGAACAAATTGTGTTATTGAGAAGCATATTTGCTTGTTCAAAGTGCGAGCAAATTGATTGTGAATTATGATAGTTACTTTATCTTAATTGGCAAATGATAGTAGTAGAGTGACCGTAAATTGTAAAGAATCGGAATAGTATTTCACAATTAGACTAAGACCCTATGAAGTCATTTGGGTAATACAATTACAAGGTATTCAACAGTTATAGCTCAATCACAGTTGAATGTATTGTTCCATTGTTGAGTGTGTAGTATGAATATAAGTATCTTTGGGTATGAATCATTTTGTTTATCTCATTAGTAACGATGTGTCAAATTTAGCATGCCCCATATGTATCTATAGCTGTCATAAGCAAATGACTAAATATCACGTTTTAAATGCAATTACTTAGAGTTGACCAAATCCAATTGAATTGAAGTGAATTGATGATATCCAATAAAAGATAACAATTTCCTGTCGTTCGTATTATGAAAATGTTGTACTAAAACTGCAGGAATTACAATGTATTCATTAAAGTACCAGAGAGAATTGCAAAAAAAAAAGAAATAAATAAATGAATAAAAAAGAATGAAGTAAAACTGAAAAATATGTTGGTAATAACTGAGTACGAGTGTTGCGAGTAATATCGGAACTGGACAGAGTGAGGGATGGAACTGGCTATGGGCTGTGACTCTGACTTTAAGTCTGACTGCACCTCCAGCTGTGGTTGGGGAATTGGGGGAAGTTATACTCGTACATGGCTTATACGAGTAAATATGAATGCTGGCATTTTTAGACAGCAGACAGACTGCTCAGTAGACAGTAGACAGCAGACATATAAAGGCCGCATAACTGGCCGGACAGTAGGCAGAGTTGGATGACAGTCAGCCGGGCTTAGACGACAACGGCAACATCCACATCCACATCCAACGACAACGACAATTGGACGGTGCTCTTTGGGCCTAGGTGTTGCTTTTTGCTCTTAATGTTGCTCTGTTGTTCGCTTTATGGTAAAAATGCAACCATACCTGTTTTGCCAACACATCAAACACACACACACACATGAACCAGCAACTACAACTCAACTCGTTTGCTCAGTTGCAGGCTCAACAGTGCAACTGCAACTGCAACTGCATTTTAGCTTTTATTTTATTTTATTTTATTTGATTAATTTTTTTTTTTGCTTTTCATACCCTTCTAGAGGGTATTATTATTTCATTATGAAAGTGAATAAAAGTAGTATACGTATATAATTCGGATCAGCATAAAATTGCAGCTAAAAAAACATATTTTAACTATCTTAAACAATTAATTTTTAGTCTCTATAACTCGAACGTTTTCTTTGGATAATAGTTATTCGGGCGAGGGCAGCTCGACAGAATGACCTTTTCCAACCGTTTGGAATTGATTCTTTCCCGTAATCCCGATTTTTTTCTGTGTAGCTACAAGGGTATTTAATCCTCGGCAAATAGCGGCAAGTTTATTATTTCTCGTTTTTGTTGTTGTTGTTGTTGTTGTCTTTTTTTTCGTGCACGCACCTGTCCAAGCATAGACATGGCCAGAGACAGGCGGTCTGCAGGTGTTTTGTTTGGTTTGCTTTGCTTGGCAGTCGCTGGTCTCACGAACGGGGACTCGAAGTCGGACTGGGCCTGGAACTGGGACTCGAACTCGAACTCGACTCAGTCTGGCAGTGGAACTTGCTGTCGTTGTCTCTGTTTGTGTCCTCAGCATAATAATAATCCGGCAATTAAAATATGATCGCATAATAACTCGACACTCGTGTGTCTTCCTATGATTTATGGCGCAGCTTTTGGCTTTTGGCTTATTTATAGACTCTGCCTGCCACTCTCTGGGGTAATTCTGTTGTTTGTTGTCGTTTGTTGTTTGTGGTTGACTACTATTTTTTTTTAAGCATACTTTTGCATTCGCTTAAAGGTAAATTGCTGTCGCCAAGCGCCAGACGTCGTCGTCGTCGTCGTTGTCGTTTGCCGCTCTAAACGCGTTCGCCTGGGTTGGCTGGCTTGGCTCGTTTGACTGGCAAAACCCAGAGACCTGGCTCTTGTCTCCAAAAGAGAGCCAAAACAACTAGAAAAAATTAAGAAAGAAAAGAAGGAGAAGAAAAAAACAGTGCAAAGCGAACCATAACATTTGATACGCCCCACGAGTCGTCGACTGTGTCGAACTCCAGCTCCAGTTTGAAGCTGCAACTGTCGCTGTCCGACTGTCCGATTGTCCGACTGTTGCTTCTAATAAATAATTTTAAATGCTGACTACAAAGGCCCAAAATGAAAGGTCTGACTGTCTGACCGTCTGTCTGTCTGACCGTCTGGCAATGGCCAGGCACAAGTTGAAGTGTAACCCAATAGCCAAGGCGCGCTTTTAATTGACTGCGTGGGATGTGAACGTGGATGTAGATGTGAATGTGAATGTGAATGCGAATGGGTATGTGGATGGTTGGTTGCACAGCTGGTAGCTGTTAGCTGTTGCCAATAATTGCTAGCTTGTAAGTTGGTAGTTAATAGTTGCCAAGTGCTGCAACTACAACTTGAACTGGGCCAAGTAGCAATTGCCAATTGGGCGTCAAAAAGAAAACTGACCTGAGAGCCGCAATCGTTTACTCCACCAATCGGGGGTAGTTTTCTGTTCTGCCAGTCACTTTTGATACAACCAGAGCCAACATCCAACAGCCTAATGACGTCAGCTTTGTCGCCATATGTCTACTACTACACACACACGCACACACATACGTTACACACACAAAAGCCATGCGTCATCACGCAGGTTGTCGACGTCGGCGTCTGCGTCTGCGTTCGGCAAATTGCAATTTCACCAGGCCCCCATGCAAACAGTCTCTGCGTCATATGAAACACACACACACGCACACACATCCAACACACACACTTACACACAGACGCATCTGTGCAGTGATTGTGATAATTTCGCCATGACACGCAAAACTAAAGCAATTTGCCTGCCTTCGTTTTATTGCCATCAAATACAAACTAATTAATATTTACAAAACAATACAAAGCCAATGAAAATTCCGCCGCTCAGATAAGACTATAAATAGCTGCACAATTTTGTGGCAGACTGTGCGGCGTGTTGCAGTCGCTCGAGCATTCACACAAATACTAGACTGATTCTTAAGTATTTGATATCGGAGTCTGTGCAATAACATTACTTCTATCCGAAAATATTACTCAAACCAAGGGCTAAGCTTTAAGCTACAGTCACAGAAAAAAATTCATTATAAAATTCAAGTTTTAACTTCTTGATAAACTCAGGATATTTTTACTATAAAAATATGGCTACCACTCAGCATTAAAACAAGTCCAAAAAGCCTAAGACATTTTATTACACTGAAAAAATTCGTATAGAGTCCCAATAATTAAAATATTTGAGGAGAAGGAATTGAAAAATCGTATCTAATTCAACTATTTCGTACTCGATTTAAGACACTTTGGCACCGTTTAGAATTAAGCTTTTTTCGGGTTTTCTCTCAGTGTTTTTTTTCTGTGTGAGTCAAAGTTTGCATAGAATTGAGGGTAAAGATACATTTTTTATTTGCATAATTTGCGCAGATCTTATTAAGTTGATTATTCATGTAAATAAACATTTATGTTTGCTCTTTACTTGAATGGCAATTCCTTTGATTAAGATTACTAATACGCCCCATGGTACGTGCATATTGTCAGTTATTTAGTGGCTGTCATTGCAGTAGCTCGCCAGACAAAATGGCGACAACGTTGACAAGCTCATTTATTAGAACTACAACAACAATAACAACAACGTTAACGACAACAATAACAACGACAGCAATTCATATGCAATGTAAACAAGCACATTTGTTTACAATATTTATGCATTTGTTAATTTACTAAAGCATTCTTATTGCCCGATCGATCCCGAACTATGTCAAATGCATTTGGCATTCAATTAAAGTAAACAATTTCTGTTTCTTTACTTAGTTGCTGTCACTGGGCATCTTTATCTATTTAATCCATAAGTTATGTAATTTAAGAAACTTATTTCTATTTGACAACAGGCAGACTCACAATACAAAGTCCAAAAATTGTTGTTGCAAATAGAAATCAAGGCAATTGGTGGGGGAAATCTTTAAAAAATTTTATATGTATCAAAAATGAAAGAAATACAAACAATTTGTTGTCGCCTTTCAGCTACCATTAGTAAGCAAACAAATTATGCTTTTGATAATGATGATGATGAGCCGATGATCAGATTATTATCGAAATGAACTGAGACTGTGTCTGAAATTGTGACTGATACTGGGATTGAATATTGGCTTGAGATGCTTTTAGTTGTCGATTGGCAAGTTTAGGCGCTATTTGTATGTAAATGTATTAATGGGCGTTTATGTATTTCCTATGCAAAATGTATGAAGCTTATAAAACTAAACATCAAAATGGAAGCAAAATTTGTGATAATCATATGTTAATTTCAAATCAACGCTCAGCATCAGCAGCTGCCATCAACAAACTAAATTATATATCTATGTGCGTGTGTCTATACCCTACAAAAACTAAAGATATATATCTGAGCTAATAACGCAAAAATATGAAACAATTTTTATCTCTACATATATCCCCATCAAGTGGCAAGGCAGTCAGAGACATGTCAATACAATATTTAAGATGCGAAATAAAAAGTAGTATTTTTAATATGAAAAGGTAGCCAAATTGTTTCAGAATATTTTAGCATTTAAATATATAAATAAATAAATTCATTACTGAACTATTAACAACTGTTTAATTACTCGGTAGCAGAAACAGTTGCTTGTATTTTTTAGTCAATTTAGAGCACATATTTAGGTAAATAGAGATTGTGGGCAGTTGTAATTCAATTATCACATCGATGATGATCATAATGATGGTGCCAAATAAAATACATACCATGTCTGTGGCAGGTTCAACGTCACGTTAAACAAACGGCCCCCAGTTGCAGTTGCAGTGGCAGTTGCAGTTGAAGCAACAACAATTGCCATAACAACACATGCAACACGTTTTCACATGGCCCCTCAAAGTGGTCACTGATTGTCAGACAGACTGTTGGTTGTTGTTGTTGTTGCGGCTGTCACACATGCGGTCAGTGGTTGTCTGGGTCTGGGGCAACTGCTGGTCTCGTATGTCGAAGTCCAAACATGAAATCGAAGCGCTGAGATATATGAGCACATCAACGTGAATTAACAGACACATTAAGCGATACCGATCTGTGTGCGGAGTCGTCCACAACACAAAACACTAAACACTAAACACGAGACCACGACAACGGCTACGACAACGAGAGACATCTAAACACAACTACAAAAACAACGACAAACGAAAGACTCTGACAACAAACCGAACTGAACTATAAACGTGGCCTGAATCTGAGGGGCGGGGGAGCTGCACTTTGAACCCGTTTACTCGCATCAAAAACGGAAGTGTGTGAGCAACTGAATCATGTCGCTGGAATTTTTAAACACGACGCTTAGCATACTTTTAAGTAACATTTTATAGCATATCCAATTTCAGTCAAACAAAACCAGACAATACAAATCAATATAATACATAGAACACACCCGTTCCTTCATCTCTCGGTCCATCTGTATATCTCTTATGTTTGTGTGTGTCTTTTTTATCTATATCTGAAGTTGTTTGTCTTTTGGAACACAAAAACGAAAATATGCCAGCAATTCGCATTTGCGTGTTAATCAATAAATTTGACTGTGAAAACCATTTTGATTGTTGAATAATATACACATATGATAAGTCGACGTCATAAGACCCAAAGACACACAGAGGAGATAGATAACAAGAACAGTAATCAAGCATGCTCGATTTGACAACACCCTGTATCTGCCACTAAACGAAAAGCCTTAAATCAGCCAAGACTTTCAGATAGCTGGAAAATTTATTGTTTGACAATTGATATAAGGAAGATAAAACTGTTTGAATATTTTTATTAAAAACTAATAAAAGAATAAAAATATGTTATTTATTAAACCATATAGAAATGTCAAATAAATATATTGGTAGTAAATTGTTTCTAGACAATTTTTCTATTCGATCAGTTGGCATTTTTGTGAATATTTTAAGAGAGCTGCCGCTTTTGTGCATTGTCATTAAACAAATGTGCCAGAAGCGGCTTGCAAAATGTATTGACAATCATCATAACAACAAAAACATTGGTAAAAGCAAAAGCAACAACAACAAAAATCGGGTTTGTCGCGTCACACGCTGGAATTCCCATATATCGTCTAATTTGTTGTTGTCTTTTATTTATAATTTTTTTTTTGTATTTTTTGGCTGTGTTTCTAAAATTGTTTACAGCTACAATCGGCCTGGGCTGTGCTCATCTTCCAATCAATAAATCCGGTTTCGAAAACATTTTTATACGTTACTTGATTAACTTTCGCCCGAAAAATAATTGCACAATAAACACACAAATATTGTTTGAAAAACGTATTTTCATTTGATTCGTTTTCAAGATATTTTCGTCAACTTGTGTGTGGAATGTTGACAGACCATGTTCGAACTTTATGGTCCATTTCGGAGCACAGACCGACCTTAATTTCTCTAACTCTGACTCTGAATTTGGTCAGGCATTTCCGCACAAATTGAATATTGCAGTGTCCACCCTCTCAGTATACATATAACTAATACATATATGAGTACATCCATCCACACTGTCTGTGTATCAATTAATTGATCTGGGCTATTTATAGGTTTTGCGGTAAAATTGCTAATAATACTCAAATTTCAACAATGGCTCTTCATATGTTGAGTATTTAAAATTAACTATATGAGTAGCTTAAATACTTGTGCATGTGTGTGTGTGTGTGTGTGAGTGTGAGTGTGTGTCACAATTGTAGTATGTGGGTTGTTTGCAGAATTCAAAATTAGAATACTCAGTTTGTCCAAATACAAATATGGATCTGAAATCGGACCAGATTGCGACAATTGTCTAGTTATGACTAAGTAACAGTTAAATGGTTAAATGGTTGTATGGCCAATTGGCTGTCTAACCAAAACAGGAAAAGACAATCGAACTGTGTTAAATCACTGCATTGTATCTGTATTAGTGAAAAGCTATGTTTACACAAACCAAGTGCTTAAAGCTTACAAAGATCAGAGTGGGTTAAAGCCGAGAATTGATCAGTGAACTGATGTAAATTCCCACGTGCCACACTAACACAGGCTAAAGTTTCTTAAGAGCCAACGATATAAGGTTAAAATTTGTTGTAACAACTAAAAGTGTCTTCCAACTAGTAACAAAAATAAGTGAACACAAAGAAAGTTGCTCTTGAAACATATTTGTCTATTTCATAGTATGATACTTTAAATATTCCCAAAATTCAGTTAAAGAGTCAGATCTAACTGTTGCAAGTTCTGGCCAAGATTTGGATGAGTTTCCGTGTGGCATAGATTGCAGCTGCAGTTGGAAATGTGGCATGGAAAGGACAGGATGGGGGCAAGGTTCTGGTTTACGCTGATTGCCTCACAGAGAGAAGGAGAGACGAGTTCTCAGGCTCAGCGAACTGGGAAAGAACTCGATTCATGGGGCTGGCTAATAGCTTTGTTAGTCTGATGTTTTATGTGTCTCTGTGTGTTTTGTGTCTTTATTATGTCGTTTGTCTCCCCATTCGATTTCAATTTCAGCTTTAAGATGCAATCGTGTGGGGCAGGCAAGCGACCCTTTTATAGGGCCCACGGGCATAAATTTCGTTAACTGTTGCTGTCCATTGTTGTAGTTGTTGTTATTGTTGTAGTTGTTGCTGTTGTTGTTGTTCAACGTTGTTGTCTTCATTTGTGGTAGTTGTAATCGCCGCTTGTCGCATTAAATTGAACCAATAACGCTGTCTGTTTCTTTCTGGCCCTGGCTAAGAGATAGAGAGAGACTGACTCTGGATCGAGGGGCTTTTTGGCCGTGCCCTGAGCCCCAAACAGCTTTGACAAATGTGCGTTTTAGCCGTCTCATTGTTGTGGCAAACTGACTTCAATATGCAAATCTATTGAAATTAGTTGCCAGGTTGCCAGAGCAGCAAAGCCAATTCGTTGATCGTTCGCGTTGTTAGCCAGATTCGAATCGTGTCTTTGGAGTTTTGTAGTTGTTGTGCAATTTGCATGATTTGCAAATGTTATTATTGTTTTTCTTTTCGTTTATTTCTTTTTTATTTTTTATTTTCTGTTGCTGGCGCCATTTGTTTATTATCTGCGCCCAGTGCCTATGTATGTCGACTGATCGCAGCATTCAATGTTAAGGCCCGAAAAAAATTCCACACTTAATTGAATTAAAAAGACTGCGCGACACACAGCCAAAGCCAGGCTAAAAGGCACAGGCGTAGCCACAGCACATTCAAGTACGATAATTGGCAGTAAAATGGCCGACATTTTAAGTGGAATTCCGTCGGGGCTGGAAAGTGTGATAAGCCTGCACGCACCTTTTGGCCAGTTGGGCTACCTTCGTTACGCTTTTGGCAACAGCTCTGGACTACCTACCTACCGCACATCATTAGACCTGGTCTAGACAGACGTCTGCGTGGCCGGCTTGAACCCTTTTTGCCGTTTTTGCCTTTTTAGAAGGCGTTGCGTCCCTTTGAGTCGCTTACGAGTCGCTTACCTTAATTGCCCGTGTGCTTGACGCCAGCTAGACGCCACTCCGTTGGCGTTTGGCGGCGGCATTAGAAGCACGCCCCTCCCCTACTCCCTCTTCACCACCTTTCCAGTAGCATGCCAAACTGTAACTGAAACCCTATAATCAGCGACCCGCCCCCCTCTGCCCAGCACATTTAATTGGCACGATTCTCGCGACGCGTCGTCATGCAATTGGCCGCTGGGCGGTCAATTAAATCAAAGCGTTTATAGCAACTTGTCTTAAATTAAAATCGTTGCTAATTTTTACCGAGCTGTCGGATCTACAAGTATATCTATTTTTAAATTCAACTCAATTCAATACAAGTGCTCTAAAACGCACAACAACCTCAGATTCCCGCATTCTTTTTCAGTTTTTTGTAAGCTTACTATTATTTTTTTTGGGGACCTGAAGATAAGCACCAAGTACAAGGTTCTGGTTGAGATACTTGACAAAACTATCGCTATTATTGGGCTTGCCACTTCAATGCCAGCTCGTGTGCTCTCAAGTTCACAAAGTATGAGTACAAAGACCACACAAAAAAAAAAACCAAAATTGCGTAGTTGTGTGTTGAAGTTTAAACTTGACTTTTGGAGACTACCAACAGCATCTGGTTACAATGGTTCTTTTCGATACGAACTACGCTCTATACTTCAGCTGCTGCGCAGTACAAAATACATTTGTAGAAGATATGATCTTAAACTGTATATAGATATATGTTAAGCATTTGGTTGATCACAAAAAGAATATCTATAGTCCATTTCTCTTCAATCTCCAAAATTATCAATATTAAATCATAAACTATTCAGAGTATCGAACTGTCATTCCTTTTATAGAGACTGCGTTACACAATATTGCCTGAGCTCTGTGAAACTTAGCTATCTATTAAATTATATAGTTCTATATATACAATACATGAACATTGTCCTTGTCAACTGCAGTGCAGTGACAAATTATAAATGACAAATTGCAAACTACAAATTGCAGCTAATCAGCAATGGGAACAGCAATAGAACTTAGAGACGAGTGCAAAGTTTTATTATATTCAACATTTCCAACATTTTCAACGAGGTTCCGTTCTGCGAGGTGCGTTCTCGTTCTCGTTGTCGTTGCCGTTGTGAATCTTATCAATTGCAGAAAATTAACATATATAGTACTTACTGCAAATGTCTATATTAAGTATATAGTATAGAGCGATGTTATCAGTTTGTGTGACAATTTTTTAATTGGCTGTCGGTTATAACATTGCCAGGTCAAGCACCGATTTTGGCATGCCAATCTCCCGGTTCGGTGCATGGCAATGCGTCATTAAAGACGCTAGAGATACTGAGAAAGGGAGAGAGATAGAGAGAAAAATAGTGATAGAGTAGGTGACTGATTCATCGATGGGACATTTAAGATCGAGTTGTATTTAAGCATCCGCTTTCAGCTAAAGCGGCAAATCTTGGCGCCACTTTGAAGCTAAATAATCAATAAACTTTGGCAAATTTGATTTGCTATTTGGTTGTTATTGTTTTTATGATTTGTTCTTGTTGTTGTTGTTGTTGCTTAAGAAAAATAAAAAGAATTGTGCGAGAGCAACAAAACATGAAATTAATTATAAGTCAAACAAGCATTACAAATATTGCCTGGCGCCAGACAAAAATCATTAACATTTTTATGACCCGGCGCACAACAAAGAACACCACACATATCTGTCAGCTGGCGTTACCTGTACACGCACACACACACGCAGACGCACACACACACACTCACACTCATAAATCGCAACTAATAATGTCCAAGTTGTCTAACACCTAAGAGCCGCCATAAAGACAAATCGAAAGAGCTGACGAAACGGCCAATGGCCAGCGGAGTTTACCTTTAGGCCAAAGCAGGCGTACGTGCAAAATCGATGGATGCTGACCAGGCCAAGATGATTCGCAGAATTTACTACATATATGTAAAGAAAGAGCAAGATAGAGATAGAGAGGGATGTACATACATATGCCTGGCCTCATCTTGATAGGCATCATAAAACTGAAAACTGAAAACCTAGAAACAGCAACAAATCAGTTACCAGCAAATGGTTTCTGTTTAGACCTTAGGCGGCAAGTGCAAGTCATTTGGCCAGATCAGAACCGTCTGACCGTCCGACTGATGGCCAGCTTGCATTAAATAAACGCGAAAAATGTACATATCTTTCATAATAATTGAAACAACAAAGTCATCAAGTAGTATGAAACACCTGTACACAAGCAGCAGCAAAATTTCTAATTCTATTTTCAGTTGAACTTATTTTGGCGCCTGCCCTGTGTGTATTTTTAAACTGACCGGCTTGATCTTTTTTTAACACTATATTTTCAGCAATATTTCAAGAGCACAGCTACAACAACAACAGCCAAAATAAAAAATATTACTAGGAATACAACACAGTATTTTGGATAGTAATAAAGTTGATGCCAATTTCTGTGAACTTGCGCCAACAAATTGCAAAAATGTGTTACAAATCTAGCGGCATGTGGAAATGTTCGACGTCTTCAAGTGGCCAAAAACAACAGCAACAACAACAACAGTATGATCCAGTGACGACAACACATCGAACTCAAAGTCATGGCCACAAAAACAGAAACAACAGAATTCAGAGACGGCAACATTCGCTGGCCACAATTTGTTCAATCGCCTTTTTTGTACTGATCGCTATAATCCAGATGCAATCAGTAACAGGACTTAGAGAAGGCCTTTCAGGTGAGTGGTAGTAAAGAGAGAGATTTAAATCTTATAGGGATTAAGATTCAAAACTAAATCTGTGGGTATATATATGTAAGGATCGCTTAATTAACAATTGGTGGATTATTCTTGACATTATTTCTATCCCACAAAGAATAGATTATTTCTTAAAAGGATTATGATCATTTAATAATGGGAAATACTTATTTGAGATTATTTGAATTTGGAATTTTAAAAGGGATTATGTGGTCAGTGGCCTAAGTTCTCTGTTGCTGAGCCATATAGGCGATTAGAATAGAAGGCTGTATATATTATATTATTTAGTGAGAGAATATATCGATCAATAATAATTTGTACAATATTTTAACTCAACATTTCTTTAGCAGATCAGGCCCGTTCTTAATCTAGTCTGAAACTAGATCACTTTCATAGAATTCACAATAGATTGTCAGACAAGTCTAAACAGTTTCGACTGTTTCACCCTGCAACTTGTTAACCTTCACCTTAACATGCTGTGCGTCTCCTGATCATTACATGTATTGTAGCTGTTACTCCCTGCTCCCCTGTCTGTCCCTCACCCCGTTGTCAGCTGAGAGTTGCTGCGATGGGCACACGTGCCGATTCGACTCTCCCAACACGATGTCGATGTCGATGTCGCTGACTGGCGCTTAATCTGTGATTGTGATTAATCAGCCGACGCCAGCGTCGCCAGCTGTCCGACTGGACGGCTACTGAGCGTATTTGATCGCTGCCAGTGTTTTTAGTTTTATTTTCTAATGCTTTATTTGATTTTTGTTTTTGTTCGCTTTTCGTGTTCTCTAAACATATTGAGTGGGTTTTTTAATGGCATTTGAGTGTGTTAAATGAAATAAAAAATGGCATAAATTAGATATACATATTGCAATTCCGATATCGGGTTACTTGAACGAGGTTCATTAACTGTCGCCAGGGCAGCGGCCAAAAGAGAAGGGAATACCCAAATTCAGTGTGTAGAAAGTCAAATAAAAAAGAACCTGAAACTTGGCCAAGAAGTCTTCCACTTCATTAGCGTTCCAATGGATTTGTTTATGAATGAAGGTGGTCCAACTGCCAGGCACAGCAGGATACAATCGCATAAGACGAAAAGAAGGAAAAACAAGCAACGACAACAAGCTGGGCAGCAGCTACATCAAACCAAACAAGCGACCAAACAATTACCAAGTACACTCAGCTACCAAAAAGATTACAGACGTGGATAATACTCCTATCGAAATAGGGCTAAGACCGGGACAAAGCCGCCTACAGAAGGTAGTTATAGCCCCGAAGCTGCAACAGCAGCAGCAGCAGCAACTGCAACTGTATTTGTATCTTTGTATGTGTGTAGCGCCGGCGTCTTCATTTATCAACAAACAAACACACACACACACACACTCACTGTAAGTCATTCCGTGCGAGCGTTTTAAGTGTGTGTTTATCAGCACATTGCAGGTGGTCCCACAAAGCCAGAGCGCGGCAACGTTCATTCGGAATCAAGCAACGTTCATTCGGAATCGGGCAACGGGCAACGGGGATCGGGAATCGGGATGGGCCCTGCAAGTCAGCCTGGGGTCGCTGTGCCGTCGTTTCCGTTTGCCTTGTTGCGTTTCATTTTCATGTCGTTTCGAATCGTTTCTTAATAATACCCTACGCACAAAGAATACCTCAAAAGGGTTTATATGCGGTTTACAATACTAGACAGAACATAAAAAACCGAAATTTCATAGGGAGAATTCCACATAGGAGATTTGCTTACTGAAATCAAATGTTTTAGGCTATCTTATCCGCATGTTGTGTTAATTTAACAATAATATCCTAAATTCATACTTTAGAAAAATACATGCTAAGATCAAGAATTTTAAATATAAGTTTTAGAATGATGTTTTTATCTGTGCATACACTTATATTTTTCTAAATATTTTCATTAAGTTATTTATGGAAACAATTTCGCAAGAGTTACTAGAGGGTATATTAGAGCCCATCAAGTTTTTTTTTTGCCGCTTTCTTGATTGTTTTGCTGTGTTCTGGAAATGTTTAACATGCGGCGCTTGCTACTTTGACTTAGCGCCGGTGAAAGAAGATGAAAAAAAGGTAAACCAAACAAAGAATATCCCAAAATGCAGCACAAGAGCAGGCAGACAGGGAGAGAAAGAGAGAGTGAGGGAGACAGTTGCTTTAGAATCTGCTTGCACACACAAACACACAGAAGAGTAGCTGATAAAGTGGCCTAATCTCTTTGACCTGTATGGTTGGTTTTTGTTTGGCCTGCACTGCGGGTCACGTGCTGGATAGCATCTCAGTCAGTGGGCAATTTCCGGCGACATGCTTGTAAATTAAATATTTGTTATTTGTTTTATTCGAAACGTCAGTTTTGAAATAACAGGAAATCGTTTGTTGAGAGATTTCCAAGAATTAATGGCCGACAAGTTGGCTTACGAATCTAGACCAGAATCTAGCGACGAATATATTTAAACAAGCTTCACCCAGTCCAACATTAATGTATTTTACTTCATCTCTTACAGGTAACATGCAATCCTGCGCCAATGAGGGTGAAGAAATTCAAATTAAAGACATACCAAACTCCAAATGCTTCAAGTGTACGTGCCAGGTGAGTAAACGGGTTGTGGGAATAAAAGAAAGGGGGGCGGGACTTACCAACTAAGTAGAGGCCGTTACTTGTACATCATTTATTAGAAGTCACAGCATGCGACCGGCTCCAAGAAGTTCCACAAGTCGTGCCAACAAAAGTGGACACCCTTTGACCCGAATACAAGTTAACTCGACCAAAGTATAAGTATGGAATAATAAAAATAAAACAGCAACATGGGATAAATAAATCGCATGTAACTGTCGCTGTCGTTGTCGTTGTCTGGCGCGCTGCATGAGCGACGCCAATGTCCAGCCAGGACATTCATTCCATGCAGAAAGGATGTGCCGAACGGATATGTTGTGGATATGGCCATGTCTCGCACATTTCACATTTCGCAACGCCTGCCAGCCGCGGCCAGGAAATGCACTCGCAATCCACAAGACCCAAAAATATATATTATATTTCAAATATTTACATTAGACAGCCACTAAATTTTGCCAGCTCGTGTTACAATGCCAAAAGAAACAGACAGTTGGATAGAACGACAGACAGACAGTATAATAGATAACATACATACATATACACAAATATATTTTTACTATTTACATACAATACGAAATATTACTCAAGCAGAACGATCGAGAAATTTATGAAATTCTAAGTAAAAGATTGCTGACCTAATCTTACCTTTTAATTGTGCTCTGTTCACCTGTTAATTTAACAATGGTATGTTTTAGACAAAATGTTTGTTTGCTTTTGGCTTGGCTGGGTGTTTGCATTTGTTTGGCTTTTTTCCACTGGACGGTCTTGGCTCAGCTGGATTGCTATTGTACAAGGTCGTCAAACGGGTTTGCGACATGACAATCGTTAACCACAGGGTAGCGATCGTTTGACAAACACTTGGCGCCGTGTTTTTGTCGCCGTCAACGGCTACCGACGGCGCTAGATTCGCCGCACTCGCCGCAGCGCGTCGCAAAGGGGGCGAAGTCGTGTGCTGGCTGTGTCGTCATTAAGCGGCGACAGCGCGTGCTCATATTGTCGGCGTTGCCAGACTTCTGACGCTAACTGCTCTCTGCCGCTGCTAAAATTTGTGCTAAGCACTGCTAAACGACGTCGCTCTAATTTAGGCGCCAAGAAGCTTTCGCGACGACAACGACGACGACAGTGACGGTTACGGTTACGGTTAAGGCAACGGCGACGGCGCAGCCAGCGCTCGATTGATTGTTGTATAGCCTCCAGTCATAACTTGATGCTGCGGCTCTTGTTGTTGCTGTTACTCGTCAAGAGGGCGTAACCAAAAAAAAAAAATATACAAACAACAACAAAAACAATACTGGCGCCACCTTACTTTAAGTTGATGGCGCCATGCGTTGCGCCTGCTCTAACTGGGCTACCTGTCCCGTTCGCACTTGCCCCCTCACACACACTCTCCTTCTCTGTCTCTCTCACTCGCTGTTTTTACTCACACGCTTTGTTGCTGCGACTGCGCGCGCTGAGAGTCATTGAAAGTTCATCGTGGAATTCAATTGAACTCATTTATTGGGCCCGGCTCTTAAAGCACAGCTCTTAAAGCTCTCTTAAAGTTTCGTCGCTAAGGCTACGCAATGGCTGTAATTTCGGTTATCCCTCAAATCACACACTTTATGCCTCAACTAATACACTCACATTCATATTCACACTCACTCTCAAACTCACACTCACTCTCAAACTCACACTCACTCTCATATGGAATTTACATTCTTCTTGTCTTTAATTTTTGCAAACGCTTTTGGTGATTGTTGATAGTTTATGACCGACGTTTATTATCTTAAATATCATAATATATCGCATATAATATAATATGAGTGTCCTTCTTTCCCCTATCCAAGGACAATCAATAAAATGACAAGTCCTTTGTCTAATGCCGCGTTTCCGCGGCTGAGTTTCTTAACAAATTTGGCTTTTATGTGAATATTATGCTGAATACGCATGACTCTCCTAATGGCTTATGATTTAAGCGTTTTTGGCTTGTCTACGCATTCGGCCAAGTTGATTGAGCCAGCCACTTTTATGGGCCACTTTCAGGATGCTTTACGATAGACATTTAAATGTCTCCTTGAAAACTAAGAAACAAGTATTCAGGGTAAACAATTTGTTGAGTCATAATAATTGCTTATATGAATCTCAATAATTTTATGAGTCAGTTTAGCAAATGAGATTTTCTGTAAGGAATTCCTCACGTCTCTCAAGTAGCTACCAGGTGAATTGGTGGATTCGACAAGTGACTAAAAACATACACACATGACCGTAAAAATGAGAAATATAACAAAAGCACAGTTTGTCATTACCATATTCTATGCGCCGTAGCAAGTTAAAAGCAGCGGCTGTCTACAGTCTGCTAACTGCGTGTGCTTGGCTAGAGACTTGGCCAAGTTTGCCCAGCAAACGTTAAGTTGCTCAACAGCCAACAAGAGCAAGCGACTAGAGAGCGAGCGGCTTGTGAGATTGAGTTCCATATGGAGATATGGAGATGAAGATGTGGGAACGAGAGGGGCTATAGAATGGACGGTGTTAAAACTGATCATGTTTTGTCAAACGCAAGGTCGTTGGAGGCCGTTTGCAAATGTTGCTCTGCCACTGTGGCACACATAGATACACACACACACGCACACATGTGATTGGCATTCGTGATTGCCGCTGGCGCAGAACAAAAATCTCAGCTCCTACTTAGCAACTTGTCCGGTGCCGGGTCCGGGGACTCTTGGATGCCTTCGTGGCGCCTTTTCTTTCATTTTTTTCTCTCTTTATTTTTTTATACACACATATATATATATTTTTTAATAGCAACCTTTGAAAGCAGCTACTAGACAACATCAACATGACGACGAGCAAAGAGCGAAGACCAAAGTCTTTGGCGATGCTTAACTTTCATGTTGGCTGAAATATTTCTATACCGGTTCCAGATTAGAAAGAAAGAATTTCAAAGCATAAACAGCATCTGGAAATGCGTAGACTTGTTATTAAGTGTCTCTACAATGCAGAGAATTACAATTCTTTCCCTTTCTCTCTCTCTCTCTATTTTATTTTGAAGAGCATTTGAACTTTGTCTCCCTTTTGACATTACCATTTCCATTTTCAACTGTCAACTGTCAACTTTCAACGTTCGTTGCTTTGCCAACTACAAAGTGCTTTTCAATCTGTCAGTGTTTATTGCATTATGGCACATAGTCGTTGTAACGATGCCGCACTAAAGGTGCCATTAAAATTCCAACTAACAACTGCCATTAAACTAATACGATGATAAAAATCTCAGAGCGCCGCAGCAAAAAAAATCAACCACAAAAACCTCTCGACTCTCGACACATTTTCATAACAATTGCAAATTTTGCACGTTGCGACGGCGGCCCCATCCAAATTGAGATCCAATCTGGTTTGCTTGCACTAAATTATACACACATAGATACACACTGTCACACACACACACACACACACATACACACCGCGACATTGTTCAGCTGCAATTGCATACAAATTAGTGAAATATTTTGCCTGTTTTTGGTCGACATCTATCTAGATTTATAGATACATTTACAATTAGGCTCAGCACTATACTCTTGACTCCGTCTCTGCCTCCGTCTCTATCTCCGTCCTCATCTCTATCTCTATCTCCGTCTCTGTCTCCATATCCGTCCGACTCGAAATCTTGACTTAAAACTGGCATTTTTAACCTGTCACAAGTGCAAATGAATTCGACAGCTGTGCACAAGGGTTAAAGTTGCCCATAGATTTTGAGATACCATATATTGTTGGTCGTCGTATCTAGCACTGAGTGTTGCATAAGCTGCCAAAGCCTTGCCACAAGCTTTGACTTATGATCGACATCAATTCTAATGCGCCGCTTGCCGCTGTCAACATGTCGTTAACACAAAAAAAAAACAAAATAACAAAAAAGAAAAACGAAATCTAAAAAACTTCAAACAAAATTGTGTAAAATGTCTAAGCACCACAAGGCAAAAAGTCGAGCAACAACAAAAACCAGCACCACACATATTTACTACAGCTGCTGTAGCTGTTGCCAATTGAGTCTCGGCCAACTGGCCAACACAATACGCTAACTGCAGTTTGACTAAGGGCAATAATCATTTGAGTTTCGTTTAGGTATCAATATAAAATCGGTCATTAGTTTATATTAATAACTCAATATTGATAATTTAATATAATACAAGTACAATAAAAAAAATCTCGGCTAAAATACATGGTAAAATCTAGAATATCGAATTTGAACTTTCGAATGACTTTTTTTTATTATTTACTTTGTTTCTCAAATATTTGACAAATTAACTTGTAGCGCATCTAACATGTCGACTATTTTGTAAGCAGCTTACCACGCCCTTAAATTGTGCACTCAATTCCAATTTCAAATCCATATAATTTCGACTCGTTTGCATCCATAAATTATAAAGACTGCTGAAGGTCAGAGTGCAACTTGGCTGAACAAATGCAATTTGCTTGTGGCAACAGTCAAACACAAAAGCTGATCAGCTGCAGGTGCAGCAACAGTCGCTGTCATGGCAAGGGGGGCAAGGGGGCAAGGGGCCAACCAGATGGGTGGTGTACACAAATCACAGATCCGTTGAGCAGTTGACAGCCATCTCTCACATGGTTAGGCGCATTTACGCAAATTGCGCATACGCCACGTGGTGCACAATAAACGAAAGGAGAGTGGGGCGCGGGGAGACTTTAAGCTATAAGTCTAATTTATGGAGCTGACTAAAAAACGGACTTTTTGTGACTTGTTTGTTTGCTTGCTTGCTCTTTACAGAATGGCTTTGTGAAATGCTCCCAGAGCTGTCCATCGGTTGATGATTGCTTTTTGCTCGAGGCCAAATCGAGCGACAACTGTTGTCGCAAGTGCAAAGGTAAGTGAAAGATCAATAAATAATTGAGCATTGATTGAGCTGAAAGTGTTTTTTCCTTTTCTTTGAGATAACAGGCTGCATGCATCGTGGTGTGATGTATGCTAGTGGCGCGGAATGGAGCGATCCGGAGGATCCCTGCAAGACGTACAAGTGCGTCGCCAGTGTTGTCACCGAGTCAACGCAGAAATGCTATTCACAGTGCGACGATAATCAGCTGACACCGCCTCGACCCGGAGAATGCTGTCCAACATGTCAGGGTAAGTCGCTCGATCAAATCTCCTAACTGTCCCAACTGTCCAACTTGTCAACTAGTTCAACCAGTCAGTCCAAATGAGCATCACTCACTAAAATTAGCTGGCCAAACAGCAGCCGAAACTAATGCCACTTAATCGTCAGTTCGTCCGTCTGTCCGACTGTCCGTCTGTCCGTTCGTCAGACAATAGTCTAAACGATCTTCGCACAGATGGTCAACTTTTTGTGTCTATTTTGTGACTTTGCACGATTTGCTTATTTATGGGCTTTAAATTGTCTATTAAGTCGACAATGTCGCATTGCGTTCAAAAACAAAAGAATCTCATAGCAACAACAAAACAAGTCAGCATATTTCAGTGTAATATGCTCGACTAAGACATACCCTAGACTGAAATAAAGTATATTAATTGCTAATTCATTTATAGTAAGCTTTAAAGCAGTTGCTGAGAAAAGGATACAAATATATCAATAGTAATTTTTAGCATACTTCACTTTTTTTCTTTTCCTTTTTTAAAATTTACTATTTTATAATTAAAGTTTTATTTTAATTATCAAAATTAATTTACTTGTTGCCGAATGTTCTTAGTAAAAGTAAATAAATAAATAAATTATAAATGGATTCTATAATAAAAGTAAATAAATCATCTTTTTTATAATCATCTGCAAATGTTCCTTCTGTCTGTCATATGGACTTTATCTTTATGGGCTACAGGGTATAATTAGTACGCACCTCACAGTCTGTCTATGCAAATAGATTGCTTGAAAACCCGTTTCGACATGTGGAAATTTTCTTGGCTGTCGCCCAAAAAAATGGAAAAAAAAAAGAAAAAAGAGAAGAGCAATTAATACGTTTTATAAACCGTTGCCTGATCGAAAATCGTTGTTGTTGTCTGTACACTTTGCAGGTTGCAAGATCAATGGCCAGACTGTCGCCGAAGGCCAAGAGGTTGTCGCCTCGATCGACGATCGCTGTTTGGTCTGTCAGTGCAGCGGCAACAAGCTGAGCTGCGCCAAAAAGACTTGCCCCATCCTGCAGTGCCCCATATCGAAGCAGATACATAATCTAGACGAGTGCTGCCCCCGCTGCTCCGGGGCACGTGAATTTCGAACCGTCACAGGTGAGTTCAGCTCGAGACGAGTCTTCAGAATGATTGCTCACGAATAGAATCCCACTCCAGGCAAGTGTATATTCAACGCCAATTTGCACTATGACAAGATAGAATTTATGCCGGACCGTTGCACGAACTGCACCTGCTTGAATGGCACCTCCATTTGCCAGCGTGCCACATGCCCCATTCTGGAGTGTGCCACCAAATTTCAGGAGAAGAACGGCTGCTGTCCCCGTTGCATTGTCGCCGAGGTGCGCAGCGAGTGCTCCGTGAACGGCGTTACCTACATGAACAACGAGACCTGGGACATGGGACCCTGTCGCAGTTGTCGCTGCAACGGCGGCAACATTCGCTGCTCCGAGATGCGCTGCCCCCCGATCAGGTGTCGGGCCAACGAGGAGATGAAGACTCCGCCCGGCGAGTGCTGTCCCAAGTGCCTGGAAACTGCCGGCACCTGCACCGTCTTTGGTGATCCGCATTTCAAGACATTCGATGGCAAATTCTTTAGTTTCCAGGTAAGTTTTATTCTCATTGCTCACATTCCCATTTAAATATATCGGTGATTAGCGTAACGCAAACAGACATTTATGGCCACGAAATGAATAACGATTTGAATTTAATCGGCATTTGCTAATCGTGCTCGTCGTACTTATAAACTTAAATAATAAATTGGACTTTTATGCGATAGTATAATTACATTTGCATAGTCAAACAATATTTATGACCCATTCACATTACGTGCATTGGCCGCCGATCTTGCCAAGCTGCTGGGTAACTCGGACACCCGCTAAGCGCACCATAAGTCCAACTTTAATGGCTAAAACAAAGTTTAGTGTCCAATTCATGACAAGGCACTTTATCACGGCCTCAAGAATGTCCAAATACTCGTAGCATCAATTCAATTAATATACAAATATTTTATGCTTTATGGCAGCTTCAAAGCTACAAACTTAATTGAATTGTAAGGTTTTACATTAGTTTAGTGGGTTTATATGAAGAAGATAATATTAGAGAATTACTTTTGAAATGTATTAACGAGTTCCAAATACTTTAATTGCGTGCTTTGAGTTTACAAAGCTTTTAAGCTGTGCTGATATTTAGTCTATTTTTATCTAAACCTCTATACAACTCTTCAACTTTCAGGGCAGCTGCAAATATTTATTGGCTGCTGATTGTCATGGCCACAATTTCTCCATACGCCTGACCAACGATGGACGCGGCACACGACGCTCCTCTTGGCCCAAAACGGTCACCCTAAAGCTGCGAGGACTGCGCATCAATCTGGGCCAAAAGCTGCGGGTGAAAATCAATGGGACACGCGTCACGTTGCCCTACACGGATTACAGCAGCAATGGACTTGGACATGGCCACAATGTGAGCATCGAGCGGTTGCCGGAGGGCGGCATCATGTTGCGGACCGAGCTGGGATTGACCATTGAGTGGGATGGTAATAATTTCCTGCAGGTTTCAGTGCCGGCACAGTACAAGCATCATTTGTGTGGGTTGTGCGGCAATTATAATGGCAGTGGACGGGATGATCTCACGGGCAGGGATGGCCGGATGCACGACGATACTGAGGTGGGTCACTTTGCCAACTCTTGGAAGGTGGGTGGACCCAAGTCGTGCTCGCGGACGAGGGAGAATGTTGTGGCACAGCCGACTTGCAACAAGCACAAGACGAACTTCTATTGCCAGCCGCTGCACGAGTCGGATGTATTTGGCAACTGTGATAATAGACTTAACCCCAACAACTATATCGCCTCCTGCAGCATGGATGTCTGCGAGTGTCCCACGGGCACCTGCCACTGCGACAGCTTCGCCGCCTATGCTCACGAGTGTCGTCGCCTCGGCGTCGAATTGCCCGACTGGCGGGCGGCAACCAAGTGTCCACCGGGCAGCTGGCGTCGCAACGCCACCCTGGAGACCTATACGGGCAACAGCAACTACGGGGATCCGACCTACGCCCGCTTTATCAAAGGGGGCGGGAGTGCATCAAAGGCGCGACGACGCAAGCAGCAGCAGCTGCAGCGACGCCAGCAGAACGAGCTGCAGGAGAATGAATACATCAAGAAGCATGTGCCCAATAAATTCTTAAGGCCGCGTGCACCGGATCGCACGCCACCTCCGATTCACTGAGCATAAACATTAATTTAATTAAAAATTATAATTTAGTTACTACACAAACACACACACACACATATGCACACTCTCATGCAGGCTAATGCAAAAAAGCATTGCATACTTTTAAGCGCCAATGGGAAGAGCCGAAAAAGCGAGAAGAGAAGCGCGCCAGATGAATTCGAATTCTTTGTATTAACTGTATATAATTAAGCTTAATTTAAGCTAAATTATATACTATTCGAAGGATGAATCAAGCCGTCAACCATTCAGCAAATGCCATTGGCACTTGGGTAGCAAAACAAAGTTCCACATAATAATTTTGATAATATATGTACTTGTAGTTGAATTGCGCATACGCACCCATGACAGCACCAGTATTAAGCTAAGCACTATCCCCGAAGTCCCGCATCGAACATCCTCTGGTGTTATATATACTCTATTATCTCATGCCTCCCCTGCATCTGCATTCATTGTCGCCATTTGTTTAGTTCTTTAAGTCTTATTTATTTTAGTTGATAAGTTTGATAAGTATATAGAAATTGATAAACCCCTCCCGGCCTATGTACTACTCGAAAGTATGTTGTGTGTCTATTCTAATGTATTTGTACTATGTGTGTATTATCGCTTAAAAAAAAGAAAAAGAAACTCGTACTACTCTTAAATCGATAACGACAAATTTAATAAGCCTAAATATATATATACATATATACATTCTACTATCTACATTTAATGTTAGTTAAATAAATTTTAGTTTTTGCTTAAAATTTAAGCTTTAAACATATATGAAAATTGCACAAACAGTATTTTTGCTTAGTTTAATCCTCACTACAATACTGCAATATTAACTACTCATGGATCAAAAATGAGGGCAACTTACTCTCTATATATCTTAACCACTCTCTCTCTCTCTCTTTCCCTTTCAATCTCTTGCTATCTCGAACCTTTAAAAATTCCACTAATCTCAATAGGAAAAGTTAGGATAAATACATGATTTTGTATATCCACTTACTTATATGAAATTCAAGTAAAAAATAAACTGTGTTAATATTTATAATGTTCTTTCCAAGTAACACTTACAAATAACAAAACTAAAAGAATTTTTGCCATTTTCCAATTATTATTAATTATTAAATTAATCAAGTTAAATTAATGTATGTATGTATATGGATGGATCTGTAAGTGTACGACATAGAAATGCATATAAACAAAGAAAACTCCTTAAAAAAAAAAAACAAAAAACAACAATGCAAACAAATTTCAAATGCAAGCAAAGCAAAAATAAAATATATAAAATTTTAAAATGTTGATTTTTTGATTGGGATGGGTTCATAATATTCTTGAGCTGAATTTCAAAAGTTCCATAAGGGAAATGGGAAAAGGGCTGAAGTGAATTATGTTTATGGTTAGGAATCCTTAAAACTAAACCCTCGAAATTGCTACCAATAATTTGAAGATTAGACTAAAAATCTCACTTACTCCTTAACACGTAAGTTGCTATTTGACTGAAACTAAGTCTCCTTTTGTTTTTAATTATATCTAACACTCGTAATACTAGAAACTCCAATGAACCGTACTGTCATTCGCAGACTAGACATAGATATACTCATAATCAAAACCCCAACTCGAATACACGTACTCAGATTCTCGTATAGCAAGTTGAATTGAATTGCGCTCGGGTTTGTTGCCTTTTTCGATTGCATGATGTTTATGATTATGTTGTTTAGCTGTTATTTTCTTTTTTTTTGCTGTTGCTTTTAATGTTCATGTGGCATCAGATTCGCAGGCACGAACCCAGAAACAATTGCGACAAAAGACGACGAAGACGACGACACTCCGTCTAGGGTGGCCTGAGTGACTTTCTGGGGCCGCGGACGGAAGGAAGTGGTTCGACACTTGGTGCTACAAGCTCTGCTCTTGGAGCTGCGCATCGAATTACACACTCACAGTCACAGTCACAGTCACAATCACACACTCGCACTCGCACTCAGATTCACATTCAGACTCGCATTCACATCAATTTATGCATGTTTGCTTAGCAATACTTGTCAAAGTTGTCTAGGGTTTTTGGTTGCTCGCCCAACAATTGTGTGTAATTTGAGTGGAGCAATCATTTGCCTGCGCCTCTGCCACTGTCGCTGCCTCCTTTTCTGCTAGTGCCACTGCCTCCTCGCATGCTCTGTGGCAGCCATGGGCATTTCTTGGAAGGCAGACACTACTTATATACAATAAGCTCGTAAATCGACGTCGATTTAGACAGAAATACAATCTTGTGCGAGTCTGAAATTGCAGGCGCTCCATTGAGGAAAGCCACCAACACGCAGCCGCAGTCGCAGCCGCTGTCGCAGTCGCAGCGGGGCACGTGCAGCGCATGCGCAACGAGGCAGCAACAACTGGACAGTTGGACAACTGGGCAACAACAACTGGACAAAACACTGATTGATGCACGTCGTCTTCAACAGAATCGAATTAATGTTTGACATCTGCGCTCCGGCCACCGACTGCGTTCGGTTTGGCTGCCTCCTTTTGTTGCTTCCGCGTGTCGCTCGCCTGGAGACGACGCGGATGACGCCAGCGACGCGTGCTCGTGCCTTATCAGGCGCTAACCTGTCCATATCGGTGCAAATGCCGTTGCCAATATGGTCCGTGTATAATTGGAGCTTAATTCTGTCTGTCTTCTGTCTGTCTTCTGTCTATCTTCCGTCTGTCTTCCGTCTGTCTTGTGGTGTGGCGCCAGAACGTGCGCCAAATTTGGCATTGTGAAATGTTGCTGTTGTCCAACGAGTGTCCCACCATTCCCCATGGGTCAGCTGTAAGAGCATTAGAACGTCGCACACTGAAACCGCACACATTACTTTTTACAAGTAATAAGCGCTTTGAAAAGAGAATTATTTAATGATTTAGAATTTCAAAAGATTTTAAAGCTGGAAAAAATTGTGTTCATATTAAATTAAATATACAAATTATGCAACTGATTGTCTGAAACATATGTTCTTGATTAAAATGAAATGCAATAATATTTAATGCTTCACTTGTTTACTTTTAATACCAGCAAACCTAAAAACACACTAGAATTGGGCTTTTACCTTGTGTAAGTAATCACTTCACAGCTTGAAGAGTTTTTTATCAACGTGTTTTAAATTTGTTCAATATTTTGATATGATTTTATATAAGAAATGGTCCCACTGTGCGTCGGCAGCCACTTAAAATCAGCGATTTATCACGCACAATATTTGTCCTGCACAAATGAACAAAAGCGACGACAAGTCAAATCCACATCTATCCACATCTAACCACCATCGACATCGCTTGCCAAGTGGCCCTTCAAAAATTGTTCAAATTGCAGAAGGCACATAAAGATAAAGATGCGCAGCGATAAGCCGCATATGGGACTCTTGGTACATGGGACATGCCATGCATCATCTTTTCTGGCGGCACCAGTCCTGAACCCTTGAAATCCTTCTTGAGTGTGCATGAATCACTTTTTGGTCCGAGGACAATTGTGCGTAGGAGGCAGCCGCCATTAGCGGCATATGTCAGAGTCCGTCGCCCACGTAAGCCGGGCCCCAACCAAGGGTTGCACTGGCGGGTGGTTTTTCCCACGCAATGGATGTGGAGTACTCCGGAAAAGCCAACAGAAACTGAAATCTATGCGTTCCCGACGACAATGAATGAAGCGTTATTTATGTCAATGACTTGGCCTTTGCGTCACATTCACATATGTGAGTGTGTGTCTCTGAAGAGGGAGAGTGACACAGAGAGAGTGGGAGTGGGATAGAGACAGAGAGACCTTCGAGCAGATGCGGCAATCAATTTTTAAAATAAATTAAAGCATACTCTTCGGCGCTGACCTAAATATCCGAGCAACGGGGTGGCAATTTCTGCTATTTCACATGCCCCATTCACACCGCAATACAGATATTAATATAAAATATATTTCAAGAAAATAAATTATTTTTATTTAGTCCTCTTATTAACATTTGGTTCCACATTCTTTAAGTTAATAATAATTATTATTATTTCTAACAATAATTACCAGCAATGTGAAGTCTATTTTTGAATTTTTAAATTGATTCTGTAGTGGAAAAAATAGCTAATTTACCTTTTTCGAAATTTTTATTCATCATTTACTATCATCCTTTGTTTATATGAAATTAAACTAATTTTCTAAACTTCATTCTCAAGTTTTCATTTTTAATCAATTCCTTATATCATAATTGTTATGAAATTCCACTTTAAAAATGGTACTAGTATGTTTAATTCACTTTTTAATTAAATGCAGAAAATGGCCTTCGAAAATTTCCAACTGCCATAACTTTGAGAGAATTTCTTCCAATTACACCATCGAATTTACATGAAATAGCTCAATGAATTAATTAAACATAAAAGAGGATGAGCACTATAATATAGGCAACTGTATAGTAAACCTGAATAAGGATTATAAACGCAATATAAATTGCAACTAAATAATTTAATACCAGCTGCAATAAAAAAATCTATTAATTTATAACTTTGCACAAACTAAAAAGAAAAAGGCGCATGAAAATGAATATTCGAATACACTTAGTATGTGTAGGAATAGAGTGAATGAATTTGAAATGCTCAAATTAATAGTGGTCCTCGAGTTGTTTTTGTTGATGTGTTTTCTCATTCTTATTGGTTCTGTCCAATTTAATTTGCAATCAAGTATTCAGCGTCGCCTCTAATGGCCATGGCGTGTGTGTGTCCATCAAAACTTTTGCTTTTGGAGTTTGGGATTGAGTTTGGGTCTAGTCTCTAGTTAAATTAATTGCCTCTGTGGATATTGGGGATAGGCAATAACGAAGCATTTGCATAATTAACAGTGAGAAAAATGATTTGGAAGAGAGTGAGAGAGGGAAAAGACGGTTTTTGCAGGATGTAGCTAATAAATGTGTAGAAATAATCATGTTGACAGCTTCCCTCAGCGGCTAAATCGATTCAACAGACACGCAGGCGACAGCTTGAGAAGATTTTTATTATTTTCGTTATTTTCAGTAATTTTTGTTGTTTTTTTTCTTTTTTTGCAACTCAACTCAAACAAGTTGCCACACAAAGAGACGTTTTCGGCTTATGGCAATTCTTTTCAATATGTGTTATTATTAATTATATGAATTAACTTGTTTTTGCTGTTGTTACAAGCTTCAATTCGAATGAATTAAAATGCGACTTAAGCGAAGACAGGCAAAGATTCACAACAACAATTTCAAATACTCATCATTGTCATCAGTAAAATGCAAAATGCAATTAAATGCAATTATGCAAAAAGTGAGTGCTCAATGTTCGATTATGACGGAAGTTGTCAGCTTACAATCAATACCGATTATCTAATGCGATGCTCAATTAATGCATTTCAGATGTTTTTTAAATAATATTATTATTTATATAAAATTTATTATATGATGATGCGCCTGAGAACTGATTAATCCAAGAAGCATCGCTTGGGAGTTTCAAGATTAATGTCTATGCAGTTTTAATCAATGGAATAACTGAATAAATAGTTAATAAAAAGTGTAATCGTTTTGGCCTGAAGCTCAAACATTTGACGCGATGCAGCCGCATTGATTACTTATGAAATTGAAAACCCAGTTCTATAAATATAATTAAAGTGATTACATTATGTGATTTGCACGAACAAATCCATTCTACAGCCATTAAATCAAGCGACAACTTTGATTCGAGCCGCGTGTCCCAATCTTAATGTTATCACCTTTTCAATTAGCATATTCGAGCCACTAAATTTAGTCTAATGAGTTGACACTAATATGTCGAATATTGTAGCCATAAAATTCAAATCAAAAACTTGCTGCTGCCCATGTCGACTAATCATTCATTGCAAAAAAAAAACATAAGAAATACAGCTAAGATACAATTTGCTTAACGCCCACAAATTAGGCTTTGACAGTGACAACGGCGGCAAAAGTTCCCATATATATGCATATAATATATCATTTAAGTCCATAGATCTATATTGATCTTTTAAGAGCATATAAATTGAAACGTGTTCGTTTTATTGTCTGGACAACCAACAATGAACAACGAACAATGAACAATGCAGAGCTCGTGGCAACCAGATATCGTTCAATGGACTTATCCTCTAATATTTGATCATATAAAAACAATTTGGTTAAATGTTACAATGGCAGCCGAATCAGAATGCCCTCTCAGAGTCTGAGTATGAAACTGTAGCTGAATCTGGAGAGCCTGAAGCTTGGCCACTTTATCTCGTATTCCCGGTCGTTCCCTCAAAATTAATATTTATGTTTGTTTATTAACATTTGAATTGTATAAACTTGTTTTTGGCCGTTTTGTTTTAAACGTGTTAGAAAGGCTTGGTTCGCGAAGCGAAATGGCAAGAGAAATAGAAACAGAATAAGCATTTATCCATCTGTAAATACAAACATACTTATACATATACATATAAAAGTATAGAAGTTAATTTAACTAACATGCTTAGTTGACTGATTCTCAGCCGCTGACTCGGAGTCTGTCTGTCTGGTCAACGCTATTCATTCGGACAGAAACATTCAATAAAGACGGCCACGCGACTTGACCAGGTTCTCAATCGCTAGACCCAGGCGATTGCGATTGCCAACGGTGAGCGGTAAATCAACGTGATTTACCATCGTTCAATACGAGTATCAATTTTCAATTTCTTGGATTCGGTATCGGGTTTCAGCTGTCAGCTATTGGATATTCACTGCAATTCGCGAATTTCTTGTGTAAAATGTCATCGGTGGTAATCTCAATTGCCTGCGTGGCACTTCTGCAATTGTACCTGCTCCATTTGGTCGCCGGCAAGGAGTACAGCTGGTGTGATCCTGATCTGTGTGGTCCTGGCATCAAGCACGTCGCCTGTCGCAACAATGGCGTAAGGCACTTGAGTCTAGCTACCTTGGTTCCCATATATTAATCTCTATTGGACTACCTGCAGCACTTTCATAAACGCTGTCAGCCAGACTCCTATGAGGTGGACATTTCCCGGCATAAGGCGACTTTTGTCCATGGCCATAACAAGCGACGCAATTTTGCGGCCTTGGGAAAACTACCAGGTTATTATCCTGCCGCCAGGATGACCACTATGGTAGGGACAAGTTGACAATCTACCTAGAGGATCTGCTTAATATTCCCCTTCCATTAGGTCTGGGACGATGAGTTGCAGTATTTGTCCTCGCTGAATGTGCGCACTTGCATCTTGGATCACGATGACTGCCATAATACGTATAGTTTTGCCAATTCTGGACAGAATCTGTGTGCCATCTGGCGAGATCGTAATCCCCATGTGAATGTGACCAGTCTTATTGAGGAATCACTGGGACTGTGGTTCAACGAATACCCCTTAATCGATAGCAGCTACATTGACCGATTTCGCGTAACAAAGTATTTGTAAGTTGAAAATTTAACGATAAGTTTGATTAGTAGTAACTCCCCCTCATACAATATTCAATACAGTGAGGACTATGGCCACTTTGCGGAAATGATGGTGGATCGTAATTCTCGCGTTGGCTGTTCCATAATGCGATTCACACGTCCCGATTATCCCTATGTGTACATCTATAATGTTGTCTGTAATTACGCATCTATATACGCCTTGGATGCCCCCATTTATGAGGTTGGAAGACCCGCATCGGGTTGTCTTACGGGCAAGAATCCATTTTATCCGGGTCTATGTTCAACGCGGGAGGAATATAGCCCCAACTACTGATCAATACGGATCTTTATTTAATATTACGCTCAGGTAGAGAACTGCCAAGTACTCACAAAACACTGACTGTGTTGTATTTTACATAAGTTTATAGTTAATATTAGTTGTAGTCTTTGTTTACCAATAAATCATAACAAATCGCAATATTAGCCATCAATTTATTTACATAATACGCAAATCGTCGTAGTACGAAGATTCTCATCAACTCTTGACCCGACTTCAGCAGGGCCTGTCATTGTACAATAATAATTAGATAATGATTTGTAGTCGCTGAATATTCAAATGTTGTTTTAACGAGCTTAGTCAAATAATGCCCAAATTAATGAGTGATGCTTATGAATAAGAAGAGATTCGACTACAAAATACCCGAGCCAATCTTTAGGTATAAGTAAATATCATTAGAAAAACAATTAAGATTCTAACTCAACTCATCATTGACATACCCTGCAACTTTCGTATAGTTAGATCATTGAAAGTTTGGATCCAGGTTAGACAGGTTAACATTTGACAGCACAGCACTTTCGTTTGTTGTTCCCAGCACAACAATGTGCCGAAAGATCATAAACATCTTGTTCAAATATGCAAATATTATTTTATATTTATTTGATTTGATTTGTGTGTGTCTTTCTTATGCTTTTATTTCGCCAGCAGCACAGCTGCTGATCTGATGCGATGGACCAAAAAGTAAAACAAGTATTAAGAATCTTAAGCAGTTCAAGCTTTTAGTCTTGACACCGTAGTACTAACAAGGCCTAAAATGTCACTGAACTAAGAACGGTAGAAAGAAAGAACACCCACATTGACAATGTTGGCCAAAATGAATCGTATTGAACTTGATTCAACCTGGCGTTAAACAAGTTAATGGCAGAATTTTCCCAGAAGACAGCAGCACTAGTTTATTTCTAAGACATTGTGCTGAACTCAGACTTGAACTTATTCGGGTAACACTTATTTACACATATACATGACCAAAACTAGGGATAGCATTGAGGTTTTTAACCCAGACTTTTCACAATAGACGACAGTTTTGATTTGGTTAACGAGGCGTGTAGACGTAGTTGAAAATAAATTATATTACAATTTACTTAAATAATTTCATTATTTAAGGAAATAAAATGATTTACAAATGAAAAAATTAAAGTAGGTAAAAAATAGAAAGTTTAACCTTTAAGTTTTAATAAAAGCTCCAATAACAACCAATTTTATCAGTGAATAAATTATTCAATTTGTTAAATATGGATAAAAATAAATGTCTGTAAATTTAGCCAACGCTAGATTTCATACATATCGAAATGGCCACAAGACTGCCCCAAAGGATAACATGTGTAGATTACTTACCGCAACCACTGTGTCGCCATTAACTCGCCATAATTAATCCACACAAAGACAGCGTGACCTGCCTTAACCGTCGCACCTGACGCCCTGATTTACATATGGCCAGCACAAAGTGTCCAAAAATAACATTTGAGATTTACTTTGTGAACGTCTGAGCTTTTTGGATATAAATATTGAGTTGCAAGCTGGCAGGATTTGCATTTCCACAATATTAAGTGCGGCATTCAGAACATGTCAATGGAGAGATTTTCAGTGCGCATTTTCCTGCTCTTGTTCGTTGGAGCAAGGACAATTCTGGCCAGTGATCCGTCCTGGTGTGATCCCAAGTTATGTTTAGGCGGTACGACTCACGTGGCCTGCAACAATGATGGCGTAAGTTGAAGGCGGATACTCTTGAAGATTAACATAATTAATTGATGCATCCTCTAGGAATTCCATGAGAGTTGTCCAGCAGATGCAGTGATGATCAATCTGCAACCACATCGCGAATTTATCCTGGATGAGCACAATAAACGAAGGAATTTTATAGCCGCAGGACAATTGCCCGGATATTATCCGGCTGCACGCATGGCCACAATGGTGTGGGATGAGGAACTGGAGTATCTGGCCACTTTGAACCTGAAGACATGCAATCTGGATCACGATGACTGCAATAATTCGTATCGCTTTCGCAATGTTGGACAGAATTTGTGCGGTGTAGATCGACCGCGCAATTTCCCATTGAATGTGAGGAGCATTGTGGAGAATTCCATGGGTCTCTGGTTCGGCGAGTATCCGCTCATCGACAGCAGCTACATAACCCAGTTCCGTGTGGCGAGGCATCTGTAAGTTGAGCCCGTTCTCTGATCTCGTGACTCTGGTTAACACTGTCATCTCTGTTATTTAGGGAAAAGTATGGACACTTTGCGGAGACTGTGGTGGATCGCAACACACACGTTGGCTGTGCCATGATGCGATTCACCAATCCCCAATACCCGTTCCTCTACATCTACAACATGGCCTGCAACTATGCCAGCACCTATGCCGTGGGTGTCAATGTCTATAAAGTCGGAGATCCTGCCTCCGATTGCATAACTGGCTCGAATCCCAAGTACTCCGCCCTGTGCTCCACCAAAGAACAATACAATCCAAATTACAATGAATATTGAATAAACTGATGACCAAAGAAATGTAATATATAAATCAATTTGTGTAATTTTCTTCCGGCAAATCGCCAATTACCAATTCTCTTTTGGCTTTTACTCGTCTTTTTTTGATCGATAAGACAGTTATAATTATTTCCGTTCAAAAACAAATAATGACGTTGTTAATTTTAATGTATGCTAATTAAGAATCCCAATATATACACAAAATTTTTAAGTCAAATGTGACAGCATCGCACAGTGGAGCAAGTTATTGTATTTAATTGATAAAAATTTCGGGTGTTTCCCAGAGAGGCTCGTTTTCACACACAACAGTAATTTATAGGGTATTAAATCAACGGCAGACACTTTAACGACTTTACACTTAATTCAACGATTAAATGTACTTCAATATTGATTTATGTGGAAATTGAAGAAACAGCTGTTTTATCCAAAATTGGGCAATAAATTAAATTTTTGGTAGATTCTCAGCGACATTCCACGGTACGGAAAACTGTTTGCTTTGGATGTGATTGACCCATGAGTGTAAATTAACTGAAACCGCAAAAAGATCACATTTAATCAGAAAAAAAAGGTCTCACCTAATGTGGCTTAATCTTGACTTGAATAAATTTCCACGGGGCCACCCAGGAAACAGACAAAGGACGGACGACCGACTGAGGAGTGAGTAACCCGCTGGACTCGTTGACGAAGACATTTCTCACTCAATTGTCGCCAATTTACGAGGCATTGTTGAGCCAGGTCTGTGGACTGGATTAGCTATGCGTTCATATAACTTAAGGCTGCCTGTGTGGGATTTGGATTTGACAACGGATCACAGCCCACATGGCACATATTCGAATGCCAGACACAACGTCTGGTTGTCTTGATTCCAAGTCTGGCCAGCAGCTGTGTAAGTGTATTGCATTATCTCTGGCTTTTATCTTATTTTATCTGTGGCTATGCATCATAAACGAGTCCACACGCCCACATGACCAGGTTGCTGTTCCCAGTTCCCAGTTCCCAGTCGCAATCTCTGTCCTATGCAAATCGCCATCAAATATTACAGAACAGACTAGTGATGGAAAAATTCATTGCAAAATCAACGCAAAAACGATTTTAAAGCACTTTAACTCGATAATATTTTTGACGAAAATTAAATTTTTGTTTTGGACTTACATCACTAGAACAGACTGGAAATTACAAATAAACACTCACTCACTGACAGTTTTCCACACACATTTATATTTGAGTAACTTGATTGTAAGGTATTTATGTTCTTGTATCTACCACCAAATGCCCAAGTCGCTGAACAGTTCCTCAGTGGTTGGCAACTCGAAATCCTCGTTGACCCACTCGGAACGTTTGGTAGTCTGCTGTTCCTCGCCAGCGTCAGCTGCTCCATAGCTCTTGCGATAGCCCGTATCACGCAAATCGTTCTCATCGTACTCCTCCTCCTCCTCCTCCTCCGTCCTCGACAGCCTCCAAGGAGCTGCTTAAATTAGACTTCCCTGTGCGTGTTACAGGTGCTCCATTGTCGTTCAACATGCGCTCCATGTTGCCAATTTCATCAACGGACTGTGGCTGTTGTGCTGCACCAACTGGTTGCTCCATGACTCCAGTCTGAGGGGCTGTCCGCTCTTCTGGCGGGGATGAGGCCAGGCGAACGATGCGGTCGAAGAGCGTGGCAAAGTGACGTCTAAAGCAGGCGTAGTCAAATGTGTTCCTTGTGCTGTTGTCGTCCAACAGTCCGTGCGTCGACGTCGACTTGGAGCGCATCAGCGGCCCAAAGTGATGTAGCATGTCAATGCCAGGCGCCATCGATTCCTCCCAACTCTACAATAAAAAATTAATAAAATTTTAATTAAAGACTTTGTGGTTTATTTCACACGATACCCACCAATTCCGTCCAGTCCTCCACAGGTACGCTCAGGACTGAACTAACAACATTCACCACACGCTCCTCCAGGTTTAATGCATAAATTATCCATTTGGCCAAAGCTACGGCGCAGTTGAGGTCGCTGCGCTGTCTAAACAGAAAAATCAACAACAAAATTGTCAATACATTGAGTACATGTCCATGCTACAGTGCCCAACAGTTATTTTCAGTCATTAAAGGGGAAAAAATACAAATAAACAAAATACTCGGCGAAATAAAAACAACATTTGTAAGAACAGTACTTTACAGAAAAGTTCAACTAGCGAATGAATTTCATTACTAATGTAATTTTGTTATAAAAAAAACCAACAAATTTTAGATTATATCAATTTTTCCATACTTCTAGCTCAGTTTCAGTTTTCAAAAAATTAATTCTGTATTATCTCCGAAGATGTAATATTTTACCAGTTATTGTGTTATGACCTCTTTTAATTTTGTTTTCTTTGTTCATTTCCTATTCGGTTGGAAATAAGCTAGCAGTCACTGTCAACATTGGGTAAGTAATTACGGCTTTATAGAGACCCACCTTCGCTCATCCCTTCGTATCTCGACCAGCTTGTCGCCCTCCAGTATCAGGTGGTCATAGTTCGCCTCTATTTGCATGGTGAGCGTCTCCTTCGGCTCACTCTCCGATTGCTCCTGCAAGTCGCGCTGCAATGTTTTGAACTGTTGCCATAGTGCCTCCAGTTGTTCCTGCAATGCCACAACAATGAACACCACATGACACCACATCCCACTGCCCCCAATCTATTATTCCTGCTCCTCCCACACACCGTTTGCTTGCGAATATTCTGCTGCGTCTCGTGGTGGACATCGGCCCGATGAAGAATGGCCTGAATGGGTATGAAAGGCGCCGCGATGATGCGTTCCACACACCGATTGAGTACGCCACGTTTCGGCTTCTTCTTGTGCATTTTCAGCAACCCCGCCGAGCTGTCCAACTGCACAGTTGTCTCCACAATCCGCTCCAGAATCATGGCAAACGTCTCCACATGGTCCGATTGTATTCTGCAACAAGTTAAAATGCTCTAGTAAAGTGTCCGCGACTACAAGATGCCCTTAACAGTGTTTTACAAACCTTATGAATGCCTATTTTACTTAGTTTTGATTGGGCAACGAATTAAGTTTCAACATTTTAATTAAAACATTAATTTTTAAATGTCAATTATAAATCTTAAATAAATTTAATTTTATTCAAATTTTTATTATCTTTAATTTGAATACGACAGACATATACTTAAATCTTAACTGTCCACTTTTAATGTTTATTAAATTTTTAATTATTCATATTTTGAGTATCATTATTTTTACTTACGAAATTTAATTGAAATCGATCTGGCGACTGTTCAAAGTTGGCAATAAGTTAATTAACAAATAAAAAATATGTTCTGGATATGGGTATCAAACCGAAACGAATATCGGTTTCAGTTACGGTTTCGGTTATGATCGCATTTAGGTTTTCGGTTAACGGTTACGCAAAATATTTATATATCGGTAACTTAACGGTTACCGGTTGTTTGTATATTTCGGTTTCGAAATACCGGTATGATTTCGGTGTATAAAACAATTTTAAAAAATATAGCTCAAACAACGAAAAAGCTTGTGTGCCACAGTGTGTCATGTATTGTAAATTATCTATATATGAGAAATGTTGACTCTTTAAACTTTCACAAGGCACAACTTTATTAAAACTCATCCGATTTCCATGAGGAATGACTTATTTTTCATAATATTAACCCTACTTTAACTTTGCATTTTTTGCTTCTGAGACAACAATTTTTTTTTCTAAAATCTGATTTTTACATAGTAACACCTTTACATTTTTCGAAAATTATCAAAAAATTTAAATTTTAAATTTATTTTTTTAATCGACTCCATGTGATAAAATTTGGGTAATAAAATACTTTAGAACTCATTTCCACTTATTTTCTTTAAAATCCTAGCAGTTATTTCGGTTGGAATAATTTCGGCTTTTGGGTTTCGGTATAATACAAAATGTTGGTTTCGCATGCGATTTCAGTTACGGTTTTCAATTTCAATCGGTTAAGTCTTTAATACTCATTTCTAATCACACTTTTACTACAGTGAAGCCTGATTAAGTTGGTCGTTAGACTTACCTCAGTCGATTCGAGTTCTTGGCTGCAACCACAGTGATGACCTCTGTCAGTTTTTCCAGTCCAGGGCAGAGCAACTGGAGTCCCAGCGCCTGCGTCTCGCTCTCCGCCTCTAGGAATTCGCCAAAGAAGGTGAGCAGCTTGGGCGGCACATGCTTGCTGGTGATAGTGTAGGTCAGTTTAATGCCCGCCGCCTTTTGGGGCTGACAGCTGCGATAGAACATGGACAGGGGCAAGTAAGCGGTTTGTTGAATGACACGCGGAATTCCCTGTGAAGCACTTAGAGATTAGCCAAAGAGCAGCATAGGCTGGACGAGATTACCTACCCGGGGGCTAACAAAGGAGGCAAACACCTCGATGCGTGTGCTGTGCACGTGGAGAAGCTCGGACATGTAAAAGTCCAAGGGCAGCTCGCGACTTTTGCCCGCTGGAATATCCATCAGACTGAGCGTCTCCTGGCTACAACGAACTCCACATGGAGTCTGAATAACCAGCTGCAGCTCTGCCAGCTCAGCCCTGACTTTGACCTTAATTAGACCCTTTGCCGAGGGCAACTCCTTGACCGCCACATCCGCCGGCACATCCAACATGAGCGTGTCCAAATCATCAAAGATGTCCTGTTGTATGCTAAAACTGAGGCGCACCTGATCGGCAGCCTGTTGATTGAGTGCTTCCATGTCGCGTATATCGACAGACTCCTTGATCTCATCCTCCAGCTGCTGCAGCTGCTTGTGCGCCTGGGCAAAGGTCAGCTCCTCAACATTCAGGGGCTGCACCTGGAACTGATACGGCCGGGCGCCCAAATAACCCACCGTCAGCTGTCCAGTCTCCGACAGGGTAACAATGCTGCCCGCCAGAGCCTGGACATTGGAACGCTGGATGGCCACCGGAGCAGGCTGTTGCCACTGAGCTGCCCACATGATGTTCGCCTCCTCGTAGATGTGCAGCTTGGCGGCATCCGAGACAATGGCGGTAATGAGACGTGCTCCAGGCTCTGAGAAGGAAAGGGAATCCTTTACACAGAGCGAAAAAATCAAGTGGTTCATACTTTCTGACTTTTTTCTTACATTTCAAGCTCGATTTCAAACTAAGAATAAAATTACTAAATTCTAGCAAGTCAATCTTAATTCAAGTACGAAAATTGAAGTATTACAATGTTTTTAAGCTTAAATAGAGCTTAAAACGTACTTGATTTAAGCACAGTTTAAGCTTGATTCATCTTAAAAAAAGCATGATACTTAAAACTCGAACTGTATCTCATAGCAGAAAAGCAAGAGCCATTTGGAAATTCTAAGCCAGCGAAGATAAATAAGATACAAGTATTAAAAGTCTTGTCTCAAGATTTTACGAACTTGTACTGTAAGTATTTGCTGTAAAAAACCGAATCGAAGCTGAGTTTACTTAATTCCAAATTCATTGCTCTTATATTATGATTAAAGGACTACTTCGAGGTCATTTGAACTAGATTTTAACGTGGATTTTTCTCTGTGTACTCACCCCAGTAATAACCCACCACAAAGCTATAGAAACACTTGGGAGCGTAGTCCAGTTTCAGAATAAAGGTGAATTTGCCATTATCGTCCAGGCAGATAAAGTTACGTTCGCCCAGAATCATGATATAAGAGCAAGTCCTAAAGGATAAGCCAGTCAGAAGAATAAGCTGGCAGGATTCGATTCATAAATGAAACTCACTCCTTCAGCTGCACAACACGCATGTCCAGGATGCCCTCACCGATGCACTGCGACCAAATTGGCTGATAGCTGCTCTTGGTCACCAGCGAATGCGAGAGATCCTGGTAGCTATAGGACTGCAGATGCCAGGTGGCACTGAAGCGAAAGAAGCTATCGGTGCGTTCGCAGTAAACCACGGGAGCGGGCAGACTGCGCTGTCCGGGAAATCGACACTCGTACGAGATGCCATCCTGTTCGTAGAAGGTCAACGTGCCATCCAAATGCACCACGCAGAAGAACTCGCGACCCTTCACTTGGCCAAAGTGACCCTGACACATAGAGAAGGCAACCCGCTGAAATTTATGCTCCGCCTGCAGCTGAAGCTTCAGCTGAGCTCCATATTCAGCCAATCCGCTGATCGTCTGCACATTATAGATGGCAATGGCATTGGGCTGAAGCACGGCAAGCTGATTGACATTCTCGTTGCGTACATTGCTGCAAATGCTCGGGATTAATCCCCAATAAGGATTAGAGGCGCAAGTCCATTTACCCGCTAAACTTGCCCGCATAGAGACCCAAGATGGGCGCCGACAGCTGCGTCTCCAGCAGCAAATCTGTGGCATCAAACTCATTGGCATGCGGATAGTAGATGCTCAGTTGTCCGCTCTGGGAGCCGATAATAATGTAGTCCTTCTCCTGCGCCTCCAGCCCGAAGCGAGCACACAGCAAACTGGCCACATCATAGTTGCCAGCGGTGTCTCCACATTGCGCTGACCACCAGCTGCACACGTTGAACAAGGACATCCTTCCAGAATTGTCTTGAAATGCTAAAAAAGTCACTTCACAAGGAATAATAATGTTGTGGTCCCCAACGTTGCCATGGTGAGCAACCATTCACAATGAACTATTTCATATTCACATAAGGGTTGCACAACTTTCCAGCAAAAACAGTTTATCACTTCCATTTGTATAATCATCATAATACTTGATTTTTTATTATTATATTTGTAATTAAACTAAATTATAAGTTATTTATGTTTTGTACTTAGCCATATGCTATATAAGGTTTATAGTTAAATCTATAATTATGTATTTATGTAATATAGTATATCTAAAAGTTTACTAAATTTACAAACTGCGTCTAGGGAAAAAACTTAAGGAATACGGGGTACGGCTGCATTTCCCAGTGATTAATTGTATAATTGAGGAATACCACTAAAAGCTAGACACGTCATTATTATTGTTTATATAATTACAACAGCAGCATAAAGCTACCTCTGTATATATATATATATATATATATATATATATATGTGTGTGTGTGTCTATGTGTTTGTGTGTGTGCTGCCACGCCTTTCACACAACATCAGCATCAACATCATCATTTATATCCTGTTCCTGGCACAAGTCGAGCGCCGTTCATGGCTGTAAAACCAATCGAAACAAAAGGTTTTTAAGTACAATTGAAGCAAATGATTGACTGACTGATTGATTGACGGACACAAATTGTACAATGCATGAAATTGAGATGAGAAGAGCTTTCAATAATTTGGAATATGTCAAACATTCGGATCGAAATTGTTGCCCACTGTAATTGTAGCGAGAATGCATTTAGTTGTTGTAGTGCTTGTAATTGTGCTTGTTGTTGTTGTGTTGGTTGTGGTTGTGGTGTTGGTGGCGGTGTTTGTGAAGGTTGTGGTGGTGCTTGTTGTGGAGGAAATGATGGTACGCCGATTGCGGGGCCGAGCAGCACCCGCTTTTGTACGATTCGCTAAATGTTATTCTTTCTCGCTTCTGATCATGATCTTTTTCTTCACCAGCGTTCGTACCTGTTGCGTGGTCGGTTGTTGTTGTTGTTGTTGCTGCTGTTGTTGCTGCTGCAGGCTGCCAACCGTTGGTAATGGCGCTGTTGTCTGTGTTATGGTCATTACCTCAGCCGTACCAGATGTGGGTCCAGCAATGCTTGTATGTTGCTGCTGCTGTTGTTGCTGCTGCTGTTGTTGTTGCTGCTGCTGCTGCACCACAGCCAGCAAATTGCCACTGGCTGTTGTCTGCAGGCGCACGGGACTGGCATTCTGGCGCTGATTATGCTGCAGTGCCGCAATCAATGTCTGCTGCGTCGTCTGGCCACCACCAGAAGCCACCTTCAAGGCGCTTGCGATATTCTGACCCGTTCGCAGATTGCCAGCTGCTAGAGCCTGTGCCGAGGCAGCCGAAACCACCTGCAAAATGTGGAAATATTTATTTAATATTTGTCATTTGGGTAACAATAATTTTAGTGAAGCGAAAGTATTTTTACTCCATAATTTTGATATATTGATTTTAAACTCGATTCTTAATTTGGATTTACATCACTAAACTGTTTGCACTCATTTACCTGAATGGTCTGACGCTGTGTTGCCTGTGAGGCCACCGACACGGGTATGACACGGCCAACGCTCGTCTTGCCGAGCACAAGTCCCGTTTGCTGACCGCTGCGCATCACCTGTTGGATTTGCTGCACAGTCACCGAATTGGGCAACGCCTTGGTGTTTTGGATGTGCAACAGTTGCGCCTGCACACTGCCACCTCCGGCTGTTGCCTTCTGTTGTTGTTGTTGCTGCTGTTGTTGTTGTTGCTGCTGTTGAGCTGCCGGGGAAACTGTGACGCCGCCTTGTGTCTGCTGTCCCTGTGGGCCCGTCGTTGTGGCCACAATGTTGGTAGCTGTTGGCTGACCGGATGCACTGACCAGCTGCGTCATGCGACTGATCTTGCGCGGCATGCCCAGCTGATGGTGCATCTGCCTCATTTGGCTGAGTGTCGCCACCTTGATCTGGCTGCTGCACGGCTTCAGCTGCGGTGGCATTGGCAGCGTTACGCCCGTTCCTTGCACCGTCGGTGGACCCGTGGCCGAAACTGTGACGCCACCGGCACTGACACTGCTGCCACTCGCCGCTGCCGCGGTGGATGCCTTGACGAGTGAGGCAATCTGTTGTTGCGTCACCTGTTGCGACTGCTGTTGTTGTTGGCCAATGCCCGCCACGGGCAACTGTTGCTGTCCGCCGCCACTGCCGCTGGTTGTGGTGGTGAAGAGCGGTCCCGTTGCCTGCTGCGCCTTTTGGGCGGCCAAAATGTTGTGCCGCTTGACGAGCAGCATGTCGCCGGCACCTGTTGCACTATTCCCGCTGCCGCTGGCATCGGTGGCCAGCACCTGACGCTGTAGGCCCTGCTTGCCCGCCGTCATCTGCTTGATGAACTGTGTGCGCGCCTGTCCGTGCATCTGCACCGAGCTGACCACATTGCCGGCCTGCACGGTGGTTGCTGAGCCGGGCATACCCGTAACGGCCACCTTCTGGCTGGTCACATGTGTCGGCGTCTGCATGAGATTGCTCGCTTGGATGATGGTGCCAGTGGCCAAGGCACCGCCTGCTGTTTGCACCACAGTGGGATTCAGATTGCCCGCACCGCCACCGCCACCAGGTGTCCCCTGTGTGGCCTGCAACACCTTGAGATTACGCTGTCGATAGAGCTGGATGTGCGCCGCTGTCTGTTGAGTGCCTGGCAACACCGCCTTGCCGCTCTGCTGCAGGGCACTGACCGGAATGCCCTTGGTAGTGACCAGTTGAGTGGTCTGTGTGGCGGGTGAACCGGAAACAGCTGCCAAGCGCAACTGCGCCTGGAACTGTGCCGGACTCACAGCCTGACCGAGACCCGGCATCGATACAATCGACTGGCCGCCAGCTGTTGTCCGCTGCTGCAGCACCACATCCTGCAACGTGTTGCCCCCCGCACCAGCAGCGGACACAATGCGCTGGCCACGCAACATGGCCGTGTTCAGTGTGGTTACAGTGCCCGTTGTCTGCTGTTGTTGTTGCTGCTGCTGCTGTTGTTGTTGATGCTGCTGCTGTTGCTGCTGGCTGGTTGCTGTCGTAGTCATGGGACCAACGGAAACCACCTGCGGCAACGTCTGCGTCTGCACAATGCTACCCAACTGTGGTGCAGTATTCACGGGCAGCGTTGACTGCGACGATATCGAGACAATCTGTGCCGTTGACGTTGCATTCACCACATTGCTGTGCGTTGCAATGGGCAGCGATTGAACGGGCGTGGTCAGCACCACACTGACACTCGACTGACCGCCGCCTTGGGGTACTGCCTGCAGCTGGACATTGCCACCGGCATTGGCTGACGTCTGCTGGGCCAGCTGCTGCAGTTGACCAGCTGTCAGGTTGGCCGTGGTGCCCACAATTGTCTTGACCAGCTGCTGAGTTGTGGTTTGCGTGCGCAGTTGCTGCTGCTGTTGTTGTTGCTGTGGCTGATGCAGCAATATCGCCGTTTGTTGTGTTGGTGCAACATTGCCGCTAGTCAAGTGTTGTATCTGCAGCTGTTGCAGTTGACCCGTGTTGCCAGCGGGCATAGAAACTGTTGTTGCCGTTGTGTTCGGCACTAGCTCCACCGACTGCTGAACATTGGCAACTGTTGGAAGCTGCTGTTGTTGCTGCTGTTGCTGCACGACTTGCTGTTGCACTTGTTGCTGCTGCTGCTGATGTTGTTGCTGCTGTTGCATTGGTTGCTGATGTTGCTGTACCGATTGCTGTTGTTGTTGCTGTTGCATTGGCGGCATTTGTCCCCGCTGCTTATCACGCATCTTATTGGCTTTCATCATATCGGCAATATTGCTGGGCGACACAGGCTGATCATAATTGGTAATGCCAAACTTGTGCAGCACTCCCATATGCTTGGGATTCATCAGGCTGGGTGCATTGAACTGACGCTTCGGTGGCGGCGCCTTCTTCAAATACGCCGTCTTGATGGTATCGAATCGCTGACGCATCACCTTATAGAACGAGGCATTGTTGTCGCTGGCATAGAGCTGTGTGGTTCGCAGGTAGCGCAGTGGACTCTTCATGTACTCCGTGCGCAATATGGGCTTCAGTTTCTTCTGCTTCTTGGGACTCTCAACCACCTTACCCTCCTCCCGCGGCTGGATGTGCGTCTCGTAACGCCAGCGACATTGCCTAGCCGACCGATACGTTTTCGAGCAGAAGTTGACGAGCTCCGAGACCAAATCCCAGTTGGGCGTCTGACCAGGTGAAAGGAGCATCAGACTGCACGGCAGTCCCTGCAAATTGATGAGGACATGCAATATGGCCATGTCCTCAAACACACACCACTCGCTCATCGCCTCGGGTTCGGTTAAGGGCTTCGGCGGTATCTGTGGCTTCAGGCCCGGTATCATTGAATTGGGCTTAAAGCTGCCCCGGAACCGTTGATTCTTCAGCTCACGCCGCAGACGCGCCAGCTGTGCCGTCGGTCGGTCAAACAGCGAACGTGGCGGCACATAGTTGTCCTCCCGTCGCATTTTATTGGGTCGCCGACTGCCATCGAAGCCGGCATCGGTGCGGGAACGTTTCAGCTCCCGACGCACATAGACAGGCGGCAGCTCCGATTCTGGTATTGGCTCCAGATCGTATATAAAGGACAGCGAGTGATCAATGTAGATGTCATTGTTATCCTGCGGCGGAGTTGGCGGACACCACATCTAATAAGAGAAAGTAGTTATTATCAAGTTGCTTGGAATTCAATGCTATCTTTGCACTTACCGGCATTTCCTCCATGCAATTGCGCGATATCCAGACCTGTGTGACGAATGACGAGTGACGAGCCGAGCAAAGTTAAAGAAAAAAATAAACGTTCCATTATATTATTTTCGTATCGTATGAAGCAACTCTGTTTTGGTGGTGGTGTTTAATTCGCTTACAGCTTATTATTAACTATCGTATTAAACGCGTCTAACACAATCTACGTTATTATATTGATTTAACGTTGTAGCTTTTTCTTTTGTATTCCCGGAAACATTTCGTACGGCGCTGAAGAACAATTGGCAAAGTCTATGGAACTTCTATACACGGAAATCGATGTGAAGGGTTGAAGGGTTGGGGAATGCAGATCAGGCATTTTAGAGCCGGCCAACAAATAAACCAACGAGCATACAACGCATTGGATATATAAAAAATATTACATATACAAATTAAATTCTTCCTTAATTTTTTTTGTTATTTGTTTTCTTTGTCGACACCAAAACAGAATTCTACATTCGTTAACACAGAAAATAATATGAATGAATCTTTTGATTTCCGCTTATTCTTTTCCAACTTTGTCAAATTGTCTTCTACAAGAAATATCTTTAAAGCACACGCACGAAATTTGTCCGTAAATAAAAACCACAACGTCTTTAAAGTTTCTTTTACTTAATTTCTTTTTTTTAAAGCATATCGAATCGATTCTTCTGTTTTATTTGTTAGTCAATCTATATGCTTATAGTCCTTAGATTGTTGTTTTGTTAATGCTAAGATTGTTTAGGTTTAGGTTTATGTTTTTTTAGAATACAAAATAAATTATCGAATGCAAAAATATTCAACATATAGTTAAGAGTTACCTAGAGACTTACGAACTAAGGCGCAGTTTAGAGTGTTTTTTGAAGACTTAGATCGAGAACAGAATTTTAACAACGAAATTAATAATAATACAAATGGATGTTTAGTTAGTTTTTAAGTTGTCCGCACACTGCTTACATATATGTAAAATCTACAAACTATATATTCTGATGATATCTGTGTATGTGTGTCTCTGTGTGTGTATATCTATATACAATCTGGGATCGTGTTCTTAACTATTTAATGCTCTTGGGGGCAGCCAACGTCACCAGCTTAAAGTGTCACTCAAATTAAATAATCTTTATTATATATCGGTAGCGCGTGCATAGAGCTTTGCAAGCACATTAAAGCTTAGACAAAGCTTAATAGTTAATATACTCTGAACTCTTCTTCCTTCTTCTTCATAATCTCTATCAGATTTAGTGTCACTTTAAGCTAGTGTCATTGGATTATTATATAGATATTTGTTGTCGATTCTAAACACAATTTGTTATCCTATACGTTTTTAATTCTCATTCTCACTGCCTAGCATTGATTATGCCACCTAACTAACTTAGAAGGAAACTCGTTACAGTCTATGAAATACTCGTACATTAAATCTAATGCAGCTTCACAACACAACCACAACGCCACACAATGGGACACCCTTTAAAAAGCACACAACGCACGCAGCTTCTGTGCCTTTAGCAGAGAATTTATACCAGGGACTTTTCTAGTTAATACTGATTGATATTATCGTCTCTGTTCATTATCACCTGTTGCCGCTGGCACCGTTTGAACTGGTGCCCAAAGTCGCATTAATCGCAGCTGTGGTCGTTGTCGAGTTGGTCCCACTGTTGGGTGCTCCTCCTCCACTTGTTGTTGAAGTGGATCTAAGGCAGACACGTGGCGTTTTGGTTATCCAACGATTCAGCGTTGTTGTTTGACACTCATCGTCCTTCTTAACCAAACGCCGATTGCCAGCTTGTGGTCGTGGTCGCCGCGTCTTTTGCATCTTTGCATCTGCCTGTGGCGTCAATTCGCTTCGTGGCGTTGGTCGCCTTACGGTTCTGCTGGCACTGCTGCCTTTCTGTGCTGTGTTCAACACTGGACTCACATCCAACGTCCACAGATTGATCTTCACGGAGCCACGTGAACGTGTCCGCGGAGTGTGTCCAATGGCATCATCGCTACCGACGCGGCTGCTGTTGCTCCGTTGTCGTTGCAACGATGGCGTCGATTCTTTGCTTTCAGTTTTGGCCTCCGCCTTTGACAGCGACAGGGGATCGTTCGGATCATCACTGTCTGACTCTTCAGACACATTGTAATATGTGGAGCTGGTCATAGTGGTATCTTGCACCTGATTATGCGCATTCCAGCCATCCAAACTGTTGCCTTCTTCTTCACCGGCTGTGGCATAGCTCGAGTTGGATTGTGTGTCAACATTTATATCGGCATCGAAGTCTACATTGACATTGTCATCATCGTCGCCGTTATCATCGTTCACATCATCATCCTCTTCCAGCCTTTCAATGTGCATTTCCTCATCATCCTCTGTTTGCGTTGTGTCCTCTTGTAGTGAGTCGGAGTTGTATGCTGAGCCAGATAGCACCGTGTCTTCGTCTTGATTATCATCTTCAGCACTATCCACGGAAACAAATGCATCTTCGGCATCTTCATCATCAATATCTTCATCATCTACACCTTCCTCATCCTTATCTTCCTCCTCATCTCCGCTTTCATCGCTGATGTTGCTCTTGACCTGCTTCAATGCCAGCGGCGCTGATATCGTTGCACGCCGTTCGAGCAGTTTCCGTCTCGACGACGCCGTCGTTGTTAAGGACACACTCTCTCTGCGTCTCGGCTTGGAGTTGCCTTTCACTGAACTAGAGGTTGTTGCAGTCGGAGCAGCAGCAGCTGCAGCTGCTTTCACTGGCGTTTTCATCAACTTGGTCATGGCTATGTTTGCCGACTGTCGCTTGGGACGCTCCTCAGTTGTGGCTGCTGCTGCTGCCAAAGCTGTGCGCGTTGTCTTTCTAGTGGGCGGTGTGGGCGTAACAGCAGCGTTAACCACTCCCACCGAATGTAAACGCGTTTGACGCCTAGCGGGCGCAGTTATCGCCACTGCTGCGGTTGATCTCTTGCTGCTGCTGTGGCTGTTGCCACTGCTTTTTGCTGGCGCACTAACATTGAGACTATTATGCCTCGTGCGCACTGGACTAACCACCTTTTGGACAGTAGTTGACCTTTGTCCGCTACTACTTAATGCTGAACCTGAATCTGCACTTCTGACCACCCCATGTTGCTTAAACCGTTTATCGCGTTTATTATGCTTAGTTAGTCTAATGCCTACACCTGTTGGTGTTCGTTTGTTTAGATTGGAATCTTGTTTGGTATTAACCTGATTGCTGGCATCCTTGCGACTGTAGGTCAGCAGCTCCTCGGCTTCCGTTTCCTGCTTGAGCAGCTGCTCCTCCTTCTCCATGGCTGCCAAACGATTCGCCTCCCATTCACGCTTCTGCGCCTCCAGCTCTGCCTCCGCCGCACGCAGCTGCTCCGCTGTCCAGGCAGCACCTGTAGCTTCCACAAAGCGCATGGCGTAGCGTTCAATTGGCGAGAGCTAAATATGGTATGGAAGTATTAATTAACAACAGATGCTTGTGGGTATATTTTATAGAGATAATGTCCGACGTTGAGTGATATAATCGAGCGTGGTTGGAATCGCTTCAACTATGTCTGAACGTCTGCTTCATATTGAAGTTTCTCTGGGCAACGTTTGCTAATTCAAGGGGCACTAGGAAGCACCTTGAGTAACATTTAAAGCAAACGCTGCCCATATTTGGCATAGTAAGAAAGTTGACAACTCACCTGTTTGACAAGATTCTGCATTTCCAGATCGGCCTTGCTCAGTTCAACGGGTGCAGAGCCATCCACTGCGTTTGCTTCATCCGCAATGGGTATATTCTCATCGAACTCGGCCAAATCGGCAGCTGCCTCAGCCTTGGCTGTCTTTGTAGCTTGCACATCCTGTTCGTCCTCGGCAGCAGCTAGAGCATGCTCATAGGCTCGGAGGGATTGCTTCTCTGTTTCGAAAACTGGTTCCAATTCAGCAGCGATTATCTTGTCCTTCTCCTCGGACCGATCTTGGCTATCCTCCTGCTCCTGTGTTTGATCCATCGTAAAGAGATCTTTGATGGTGGAGCTTTTGAAGAATGTCGTTGTAAAGTTGCCACCCTCGATGGCCATGTCACTGAGCATACGCTTCTGGTTGGCCTTCTTTAGGATGTTCACCTCGATGGTTTTCTCCGACACCAAGCGATAAATGTGCACATCGCGAGTTTGCCCAATGCGATGGCAACGATCTTGCGCCTGCGCATCCATTGTGGGATTCCAGTCCGAGTCATAAAAGATCACAGTATCGGCGCCGGTTAAATTGATGCCAACACCTCCCGAACGCGTTGACAAAATAAAACAAAATATTCGCTTGTCAGCATTGAAACGCTCCATGTTCATCTGGCGCTGTTCTACACGCGTCGAGCCGTCGAGTCGCAGGTAAATGTGTCCATGATAGTTCAGGAATGCCTCCAGTACATCCAACATTTTAGTCATTTGCGTAAAGATTAAAACACGATGTCCCTCGACCTTTAGCTGCCTCAGCAGGCGATCCAAAGTTTGCAGTTTGCCGCAATCATATTGGATAAGACGAGGATCCGGAAATTGCGTCCTCATGGCCGAGATGATGGGATGCAGCATCGACAGCTTCGGCGACATTGAACATGTGATCGTCTCCTCAATCTGTCGCTCGTTTTGCCAATGTGTCGATGACAAGTTCTGGACATAGCGACGAATTCTCGGCGCACAAACCGACGGCACATAAATCACAAAGTTGCCAAAAATTGGAGCCAACTCCGCACAACGTTGCTCGAGGCTCTTCAACAGCAGATTCAGTGACCAGTTGTCGTTATGCTGACGCATGGCAATCGTGCAATTCGCATAGCCTCGCGTATGCCACGTGGAATGCTTCAACGTCCGCGTCGCCTGCATGCAATGCTCGATGGCTTCACGGCAATCGGCGCCATAAATGGGCGTGGCGTCGGTGCGTCGACGATTGATGGCAGCCATGCGTTTGAGGGACGCCAAACGTTGCTCCTTACGCAACTGAATGAGCTGTTGCATTCGATACGGATCGTCGGCATCCTCGGTCGTAGGGGATGCCTCCTGGGACTTGCCATTAGTTTGCCGTTGCGCTGTCAACTTGACATGCGTGGCCAGATCTTTAACAATGGGATTCTTGCCAATCTGCTGAATTTGCGCTGCTGAGTTGCTATTCGTTGGTGTTGTTGTGCCTGGTGTCAATGCTGCAGTTGTTGCGGTTGCTTTACTGGTCAGCGTAAGACGCGCTCCGGCTCCTCCCCCACTTGTCGCCGGCGTTAGGTAGAAAAAGGGCTTTCCATCCTGCATTGTCTTGGCAACCTTGGCGGGCGTTGGAGCACTTATGGGCGAACGTGTGTTCAACACTTTCGAGCTGTTTCCCAGGAAATTAAGTCCCACTGTGCTGCTGCTGGCTGTTGCTGACGTCGCCGTCGTTGTCGTAGTCATCAGGCTATTGATTATCACTGGCTTTAAAGCCATATTGATGGGATTGATGTTGCCACTGACACGTTTCAACACACGCCCGCCGGAAAACAAGCTGCGCACGGGCACAATCTTTGTGCCCTCCAGTCGCAGGGCAGGACTTGCGCCTACGCGCACCGCCTGCAATTTAATGCGCTGCGCGAGCTCGGCACTCTTAACGCGTATGTGAAATCGATATTTGCCATTTGGACAACGAGGCGGTGGCTGTGGTGCACTATCGATTTCCTCAATCAGCTTACGTGGCGGGGCAAGAAGTCGTGACTTGTGCGAGACGTAGGCCGTCAAGGTTTGCTCCAGATGCAGCAGCAACAGATTAACGGTGTTCAAGTTGATTTGCTGCAAATGCCGAATACCAAATTAGTTCCCTTTGTCAAATAATCAATTAATCAGTTTAAGATGAATTAAATTAAAATCAGGCAAATGCCTCGCAACAGCGAACATCCTTAAGAATCGTAACTCGCTCCAAAATAGATTGAGTCGCAATAGTCAGTGACAGTTTATCATCATTTTAAATACTACATTTCAAAGTCTCTCTCTCTCTCTCTCTGTGTGGCAACCACAAACTCACCGTGAACGGATCATACTCCAAGATGTCGCTGACTAGACGCGGCGTATGGAAAGCAATGCCCTCCATTTGAAACGGAGATATCGTTGGACGCACTTCAAACATATTCGGATGATTGCACACTTTTCGCAATTGCATCAACACATTGATCACACTCAGCAAGTTTCCAGTTTGTAATGTTTCGCGGGTTCTATTGAAGAAATTAAAATATATTAGTATCATATTTAAATTGCTGGCAAAGGATAAACTTACTTGGAGCGGCTCATGAAATCTTCGTACAAATAGCGCTGGCGATTAGACAAACGGCACATAACAACATGTTCGTATTTCTTTGGCATTTGCTTTTCCACCTCCTTTTTAAGTCGACGCAACAGAAAAGGGCGAATGACCTAAAAATACATAAAACATAAATTTATAAAAAATGAATACATCTATTTCATAATAAGATTTGATCAACTTATTGCTAATCTTTTTCTGGAGTAGATTCAATAAATAAAATATATTAATTTAACAAATGTAATGCGCGTATTCAATGTGGTCAGCTTAATTTGAGGACATGATCACATGGATAAGTCGCAGCATCAGTTTATTTTAGCAAGTTAACAAATTGTCATCACATGTGGGTATTAAAATTCAACGTGACACAGAGTGCGCTTGCGAAACAGGATCAGTTCAATATAGTATATTTAATCTTAAGATTAGACTGTGCACAGTGTAAATGGATTTGAGCAATAGAAAGGCATCAAGTCACTTGCAACCGCGACATTTGCTCTGGCACACAGCTACGATTTTCAGGCGCGTTTTAAAAGCGATCAAGAAAACGCTTTTAGGTGCTACTTATGTATATACATATTTATATTACTTGAGCTTATCTAGAAATGTTCTTAGCGTTATGGACTTTTATTTGGATTCAATTCAAGTCACTTGCAACTTAGCTTTGCTCTAGCACACAGCTACGATTTTCAAGCGCATTGAATTGGCGTACAAGAAAACGCTTTTAGGTGCCCCCATTTAAGATAAAATCTTATTAAAATAACTCAATTTACCTTATGTAATCGAGTAATTAATGTTTCATTGTACTCCATGTTACCCTCGATCATGCCAGTCATGGGATTGGAGAACCATTCCTTAAACTCGCGATGCGAGGAGAACACATATGGCATAAGGAAGTGCATCAGTGACCACAGTTCCATTAGATCATTCTGCAGCGGCGTGCCAGTTAATAACAGGCGTCTGTTAACCATATGGAAGAAAAAAATAATATTAAAATTATGTTTAACATTTAAAATATCCTCTTTTATATAAACAAATATCAAATCTCTACAGTAATACTGTTGAATGTTAATTTAATAAACAAGAAAAATGTTTCGAAACAAGGCCACAAGCATATTAAGGCTGGATTAGCATGCTCTTTAAATAAAATGCGGCATTATAGCGTATTTTAATTTTAGCACCCAAGCGTAGTCGCCAGGCTAGTTTAGCAGTCGCATGGTTACTGATTTTGGTGCTGGCGTAATGGCAATTACAATTAATTTTAACTACAATTATTACTGACCTTTCGGTGGAGAAGTTGAGTAGCAGCTGCCAACGCTGCGACTTGAAGTTCTTAATATTTTGGGCTTCGTCTAATATGAGATATTTCCACTTTTTGCGCCGGAAACTTTGTTGATCCTGTACGACCAGCTTGTAGGATGTGATGCAGACATGAAAAGCGTTCGGTTTTGTCCAGCCCACACGCTTAAGCTTGCGTTCCTTTTGCGTTCCATAATAGGTGAGTATTTTGAAGCCGGGACACCATTTCTTGAACTCCATTTCCCAGTTAAGCATCACAGACGAGGGCACAACAATAAGATGCGGCCCCCAATTGCCTTTGGCGCAGGCCAAATGCGCTAATAGCGCTATTGTCTGTATCGTCTTGCCCAGACCCATCTCATCCGCCAGGATTCCGTTGAGTTTGCGCTCGTTCATTGTGACCAACCAGTCGAGTCCAATGTGCTGATATTCTCGCAACGTATGCTTAAGCAGGAATGGCACTGGCGTCACCACATTCGTTGAGGACAGAGTATTGCCCTTCGGTTGGAGGCTTTCGGCCAGCGCTGCGGCATCGTTGAGCATGTCATCCTTGTTGTCCTTGCTGCCAGCAACAGCAGTACTTTTGCCAGCTGCTTCACCATCGGCATCAGTTAGCAAACTTTTTAGACCATCCTGTTCGCCATCTTCCATATCGGTATCAGTTTTGATAGTTGAGAGATCTTCATCTTCTTCATCGCTGGCTTCAACTTCGCTGCCATCTGTTGAATCTTCGATCGTAGTCGAATCATCATCCGAATCCTGCTCTGAGGTCTCCACAGCCATTTTACGCCGTTTAGCGCTGGGCGGTTCCTCAATTTTGCCTGACTTATATTTCGCCAGCAGCTGCTCAACGGACAAATCATTGTCCGCCTCCAGTTCATCGATCTCCTTTTGATGATCAATTTCCTGCTCGGCTTCCTCCTGCTTGCTGATTGTGTTCTCATCATCATCGCTGGCTTCCTTTGCCTGAAACTCACTATCATCGCTTTCATCAGCATCAGCAGCGGATGCGGTGCCCTTCGTTGAGCTCTGCTCCTCGAGCAGCAGCTTATCACGATTCTCCAAATAGCCTGGAGGCAAATCATTGAGAAAATCATCAAAATCCATTTGAGATTCCTTTGCCAGTGCCTTGACTTCCTCATTGACATCGGCTGCCTCCTCCTCGGCCTTGGCAATTGTCTCCTCGTCGTCCTCCGAGCCAGACTCTGGCCGGAACTCATCTGTGAAAGAAATTATACACATGTCTCAAGTCGAGTTGCAAAGATTTTATAAAGAAGTTACTGATTCATCTTTATGCATCAGACAAATGCCTCGCAAATGCGACCATCCTTTATTAACATCGTAGTGCTCAAAAATAGACCAAAACAACGTTTCAGCTTAAGTTTCTCATCAGGTGCTTTTAGCAAGGTTTCTATCTGAGATGTACAACAACTACACTTTTCAGAGAAACCTTACTAAACTATTAAAAATTATAAAAATTGATTGATTCATTAAACTTTTAAGCTCACCATCGGATTCCCGCTTTGGTGAAGTCAGACGACTGGACGTCAAACTTGGCGTTTCGGGAACATTTTTGTTCATGCCCTCGGCCAGTTGCTGGGAGAACTTCTCGGTCTGATCGACAATGAAGCTGAGATGTTGATCAAGCGCCTGTTTTCGTTTTTCTTCGATTTTTGTTTGGTGCTTGTACTCGACCAGCTTTTCCACATTCGACCAGAAGCTCTTCACCTCGCGTGCTATGAAGGAGGCCACACGCTTCAGATGCAGCTCTTGAGCCTTTTCAGCTCGCTGTGCCGCATTGGCCTTGTCCTGGAAATATTTTTGCACCATTTTTGCACATTTTTTGGCCGCATTCTTTTTCCATTTACGCTCCTGCGCAAAATCAGCTGCTAGCCAGACCATCTCCTCCAGAAGATAGTCCCAGTGCGCCTTGGGGCGACTGGGCTCCTGCAGCTTGGGCAAACGCCGCTCAGTCCATAATCCCTCTCGCTGTAGTTCGGATATACGCTGCATCACGTAAACCTCCTGTTTCGCCTTAAACGAAAACTCTTGCGCACTGTTTGGCGTTCCAGTGCCTCCTGCCGCAAGTGGACTTAAAAGGTTACCACTGCCACCGCCACCAGGTGTGCAGGGCGTCAGGGAACCACCAGCAGGTGCTCCATTAGCACCACCAGCGCCAGTGTATAGTGGCGTTGGTGTCGCTGCACTTCCTCCTCCAGTTGCCGCTGCTGTTGCTCCTGATACTCCAGTTGCTGCTCCCGTTGCATTTGGCTGTGAGTTTGGGCGACGCAACGCCGTTGAACCCACTGAGCTACTGCAGGGCACCAACGGAGTGCCACCTTTGAAAAGAAGCGATTTAAAAATGTTCGGCATTAGTCAAGAATTCAGTCAAAAATTGCAGAAAGCTCTTAGCCAACTCGCATGCTGGAAAAGTGCATCATCAATCACAATCTACCATATAAATTAAAGCAACAAGTTAAGTAATGAAAAAACGTTCGAATTAATCAATTAATTAAAACCACATTTCATTGCGAATTAGATTGTGTATTATAGTAAATGTATTCGATTTGTTTTCTATAAAAATAAAACAATTGTTAAGTTAAGAATCTATGGCAAGCTCATGCAAAACCCCTAACCCTTAAAGCTTAGGTCGAGATTATCATCTCTTACAATAATCTGAGGTGAGTGTAATGCGCGTATTCAATGTGATCAGTTTAATTTGAGGACATGATCACATGGATAAGTCGCAGCATCAGTTTATTTTAGCAAGTTAACAAATTGTCATCACATGTGGGTATTAAAATTCAACGTGACACAGAGTGCGCTTGCGAAAAAGGATCAGTTCAATATAGTATATTTAATCTTAAGATTATACTGTGCACAGTGTAAATGGATTTGAGCAATTGAAAGGCATCAAGTCACTTGCAACCGCGACATTTGCTCTGGCACACAGCTACGATTTTCAGGCGCGTTTTAAAAGCGATCAAGAAAACGCTTTTAGGTGCTACTTATGTATATACATATTTATATTACTTGAGCTTATCTAGAAATGTTCTTAGCGTTATGGACTTTTATTTGGATTCAATTCAAGTCACTTGCAACTTAGCTTTGCTCTAGCACACAGCTACGATTTTCAAGCACATTGAATTGTCGTACAAGAAAACGCTTTTAGGTGCAATGAAAAATTGTTTAGGACAATTCTTAGTGCTCTCTACTGGGGAGAATTTCAAGAAAGCAAAGATATCTTCGGCGTACCGAAGAATGTGACTTTTAAATTATGCATACAATTTAAACAAAATAAAAATTATGACTTGATCTTGATAAAGCAATGTTAAAAAAAATAATAAAGTTCAATTCTATTCTATGCAAAATTTTGCTAACTAAATTAAATCTGCATTTGTACATTCCATTAACTTGGCAATTTAGGGAACAAAGCAAGTTACCAATAAAAAAAATGAACAATGAATTAAAAACACCAATTCTAGAAGAATATAAATGATAAAACTTGAATACAATAGATTATTTTAGACACATCGAATGAATAGAATATGAATAAGTAATGAATGCACTACGTTTTCAATTGGTGGCAACAATAAATGAAATTATGAAATGCTTCAATATTTAGAAACCACTCAAAAGTATTTAAAGTAAAAAAAAAACTAAATAAAATGAGAATTAGATTTTTTATTGGTTTTATTTTGTTTTGTTGCGAACGATAAGCACCTGGCACCAAAGGTACAGAAGAATTTCCTACGGCAGGAGGCGCGGGTATTTGACCGAAGACCATACCGTGACGACCTCCTAGAGGTCTACCGGGTATGTGACCTATATTATAACGATACAATTTGATGGTGAGTTGAGAGAGTAGAGTTGTGCGTTAGGTGGATTTGTAGGCGGGCGGCAGTAACAAAAGTGGGAGAATGATTGGTAAATGTAGGAAAATAATGATAATGAAAAACAAATAATAAGAGGGAAGTTTAAATCAAATTATATACGGCAATACAATAATTGAACTGTATAGTGAAAGATTGAATATGTAGTTGTTATAATATAATATATGCATACAGGTAAATATATATAATTTTTTTTTAGTATTCTGCGTGTGTATGTGTGTTTTTTGTTGTTGGTTGTATTACTTATTAGTGAAGGAATTTTAAGGCTTGTAGCTGCTAGATTTTGTTTGCTTTGGCGAGACGACAATTTAATTTATTGTATTGTGCAAGGCGTGCGATGTACTTTAGTAAGTAGTTGCTAGAAAATTGGTCTGGTCGCGTTTTGGGAGTTGGTAGCATTTGGTAGTATATTCAACTTAATTGTATGCAGTTCTTATTTCAAAGAAATCTTTAAATAAATTTGTATTTTTTTTTGCATGTTTCTCGTTTTTGAGTAATGTACAATAATAATTTTGAAACGTAAACAAACACAAAACGTAAATACAACAAAACCCAAAATAATAACAATGAGATAGATACGAGAGATAAAGACAGATTCCCAATAACGGACGAAATCCTGAACGAGACGAGTTTCGCTTACCTTGCTGCGTCAACTGTACTACGGCGGCAGGTAGCTTCGTAGAGACGGCAACTGGTGTTGCACCAACTGAAGGTATTTTTATTTCCGCCTCCGGTGGCAATGCATTACCGCTCGTTTCAACTAAGCTGCTGGTTGTAGATGCTGTTCCAGTAACTGTTGTTGCTGTTGATGGTGTTCCACTTCTGCTTGGACTTGATGCTGCTGCTACTGCTGCAGCTGTGTTGCTGCCAAGTTTTGTTGGCAATTGAGATTGCGTATTCTGTAGATAATACAAAAATGTATTAAAAATGTGCGACGGTAGTGTGACCTATTGCTATTGCTTTATATGTTTGTTTTAATTTAAGCTTATAACATACAACTAATATATCTGTGATGCATGAAAATTTAAATAAATAGTTGAATAATTCTTCTGCTTACCGTTTTCAGTGTGCTGTTATCCGCATCCAACTGTATGCCTGTTGTCCCTGTAGTAGTTGTAGTTGGAATAGGACTGTTGCTGTTAACAACAGATTCTGATGGCTGCTGTTGTTGTGTTCCTCTGTGTGTTTGGGCCACAGCGGCTGCTGCTGCGGCGGCGGATGTAGTTGGCTTTTCTTCGAGTATCAGCTGCTCGATACGATTCGCATTGCTATAGCTGATGAACTGCGGAGTTGGTGTCTTCTTACGCCACGCGGGGTAGTCCATCATACTGCCACCGTTTTGTAAATAAAAGTATTCGGACACATTTTCAAGATGTCTGCAAAATGCGAAACAAAATGTAAGCAACTCTTAGGGAAAATTCACGAGTAAGAAATTATACCTTTCCTTAAGATTACGCAAAATTTGATACTTTTGTTGAAGTATGCGCTTCCTGAGCGCATTCAAGTCCTGCAACGCGGATGAATTAGCGCCGCCAAATTCGCTGCTGGCCACAACAGACGCCGGCAGCAATGAGCCAACTATGTTACCACTAATAGCGCCGACAATACTGCTGTTATTGTTGCTGGTATCGCCTCCTCCTGTTTCTAATCGCTGACGCTTTGCTTGGGGTGGCGATGTAGTGTCAGTTGGGGGGAATTCTGTTGATAAACTTGAGTATGTGGAGGAAACTGCTGCTGCTGGCGTTGCTGCTGCCGCTGCCTCTGTCGACAAGTTTGACAGCGGCACAGGCAGCTGCGCACTGAGCAGCTGCTGCTGCTGCTGTTGTTGTTGTTTGCTGGCTTTCAGTTGCTGTGTTGTTGCTGCCGCTGTTGATTTATTGTTGTTGTAAGCTGTGGCTGTTGTGGATTTTGGCGCTGTAACTGATTTTTCCGTTGATTGAAACGTTACACGGTCTGACACAGCAGGAGGGGCCGGGCTTAGCCCTTCATGCCCCCCTCCTGCTGAATTACCTTCATTCATGTTTGAGACATCTGAAAATGGCGGGAAAAAATATACATGTAGTTGCCACAAATTTTATCGCGTGTTTAGTTTAACGTTACACATTTTTCAGCCCTGAGTACAGTATGTATGTATATGTATGTACATAGCACATGGCACGGTCAATCAATGACTTCCATATATGTAAATAAATTATCTTATTTTTTTCTGCTGCGTAATCATTACATTTCTCAAATTTTCAGCAACTTTAATGCGTATCTCTTTTGCTTATCACAAATGTCGGCTGCAGCCCTGCAATGTGCATGGAAAATGCAACTCTGCATTGCAAATGGCTGCGCTTTTTTCTTTTATTATACACACACGCGCATTGCGAAATTATATTTTTACACACTGCCATTTTAAATATTTGTAATTATAAATTATCTACACATTTATCTTGAACTTTGTTAAATTTCCGATGCGGTACTTTTCAAACACGCTTGTCGAATGACCAAAGGCAGAGTGAGATGGCAATATATATAGCTGATGTGACTACTACGTCGGCGTCGGTTCTTTGTTGGGCGGAAATTTTTCCAACCATTTTTTTTTCCTACCTCAGATAGGGAAAATTTTTAATCACAAAATATCCACATCACAATTATCCATCCGTGCGTAAAAACAGTATAGGCGCGTTGCGAAAATGATGCTCTAATCGCGAATGCAATTTTTTGTTAATATTTCCGCCTATTTCTACACTTAAAATTATATTTTTGCAGAAAAGTGTGCGCGAACACACCGCTCAACAGCAGATAGGATTATGTAGTTTTGCAGTTTCGTTCAGAATAAGTTCTACTGAACAGGTCATTGAAATGAACTACTAAACTTGTTCAGCATTTGTGAGCAAAACTGTACTCTGTTACTATTGCGGCCCTATTGCCATTGTAGCCCTGGTTTTACACTATGTTATGCAAAGCTGTTAAAGCTCTGTTAATTTCCCTGCCTGTATGCTGAAAATTTGAATGTAAATAAGAGCTGCAAAACTTTCGATGGTGGCGCCATTGCGGTTTATATTGCTATTAAATGAAATAAAAATAATAATAATATTAAATTACAGTGAGCGCAGGAAGCGCGTCACTTCCTAGTCTGGAAAGCGGCTTGGTTTTTATTAAGCTTGCAATGTGAATGTGCTCATGTTAACACAGCTGAAATCTAACATAACTATTACTTAACATTTTACTTGGCGCGCTATTTAAATAAAATGTAAACTACTGTTAATTAACATGTAACAAGAAACAATAATGTTAAATATTTAGTACAGAATTTCGAAAAGAACATTCAAGCGCCAAGGAAGAATAATTTAAAATCAAAATTTTATAAATTCGATTTAATTTTAAGAAAATGGAAGCATAATTTTGAATGTAAGAAAATATTCTCACTATACACTACATATGTCATAACACGAAGTCAAAGGCGTAGACTGTTTTGTGGGAAGAGGGGTTAGAAATTAAAAAAACGTCACCGCTAAGAGCGCCACCTTTCGTCTGTTTGCAAAAAACTCCCAAACTATGTTTAAGTTTTAGGACACCCGATATCAAGGTAGGGGATGTAGCTCAGTGGTAGAGCGTTCGCTTTGCATGTGAAAGGCCCCGGGTTCAATCCCCGGCATCTCCAATAACTTTTTTGTTTATTAATTTTTATCAGTATTTATTTAATTAATTAACTTGTGACTCTCATTTAAGTAATACCCATTTTCAACTAGTTGCTTAAATATATTTTTATTTTGTCTGTACATATTTTAAAGTACGGAAACTAATTTTACTGCAAAACATTGTTATAGTCACAGATCAGATCAAAATTCAAGCTGTAGACATTCATTGTCATAATGAATGTGTCAAATACATCTCCAAATTGTTACTGCACTTAGTCATGTCAAATGCTAATTACTGCAATTAAGTCCCATGCATATATAATCCACCTCCAACTATGCGGAAACAGAAATTTCCATAGAACTTCTATTAGATATGTTTAGAAAGTCGCCCCATTCATGAAGTACACAACAGATACATCTAGTATTCCTTAGTGTAAGTTTTATGTTGGTTAAATATGCATAACAGTTTGTAGATGTAGATGTGTATATACAAATAAATAAGTATAATCTCATAAGCAAGTTATTTGCATGCTCGCTTATTTTTTTTGGGGTGTCAGTGCTAACAAAGACCTTTTGTTTTGAGGTGGGTGCTGAAAACAAAAAAAAGGTAATAAATTAAAAAGTGTATGAAGCGTTTTCAATGGGAGGCGTTAACTGGTAGGTAAAACAAAAACCAGATTCGGTTGCTTTTTGTCAAGGAGGCTTCAACAGTTGTCTCCTAAAACTGATGACCCAATTGCACTCTCCGGCACGCCTTTAATATTATTTTTTATATTATTTTTTGCCACAGGTGAACACTGGAGAACATCAAACGCCCATTCAATTAACATGCCACATTATGTGTGCTTGACATCGTGGAAGGTCAGTTGTCGGGTCTTGACTCGATTGTATTTTAAGTAATTCAGACATGACTCAGTCTCGGATACGAGTGCGAATCTACTTCAATGTGTGCGGATCTGATGCGACAATCTAAAGATCGCACTTTGCATACTAATCAATTAACTAATTAATTACTAAACGATGAACTCGAATGTTGACCGAAGAAACCCGATCCCAGAAAATCATTGCAAAGCTACGAGTTTAGACACACTGAAGGTAATTCCGGAACCTCATTGCGGAAGCATATCGAATTTGCTTATACACATTAATGTTATAAACAATAAGGCACAATAATATTCAGCGCAGCGGAATTTGCTTGAAAAAGAAACAATAACAACAAAACGAGTTTTATAACATTCAAAAAAAATCTTTGTTCGCGATTTGCATTGTAATGAAGGAACATTGGGAAGCACCCTGTATACCCATGTTATATATAACACAAATGAAACATTTTCCAGGAATTTGGCACTTTAAAAAGAGACATGTCAAGTGCTTGCAATTAATCAGATTATAAAACACGTCAACAAAAACACATTGGCAAAATCAAGTCACGCTTTAGGATGCGATTTTTGTAATAATGATAATGAAATTCCTTTATTAGATGCAACATTGTCTTATCTCTCACTTTCATTTAAAATACATGTTCGGATTGCTTTATCCTATAAACATTCTTATAGATGTCTATTTATTTTACAATAATTCTTTATATCTTGGTAAATATTGCACTTGACCTGATTGATAACCCTTTCTAAGCTATTTATTTATATCTTAAAGCATTCCAATCCACATAGACTCAAACGATAAGTCTCTAGTAAAGGCTCTTCATTGCGCATACGTCATGTGTTACGCACTTTATTTATTTCTATATCTTTATCTTTATCTTCTGTAGTACTAATTAAAGATACACCAGCTGGCAAATTAACAAGCAATCAATTTGTACAATTGCTTTACTTTCAGATATAAAAATGGACGTTTATTTTTGTTTTGATTTTTTCAGTTTAATTACAAAACCTTTTACTAATTGCACATTTACAATTAATGTAAAAATTATAGAAAATAAATTGGCATAAATCAATGACAGACAATCAAATGCAATACAGACATTCATTAAACTACGAAAATTGAACTCGAAATAATTTCAAAATGCGCAGCACGTGAAAATTGCCTTTCAATTAGTGAATAAAAATTTTCCACTGTCCCACTGAATGAAACGGCAGCAACAACAATTTAAACGTTTCATATTTTATGGACAGACAACAAAATCGGGCAAACGAGTGCAACACCAGTAGCAGCAGCAGCAACAACAACAACAATGGCCACTTGAAACAAGTTAATCACAAAACTCCATGATCTGACTTAAAGAGACGCCTCAAGGCGACTGCAACACCAACACCAACAACAACAACAGCAATGTACACACACTAAGTAATTGCCATGTTAAAGTACTCTTGATTGTTGGCCGGTGCCTTGGCAGGGAACCACACAATCACAATCACAGCCACAACCACAATCACAACCACAATCACAGCCCCAATCACCCAGTGCTTTTTAAGGCGCCTGACAAATTCTTAAAATGCAATGTTCAATGCACTCCAATTTGCCTGCACATTGCCCCCCATTTCCCTCATCAAAGCTTCACAAATTGGAGTAACAGTGAAAAAGCAGCAGCCAATGATAATGATGAAGACGATGATCATGATGTTGCCGGCAGACACTGTGTCTCTAATGCATACAGGGTGTCAATTAAATTTAAAAAATTCATCGAAAAATTAATAACTCAAATTTGACTATCAACCGAGTTAATTAAAACGATTATCGTGAAAATCAGCGTAGTTCATTTGCAGAATTATATTCAGTTTAAAATAAATTTGTTATAATCTAAAAGCTTGTTTATATAAATAAATATAAAAATCTTCGTTAGCTTCTGATACATTGTATATGTTGTATATATATATATATATATATATATATATATTTTATTTTGCTTAATTTATTTTTCTGTATTTTGAGGCAAATTCATTGTTACTACGCTTAGATAACGTAACTTTATAAGTGCTGTACTTAAGGCACGACTTATCAGCTATAATTTCAATACTCTGTTTTTTAGGTGTACGTATGTGTGTATATGTATACTCGGCCTTTATTTGTTTATCTTAATGGCTATAAGTAGACGCTTTTTTGCTGATCTTGTTGCCGGTGCATCCGCTGCGTCCTCGCCCTATGTATGAGCGTGCAGCGGCAACGCTGCGTATGAGCAATGGAGCCGATGGCAGACTTGTCTCGCTGAAAATGCCCAAACTTGAATGATATAGAAAGCACACACACACACACACATAGGCCGAGAGAGAGGCCGACTTCGCCCCACCTGCGTCACGGTGGCGTTTATTGTCAGCTGCGCTAATTGCCCGCACCGATGTGTTCCCTTGTATCTCATCAGGCAGGTGTAAAGATGTATGTGTGTGTGTTTTATAGCCGCGCTTTGCAGTGCTGTTGCCGTTGGCAGCAAAAGCAGCAGCAGCAGCAACAAACTCAAGCACATACTTTGGATTAATATCAGTCACTAACTGATCGCCGGAGAGTTAACAACAAAAGTCAAAACAGCCAAGAGCTCAGAAAATCGCACGCGTTTTTAATCGCCAATTTTCCCGACTCCTCATTTAGTCACAAAGTTGACAAAGTAACAACAGTTATTCAAACAAAACAAAATCATATAAATAATTGATTTTTGTGAAATAATAATATTTGTTGCTAACTCACGCCAATTCTATTGTTTGTTCACAAAAGCGCGCGCGATTTGGACGCGTTTCGTCCAGGCGATTTGCGGGCGATAATTAACGCAGAGGTGCCAAAAATCGATTTGTGTCAATGCTAAGACCAAACAAATTGGCCAACGCATAAACAAATAAATACAACATTGTGCAAAATACATTGCATATTATTATAATCAAACAGCAACAGTTTTTTAAAAGGTAATTACGAAAAGATCTCAGTCGATGAGCTATTTTGTGTTGAAAATGTTTGTAAAAAAATGAGAAACTCTAAATAGCATGTAAAATTTTTTTTATACCTTTGTTATATACGGTGCAAAATAAATAAAAAATGGAATAATTATGGCGTGTGTAATCCCAATGTATTGTCAACACTTGAATAACAAAAAAAAGTTAACGCTGTTGTTTTTAATTATATTACCCAGTAACCCATTTAAAAATAGAACTGAGATAATAACTTGGTGGAAATATATAGTTCGCCAAATATTTATAGAGATCAAGATCTTAAAAATCTTTTTTTTCTAAATTTGTAATACACACGCGTTTAAGTTATTCACAAGTTATCAATACGACCAAATGATAAACAATAAAGTTGTACCAGAAAGCGGGTACAGGGTATTTACTAGTCGACTACAGTGAAGTTACCTACTGTCCATGAAGCTTTAATTCGTGTCACAAATTTAATAAAGTAATTAGCTCTAATAATTGCTTCGGAAAAACAAATACTGGTGATCATATAAATCTGGACACTTTGTATTTATTTTGAATTGAAATTTCAATGTTTTGGAATTCGATTTCAGTTTTTCAGAAAGCTAATGTCAAACGCAAGTCGTTGGCCTCTAGTGCTCGAAATCTGTAGACAAACCTCTGATAAGAGGTGACAACAAGTTGATTTGATATCGTAAACGATTATTGACTTAGTTTTATCTGTCAGCTACTTAGCTTTGAAATTGCCTCTATAGGTCTATAGTTAATAAATCCAATTAATATGACTGTTCTCAGAGATCTTACATAATAAGAGGACAAGGCTATCTCATTATTAATGATACGAAGCAGCTCATTGATAATGAGATATAATTGCATATGCAAGTTCAATATTACGTCGGCCCCTTCATTAATTATGCGGCGCATGCGTCAATCAAATTTTACATATCGAAAGTGAACCAGTCCCCCAAAGGGGCACGAGGGGGCAACCCAATGAATGCCACTCGAGAATTGATGAATTGCATTATCGAATCACTCGTTTTGAGTACAGATCACGTGAATCGATCGATGCAGAAGACAGCAGAGAAGAAGGAAAAATAAACGAGAAACGAGAAACGAGAAAGGAGCAGAAAAAAGCGGTTTTAGTTCATTTTACTTAATTTGCTTTAATGCAATGCATTGACCCAAAATGCGATACGTTCAACAGATCTTAATTGAAATTCACATAATAATTAACATTTAACGGTACCGTTTACCAGTTTGCCTAAATTAGGGCGTTGCTCAAGATATCAATCCGGGAAGAAACATAAGGTGCAACATCCTCTTTCCCACAATTACGGGGTAAAGCCAAAATTAACGTAATGGTTGCATTGTGATTAAATGAAGGTTTTTTATTACAATGAGAGAAGAGAAAGAGAAGGCGCAAGTAAAGCAGAAAAGAGAGAGGGAGGGGGGGGATTGATTGGGCAATGGAAAAAGTACAAATATATAAATAAGTAATTATAAAATAGTTTTTGATTATTGTGCAAATCATTTTAAATTTACAGAAACTTTTTGTTAAATTCAGAATTTACATTTGTTTACTAGGCCTAAAAATTAAAAGAATCTCACAATAAATGAATCAAATATTAAAATTTTAATGAGAGTATTTTCAAGTTGCATAAAAGTATTATTCAACTTTGTTCGACTCCATTCCGCTTATTAAAGAATAAATTAACATACATCTTAAGTATATCCGGCTTCTTTGTTAACAAGTGCTGCGAATTCTATCGAAAAGACGTCTTTGATATGCGAATTTTAGCATAATCATAAATTAGTGACGCATTTTGACAAATTTTAATTAAATCATATGCCTAATTACGTTGCCAATCGAGTGCTAATGAGCATAAATAATACATCTATATATGTGGACAGTGATTTGACATAGAAAGCTAATCAAAATGCCAGTTATGATTCACGAGTCTTGTCGTGCGCGTGATACGAGCCATCGTATAAATCGAGAGGGCAATAATAATCGCAGGCTGGCCAGGAACCAAGTAAAATAACTAAGTTAATAAAAATACAATAGCAACTCAAAGGTTGTCATGATTTCATAAATTACGATCCGTTAGTAACCCTATGACGGGCCGTAAAGATATATCTTTGATTGGCCCATAATTTCCCATAGCTAGGTAACTCCCAGCAGTTCTAACTAAACATAGATAGTCACCAATAATTGAAATTGTCTTTTACAGCAATAATAATTACTATAAAGGGTGTCAATGTCATTCAGACATAGTACATTGCATTATATCAAATACATGCAATATAATTTTTATATTTAATTATACTCGGGTACTTGGATCGAGACCTATCTAATCAGTTGAACTAGAAAATAATAGATCTACCATTTACTAATCATATTCGTATTATTCAGATACTACACTTAATGACAATTATTATAAATTAAGCAATAAATTTCACTTTCGAGCTCATTGAAAAACCCATAAAGTTAAAGTTTAAAGTGCATATATTATAAACGTAGTTTCACCATCTTTTTAATACTCTCTAAATCAGTTCTGCAATTTGGCTAAGGGGCGTTACCAGTAACTGCTTATCGCTGAGTTATCAGTTATCAGTAGAGTGTTATAATTGATTTTAAAGGTAGCTTTGAGTATTTATAACGAGTATTTCCAAATGCTGCTTGTTGTTTGTGCCTGTTGCTCTATTAATTACCAGTGGTTGATACTTGCCTTTAGCCGTCTTATCACTTATCACTCGGACACGTTCTGACACCTTTTCGCTTTTTCGTCTTTGGGCTCAATTCTTGGTATTGGCGCCAGCCAATATTTCAGTTGCTTTTGGCTCGAAGAAGCGAACGGTTCGACCATTAAGTGCTTCTTCTAAACCATATTCATCGTCTTGGCTAAAACGTAAGTTAACTTGAGCAATAAATAATAACAAAACAAAGCCATTGAAGTAGAGGCATAAATAGGACGTCACTTTTAAATATACTCATACTCTTATGTACTTGGACATTAATTGCAATTTATTTCATCAGATAAATAACATAGTATTTAGAAACTATGTATTTATTACAATTCTAAAAAATAAATTTGCTTTATCGTCTCGAAAACTTCTCTGTTTAAAGTTAGAGCTTCTCGGAATGAAATTCGTTATGGTTTACTTATAATAAATCCCTCATTCGAGACAAATTGGACTGCAATATCAGGGGTATAAAATCCAGTTTTATAATTCCGTTAAATGCTAAGGCAGAAAGTTTTCCCTTACAAACTAAAATACTCTATTAAAAGACCAATGTTTATATGCTATTTATTATGTTAAATTATTTTAGAAAAAATTATAGAACTTGGCTTCCACAAAAAGAATTACGAAATATCTTTGCATTTCCCACTCTTCATTTGACTAAACCATTTCAATGTATTTTTTTTTACTTCCTGATTGTTTTACGACTTTAGGACCTTGAATTATCAGAATATAATCTAAGGAACTAACCACGTGCGCCTTAAGTGTGTCTTAAATCTTATCAGTTTGTGAATGTCCTCAAAAGTACATAGTATATGTACACATTAACAGCGTGGATAACTCAATAACTAAGTTAACAACATTTGTAGCACTTCAGTAGACCCATAAATAATACTTTCCAGCGATTAGACTAATCAAATTTCAAATGACGTGTTTCCCCGGTTTTTTAAGAGGTCTTATTGAACCCTTTGATCGCCATTGGTCACATGACCATGAAACTTTTTATGCACTCTCGGATATGGCCCGAAGCATTTATGTGGCTCACGGGAATTTTTGGACTGCGAATTTTCAATGAGTTTTATTAGTTCAATATCGAAGTTACGAGTACAATCGATTTGACCGTAAACAATAAATAAAATTTATGAATGCAGTCCACACGTTCAGTTGTTGTTATTGCCGGACGGGACAAACAAATCAGATAACGATCGTATAGTTCTTATTAAAGGGAAACTGTCCCGACAGCGTGTAATATTATAATAAAGCTTGGCACTTAAACTGCCATCGATAAGATATCGCTGGCATGCGCTCTGGCCAATCTCTGGAGTGGATTAGCCATGGCAACCTGAATATTCCATGCATCTAACCAAGTTCACTTTCTTTCAACTACAGATGACTGATAATAAGGCCTATACGCCGGACTCGGAACCGGCCGAAACAGGAACACCGAAAAAGCCGCCGTCTTATGCCAACGCTGTCATGAGTGACTTCAACTCCAAGTGAGCTTAACTGATGCAGTTGCAGATGGAATTGAGTAATCCTTATGCTTGATCTTCCTTCCTTGCAGAGCTAACTTGACGGAGGAGGAGGGACCATACGATCCATTTGACAATCGCGATCCGAATGGCGCCAGTGCTGGCGGTGCTTTGGCCCATTTGCTGAAGAGCTCCCTGGGCACTGGCATTCTGGCCATGCCCATGGCCTTTCACAATGCCGGTCTGGTCTTTGGTGGCGTTATGACCCTCATCGTGGGCTTTCTTTGCACACACTGTGTTCACGTTTTGGTAAGTAATCAAATGAGCATTGTTAGCACCTGACCAATTGACGCAATTGATCGTCTGGGGATTTTCGGGAATTTACTTAGCACTCGCTGATATTAATATTCATATTCAATTCCAATTCCAATTTCAAGTTGTGTAAACATTTGTAAACATTCGGCAAACGCAAAGGTTTCGATAAGAGTGCAACAAAGTTTTTGGCGCGTCTTAAAACGCGTGCAAATTGAACCCAAAGATACTACTAAAGTCTGTCTGAAGTTTTTAATATTTATGATGCCAAATATTTATGATCAATCTACTTTTCGTCCAAGTTTATTTCCTAGAAATTGCAAGTGCTTAAAAACCCATAAAAATTGTGTTATAAATAATTCAAATTTCGGGAAGATTGCGTAAAATCAGCACACAAATCTCAAAAAATATAGAACCACTTCAAACGCAGATTTATGGCTCGAATTTTTGTCGAGTCACCTTTGGATTAAGCAAGCTAATGGTAGTGATTACTTATGCTGTTAATACGAGAATATCAACATATGTATATATAAACTCAATCGGTGCTATCTACAGTCTAAAATATTAAGTCGAAATCTACTAACATGCCAGACAGTTGACAAAGCAATCGTGATTAATTAACGATAATTGGCAACGATGGTTAGTACTTAAATATATCTATCTATCTCCTTTTTCTTTTCAGGTAAAAACATCGCATAACATTTGCAAGGATGCCAAAGTTCCCGCTCTGGGCTATGCGGAAACAGCCGAAAAGGTCTTTGAATATGGCCCGAAAGCAATGCGACGCTATTCCAATTTTGCCAAGTAAGTGCTAACATATGGTCACCATCCATTAACCAATTAGAATATCAATTTTTTTTTTTTTTTTTTACAATTCATAATTGTTATTGTTCATATAAGCTTATATTCACATTAATATCCTATTATTCAAAATACATGTTATCTAATAAATATTTCTCAAGATTAGATAACTCAAGTGAAACAAAAAGAAAGGTCTTTACTCGGCTTTAATCATTTCCTGTTGCATTTCTAATCTTAAAAGTAAGAATATGGGGATATTTTGTAACATCAATTGATGAATTTTCATTTTGTATAGCCTTTAATCTTTTACTTCCACATTCCAAAGTGATTAAATTTAAATAAGCTTTGTTTACCCTTTTATATTTCATATCTATCTAATTTATTTTATTTTACTTTCATTCTGAATACTTTTTCATTGTGATACAAGTCTGATCATTGATGATCATTTCATATCAACCTAATGATGATCCATTGTGATCCCTTTGTACTCTCTAATCTATACAAAATTTGAATTCTCTCCCCTTTTATGATTGACGATCATTTTCAAACTTTTGATCAATTCAATTAAACATTATCTAATCTTATCTATTCGCAGACAATTTGTGGATATCGGACTGATGGCAACGTACTATGCGGCTGCCTGTGTCTACATGGTCTTCATAGCGACCTCTTTCCACGATGTCATCAACTATGACCTGGGTCTGAACTGGGATGTGAGAATCTACATTGCAATGACAGTGATACCCTGCCTGTTTATTGGACAGATCAGGAACCTCAAGTGGCTGGTCCCATTCTCGATGATGGCCAATATCTTCATTGTGGTCACCTTTGCCATTACACTGTACTACATGTTCGATGAGCCATTGGATTTCGCCGACAAGCCACTGATTGCTCCCGCTGCCCACATTCCTCTCTTCTTTGCTACCGTGATCTTTGCCATGGAAGGCATCGGTGTAGTTATGCCCGTCGAGAATTCAATGAAGAAACCACAACAGTTCCTTGGATGTCCTGGTGTTCTCAATACGGCTATGATTACTGTCGTCCTCCTGTACGGCGTCATTGGATTCCTTGGCTATGTAAGTCCTTCAAATTTATTTCGAAATTAAAATTTCTGTAACTCATTTGAATTGATTCTTGATTTTTTGTAGGTGAGATTCGGTGATTCGGTGCGAGGCAGCATTACGCTCAATCTACCCGATGGCGACTGGCTCGGAGATACCGCCAAGCTGCTGATGGCCGTTGCAATTCTCTTCACCTATGGCCTGCAGTTCTATGTGTAAGTAGAGGAGAATCTGTTTTGCCAACATTCGAAAAAAAAAGTAATCTAAAATATCTACAAAATTAAATCTTTTAATCACTTCTTTTTAACAATGCCTGCCTTCAAAATCTCTTGGATTTGGGAAATATTTTTTTGATTTGCTGAAGGTATTTTAATGAATTTTTTTCTATTATTTTCTCTTTTAGGCCCAATGAGGTGCTGTGGCGCAAGATTCAGCACAAGTTCAGTCCGGAGAAGCACAACATGGTGCAGATTCTGTTGCGCACTGGTATTATCCTGGTCAGTGGTGGCATTGCCGCTGGCATCCCCAATCTGGAGCCATTCATCAGTTTGGTGGGCGCCGTGTTCTTCTCACTGCTGGGCATCTTTGTGCCCAGCTTTGTGGAGACCGTTTACCTGTGGCCCGATCGTCTTGGCTGTTGCAAATGGAAGCTAATCAAAAACGTTCTGCTTGGCATATTCGCCATCCTGGCATTGATTGCCGGCTCTGCGGCCAGTATTGATGAGATGATTAATCCCAAGGAAGAGGATTAGTGGAATTAAATCGAGATCTCGGTTGCCACAACAATTCTGCCACGACACTTAAGTAGTATTAACTGTTAACTTAGATGCAGGTGCTCCAATATGGAGGACGAGAATAGAATTCAACATGATAATAGCAGCAAACCTTCCCAGAGTGCCGTGTTGAACATGGCCAAGAACATAAGTAGCTGCCGCTGGACTGCATTGACAAGATGATATTAATTCGTAAGCTTTAACACCGATAACAACACACACGCACATATATGTTTGTCTTATGTGTGCATAGTAAGTACCTGTATCTGTACCATATGCTTAACAATGCATATCGAAATATGTATCTATGTATTTACCAGTTTGTATATGAATGTCTATTTGTATGTGCTATTTTAACTAAAACGCAATCCATAGAATTTATAATCCTATACATTAAGCTAAAGCACGTTCTTTTCTACGCGTTGAAAAAATAAAGAAATTGTTTAATTATAATGAAAATATAAATACACGATTGTGTATTCAATTCTATTCTGGCGGGTTTTTTATTCTTTAAAAGATATTTTTCAGCTCTTCTCATTTTAAGCATTTAAAAAAATCAATTTTAATCAATATTTAAGTTTAATAATTTTGAATGAACCATTTGACAGATCTTTCCTGTAAGATGTAATAATCTGATCTGTGTGGTTTGTTGCGTCTCCCAAAAGGCGTTATACTTTAAATTCAGTAAGGATATAAAAACATTTCTTTCGGTTTGTAGCACTATTTTTCATACATATACAGTACATATAAATTGAGACTTACAAACAAAATACAATTAAGTGGAATAGAATACAGCGGCGCGCATTTAGAATATATTAATAATAGTATGCAATAAAATTAATCGATTTTGTTTATAATAATGCGCCCCAAATGGTTTGCAACTGGATGAACTATGAACTACAAACACATTTAATCATTGATTGATTGTGGATTTGAATGCTTACGTGTGTTGTGCTGTGTTATGTTTGATTACCAACTAATGCTGTGCGGAGCTGAATCTCATGTGAAAATTGTGTAATTATTTTGATAGTATATATTTATTATCCTCGTCCTATGTGACGTCATGAGTTAATTTCTTATATCATCTTTCGCTTTATTTCTTCTTCTTTTTAGCATTGGAACTGGTGGCAACCACTTCGCTTTTGCGCTTCTGATTCGCCTTGGGTGGTTGCGGCGGTGCTGGGGTGCTTGTGCTGCTGCTGCTACCAGGTGTCTTGGGTGTTTTCTTCTTCTTCTCGGCACGCTCCTTCTCCTCCAGCTCGAGATTCTCGCGCTCAATGAGCGTGATCAGCGTATTACAGCGTCGCTGCAGCTCCAGCGCCGTGCGCGATTTAATAAACCAGTCAAAACGGAACTGTGGCGATGCACTGCACCCAAAAACAAGTATCAAAAGAAAAACATTAGAATTGAACTGAATTAAGTATGCAGCGCAGTCTGTTCTTACCGTATGGCAGCGCGCAGCTCCTCGTAGACGTTCTCCTTGTCGAATCCCAACTTGTGCAGCATGCAGACCAAAAAGCGATCCTCGATTTCTGTATAATTCTTGCCCTTGTTGTTGCCATACTGCAGACGCAGTTGATGGAAAGGAGCGCGATAGCGTGACATCTGCAAAGCCAATAATAAGTATAATAAATAAATGAATTATTGTAGGAAAATAAATACACACCTTTTGATCGAGGGCCTTTTTGATGGACAAACGACGCTGTATTTTGCCCTCACCGCGCTCAATCTGTCCCATGATACGTTCGATGTCCTGCAGCTCGGTGCAGCGTTCCCAGAACACTGCATTGTACTCGATGACCTCTTCGGGCGTTTTGCCCTCGACATCCTTGGCAATATTCTCGATATCATCGCGACCATACTTCTCGTTGGCTTTGATGAACTGATTAAAGTCACGCTTTGTCCAGGCGGTGAAACCCTGCGACAACAGCGTCTCCTTCTCAAGAATTTCATCGTCGGATAGCGGTTCAGCTTCATCAATTTTACGCTGCTCCTCGCGTTGCACTTTGCTGGCCTCCGAGCCGAGCTCCGTGTTCTTGGGCACCTTGTAGCCGACAGTCTTTCGGAAGTAATAAATCTCCTGATCTAGCAGCTCGAACAGGCGAGGTGGAAAGAACTGAAAGTCTTGGACAATGGGCTGCTTGGGTGGTCGTGGCGCCTTGGGGGCCTTTGGCTCGGACACGCGCAGTGCCTCCCGGAAATAGGCGTCCACGGCATAGTTGGCTTTGCGCTCACGCTTGGGCGGTTCAATCCAGTTGCCCAGAGCATTGAGTTTCTGCTTCTCGCGCCAATCCTCGCCCTCGAACTGATAGACAGAAGAGGTGCCCGCCTCGCCGTTGGTGTCCATGGTAAAGGTACGCAAGGAGCTCTCGCCCATGCTGTCCAGTTGAGCCTTTTGCTCGGCGGTTTTCGCCTCTCCGCGCTCCAGTATAACATCAATGTCCTCATCGGTGATGTCCGTCTCCTTAGAGCTGAATACTTGATTGGCGCCAAAGCGAATAATATTAAGCATCTCATCTTTGTTTAGCTGCGCACGATTGTCTACGAGACGGCCACCTTGAATGACCATCTTGTCCAGTCGCAACTTAACCTCGGCACGCTCCACAATCTTTTCCTCGACGGTGCTCTCGGTGATCAACCGGAAAACACGCACCTGCTTCTTCTGGCCAATACGATGGGCACGATCCATAGCCTGCAGATCCATCTGTGGATTCCAATCCGAGTCATATATGATGACCACATCGGCAGTTGCCAAATTGATGCCAAGACCACCAGCACGAGTTGACAACATGAATATGAACTTGGTGCTGTTCTCCATGTTATATTCTTGAATCTGTCGATTACGATCCTCGTGCGGGGTCTGTCCGTCCAAGCGGCAATAGTTGAAATTACGCCAGTGGCAATAATCCTCCAAGATGTCCAACATGCGCGTCATCTGCGAGAAAATCAACACCCGTGATCCCTGCTCCAGCAGCTTCGGCAACAGTTTGTCCAGAATGGCCATCTTGCCGGAGTTGTACACCAGATGGGTATCGGTTGTGTAGGGTGGTCCCGGCTCAGCGCCATCGAACAAATAAGGATGATTGGTGCACTTGCGCAGCTGCATCAAAATGTTCTGGAGGCGCATCTTCTCCACTTTGCCAGCGCCGTTCACAATATCAATATCTTTGAGCAGCACCTTGGTGTACCAGTCGCGCTGCATTCTAGACAGACCCACAAAGATTTTCATTTCCTTCTTGGGCTTTAGTCGCTTCTCCACCTCCGCCTTTAAGCGACGCAACAGGAAAGGCTTCAATACGGCGTGTAGACGTGTCACAAGCGCATCATCGCCCAGACAGGTGTTTGTGTTGAACCATTCATCAAAATCTTCCGCGGAGTTGAAGACATCCGGTAACAAAAAGTTGAGCAGAGCCCACAATTCATGCAAATTGTTCTGCAACGGTGTTCCCGTAATGAGCAGCCGATTGGCGGTTTTGAATTCACGCAAAATCTCTGATAATTTAGATTTCTCGTTTTTGATGCGATGGGCCTCATCGATGATCATGTAGCGCCAGTTGAACTTTTTGAATACAGATTTCTCACGTATGCACATCTCGTACGAGGTGACACAGACATCCCATTCACCGGGCAGCAACACATCACGGATAAAGGTTGTCCGCGTGTCAGCGTCACCAATGAGACAAACTGCGTGCAGCGATGGACACCATTTCTTGAATTCGTTAACCCAATTCTGCAGCGTCGACTTGGGCACAATCACAATGTGAGGACCGGCTTGGTTTCTATGGATATAAATCGAATTAAAATAACATAGTCTTTTAAAAAACGAAGACTGTTAATGACTTACTTGAAATGCTTAAGATAACCCAGCAATGATATGGTCTGCAGGGTTTTACCCAATCCCATTTCGTCGGCCAGGATGCCGTTGATGCCGTTCTCATAAAGGGAGATCATCCAATTGAGGCCACGTACCTGATAGTCACGCATTTCACCACCTTTAATATAAGCTGGCGAGGCATCAAAACGAATGATCTCCTTGGTTGTAGAGTCCTCGGCGAGCAGCTCTTCATCCTCTTCCTGTTCCGTTTTTCGATGTCGATGACTGTGACAAATGACAAATTTCAACAATTATGAATACGAAACTTGAAGAAAGTTAATGCGTCACTTACTCGGCCACATCTTTCTCCTTGTCTTTGTCCTTGATCTTCTTGGGTCGCCCCTTCGGTTTGGTGGGACTCTTTGTGCTGTTTGTCATGAAATGCGTAAAAATCTCCGTTTGTTTCAGCAGGAAATCAAAGCGTCTGCTCCGATCAGCTTCGATTTTGTTGTCAAATTCTGCCTCCTTTTCTCCCGAGGAGCTGGTTGCCGCCTCCGAGGTAGTCTCATTCTGCCAAAATGTTTAATAAATTGCAACTTAACTTTTGCTGACTTTTCCACAAGCGGCATGCGGCGTCTTTTTTTCGCAGGCTTCCTGGCGAAAATTTTGCATCCGCTGTTGTTTACTAAATAAGAACTTACCGAGTTCTCCTCGGTGGCTTCCACTGCAGCGGTTTCTGTTTTCGACATTTTCCGAATGTCGGACGATTGTTTTTAAGCTTTATTTATAAATTATTGAGTTTTTCCAAAATATTTTACACAGCGAGAGCGTTGTTGCGTCGGTGTGTGTGAGCGACAGCGGGAAAAAGTGGCGTTTGCGGGGTTGCGTTGAGCTCGATATATCGATAAAAAGAAAACTATCCATTTTGAGTCAGCTATCGATGACACTTTGCAGTATTTAACAGCACTAGACTGAATGTAAACAATATTTTAGGCGCTATTTTGTCATTTAAAATTTTAAAAACAGGATACTTAATGGCTAACATTTTAATGAATTTTATAAATGATGTGAGTCAATGAATGATGGCAATAAAAGTTGTTCTTTGTCCGATTTTTACCCGGTCAATTGTTTATTAAGTGTCAAGGTTCCATTACAAATAGTTTTGTTGTATCCTATGCATCTATTTTCTACAAAATATATGTGTATGTACAGTATGTTACATAAAAACCAAATTTTTACACGAAGTGTACGAAATAATGCAGCCGTACTCTCTTATTACATCTAAGATCAATGACATATTCTTTTATAATGATGTTGATGTGTTGAGCATAATGTGCTCTTCCTCCGTTCAAAATCAACTCAACACACGGAATGAAATGCAGCAAATTGTTTTGTTTTGGAATACATGTGGGAATATACATATATATGGGCCGCTTGTCACAGCGTCTGCCGAACTCCGTTTCGATTCCAGGCAACATTCCAATATTTCCTTTGCAATCTCAGTTTCTCACAGAGAACAATTGTGCAATTTTAGTCGCATGGGATTTACAAAACTCGTACCCGATTTTTGCTGTCTTTTTTAGTGTCTCCGTTTTGCTGCTGTTGCTGCCACTGTGATTTGCAGTTGCCATGGCCATTTCACCATACTGAGCTACTGCGGTTGTGGCCTGTTGGGATGCTGGTGCCCCCGTCGTTGTCGTTACCGCTGCCAGCTGGTGCTGCGGGAACATTCGTCTCAGCACATAGTTAAAGCCATTTGACGCCTTGTTGCCGTTCATTTTGAATCGTTCAATGCCAAAGGCGCGAATTGCTCGGGAGAATCCAAAAACCTGAGAACTGATGTATGCCCGTCGCACAGCCAAAGTACGTCCGTCCTTTTGTTCGCTATAGATGACAATTTCATCAACTTTCTGAAAAAATTCAATTATTGGCATAAGGCTGTCTCTGTGTGCAAGGCAAAGGTCCAAAGGTCACTCACCATGATTTTCTTCATACCCAAATTTCGGGTGAATGTTGTAAACGTCTTTTTCACTGGATCCAGCACAGAGTCCTCAACAATCTTGACCGGCACATTGTTGTAGAACCTTGCACCCCATTTGGGCACAGGATTTGTTTTGGAAAGCAGACGACGTGAATACAGTTTACCATCGCGCACCTCACGTTTAATGGTGTCTTCGGTTAGGACATGAGTGCTGAACAATATACAGATTGTTAATTAAATCATTACAGGTACATATGTAATTATGGTGCGTACCTGGACGGATTCGGATAACGGTTCCAATAGGCACAAACGACATGCTTCCAGCTGTAGTCGAATACCGTTTCCGTGCGGCACGTTGAAGCGGCCACAACCATGACGACAATACTGATAAAAAGAATTTGGGGAGCGTTGCCAGAACGAAAGTGAAAATCACTGCAGTGCGGCTCCCGCGTCCCTGAACTCTATTGAAGATAAAAGCCGAAGACAAAAAAAATAAATCAATATTCGTTTTCGTTCGCGTTTCAATGCTATAATTAGCAAGCGTTAAACGAACCTTCTTGAAGACTGTAGACTGCAGTGCTCCAATGTATGCTTTTGCAATGCTTTTTTATTGTTGTTGCTGTTGTTGTATCCGTGCCCCAATCGTTGCTCCCGAGGCCTACTCGTCCAGACTGAGAATTTTGTTTTCTCTTTTTTGCGTTCGTTGTGTAACTGCGTCACGCACAGGGTGCTGCCCGTGCCAAAGCTGTAAATTGCCAATTGAATCGCTTTTATGAATTACAATAACCTGTTCCCTCTGGAATTTGCCCTCAGTCACTACTATTATCCCTTTTTGCTTTTTATTGTATTGGCAAATAAATTGCTTAATATAATTTAAAAAATTAAGCCGATTAAACTACTCGAGCAAAGACCACCGGAAACAGCTGACTGGGCTACTGTTAGAGCTATGGTTGCCACTGTGTTTTGGGAGCCAAGCCTGCCACCCGGCTGCAACTTTTTGTGTTTTTTTTTGTAATTTATTATTAAATTTTAAAATAAATTTACAAATTTAATTAAGTACACATTCAATAAATTAATAAATAATGAAGCTCCTTTTAAAATTCATTTGGTGCACGTCACCCTTCGAGTGGTGAAAAAATTAAGAAATTAAATAAGAAATTCTAAACAAAATTTAAAAAAAATCGACAAAAATATGTGAAAGAGTCAAAATTCTATGTTCAAAATTGAGCGAAAACCACCAATAACTCGATTTTAAAAACGAGTTAAATATGGTTGATGGTTGCCACCGTTGCCAAGGCTGCCACTTTTTTCCAAACTTTGATTTGTGTGTATGAGTGTGTCTTTCTTTCGCACAGACTTTCCAATCGCAGACGCAGCACGGCGCACGGTACAAATTCCTTTAAAGCGAAATTTACAATAAATAAACGCATTAAAAATGGCTTTCGGTGATGTCAAGACCCCACAGGGCCTCAAGGAGTTGAACTACTTCCTGGCCGACAACAGCTACATCAGCGGGTAAGCATAAACAGCATGTGCCGCCCAATTGTGAGGTTATGCGTGGCAACCACGTCGGCAAGCAAAAATCTACTATATATAAAATATATATATTTCTTTTCTTTGATGCAGTTACACACCCAGCAAGGCCGATTTGTCCGTGTTCGATTCGTTGGGCAAGGCACCAGCTGGTGATTACGCACATGTTGCACGCTGGTACCGTCACATTGCCTCCTTCGAGGCTGGTGAGCGTTCTGCCTGGACTGGAGCTCCCCTGCCCCAATTGGCTGGTGGCAAGCCCACAGTTGCCGCTCCAGCCAAGCCAGCTGCCGATGACGACGATGATATCGATCTATTCGGCTCTGATGAAGAAGAGGATGCTGAGGCCGAGCGTCTCAAGGCAGAACGCGTTGCTGCCTACGCTGCCAAGAAGTCGAAGAAACCTGCCCTGATTGCCAAGTCGTCTGTGCTGCTGGACGTGAAGCCATGGGATGATGAGACCGACATGAAGGACATGGAAAAGAATGTGCGCACTATCGAAATGGACGGTCTCCTGTGGGGCGCATCCAAATTGGTTCCCGTCGGCTATGGTATCCACAAGCTGCAGATTATGTGCGTCATTGAAGACGAGAAGGTCTCCATTGATCTGCTGCAGGAGAAGATTGAGGAGTTCGAGGACTTTGTTCAGTCCGTCGACATTGCAGCCTTCAACAAGATCTAAGCATTTGTATCAACCAACAACAACTTTACAAGCATTCTAAATAAAACTCGAGCAACCACTATATATCTGTCTCTTTCTCGTGTGCTTTCTGTGCCTGCAGCCTCGCGACGCAGCACGTCGGTCAAGTTCGTGTGCGAAGTTATTCGTTTGAGCGAAAGCTTCGCAAGCTCGACATAAGAGCATAGTTGTTCGAACTGAAGATTAGTCTCTCGCGCAACTCGAAAGCGTTCGGAACAACAGTGAAATATAACGACTTTGACTTTGAGCTTTTATTTGTTTAGAATTCAATAAATATACATCTTTTTTCCGACAATAAAAAACAAATTGACAATGGCATCCAACAAATTGTGCTGCACTTTGGCGTTTGGTGCTTTGCTCTGCCTGGGATTCGCGGTGCTGATCCAAGCTCAAAGTAAGTGAAATTATATAGAATTGAGTAGATTTTTGTCAGGGATTCCGTCATAGATTTTGTCAATTGGCTTCAAATGCGAATTGGAAATACCTGCCCACCAGATTCGTGAATTCATTAACATTAATTAGCAATCGAATTAAGACGAGATTATATTGTTGAGCTACATTATGCGAGCTTAAGAATATAGTTTGTTTTTAAGGGAGCTCTTCCTTAACTGCCAAGTCTTTTATTTAGTAATGATTTAATTAATTGATTAATTGTTATTGAGCTGGGGCAATATCATTATAAGGGGCATTGACAGGGGACTCCAATTACTTGCACGGCATTCGACAAGCACTTCCGATAATAAATACCTGAAGCGGAACTAAGCGCAATAATTGTTTTGCTATTTCTTTAATCCTCTTCAAAAATTGCACAACTTGGCTGATTAGTTTAAATAAATTAATCTGTCTGTTTAATCAACAAGGCAAATGAGCTGAGATTACGTGTTTAGTTCAAGAAACAACTAAATGAGTGATAGACTTACACGTGGTGAATTTCCACAACTAATATGTTTAGATTGCTTATTGTTAAATCCGGGAACGAACACGGCATTTCTATGTGACACTTTGCTAAGCATTGTAAAGTACCCAGAATCACAAACTCCTGACGAACATTAATATATATCCGCAGTCTGCCTGCCCTTCGTGAGTGATAATAGTCGTATCTGATTTAGCTAGTTTTTAGAAAATGTTTTTTCACTAATTATAAACTAATTATATATTATTATTAAAACTTTGCAAATTATTTAAATGTGTTGTAGCTACACTATTCAAATTTCGACCTAATTTAACGACTATAAGATGGTTCATTGAACTCAAAGGTAGATACCAAAAGAGTAGAACAATCGTATTTCTTGCGTGGGCGAACAGAAAACAAAGAAATCGTGAAAATACAATACAGCCAATATTCTTTGACTCTACACTAAAATAAAAATTAAATATTATTTTAATTTATTACATACGTCTGGCATATTTTCTTGCTCTTGAACTCTCTACAGAAAGTTGTACAAAACACATTATAATAATGATATGTACATACGTCAATTTAGACATTTGACAATCCGCTATAAAGCGTGATTTGAATACAAAACACACTGTGTGTGCTGAAATTAATTTTTTCACTTAACTGGAAACATCTTTGTGCAACTTGCTGTAACCTTGAAAAGCCCACAAAAATATTAAAAGCAAAATAAATTCGAGAAACTGTTCAATATTGAGAAAGAATATCGCAATTTGCTGGAATCGTGCATTTTGATAAGTCAAATTGACTCATCGCCTCTATGGCAAAATTTTTCAAACTAATGAGAAAGCTCGACTAGGAGATACTCTTGCTCTCAGTTACTTGAGTGCATTTTACACTTATAACAGACAGAGCTACATTAAATTCTCGCAGTTCTGGTATAACATTCTTTTGAAATGAATTCATATTTGATTACAAATATATGAATCCAAAAATTTGGTTCTTTATCAAGTCGAATACGCCACAAAGTTAAGCTACCCCTTGGCCGGGTTTATAGGGTACTAAATAAAATCTTTAAAGATGTAGAAGCCTCAATGCTGCCATTGAAAGTTGCAAAACTAGTTCGGCACTGGCTGAGAGATGACAGATACAACGAAACGGAACGGAACTTCAGGTTCATGGGCGTCCACGCATCGGAATGGACTTTAACAATATATTTTATTTAATATTATCAAAAATAAGAAAAAATAAATGTATAAGTTATACTTTACTGTCTTGAAATGACTTACACCCTACACATTTTTATTTGTTTGTTTACAATTAAGATAAATATATTAATTCATATATAAAATTAAAATGATGACATGTGTGGACAAAAATGTGAGACAAATTTCCAGTTTTGTTGATGTTCTCAAAACACGAAAGCTTCTCTCGTAATTCGCATCAATTCATTCGCATTTTATAGGTCATCTAATCGACGGGCTTATCAGTTTATAAATAAGAATTATATACATAATAGTCATATGATGATCCCCTTTTGTGTTTTCAAACAGATAAGCCTGTGACTGATGTTTGCCTCGGGTGCATCTGCGAGGCCATCAGCGGCTGCAATCAGACGCGTTTTTGTGGCAGCGGCGTCTGTGGCCTGTTTCGCATTACCTGGGCCTACTGGGCGGATGGCGGCAAACTGACCCTGGGCAACGATAGTCCACAGTCGGAGGAGGGTAAGTTTCGATTATAAAATTGTGTAGCTTCTGGAGCATGTAGAAAAAATCACTTATTTAAAGACATATTTAAGAATTACAAGTAAAGATAAAAAAATACAATTTTAAAATTTAATTATGGATTTTTATTATATCAATTAACAGGTCTTAATAAAACTGTCTTTTATAAGATTAATAACATTATTTAAGTAATTTAATTAAAAAAATATTTTTCTATGTTTCTTAAGAGCTATTTCAAATTTAAAAAAAAATATAAAAATAATTTTTGTAGTCTCAAATATAAATACAACCTTGTAACTTTGATACACGATTCGAACTAATTCTCATAGCTGTTTTTTGAACAATAACAATTATTTTCAATTCCTGCTTTAATCGTATCTATATTTCTTTCAATATTTAGCTTTTGCCAACTGTGTGAATGATCCAATCTGTGCGGCAAATACCATTCAGAACTATATGACAAAGTTTGGACAGGATTGCAATGGCGATGGCGGCGTCGATTGTTATGATTATGCGGCCATTCACAAGCTCGGCGGTTACGGGTGCAACAGTGACCTGAGTTACCAATATAAGAATACCCTTGATCAGTGTCTGACCACCTTCTCGCCCCTAGATGTGCGTAGTTCGGTCTAAATTGGATCGTAAATCTACTTTTACATATATATATATTAATTATTTATGTGCAGTTTTGAGTTAAAGCTCGAATTGGATCGTTTGAATTGTGCAAAATCGTTTTTAGAATTTCAACAATCAAGATTTTTTATGAAAATATATTGAAAACAAAATATAAAATGTTTGACACATTAAGGAGTAGAAAAATAGAAGACAAGATTGTGTGGGAATTATGAAAGTCTCGCTTTTAAAAAGTAACGGTCGGTACAATAGTTTGACTATGGTTTGTGACTCTGCTAAAAGCTTTCGTTTTTAGTGTTCGAAGTTCGAACAAAGTTTTTATTTAAAACAGTGCAATTTTTAGTGCACATAACTGACGACTAGATACCCTGGAATATTTTGGCATTTGATAGCATTTTGAGATCTGTTTGATTAAACATTCATTCAGCAATGTAAATAGTGGCTTCTAACGCCATCTAACCTTACATTTGTCTCAGTCAATCGAATATTCCCTAGAAACCGGTATTATCGAGACTTCTGAGCTGACTTTGACTAAGCAGTTCGAGTTGCTTGCATTCACGCTTTAGTTGTGGAAGTGTTCGAACGTGATTTTTACAGCTATCCAATAAACTCTATCATTAAAATGCAAATTTCTTGGATATTTTGCTTGTGGTTCGCTGGGGTTTTCTCACCTGCTTTGGTGCGTGGGCAGGGCAAGTTTCAATTAAGGTCAAATCGAATTCGAATTTAATCTGAGATTATGAATTAACAGGTCATGTGCTGGATAAGCCCGTCACTGAGCTGTGTCTCAACTGCATCTGTGAGGCAATCAGCGGCTGCAATGCAACTGCCGTTTGCATAAACCCGGAGAAGGGCACTTGTGGCATCTTTCGCATTACCTGGGCCTATTGGGTCGACTCCGGTAAATTGACCTTAAATGGGGAGCACCCCGAATCGGAGCATGCGTTCATCCACTGTGCCAACGATCCGCACTGTGCCGCCAACACTGTCCAGAATTACATGAAGCAATTCAATCAGGATTGTAATGACGATGGTGAAATGGATTGCCTTGATTATGCGAGAATCCACAAGCTGGGGGGCTATGGCTGCAAAGGAGATCTGCCCTATAAATACCAGAGTACCTTTGAGGAGTGCATCGAGGACTACCAGGACCAGGGATTTGAGTGATAACTGCAATATGTTATACTCGTATCGGTTTTAGAAGTGCCCGTATCGGTTATTTACACTTTTTAATCGGTTAAGACAAGCTAGAAATTGTTGTTGTTATCAATCGGTTATCAGTCGGTTATTTAAAGAGTTAAGCTGTAAATAAACCTTTAATTAGAAATTAATTCTCTAAACGTTTGATCGCTTCTGGAAGTGATTTAATTTCCCGTTTGACAAACAACTATTGAGTCAGAGTAATTATAAAGCTCGTTTTGCTGCCAGAGACAACAAAAGTAAACAAACAACCGTCTAACACTTTCAGTTGCCCGAGAACTGTTGAACAATTCGAATCGAATCGAAAAGTGTGTGAAAACTAACTGGAAAAATGTATAAAAATGGCAGCTTGTTTTTGGGTCTATGTGTGGCCATGATTGTGGGCGAGACAATGGCGGATTCGGTGGATAAGAAACCCATCACGGAGACATGTTTAGGTTGCATGTGTGAGGCATTAAGTGGCTGCAACGACACGGCGATATGTGTGAATGGAGCCTGTGGCATCTTTCGACTCACCTGGGATCAGTGGGTCGATTCGGGGCGTTTAACACTGCCCGGGGATTCGCCCCTATCGGAAAACTGTAAGTGTGGGAAATTACTTGTAAATGGAATTAAATTTGAATATGGATTTTCCAATCATATTGCAGCATTCACGAACTGCGCGAATGATCCGTATTGTGCGGCGGATACACTACAGAGCTATATGGTGAAGTATGGACAGGACTGTAATAATGATGAGCGAGAGGATTGTTTCGACTATAATGCCATACACTATATGGGTCCATTCAATTGTCAGGCCGATATGCCCTACACCTACGAGAGCATCTTCAAAAAGTGCATCAAACGAGTTCAACGTGAACATCAACAACAACAACAACAATAGCAACAGCAGCAACAACAACTGACTAAAAACTTGAATTAATTTTCATTTTTTAACTGCGTTTATTTATTCTAGGAAATTGCAGTCAGTTGACTGTATATAAATAGTATTTATGTATACTACGAGTATATGAGAATATCCGCATTTCCAGTTAGTTCTACTATTAAAATATTTGCAACTATGAATCTAGCTCAGTTGTACTTCCAGCATAGCGGAGACTGCACCTCGAATCGAAAAGAGATTTGAGCTTAACAGAAGCTTAAGTTCGATTAATCGAAATTTGAGTAAAATGTTTGCATATCATCATTTCTTGTTGTTCTGTTTCTTTGGTTTGAGTCTCTGGAATTGTGGAATAATAGCTTTCGATGGTAAGAGAATTTCTAATTTGTAGCTAATAATTAAAAGTCTTAAATTTAAAGAATTCACTTAAAAAGAAAAGTTTTCATAAACAAATAATATATAAAAAATTAAGATAAAAATAAAATGAAATAAAAAATAAAATATAAATTTCTACCTATAAATTTCAATCTATTTTAACATAATGTGAACCACTGTGCATCTACACATTGCGAAATAACTATCGGTAGATACTATAGATACTGTACAATTATGATAATGTAAAACGACTTTGCTGTAATACCGACTAGTATATATACTAAGTATATCGATTTCAATAGAATACGATGAGTAGCTAATATGCTAAACAACAAATCTTCTCCCTGCACTGCCCTCCCCGTTCCACCTCTTCGCCTCCCCGCCTTCCATTTCCATGTTTAGTTGTAAACAAACCCGTCACGGAAGACTGCCTGGAATGCCTCTGTGAGACTTCAAGCGGCTGCAATGCAACTAAGATTTGTGTGAATGGGGCATGTGGCATCTTTCGGATTACCCGGGGCTTCTGGTTGGAGGGCGGTCAGTTAACGATGCCCAATGATACCACCCTGTCGGATAATGGCAAGTTACTAAATCCAATAATTCATTTAAACCTCTATGTCCATTTTCAAGTGTAGCCTTTACCAATTGCGTGAATGATCCTTTCTGTGCCGCGGATACGATCCAGAATTATATGTATAAGCACGGTCAAGATTGCAATGGGGATGAGCTCGTCAACTGCGAGGACTACGGAGCTATGCACAAGTTGGGCAATCTGAATTGTCGCGGCGAGTTGCCCTACAGTTTCGCCAAGGTCTTCAATCGATGCCTGAAACGAAAGCAGCAACAGGAGGCAAGAGCCAAGGCAAAGGAACAAGCGTCGAATCTGACAGAGAATTAACTAAATAACTTTGTCTTTATTTGGTTGGTAATGCTTTGTTGAAATCAATTATTAATACACATTGCTTATGTTTGCGTCTGAACAGTTTCGAATACAGATCTATCGATATAGATTTAGTTATAGTACAATACATAGTATATATATTTATTTAAGTATATTGTTGATTTTTTGGTATATGAAAACTACTTTAGAATCTTTCCAACAATTTGTTAACGCTCACTAAATACTTTTTTATTGGATTCAAAGAGGTCTTAAGTATATAAGTATAATCCCTTTATATCTGCTCCCATTTGCTATATAGCTTCTGCTTCAGATCGATCAGATTTGGTATTTAAATCTATCAGGCATAGAAGTTAATGTTAAATGAAATGAATTATATTAATCATTATTGTATAACTTGAACCTTAACTTTAGAAATTGTTTAAATTGCTTAAACTGTTTTTTTATTGTATTCATTATAAACAATTATTTCGAACAACCTTTCAACTCATGAGACAGATGTGAGAGTTTGCTATGATGATAGTAACATAAAAAAATAATTCAATAACATATATTAACTTTTATTATTTTAACTTTTTGCAGTGCTCTGAAACTAAAGCAGAGTCACAAAAGTTAGTCAAAAATATATTTAAATTTTTTTAAAAATCATAGAAATCAACAAAAAATTTGTTCTTTAAAATTTCTTGCACTAAAAAACAATTTTTTGTTTATGTTTTGTGGTTTTTGTGTTGAGTATAAAATCAATTTATTCATGTTTTTTATAAGGCTAATTAAATCAATTTCCTATAAATACAATCAAGCTCGTTACTTATGGGATGTGTGTTTGTGGGTGTGATTATGCGGTTGTGTATCTGATATAATACATATGCAATTTGTTCTTGTGTTTCGCTTATTATTTAAACATTAACTTTGCCCGTTAATTAACATTATTTCTTGTTATTGCCATCGTTGGCCAACAATAGCTCTTTGGCCTCCTTCTTGCCGCGTTTCTTCTCCTCCTTGGCTTGCAACTTGGCCAGACGCTCCTCCTCCTTGGCCAAACGTTTCTCCTCCTGCCAGAAAGAAAGGCAAAATATAAGTTTATATGCCCCATTACAATATGATTATTAAATGATATAATATTTAATGATGAAATCGCTTATACTCTATACCGCATTTTGATATTACAGATTGATAAATATTCCGAAAAAGTTTAGGTTTTCAATCCTTTCTTGACTCAAAATATGTAAGGATTATCTTTTAGAACTTTATGCTTAAAATTCTAGAGTTTATCTATTCAATAGATAATTTTATGAAATTGAATTGGTACTGTTTATATTTCAATTTTGCCTTAAATTCACATGTATATTAATTTTATTTTATTCGAAGTGGATTCAAAATCTATAACATTTATTTTAAATACATATATTTTGAATATTTCAATACAAATACATTTTCGAGCACTGTTGACAGAGTATCTGTCAGTGTCAGCTGGAAGTGATAACAATTTTTTAGCTTGTTTAACATGCAATAAATGGAAAGCTTAAAAAGTGCATCAAATGCAAAAAGACGTTGCGCATTATGAGCTACTTTTTGTTTGCACCACCCAACCAACAACTCACCCACCCACATCGGGATTGGGTTTAATGGATGATGGCTGGGGGTCTTGAAATTTATGCCCTGCAGCACAAAAGACCCGGTCGGCCCAGGTTTAATGAAAAACTTTGCAGGCAGCGGATGCAAACGAGGCCAATTACAAACAATGGAAATGGGCGCCATGTGGCGCCCCCTGGTGGCAAAACAATAAAGTCACAGTGTGCCCCACAATAATAGCATGAGTGAGAGTGAGATGGAAGTAGGGTGAGAAAGTGAGAGAGAGGGAGATAGATGGAGTCACCTTTCTGGCTTCCTTTTCAGCTTTCATCTTGAGCTTCTCCTCCTTCTTTTTGCGCTCCATGGATTCGTTCTTCTTGTTGTCGGCTTTCTCCTCTGCAAAATTGTCGAGCGGAACTTAATTAATTTCGTACATCCCTGGCGCCATCTATCAGTTAACAAGATCAACTTACTGCTACTGTTGCTGTTGCTGCCGCTGTGCGGGAAAAGCGGAAAACTGCGATTGGAAGCGCTCAAATGTGGCTTACAATTGCTTCCAGCGACGCCACCGACGACGGAGGAGCTGCCACTCGCGGCTGCCTTGGAAGCGGAGCTGCTGCTGCCGCTACTGCCTCCCAAGGAAGCACTCCTGCCGCCCTGTGCCTTGCTGTTGATCGGTGCACTAGAACCATTTGGGAGCTTCTTGTCCTTGGGCATCACATAGGCATTCTTGGGCAGCGAGTTCTTTGGGGTTGCCGGACAAATCTTGGCGCCGCCAGCCTTTAGTGGTGGTGGTGCCAGCGCCGTGCAGCTCAGCTGTATGTTCATGGGACTGGGGCGACGTGGCGGAGGCGGAGATGCCGATTCACGCAGCAGGGGCGCCAGCTCATGGCCACTTGACTTCGTATACGAGGCATAGCTAAGGAAGAGAAATTTATAAATTGTATTAAAAATTATACAAAATTTAATTTTAATAATATAATAATAAATTTAATAATAATAATATTATATAATAATTTTAATTTATAACTTAACAGACTGTAAAGCTAAGTGAATTCTTGGGGAATCCAAAAATGGTTTAATGTGATATTTGATCTAACCAAAGGATGTACCCACCGAAAACGTGGATTGCTGACGTGCACCGGCGAGGGATGTGGCACTTTGGCAGGACTGCGAAACTCCTTAATGGGTGGCAGCCGATTCTGGAGATCCAGCAGACGACTCTTCACGTGTCGCCTTCCCGGGTATGTATGTGTGGGTAACATGGGCGTCATGGCGCCACTGCCACTGCCACATCCGCTACTGCTGCTGGATGAGGAAGTGGAGGCGGAATTGCTCAGCATATGCAGCGGCTTGCGAGGCACAGCACCAGAGCAGCCGCTGGGGCAACCGCCATGATGTGAATGATGAACGCCATTGTCACGCGGCGAAAGCGAGCCAACGCTGGCCGAGGAACACGAGGATGAGCCCGATGGTGAGATCACCTGATGCTGACTATGATTATGATTATGATGCTGATGCTGATGCTGATGGTGGTGTGTGTTGGGCGATGGTGGCGCCAGATGATTGGCACTGGCAGCTGACGCTGTGATCGCCGCTGGCGAGGCAGGCGAGCAGGGGCCGCTGCTCGATATGGAAGACGTCTTGGAGTAGTGCGAATAACCCGATAGCGTCGATCCCGCCGATCCCGTCGAGCTCATCGAGTACAGGCTATCCGATTGCGATACCCGTCCATGTGCACCACGTGGTGCGGCATAATGATGTCGAGCACCTGCGGCCGTGTGCAACGTGGGCTGATGGAATGCATGGTGCTCGCTATGGGCATCATTCATGGAATAGGAGCTGGCCGAGGCGATCACGCCGCCGGCGTGTACGCCTGCTGAGGCCCAGCTTTTGGCACCCATGGAGTAGCTGCTGGCCGACTCCTGTATGCGCCAGCTGCCCGACGACGACGTCAGTCTGTTTACCCGCGCCCTGCAGATCACGCACCGCAGTGGCAGCAGCCGCTGTGCCACCGCACTCTGAATGGTCTTGACGAAGCATCTTCGGCAGACAACCCGATGGCCACACGGCGAAGTCTGCATTGTCGCGCGTGCATTGATGCAGATCACGCACTCGTCCTCCTGTGAGGTGGGCGGATCCGGCTCGCTCTCCTCCTCGAGTTTACTCAGCAACTTGTCCTGCAATGAAACGGGAAAGTATTTATTAGTTATTTGACTTTATTTAAGCTTTATTTCCAGTTACAGCCTGAAAGTATGCAAAACTTTTGTGAAACAATTATTTTTAAAATAAATTTCTTAAATGTTTGTGGTTTTTGGAATTTGATCTAGATTGATTTGGCATTCAGATTTCTATTAACTCGACCAAACTTATTTTGTAAATATATAATTAATTTGTTCCCCCTCTTTTTTTATATAAACAGTTTTTTTTTATAGAAACAGCGGTTTTTGAAAATTAATATAAATTGATTTGGTATTCAATTAAATATTTGTAAATTTTGGGAAATAAAATATTTTCTCTCTTTAATTTTATGGATTTTGTTGCAATAATTCATTGACAGCATATAAACAATTTTTGTAAGTTCATTTGATGTATTGATGTAGATGATGTCAGAGGCTGTTTACTGGCCAAGGGCGCTGTCGGAAGCCGTTTGACATCCCAATAAATATATATGACGCCAATTGGAGTCAATAAAATTGAGATTTTCATTATGACAATTTTGTTAAATAATTAATGCAACAATGTGCGCATTGGCTAACTGTATATGATATGCAAATTGAGGAATTTCAAGTCAATTTAATGGCTGATTTTGTGCTATTTGTTTTGTCAGCTTCGATTGATAATTAACTGAGCTGAGAATTGGCCAATGGCGCCTTTCGATTCGCTTATTGTTTCCATTTGTTTATATTTATAGCTGGGTGGAAGTCCGACCTCAGACTGATTATTATGAATTAATAAATACTAAAGGTATTTTTATTAAAATTTTAAAGAATTGTTAAAGTGAACATTGTTGTCGATTATTATCGAATTGCACCATTAAATAAGTGACTCAGCAATTTTTGTTATTATTATTTATGTGGTGAATTGTCGGCTTTATTTTTATTTAACTATAGATAACTGTTGTTTATTTTTATCTCGTGGATATCATTTTTATTGCTGTGCAATGTACCTTTAAGATCGTCATCAGTTTTCAAGGCACGAGGAAGTCGTAAAAGAATAAGCCATGAGTCAAAACTGAAGTTGTTGGACGGGTTTCAGAGCAACTTATGGACTAGAACTTAGAATGGGCCTTGCACTTGGCGGCTTTCGGGGCCATCAACACATATGTTTACCTCAAGGTGCCAAACACTTAACAAGCAATTTGCAATTACCAATTGTCTGAGAAACCTCAAAGCAACCGAGTTTGGAATGCCAAACTGCAGTCAAAAGCAATATTCCATGGCTTTTGTTTGTAGACTGGGCATCATAATGACCCTGACTACAGACTACTGACTACGAATCAGTGCTAGATTAAGATTCAGCAATGAATTCAATTTTTGCATAAATCAAATCAACTACAACAATACACCCATAACCGCTAAACTGCACGCCCGCAACTTGGCTAAATAATTTTGAATGATTAATGCTCTCAAAATGCTGAACTCATCACCTCACTAATTGACCCGCAACCAGAGAAGAGCACCGAACTGAGGATGGTCAGAACCGCTTTAGAGCATATACATATACATATATATTAACTATTGTTGTTGTTGGTGTTGTTGTTGTTGTGTCTTGCTGCTGACAGCGGTCAACGAAAGGCGATAAGCATCAACAGCTGCTCAGACTGAGAGCATTCGGTCAAGGTAAGCAGGCTGGAATTTATACACCGCTAAAAATACAAAATATACCAATAATTGATATTTTTTATAACTCTTATTAAAAACATATTAATAATGAATCTTTTCACATTAAATAATAAATAAATTTTAGAACTGTTGGGTGAATTCTAGTTTTTTATGAGTTGTTAAAGTGAGTTTTTGACATTTATTTTTAGCTATCTAATTCAAGTCTATTTCAATTTTATTGCTTAAATTTATTTCAAGAGCCTTGATTATATTTAATTTCATTTAAATATTCTATTTATTTAAAATCTGATATGATGTCAAGAAGCTTCTCTTCCAATAAAATCATATATATTTTAAGCATTTCCTATCTATTTAATTTCCTTTACAGATTTGTAAATTACATACAACAATTTCGTTCAGTGTATTCTATATCAATCCCATAGAGACTACAGCATCAATGACAGCGAAATTGAAGCCTCTTCATTTGGCATCTGAGCTTTGACTATGTAATTCTCTGGTAATAACTGGCCACACACTGTGATCATTCTCGCTGAACTTTGGGCACTTGAAACATTTTGTATGCTTGGCAGGCGACAGGCGTGCGACATGAGGAAATTAAAAAACAATTTTACGATTTGACACCCCCTCTCCTTTATCTCACCCGCAATGGTGAGTGTTTGACTGGCATGCGCGATTAGCTAATCTAAATATTTGGCACAGGTTGGAGGCGGAACAGGCGACGATCAAGTTCGTTGCCTCAGTCTTTTGTTTTGCAATAGGGCCGTGCGAATTGATTTATCAGACAAACGACAGGCGACAACCGACAGACAGTCAATACGCACAATACGGCAACTCGGCAACTTCTAGACAACGTTTCCAGCCAGCAACGGGCAGCAGCTCTCAGTTCGTCTACGGAACTCGGCCAGAACAGAGCGTTGTTGTCGGTCGTGTCAAAGTAAACGAAAGGCGGCACCTAAATACGAGTGTTTGTGTTGTTGTGTTTGTTTTTTATTGCTGGCAATGCGGAAGCGCCTCTTAAAATAATACAAAATTCAAATAGTTATCAAAGTGCGACATTTGGTTGATGTCTGAGGTTCATTGAACGCCAATTTTCAGTTGGCCCTGTCTGATAATAATCAAATAACAATCACGACAATAACATTTTCAAGTTAAATTTTTGCTTTTGGCTGCAACTTGCGATGATTTTACCAACTGCCTCAACATTGTGCAATGTCTTTACATTTCTGCTGGGTAAGTTTGTTGGAGCCTCTTAAAAGTGCCTTGTGTTCTTAGTCATTTAGCATCCATTATCTTGACTTAGCACCGAGCTGTTCTTTTTGTCAGCTAACCAAATATTTAGTCAAGATTTTAGTCACAAGTTTGTTTATAAGTTCAAGGTGTAGTGGGTTGTAAATAGTATAAGGTTGCAGATAAGAAAAGAGTATTTGATGGACACAAGTGCCAATTGTTGACATTTGATGCATGAATATACTTTGGGCTCGGACTGTCGGCTAACTTGAGGGTTTACTGAGCCATGAAGTAAGGTCGTATTGCCGCCGGGCAACCGTTGGAACAATGGCTCAACCGATCGGTGTACTAACTTGTAAAATATTTCAAGGTACAGCAATTTGCCTTCGATCAATTGATGCGAAGCTTTGACTAAATATAGGCTAAGATGTTGTTTGTAATTCAAGCATTGCTGAAAAACATTGGCAATTGAAATAACAATGAGGTATTTATAAAGTCTTCAACTGTTCGACTTTTATAAATTTATATAAGTCAATGACTAATGTTGCCATACATTTCAAGAATATATCCTGAGTCTTTTTAGAATTATACAATTACTTACTGTCGTGTTAATTAACTTAAATAAAACTGATTGACTTATGGGTTCACTTTAAACTTTTTTCAACTAAACTAAAACTACTCTATGAAAGCTTTAGCAAACAATGTATTCCTATTTGTATGTACATAGCGCCTTTCCGACATATTTTAAGATTTTATGATGATTTATAAGTAGTATAGTAAAATCGTATCCTCCCTTAAGGTGCAGTTTTATTATATTTGTGCATTGAATGGAGACATTTTATTATGCTCGCATCTTATTTTAAATCAATGACATTTTGTTTTATATTGAGAACATTTAAGCATAGTTCAGATTCAAATCTGTTATAAAACGATGTGATAATTCACTTAAGAGCAAGTAAAAAAATATTCTGTTAATTAACTGCCAGCCAAAAAAAAAACATTTAAATTAACAACAAAAAGAGAACAAAGTAATAACTAAAATAAATGTACAACGTGACGCAAACGTGGAAGCAAACGTGAACAAAACAAAATAAAGAAAACTAACAACAACGAACGAGAAACAACAACAAACAGAGCCATAATATATATTTTCGTATATCGCTTATAAGTAAGTTAAAATCTCTTCCGCTCTGCAGCAACAACAAGGAAAAAACTGGTAGTAAATTTACATACATAAAATCTGTTTAGACTACATGCATAAAATTGAGTCTGAGCAACGAAACGGAAAGTGTTGAACAAACCATAAGCTGCAAACTAATTCGACCTTGCCTAAGGTCATGATTGTTGCTGTTGTTTTTGCTACCATTTGGCATCTAATCTAATCGAATCAATTCAAAATCATCGCTAAATCTGTGTAGCAAAACAAACAACGAGAAAGATACTGCGGCGTCATTGACATTGCATTGTTGACCCAGTGCCACGCCCCCATTACAACGCCCCGTTGAATATGTTGACTGTGATAGCAACTTGATAGAAACTTGTTTTAGAGCAGTTCAACGGGTACAATGACTCTTCTTAGACAGTGGTGACGTCTGACTTAATGATAAATAATTAATTAATAATTCAAATTAATTTCAGAATAAAATACAACAAAACGATAGTTGTTCAAAACATTCTAAATAAAATTGTAATAAAGGTCAACCTTGGTGCTTGTTATATTTTGATTCCTCGAGCTCGTTATAGGGGCTCTTGGCGATATTCAAATAGACTCACAAGAGTATTTATATGTCGTCGCAGCTCATTAGCTCTCAGCCATTATGTACTTTTATGTTTGCGTTTTCATAGCCGTAATACGTGGCGTATACGTCACGTGCTGTTGTTATTGTTGGTGTTGCTGTTGTTTGTGGATTTTATGGTAGCCACAATCATAATATGCGGCTTAGATTCAAGTTCACGGTTAAGTCGGAGTCGCTTGGCTGGTTTCATTTTGACCAAGCTTATGTTGCTTTGTTGTTGTTTTTGTTTGCCTTATTAGCCAGCTAATAATACAATTAGCTGGCTCTAAATAACTAGAGGCATTTTTCACATGCTAAATTGCAAATGTGCCATATAATTAAGTTTCTAATTTTGTTGCAGCGGGCTCTCCAATCTTCTACAGTGCCGCACCGCGTGGCAGCTGCAGCAGCTGCTGTGCAATACGCGAGCGTGAGGACATCAAGTTTCTGCTGTACACGAGGTGAGTGCTGATGAATCAGCTGATGTCTCATGCATATTCAGTGCATCACTTTAACCAAAAACTAGGAAAAACCGCAACTCGCCACAGCAGCTGCAACTGAGCGATGAGTCGCGACTGGCGCGAAGCAATTTCAATTTCAATTACCCGCTGGTCATCTATTTGCACGGCTTCTCGGAGTCGGCCACAGGGGACCGGCAGAGCAGTCAGCAGCTAAAGGATGGTAACAAAATGTCACAGGCGCTGTCAACGCTCAGTGTTCTCATCATCACTTCCATTTCTTTTAGCCTTTTTGCGGCGGGGCAACTATAATGTAATACTCGTTGACTGGAGCGCCATGGTGACAGTTCCCTGGTACTCGAATGCTGTGGAGAATCTACCGGTTACGGCTCGATATTTGGCCCGCTTTCTGCGCTATTTGGTGTCTAGTGGTTATGCCGTCAAGCATATTCATTTGATTGGTTTTAGCCTGGGGGCCGAGGTGGCTGGCTTTGCCGGCAAACAGCTGCAGGAGTGGGGCATCAAGCTGACTAGGATTACGGCATTGGATCCGGCTTTGCCGCTCTTCGAGGGCAACAGCTCCAATCGCCGGCTAGGTCCCAGCGATGCTCGCTTCGTGGATGTCATACACACGGATGGCGGCATTCTGGGCAATCCCACGGCCATGGGCCATGCGGATTTCTATCCCAATGGCGGTCGGCCGTTGCAACCGGGCTGTGCACGACAGGAAATCGCCAATAATCGCTGGCTGGGCATCATAAGTGAGTGCAAAAACTACTTACCAAAAATTCACAAATGAAAATTAGCAAAACCAAAAATTAAGTAATATTGGGTTTCCTAATTGTTGACTTATCAATCTTGTTTATTTTATTTTCATATATTTTATATTTTAAATTTATAAAAAGAATTAGATGAAAAAAAAAATTTTAATCACAAAGTGCTTGAGTGTAAATATTGTTTTTCACCTTGCAAAAAAAATTAAGCGATTTTTCTAACATTGATAGAATAGATTTTTCCTATATGTTGTGATTAAATTGATTTTCAATTAAATTTTTGTATTCTGAGTGTTTATCTTAGTTGAATTTCCCAATGTATGTTTTAACTTTTCCCCACATCTTTTTTTTATTTCATTTTATTCTTGTTTGTTTTTCTGTTTCGAAATTCTAACAAAAATATTCGAAGTTCATATGAGCTACTAAAATGTCATTCGATTTACTAATTTTGCTGTTGTTTTTTATTCCAGTTGGTTGCAGTCACCAGCGTGCCTGGGAGTATTTTGTGGAGAGCATAGGTCAACCTTTGGCCTTTCCCACCGACAGCTGCGAACCGTCGCCATATTTTGACAACTGTCGCATTGGCTTTGGACGTGCCTACATGGGCTTTGGTGCAGATCCGAGGTAAGGATGAATCGATATGTATATATATATATATACTTGTATAGCGGTAATTCCCAGAACTATATATACGACACATTTATTTCAACCACTTGACAGACTGCGCGGCAAGTTTTATCTGGAGACGAACGATGCCAAGCCATTTGGCAGGCATACCCCGACAACACCCTCGTCCAGTCTCCCCCTGTTGCCCATCTCCTACAAAATGCCACGGAACGACACAAGAGAGCCGCAGGACGAAGACAACAACATGCTGAGCAACAACATCGACAACATCGCTTTGACGTGACAAAATGTCCAAGACAAACAGACGGCAGGTCTTCCCCTCATCCACATTCTCTTCTCCACAAGTACCGTTTCATCAGGCTGTCCTTTAACAAGAGATTTATGTGAGCTGCGTGATTTTGGACACACATTCACGCAAAGTTGAAGGTTCCCCACTGTAATCTATAGTTGTAGCTGTAGTAGTAACTTATGTAACTTCTTATAAGTTCTCTTGTGATCTGTCTTATAAGTATTGTTAGCACGTAAGCCGCGTTTTCCTTATCTCTTTCTCTAAGTATCTCTTTTTATCTCCCATGAAAAGTAAATTGTGTTAAGCATAAGCAGTTTTATTGTTGTGATTCTCTCAGGAAACACTTGAGCAACCTGTGAGAATTGGAATTGCTGTAAATGGTATGCTGTTTAAGGTAAGTTATATTAATAAACGGTTCACCAACATATTACGGAGAATTATCCCTTTTTTTCAGTTTGATATTTGAATAGTTTGGAAGTTATTTAATTCCTCATTATAGCAAATTTAATTTAACTGATTTTCTGAAGTATATCAGAAACAAAGTCAACAATCAATAGAATTCGTCAAAAAGTTCTTGGATAATTAATGACATGTTAACGTTCCTTTTAATGAAATTACTTATGCATAGCATAAAAACTGAGTTCCTTAAGATAGAACATTTTTAAAGCTGAGAAAAACGAAAGAAAATTTGCAGCTGGAATGAAATAAACACTTTGATTTTATTTCTATCTTCGTGGCGCAATTTTTTTTTTTTTTTTTTTTTATCGATTTTCAAGAATATTTACATCCTTCATCAGCAATTTTAGAGTCCTTCGCAATGGCTGCACCTGGTCCATAAAATATAAGTTCGACGAGGTTTTCAGCTGCCGGATGCCCTCTACTTTCCTACCCCTCTGCCTCTCCCAACGTTGACCCAGTAAAATTGTAAACAGAGCTGGCAAAGAAAATTCACAAATCATTCGAATGGAACAGATTATATTTATCAAACTGTGAAAACTGCAAATGCTGACTGTTGTTGTTCCTGCAATTGCAACTGCAACTGCCACAGCCACTGCTAAGTGGCACTGCAGTAAAGCTGTCACGTGCGGCTTGCGTCGTTCGTCGATGTTTGCAAATCTGCAAGGCATGTGGCAAAGTCCTCATTAATAATGCAACACACATCAAAGGTACACACACACACACACACACACGGCATCAATACACACCTGGAAAGAACTGGCTTCATTTTCCTTCCGGAGGGCAACACCCTCTACCCTCCAGCCCGCCCACTGGACTTGCAACTTGCCGCGGCTTCCGCTCGTTAAGCGTTCGCCTATGAAATGAGTTGAAAATCGGCTGGCGCCGCAGCTCATTGCACATTATGGCGCACATCCTGCCGGTTGTAATCCTTGCGGTCGTTGTTGCATTTGTTATTGCTACTGTTATTTTTATTATATTTTCTACCATAATTATAGGCGTCTGATATTTAAGTCGAGCGATCGACTCGCTTATAAGCAATTTAAGTTTATTATATTTGCAACCTCGCAGCGTTTGCATTATTTATTAATCACTTTTTTAATTACGCCTGCAATTTGGGGGCGTGACCACGCCCAACTGTACTGAGTTTCGAGTGGGTTCGCTGGCGAATTTATGTGTTGTTTTCTTTTGGCCTGACCCAATGTTGTTGTGGCCAGGAAAAATATTTTTGTTGCTTGTCCTTGGGGGCGTATACTTAATTTTGTATTTTGTTATTTTTTTCGTACTTTAGTCGCCTGCTGCTTTCTAAGGCTTCCCGTTGCGTCATTGTCGCAGCCCTAAGCACTTTGCATGTTGTATTTTGTTAGTTTATACTCTAACTAAGGATATCATTACATTCAAAGGCAAAGAATGCATAAAATTTAAGGTGGAAACCAGGTCAATATATATAATAGCAAAAATGAGTGGTTGATAAAAATGCGATTTAAACTGTATCTTTTTTGAACTGACCATTAGAAGAATTTATTAGTATTATGAAGATTGATTATATTTAAATTAATTGACTTTTTGATCAACTAATTATATTATAAAATACAAGTGTCAGAGTATTTAATAGCCGAGCAAATTACAAGTTCATTTATTTATTTTTTTGGTTTTCTCTTTGGGCTTTTGTGGGTTTTGGGGCAACTAAATTAAATTACTTGGTTTAGTCATGAGTCACGGCCTAAACTAAAACATGCCCCTGACGAGGGTCATGCAAATAATGTTGAATGTATTCTCGAAATTAAAGTTACGGCGCGCGACTTTAAGCAGACTAGTAAAATGCATAACAAATTTGATTAAAAGCAAACGAAGAATGATAATTATAAGTAAAGTTTGCTTCATAAGATCTCAAATTAGTTTACTTAACTTTCCGCAATTATAGTCCATGGTATGTTTGGGAGTACAATTATTGAGTCTTTCAGTTCTTTTGATTCGTCAGGTTATTTACTTGTTAGCTAACTAACATATCAATTATATGTGGTAGTAGTCGAACTTTTACGAGTTGTGTCCAGTTGGAGCGATAGTTAAGTAGACTAAATTGGCTGTAAGTTGTGCTTATGATTACCGTTTTGGTGTCTCTATGGCTGTGTGGCATGCCACGACCGTGTCGCACATGACAATGGCTTATAAACAAGGCGAGCAGAGACACGTGCAAAATGAAAACGGACCAACAGGCCAACGGTTTGATAAACGAACAACCCACGCATGGATGTGGCACACACATGGGACACATGTGGCACATGGGCCACATAAAGGACGCGCAGGAGGCGCTGAGTCATGGGCGTTGCCTAATGAGCTGATGGGGCACCTTTTCAGGTAGATCGAGCTGCCACTTTACAGCCAGGCTGATTGATTGATTGATTGATGGTCAAATTGATTATTGTCGCTGCCATTGCAATTGTTATTGTTGTTGCTATTACCTCTTATTCAACTTGTATCCATGGCTTATTTATAACTCGACTCTTATGAAATTTAGTACATTTTTTGGCGCTGATAAGTATGTCAGACGTTTTGACACCTCAAAGTAGGCTACTCAAAACATGAGTTTGCATGTACTTCAGTCAGCTAGTCAGTCACTCATTCAGTCAGTTACTCAGTCAGTCTGTCAATTCAACGGCTTGACTTCGAGTGCTTGTTTCGGTGAACATCCTGATGTTTAAATTCAAAGGTGAATACTCGACTCGACTAAGGGCCACAATATTAATTAAATCGATAAGGTTTGCGCTTTGTATTTTCATCGTCACTTTTTATGTGCGCCCTGCATGCTAGCAAAATATCATCATCGTTGTCAAAGCAGCTTTTGTACTCGATATACCCTGTTATTAAGCTATGAATGGAGTAGTTGATTTCAGTAACTAGTCATGATCTGAAAGTTTTCAGTTAAAGCTATTAAATGCACCAACATGCAATTTAATAAATAGTTTTTAATAAGTAAAAGTAGTTTAAACACAAAATAGTAGGTGAATCTATTTACTTAAACTTTAAGCTCTCTATAACTTGATGTTGAAACTTGTACAATATAAAATAATTTAACAATATTTTATTGAATAGAAAACAGTTCAATTCAGTATGAATTTTTATAACATGTCTCTATTAGAACATTTCGCGTCTGTTCTCGTCACTAGCGTGGACTGTCATCCACAGTGTTTTATTATAAAACAGCACGTTTTTAACTGAATTCTTTTCAACGTAACTTGCACATGTTGAATACGGAATAAGAAAATCAACAACAATTTGATATTTATATTCTCAGACTGTTAAGCAAAGTCTTTTTTTCTTACACTACAAATATTTACATAACTATCTGCTGCAACAATGTATATTATATATGCACATTGGGCATCTTTTCATAGAGCACTCACGTTGTCAGCATTGTTAGCTAGTGCTGCCATTTCTTGTTGCTCTGACTTCTAATGCACTTTGCCTTCAATGACAGCGCGAGAGGATGAAGAGCGAAAGAGCAGTGTTAAGGTTATGTAAGTGGGAGCGAGACAATAACAATTCCATTAAGTTATACAAGAAGCAGACAATCTGCTGCTTTCGCTTACTCCCTCTCTATGATTCTCTCTCAGTATCTGTGTGTTTATTTGTTGCATACTTGCGGGCGCAACATTGTCATGAAAATTGAATTTATAACGGCGACGTTTACGTGTCAACATTTCAATATGTCAGCTTGTGTGAGTACAAGTTCCTGTATCTAAGTGTGTCTGTCTGTGTTTCTCATGTTGTCGTTAAGCGAATTTATTGCATTTAATATGTTTTTCATGTCAGTTATTTAGCTCAATATTTTATACGTTCTTATAGTGAACATCAGAGAAAAAAGCTTATTAAAGCCAACAATATATTTGGACAGGTAGACAAACAGAGAGAGGCAGATAGAGATAGCGAGTATGTTAGTGAAAGATAGGGAGTTTATTGTCAGCACGTTCTAATTGCTGCACACATTAAAATCCAATTAAATGCCATAAAACCATAAAAACAATACAAGCGCGTCGCCTAACTGTAGCTTATAATAGGCTACATTCATTTCCCGGACAAAAACATAGGAGCACATTATGTTTTGGAATATTAAAAAATAGAATGATAAGTAAATAATTAAAATTAATTAGTGGGAAGAATACAGTTAAGCGAAATCGACTGTGAGTCTAGCTATAATTATAAAGCTTTCAGATTGAAAAAAATAATTGGGAACCACATGGCAGCAGCAACAACTGGGTAATAATAATATAAGTCCAGCCTGTGATTCTATTTAGATATAATTGCAATCACTAATTACGTTCGATTCGATTACAAAGCGACTGTTTCGCTAAATATAATCAAAGCCAATGATATGTGAGACCCACTTTAACAAACTTTATGCATTCCATCTGATTAGTTGCAGTGAGTTGCCATTGAAATGTCTTGTTAAATATTGTTTGGTTATCAAAACAATCGACATTTTAGGAAAACAAAAGAAAATAGGGATAAAACTGGGTAGGCCAATAAATAGCTCTAGCTTGATTTAGAAGATTCATTGTATTTTTATTATATATATTTTTATATTATTCTACTTCTATATGCGATTAATATTAATGATAGGTGGTGTTAAAAGTAATCGATATAATTGTATGGCTAAAAAAAATCTGTTAAGTTTATATTATTGAATATAAGCTATTAAATTGTTGGTACGATTGGTCTGATTTATTAACTCAATAACATAATTGATCATAGCAGGCGGGAGGTGTGTTTTGATCATACTGCGGTAGCCAGTCAATGAAGCAATGAAGCAACAGGCTGACAAAGATGATGGGCCTCCACATGGTAGCAGCAACAACTGGATAATGATAAACTGAGTCCAACCTATTTAAATATACTTAATCCCATTCCTTAATTATATTCGCTTCGATTGGAGAGCTAAAGCGAATCAAATCTATTTATTTTTGCTACCAAATTTAGCAAGCTGTATAACTCCAAACTTTATGCTTTCCATCTGACACAATTACAGATTAGTAACAGTGAGTTTAAACATATTGGCTATTTATAATTAAAAATTTGTTTTTTAACAATAAAGATGCAATTTGCTACAAACGGTAGCAAAAATAAATGATTTTGGTTCGAATTAGGAGAAGCTTTTATGCTTATTAAATTATTAAAGTCTTCCATAGTGGAAATTAGAAATTCGAAAAATTTCAGAATTTGGGTCAGGAAACCATGATTTCATGATTTTCGCCACCTTTAGCCCATGTATTAACTTTCGCTTATCCTTTCTTGTGATTGGGGGGATTGTATGATGGATGGTCATAGTCCGCATAATTAGGTGGATTCCAGTTCCCTTCAAGGACCAATAGGAGCAACAGGCTGACAAAGATGATCGGCGTCCACATGGCAGCAGCAACAACTCGATATTGATAAACTGACTCTTATCCCTGAACTTATTTAAATATAATGCCATTCCTTAATTATATTCGATTCAATTGGAAAGCTAAAGCGAATCAAATCCATTTATTTGTGCCATCAAATTTAGCAACTTGTATAATTCCAAGTCTTATGTTTTCCATCTGACATATTAACAGATTAGTTACAGTGAGCTTAAAAATATTAGCTAATTATATCTAAAAATTAGTTTGTTGACTGTAAGATGCAATTTGCTAAAATTGGTAGCAAAAATAAATGATTTTGGTTCGATTTAGGAGAAGATTTTATGTTTATTAAATTATTAAAGTCTTCCAAAGTGGAAATAAGAAATTCGAAAAACTTCAGAACTTTGGAGCAGGAAACCATGATTTCATGATTTTCGCCAACTTTAGTCCATGTATTAACTTCCGGTTATACTCTTTTGTGATTGTATGATGGATGGTCATAATCCGCATAATAAGGTGGAACCCAGTTCCCTTCAAGGACCAATGGGAGCAACAGGCTGACAAAGATGATTGGCGTCCACATGGCAGCAGCTACAATTTGATAATGATAAACCGACTCCTATTTGTGCAACTATTTAAATAGAATTGTACTCCTTAATTATATTCGATTCGATTGAAAAGCTAAAGCGAATCAGAAACAGTTTATTCTGCTACTAACTTTATGCAATCCATCTAAAACATTAGTAGATTAGTTCCAGGGAGTTGCCATTGAATAACCCGTTTAAAAATAATAGCTGTGTAAAATTTAAAATTTTCTCGGTCAACAATGCTTTTATGTTTATTTAACTATTAAAGTCCATAGTGACTATTTATTATTAAAAAAATAGTGACTATTTATTATTAAAATAATTAGCATTCGAAAAAAGAAATTCAAAAATCTTTAGAATTTTTGTGCAGGAAGCATTCATTTCCGGTCGCCTGAAGATGGGGTGGTAGGTTGGTAATCCGGGTCCATCTCAAAGTCCTTACTGGGGGGGTTGTACCTTGGATCCTCATAATCCGCATAATTCGGGGGATTCCAGTTTCCTTCAAGGACAAATACGAGCAACAGGCTGACAAAAATGATCCACACCCACATGGTAGCAGCAACAACTTGATAATGATAAACCGACTCCAATTCCCGAACTTATTTAAGTATAATCTCGTTCGCGATTCGATTCGTTTACAAAACGAGTGTTCCGCTAAATCGAATCAAAGCCACTTATTTGTGCTACCAACTAAAACAAAATGCATAATTAAAAATTCAATGCGGTGCGTTGCGAGTGCAAAGTTATATTGAATAGAACGCTTAAATTAATAGCAATTAACAATAACCAATTTTTTGGTTAGCACAAAAATGAATATTTTCCATCAAACCCATTAAGGGATTGGTTACAGTGAGTTTAAGAATAATAATAATTAAATGATTAATTATTATTAAAACATTTTGCGTTTAAAATAAAAAATTTGAAAAACTTCAGTATTTGGTTTATGGTATTGGGTATTTTGGAGCAGAAAATCATTCTTGATTTTTACCCACTTAAGTCCATGTAGTACTTTTCGGTTGATCAATGTGAACCATCGGGGGGTTGTATCTTGGATCCTCATAATCCGCATAATTCGGCGGATTCCAGTTTCTTTCAAGGAAAATACGAGCAACAGGCGGCACCAACAACTTGATTTTGATAAACTGACTCCTATCCGATTTCGTTTGTTATCGATTCGATAACAAAGCAATTGTTTTGCCAAAGCCACTTATTTGTGTTGCCAACATCAACCAATTTTATAATTGCAAACGTAATGCTTTCCGTTTCACACTTAAATAGATTAGACACAATGTTGAATAACTTATTAAAATAATAATAACACAGAAATAAATGACTCCTCGCTTTATTTTTGCTATATTTTTTCAGCTATCGTAGCTCCTGCAATAGTTAGAAGCCCTCTGATTTGTAGCATTTGGTATTGAGACACCATCACAAGCATGGAGAAGGAAACCAGTACGGATATGGAGTAGGTTCATATCGCGCTTGCGCCCAGTTTACACCAATGGCAAGAAACAATAGATTGACAAGGATCGGCATCCACATGGCAGCAACAACTGGGCTGTGATAAGCTGGGTCCTACCTGTGAACCTATTTATATTGCATTCAATTCACTAATAACATCGGATTTGATTGGAAATCCATTGTTCTTCTTAATCAAACTAAAGTCAATTATTAATGCCTTCCATCCGATTAGTTGCAGAGAATACCCATTCAAATGTCTTGTTCAATAACTTATTAAAAAAAAAAATAATATATAATACATATTAAGAAATTGTTTGGTTAACAAAAAATGTAAATTTTAAGTAGGTTTGATTTTAAAGTAATACTTTTAGCGATATTAAATATGTATTTAAATAATGTGTAGAGACATTTAGAACATAAAAATAGTGTGTAAAATCCATAAATAGCCCTACAAAGAATATTGCCATGTGTGCAACATTTTGTTTCGCTCACTGTCTTTACTGTTTATCAATAAACGTGTTGGCTAATTGCAAAACTTAGCACAACAACAATGGGCCTTGTGTTAGGCAGACAGATGCACACACTCTCACACACACAATCGCAATCGCACACAGACACACTCAAAGTGCAACTATAGAAATTTGTGACAAAAGTGTCAAATTTGCCAACAACAAGTACACAATTTACTCATACACAACATAGCACACACACACACGCTCACACACATACATATAGAGCAGGCTCATCAGGCGACGTAATTATGGCTTTTAACACATACTACAACGAGCAAAAGTGAAATGTGGAAATTGCTGTTGCGATGCCATTTTGGTTCATTCATTGAAAAGCAGTTGACAGGACGAGTAATAGGATAAAAGGGGGCAGAGTAGAGGGTTGTAAATGATATACTAGTTAAGTTAGTTAGCAGCTAGTTGTGTGTGAGTCAGCAAATTACATATTTTAAAGTTGCAGCAGGAAAAGAGAGTGGGTTAAATTGCTCGGGGATGGGGACAGTTTGTTAAAACCATACCAGAATTGTGTATGTGTGTGTGTTGTTTGTTGGTGTGTGTTAGTAAAAGCCGTTGCTTTTTGTGAATGTGCACTTGCCGTGCATTGAGTTGTACACATGCGACATGTTGACTGGTCCAACAAACGTTGAATGGCAGCTGCTGTCGGGTGGAATCGGGGGACAGACATCGAGTCAATTTCAACAAGTTAAAAGTGCGCTCTTGAATGCCGACGAGTGCTGCACAAAGGCAGTAACAGTAACTGTTAGCATTAATGGCTTTTAAATGAGCCGAGACAAAGGCCAAAAAGTGTTGCCTACTTTTCACCGCTTCTAAAAGCATTGCGTGGGCGGCGTTGGTGTAGCCCATTTAAAACAATTGAAGACAGCTCAATTCATTGCATTTGGCAGACAAAATAATAAATTTAATTGAAATGCAACCATGAGCAAGGGCAGAGAAAGAAACTGACAACGGAGTAAGGCAAACTCATTTTTCCTTATTTGAGAGCAAAAAAAATGAAAAAATTGTGCTGCCATTGTTCTCCATCCGGACAAAGTCTATGTGTATGAGTGCATTTGCATGCGTGTGTTTGTAGATTTTGCGGGCGCTTTTCCAATTTCGCGTCTCCTATTTCCGGCCCAACGACAGCGTACATTGTAAATTTATGACATTTTCCTTTTATTTCTGTTCCGAGCTTTTAGTTTTGCGTAAACTTTTTGCGATGGTATTAAATACCCTAAAAATGCTAAAATGAGGGGTAGTCTTAGTTGTATGTTGAGTCGTGCACTGAAGTTCAAATATATGGGCAAGGTTTAAGGGCAGCACATCTACAGGGTATCTTTCAGTTGAGCACCTGCAATTCAAGAAAGTTTTTGCTGCACTTTTTGAGTTATGCTGCGATATTGTCAATGCAGCCTTAAATGAAAGCTGCAACTTTTGTGGCTTTAACTTGCAGCACATAATGAAATGACAGGACAACGGGGAAACTCAACCACAACAGATTGTACCTTTTTAACAAAGGCACAAACAGCAATATGCTAAAAGGGAATGGTAAAATGACAAAAGCAAATAGATAAAATTCAATAAAAAGAGCAGAAAACCAAAAAAACAAAAACCTAATTTCGTTTTAGTTAACTAAACGAAAAAGTTATACGAAGCTAGTTAAAATAAAGTTGCTTGAAAAGTATTTTTAAATATTTAGGACAAGCGGCTAAATACATAAGTAAGCCCTGATTAAGTATGCACTCTTAAGGCAACATTTTCAAACTGTTTATTCACACTTAACAAATCATGTCGCATACCAAACTTATCAGAGGTAAATTTAACGCGCTCTCCAAGCGCCACTCAGTGCTGTCCAGCTAAAAGTACCCGCCAGGACCCACTCTAAACGCTTCAATCAATGCAATTAAAGTAAATGCACAACAACAATGGTACAAGAATCATGTCTTTATAGATATGTATGTATGTATATACGTGCCATACTTATATACGATATAATGGCCCAGACATCGCGTGAGTTGTGCTAATGCATTGCCACGCCTTGGCCTGAGGGGGCATGAGGTGGTTGGCAATTGGGTTGGGGCAATCCTTTTTCACTGGCGCGCCGAGTGCAGCACGTGAGCAGCGCAGGAGCTGATTGTAAAAAGAATTTAACAATAAAAACCATAGCAACAACAACAAGGAAACACATATACAATAACAACAAAAATGACTGCGACTTGAACTCAATGCGTAAACACAAAAGTTTAATGCACTCTAATTGCAGGGGCGCGCAGTGTGGTGGGGCAAGGCAAGGCGAAGCGACTGCGGTTGACAGCCGACGGAAGCGTGCAGACGACAAAGCGACCAACGGCGTCATCAAAGCAGTCTTTAAAAACTACACTGAGGGAAACAGCAAACAAAAGATAAACCTTTCGAACAATTTTAAACAGACAACAGTCCAAAATTGCTTGAAAGTTTGATATTGATAATGATTTTCAACACCTAAAATGTGTATAAATAAGAAAGATAATATTTAGTTAAACTATGGATAAAATTTCTAAACTATCCACTAATTTTTATTAAAATATGTATAATATGTAACCAGTATTGAAATAATTAATATTATTTATATTAATATTAGTTTTCTATATCTTAAATTTAAATGGAAAACATATTTTTAAAATATTAGTATTAAATTTGAGGGTGATTGGTCATTTGAAATATAATTCCAAAATATTTTTTAAATGATTGCTTACTCATACTGCCTCATTTAAAGTGATAAACTTATTTCTCAAAGTGTATAAGCATTTAAATAAAGTTAAATGCTCCTTTGTGTGGCTGCAATCAGGTTGCGTGTGAAACGGTGGTGCTGTGCTGTGGTGTTGTCGTCGAGACGACACTAAGGTTCAACCACTTGGCACTGGCTTGGAAACAAAGCAATGGCCGCCATGCGGATATCCGGTTTAGTTGCGTGTGTGGCGCGTGGCGTGGACGAAGAGACCGTGCTTAACGGTCATCAAGTTGATTAATGTTTGATTTTAATGATTTATTTGGTCGCGTCTGTTGGTCAGCAGCAGCAGCCGACAGTTGCTTTCAGGCCTTCTGGCTAAAACATGCCCAAAAAAGACTCAAAGTGACTTACGTAAGCAGGTAAAAACTATGAGACCCAAAGCGACATATCAAAAGCACATTTATAAAGTTGTACTACATTCAGTTGACCAAAGGGAAAGTTGGGGAGTAGAGGAAAAAGGTTTTGAGGAATGATGGAAGGGGAGGTACTAAAAATGAAATTATTTTCAAACGCTTTGTGTGATTTATTTGCCTGTCTGTGCACCGGTTCTGACCACAAAAACAGAAAGCCATGGCAAGGCAAGGCAAGGCCTAGGACATACTACATACTCGTATCTGGCACTGGCCAAGCCCTGGGAAATGCTTTTGGCATTTGGATGACTAAGCTCGTTTTTGCCTCAATGCCTCAGCTGCCTGGTAGCTGGTGCCAAGTCCAATTGTGTGGTCACTTATTGGCAAGACTCGCATAAAGTCATCTGCAATTGTTCGACCGACCTGCAAATTGCATAGGACAAAGCTTTTTTTTAACTACGGCTAATAATCATTAGCCGCGGCTCCATGATTTTTCCATGTCGAACGAATGCAATTCGTCAAGGCGACGACGAAGGAAAAACTCATTAATTTTCAAGCCATTTTCAATGTCGAGTCCTTGTCGTTTTTCGACTTCCGCTCAGCTAAATTATAAATTTCTAAGCTTTTATGGCTGGCCGAAAAATATTTGCGAAGCGTGTTCTTTGTGTTTTATTCTTATTTATTTACATTCTGTCTCTGTTTGTTTATGTTGCAATGTCACGCGACTTGTAAACATAAAATTCCGTTGCTTGTTAACATTTGACAGCGTTTGGCTTTTAAATAGGCAGATGGGCCATGCCCTCCGCCTGTCGTTCAACGCCCACACCCCATCTTAATCAACATTTAATGGCCTGGGCTTCAGCACACTAGACGTATGCGTCATATTTAATGCGAGATAACATTAATAACATATCGCGCATACGCCGCATACAAGAGTGCCACAAAATATTTGAGCATCCCCTAATTAGAAGACATCAGCGCCGACAATCAGCTGCGGCTAATTCTCAGTCGCTGTGGCCCCAAGACATTTCAGACCATGACAGGCGACAGTCACTTGGTTCAACATATCGTATACGCAACGAGACTTTTGGAAATTAGCAGCGCAACGACAGTGACTCTTCTGAGTTAGATATAGACACTTTATAAATTAAATTATTAAATTTTAACAGTGTATACATAGATAGAATTTTTTATTTCAACAAATAAATAATATTAAACAGCATGGCCCATTTTGCAATGTCTATAAAAGGTGTTTAATAACAATTGGAGAGTGTTTGACGTAAAATGTAAAGAAATTTATGTCGAATTTAAAAAAAAACTCATCATTTATAAAATTTAGAGAGCGCTGTTAAGTCTATAACAGCAACTGTAATATTTACTTGATTAATTGAATATATTCTAGCTAAACCTGTTTGCAGACATTTTACATCTTCGTCAGTTCTTTATGGCTAAAATTACAGCGATTCTTGACTTTGTTATGAAACATCCGACTATGTTATAATGAGCTCAGTGCTGGACACTGTTTTTCCGTGCATTTGCAGCTTCGTCAGCTAATTAAAAGGCCAGTTGGCAACAGAACGCAACTGTTTGGATAGAAGTCTCCATTAACCATTTGCCATTTCGACTACCTTTCTACCGACCATTTCATGGCTGCCTCATTTGTGTACACTTTGAGGCGTTGCGCATAAATTTGGGCATCCATTTGTTGGCCCAAAACGAGCACATGGCCCTTGGCATTAGCCTAATTGTTGGGCCGGGCAGGTAAAAGGCAATTTTAGTTTCGCATTTAATTGTGAGAGCATTTTAATACGCAGCTCGCCTATTCTCTCTAATTTTTTATAATGTGGCATAAAAGCATTTTCGTGTACCCTGCGTGTGTGTGTAAGTGTGTGTGTGTGCGTATTTGTGTTGTTGGTGTTGCTTTCAAGGTCGCTTGAACAAATTACAGTCACGCGTCAGATTTTATGCAAAACAGCAAACGAGCTCAGTTTTTAAGTATTTTGTGCATTTGCAATTGCCCAGCTTGTTGTTGTTGTTGTACTTATGTAAGTGAACAAGTGTAGGTGTGAGAGAGAGAGAGTGTGTGTGTGTGTAGTTGTACCTCCTGCCTATGCCTTTAAGAAAGTCATAAATTTCAAACAAGTCTCGTAAAATCTCAAGTGAGCTTAGCATTTTCCAGTGTCGCGTTGTTCATTTTACTCAAGTTGTTGTTGTTGCTCTTTATGTTTTTGTTGCTTTTGACATGCAAATGAGCAACGCGAAGTGTTTGTTTTTGCTTTCAAGCAGTTTGTAGAGCGATATGCATATGGTTTTGTCGAGTAAAATGACTGTGAATAGCGCTGTTGATAACAAGTCCAAGTATAACATGAAGAAAGCAGATACAAGACTTTGAGAGCATTCATTATAAGCATACTTTAAGCCGTTGAGAATCCTTAGAAAATATATGGCATTACTTCTGTGTAAAAATTAAAGGAGCTAAAAATGGTAGAATAAATGGATAAGAGTATCTTAATAAATTCAAAAGTTTGTTCTCTTAAATCAAAAAATATTTAAATAAACTACAAAATAAAAAATTTTTCAGCAAAGCAAACTTATTCAAAATGTTAATATAGCAAAATATTTGAATTTAGTTTCATTTCCTGTTGCGATTGACCTCTAAAGAAAATATCCTGTTTTGAATTGGCCCCATAAAATGCAAATAATTTCACACCTTCACAAACACACACACATCCTGGGGCACATATGAAATGTCACACAATTTATGGCACTTTTTATAGTCGACTTTTGGGACATGACAAGCTTTAGCTTCACCTTTGTCGATTCTTATACGTATTTTTACGAACAAGTCTTTGGAAAATGTTAAATGCGAGCACAAGGCAAACACACACAAAAGAAAGAAGAAAACAATAAAGTAACAGCTACAACAACAACAAAAACAACAGTAGGAAGCACTTTAAAATGTCAAAGGGACAAGAACAAACATCAGCAACATTAACAGCAGCAGCGCAGTAGCAGCGCAGTCGCAGAGCTGTCAACGCTTTGCTCCGACATTTTTGTAGGCACTTAAATGCTTTGCTACTTTTAGGTGCTTCGTTTTTGTTGTTTTCTTATTCTCATTTTTATTGTTGTTGTTGTTGTAGTTGTTGTTGTGACTGAAGCTGTAGCTGAAGCTAATGATGCCTGCAGCTTTGATAAAGGCAACCAACCGACCCGGGACATCGGTCTACGGTTTTATTGCATGCCTTATGTGATGAACATAAAAAGCAAATACACTGTCAAGAAAACTACAAACTCTGAAATAAATATTTTTTCTTATTAGCGGAATAATATTCAAAATGTACCATGTTTCATGCCAAGTTTTTAGTCAACCTTTGTAGACTCTTAATTTAAATTCTAAATATATTATTTATTTGAAACTTCTTAAAACATGAATTTTTAAAGCTCTGCTTCAACTTTAAGTCCGTAAAGTAGAGTACACAAATTGTATTAAAACATGCTTGAAATTTAAAATTAAAAAATCAGTTGTTCTTTCAAAATGTTTAAGTACTCAATTTTATAATTATTGCTTATTGTATAAGTATATATATTTTAACTTTTATATTTTATAATATTTAACATTTATTGATTTCAATCTTAAAATATTTTTCTGAGTGTGTACTCATAAGAATTTCTAAAAGTTTCTAAAAAAGAGATTAAAATATATTTCCGTGTGCTTTTCTCAATTTGAAAATATTATTCCGAGTGTGTGCTCATAAGTTTTGCGTATTTTCGGGTTTCACTCACAATTTTATGATGCAGTGCCGAGAGCTCCCGCTCGGTGACCCGTCGACTGGCGGCCTCCCGGCGGCGCTGCCGGAACTGGCTGTACTTGTAGGCGAGCATGACGCCGGGCAGGGCGAGAGCCTCCAGCGGTGACTTGCGACCAAAGGGCATTATCTGGTTATCTGGTTGGGGTTCGGGTACTTTGGTGGAGTCCTTGGTCTGGCGAGTGTTGTATAATTGCTTGTTGGTTGTACACAATTGAATTTGGTTTGGGCCAGCTGCAGCAACTGCAGTTCCCGTTCCCGTTTAGACTGCTTGGAGTCTCATTATCTCAATGTAATTATGTAAGCATAACACGACCTAGTTATTTTATGCTTAAGAGTCAGGCAGTATTCAGTTCATTTGTTTCTTGACTCGCATAATTTTCATTTCATTTGTTTTTCCGTTTTCTGCGCATGCTGATACACTGCAATCACTTAGCATTCGATTTCAATTCTCCTACAAAAACGATGAAAAAAGCATTTATCATGAGACTCATCTTTCTGATTGCAATCCACATGTTTTCGAGTACCGTTTCAAGTGTTTGATCCCCCGGGGGCTCAGTTCAGCTCAGTCAGTGCCAAGAACATGTGTTTGTTTGTTTTTACAGACACTTGAGCAGATAAATTGTGTTTCTAACACTGATTTCGCATACATTTCGCCAACATATTTATAGATCGAAAATTATTGTTACCCAATAAATTCAAGCGATAGCATTTGCCTAATTTTCTTGTAAGTTGTAAAAGCTTAGATAAAACCAAAGTATCTTCTTAAAAGATGAGAGAACACGTGTATATATTTTGTGGTGTATTTATAGACAAATTAGATATCATCTTTTAAAGTATTTAGAGCAAGTTAATACTCTAATAAATAATTTAGCAAATTTGCAAACAGAGATATTTAAATTTTAGTTACTTAATGTTTGGAAGTAATATATTTTATAATACAACAATTTGCTCTCTTGTTAATTTTAAATTGAAATTGATATCTGTACCATACTTTTAACTGTTTTGAATAAGATTCTTAAATATTAAATTTTAATTTTTGTTGAAATGAAAGTACGAATGCGAATCGTTAATTTTTTTTGCAAATGAAAATACAAATCACAATCACTGTTGATGACCCCTACATTTATTTAATTGGTGGGGCATCTCATTTATCTGAACTTGCGGCAAGTTCTCATATCATTAACTGTCAAAGTCTCTGGCATTAAAATTGCTGATAAATTTGTGCTAGGGCTTAACCAGCATCAAATTACAAGGCGAAGATGCACATTAATTTCAATTAGACACTCACAGACACAGAAATCACAAGTTAGCAACTGACTGAGGCTAAAACACAGCGAGAGGGGCAACGGGTTTGATTTGGATGTGAAACTGTCGCTGATTATACGCTATGTTTATTTGGACTTGACGGCAACTTTTATTTCTTTAAGCTTCACTCACGCACACACACACACTACATTGAGAAAAGAAAGGGGAAGAGAGAGAGAGCAGCTTTTGACCGTTACTTTAACGTGGCCCACGTGCGTTGGTGGCCAACGCAGAACGTTGAATGTCGCACAGAAGCTTCGCAGTTTCCCACGCAACCATCCTGGAAGCTGCGTGTCTGTCTGCCTATCTGTATGTGTGTATGTGTGTGTACGCACTTCCAGTATGCGCTTGCAAACACAATTTGGAGGTGGAGTCTATAAGCACTTCCAGTGCAGATTGTTTATTTTCGCAGCACGCGGTTTGCCTCTTTTTTTTTGATTACTTTTTCTTTTTTTTTGTCTTTTATTTCTTTACTTTTTTCCTATTGCTATTATTAAATTGTTTTCCTTATCGTTTTGTTGTTATTGTCTAATTAAATGACGGTGCAAACACGCAATTCTTGTCCATTGTCACGCTGTGCTTTGCTAAGCTGACAAATGATTTCATTAATTGACCTTTATTCGCGCGCGCCCTCAACTCACGAATTGTAACGTTACGTATACGCCGCGTGTCCGCTGTATTGCTGCAACATTCGCCGTGGCGCCTTCGCATGCGACGACTGACTGCTAACTGAAGACTGCTGACTGTTTTCGACTGCCGACTGTTTGCTGCTGCAGGAATTTGCGCTTCCAGCTGGCCAAAAAAGCAAAAGCAGCAACTGCGCAAACGCTAAAATTCTTAAATAAAAGACAGTTAGCCGGCAATTTGGTATAACAGTTTGTCTCTTGCCAATTTTTTGTTTATACTAAATGGAAGGGAAATGGGAGGGAGGTGCGAACTGAGTGAGTGAGTCCCAGTCGCGTAAACAAAACGTCATCACTTTTGAACAGCTGTGTGTGTGTCGTTTTGGTTGACACCAACAAATATAAACAAATCACAAACTGGGGGCACATTTACATTGTCGCAGTTTTGGACATTTGCGACACTTTCGGACTGTTGGCCAATTGCTGTTGCGGTTTTGTAGCTCGGACAATTGGTACAATTCAATTTTACGAGCGCTTGTTAATTAATGTTGGCACTGCTTGTGCTGTGCTAATTGTTGTGGCCTTTATTTTACTTAGTGGCTTGCCACTGATTTGTGTTAATGTTACCATAAATACCTAGGGTAAAGTGTGTTCTTTGTCCAATTAATTATATAATTAAATGCGAATCCAACGAAACAATTTCTGCAGCTTTTCTATATGTTGCTTGAGGCTTAGCAGCATGTTGCTAGCCTTGGCAACATGATCAAAATGTTGCGTGATCGCAAATGATCCTTTATATCTTGCCCTCTCGCTTGTATGACTAGCAGCAAAGAAATAATAGTAAAAGCAAGTGCAAACTCACAAACAGACGCTGCAGATCAATAGGTATTAAGAGCGCAGGTCAACTAAGCGCCAACAACAAGAAACAGTAAAACAAATTGCAAAGTCCAAAGACAGGAACAAAAACAAAAATCACTGGAAGAGCGCCAAAGGCAAATCTGTAACTGTTATACTACATGCTGAGCGCAAGCTTGCTGAAAGTGAGAGCGCATTGTTACAAAGAGAGAGAGAGAGAGCTATTCTCTCGCGTGGCCTGCTTTGGCATATGCAAAAACAATTTGCGAACCCAAGAAAACAATAACAACAACGACAACTGGTCGACGCTATGGAAATGATGACGTAAATTGAAAGCACGCCAAATACAACAACAACCAGAACAACAACAAAAAGAGAAGCAGTAGCAGAAACAGAAACGAAATCTATTTACATTGTACGTCTGCCCGTCTTACATTTGTCTGTCTGCCACGCAATGTGCGCCAGGTGTGTGCGCTGTCGCTTGTTTGTCGAGCATTTGTCGATTCTGTCTGTCTGTCTGTCTTTCTCTCTGTCGAGCAAGTGCACTTCTCAGATACGGATACACTTATAAAACTATGTAGTTGTGGCACACAGTAACGCCCTTAATGACATTTACCATTGTCTCTTTTACAACTCGCTGACAATGCTTCCAATTCCGCTTAAATGATTTTCAGCGATTTTTCTTAAGCAAAGTAAAATTACGAGAAACAAGTAATAATACGAGTATTTACTATTTGATTAAATACAGTACAAATAAATGTCAACTATTTACTTGTTTAATAACTATATCCATATTATTAATGAGCACTTACATTAGGCCAAATTATTGTTAAATAAATAGATAACTTGTATAATCAACAATGTTTTAACTATTATTTTATTGCATTTCATTGCAACTTTTTGTATATTAAAATAAGGTAAATAAGGTAAGAAATGATTTCAATATTTATATTGTCGATAATATCATATTCAATCACTTGCACATCTCTAATGCCTGGCTTGGTCTTCTTTGGTCTACGTCACGAATTGTGCTGCAGCTTGCGACCTGCAGTTGGTTTGTTTGTTTGCCTGCTCGCTTGTTTGCTGTGTGTGTCCTTCGTAGGATATCCACTCACTCACTCACTCACACACAAAAACAGTCACACAGTCGCTCGCATACAGTCAGTGTCTCATATTTCGCTGTGTGCGTCCTTAAAAACTTTTGCACTTTGTGCTCAATTTGATTTTTTGCTTTTTTGTTGCGTTTCTATTTCTATTTTTAGGCAGCACACATTTTTACTACGCTAAGGTTAATGGTTTTTCTTAGCCCGAGCATTTGCCATATCAATCATACGCCATGTGCTACTCTCGCTCTCGCTCTCTTTGTTACCCTGGCAGCTATTTCTCATGCCAAAACATATAAATTAATCAACAATGGCATAGAAATAATGGACATTGTTGGCGAATATCCGCTCACATACACATGTATACCCTAACACACACACAATCACACCGCATTTAGCAACCCCACAACGACCATTTTCCACTGTCATTGTCTGTGACATTGTCCAAGTTTGTTGACGTCCCCGTTCACAGACAACCATTGACGTCACGAGCTGCACATGCACATAACACATACGCAGCGTATGCCAGCTGCTTATTTCAGTGATTGCAGCCTCCGACTGTCGCATTGAAATGATGATAGAGGCAAAAGCAACACCACCACCAGCTTCTCTTGCCTGACCTTACCCAAATTGTTTACACTTACCATGACAAGTGCTTTCACAAAACGTTGGCCAATTACCAATTTAGACATATTTTTAGCGACAACTTAAGTGTAGTATGATAAATATATTATAATTAGTTGTAATTCATAAGTTTTTGAAGAATTTGATGATAAAACAGTCAAACCAAATGGCGAATTTCTGAGATCTACCTATATATTTTTTCCAGATTTACTAAACGCCGAATTTTTTATATTTTATGGAAAATAGTTACTTTAATAATATTAATATAAACAGAATAAAGAATAAATAAAGAAAACAGCACCGAAATATCTACGAATTAAATTTTAAATTTCTCATCAATCTATTTTAATTTTGAAAAATGTTATAAGTTGGGCTTAGTTTTTGGGAACTGAAATTGCATTCCCGTCATAAGTACGAGTATTTGATAGATGTCTCTAGACCTAGCGAAGCTCTGGAACTGCTGAGCTACCCTCAGCCTGGTCAACACTTGGCTGGCTTCTTGTGTCTAACGACATTTGACTAGCAACTGCCGTGGGTCAGTTGAAAGTCGCGCGTGGAACTGCGTGGTGTGTTGTTTGAAGTGGTTCAGAGTCGACAGTTGCCACCACATCCTTGGATAATCCTTTAGAGCTATGGCTGCCGCTGCTGTTGCAACTCCCGGCGCCACTGTGCTGCCAACAGGACCTGCGGCAGGACCTGCCGCAGCAAAGGCACCAGCGACAGCTGGTGGAAAGGCACCAATTAATCTGGTGGAAATTGCCGGAGAGGCGAATATTGTCAACTATATGAAGAATCGATTGCGTAAGGGGGCCATGAAGAGGAAGGGTAACCAGATTGTGAACGGACACCATTTTGCGGTGCGTTTCTTTAAGCAGCCAACGTATTGTGGCCACTGCAAGGACTTCATCTGGTGAGTTACCGCCAACCTCCACAAAGCCACAATGATGACCCATTTATTTATGTCGCGACCCTCGAATTGTGCAAGTCTTTTTTTGTTGCAAACGTTTCTTTGCGTCGCCTAATTTAATTAGCGTTCTGTTACTTGACACGTTTTGTTGCTCTTTGCATTGTTGCATGCGGCGTCGTGGATGAATTTCAGGGGCTTTGGCAAGCAAGGTTTTCAGTGCGAAGGTAGGTTGAACAGTTTGCCACTTTTCAGAACCATAATTATATGTTTGCCACTGCCACACACAGAATGCCGCTTTAATATACATCAGAAGTGCTGCAAGTTTGTGGTCTTCAAGTGTCCTGGCAAGGACACGGATTTCGATGCCGACTGCGCCAAGGTGAAGCACGGCTGGAACTCGACCACCTACACTACGCCCACCTTCTGCGACGAGTGTGGCTTGCTACTCCATGGCGTTGCCCATCAGGGCGTCAAGTGCGAAAGTTAGTAGGGAAACTAGAGGATACCCCATACGAAATTTCCAAATATTCTGAGTATTATTTGTAATCGAATTTTAATTCCGGCTCTTGCCTCTTGTTGCCACAACAGACTGCAATCTGAATGTGCACCATCAGTGCCAGGAGAAGGTGCCGCCGATGTGTGGCACGGATATCAGTGAGGTGCGTGGCAAGCTTCTGCTTTACGTGGAGCTCAAGGGCAACAATCTGAAAGTGGACAGTGAGTGCCAACTGTTGATCTTTGACATCTGATCAGCCACTAATTTCCAACCTATTCTGCAGTCAAGGAGGCGGCCAACCTCATTCCCATGGACACGAATGGCTTCAGTGATCCTTATGTGGCAGTTCAAATACATCCAGATCGTTCTGGACGAACCAAGAAGAAGACCAAGACCATTCAGAAGAATCTCAATCCTGTCTTTAATGAGACCTTTACTTTGTAGGTGATACAATTGATGTTTGATTTACGAGTTCATCTAACTCATTTGGTTTATAGTGAACTACAGCCACAGGATCGGGAGAAACGTCTGCTGATTGAAATCTGGGATTGGGATCGTACCTCGCGCAACGATTTCATGGGCTCGTTCTCCTTCAGCCTGGATGAGCTGCAGAAGGAGCCCATCGATGGCTGGTACAAGTTTCTGTCTCAGGTGGAGGGGGAACACTACAACATACCCTGTGTGGATGTCATAAATGACATGGCTCGTCTGCGGGATGAGGTGCAAGTGAGTAATTGATGGAATTTTAGTTGTTCCCAGCTTATTGTAAAGCCTTGCAACTGCATTGGCAGCACGAACGTCGGCCCAACGATAAGCGACGCATGGACAACAAGGACATGCCCCATAACATGAGCAAGCGTGACATGATTCGTGCCGCCGACTTCAATTTCGTCAAGGTTATCGGCAAAGGATCCTTCGGCAAGGTCCTGCTGGCCGAGCGTCGTGGCACGGACGAGCTCTATGCGGTTAAAGTGCTGCGCAAGGATGTCATCATCCAGACGGATGACATGGAGCTGCCAATGAACGAGAAACGCATCCTTGCACTCTCCGGTCGTCCCCCCTTCCTTGTGGCCATGCACTCCTGTTTCCAGACCATGGATCGCCTGTTCTTTGTCATGGAGTACTGCAAGGGTGGCGATCTAATGTACCACATGCAGCAATATGGACGCTTCAAGGAGTCCGTGGCCACGTGAGTCCTTGTTGCTAACTTACTAATTATCCCGAATTGAGCTTGATTTTTTGTATTTAGTTTCTATGCCGTGGAAATTGCAATTGCCTTGTTCTTTCTGCATGAACACGATATTATTTATCGCGATCTGAAGCTGGACAATGTCCTCCTCGATGGCGAAGGACATGTCAAGCTGGTGGACTTTGGACTCAGCAAGGAGGGCGTCAGCGATGGACAGACCACACGCACCTTTTGCGGTACCCCCAACTATATGGCACCTGAGGTGAGTTCCGCACGACAACTTAATCTATAGAAGTGATGTAAATTAAATCCATATACATCGTAGATCGTCAGCTTTGATCCTTATTCCACCTCGGCTGATTGGTGGTCCTATGGAGTGCTGCTTTACGAACTGATGGCCGGACAGGCTCCATTTGAGGGAGATGATGAGACGACAGTTTTCCGCAATATCAAGGAAAAGAAAGCCATTTTTCCCAAGCACTTTTCACAGGAAGCCATGGATATTATCACTAGCGTGAGTATGACTTTAGGAATAATCCAAACACCATTTAAATCTGTGACTTTTGCTACAGTTTCTGGCCAAGAAGCCGAATAATCGCCTTGGTGCTGGACGTTATGCCAAGCAGGAGATCACTACGCATCCCTTCTTCCGTCTCATCGACTGGGAAAAGGCCGAGGCCGGCGAAATGGAACCTCCAATTGTGCCAAGGATTGTATGTCCCTAGCCCAACTCCTGTCTAATATCTAAGGTATTTCAATAAATCTTTACTTCAATTATAGAAACATCGCAAGGACATTAGCAACTTTGATGACGCTTTCACCAAAGAGAAAACGGATCTAACTCCGACAGATAAGCTCTTCATGATGAATTTGGATCAAAATGATTTTATTGGTTTCTCTTTTATGAATCCCGAGTTTATAACCATTATTTAAGCTAACAGATTATTGTGAATATTGAAAAGCTCTGATTTATAACGGCATAATAAAGCTTAGACAAGAACTTGTAAGTTTTATAGCTTTAAAGCTGCGTATAACAGAAAGTCCGTATTGTTGGAAACTTCGAAAGTTCAGAAATAGTCGATAAGCTCGCTTGTATAACAGTTTTGTAAATTAAGAGAGCATTTAAGAGCTTTGTTCTCTCTTCTCTCTCAGTGATTTCATTGCTCTGTTAACAGCTAACATTTAAAGTCCCAGATAGTAAATGAAAACAAACCCGCACTCTCGAATAAAAAGTCTCTGGATAGAGTCGCCCAGTCGATTTGAGCTGCCATCCTGGTTCTTTTTTGGTCAGGTGAAAGCTAACTCCGAGGTTCATCTGCCCCTGCAGCAGGTGCTGAACTTTAACCTTCAAAGGGGAAGTTTGCATACGAAATTAGTCAGGGGAATTGGCGCTAGATGGAACTCACCACTTGCCTTGAATACTTAAGACAGCAGTGACTCTGTCTCTGCCTTTGCCTCTACCTCTGCCTCTGTCGCTGTTTTTGTCTGGGGATAAGTTACGCATACGCCGCATTGTCACCTGTCTAATTGACTAACCTGCTGTTAAATGATGAACAAGCTGCCCAACATTTGACAGCGCTTGTCAAATCTAATCATATCTTGACAAGAACATGGAGGACAACGGTAAGTTGTTCATTTAACTTGTTGCTCCTGTCACACGTTTAATCGCAATGGCAATTAGTCAAGACTCTCGACTAAATTAAATTTATTTCGCACTTTAGTTGCCATTTTTGCCACTCAACCAAAGCCCCCTTAACAAGTTGCGCGCTCAGCTGTAAAATTCCTCGAAAATTGTTTTTCATGGCCCACACACACTCACACCATCACACACATGGAGCGAATTCCTTTGCTTTATTGTGGGTTTACATGAAAACTATGGCAGCTGCGCGGTCCGTGGACCCTGGCAATTTCTGGGGCTCGAAAATAGTTTTTGGCAGACCAAATATTTCTTGGCCAGTCTTTCATAGACATTTTAATACAAATTCCATGGCCAATATATTAGCGTGGCCAACAGACACATAACGATCCTTTGCTGGAGGTCAGGCAACAACAACAAAAACAACAACAGAAAGCTGTTGAAAATTGTCGACAAAATATAAATGCCATGGCATTGGCCATTTCTGGACAGCCATTTAACAGGTATTTAGTGAGTTAGAATTTGATGGAAGGCTATTGGCTTCTTTGATGAGGTTATTGAAACATTTCAATGAAGCTTAAATTTACGACACTCTCAATTTAATTTTTGCTTAGTTTGAACTGTTGAAAATCCACCGAGTTTTTGTTAATTCTTTGGATTTGTATTTTCTTTTTTTTTATTGAAGCCTTTAATGTAAAATTATTTTAAAAATTGCATAAGTTTTTTGTCTTGGCTTTTTTGTAGATCAGTTTAATTTTTTTGAAATTTTTTATTAAATTTTGTATATTTTACATCATATAACCAAACTGAGACCTTATTTAGACATTGAGAAAATGAGTTTAAGTCAAATTTTTCAATATGTCTAAGCCTCTAGAATTATCACAGCTTATTACAAAAAATTTTATGTAGTTGTCTTTGATACTAGAAATATTTGGTAAGAGTATACATGCTTCGACTAACTATAAAATGTATTTTCATATTTTCCAACATTTTCCGGTTGCGTTGCAAGACTTTAAGGCTATTTGCACTCTATTAGCGGCAATTTACACATTTACGTGCACTTTTCGTGGCTGTTAGAAACGTTGCAAGCATTTCAATGTCTTTGGCTCTGAGCATTGTCCTTGTTGCCGTTTCCTGTTGCCCCATCGCCTCTTTGCCACGTTGATATCGTTGGGGCAAATAGATAGCTACCTAGACCTCAACATGTGACTAAGGGTGCTTTGTCTGTGGTGCTCACTGTACTGTCTCTGCCTCTATCTCTATCTCTTTTTATATCTCTATCACTAGAATGCCTTTGACTTACAAGAACAGAGGCCAAGAACAGAAATAGAAGAACTTGGGAAGGAAAGAGACATTAGGATGTACTAAAGTGCTTAACACAATATAAATAATAGCATAGCAGATGGCAATAGATGGCTGTGAAGTCGGAGGTGTATCTTATAGCTACAGAGCTGTGGCAATTGAAAGCTCTTGCGCAATAAAGTTGAACGCGTCTCAGTGTGGAATCTCCGCAATCCTCAAGCTCTCACAGCTGCCGATGTAAATGAATCCTTGACCTGCCACAAGATAAATGCCCCAATAGATGAGCCGAGTCGAGTAGTTTGTCTAAAACACAGCGTACATAAATCAGTACTTAAAGATTTTCAGCTCAAACTAAAACATAAACCACAATTAGGTGCACAACATCAAGACAACTGACAGTCAAAGCATATATATATATTGATAATATTGCTAAAATATATGTCTGATTCTAACTTTTCTAACTGAATCAGACCTCCCATAAAATATGTCCCAGCAAATAGCTCTGGTTAACTTGGCTAACACACACACACACATACTCATATACATAAACAGACGCACATTAGTCGCATACCCGTATATATGCATATCCTTATTTAGATATTTATGCATATGGTTTTGTCAGTTCGTTTGTCGGGCAGAGCGATAACGATAACGATAAAAATTGTTACGATTTGCCAAGTGCGTTTCATATTCATGGCCCCGCCCACCATCGCACTGCCATTTTCAGCTCATTCCCTCGTCTTTTCCCCATCTCCTACGTGAGCTGCCCGTCCATCTTTTTCATACACTGTCACTTCCGTTTCCGCATGAGCACCCGGACCCGGCCGGAGCTCTCTGCCATTGCCATTGGCAGACTGCTTGTCTTTTGAGGCTCCCTCTTTATGCGTTGCTGTTCGTCGGGCAGTGACAAGCATATCTCACATTCTTTTCCTCTATCCTCTATCTAGGCCCACAAAAGCCACTAAGTATTGCCCTAAATTAGCCGGGCTCAGTTCAATGTGTCCTTGCGACAATGACTTTGATCCTTCTGAGTTAATTTCATTGGCTTCACTTTAAGCTAGTTGTTGTTCTCGTTGTTTTCGTCATCCAGTGTAAGTGCTGACTAAATATTTAAAGTGCCACGCCCACCACCTCATCCGCCTTTGTCTGCGTTTGTTTCTGTCTATATATAAACAGAAAAAAAATTATTCTAATATTAAATTAAGATTCTTGTTCTTAACTTTAGAATGTATTAGAATATTATTGTTAAATTTACACATTATGCAGATAAAATGGCAACCACTTAGAATTAAAATAGTCAAAAGGCCCAAAGCATTTGTTTTTATTGATACACTTTTTTACAGGTCCCCGTTAATCAAAACATTTGCCGAGAAGAAATAGAAAAATCTTACATGATTTCAGTATTCCCAGGAATATCGAACTTTTGACACCGCATCGAATTGATTTTTCCCGAAATCACGTACTTTTTCTTTCTGTGTAGCACTCATATATGTATCTGTATCTTCACGGTTCCCTCAGCCTGCGTGGCGCGCTTTCAACACTTTGACAAACAAACTGTTGCCGATTGTCCTTGTTTGCTTTTATCCCGTTGGCTGTTGTTGTTTCTCTACGCAGCTGCTACCATTTGGCAGCCTGTCAGCTGCACAATACACTCACTAACTGTTGCAGTTGCAGTTGAGAATTTGGTGAATACACAGCTTCACATTTTAAGGCAGGCTTCAGTGCCCGTCAATGGACCCAAGCGATTTGCATTTCCCGACGCTTCTGTCAAATGCACAACACAACAACAGCCAAACAGCAAAATATGCAAATGGGTTGATTTTTATTTATTATACTATATGTATATAAACAACAAGTACGTATTTTACATTTTCGTCAGTTGCAGCCAAGGCTTTTTTTAATGTCCTTGTGACAGGAGATTTTTTACTTTGCAATACTCACATGCTTAAATGCTGTCTTAAATATGAAAATTGTTGTGGAATTTTAAGGGCAATACTGACTGCATCATATGATACATCACACTTATCACTATTAAAGTTTACAAATTTATAAAAAAAATAAAACTATCTTGCCTGAAACAAATTTGATTATATGTTATATGTTATAATATAAGAAATTTTAGTTTTCAAAAAACTTCTCTTTACAGATAAAGTTAGCGTATTCAATTTGTTCCATTTTAAGAAGCAAACATAAATTTACGATGGGTTGGTCATAAAATGTCCGGTCTGAAATGTAAAACACGCACTATTTGTTGATATGAAATTGTTGAAAAGAAATGCGCAAGCAATATTTGAAATATGGATTTATGTCGGCATTTCTTTTTTAACATTGAACATTGAGCAAAATTGCCCAATGGCAGCATGAGTAGAGGGCCGTTGTGGAGGAGGAAAAGTATGACACGTGGACACATGTCGACAGAAATTATGCAAATACTGAGAAGATTTCAGATTTCAGTGGAATTATTTGTAGCATATTTGTTTTCATTTACGTGATTCCTTCTGCTTCGTCTGTTATTCTCGTACATGTCATTTAATGACCTGAAATGAGAGATGCAGGAAACTGAAATTTATATAGGAAATATTCAAATGAGGCTGGCGTTGCGAGTAAAACTCGAAATTTAAATAAATTGCAGGAAATAGTTGCCTAAAGTTGTTGTACAGTTTTAAAAGAACGCACGAGTCATCAATTTAGACACTTTGGCGACTCGTAAACACACACAAAACGTTGGGAAGTTCCATGAAAGGGGTTGCCTGCGGATGTTGCAACAATTTAATAACGCTTTAAAAAAAATAACATTCACTTAAGGCACCTTTAAGTCCCACTTGAAATGAGCTACTCGCCTCTGGCAACTTTTTACTCACACAAGCGTGCACATGCGTAAGTACAGAGAGAGAAAAAATCTACGATTCCGGGCTATAATCAAAGCATCGGTTATTTCGAAATGTCTTAGATTGAGTACGAAATATTTGATTCATGTACAGTTTTTAAATTCCTTCTCGGCAAATACTTTGGCCATCGGGAAATTTTAGTGGAATCAAATGTTTTAGGCTCCTTTGACTATTTTCATGATAAGTGGTTGCCATTTTATCCAGATCTTGTATTAATTTAAAAAAAAAATATTCTTTGAATACACTTAAAAAATACATGCTAAAATTATTTTTTTCTGTGTAGTGAGATTTATATACATATATAGTTAGTTGGGACACATACAGCAATTTGTTCTCCGCACTCTTCAGATTGCCAGCTGTGCGCTCGCTTATTCCCAATCCCAAGTCAAACAGCGCGCATGAAATAATTATGCAGACTTTACTTTATGTATGCTACAGGTAGTCCCAGACCCAGTGCCAGTCCCACAGCTAGCTACACACATAAGCACATTCACTACATTTGGTATACAGGTAACTATCTTACGTGAGCCTGTTCAGGTCTCATGATGCGTTGGCAACTCTGACGCTCTTCAAAATTTCCGCACGATTTTCTGTTGCGCATTGTTGGCCAAGTTGCCAACTGCTAGTCGCCAGTAGTGCGTTTAATTAATGTAGGCAAACTGAAGTCAGCGGCGAGGGTAGAAGCAACTGATTCGATGCTATAAACGAATTTATGGCACGCTCAGTCATAAAGTTATAAACTGCAATAAAAATAACAAAATCACAAGGAACAAGAACAGCAAGCCCAACATGGTGGGAAATAAAAGTAGAACTGCGCATCGCAGAATATCCGTTGTATAAAAGCGTCAATAGAAGAGACAAAGTAACTCGACTAAGTTGCGCTCGGTCGTTGCGCTCGTTACGCTTCAGCGCACTTTAAAAGCGCACTCTGTGTGTGTTCGTGTGTATGTGTGTGTGTGCGTGTGTGTATGTGTTAGTGTGGCTGTGTGTATGTGTGCTGGTGTGCTTGCATCAAAGCAATGTCCTGAGCTATTTGGCTCACTTTTATATCAATTGATTGCCTGTGCGTCGCACGCGGCGTATGCGTGTTTTTTTAATACTATTAGTCAGACGGTTTTTAGGGGTAGATTATGCTTATAAAATTTACTTAATATGGCTGAGGGGCTGGAGTGGAGAATAGATGTGACTGCTATGATTGAGAACAAGAGGGAAGTGTGTCTGAAAAAAAGAGAGAAAAAAGAAATGGAACTGGGACCCATAATAATATGTATATTAACAAGGGCAGTTAAGGATGTACGGCAAAAACTAAAAAAATAAATAGAAGATGACCATATGAAAAAAAGAAAGGGATAAAATTAAAAAGTTACATAAAGCGTGTGTGTAACTATTAAATATAAGTAAGGATATTTTATAGTCGAGCATTGAATTTTCATTTATTTTCAATTTGTGCAACTGGTTGGCCATGTCGATATATAAGTTTGTGTGTGTGTGCTTAATCGGTCGAGTAAAAGGGCTATTTTGGAGCAGGGTCTGAGCCCAAACTGTTGCCATCTCTGCCTCTAGCCTGTGACCTTGAGTAGAAAGCCAAGCAAGGCGCTAGGATTCTGGCCAAGGCAAGGTTTATGGCATTACGCCTACGTATATATTTAAGGATCAACCAAAGAAAAAAAAACCAAGATAAAAGGAATGAAATCAAGAAAAAAGTGGACATGGAGTTGGAGTTGGAGCTGGAGGATGTGTGGCAGGAGAAAGGGGGAGTAAACCAATGAGCATTTAATAAAAATGCACATAAATTTTTTTTGGCCATGGCCATGAGCTTGGCCATCTGCTCGTTTTGGCCCACCTTTCAGCGTTAACTTAAGTGCCAAATTGTTGGCGTTTATTGCCGCATTGCCTTGTTGTTGTTGTTGTTGTTGCTGGCAGGCGTTGATGTGGCCACATAATGCCAGGTTGTAATAAATTTCAGTGAATTTTTCATGAATAAAATGTTGTCGAAAATGTAAATTATATATTCGCATTACTACAATATTAGGAAGCCCTTGTGGTCGACCCTTAATTACTCCCCACAGTGCACTAGAGAGCCTCTTTCAATTCAAATGCCAATTTTGTCCCTTAGCACTTCATTTAAGCCAAGCTGCCAATTTGTGTTTGACAAAATGCCGACTCGAAAGACAATTTCTTTCGTTTATTTTCTCAGTTTCGCGACAAGAGAAATACTCAGGAGAGAACCGATGGTATAAAGAATCCTAGAATGGAAATGCAAAGAATAGAATGAAGAATAGAGGTAAGGGCTGCAAGATGGGATAGGTAGGGGAGGGAAAAGCAATGAATGCTTTACTGTTACGTGCACTGCATGGCAATGAGGACGAGAATGAGTTACAAGCACTGTTAGATTGACAAATTGAGCCAAGAGATATACAACTACATACATTAATATGCGAGGGTAGCTATAAGACTATATGGGTTTGTAAAGGGTGATAAATACGAGTTTATAACTCTATTGAAACTATTTAAATATAGTGAGAATATTTAGTATAAAGTTATGAAATGAACTGTCAGTATTGGAGTGCAAATTCATTACAATTTCATATTCGATATTTTAAATTCATTTTCTTCTCCAACTTAAAATCTTCTTACGATGACATATAATTTCACAGATTTCTATAGGAATTGCTTTAAAATTAAGCATATTGAGAACACTTATTATAAAGTTATAATATTTACTTTTAAGATGTCATTTAATTTATCAGAGAAAGGGTTTTTATTGGAGATGCTTTAAGTTAGTTGTAAATGAATTTATCTGTTTACTGGAATTTATACATCTACTTACAAACTGGCACCCGCTTTACTCTTTTCAACGATAACGCTTCCTCTTACGCTTTATCCCCTTCACTCAGAAAATCTGTCAGTAGTCAGGTGTGTTCATCGTTTCGTCACTTTGATTAAAAATTCATGTCATATACGAAATTCAGCGAGTGGCAGGCATATTTATACGATAGTACTTAAATGGAATATTTGGAATCTCTGACTGACAAATGAAGCAGCTGCCTCTGCTTGTTATTTCCTGTTGTTCATGCTGTTAATATTGCTGTTGGTAATGCCGCGTGTAAATAATGTAGGCCATAATCAAAGGCAAGCAAAAATAAAAGTGGCAAAAAGGTCAAGTGCAAATTCAACAACAAACGGAAGGTGGGAGATGAAGATCAAAATGAAGATAATCGGATTGGAGTTGAGGGCAACCTACTTGGAAAAAGGAAACAAATTAAAAAACGAAAATCGCTTAATTTGTGCTCCTTAATTGTAAAGGGAAACGTCGCTCAAAGGTGAGCAAGATGAAAAGCGCGCCAAAGTAAATACGATGAAGCGAATGATGCGATAACCGAGTAAACAGTCACCCAGCCTGACCAACGGAGCGTGTACTTAATGTGCGAATGCAAAGAAAATGAGCAAGGATGAGAAATGAATTGAAGGATAATAAAAATGCAGAAGGAAATACTGAAAAGCACCTTTTAAAGCGACTCGATAAGTTAAAAAATTTAAATTATTTTATTTAATTTTTAATCCCTTTGAATTGTATTTAAAAGAAATGTATTTTAATTCAAGAAGAACATTTTTTGGAAGCAAAGGAAAAGAGGATTTTATTGCAAAAGAATTGTCAATTCACTATACCGTTTCAACACCAAAAGATGAGTTTAACACTGTTTAAAAAATATTACTGATAGTTAACTAGGGGATCATTATTTAGGTTTGTAACTAAGCCAAAGCAATTTTTTTTAAACCATTCAATTCGCAAAGAAAGTATTTTTCTTTAAAGATATTCAGAATTGCTAAATTCAAACTTAGTTAGTCAACCAATTTTGATTTTTGTATAACAATTAAATACAATACTCTTAAATTGAACTGCAGATTAGATAAACTTCCCTCAGGCAAAGTTTATCGTTTTGTATTTGAAAAGTTAACTAACTATTGTTTAGAACATAATCGCCATTTACTTAGGATAATCGCTTTAAGTTCAATTTGCAAGTTGATCAACAACAATCGGTGCTAAAAACACAACTTCATAAAGCAAACTGAAGGCTGAAAAGTGCAAAGTGAAAATGAAAATAAAACTAAGTCTGAAAATGGAATGTAGTGCCGACTGGAAATCGTATCCATCATCATCAACAGTCACACTCTCAGCAACATCATCATCATCTTCTTGGTCAGGATTTCTCTGAAGCGACTGCATCAGCTGCAGGCGTAAGAAATAATATTAAAAGAGGATGAACAAAAATAATGTATACTCGTATAAAAGACAAACGCTTTCAACTTTTTTGCTGCTTTCGTTCTCCATTATAAGCAAAATTTCTCAATTGAAAAGGAAAACGGGAGTTGAAACGCCGGCAGCGAGGCTTTTCACAGCAAAACTTTTCATTTTTCGGCAATAGAAAAGTTTTTTTAGGCGCAAGTGTGTGTGTGTATTTGTGTGTATCCCTGACAGCAAAAGAGCAACAATTGAAGTATAGACAACGTGCAGCGAACCAAAATTTGGAGTGAAAATTGTGCAAAAAAATAAAAGCTTGTGACCAACAAATGTTCAAGGTTAGGCAAGCATAAACTGAAAATAATAATATATATATCGAAAAATATTCTATTCTCGGGAATGCATTGAAAAGTTTTACATAAAACTGCAACAAGAGTCGACTTAAATTTGAAGTCAACGGATTACTTAAGGATAACACCGAGAGGGATTGCAAGCTATAAAAACTTAACATACTTAAATGAACTTCTTGAAAGTATCTTTATGTATATATTTAATATTGATCCTGGCAGCTGTTGCTGCTTGTACCCGTAAAGTTTGTCTTGCTGACGCCACAAAAGTTGTCAACTTTAATTACACAGCTATTTTAATCAGCTTTGGACCGAGTTTCCGCGTTGTCAAAACAGTACTGGTAAGCTTTCATAATTTTTCAATAAATTGCAGGGACCGAAATGCCACGCCCACGCAACCGTTTGGGCGGGCAAATATTTAATGAGTTGTAGCCAAAAAGTCAGCGGGCAACTCTCAAAAGGCACAAGGCGCTGTTTGCCTGCCATAAACAACAGCAACAACAAGATGAAGCAGCAGATGTAGACTGCGCGCAACGGAAACGGAAATGAGTCAAGAGAAACTGTGTGTGAACAACGTTTAGCAAAACAAAAAAGGGAAAAGCGAGTAAAAAGGAAAGAACGAGACAAAAAACGGAAACAGCAACAGACACAAAAGCAGCCGAAGCAACAGTTCAGCTGTAAAATATTAAATGAAAATGTGGCAAACGGGCAATGGCAATGACTGTTTCAGACTCTTGAAGGATCGTACTACCAACTGGCTGAGTGCAGGAGACAGATGCGAGGTCGGGAAACTGGCACAAAAGCAAACAAATCAGCCAAGTTTAGTCAGTTCTCTACACAGTATTGTATGTGTGTGTGGGTGTGTGTGTCTCTTTTCCTCTTATTCTATGTGTGCGTGTGTCTAAGTTGTGGCTATGGGGCAAACTAAGCGAACAAGGCAATGTCATGTTAGTAAGCAGAACATGTTATCGTTAATGTTAACGTTAACTTCTGGTTGTGCAAGTGAGGCGCAGAAATCAAACAGAAACATTGAAATGCTCCAAGGCTAAACGACAAGCGAATGGCAGCAGAAACATGCGAGTACACGGAAGACCAACATATTAGAAAATCTCTCTAGTGCGACCTGAAGATGCCATATCAGCATATTTACAATACACATTTTTTAAAAACTGTGAGATCTTTTTATTTTATCCAAATATAAGCCTTTTTTGAACCCCGTTAATTTTGTTCATTTGAAAACTTTAAATTTTGAAATGAACCAACGAGTGAAAATTACAAGTATTTAATTAAATCTCAATTTAAACAATTGCGATTTCTACAGTTTCCCTATGCTAACATTTGAAGCCTTATTTATGAATGCAGGGAATGTATAAATTATGAGTATTTATTTTTGTAACGAGCAGAAACCGCAACTGCCAGCACGGCAACTGCCAACTGGCAACTCAACTTGACAAGAGGTAACTCCCCCATTTTTTTTTGTTAAGGCCAACTGCTAAAATTAACAACAACCACAATAACAACACAAAACCAAAAAAGTCAACAAATGTCAGCCAATGCGATTGGGATTGAACACTTTATCGCAGCACGTGCTCAATGGTATTTTTCGAGGCACTGCGTGTGGTCAGAAGGATCTGGTCCTTCAGCTTCTTTGACTGCTACTGTTGTTGCTCCTGCTGCTTCAGTGTCGGCGTTAACAATGAGCGCACTTTGCTGTTGTGATTTTTGGCTGCCTTGGGGCCAAAACTGGTGCGGGACAGGACAGGATGTCGCTGTCCAGGATGTCGCTTGCCACAGTGCATGTCATAGTCGATGCCTGGCAGCTGCTTAAATACAGTAACTTGGTCACGTGGTTGGCTGCTGTTTGGTGTAGCCGTTGCTATTGCTTAGCGGAAACACCGCAGGAATTTAAGTGCTTCCGCTTTTAGTGAAGAGCACGAGTGCGAGCACGAATACAAGGCTTGGTCACATGGTGTACTCAAGATGAAATCAATAAACGAAATCATAACCAGCAACATCGGGCTACAAAGGAAAAGAATTCCGGGATAGAATCAATCCCAAACGGTGTCAAAAGTTAAAGAATACTTGATTTAAGTACGATTCTTCAATTACTTCTGCGCAAATACTTTGACTATCCTTAAAAATGTTTATAGACTATTTTATGCTGAGTGGTTGCCATTTAATCCGACTATTTTATTAACTTAACAATAATATTTTTTTTTCTGTGTAGTCATCGCTTGACAGTGTATGTGTAAGTGTGTATGTGAGACAGGTCAAGAAGCTACAACCGAAAAGCCTCTGGCAGCCTGTCGATGTCGATATAAAAGTCGATATAGATCATGTGGTTGTGGGAAGCTGCTCCCTTTGATGCCTTGCCTTCTTTACTCATTGCCTTTTCGCACAGTTTCGGCAAATACCTCACTCGGCATTAATAAAGCAAACGAACTGCGCAAGTGACTGGTTCAGGGAATTTTGCCAGCACAAAGCGAATTTTTAGTGAGCTCTGTGTGTCCTTTTGCCTTGGCAAAGCAAGCGAAATATAAAATCAATATAGAATAAGTATAAAAAAACGGAGCTGTAAAAAATTACCAGATGTATGACTGTACAAGAAACCTTTATGCGGCAAACAGATGCTGCTGATAGCCTTTGGCAGCTGTCCAAAAGTCCACAAGTGACTGCTGGTCTTATGATGAATCACCGCTTTCAACATTTATACATTTTTAAATAAAAGTATACATGTTATAAAGTGGAGCATTAAATATGTCAATGGGAAAAATAACGATTTAATTGCATTTTCTTAACCAGAATTTATTTCAATTGCAAACCAATCTAGCTGATTTTTCACGTGAAAATTTGTTGATTTTTTTGGGAAATGGAAAAGTGTATTTGGTGAGGCAAATATGTTTGCAGACATGGAACCTACATGTGATGCCTTTTAGGCGCATGGCCAGAGCATCAAAAGTTTTAACGAGACGCTGACATTTAAGTGCCCACATTAATTATACGCACCGTGGCACAAGAGCATCGAAACCTGCTGTAGTCAAGGCAATGGCTAAAGGGTTGGAAAATTGCCACCCCTTTAATGCGAAACGAGAGAAGCTGCCACTTTTTGTGGGCCACATTTGTTAATTACTTTTGCCATAGACAGTTTTGTGTGCTCGTCTTTTGTGCTGACCTCAGTGAAAGTTTTGCCATTTTCCATTTTTCATTTTACAGCAATGCGGCTCAGATTTAGCTGAACTTTGACAGCTTAAGGTAGAGGTCGTCAGGCTGTCAGACCGACATTCTCAGAATCATCTGAATGGCAGCTCACGTGGGACTGCCAGTGGGTGGAATTACCTGGGTGGAAAGGCCACTGTCGGAGTCAGCACAGGGCAAAGGCAATTAAAAATGCGCACGGCTAAATGAAAATTACAGATTTCTCAGCTGCCAAGCAGCAGCATCAGCACACCTACTAGCCTTCTGTCTACCTGTCTTCAATGGGGTGCTGCCCGGAGGCAATGTTTTCAATAAGCGAGCGCATATAAATTAACCATTAAGGACTTGCCAGGCATTCAAGAGGCGCCAGCAATTGGCAAGCTAACGGGGCACAGGATACAAACAAACGGCGCAAGGAAATTAACATAAAAAGCTGACGAAACGAGCAACTTGCTTATGACGAAGTTAGTATACCCTTAATAGTATATTAATTGAAACCGTATCTTTTGAATTTTTAAATTAGTTTATATTTAAAAACAAATATAAATTGATTTACAGAACAGTTTGACCATATCGATTAAATGTGTAATTTTTATATAATGTTAAAGCAACCCTAAGTGGACAAGTGTCTCTAGGGTACAACAAAGCTGTTGGCAATGCGAAATTTGCTTTGAATTATTAAAATTGAATTGAGGCGCAGGATATCCATAAAAATGTAATGTGAAGAGAATGTGGCAATCATTGCTGCTCTTTGTTAGCCCAGTTTCCGTTCCATCTTTCCCCATTCACATCCGCCACCAATGAATGGGGGAGTTGTAGACGATTAATCAGCTCTCCTCGTAAGGTCTGAGACATTGGAGAAATGAGTTCTATGTGATATTTTATTTCTCGCCTGCTCAGCATGCGTAATTATGTGCTGTAATCAATATACACAGTGAGCACACACACATTTACGGACACTTGGCTGCTTTTACAGCTGTTGCGCCTAGAAGTCGACTCCAGTTTTCGACTCCAATCGTAAATTCAAATCAACTGCTGAAATTGCCAGATAAAAGTAAAGACTGTCATATGGCAGAGAGAGAGAGAGACAGAGAGAGACAGATAACGAAGAAGATTGTGTGTGTGGGAGTGTGTTAAAAAACAAATGTGTATTTATACAACTTGGTAGTTAAGTTGACAGCGAAGCGTACAATTTATATGCGCAATAGGCTGTTCACTGCTCGGCGTTTCGATTGCCTGCCAATTTAGCCGGCCAGCAAATACTTTTATCACATAATTATGGCCATGGCCCTTGCAATTACGCCGAGACTTGGTCAGACACCAGTTATCCAAGAGCAAAGGATGAGATGGGGGCAACGGGGGCACTTAAAGTCAGCAAAGTGTAAAAGGGCGCGACTGACTTGCCAGTTGGTTGAATGGACTTGACACAAGCGACAATCGATAATGTGATTGGAGCTGAGCCAAGCAAGAAAAATTAGATAGAAAAAATTATAAAATAGAATGGAAGCCTCAGTTCAACTCGGCTAGATGATTGACCTTAACCGAAGTTTACTTAAAGTTGAACGTTTACAACAATGTTGCCACTTGCCCATGGCTATACTAGTTTAGCTCATTGAACTTGTCGGAATTGCTGCTGATAGTCTGAGATAGTTCAGTTCAGTGTTGCTTTAGTTAAAGAACTTTCATGGCTTCAAGTGAATGATTTTCAGAATCTTAGGTGTGAGGTTTCTGCTCCTACTGCTGCACAAGTATAAGAAATCACTCTTAAATTCGAGCTTATTATTCATGGTCTAAGCATGTATTGTTAGTATGCACATATTCGGGATATATTGTTAAATTAACAAAAGTCAATAGTATATTCCAAACACTTTCAAAAAAAGAAGGAATTGCAAAATCGTACCTGAATCAAATATTTCACTTCCAACATTTTCCAAGCCTTAATCTCTCCTATTTAACACGAAACATCCTCTAGAGTCGATAAATATCATTTGAAGTGCAGCTTAAAGCCGTTCAGGGTAATAAATAACCACGCAGCTTATAATTGATTGCACATTGATTGAGCTTAATATAAATATTATAGTATGTATCAAGCACGAATTTTCATTTAATTTCAATAAATGCTATCAGACAGCATTTATCAGTCGTCTGGAGCTGAGCTGGGTTTGCCAATCATCGATTTCAACTAGCGTAAACCTGATTAAGCATTCGAAGGAAATAAAATGCATCAGAGACAGATAGAGAGAGGGAGAGAGAAAAAAAGAGAGTACTATACGATATGGTATCACATCTTTAACAGACGTTTGCAATTGCCATCAAGCAATGTAAACAAATCCCAAGTGTCGCCATCCGCGTCATAGCCCAGTTTCAGTCCCAGAGTTATCTCTGCAGATGACGTCCTCGTATTTTCTGCATCGAATCAGCGCAATGGAGAGGAAGATGTCGCGGAAAAGGCAACTTGAGTTGGAGACTGGAAATAAAATACGCAGCAGACGGAGCAACTGCTCTGCTAACTGTTTGCAATCCAATTTCAAAAACTGGTCATAGTGAGCATCAAATGATTTCACTTCAGTTTAACTGGGTCGCATCATTTGCTAAAAGCGATCCCTCGTGTTACATCATTGTCATGGCCATTCAATTGCAATTGGAATTTCACATGCTGCACTTCCACATTGCACATACGCCACGTTGTACACCTACTATTTCCTAATTGCATTTCCATGTTTATATATGTTGAGCTTGAGCTTGAGCTTGGACTGGACATGGCGATTCATCAATTACATTTCTCTCCCAAACCTGTCTCACCTTTGCTGCTCAATTAGTTAAACAGGTCTGAGGGAAGGACCTATCGCCCTTTCGAAGCTTTAACTTGGCCAAATATTTCATTGATTGCTGTGCAGATACGAGGGTACAAACACTTTGAAAAGTTTTCCAGCTGCCGCTTGTCGGGTCATTATAAATGACACTCGACCAACACACACACACACACACACACACACACACACACACACATACACATCTCAAGTACACACACACATATACACTTGTTAGTCAGGAGTGACCCTCACAGATACTTGTGCAACACTTTCATTTATCTTATCGAACGCACTGACATCATTCTTCTTCCGCTCTCGCAACGCTGGCAATACCCTATACCAATTTATACATTAGCTTACGTGACCAGCATATGTAGTTTCGATATAGATGATAGAAACGTAAATGTGACAATGGAGGTGAACCTTGAATACACAATTAACATTTATTCAGAGATGTCTTATTTTGAATGATTTATATTTACTTATAATTTTTTATTTACTTATAATTATAAAGAAAACAATTTACTGTGAATAAATTCTGTCTTGTCTCTTAATTAATATTGTAGAGCATTCAATGCTCGTAGTTTATCCCACTGAACCATTAGTAATTAGCAAATGGCCGCATGAAAAGCGAAACCTGTCCCCTCTTTTGTTCCTCCCCTCGTTGGTTCCACCCACATCAGTTGCAGTTGTGTACTTAAGATGCCCTGTCAAGTGATTTGAATATATTTTCCAGCACGTGTTGCTCTTGTTCTTGTTGCTGTTGCTGTGGAAAATGGCAATCATGGTCCGCGTTTACATTTGAATGAATGAAATAGGTTTAAGCAAAGTTTTATTTATTTTCTTGTAGCTGTTGCTGCTGTTAAAGTTGTGGCTGCTTTTTCAATATTTATTCAATCGTGAACTTTCGCCAGCTTTTATTTTACATACATACACTCACACGAACTTTTCATTGTTGTCGTTGCTGGCTGCATGGAAAATGAAAAATAAATTTGATTTATGCTGCAAACAACTTTGTCCAGACTCGACTGAAACGGCAATGAAACTGAAACCGCATTGAATCTTGTTTGGTTTCATTGAATTGTACTGTCTGAGGTTTTGGTTTTGGTTTTTTTGTTCAGATTCTGTGCTTCTGTCACACCCACTCAATTCTGTTTGGTGTCAGTGGCTGCTGATAGCATTTTACCAACTGCAACCTGGCCCAAGAGAAAAAGAAAAGAAAAAAACAAACTGAATCTGTATTGGAAGACGAGACGGAAAATGTGGCAGCTGGCAATGCATTGATTTCTAGCCATAAATCTATGCTAAATCACTGAAATAGCAGTTGCCACTGAGCTTCAGAGCCAGTCAATGCCATAAAAAAATAAACGAAAATTTATTCAAATAGCAACATCGTTTGCTTCGACTTCGACCCCAACCCCAATTTCAATGCGACCACAATTTGAATTTGCATTTTGAAATGTGAGTGTGCCTCCATGTGGGTGTGACTGTGTGTGTGTTTTACTAACCGCTCAAAGGCATTTCATGCAACGTTCGGTTATCAGTATTGCCACGCCTAACAACTTCTGTAATATTCCATTTCATTTTTTTTTTGCGTTTGAAATTGGAGAAACAATACAACGTCATTTTCGTATTTTCCGCAAAATGTTGTTGTGTTCTGTTTTTCCCCATTCCAGCGAAATTGGCATAATAAACAATGACAATGTGCGTGCAAATGTTGTCAAGGATGCTGAAACGCAGGACGAGAGACAGGACGAAAGACCAACAGGCCCGGCAGCAACATGCGAATCCGTCTTCTCGCAAAGTGAGTTAGCATAGTGACTGATGTATGCGAAAATATGACGAGAAAGAGACTGAGGCAGGGTGAAAGAGACAGACCTATAGACTCTGGCATATGTGGGCATATGGGGAATTCTTGGAAGGCCCCGAATTTACGAGCACTCGTAAAACTTAATACATTGTGCGCGCGTGTGCAAACCACAAATTGAGTAAAAGTAACTCTCTCTGAGATATGCTTACGATTCTGTTGGAAACTGTTCAGTTAACAGCTATCATGGAGTAATTATCAGAGTCTGAAATTGACTAAGTTGTTACAAGTTCGACCACACGCTAAATTGACTAAGAACTACACTAAGAAAAATACAAAAATAATTAAAATATACAGACATTTTGTTAATTTTTGTAATTTAACTTTAACATTTTATTGTTATTTAACATTTTGTTGTAAAAAGGCTACACTGAATGCTAGATGGTTTTTGTGAAGCTTTCGATGTCTTAAGGCAAAAAACTATTTCAATATATTAAATTTGAATGCAGAATGAATTTAATGAGATTCCGCTTAAAATCTGTTTAGTTGTGGCAAAGTTCTGAAACTTGATTCACTTGATTTATCTGAGTGTAGCAGGATGCTGTACAAGACAGCGCCATTAAGGCATTTCCTTTATCGGCCAGACAAAATGGCAATTTCCATTGTCATCTAATGTCCTTGTGCCTCCTGTTCCATTCTCCTTCTGCTTATCTGCACTTCATTGTAAGCTACACACTTCCTGTTAACTCTACCGACCATTAGCCCGACTAAAGCAACTGACAACTTGGCAATACAAGTTGAACGCTTGTATCTCGTTCTTCTTGTGCCAGTTTCTCGCGAACTACTTATGTAGTTATCCTGGATATAATCCACACAAACATATACGCATGTCTTCACCGAGCCTTAAGGCAATGGTTGTGTTAAAGGCAAAGTTGCATGATTGATTAATCGGTTTGAGGACATAAATTAATAGCTTTATTTAAGCGTAATTAGAGGCCATGAAATTGAATCTAATCCATCAGAAGATACAGCTCTATGGCTCAATATTTCATATGTAGCTAGGAAAACTCATTTCGAGTCCTATAAAATTTTTCATAAATTGAGCTGTAAAAAATAATAACATAAATAATACAAATAAAAAGTTCCTAAATTTTCAACGCTTCTAAATTTACTTCCTGTGAATATATATAAATGTATATGCATGAGTATTTATAAGTCATTGGTTCGTTGTTTGTCCTTTACCGATTCAATGAGCTCTAAAACGACTTTATTGATTTTGTGTTAGCTTTGCCAGTACAGAAGTCAACTGTGTCAGACGAGGGGCAGAGGGCAAGGAGCACGGGTCAGGGAGAGTGGAATTATAATGACATCGAGCGATTATAAATTATTATTTCTCGCATACATATGCACAATTTAAACAAAAGCGAAATGGGATACGAGATTGTGAGAGTTAATGAGCAAGACTTTTGAAGTTTAAATAAATGGGTATCTAGATAAATTTGCTACCAGATAACCTTGATAAATAAGTGTTTTCCATAATTTAATAATTATTATGTTCGCACGGAACTTCTTTCATTCCAATTTACCAGCAGAGAACATTCTGGGAAATTTATTAAATATGAAATATGTACCTTTTAAGGATGAGTTAAGAGTTTAAGGGAAAAAATGTATAAAGAAACCGAGTGGCTTTTAAGCTTCTTCGTTCAGTTAAGGACAGTATTCAAAATGGTGCGTTTGTGGGAAGCACAATAATAATAAAAAGAGCTCCCAAATTGTTGTTTGGTTGCCATAAGTCTACGCTTTCGACAGTTGTTAATATTTTATATGCATGCGTGTCACGCCAAGCATTACTCTTACCAAAGTTTAGAAGCTCACTACAGGTACAGGTAGCACAGGTAACGAAGTGCTAAACGTGTTTCAGTCATTGTCGTCGTCGCAGTCACGGCGCATGACACGCGACCCAAAACAGGTAAGAGAAAATGGTCGAAAGCCGCGCACGTTTCACTTAGCCATTGACAGGCGTCCGTCGAGTTCGAAGGATTAGGAGCAGGAGCTGGAGAAGCAGCAACAGGCAGCAATAAAAGATAATGAGGGGAAGGCATAAGCGTAATTAGTCCTGGCCAAGATGCTTTTCTTCCTTGAGTATACGGGATTTACTCCTACTTAAAAATATACAACAACAAAAAATAGAATAACAAATTTTTCATTTCTATATTTTGTTGAGGGGCTGCAGAGGATGGCACTTAATTACTTGGTTTGCCCATTTTCTTTGTGGGATTCTTGTTTATCTTTAATGTTGGCGCTTTCGGGCATTTTGCATTTTCGCTTTTCGCGCTTAATTTGCGGTGCTTAAGCTTCGAGCTTGAAAAGAAATGGTAAACAAAACGAAGCGAATGAAACCGGAAATGACAGCTGAAATAAGCAAACACAGAGACAAAGACAAAAATAAATGAGATGGGGGCATTAGGTACAGAACAAAGAAGGCTAAGCACATGCTACACACCACACGGCCAACAATCCCGGCCAGGATTGAAGCAGCTGTTGCCTGCTTTTGGGCTTGGGTGCTCGGCATTTTCTTCACGCTCTTTTTAGCTCGAGTGCCTCGCAACTTTGTTTTGTCTTTACCATTGTCATTGTCCCAGTTGTTTTGTATAGCTTCGAAATGCTGTTAAACTGATGCAGAAAAAATCGTACGATAAAGGGGAAAAATTACAGAGTGTGTAGATTTCTTTTGAGCATAAACTGAAGAACTTATGAGTATAAGTAAAGAAATAGAAAAGGTGTTTATATGATATATTTTCGTGGTATTATACTGCTCAATATTCCATCACAAATCCTGTTATTTCAACATAACTATTAAAACTGTTTTTAAAATTTTATAATTGTTAATTTCCCAGTCTTACTTATCATTCAATTGGACCCCGCATAAACGTCTCGTCGTTAATATCTTAAAGTAATAAAGGTCTTTTATTTTGCATACTTTTGTCCTGCTGTTTGTTCGACTTCTTCTCCTTTTCGTGACTTTATTGTTCTTTGTTTTCCCATTCAAATTTTTGTATTTATTTTCATGTTTCCGTCTGCAGCTGGAAAAACTTTCTCAGTTCTGTTTGCCAATATCATTTTGTTTTTCATCTGTCAAGTTTTTGCTTCTGTTGTTGTTACCTGATATTTGTAGACCACACGCAAAACAATTGCAAATAAATGCCATAAGCACACACACACACACACACTTCAACACCATTTGGAAGCATAATTAACGCACATGACTAGACGAAAATGTTGCAGGGCGTTGAGCTGGAAATGATTGGATTAGTGTCCAGCATACTAGAACCTCAATTAAAGCCCTAATTAATTTGTACTCAACAGCGAATAAATGAATCCCGTATTTGCAGCCTGCTAGAATCTTAATTTCCATTTTAGCAACTAAATTATTTCGACTTTCCAGTAAAATTTAAGGACCGAAGAACAGTGAGCGGTGCCAGTTGGAATGCTTGACAGCAAAATGTTTGTGTACTCTGTGGTTCTTTCACAAAATGGCATAACAGCTTATATTATCTATCTCTCGGTGCAGCCACTTTCTATGGCATTAAATGACCACTTGAGTCTGATAACTTTGTGTTATGTGGAGTGTGTGAATTCTGTCATCCTGTATGTTACACATAAGCAGATCTAATGAATATAAGTATTAAAGATGGATTTATAAATATTAGATACAAAATGTGGAGCTCAAAATGTATCTATTATCTTTTAACTTAAAACTTTAGGCAATTTCACTCAATTGCTAATATATAAAGTACACAAATATTTTTCAGTTTAAAACAAATTTTATTTAAAATTTTTAAAATTATTTTTGATTTTGTTGTCGATTTATTTTACTGACGTCAATTAAATAAATAATTATTTAAACATATCGACATAGAGTATCTGTTAAATGTTTAAGAGCCGACTTGTATTTTTAGAGCTTGCCAGTTTTCGAATGTGTGCCACGCCCACAATTAATCCGTAGCACATACCGTATACGCCCCCCATTCAGTTGCTCGCATTTATTTGAGCTGGCGATTCGCCTTCGATGCTTTCAACTCGGTTGGCAGCTTAAGCGATGCTGCTGCAGCTTTTTGTTTGGCTCGTAATTAAAAACCATTGAAAGTTTTGCCCCAGCTCGTTGAGTTTTCGACCCGCTTTCTAGCCCACATTCAGCCAGCCACGACGAGGGTTGCAGTTGAATTTATGTGCAATTGATTTAGTCCGAGTGAGTAAAAGTTTTAATTAAACAAACAAATGGGTGCAAAAAAATGAAAAGGCTAGCGGAGAACGCGTGGCAGCTGATGAAAACGTGAAGCTGATGAAAACGCCGAGCACATTTTAACTGAAGTCATACGCTGCGTATACGTGATGCCATGTGAAATATCTTGTGATGTGCGCCCCATTTTGCATTTTGGCGCATTTCGCTTTGAATTTGTGGGGCATGCGGCATCACTGGTGTTTCTAATTTTCCCCATTTTCCACTGGCTTCCATTAAATGGCGACTGGCAGTTGCCACGTCCTTATGGCGTCCTGGCACGCGCTACAATTTCCTTTTAATTACACGCCACAAAGTCACCAACTGTTTTGCGTGTAAATTAGAAGACGCCAATAGCGGGACTCTAGGACCCTACGATGTTCTGCGCTTGATCCCGTTAGCTGCCACGTGTTGAATCATTTATGACCGACAGGAGGGACGAACCTAACTTAGGCCGATGACGACGCCCAAAATTCTCATTAAGTGCCCTTTGGCCATTACAACAACAGCAACAACAACAACAAACAATCAGTCAACTGAGCTGTGACTCTTAACATTTGTCCGACCGTTACAAATGTGAAATGTGCAAATATTTTCACTTTCACATTTCCGAGGCTTAATTTTTTGGGACATTTTCCTTTTGGCATTTGCCTTTTCCTCTTGTGACTTTTACCTTTAGCTGCAAATATTTCAAGTATTATGTGAACTTTGCATATAAATTGGCATTTCAGCTGTCCAAACAAACAGAGAGGGACAACATAGCGAAAGAGGGAGACACAAGAGAGAGAGAGAGCGATAAAGTTTAAGGCAAATATGTAAAGGATATCAATTTGTTTAGCATTTCGAGGCTTTCTCAACGACTAATCCAATCTGTTCAAACTGTCATATGAATTTAAATAAATTTATCTGATTCAGCGTGTAATTAATGCACTCCATTTAACAAAAGGCTTGATTTTGGCAGCGTTAAGATGAGCGTGAAACCAATTTGTCAAAACAGATTCCATTTAACAAAGAATTTTATTTAGTAACAGAATATTGAATGAGTTAAATAATTAGAAGTATTAAAATATTGACAGGTAGGTAACCTAGAGAACATCGAGTAATCTGTGTAATCTGAAAAATGTACTTAGAAAAATTTAGATATTGACGGGTAGTTTCAGTATAAAAGTAATAAAGAAGATTTTACTTAGAGTACTTTATGGTCTAATGTCATAGAAGTCGTTAGTTGCTGGCTAAAACTAAGAGTCATATTTTAAGGAGAATGAGCTTATAATCCAGTTAATATGTTTTAAAATTACTCTTTTAAGTCGCACCTCATTGAATGACTCATTGAATATAAACTTCAACTATTTATTAGTTCGATTTCCCAGTTACAGCTACATGCAAAAGCAGGCTCCAATAGATCCTTGACAGCAGCCGTAACTCATTTCAGAACTGCCGCCATAAGCAGAGGCCAGCCACTGTCATATAAGTCAAAAGTGTCGCTCACAAAGCAGCTGGCCGTTGTTCAATTATTGTAGAGCCCATTCCAGACCTCAAACCCATAACCCAACAATTGCATTCCTGGCCGAGGCTATTGTTCTAAGCCGAGTGGCACTGGCAGCAGTCAACTCAACTCTTGATCTTGCTCATTGCCTGCCCAATGCCCCGGGATTTGGTTTCTCTCTCTCTCTATCTTCCTCACTCCCTTGCCTCCTTTTCCTCCGTTCACTATTCCAACTCGGTGTGCCTGTCATGTGCAGTGAGTGCCCAGTCATCAGGATGCTCATCCTCATCAGCTGGTTGGCATCCTGGCACGCAACACTAACGCAGACACTTGCGACCATTGTTTGCCCTCTTTTCGATTGTTTAAGCCAAACTGGGCGTGCCACGAGTGGGCAGACGTGAAACTAATGGCAGCCTCCCTCCCTCACTCTCTCCTATTTCTCTCGCTCCATGCCCATGAAAATCTGCGTCTATCGATTTCCATTGCAATTTTTATGGCTTTTTCAAAGACTTTTGGCCCCCATCTCAGCTGATTTTTGGTAACGCTTCATGTCACACTTTCCGCTCCATTTCCATGAGCAGGGCCTAATTACAAGGCACAAAATTCAAATGAGGCAGCCCTGCGGCCTCTGCAATTGAGCAACAGTTGGCCAACTGTTTTTCAACCCCGCTGTCCTCAACTCTTAAAGTACTTATTGCGCGGAAATAACTTAATTTAATAAGGAATACGAAGCGTGCCCAGAAACGTTGCCAAAGTTCTACGAAACTTTTCTGCGAACATTTCTGGAAGAGCAACTGTCATGTTAGCCCTACAGAGCGTACTATGATGCCAGGTTTCATTAGAAACTTTTAAGCGAGTGGTGCATGTGGTGGTGCTGCTGTCAGGCAAACGTATCTTTTTGAAAAGTGAGCCCAAACTTTAAATTGTCTTTTATTTATTAATTTTTAATGTTTATTATTTTGTACAGTTGATAAAGTTTTCCGGCGCTTTCAGCGCTTTTTCCTTCTAATAATTGGGACAGCTGGAAAGTTTTGAAACTTGGACAAAAAACGAAAGCTACAAAATTCGCTTATATTTTTCATTTTTAGTTCAATGATTGCTGCAATTTTCTTTGATTTTCTATAATTTTCATAATTTTCCCAAAATGCTGTGGGCTGCTCACTTGCTACGGACCATTTTCATTGATCGCCCAAAAGTATGCAGCATTATGTATAGCACAATAAGCGCAGTGGACAATAACATGGTTAAGAGTCTCTCATTTATTTCGCCACTATTTTCAACTGAGTCCCGCATTGCAGTGCGTTTTTCATTTAGCCATTTCGCTGGAAAATTTCACAAACAATAAAAATAAGTTTAATTTATGCACATAAATAAATAATAAACGAGCATCCAGTGAGGCATAACAATAAGTATAACAAATCATGCGGCACGGCGGGCAGCGAGGAAACAAAACCAAAGAAAAACCGCTAAATATTTGGTTTTTGTGACGTAAAAAGCACAAGAAAAAAAACCTTGGCCATTAAAAAAAAACTGAAATCTACCACAAACGAAAGCAACAGCCCAATTGATATCGAAGAGAAGCAGCTACTTTGACTTTTAAAGTCTGGCCTCAGAATTTGAATAGGCGACTGGGCGACATCATGAGCTCGAGATATGCTAAATAGAGGCCTCGATTGACGTCGACGACAACGGCGACTGCGACTGCGACGGCAACTGCGACGGTAACTGCGACGTCGACTGCGACTTATCATTGTGACAATGTGTGTTGTGGCATTTCACCAAAACTTATACGACTATATTGAAAGAATGCTTAATACTTTATAATATTGAATTGCAAAATAAATTATTTTGCAAGCATACAAATATTTAAAAATAAAATTAAATATGCAGATAATAACAACAAAAGGTTTAGACATTTTCAATACGTACTGTAATTAAATACCATTACTTAATATAATAATTCGCATCTAAGATGCTTTCGGTTGAACTCTCTTTTCTCAGTGAAGCCCACAACTTCCGACATGAATTCCAATTGTATTTAAATGGCCATTCGATTAAACAGATGTTTAATAATTTTCACTCAATTATTTATAGAACATTTGATTTATTCACTTGTTGGTGTTGTAGCTGATTACTTTGCGTAGCATAAAAAAATATAACAAAGAACACACAAGAAAAACAAAAACAATAACCCAACCGAACCCATAGTCGAGTTTACTCTATAAATGAAAAGAAAACAACAAAACGAACATCAACTTTACGATTGGCAATCAGACTTATAAAAAAAGCACGCCTTAAATGCCTACAACAACAATAAATGGCAACAACAATAAGAATCACAATCAAGCATAAGAGATAAAAGCGGAAAATAAAACAAAACGATTTTATTTCAATTTATTGAACAGCGCCTTGGCAATCATTTGATGACGTCTAGCGCACAAAAATTGGGATAGGTTTGATTTGGTTTGGTCGAAGTGTGCATAGAATATCAAAAATTAATCAAAATTAAATAATGTGACAAAATAAACAAAAACAAATAGCACCAATGACAGCAACAACAATAAAATCAGCAGTTCGACTGGCAAACAGCCAGAAAAAAGGCGTTTGAGATGTATCTGTATTTGTGTTTGTATCTGCAACTGCTAGCCAACAGATGCAGACAATTGCATATTGGCCAAAACAGACTGTCAAAAGAGAGAGAGAGAGGGAGCATAAGAGACAGATACATAGAGTCTGTCATTAGCTGCAATCATTCTTAAAGCGGGAAACGCCAACGCTTGGTAAAAGAGCAGAAAAAAATGCAACAAATTGAATGAAATAAAAAGCAATATTAAAAAAAAACAACATCAACAACAACAGCCACGAAGACGAAGTTGCAAATTTTTGCAGCGACATTTATATACCCTGGATCAAGTAGATTTAAAAACAAAACACAAACTCTACTTAAACCGGAAAAAGGATATATAACTTAAAAGAGATGTAGGTTAGATTTTTTTTTCATTTGAGAATTAAAACATATCTTCATTTTCTATTTAATATTTCAGTCTATTGAATAGCATTTACTTAATAAATTTTCCAGATACTTAATTGCGAATAAAAACAGAAAAGTACGGAGACTTTTCCAGCCGAGAAAAGGTAAGCTGGTAAGATCAAGCACTTTAATAAATTTCTCACACTTATTGCCGTAACACATGTACCCGAACAGCGCATGTGCATATACCCTATTGGAGCGAACTTCTCGCATTCATTCGCATGGCAAGCTAAAAGTCAGATCGCATTTGATCGTTGCCGGTTGTCGGTGGCGGCACAGTGGGCCAATCGTTGCGTCGTTCGTCGTAACCGTCGAACCGGTGTGGTCTGTCATAACAAATCGACAAAACAGATACGCTGACTGCGACTGCGACTGCGACTGAGACGCTGACTGCAACAGCGACGCCGACATCGACTTCTGGAGGCTGTGAAGATCAGCGAGTGACCAGCGTTCGTTTTTATGGGGCAGACAGACTTGAATTGTATCTGTATCTGAACGATACGAAGTGGCATCGGCATCGACAGCGGCTGGCAGACGTACGTAAACAAGAGTGGGGCAGTGGGGCAGCGTGTGGTGCGCGGTTGGTTCGGTGCGGGGTGTGCGGTTCGCGGCTTCTTGTTAAGTGCTTTTTATAACGGCAACCGGCAAAGCATCAATCCATCTGCGATCGATGACTGATTCGATTTCGGGGCAAATTGCTGGAACAAATGTTGCATGCTGCGATCCGGCATCACGAGTATTATTTAATCAAATGTGCCTATTTTGTTCTCCCTCTTTCTCGCTCTCTGTGTGTGTAATTTGCTTAGCATCAATTGACGAAGCGGCAAAAACTAACAAAGAATTCAATTTAGATGCTACGTTTATTTGTTCGAGTAAATTCAATTAATCCAATCCACAATCCAAACACACATCAATGCTAAAATAAATAAATATGTGTAATCAAAATCGCATTAATTATCGAATATTTTGAATAATTTCTAATATTTATAGTCAGCGAACATAATCAATAATTTAACGATAAAGAGATGAAAAATGTTCAAATCATGCAAACAATTTATCTAAGGCAAAATTAAATTATTGCTCCTTTGCTCGTAGTTAGTTGCTGTTCTGATTGCCCTAATTGTGTCAATTTGTTCTCTTTATGTATTGTATATAAATGTGTATGTGAGTGTGTGCGTGTTTGCCACGCCTACGAGCTGTGATGATAATCTATCTAAAAATTTGTTTTGCGTGTGAAATTTATATTAATTACTTTTTGCCGCATTTTTTTTGCTTGCAATTTGCTCGTTAACAATTTTGTTTTCTCTCTTCTCTCTTGCTTGTATTTATTTAATTTTTGTTGTATTTTATTGTGGCTACATTTACATGTTAAATTATTTTTATTGCCACCAGCCAGCAGTAATTAGCAAATTGTTTTCATCAAATGTAGAAATGACGTCACAAATACAAACAATATAGAATTTATTCTTTCTTTTTCGCAATATTCGAAGCAAGCAATTTGCTTGCATTCTGCTGCTCAGCGAGGGGTGTATCTAAAGCAACTCTAAGTAAATTTAGATACAAAAGAAGAAAATGAAGAGTATGCCATTTTTTTTTTGGCATTCACTAAATATTTACAAGAGGAAATAAAGTAAGACATTAGTAAGCATATGCTTTTCCAAAATTCTGTTTTCAAAGAGTCATTGAACTGCCCTCGTTTGCAATCGTTAGCTCTGCCAGAAGAGCACACTTTAAAGTGGGTTAAAAGGTACAAAAACGTGAAGAAATTTAAATATTATGGAAATTGGTTGAGTTTGAAGAAGTGAAAGGCTTAGCCCAATTTGAGATCAACAAATTGAACCTCAGCAGCACTTTCACTTCAGTCGAAACAAGAGATCAATGCAGACACAATAAATGCCATAGGAAGTCCTTGAACTACTATTAATCTTTTGTGAACCCATGTGTGATGAGATGAAACATGTGACTACAATTCGAATACTTAATTCAAGCACTCATCGCATTCTAAATGGGTTTTAATTGGCTTGCGGCTTTCATTGAAATTTATTACTGCATAAACATGCTCTTCTTTTTGCCCTTTTCCCCGTCAATATACATTATTAATAACACACTTACATAGATGTGGCATTTGTAAGTTTGAATGAATTTTCCAGCATGCAACTTAAATCCATTTGCAAGGAAACGATTGCCACAACATTTTAGTTACAATTTATTTGCAGCTCAATACATGTGCGTGAGTCTGTGTGTGAGTGTATGTGTATTTGCCTGTGTATGTGTGCAGTATATTTTATGAGTTTTACACAAATATTTGGCATTTTTATTAGAGTCTCTCGAAATGAACAGAGCAAGCAACACAAAAACTATCCAAACAACTGACCATAATTTAAAACCCAAAGCAAAAACCCAAAAAATGTTGTTGATAGTTTATGGTTTATGAACTGTTTCTATCTCCATCTCAATGCATATATTTCCATCTCTATCTGTGCATAAAGTACATGCATAAATAATTATTGCATTAGCCGCAACAGTTTTGCCGTTATTCAGAGCACCGCAGTCGAAACGTGACACTTGGCTATCAGATTTTGCACTTGAGCGCTAATAAAAAAACACGCAACACACGAAGGTTGCGGTTGTGGCACGTAAATACACCCAGTTAACATCGTCGTAAATACGAGTGAGTTCCAGTTCCAGTTCCAGCAGTTGGCAGTTGGCAGTTAGATAAACAGTTGCAGCACCCAAAAAGTCAATCAGTCTACCGGTTACGAGTACATTTACTTGCCATCTGGTCATTAATATAGTTTCAGCACTACTCGCATGTCTTAGAAAGAGTAGCTTTGTTTTCAAACAAAGTTCGACATCATCTTGATTACTTATTTATAACCAAAGTATTAAAAGAGGCAACGATAGCTCATAGGAAATGCAAAACATCAGTATTGTAAAGTCTTATTGAACTAAGCTAACAATGCAAAGTAAATACAATATTCAAATTAAAATTTGATACCAGTGCAAATTTTCTATTGATTTGCATTCAATCTTTGTTTCTTGGTTAATATTCCTTGAAATTAGCATTTCTCAAAATTAGCATAGGCTCAGAGATTTTGGTCTGTATTGAGGGAATTTCCCGTTCGGTGCATTTTTGTTCTGCTGGTTTCAAGCAATTAAATTGATTTTTGTTTGTGGCTTTTTTTTTAACAAGTGACTTTGCCACTGCCTGGCAAGCAGCTATCATATGCATTTATGAGCTTAATTGACTAGACAGACAGAAAACGAGAAACTCAAAATGCGACATTAACACGTTTCGGCCAATTGCCACAAGCATTGGCAATTAGCGCTTCAATGATGCTAACGCGATCATCGTTGTCGTCATCTTTTGTCAATATTCATATGTAAATTAGCAGCTTGGCAAACGTAAATTAAAGGGGAAAAATTTCCAGAGAAAAAGGGTTCCGAACAAAAATATCTTTTATGTTTTTGTCTTAATTTAAAATATTAAATTTGGTATTTTGTATGGTTTAAAAAAAATATTTGAACTAAAATAAAGCAAAATTTAATTTATTGTTCGCAGATCTATAATAATAAAAGCCCGTTTTTAAAAATGCTATAATATTCCATTTAATACTTTCAATTTGCGAGTACAAACTTGTGTAGGAATGTTTATGTGAGGTTCATAAATACAACTTCAAGGTACAGCGTGACTTCAATGTGACAATCGTGTGCATACTATAAGTATAACAGCTAGCGAGCTTACAGCTTGCTGTTAGTTAACAGCGACGGCGACGCGCTCAAAAGCTCGCTATGGAAACAGGCAGGCAGAGCACAAAATGGCCGCCTGTGGCGTCAGAACGCGTTTGTAACTCGAGCGAAGCGCACGTGCTGTGCACAGAGCAGCGTCAGTTAGCAGTCAGAAGAGCGTCAAAGAGGCGCCCCTACAACAATAATTGGGGCCAACAACAAGTGTGTGTAATAACCTAGTGTTCTCTCTCACTCTCTTTCTCTCCGTGTGTGCGTGTGTATGTGTGTGTGCAAAACTCACCACAATGATAAGCTAGGGGACAAGCTGTTGTGCTTTTGACAGTGTGTGAAAATATTTGCACACTCACAACGTCTTGGCCTGTTCGCAAAGGCGGCTGCTCCTTGCAATTTAACGCGAAGTGTAAAGTACGAGCGCTGCCAAGAGTGATAGTGAGAGTGCGAGCGAGAGCAAGAGCTTGAGCGTGAGTGAGAAAGTGCGATAAAAAGTAAACAAACTGTCACAAATCGCGTGCAAATAGAAGAGAAATAAAACCAAAACATCAGTCATAAAATGTTATCTGCCAAAACAAAAAAGCAATTAAGAGACAACCACAACACGAATAACATAGCTTACATCTCCATTTACTGTTATTGTAACTGTTGCTTGACTTAAACACAAAAACACACACCCACACACAGGCAGGCATATGTTAACATATTTATCTGGCCGCCTGTAAATTCAATACAAAGTTTATAGATTTTTTACTGTGGGCAACTGCAGGGGTGTTAGGGTGTTGTCGATGTGGAAACAGCTACTTACAGCGGAAGCGACGAAACGTGTCAATTTAAACGAGCGGATTTGGCAGCGTAAAATAGAAAGGAAATATACAAATAAAATAAAATAATAAAAATCAAAATTCTCTTCTCTTTATTTTGCACGCGCGAGATAAAATAATTCAATAAAATAAATAGTAATAATTGTATTCAATGTCGAGCTATAAAAAATAATTAAAGCAACTATATACCGTTAAATAGGTAATGAACCGGAGTACAATTAAAATAAAAATGTAAGCCAATTAAATTAAATTGTTGATTTTTTTATTTCTCTGTTCATCACTTTAAAAATGCAAATTTTGGAATTTCAGGAATTAATTCTAATTTTTGTGTAAAATGTCAAATACCTAAAAACATAAATAAATATTAATTAATGCATATATTTATGTGATATATGTATTTTTAAGTGCCATGTGCCGTTTCGTTTGTGTCGCACAAACTCGAGCAAAATTCGTATTTGCATTTTAACGAATGCAAACAAAATAAAAAATTATATATTTATATTATATCACCAGTTTTTGGTTCGGTTCCGTAGCAAAAACAAAAGGCATTTAGCCAGTCATTTAAAAATCAATACAAAAAACAACATAACAAAAGCCAAAGAAATACGTAACAAAAAAAAAAGTGGACAACACAGCAAAGAATCAAATGAAGCAACAACAACAGCAGCAAACAACAAAAATACCAAATACCATAAAACGACAGCAAAAAGTTAAAGAACCTGTGCAATTTGCGAATAACAACAACTAAGCAACAACAACAACAACATCCACCAAAAAAAGAACAACAATAACAGCAATAACATGTCGGAGAACAGCGATAACAATGGCGAGCAGCAGAGTCAGGGCCAGGGGGCGGAGGGCGAGGCCGTTGGCGAGAATAAAATGAAGTCACGTCTGCGCAAAGGAGCCTTGAAGAAGAAGAACGTCTTCAATGTCAAGGATCATTGCTTCATAGCACGTTTCTTCAAGCAGCCCACATTCTGTTCGCACTGCAAGGATTTCATTTGGTAAGTCAACTCAACTATATAGTTAACTTGGCTAGCAACATGGCAAAAATGTAGATTTTGTTGTTCATTTTTAATAATGCAACTGAAGGTTTTAAATTGTTTTTTTTTTGGTTGATTGCGAAAATTAAAATTATATTTTAATAGTTCACATAACTACAAATATCTAAAACCTATTTAAGAATTTGTTGTAAATTCTGTTTGATACTGTTGGAATTATGTTTCCAATGCAGCGCGTGGCACTTGTGGGTCTTACACTCTGACAACAGTATTGGCCATATGACTTACCGCATGCAATGCGGCCAAGCAGCAATCGATATTTTGTCTATCGACAGAAGCTTGCAAAAAAAAAGCCATCACCAAGCTAATGACATTGCAATAGAAACCTTCAAACCAAAGGTTGCAGCAACAAAAACAACAACTACTAGAAATAGAACAACAACAAGTATTTCCCCCTGCATAATATTAATTTAGGTAAAACCCGCTCTAGAAATCTTGCTTAATCCATTGTTATGCTTACAAAAACATGACAAATATAAATTTTTGGCAGCTCCCCCAGCTCAATTTCCCCATCCAATATTTCTGCTTGTGTTCTGTTCCTGGTACTCCCTTGTGCCTTCCACTGGCGGATTATAAACCAATCTCATGCGCATTAGGCACGCCGTAGAATTTTGGGTCAGCGTTCATTTCTCAACTCCATTTAGATTGCGTTGACATTACGTAGCCTGAGCAAATATTTGCGTAGTGTGCCAGTGAACCAACAAGTTTTGCTTAGAACTCAATACTTTATACGGAAAATTAATTTCTTTGTTCTTACAGCGGCTATCGATCGGGATATGCATGGTTGTAGGTATTCTTCAAGTATATAAAAAATCTAATAGTATAATTATTCATAATCGTAGCGCTTGTTTGGGTTTACAAGATGTATAAAATACATGGTTTTACATTAAAAGTACAAAAAGAATAAAAATATATATACTCTTCCCTTCTAATTTCCAAATGGTTTAAGCGCATTTGTTTTGGAACTTCTTTTAGTGACAACTGAAGGCAGAAAAGCTCACAAGATAATAATAAAGAAGTTTCAAGAAATAATTTAATCAAAAATGTCATATTTTATTAATTTATCAGGCCCACTCAATTTAATTAATATTTATAGTTTAGCCTGGCATCTTTAAGTACTCGATATTATGTCAACAGCTTTGGCTTAATTAATTCACATTTAATATTCACAATGAGCTGCGAAACTCTCTCAAATGTCATGCCTAATCATAGAGCTGACAGTTTAAAGCTTTGCCATGAAAATGACATGAAAATTAATTGGAAAATGGTTTAGTAAATAGCTGGGCACATGTCAAACAAGTCTATTGGAGTCTGGCCCAGAGTGTCCATTAGAGAGAGGCAGACAGAGAGTATTTCATATTGGGTGTGACGTTAATCGTTATTGGTGTTGTTATTGTTATTTTAGCTTCAGCTTCTGGATCTTAGCTTTTAGTTAATTGCCATAAAATATTTAAGCAGCATTTAGGTAATAATTAAATTAATTACTGTTGAAAATGTGACACTGGTTAACAATCTGCGAATATGGCCAAAAAATGAGACCTGAAACTTAACTGAGCCATGTGAAAATGATACAAGATACAGTCATTATGACAGATACGGTTTGAGATATAGATACAGATACAGATTCGTGGCTGATATTGCATCGTTACACAATTTTTTTACTATTGGCTATTGGCCACATTGTGAACGCCTCTTTTGGCCAGCTGCTAATTATCAACTTCGCCTCGACTATCGACTTGGCTTTTAATTAATAGTGTTGGCTCTTTGGTTGCACACGTCGCAAAAGGCGTTGCAGGCACGTAGTCAACGCAACCAAATGAGTCGCCTCAGGAGCTCAAACACATTGGAGTGGTGCTGTGCTGTGTGTGAGCTCCCAGGTGGGTAACTGTTTCAGGTAGCATGTGGAAGCTACCGCCGTGTTTATGGCACATCATTTGCATAACAACGCCCGACAAAATGTGGCGTCTCTGACAAGTCTTAAGATACTCCTACCAGCCAGCAACTTTGAGATACTTAAGTATCTTTAGATAAATGCACTGAAACTTGTGCGATACTTTTATGATACATCAGGGAGTGACAAAGACTTTTGATATTTGATCACATTTAAGCAGAATCAGATTATACAAAGTATCTGCTGTGGCTACTAACAATTAACAAATACTCTGATAAATAGGTGAACAAATTGCAAGCAAATAACAAATATTTACATAAAAATAAGCAGCAGCTGAAGCTATAACAATTGTTGATTTTAATAATATACACAGTTGTAGTAAAAATATCTTGAGGTAGCTACAATTTGTTTATTGGATTTTAAATAGTTCTTAATATGTGAATACGTTTTGAGTTCAAGTCATGAACCTGTTAAGTTTTCATCTGTGCAACTTTTAAACTTAATCTTGAATCTTTGCGTGTATTTTAATTTTGCCTGGTCGCGTGTTAAATTAATTCTCCTTGCAAACATTTTTATTTTCCTTTTTATTTTTCTTTTCACTTCATCCGTTATAATTTGCTACACATATTTTTTAACTTCCTCTTTTTCTTTTGGCGTGTGCTGAAAAAGACCGAGAGGCAAAAATGCGCTTAATTAAAAATTTAAAAATACAAAAAGAAAAGCGGAAAATGCAGAAAACACAAATAAAAAACACTAGGAGACATCAACAAAAAGTGTAGCATAACTGCAGGCGCGGCGCGTGGAAATTGTATTTTCAGTTCATTTGAAGCGCAAACAAACAGAAACAAAAGCAAAAACTGTCAAAAAAGATTAAATGAAAATACCTACTAACCCACAAAAATGCACAAGCCAATAAAATGTCATTGAAGCAAAAATGTACAAGCATACAAACTTCCGATGAAAATGCACTTCTACAAAAAAACTCATTAAATTATTATTATTATCAGTTTGATTGTCGAATCATAGCAGCCTAATGGGATTATCTTAATTGGCAAATAACCAAAAATCTATTTAAGAAATTGATATTAACCAGATGCGTTTAAAATTCAAATTGCAAACAGCAAATTGCTCATTGTTATGCATTGAAAATGCCAAAGAGAACAACAAATATGAATATTAAAATTTATTTCTATATGCTTTGCATGTGATTATAATTTGCGTGCCACGATTGCAGTCTGCTCGGGGCATGCCACACAGTCGATAAGCGGCTTGTGGTCAAGGCATTTATGGCTTATGGAATATGCCGAATACGAGTACACACGTTGTATTCAAAAGGCACGTAACATAAACCTCAACCCAGCTACGTAACGCTTAAGCTGAAAAGTAGGCAATATAAATAAGTTAAGCACACACACAGATGCAGTTTACTGGGTGAAAAGGTTGCGAAAAGTCAATGACAACATAACAGCAGCAACTACAACAATAACAACAATTTAAATTGAAAATTCATGTGTCATAGAATATTCTGACATTTTCCACATGCAATTATTGAATGCAAGTCTTGTTTAACAAATTCATTTCAATAATGTTATTTCACCGAATCGATTATTTAGTACATAGGAGTTCTAAATCAAAATTAAATTTAAATAACTTCTCTTAGAAAAAGTTCAGGATATGTTTACCATCAAGCAAATAAAATATAAAATTAGCTAATTAATTAAACTGGAATACTTTTGATATACCCTGGATATATTTTGATTCTGTCTGTAATTAACTATAATTTGTTAAGCATGTTTTTCTTCACCATGACCCTGAGCAGTTTTTGCATTGCCAAAGGGGTTGACCTTTGCCCTGGCTTTGCCATTTCAAATTAATTATATTGATTAAATTTAATGTCAGTCGACTGGCAAAGAGCTTTGGCAAAAATTAGCATATTGATTAATATTTGCTGCGTGCGCAAATTAAATATTTATGCTAAGTGGTTAACACAGATAAACATACACACATACATAGAATATTATGAGGTTTCTAATAATGATGCAATTCAATTATAGCAAATTAACTGTTGGCTGTATTTCGTGTAATTTAACTAATTGGCTTTGGATTTGAAATTTTGCAGGGGCTTTGGAAAGCAAGGATTCCAATGTCAAGGTATGTATGGAACCCAGCTAATAAGCAGGACTCTCGAATAAACCAATTGAACTCGTTGCAGTTTGCTCTTATGTGGTGCACAAACGTTGCCATGAATATGTTACCTTCATATGCCCCGGCAAGGATAAGGGCATCGATTCCGTAAGTGTCCACATGCCCTACTTACTATATACTCACATAATCATACAATATATGTATGTTCTACTCTTTAAACTTAGTGAATAACAAAATATTTAGTTGTAGCTTTAAGAACTGACTTCAGGCATTTTCATGTGCAAAAAGAATTCCCTTTATTTTGTGAGCACAAATATTTTGTTGTCTTGCACTGTCAAATTAAACTGTCACTTCGACGTTTATTTTTTCATTTCTTTTCGGTTATGCTTTGCGTTATCCATAAGCTTCTCCCCTACCGTCGTCCGCCTGTCTCTGCAATGCTGACTGTGCTGTCAACTTTGCTGCTGGCTTCGAAATGTGTCATTTTTGACTTTTTAACATACAACGAGTTTCATATTTCTAAAGCTCCAATGCTGACCCGGCTAAAACCTGTCCAAAGTACGAATTCTCAACTCAGATTCGCTGTCACTGAGTACTAAATTCTATATGAACTTATGTTGGTTTTCCCTACATCACAAACAGAAAAAAAGCAGATATAATATATTTATATATTATTATCTACTCGTACTTTACTTTATATTTATTTTTATTCGAGAAAAAAAATGTTCAACGAAATATTTCTATAATTAAACATTTCGCACATGAAAATGCTGACGGTTTCACTATAAAATAACTTTACAAATAGTTTAATATAGCAATTAATCAAAGACATAGAATGCAATATAATAATAAAAGAATTAATACTTTCTGCAATATTATATATATAATTTAGTGTTAAAGTTAATTGCTTATTGTCATCCAGCAATGTTTACTCGTCTTCATTGTGCTCTGTTTATTTTGTATTTTCATGTACCAAAAAAAACTCTATCAAAATCACATCGCTCACCAAACAAAAAACTTAAATGTGGCACGCATTAAATTAAAAAAAAAATTTAAAAAAAAACAAACAATTGCCATTGAAAACGCAGGATTCACCAAAAACTCAGCACCATTTCGAACCATTCACATACGCAGGACCCACGTTCTGTGACCATTGTGGTTCTCTGCTATATGGCATATACCATCAGGGTCTGAAATGTTCAGGTAAAGTTGTATAACTTTTAAATACCCCCAAGTCCCAATCTCTATACCCCTTTTCTAACTCTCTTTCTCCCTCTGTCTCTGTAACTATCTGTTTCTGCTGCTGTCTTTTATCTAGTGCTAAGTTCGCCTTCTATTGTGCTTAAGACGCTGTTAACGCGCTGTTAATACTATGTTAGCTACTTTCTGTTAGGTCTTAAGCTATCGCTATTTGCTTACAACCCTTTTCAACTTTTCTAATCTAAACCTTTTCCTGCGTGACTTTGTGTGTATGTGTGGGTGAAGATAAACATTAAATTTTAAAGGAATTTGTGCTACAAAATTAAGAGATATTAAAGGGATTTGCCAAGGCAAAAACAACAACAAAAATGGCAAAGTGAAATGAGAAAGTGGCACAAAAGTGAATTATTAAAAGTATTGTACATATTAATGTACAAATAAATATTTAGCTGACCATACATATATAACACCTAATTACCTATGTATGTACATATATAAATATCCATTAAATTTGTAGCTCAACCTAACTTCTCTGTATATTTTCCTCTGCGTGTTTTGGTAATTGCTCGCATTTTGAAAGTTTTCGTTTTTTTTGTTGGCACATGTCGAGAATTTGTACAACCTGCGTCCTCTGCCCTTCGTCCTTGCCCCAAACAATTCAGTGGACAGCCAATTCATTTGCATAATTATGCACACGACAGCACAGGACGTAGACCTGGAGTAAACAATGTACCCACATTTACATATTGAAGATGCCATGTGATACGTACTTATACCTAATTTGTATAGAGTTCTCGAGCCATGATATAATTAAAATTTTAATATGTGTACAGGACGCATGTGGTCCCCAAGTCATGCACCAGATAAGAGTCAAGCCACAATCCGGCTAAATAGTATTAAAATATACTAAAATGAGTAGGGAGGTAAGGGCTTGTCTTTTGTGTCTGTTCAAATATGTAATGCACTTTCGGTTTTGGCCACATAAATGCAATGTTTCATCTAAAAGTTGCACAGAGCTCAACAACAGTTATCCTTTGTGGCAACCTACTGATATGTGGGTAAGTATATGTATGTTCGAGAGGAAAAAGCAAAGTTTTCAATTCAAAAGTTTAGTCTATTCTATGGGTATCTGTTTCTTCTCTTTGTTTTGCTTTAAGCTTTGTATTCATAATAGATACAAAGTATCTCCCTCCCACTCTCTCTCTCTCTCTCTCTGTCCCTCTCTTGCCCATAGCTCTTTTTAGCATAGCTTTTAAAGTTCAGAAAAATTTGGATTTAATGAGACAAGCAAGATCAAAAAAAGTACTTCATTATCGAAAGAGAAAATTTAAAAACTTTAGTTTTTTACTATTTTCTTTAATTCAGAAAATTCAGAGTTGAAGCTAAAACGTTTATTAGTACCCTCGCACATTTGTGTGGGCCTTTAGTTGACTCAAAGTTGAGGTTGAGGTTGCAATTTAGCAGAGCTCTTAAGTGCTATTTGCTTGCCGGTCCCAACTGGGAACATACTGTCTGTCCGAGACGCTGGGAAAATCGATGGGAAAATGCGAGAGACGGTTTTTCATAGAAAACTGCACACTTTGCGACACGTTGTGTTATTCTTGTTAATCAGCGCGTGAGAAATGTAAACGTAAATAGAAGTTTTCTAGAAAGCAATAACAACCAAAAATAAGTTATACTAATGGATATAGATGTGTGTAGGAGGATGGTGAATGTGGCAAGCAAATTGTGTGGTATTTCATCATAAATTTAACTACACCTGCAACACGTGTCTGACAAATAAACACAAAGCAGCAACTGTGCGGCTTCCCGCCCACAGTGAACACCCACTGTTATCAATTACGGTCTTCTCCCCAGACCATTATGCACATAGGGCACACACGGCGTATGAGTGTTTTGCAGTAATACAATCGAAGTGTTTAAGTGTTGCTTGTAAAATGTTTGAATCGCCTGTGATTGCAGACACCTTCTTCTAGACGGTCTGTTACCTAGCAATTTTATTCATTGTTGCTAGTAATCGGATCAATTTTATTTATGCTCGACAGACTGTCAGATAGATAGACAGAGTGAGATATGTAGCAATCAATTTATTTATGGTCGACTGCTCAGATTTAATGCAAACTCAACAGTTTTGGGGCGACACGACAATTTTTCAAGTTTCTGTCGAGTTTTCTATCGCTTTGCCAATAATTTCCAATTCATCTTGAATTGCTTTTAAGGTGGGCAAGTTTGAGTTATTCGATTTTGAAAAATCTCTGTTCATTGTTGGCAAGTCAATTTGTGAATTTTATTGCCTATGAGTATGTGTATGTAAGTGTGTGAATGGGTGTTAATTTGTGTCGGCTTACAGAAAACGGAAATTGAAAACGAAATTAGTTTGCAGTGCAATGTTTGATTTGCTTGATTGGTTCGCTTCTTGTCTCGTGTCTCTTGCCTATTGCCCCTTGCCACATCTGTGCATCTAATTCAAATAAAATATGTGTGATTCTGTATGTGTGTGTGAGTGGCATCCACCTTCACATACACATACCGCGAGACGTCCCTTATCAAGCATGCTGTCATAATAAATGACATGGCAATTTATAAATGCAGCCCCAACACTCTGTCAACTCCTGGCCACGTTATCAGGACATCAGTTGTTAATATGATTCCACTTATATTATACGACTATGTCGCATACGTTTTATATGTCTACGTGTTTGTTTGTCTTTGTATGTTTGTATGTAGGCACCTCGCTGAATTACTGAAAATGAGTGCTCCAAATGGAGTTGGGAAATTGCTGGCTGGCAAAGATATAATGCCTGCGATATGCTGATAGAGCACAGAGACCCCCAAAAAGAAAACAACAAAAATTACGTGAAATATGTGGTGTGGGGAGGAGTGGGTGGTGATGCGTGGGGCGCGCAATAAAGAGGCGGCAAATTTGTTAAGTGACAACAGAAAATGCCAAAATGTACAAAGCAACGCGAGATAAATTGTTGCAAATATTTTTGAATTTTCGTTTTAATGCGCTGTGGCACGTGGCAAACGAGCAGACAGCAACCACGCCTCCCGCCTCCTCCTCCGCTTTTACAACATATTATCTAATAAATTGTTGTCAAATATTTCGCAGAATCTAAACATGTGAGCAACTGACACAAACGCAAATTAAACTGACCTGTGCAACATGCTTTAAACAAATAAATTACGCTTTAAATTGGGTCAAACTGTAAATTGCGAAATAGTATAAGTACATATGTGTGAAATTTAAGAAAAAATATATACAGAAGGCTTAATTAAAATCACGACTATCAAATATACAAATCTGTTTACAATATTATTTTGTTTTTCGAAGAAAAGAGTATTAACAAAAATGTGAAAATTGTTGAAATCATATGAATTTTACTAACAAATATGATATGGTTATGCATACAATTTTGTTCTTATTCGTATAAAAAATTAAGTAACGGGTATGAAAGGAACACCTTTTTTTACACATTTACACTTCGGCCCATAATCACTTGGGAGTTATAATGGAAATATTATGTTCTTCCCTTTTATGTGTTGCTTGTAGGCAGTGCATGTTGTAGACAGTCATTTCCTTTGAAAAAAATTGCTATCGAAACTTACGACTGGCAACTTCCGAGTGCCGTGTGGCAGTTAACACCACCTGTCGCTATTTTGGCAACTTTATGGCTGAGGTTGCACACACTCTGCACACTCCAAGCGCAGACAAAAGCAATGCAATTGGCAATTCAATTTCACCTTCAAGCAACTTGCATAGAACCGCATTTGAGGCAAACACAAATACACAAGCACAAATACAGGCACCCTCGCTCTCACACTTACACACACTCAGCCTTGGGTGCCCGCCAAAGTATGCAACACTTTTTGTGTGTGTTTTGCAGTTGCCCCCGTCCCACAAGGACAAACAAAAGCGCATTGCCCCACTCCCTGCCCCCCTATCCACCCTTCTGTTCTCTTTGTTGTATTTGATTGTGTGTGTGTTTGTTTATTTTTGTACTTTGAATTCTGCTCTTGGATCGGCTCCATTTTGTTTGTCTTGGCCATGCGAGATACTCGTCCATATTAACGGCTGAGCATCACTGCAAGCTGTTGAGCCTTGGCGACAACAACAGCAACCACAACAATAACAGCCAAAAGATGCTCATGCATGCGCATAATAATATCATACTCATATATAGTCCTTGCCCACTTTAAGATGGCTGCCTTGAAAAACTAAAACACAACAACTTGTCTATATATGTATTTATGTGAGCGCCTTTGGCACTGATAAGTTCAAGGATTTGACATTGCGGGTTCAAAGTGAGCGTGGCAAGCTTAAATTTAAATTGAGCTACTCAACGAAAGCATACCCTGTAAATATAATAATAATCACAAATCATCAGCACAGCCTTTGCTTAAGTTGTCCCACAAACTAAGCCTATTCATTTGTAATCAACTGCTGCTGGGTATAAATAGACCTTACCCTTCGCAATTTCCATGTCCTTGTGTCGCTTCAATGTCTCTGTGTGCGTCGCTTTATTGTCGCTGCTTTTTCTTAGGACGGATTAGGCTACAATTGTCTGCTGATATTGAGCATTCGAAGAAAAATATAAATGGTTCTGTATATACGCAATGGAGCCGTAAAGCATAAGCTATAAGCAAAGTCTGGCAGAGTTGTCCACTCGCTTGAGACGTGTCATAATTTATAGATAAGCTTTGAAAATAAATGTACAGGATTGCATTGATTGTTTGTCTTAGAACTCTTTTCAAAATGTTTCGCACAGCTAATCGAAGTAAGCATTTAATTCAAGCTTTTAAATTGCTCAAGGGGATGTCAATGTGTTGTCACTAATGAAAACTTTGCGCTATTTCACAGCACTTGTATCCAGACCCAAAGCACAGACCCATAACCAATTCCATTTCCATATCCATACGCACTCTCAACCTCTCCCATATTTCCATTTTGGTGTTTTTGCCTTTTAGACCAAAATTCAACAATTCAATTAATGTCGTCTTTTTGTTATATTTATTTTGTTTAAGTCACTCACAGAAAAGTTATGCAATGCATTTTGTATTTTTTGTTTTTGGCTGCAAGTTGTTTTAATTGCTTAGACGTGTATTTGTGCAATGCCTTAGAGTTAACTGTACGCGTACATAGCGAAAAACCTGCGTTAATTTTCCATTAGCTCTCTCCAACTGTTCCAATTCTCAGGCACACCAGATGCCACACAAATGGCACAACGTTGCCTTCCTATCGCCGATGTTTTGCGATCATTGCGGCTCGCTCTTGCACGGCATCACGCACAAGGGTCTCAAGTGCCGAGGTAATGTCCATTAGAGTCTTCTGCTGAGAGAGAGATTTAAGGGATTCTCTGCAAGTTCACGCGCTCTCTCTCTGTCTATATAAATAAGTGTGTGTGTGTGTTTTTGTGTGTGTGTTTATGTAAGCGAATAAGTTTAGAGATGTGTGCGTTTCCCACTGTATTTGATATACAATATAATTCGCTTAATCGCAGCAAGATTGATTGGTAATCGAAGAGTTGTTTCACAATCTTGGCGTTAATTTGTATTTTTGACGATAATTTGATGATTAAGCGCATTATACTGTAATATCATATGTTTTGGAGCGGCAAAGATTCAATAATTATTTATAAAATATGTATTTAAATGTACAATTATAGAATATTAATACTTCTATATATTCCCATTGGTAATAACTTTTTCCAAATCTTTTTCGTTTTCTGGCATAATTTTTAATAATTAAAAGAATACATATTTTAAAATATTTTTAAAATTGCAATTAAAATTCAATTATCGTTATTCAATTATCTTTATTTTATTTGTTTTTAATATATTGAATTTATTCCTTTTTTTATAAATACAATAAAGTTAACTTTTTGAGTTAGTGGTGCGATATCGCTTTGTATTTTCTCGGGCTTGCGTGTCACGCGCTCATCTCTAGTCGTGTTACTTTACGAACAGCAACTACAATCGTCTCCTTTCGCCTGTTGGTTGCGTTCTCTTTTTGGATTGTTGCATTTACAATTAGCAACGCTTTGTTTTGACTCAAGTGCTCACTTGTCTCTATGTGTGTTTGTGTGTGTGTGTGTTGGTGTATGAGTGGGTGTCTGTGCGTTGTAGTTGCGTTGCTGTTGCTGTTTTTATTGTCTTTGTCGCTACTGTTGACAAGTTGCCGCTACTCCAGCAACTGTCCAACCTCCAATCTCCCACCTTTTACCTTCCACCTATCACCTTCCACAGTCACGCCCACGTTCAAGCTATTTACATTTATTTGCACACAGTTAAACATTGTTGTTGCTGCTGCAGTTGGTTTTATTTGTTACAACATTTGCATGTGCATATGAAAATTAACATTGATCCCAAAGGTTCTTATCATATCAACAATGTTTGATTTAACAGTGCACTGCAAATTGCTGTTCATAAGAATAAAATGCATTAAAACGTTATTAATATTGTTTACTTTTGCTACTGTTACTGAATGTTTTTATTGTTGTTCTTATGTTTTGTTTGTTTGATGTTTTATTTTTTTTTTATGTTTTGCCTTGACAAAAACTGCGCAATTTTCCAAGTCATTTGTTAGAAGTCGCAAATTGCCGCCTTTAATATCCGGCTTGGCCCTTGGCAAACAAATAATTTACTTACGCCTCATTGGCCCGGCCAGGCAAACAAGGAACCATAACCACAAAAGCAACAACAACAAACAATAGATAAACAAACCACTCCACATACACTCACACACACACACACACACACACACAAAACCCACACACATACAGACAGTTGCGAGCAAATATGAAATGGCCGACGAGCAAACAGATTGCGAATGGAAATGTAAATGTGGCAACAGAAAATCTTCCAACAAAGAGACGCAACCACAACCGGATGTGCGTGCCACAGCATGTGACAGTGTATGTGTGTGTGTATGTGTGTGTGACCGTCATTATCGAGCGACAATTTCACGTGTCTGAATGTTTGTTAGCTGTTTCGCTCGGTTCAATAATGTTTGCATTCTACTTTATTGGTGTTTGCTTTACGTTGTTGTATCATTTGTTATCTTGCAACCAAAACTGGCAACAAGCATCACGGAGATTAGATAAATAGGAATTTATTTAATTTTTGTAATTAAGACAATTTGTTAAAATTTTCACTGTTATGTTTGGTCTATTTTAAAAAAGTTTATCCTAAATACCAAAACCCTTTCGACTGAAGATTTTTTGATGAATCAGGATTGTGCGACATGTGGCATACAGAAGCCTCTTAAGCCTCTCTGCAACTCATCACAAAGGACATAAAAAATTACTGCTTAAATATGCAAAAAGTCAGTGGGAAAGCTTTTTACAAGCAGCTCATATTCGCAATACCCTGTAAAAAATGGAAATACAATTTTAATGCAAATATGTGTATTTTATAGTAAACAAAATTATAAATAGTAGCAAACATACCAGCCACATGTACAGCATACACTATTGCCTATAAAAATAGGGTATTCAAAAATATAGAGACCATTACATAAGCTTGCATATGTGGCTATATAAATAAATAATTTTATGCAAAAAAGAAGCACACATTAAACTGGGCCACATTATGAAAACACACAAGCAAAGCTACCTACAAACATACACATACATATGTATTTACTCGCTTACACTTGTAGCTAGTGTTCAGCATTAAGTATTGTTGTTGTTTTTGTTCCACATAATGTGGCACGCAAAGGGAAACCCTTTTCTTTTCTTCTTCTTCGTTATTTGCTCGTTTTTTGTATCGTTTTTGTGCGCTGCAAAAAGGCCTCGTTCATATTTTCATTAAATACAACACACAAGCAGCCCAACTGCCCAGCCAGCCACGCCCACAGACCACTGACCACAGCCCACTGAGCACTGTCCAGTGTGCTTGTGGACATCAAAAAAATGATTACTTTCCATGTGGTCTTGTTGTGTTGTGAGCAACAAGCAAATATTTCCAATGTTACGTATACGCCACGTGCGCCACGCGTCAAATGACGTCGCTGCAAATACTCACACTGTTTCGCAGCGGGTGGTATGTGAAATTGAAAGGGGAAAAGGGATATAGGGGTTCTGGATTCTGTCCAAATGGTCAAAGCAATTTTACACATGAGCAAAGCGAAATAAACAAACAAAGGAAAAGCCGCCTTGAAATCAGCCAATGTTGCAGAGCCGCAGGACCAAACTGATGACAATCATTATTGGGACCATGATGATGACAATCAGAGTGACCGGTAACTACTGAGTTACTGTTTGTGTCACTCATCAGTGTGATGTAATGAACTATGGAACTATTGAAGTACTGATGGATAGATCCTTAGTCAGTCTCCGTGCTCAGAAATGAAATCATTCTTAAATTCTTGGTTTTAGCATGTATTGTAAATGTATGATTTCAGATACGTTTTCATGCAAATAAAATGGCAACCACTCAGCATTAAAATAGTTAAAAAAAACCTAAAACATTTAATTACAATTTAACAATGCGTATAGAGCGCCAATAATGAAAATATGTGGGTAAAAGTAATAGAAAAATCGTACTTGAATCAAGTATTCGAACTTTAGGCAATTGGATTGATTTTATCTCGGATTTATTTTTTCTCTACAACTGGATGATTCCATTTGATTTATTCACTGCCTTACTCCATGCCATCAATTTATTACAGGGTAATGTGAAGTATTTACAATTGAAAAACTGCATTGCTGAATTTTCTGCGTTGTTGATAAAATGAATTACAATTCCATTTGCAAATAATTTCCAATTGAATGCTTTCGAATATTCCTACTCGTATCTCCCTATTGCTACCCCTATCTTCCACCACATCCACCCGCTTGCCTCGAGTGCTCACATGTCAGCGGCATATGCGCCTCAAACTGTGCAACAGTTTTGCGCCGCGCTGCGATTGATTTCCTGTTGCTGCTACCAAATTGATTGCGATTGCAATTGACATCGCAAATTGGGCGTTGATTTGTATCTGTGTGTGCGTGGGTGTGGGCGTGGTTGGGACAACAAAAAAAAAAGTGAAGAGCACGATATGAGGAAAATGAATAGAATTGCCTTTGGCCAATAGAGACGGGTGAGTTTATTGGATTGTCCTGCTGATTGATAACCGAACGCAGCTGTTAGCCAAGTCTGTCAAGTAAGCGGCGCTTTTTACTCGTCTGCTCAACTTGCTCAACTTCAATCCCATTCTCCAACTGGCGGGTAAGTACTTAAGGCACATCAAAATTCACTTTGTATGCGTGCCATGTCCTGTGCGTATGTGTGTGTGCGTGTGTATGTGTGCGTGTGTATGTGTGCGTGTGTGTATGTCCCTGCTTCCTGTCACTATATTCCTGTTACACCAACAAAAGCGAAACACTTTCAATCTATGCCAAAAAACTTTCTCTGGCACAAATCCAAACTGCCTGCTGAGCTGCCCATCTATTACAACAATTGCCAAGTAGCCACTAACAAGCGACTTATATTTATTCCCCTACGTGACATTTGGCCTGCTGACCCAAACAACGACAACCAACCATTGCTTATTTAGCATGCGATATGAACGTCCACGCCCGCTGCAAGGAGAACGTGCCCAGCCTCTGCGGCTGCGATCATACGGAACGTCGGGGTCGCATCAATCTGGTGATAAATGTCAAAGAGACGCTACTCACCGTTCAGAGTAAGTACGAATATAATGCCCACTTTCATTCATTGCGTATTACGGTCAACACACAGCTCTCAACTTGTTACAAACTTTCCATCCTTCTTAGCTGAAATACAAAGAATGTAAGGTGCTTACGTTTTAACCAATTACGGCAACCAAGAACTTTGCCATCTCACTCCGAAGTTGACAAGAAGAAATGCCTGTATCTATGTATATACTTATAAAAAAAATGTATGCAAAACTTTTTTGAACAAGGCGCTTAAATGTGTTCAAGTTGTTTTTCATTGTGCCCGTGCATGTGAGGTTGCAACATGCTCCAAGAATTCCACTCCAGTCAGCGGAATGTTCCGACTTTGACCTGGTTGCCAAACTCAAAGTATTAATTTTAGCTTTTCTCTACTTACGAACTTTTTTTATGCCATGAAATTTGGATAATCCTGCGAGAGTTTATTCCGATTGTACCATTGAAATGTATTAAAATGTTATAAAATGGAAATTATCTTCTCTAAGGCGACTTTAGGGAGAATCTGATATTTAAACTTGTATCCAATCCATTTTTTCTGCCTGCACACAGACTGTGCATACATTATGTCAGCGCATTCCAAAAATTATTCAAAATTCAAGCTGCCGTTGTCTGGTTAAACTTTGCAGAAGCGCTGGCAAATTGCTTATGATTTGCATTAATTCATTAAGGAGAGAACTCCACACAAAATGCCACATAATGAACATGAAAATGCAGCTGCAAGACAAAAGCCTAATGCAGTTTTGTTAAACTAGGATAAGAAAGATGAAAAGTGTAGAAGACAATGATAACAATGGCCAGGTTAATGTCTTGGAATGTTTTAAACGAGTTGCTGAAAACTCTGAAATTTTCATATGCATTTTGCAGTCAAGGAGGGTCGCAATCTCATACCCATGGACCCCAACGGGCTAAGCGATCCATATGTGAAGGTCAAGCTGATACCCGATGACAAGGATCAGAACAAGAAGAAGACGCGCACGATTAAGGCTTGCCTGAATCCGGTCTGGAATGAGACCATCACCTAGTAAGAGAAAAGGATTTAAGCTGAATGGGTAAATTAAAAATCTGTAATCCTTGCAGTGATCTTAAGCCGGAGGACAAGGATCGACGCATACTGATCGAGGTGTGGGACTGGGATCGCACCTCGCGTAATGATTTTATGGGCGCATTATCATTCGGCATTTCGGAGATCATCAAGAATCCCACCGATGGATGGTTCAAGCTACTCACGCAGGAGGAAGGTGAATACTACAATGTCCCATGTGCGGATGATCAGCAGGATTTGCTCAAGCTGAAGCAGAAACCATCGCAGAGAAAGCCGGTGGTAAGTCGCTGCGATACACAGGCGCAAGCACAAGCCAAAAAGGACATGATACGCGCCACAGACTTTAATTTCATCAAAGTGCTGGGCAAGGGCTCCTTCGGCAAGGTAATTGACACATTGACATTACAAGCTCAACTTGGGTTTCAATCGGTTCCTGGATGGATTGCAGGTGCTGCTGGCGGAGCGTAAGGGCAGCGAGGAGCTGTATGCCATTAAGATACTCAAGAAGGATGTGATTATACAGGATGATGATGTGGAATGTACCATGATTGAAAAGCGTGTGCTGGCGCTGGGCGAGAAACCGCCGTTCCTCGTCCAGCTGCATTCGTGTTTTCAGACAATGGTGCGTATACGCAATCAATAATGCAATGTAAACATTTTTATTATTCTTTAATGCCCACAGGATCGCCTTTTCTTTGTCATGGAGTATGTGAACGGCGGCGATTTGATGTTTCAAATACAACAGTTTGGGAAATTCAAGGAACCAGTCGCCGTGTAAGTTCAACAGCTGCTCAAGGCCCTAGCAAAGGCCATACTAAGGAATATATGTTCTCTTATTTTAGTTTCTATGCTGCGGAAATAGCTGCGGGTCTCTTCTATTTGCACACCAAAGGTATTCTGTACCGGGATCTAAAGCTGGACAATGTGCTCCTGGACGCCGACGGACATGTGAAAATCGCCGACTTTGGCATGTGCAAGGAGAACATCATGGGCGAGAAGACGACCAAAACATTCTGCGGCACACCCGATTATATAGCACCCGAGGTGGGTTCACAATACGAATAGGGATTTAATGGGGGATTTCGGCTGAATCGATTTTCAGCATCTTTAATCCGATTACCTTTTTGAAGGCCTATCAAATTGATTAATTTTCATGAACCTTTTTTGATCGAATTAACTGGAATTCAAGTGCTTATCGATTAATGCTCAATCCCTAATTTGGACTTACATCACTAGTTTTTATGGCAAGTCTCTAAGACGGCACTAATTTTCTCTCGATTGCCTTGCAGATCATTCTATATCAGCCATATGGCAAATCCGTGGACTGGTGGGCCTATGGAGTGCTTCTCTATGAGATGCTGGTGGGTCAACCACCCTTCGATGGCGAGGATGAGGAGGAACTGTTTGCGGCCATAACTGATCACAATGTATCCTATCCGAAAAGTCTCAGCAAGGAGGCCAAGGAGGCCTGCAAGGGCGTAAGTATGGGAATACGTCATAAAAATTCCTTTTGTTATCCTCTTGGCTTCTGCAGTTTTTGACCAAACAGCCCAATAAGCGTTTGGGCTGTGGCGCCTCCGGGGAGGAGGATGTTCGCCTGCATCCATTTTTCCGTCGCATCGATTGGGAAAAGATTGAGAATCGTGAGGTGCAGCCGCCGTTCAAGCCAAAAATTGTTAGTAATTATTATTTAAAGTAGTTTATTGAAATTTGTATCTAATTGTTTATTGTGATCGCAGAAACACCGAAAAGATGTGTCCAATTTTGACAAGCAATTCACATCAGAGAAAACAGACTTGACACCCACGGATAAAGTATTTATGATGAATCTGGATCAATCGGAATTTGTTGGCTTCTCCTACGTGAATCCTGAATACATTGTGAGCCCATAAGAAGTTGCAATTAAAGCTAACAATTAAGTGGGCAATCAAATTACCCAGCGAGTTGTGTCATCAGTTGATATTAATTGTTAAATAAAAGACATTTGTTAGCTCATTTTTATTTAGTTCATATCGTGTTGTTCTTATGCTAAATGAAAGCAATAATCTTGTCTTAAGTTTTATTTATTGCTTATTTAACTATTAAACTTATTGTTAGGCATTCATGAGTAATCATTTAGTTGTACAAATTTCGAATCATTGTTAAACAATTCGCCACGTTGGAAAATCAACTCGAAGCCAAAAAAATAACAAGCAACAAAAACAAAGCTAAAATATTTAAAGTATGCAATAAAAACTTTTATTTTATATACCATTACCCAACGCTTTTCTCTGCTTTCAACTTTCACTCGAAGCTGTAAAACTTTCCCTTGCCCTGCGCATTCCAATTCATGTTTCAAGTTTCCTGACCCATTTGACAACTTTCTCATACGAAATTTCCAGCTCTAGAATCCAGCAAGTATTAAAATTGTGCTAAATTAAATAAATATATTATAACGAATACGTAATATAATGAATGTTAGTCAAATATTTTTAGCAAACATCTGAATGTTATTCCACACATATGTAACTTGGCATCACACTTTGATTAACTATATGATCTATAGACTCTGAACACGTTCTCTTTTTAGCATAAAAAAAAGTAGAACTAAAACTCGATAAGCAGATGAACTTAAAAACCACAAGAAAGGACACTTCAATTCGGGTCAGAGTTTTAAACGTCGTTCGGTTGTAATGTTGGCCCCTGCATTATAATCAAATCGAAATATGCGTTTAGCTTTGTTGACAAGGAAATTTTGAAATACAATTGTAAAACAATATCTTAAATTCACATTACCAATACGATCTAAAAATATTTACAAACGTTCTTGAACCAGTAAAAATATCATAGCTTACTTATGAGTGTACTCCTTATTTGAGTATTTGATATGAGTGTATAAATTATATGAATATTATTCGTAACCAATTTTAGATCACATAATTATTTCATTTTTTAAACCGATTATATATTAAATATAGATATATATATATATATATATATAAACGGCATAGAGTCTCAATGTACCATAATAAAAATAAATGAAATACTTAGCAAACAAATTGCATAGCAATAAGTTAAAGCTACAATGAGTAAGTTTAGCCTAACTATAGCAAAGGATGAAAATCAAGATGAAGATTACGAAGATATATTATTGCTCTTAACTGCGCCAGAAGTGTAGCTTTCTAAAGTACTTATAGTTTTAGGTGAGATGATATATACTTATTGTCTTTGAGTTGGAAACTTTAGTACCTAACAAAATTAGCTGCTAAAACTACTATTTAACTATGAGAAAAGACAATCTACTATAAGCATATGAAAAGGAGTTAATACAAAGAAAAGGAAAACCGAGCTAAATAATTTAAGTATAATTCAAATTTAACATTTTGTGTAGCGCAACCTAAGCTAAGCTTTTGTGCCTCTTGTAGTTCTCTTTCTTTCTGGAAGCGTAAGAAATTCAGAACTCTGAAACTAAACCTGTACGAGCATCAACAATATATTATATATACATATATAAGTTATATTTAACAAATATGAAAAGAAATCATAAGAATATTTATCAAATGATATCTCTGTAGCCAAGCTATGTGCTAAAAAGTAGGGCACAAATACCGAAAGAAAGAAACTAAATTAAAAAAATAAACAAAAAATAATGAAAAAGTAGTTTGAATTCGATAAATATCTAAATTAATTTGACATATATAAAATGTATAACTCCGAACTTGAAGCATTTAAATCATTTATTTCATAACAAATACCAGTCGAAATATTTAATAAAAAAAATCAAATATAGAAATATACTTATTATAAGCAAAATTATATGATACTATTATAATTGGATATAAAATAAATTTGTGACTACTTATGACTATGACGAGTACCACTTAAAGTTCAAGTTCAACAGATTGTATTTGCTCGTATATTAAAAGAACTATATATAATATATAAATACAAATAATTTAAAATATGTATATGTGTGTGTAGTATGATCTTAAGATGATTGATTACTTTAATGAATTTGATGGTAACAAAACAAAATTTCCAAGTCTGTTCGAATATTAAAAATATTTATGCATTAACACTAAAATTACAACTAATATTAAATTTAAAATTTAGATAAAATTAATTTTACTATTGAACTATACAAAATGCAAATTAATTATTGACTTATATACATAAATATATATTAAAATCTATATATATTTACATATATTTATTGTTAGTCTTTATTGCATATTAATTTGTTATTTAAAGTAAACATTTTTACAACATACACATTTAATTGATTTTTTAAATATTTTGGAAAAACTCATGTATGTGTTTTTATTGCATATTACTTAAAAAACAAGCATTAATTTAGTACAAATTCAACTACAAATCAAACCAACATTCAAGTACTAAGATATATCAAATCAAATACAAATCTCAATGTTTGCCGTAAGAATAAAAAAACATAAATTCGACTCAATAAATTACTTCAAAGTACCACAAAATAATATATAGTTATTATTGGAGAAAAGTATTAGTGCTCTGGAGGGGAGTGCTCGACACGATATTATATCATATTCTTAATATACTTAATTCACATGGTTAGCGATTTCTTCGATTCTTGGAATATCATTATCATCAGTTCTTCATGTGTACAGAGTAAAGGGCATGTGCTGGAGAGCCTATCGAAAACCTATTACAACTTTACAATTTTCTCCGATGCCACTAACCAAATATCACAAAAGTAAACTAAAATGAATTATCTGCACAAATATGTATTTTTGTTTAATTTATTGATATATTTATGCGTAAATATATGGGAATGGTTTGCAATCGCCTTTTGACTTATTTTACAGAAATAGTCTGAATATAATATAGATAAATAACAACTTTTATTATCGATAAATACTACACTTCCAGAATGTAAATGTAGATATTGTAACATTATAAGTGTTATGAGTTTACTAATTTAAATTGTTTTATTATTACATGTGCTTGAAAGTATAATAAATATTTACTTATTGAATACTTGAGTAATCTCTTTAATTTATTTGTGGAAAAACGAAATATTTTATTTATACTTAATTTTTTCCTTTAAATACAGTTAATATTTTTAATGTAAATATAAATAATTTTTGATTATTTTGAATTACAAATAAACTTATCAAAAATGTAGGTATCCACCTCTTCTTTGATCCCTTAATAATAAAAATAAAACCAAATTAAATAAAACAAAAGTAAATAAAATTTGTTATTACACAAATATTAATATTTTTAAGAGCGTTAAATAGTCGGGTGACGTGCCAGGAAAATTAAAAATATGTTTAGTCATCGGGAAAGTTAGTCTGAGGTGTTAGGGTACTCGAACTGTTTGACTCGTTATCATTGATTGCGTACAAATTAACATTTATGCGTACGTTAGCATTAGATAATCTTATCGTATGAATTTGCAAACAATTAGATAAACATGTCCCACAGCCCATCCAGTAAGTCAGCAATCAGTCAGACTACCAGACATGTTCGTTGTCCTGAATTTCACCAGCAGCAGCAGTTCCAGATATTCTGACACCACGAATGATGTGTGCATTTTTCAAAGAACAACTCCGACAATAACCATATTGTTGGTCTATGGATTGGCTGTTCCCACATTGGCATCCTTCGGGCTGTGCACAAACTTTATTAATGCTGTGGTCTTTATGCGACCCAAGATGACACCATCGGCATTTACTTATTTAGCCGCACTCTCCTGTTTGGACTGTCTTTCCTGCCTGCTCATCACATTGACGGCCCTGTCCAGAAGCTATTTCTATCATAGTCCCGCGTGGACGGCCTATGACTATCAGTGGCAGACGCCGCTGTTTGGGATCAGCACAGGAGCTGCCAATTTAATACTGGCCTGCGTCAGCATGGATCGTTTCATCTATTTGTCCCGCTGCAAGGCAACCAACGGAGCACCCAGATTCTGTCGTCGTAAGGTCGCCCGCTTCATGATCTGCGGGGTCTGTCTAATCTCAGTGCTGGTCAATATGCCTTACTTCTTTATCTTTGTCGTCGATCTGGATACGGCCACTTGTCATGTTACCAATTTCTATTATTCCAAGTAAGTTTCAAGTTTATGGAGAGATAATAAAATGGGTTTTTTTTATATTAAAATTTTTATTGAATATATATATACAGAAATTTATTTATCTTGTGCTTAAGCTTAATTTATTTTTTTTTCAATTTATTTTTGTATGAAATCTTTTTTTTAAACATATTCTTATTCAAACTCTTTGACTTACGCACAGGTTATATCAATGGCACAATTGGTTCTCCTTTGCCCTGTTGGCCCTTATCCCAGCCATTTTTCTGCTGATTGGCAATACGGTCACCATCATTGTCTTTCGCCGTTGGACCAAACAGAGCAAATTGTGCCACCAAAGCGGCGCCAATGACAACGTGCGCACCACCCAGAAACGCTACCAGGTAGTGTCAAATCTCTCTGAATCTCCCTCCCCAAAGCAATCTAAAAATATACAAACTATCTACGCTTCTGCAGCATCAAATGAAGCTAACGATCAGCATTGTAATAGTCATCACATTGTACATGGTGGGTGAGTTGCCGGCACACATGACCTCAAGGAAGAGCTCACTGAATCTGCTCTTTGGAGGCGATGCCAACAAGGTGGACGGGGAGCTTATGGAGCATCTGGAGCTCATCTTTATTACCTTAAATGCACTGCAACTGAGTCTCAATATTGTCGTCTATGGTGTCATCAATCCCAGTTTTATGCCCGAATTCTTTTTGTGCCTGCGTGGCGCCTCCGATGTCTGCTTCAATTTGTGCTGCCTGCCAGCGATATCACGCGGCAGTCGCCGATGCTGGAGCTGGATGCAGCGTCGGAAACAGCCAACCGCCCAGGAACGTGTCGTCAGCTGCGCTGCACCACAACAACTCCCGGCGGATGAGGCACCCAACTGTGGATGCGAGAGTTGGAGCAGCGACTCTGGTTGTGAAAATGATGTTCATTGCAGGACAGCAACAGGTACGTTTGCCTTTGTGGACGAATTTGATTGCAAGCCGGATGGACGGATGGATGAGCCGCAACCGGAAGTCTTCTACACCAAATCCAGCGCTTGTATGCAGCCGACAGAGCGGAGGCAATCGCCTGATGATGAAAATCTCTTTAGCTCCTTTATTATATTAACTTAATTTTATTCTAATAAAACTGATTGGATTTTATATAATTATGGTTTGGTATCTGTTTAACAGACGTTTCCAGGGTAACTGCAAGCAAACAGAGCAGCAGAAGATAGAAACCGATCTGCATTGCAATAAAAAAAACGTGTATCTGACAAAATATCTGAAAAACTAAAATTTAGATCATTCAAACCAATTGAGAAAATAATGGATTAGTCGGGAAATTGGAACAAAGGGTTGCATCAGATTCAATATTTTAATGTCGGATTTAGTACATACTATGTACATTTACGTCATTTCCATAAACACAATGCGAAAATTGAAAAATGGATTAGGTTACATATTAATTCACTTAAAAGATAGTATTTAGATTATTATAGTATCGAATTCTAACTGATAATTAGGTTTACTTCACTCATAGTAATTCAAATTAATTTATACTTAAGTGTAGAATAAAAAACGGCTTCTTATATCTCCTTCCATACTTTCAGTTTCTTCTATTTGCCCTGCAGCTTTGATAGGAAATCCATAAGAAATTGATGACGAGCTCGCAGTTCGGACTCCTTACGATGCCGAAGCTTGGCACCTATTCGCTTGATGAGATGCTGTCGATCGTGGGCGCCCCTCTTCATCTCAATGAGTATCACCTTGTCCTCCTCACGAGTCCACGAACCTGATGCACTCGATGGCGCTGGGTCCGTTGCGTTTCTACCGGAAGTTTCTTCTGTTGTTGGTGCAGCTGGTGCGGTTCCATTCTTATCCGTACAGTTGGCAAGCGTGGCAACTACGTCCAGCTTGCAGTCCTCATCACTGTCAAATTGTGTGGTGATATGCTGTGGAGTATTGTCGCTGCTTGATTCAATCACTTCAACTTCGTCTCCGGAGTTCTCCACGTCCATTTTGATGGTCGTTGCCGTTAGCGCAGCTGGCATTTTCTCAGTAGAGTCCACAGGTTCCAATTTGGCAACTGTCTGCTTCGCCTGCGCTATAATACGTATGCCTGCCTTGCTGTCCACCTCTTCAGGTGGCCCACTCTCCTGATCGATCAGAGTGCGCAGTCGCTTTGCACACTCGATGGCCGGCGAGGCCGAAGCAGATGCACGCACCTGTGGCTCATGGATAACCACCATGGGTTGGACATTATAACGGGGTCTCGCCTGACTCTGAGCCAAAGGTGAACGCACCTTTTTGGTAGGTGATTTTCGTTTATCCGGCTGCGGTGAAGCGTTGCTCGTTGATGCCAATGGTGGCAATGGACTCAGGCCCGAAAGAGGCGACACATTTGCTGCTGTCTGGCGACGTGGTGACATCTCGCCAAAGTTAATGGCCGTCTTCTTTGCATGAGGATGATGCTGGGATTGGTGAAGACCGCTGCCTATATTGGGTGTGCTTGTGGATGCATTATTAAAGCCGCTGTTGTAATAGTTGGCATTCAGACGCATGGCATGAGCTCGCAGTGCCACATCATCGCACATATCTATGGACGAGCTGCTGTTCTCCTCGTCTCCGGTGGTTGTGTCAATAATTAACGCACGACTGGCATCATCTTCCTCGCTGCGCTCGGCTGCATCGTCGCTATCCACATTAGATGCAGCGTTAATCAGTTTCTCGCCCAGGGCACGCACTCCATGAGCACAAGTCAAGAGTTCCTCGCTCGGATCGTCATTGCATTGTTCATTGTAAATGCTGGCCGCACGAAAGGATAGCTTCGCAGGCAGCATAATCTTGGAGCCGTAGAATATACGTCCATTAAGATATTTGAGTTGACAGCCAGGCGGTTTACCCTGCGGAGGTACATCTTCTATCAGATCATGAACAGATTCCACAAACTCGCCGCTTGAGTTATTAATCACATCGCGAAGATTAATAGGCTCAGCGGGTGGAAGTATGCTAAAAAGAAAGCAATTAATTAGATTTGATCAGTAGTAATATCGTAGTTTATATCTTACCGTTTAGGCGGCTTCGCCTGTGGAAATTGCTGCACAAACCAATCGCAAAGAAACTGATTACCTTTGAGCAGCGGAAAGATTTTGGCAGCAACCTTTTTCATGCTCACGCTAGGCAATTCGGCCAGCTCACTGAGGCAGGCATAGATCTTACGGATTTGTGCCGGTTGTTTGCAGAAATATATGTTCAGCTTGTTGATAAAGTTGCTGGAGTTGGTGATCATGAAGTACTCAAAGAATTTTCCCAATTCTGCGGCCTCCTCAGGTAGCAGAAAGTTAAGAAAGACCTCAGCTAACTCAGGATGATCAGGCAGCAATATTTTTTCCACATTCTACACAGATTGTAAACAAAAAGGTGTAAATTTAAATTATCTAGAGCAAAGTTAAAGTACAGTACTCACCAAGTACAACTCGGAAACTTTATCCTTTTTCGGATCGAATGTTTGCAGTAACTGATTGAAATTTTGGCAGTCCTCCAGGCGATTTGCTGAAAGCAATGCCTCCTCCACTTTGTCATAAAAGTTGAATGCAAAGGCTGTAGAACAATTGATGAAAGTAAGATGTCAAACAGCTTTCTTCTAAGAATTTCTACAAATAAAACCGAAGTAATGAAAAACACGTCACTTACTGGCATCTTTTCGATTGCGCTCCTCTTTACTATCCGGCGTTAGCATGTGACGCAGCATCTCCTCCTGCCGATTGGCCCGACGAGTGCGTGCAGCATCCTCGTTGCGTTGGCGCTTCTGTTGTTGCTGCGGCGAGCTAGCCTCATCCTTGGTGGCTGTCACTTCATTCTTGCTCTGGCAAAACATGTTCAGATCGGATAGCAGCTGTGTGTACAGCTCGAGTGCCAGGAAGCGTCTGTGATAATGTTGCACGGACTCGGCGTGACCGTAAAGATCGCGCTGTTGCTGCAGGTAGCAGCCGTAGGAGGTGATTAAGGACTTGCAACGTTGCCTTAGCTTATGGCGCAAGCGTTGACGCAACACGTGATAGCGACTGCGCAGCGGCGACTGCGATTGTGACGTCGACTGCGACTGCGACGTCAATTGTAATCTGCGACGTCGTTTATGGCCACCTATAATCCATTGCTTAAAGATGCTGTAACGCGCCTTTTTGCCACTGACAAGAGTTGTTGAACTGGGGCTTGCTTGGAATAAATCCTCTGTCCGCTCTGCAGACTTATCCAATGAAACTGTTTGCGTCAAGGGATCAAAGCAGAAATCTACTGCTGGCGGTGCATCGTCGGCCAACGGTGGCACAGGTGGCGGCAGACTCAATATACTGCACTCGTTGCTTGTGTTAAGTGATCGATTTATGTTCGCCACATTATCCGCAAAGGCGATAGGTAAAAGGGGCACAGAGACACCAGCTCCATGTGCTTTAGGGCTAATTTCACCCCCAAAAACGTAATTAACATTGATTGTCAGAGACGTTGAGTTGTCCTGTTTTGTAAACTTCTTACAACGTCGGCGCTTCGATTTAGATTTGTTTTGATCACTTTTGGGTGATTTGGTATTGCTATGTGGCTGATGTGCTCTTGCTGGTTGCGACAAGTGGCCTGTAGCACTGCCATGGGGCGTCGCAGCTTCGCCTAAACTATCGGGTAGCAACAAATCCTCGCCCACAGCTTCACGCACAAACTCCAGAAATGATGCACTTGCTGATGCCGAAGCCTGCACCGGGTTTGGTTTTAGGTAGCGACTCGCGCGTTTATCGTTGCTCCACTTTTTCTAAAACGATTACGCAAATACAATGTTAATTTTAGCGCTAAAAAAGCATCTATTACAATTTTCAATACAGTCCACGATTTATTTGTAAACAGTAGATTGTTGATATTTTATCGATGGATCGATAACTGTACCGCTATATAATAATTGTGGCGGTCGGTCATTAGAAAACACATCGATTGCCTGTTAGGTTCATTACGATAGTCGTTTGACACGTTATCGCTCTTTTGCACATCACTGCGTGTAAGAGCAAAATATAAATTTTCGTTTTTCAACGATTTTTAGTTATTTGTTGCACAGTCAAAAACTTAATTAGTAAAGCACACATTCCAATAGGTTTTTATAGTAAACAGGCTCAACCCCTGCAACCCAAAGAACGACATTAAACAGGTGGAGGCAGTTTCAAACAAAACTGACCACGTCACACAGCACTCGCATTCCGGATTTGACAAAATCAGGGCAAGATGAGCAAAGTAACATTCAAGATTACGCTTACTTCGGACCCTAAACTGCCGTTTAAAGTGCTGAGCGTGCCGGAGGCTACGCCATTCACCGCAGTGCTTAAGTTCGCATCGGAGGAGTTCAAGGTGCCCGCTGAGACGAGCGCCATCATAACAGATGACGGCATTGGGATCAGTCCGCAGCAGACGGCAGGCAATGTGTTCCTAAAGCATGGCTCCGAGCTGCGCCTCATTCCGAGAGATCGCGTCGGCCACTAATTTTCATTTAGACTAATTTACACCCATTTATTGAAATAAACCGAGACTTTCCCGCAATTAAATATGTAAAGTGTCCAAGAAAAGAACTCACCTGAATGTAAAATTTCCAGGCATTGGCCAGTAAATGATACTGTTGGCGTGGCGTACGCACTACACCACCCTCGAAGCCCCAGAGGATTTGATTAATGGGCGGCGCGCGCTGGTGATCAAAATAATACTTGACGGGATTATATTGTTTCATCTCGAGGAGTTCGTTCACTTTGAAGAATATTCGCCTGTATTCCTTGCCATGAATCAAATCTTTGGCCATACGCTTGCAGGCAATACGCACGGGATCCGCGCCCTTCCGTACAGGCTTCTTTGCGGTTCTAATGGCATTTAAATGCCTCTCCAGTCCCATGGCAATAAGTTGATACTCCGAGGGCGCGTATGCGGTAAACTGAACATTCCTGGGCTGGAAGGCAATGCGTGGCAGATACTGAGGGTACATAAAAACTGGACTGTCGAGCATGAGATCCATGATTCGGGGTGGCAGGCGAGGAATCTGACGCGTGTTTCCATCGCTAATGAGAACGGGATTTATTTAGTTAGTTGGAACAGTCTCCGGGGAATAACCTGGAGTTTACTTACGTCAACTCGGCTTCCTTGTTTATAAACTTCATCATGGTTTTGTTCTCCTCCTGGTATTCATCGCTGCACAGATCGTGTTCCCACTTCGTTATCAACTCAATGGCGCCATTTAAATTCCAGCAATTAAAGCGAGTATCTTTGATTGATCTTTGGTGTAGTTCGTGGAGCATCTCTTTGGGTTTCTTAGCCATTGGGTAGAGCAAGGGATGCGAGTAAGTCTGCACAAAAGTCTGTGTTAACATCTGGGTGTGAATGCGCAGTTGTTGCTGCAGCAGATCATGCTGTTCCCGAGTGAAACCGGCATTTGTGGCCGGCAGTAGAGGCATTGGCTTTAAGTTGCGGAGACTTTCAAAGTGCTGCTCGTACTCGGAGTGAATGTGTTTTCGTATAGAGAGATACTTGCAGGAGAAATTGACGTCATAAGGCTCCGTGCAGGTGGGCGCCGAGGAGTACGCCTCTGGCCGCATCTGGACGGTATCCTCTTGTGCAGGCTGATAGACATTGTGAGCAGGCGGAGGGGCCATCACATTGGAAAGTTGAAAGCAATTGGGCTGTCCTGGCATCGGCAAGGCAATCAGTTCTGGCGGCTGTTGACCAACCGTCTGACTTGATATGTTTATTATCGGGAAGGATGAATCGATGGATGAGTCCGCAATGGGCACAGCTACAACGTTCGATGTGGTGCTGGGCGTAGACATGACAGGTGGAATAAATGCATCGAGTCCTGCTTGTGATGCAATTGAAATGTCAGCTGCATCTGACGTCACGTGTTTCACAATCGCCGACTGGGTATCAAAGTTTATTTGGCGAGTCACTTGCTCTATAGGATCGGGTGGCAACAGAAGAGCCGGTAAATACTCCTGATTGGTAAGAAACTTTTGAGGCGTTTCCAATTCGATAGAATCAAGTGAGACGCCTTCTCTTAACAGGTCCGCAAACAGTTCCGACACCAAATCTGTTAGCTCCTTCTTCGGTATATTGACATCGCGCAATTCCTCGGCATCAACGGTCACCATCTCAGCGGCCACATACTCCGGATCATTAATGGGATCATCGTCATCGCCCAGAAAGCTGTTGTCTAAGCGTGAAACATTAATATTTATATAAAAGTAATAAACTGCTCTGCTCACTTAATGGTTTGGAAAAGTCATTAAGAAACTGCATCCAGTCGACATCGATTGCCGTCAAGTCGCCTTCAAGGACATCGGTGGGTTCTTCCACATCCGGTGGCACAAACTCCGATTGCAAATCCTCAATGGTTGTCTTTTGAAGGCAAAGCTTGGAGCGAGTTCGCGTTGCAATGCGTGGATCTTCAGTGTTCTTATCTGGCGGCAGTTTGAAACAGCCGTCGTTGGTGAATTTCACTGGCGACTCCTCGTTGGCCGTCATAGGTGTTTGCGGTGTGCAAGGATTCGAATCGAAATCGGATGCAGTTGTATTGGGATCCTCATCAGACTACAGCAAAGAAAGGAAAGTACAATTAGAGATGCATTAAAATTCTACAGCGTAGGTTGCTCACATGAAAGTCATCTTCCTTGAATGTATACTCCTCGTCCTCATCGTCCGAGTGCAAATCCTCCCGAATCAATGCCTCGATCTCATTGTTTACCGGCTTATCGCTCAGAGACGGCAAAGTTATTCCCGGCGTACAATTCAATTCGCGGGCTTTGGCGCGCGTCAATTTGGCTACCGACGGTGTCTCCGTGATGATGATGGCACCGCGCTGCTGCTGCAGCTCCTCTTGGGCCTCGGCTTCCGCCACGCGCCTCTCGCGCGCCAACTCGTCCTCCGCCTTGAGCGTGACCAGCGCTAGCACGTGCTCATTGCGAACGACTTTGCGAACGACTTTGTGCATGTCCTCGCTGGTGATGGCATTCACACGCGCCACCTTGCGCAACCGTCGATCAATTTCCCTCACATCCTCCATGTTGCACTCGTCCAGCTGCGAGTCCTTGCTCTTTCGCCGCTGCTGTCCATTGTTGTCCTTTTCGAGGCGACGACGTTTTCGCGGCTGTCGTCGGGCGCTGTTTGTTGGCGTTGAATTGACACTGCTATTGCTGCTGTTCGCCACCCCTCTAGTGGGGGTCTTGAGATCGGATGACTCCGACTTTTTGGAAGTGTTTGGCATGATCTTGACACATTTAAATTGAAATTAAAGTGAATTTCGTCAATGCTCCTTGATCAAAACAAAAATGCGACCAGTGTGTACACAAAATGCCGCCACTGTCTATCAAACTAGGGCTGCAAAGCTAAAGTATCGGTTTTTAAAATGAGTCAAATATGGAAACTGAGTTTTTTCTGTGTTTGATGGTTGCCACCATGTTTTGGGAGCTAAGTGTGCCGCTCGGTATGCATATATATGTGCTGCCACTACGCGAGTGGCACTTACGTGGGCTCTACGTTGTTTCATCTCTATTATTAACTAATTAATTTGTTTATATGTGATGTCAAGTGCATGTGACCGTAGCAGCTGCAATAGTAATAATCAATGTGAAACATGCGGATCTGCATGGTGTCGGACTTTTTCTATCCCAGCATTGGAGGCGTTGAGGAGCATGTCTACAATTTGTCACAAATGCTGTTGGCACTGGGACACAAGGTGCAATAAAAATGAAGAAATCTAACTTATCTTATCGCTCTAATTGCAATTTGAAATTGTAATTGTCTATGTTGCAGGTTGTTGTGCTGACACACGCGTATGGAGACTGCAGTGGCATTCGGTATGTGACACATGGACTAAAGGTCTACTATCTTCCCATTAAGGTGTGCTACAATCAATGCATACTGCCCACGGCCATCTGCAATGTGCCCATGTTGCGGGCGGTGCTCCTACGGGAACAGGTGGACGTCGTCCATGGCCATTCGGCGTTTAGCGCCTTGGCCCACGAGGCATTAATGGTCGGCTCCCTGCTGGGATTAAAGGTGAGCGCAAGAGAGAGTCTTGAATTATCCTAATCCTCAACCTAATCCCCTTTACGGCAGACTGTATTTACAGATCACAGTCTGTTTGGCTTTGCGGACCTGTCGGCTGCGCTGACCAATAAACTGCTAGAGATTAACCTGAGCATGGTCAATCATGCCATCTGTGTGTCCCACATCGGCAAGGAGAACACGGTGCTCCGGGCTCGGGTTGCCAAGCATCGCGTCTCCGTTATTCCCAACGCTGTGGACACGGCGCTATTTACTCCCGATCCCAGTCAGAGGCCCGACAACGGAGTCATCAATATTGTGGTCGCCTCGCGTCTTGTCTACCGCAAGGGCATCGATCTCCTGGCCGGGGTGATTCCAAGGTTTAAGAACACCCCGAACATTAACTTTATCATTGTCGGCGATGGACCCAAGCGTGATCTGCTCGAGGAAATACGGGAAAAGACCAATATGCAGGATCGTGTGGAGATTCTGGGCGCCGTGGAGCATGCCGAGGTGCGGGAGGTGCTGGTGCGTGGCCACATCTTTGTCAACACCTCGCTGACCGAAGCCTATTGCATGGCCATTGTGGAGGCGGCCTCCTGTGGCCTCCAGGTGGTCTCCACCAGCGTGGGCGGCATTCCCGAGGTGTTGCCCAATAGTCTAATCCTGTTGACAGAGCCCGATATTGAAGCCATCTACTCTGCCATATTGGTGGCCATCGATAGACATCGCAGCATTGCCTCAACGACGCCAGCTGCCAATGGACACATTCCACAAAAGACTGAGAACAATTCCCGTGCGAAGCGCAAGCGACGCAAGAAAAATGCAATCGATATGCCTTCATCTTCTTCTTCCATGCCCTCTACTGCCCCCGCTGCAGTTCCTGCAGTTGCTGACAACAGTAGCAGCATCAAGGTGGAGCCAGTTCTCTGTCCGCACAGATGCAACGAGCTCGTGGAGACGCTCTACAACTGGGAAGATGTCGCCCAGCGTACGGTCAAAGTCTACGAGCGGGTGACGAAGGAACGTGCATTTACCCTGAGCGAGCTAATCTATGCGGTGTACCAATGCGGTGCCTGGTTCCTGGCCTTCCTTGTCGTGGGTCACTTTTTGCTTCGGCTGCTCGACTGCTGGCGACCCCGCAGCCGCATCGAGGTGGCCTATGAACCACGGCCCAAGAGAACCTTATGAAATTTAAACTTTCTTGCTAAAGTCAGTGCCATAGATCGACAACTTTGTCAATTAGTCAAATATACCGGGGTATTTCTCTGTTTATTTCAATTTCAAAAGTCGTTTTATTCCCGCCTTTGGCGCTTAACATTTACTGTTAACTAACAGTCAAGCTGTTTCAAAAACCGGCGCCAATTCAAAGTTTTGCCAAATATAAATAGGCTAAATTGGCATCACTGGCCAGTTCGCAGCTCGCATTTAAATGTAAATGTATTTTTAGTTCATTTAGCAGTATTTGCAAGTCCTCATGCGCCTAGCTTGAGGTTTGGTCCTTGTATTATTAACTATACTTGTGTTGTTATGTTACTATTTCTGTATTGTATGGATTCAACACTTAATTAATTAATAAAAAAAAAAAATTTAGCAGTAAATAATAATTTCATGGAGATCGACATCCCTTGCGTCTTAAGTTGTATTAATTAATTGTGTATAAGCAATTAAAAATTTGGCAAAAATTCTAGCTTCAAAATTAAAGGATTCACCAAAAAGAAAAAATTTATTTTAAAAAAACACCAAAATCGTCTTCATTCTTTGTTGCCACTTATCGAAACTATCGGTGATTTTTTTTTCCGTGAACCAAGGCTGCCACACGTTTTAAAACAGTCGGTGAAAATATCTGAACGATTCCGATAACTCTACAACAGTCTAATAACAAACGAGCTTCGGTAAGGTTCGCTTCGCGGGTGAATGAAGAATAGTATACAATTAACGAATTGCGTTTGAATCGGTAATTTTACGGAAAAATCAAAATCACGAACTGTTTTATTAAGCGTTAAAGCACTGCACAAATTATGGCACGATTCGGTGAAAGAACAACTGAAAGTGAATTCTAATGCGTATTAAAATATTTATTTGGATTTGGCAATTTTCAGTGTGTTGTGAAAAAAGTGCAACGAACGAAACAAATACTTGGAAATCAGCTAACTAAAAGATTGGCCAATTTTGATATGAAGGCGTGCAGCATCCTTGTGCTCTTATGACGTCATTTGCGCGCTACTTTATGTTCGATTTGCAAACCGTTCTGTATGTGTGTATATCTGTGTGTGAGAGAGGCTGAGCTTTAGTGTGCCTGTGTGTGTGTGTGTGTGAGTGAAATTAGAACGGGCCGTTTGTTCATTTATTACGCATTGCACTTGTAGCCGGGACAAGTCCTTGAACATATCGCATCTCCCCTCGCCCCCATCCACAACTTTCATGCGAGAAAGAAACCAAGGCCAATCTATTTGTTATTCTTATCATGATTATTAATGAATTTCGTGTTGTTTTTTTCATCTCTTCGTTTTGCACTTTATTGAATTGCAAACGCGCTTTGATTTGCAAATAAATTCGAAATGTTTTCGTATTGACGCGCGAAATTAATCAAGTTTTGTGATTTTTCTAATTGTTATTTCCTTTTTAGCACAATTTTTACAATAATAAGAAAAACTAATGAAAACTTTCATTTGAATCTACAACAACAACAACATATTCAAAGAAGTTTCTTCTGGTGAGTATAAATTAAATAAATTAATTCAGAATTTGGCCAGTATTATTTATCTTTGTGAAACCTTAGTTCTTGCATCTTAAAGTTATTTTCTTTTGACCAAATTGCATTTGGGCACATTAAAACTTCAAAATTTCAAGCTTATGAATTTTTAATGCATCCTAAAAACTTCTGGTGCCATCAGCGCCTTCTAAGTGCTCGGCTCCTCCGAGAAGAACCCCAAGAAACCAAGCCGGAAGAAGTAAAATTCGCATAAATTATGCTGCAAGTGCGGGCAGCATCAGAGATACAACGAGATACAACAATATTCCAAAATTTCGAAATGGCAAACCACCAAATGGGAGGCTGTAAATAATGAAACACCAGACAAGCGCCAGACTGCACAACAACAACAACAAGGACAACAAACACAACAACACGTGTAGAAACTCCGCAAAAAAGTTGGGAAAAAACAGGAAACCCCCTCGCTTTGGAGTACATGGAAAGTAGCGACTCTCAAAGGAATACGAGGACATCATAATCAAAGGCTTTTATTGCGCCATCAAATAACCAGAAAACTGTTAGCTCAAGCGTTCAAGGGGCAGGGGAGGGGACTACAGACTGTCTAGGGAACGGGAAATACGTTTGCCCTTTTTCTGTATATTCCGCCCGTTATTAGGCCAGGCTAAGGAAAGGCCGGAAACCGGGCACAGACAATTTGCCTAGTGCGCCTCGTGACAAGGCACGTTCGACCTAATAAGCATGCCGGGAAGGGGCCCGGGACATGAAGTGGGAGATGGAGATGGAGCATGGGAAATAGGGAGAATGGAGAGCGAAGGTTTCCCCAGCAGTTAGTGAACAAAGTGCTTCCGTGTTGGAGGCCAAATCGATTTTTATTGATATTCAAGTTGAATGCACTGCGAATTCGATTTAGTTTTTGGAGCTACCAACCAAAATTTTAGGGGTTGCTTCATGTCCCTGACATGAGACCTCACTTACACCCCCCACACTCACCCTCTGTCCGTGTCAGCGATAATTCTTAGATATCACAAACAAAAACCGTCTCAAAGTCGCAGCAACTTGTAAGCCAAAATAAAAAGAACTAAGAAAAGGAAGTAAAAGTTGGTTTTTGGCATTTGTCACGCATTTTTCGGTCTTGATATTTGATAAGGTCTCAATGAATTCCGATCCCCTATTGCCTCTCAGTCTCCTACTATGGAAATTCAACATCAGGTCTTCTTTTGCAATCGTTCTTTTTGGAGCTTTGTTTCGAAACTTGTTTTAGCTGGTTTTTCGGTTGCTTTGTTAGTTTTTGTATTTTGTTTTTTTCCGACCTTTATTTACTTAACAATTGTGCTCTATTTTTATTCGAGTTTTTTTTCCACCTTCTAACACTTTTGACATTCATTCTTGTTTCTTTCTTTAACTTGCTCTTTGACTCGAGCTGTGACTTGGATTTCTCTCTCCCTCTCTCTCCATAAGGCGAAAACAATGGACACTTAATGGCGCCAGCAGCTTCCAGAGTGCAAATGATTGTTGTTGTTGTTATGTCTGTTGTTGTTGTGCTTTGAGCCCTTGGTCGAAAGTTAAGTGCTTTGGGTCGAGCGATAAGCCGATTTCGGGTTTAAGTTGATGGGTTTTGCGGGTCTGAATTTTGTTGGTTGCTTGCATTGTTTAGTGGGCGTTCAATAATCAATCAGCAATGAGAAATTGATTTGCCAAAAGAGGACAGTGAACTGTAGTGAGAGGAAAAGCTAGTTAAGCTTTAGCGATTATCTTTCTATAATATAAATAATCAAGTGGTCATATAAAATGAGACGTAGAGAAAGCAATCCACATCAAATCCTACAGAACATGTATTCTAGTGTCGTTTATTTTTTTTTACATCCTTCCAGGTCGCTTTATCTATAAATTGTGTTTTCTAGATCAGGTTCCTTAAGTCTATTTCGTTATTCCATTAGTAGTCCTGAATGAACTGTGCCAGTTTATATGTATATTTTTAGAAGGAATATACCCCTTCTCTAACTACCTCAACAGGCGAATGGAGTATCTATAAAAAGTCCCTACACTATAGTTTCTATTTATTCCCGCGTCATGTGTGACTGGCAGTTGGCTTGGATAACATTACAATGGCGCCAATGGGCTGTTTGTTCTCCTACTGTAGGTAAGCTGGGAAATGGAAAAGTGGGCGGCCAGGATATGAAGCGTATTTGCGCCAAGTAAACAGCTGAGCCAAAGGACAGCCGCACGAAAACAAACAAGTTAACAAACGCCCACACATGTTCAAGCTGAAGCTAAATAAAAAACAAAAGAAAAAAAATATGAATAGGACAATTGTTGGCCAACAAAGTGAGGAAACGAACTGAAAAACATATGAATAAAGTTCAGAGTTAATTTGTTTTATTGTTGGCTCAACAAAAGCCACGTCAAAGCAATTCGAGCCAAAAGACAAAAATCCCCCCACTTATTCCTAGACCTGGCAGATTGAATCCTTCTTCTGAAGGCCACCGGCAAGTCGTGAGTCATACTTGCTGTTCTCACTGTTCTCTTGTTGCACGCATAACTTTTATAACATTGTCGGGTTCTTCCAACTTCTCCTTCTTCACCTCCCTCAATCCCCTGCTCTATTAATTCATGCTCTTTATAGCCTCGCCGGCTCCAAGAAGGAGCCCAAAAAGTCGTAAATTTCTCATTGCGATTGTCGTTGGCTGTGTTGGAGTTCAGTTTTTTTCGCGTTCGTTGATTATGAAATTTCATTTGGGGCTCAATTAACTTGCCTCGAGCACGCGATTCTGCTGCCCCACATATACATACATATGTACAAACAAATACATATATCTACATATGTATATATGTGTCTATAGTTTGTGTATCTTTCAATGTCGCTGTCGCCGAGTTTTCGGCTTGACGTAGGTTGAAGTTCTCGTTTCCCTTCGTATTATTTTTGCTTAATGGCCTTTTAAATGTGGCGCCAACTTGCGCAGTTTTTGTCGACGCCTCCAAAAACCCCCTTGTAACGGAAATGTGCATTTAAGTTCGCTGAATGGGTTTAAGGACCTTCGGAGACAACAACGTGTCCTGGCAAACCATTTACGTTGTGTCGCTCGAAATCAAATCGATGCTTTAATTTGATGTACGTCAGAAATGTGAGGAGGACACGCGTTCAGTTGTCAAAGGTCAACCTCGAGGGCGTTGATGTGTTTCAACTTATCCAAGGGTGCAGAACTAACTGTAAGGGTTGTCTGTTGGTTGGACAATAGAACTAATGACTTGCTGCAGATATTAGTAAAGCCAAATGGGCAAAACGGAGAAATGCAGGAGCACAAAAGTAGGACAAGTAGTTGTCTAGCTTGTTTTTTAAAAACGTACTAAAAATTTACAAAACATTGAAAGTATTTTATTGTCCTTATAATTAGAGTAATAAATATAATAAAATAATGAGTTTTGTCTACAAAATTAAATACATTTGCCTAATAATCGGGAGAGCAGTCTATTTTAAAAACAAAAGCCTCACATTTTTCCTAACAATAGCCAGCAAATAATTTAATAAAGAGAACAGACATATCATCGAATAAATGCGCATAAAAAGTATTTTTAAAGTATGAAAAAAGGCTATAGCTTATATGAGAAAAATCAATGTGTGACTCATTGGTTGATGACGAGACACGCTAAGCCCAAGGTCTTGACCATATTTCCATAATAAAACATCTTGAGATTGATGACATCACGTAGTCAAACGTCTCATAACTATGCTGATTAGAATATACTAGCTATGCTTCTTTATCAGCTGAAGTGCAAAATTAGTTTGCATTTATTCAATTGGATGGAAATTATAAAGGTCGTCATCTTAGCAAGCTACGACTCATAGGGAGGCAGGCATAATTTAGTCATGGCTTCAAATATCTTTCGAATGATCCACTTTCTTGAACTATTATATAGAAATAAAAGAAAATAAAATTGAAGTAGATCAAATTCTTGAATAATTTATTTGGTGTAATGTACAAAAACATTTGTCGATTGACAACAGTTCTAGATAACAATCAATCAAATGGGTTTTCGTGAGATTACTCTACATTTATAAAAAATATCATTATTTTTTCAGATTTTGTGCAAACAAATTTATTGATTAATAAAAACTATGCTTGATAACAATCAATTGAATGAGTCTTGAATCTAAGTACTGCTAGCAGGAATTCGAAAATCCAGACGAATTTTATTTAATAGAAATAATAAGTGATTGTGCATGCAATCGTTTTCTTTCTACTCACATTTATGCATTATTTTTTCTCAGTTAAAGTTGGAAGTGGAATGATTATCAGTTTATAAAACTTTTCTATTTAACTTTGAGCTTTAGGCTGTCTCACTATTAAAGTGATAAAGGATAAAGTGAGTAAAAAGTTTTTTGGTTTTTAAGCAGAGGGAAATAATAATGATAGGACAGCATCAGATTAAGCCGGTTGACCAAGCATATTTTTGGCTTCTCGCATTGCTAACCTCATTAGTTGCCTCTTGGTTTGCGTTTCTGACTGTGCCTGGCTGTCTTTTTATCTAGATGCCGCACAAACTGGAGCGAAATCCCTCAGAATGAATCACGCATTGGCTTGGCTGTGTGTGTGTGTGTGTGTATGTATGTGAGTTCGTTGTCAGGACCTGCATTGGAATGGGCGCGCGTGAGCTTGGCCCTCTCGTGGAGATTGAGGAGATTCAGACGACGACCGAGGATGACGCGTCGAGACAAGTACGCAAAAAATGCCTGCGAGCAAACTAACAACTGGCGACAACTGGCAGCTGCTGCTGTTGTTGCTGCTGCTGCTGCTGCTTCTTCTACTTCTAGTGGCATTGTCCTTGCTTGCTGCTGTGTGTTATCCTGGCGCTGCGAGGGGTGGTTTACACTGCTTTTCGGCTTGGTGTCTGGCCTCTCGCTTACAGCATTTACACATTCCTTCTCATACCGCTGTCGATTCTCCACTCTTCACTCATTCCAGTTTTGCTTGTTGCCACTCGCAGAAATCGTTGCTTCTATTTTTTGGACAGACAACAACAACAGCATCTGTGGCAAGGAGACAGCCGACAACGATTCTCTGCCTCTCATCCCATAAGGACACGGGGGTTGGCATCGGCTTGCGGCATGCGGCATGCGCTTATATTTTATTATTTATTTTCTATTTCATTCTCTATTATGCTTTGTGCGCATTTCGCTGCTCTCCACGTTTCTGTTTTGTTCGCCCATTCGCACGGATAGTCTGTTTTCCTTTTTTTGGGGACGAGTCCTTTCTACTGCAAGTCCCTTCACACGTTTTCAATTGCGTTGAGTGCGAGTTGAGTGAAATTCGCTTTGAGTTCAAATGCCCCGCGCACAGTGGTGGCCAATATAACATGTATGCACGCTGAGCGTATGTGGTACAATTTTGAGGAATCTAATCACTAATAAGAAATTATAATAAGCTTAAAGTTATTAATGCTTTCAGTACAGTTTTCTCAGATATCAGACAATAAAATATTTGAAAAGTTAAAATAAATATTTTTGGTATGAAATTTAACTTATGAATGAAAGCATAAAAAAACAATCATAATTTTAATAACATAATTTTTGTTAAATCTTGTTTTTGGTTTTCAAACAAATATTAAACGTTTTTCCAAAATCCAGAAATATATCCCTTTAAAGAAATGGTTGTTTTTATCTATTTTGAGCATAGAGTATTTTTTCTAAGTCCATATCAAAAGACTTCGAGTCTGCTATTATTGTTATTAGTTAAAAGCCAAATTTATACTTTTTTATAGTCGTCAATTTTGGTTTGCTTCTGTGAATCTCCTATGCCCAGTTATTTTACTTATTTCACCCATTGAGCTTAAAGAACTCTCTTAATACTGTCAATTGAGAAGCTTCCGTTTCTCTTTCACCGAATCAAATTTAATGTCTTCATTTCTCTGCTGCATTTCCGGCGCTCGTGAAATTATGAAATTTCCGCTTCGAATAAGTGCCAAAAAAGATTAAACAAGAAACAGTTGGATGTTGGATGTCGGAGGTTGAATTTTGGTATTTGCTGGATGGCCACCCAGAACGAGTATCATCGTCTGCGGTGTCAGAGGTCGTTCAGCAGCTGGTTTGTTGACTTTCTGGCAGCGATTTCCCAGGATATACACTGGCAATTGTACACCGCAGGCGCCATTTGCAATGAGAATCCGAAAAGCAGAAACCGCACGCGTCGCCACACGGCCCAGTGTCCTGATCCTGTTGTGATAACCCAAGCGGCGCCCGTCAGCAATTACTTCACGTTCTGTAAACAAACAAACAACAGGCACATGAAATTAATTTCTACACTCGAAAGTCGGCGACGAAATTGTTATTTTGCGTGAAATCGCTCGACACCGTCCCGAGGCTCGTTTTCAATATGAAATGCGCTCGGTCTCCCGTTGTCCTGTGCTGTCCTGCGACCTCCTGCTAATATAAAACCACCCCGCAATATCCCTTTGTCTTTGTCTATTTCTTTTTTCATTCTTTCCACTTTGTTGTTGTAATAAATTGTAAAAATTACCCACATTGGCTTTTGTTTTTACTTTATTTTTATTATTATTATTATGCTCGTTGGCATTATTGGCTGCGTTTCGGGGGCGGCTTTGCGTGCGCATTCCCTTTTTTTTTGTTGAACCTTTTTGGACTCGTGGAACACTGGAGGTCAGGTCACATCGTTAGCATTCTTGCAATTAACATACTCGACACTCTCTAACTCTCGAGTGCTTGAGTGTTGTTTGACGTGCCTTTGAAATTGTTCTTGTAGCCTTCTCTTTGTTGTTGTTGCTGTTCCCCCTTCGAGTATCGAGTTGGCTCTGGAGAAGCGTAAACAGTTTAGTTTTACGAGTTGGTAAAAGCGTAACTCAAATGGAAATAATTGCCTGTTATGGGCATATTGTATAAAGTAGATGATGGAGTTTTTTTTAAATTGGTAAAATTCTTCAAGCTTTTATTCTGCAATAAGTTCTGATCAAATAAATCTAATTTAAATTCGTATCTTATTAATTTTCTTTATTTAATTCTTATCATAAGACCAAATATTTGCTGGAATATATTCCTTACCTTGGGAATTAGGAAAATCTGTTAAATAAATTTTAATTATGACTCATGATTATTTTATAAAATTGTTTTCCATAATATTCTGAAATATAATCATACTCCTTTTTTTTACGTTTGTGTTTAGTTTACACAATACTGAAATTACTAGTGTACTTCTTTTTCCTACTAAAAACCGCAAATATTTTACAAATTGCGTTTTCAGTTACAATTGTTATCCATCTGCTACCACTTTAAAATTGTATAAGGAGATTTATCATATGCAGAACCCAACCCAAAAACCAATTCTATGACCCACCCAATCCAATCTTTCGTTACCATCCGCCAACTGTTGTAACTCCACCACTTTGTGGCACATTCAACTTGCACTGCGATTATTTCCAGCAACGGTTTTATGTCGGAGGCAAATCCGAAAAGCCATAATACAAAAGACGAACGTACGAACTTGAGAAGATTTTTCACTTTCCTTCGACAAATCCTGCGAGGCAAAAAGATGATGATGACGAAGAAGAGGCGGCAGCAGCAGAAGCTTGCAAAGTTCACGCTAAATTTAAAGTATACAAAAGGAAAAGGCAACCCAACCCAAACCCAGTCCCCAGAACAGCCGCGGAGACCATTGCAAATCCAACATCAAGGTGTGTGTATGCACAGCTGTTGCCAACTTGTACCGAGACTCACCCACAATTCAGCCCAGAGGCACTGAATTCGATATGCCGCCCCAGCACAAGCTCCCCTTTCCACCTGGACTAGCGCTTATGCGGAATTGCATTTTTGCAGAGACCGCAGACGACTGCAATTGGATTTATGAATGCCCTAAAAGAAGGGCCATGGCCAAGGTGAACTCAACTGGGAGTGGAAGTCAGGCGGAAGCAAGAGTGCGATATTACAGCTGGCCTGAAAGGAGTTTTCAGCTGCTGCTGCTGATAAGCGGATACAACATTAAACAGCGCGTTTGAGTGGCTTTCTGAATACATGAGCTATCAATAGCCCTTTCATGTTTAGCTAAATCAACTTTCTGTATCCCCAAAACAACAAACAACAACTTGTGACAGCAAACAACAATTGAGGGGGAAAATCAATAGTCGGACACTTGGCAACTCGAATTGTTGCAACACTCGCATGTTGGGGGCAGTTGTTGTGGCAGAGGCTCAGGCGGAATTCATTCTACGCAATTTGAATAGCAACCAGGTTCTAAAATGGACTCGAATGTTGGCGCCATGTTCTTGTCCATGTCCATGTCCCTGTCATGTCAAGTTGTTGGTGTTTTTATTTTTTTTGCTGACCTGGCACTTGACATGGTGGCTGCTTGTAAAGTGAATACTGCTGGCACGCGGACTTCTTGTCTCCGCAAATTAAATGTGCAGATTGCCCAAGTTCCCCTCTGCCCCCTTCTCACCATCACTGACTCCTACACAATTGCTATTGTGGAATGTGCTCTACACTCTTCTAGCCCAGACAGGTTCTTGGGCCAATTTTCCATGTGGTTGGCCAACAATTGTTGCGCTCTATGGCATTATTCTTCTTTAGAATTGAACCTCTATAAGTATTCATAATTGGACTTGGCCCTATAATTTTGTTGAACTCGTAGCTAATAGACAATGGACTGGGTCACTGCAAATGTGTGAGTTATTGATTTATGCATGTGGTTGGAAGGAGACTGTCAGGGAGTTGATTAAATTTGTGGTTGGTAACAAGTAGCAACCGCAAGTCTCTGATATTATTTATATGGAGGTTGAAGTGTTCAGTTGAGATATCTCTGCAAAAGTTTCAGCAATTCCAGTAAATGAATTTTACGGATCGAATTTCTTATGAGTTAACTGTAGATACAGATACAAAGAAATGTTGTTCGCCAGATAAAAGAGGAATTCTACCAAATATATATTTGATGCAGAACAAATTTAGAAGCCAAACCATTATCAAAATGACATTCTGCTTGAGAATTTTGCTCTTAATATATATGTTTAAAGGGATACAACTTGTAGATCGAATGATTGAGACTTTTAAGTTTTTCAATTGCAATAAAGTTTATCTGTCAACTACAGTGTATACCAAATAAAGCTATAAGCCGCCTCGAACAACCCACATTAATTGTCAGCTCTATTCACTATTTGGAAGCTCATAAGCTAACCCAAACAATTGGACTATCATCAGCAATCAAAACCTCAAGCACAACCACAACAAATCTTAATTCACACTTGAAATCTTGTCGTTTTGCATAGCTCAGCCCCTGCCACGCCCACAGTCAAGAGGCAAGTGCAACTGGCATAATGTGAGCTCATGTTTCGGGCATTTATAGATAGCTTTGAATGAGACAAGTGAAGCAAGTGCTTGTTCCTTGGTCAGTTGTTGGCATAAATACCACAAAATAGCAAGACACACAACAAAAACACACACACACACACACAGTCAAATGTCAGCTCAATTAAAATGCCGTTTGTTTGCTGTGTTGACGGGAGCAACCTAATAATGAACTTCCGTCGACACAGTGCAAGCAAAAAGTATGACGCCAAGCAATCAAACAGCCAGACAAATTTCACAGATATATCTGGAACTTTTGTGTAGGAGGCGAAGCAACTACAACAAATTACGAAAACACAAGAAAGTAATTAACAACCACTTGAGTTGACTTCATCTTCCCTTGAGAGTACCTACATATGTACATACATATGTAAGCAGGCTTCACTGTAATCTTGCACAACTCTTTAAGGTGTGTCAACAAATTACAAATACTCTAAGTTATGTATATTTCAATATTGTGCAGTGTGCCACAGGAGTCAGTATGTCAGTCTATCAGTCTGTCCTTTTATTCGTCAATCAATGCGGCTTTGAGGTATTCAAAACGTAAATTATGAACTTTTCACACCTTAATGGCTGACACGAGTCCCCAGGTGCCACCTTTGGGCCATGTGACGGTTAACGGCCTTGCGGTTTTCTCCTTCACCTGTATTGCCATAAAATTTTATGGACGTCGGCCATAAAAGAGACATTTGGCTCTTCCATAATTAATTAGCAAATATGTTTTATGCCATTTTATGACCAGAGTCGTTAATTAGTAACAAAAAATAAATGAAAGGCGTGTTTAAATAATAATGAGACAAGCAACAACAATGCAAGTGCATTGTTTCGTTTGTTGAAAAGTCCGTTTGAAAAGTTATTAAATAAAATATAATTCTATTAGTAATGCCTATTAAAAGGCTTATCGAAATTATGCCCTTGTTGATTCTACGAATTCATGTGTTTATTGCATTTCTAGATGGACTGAATAACTCCTTATCACTATATATTTTGCTACAATATAGTGGAAGTCTATCAAGAAATGTGAACTGTTATTGCCGGTTTCTTCAACATAATTATGTACTTATATATTGCTTGGGCAAATATATTTCCAGTTGTGATTGCTTCCAAGTATTGTCTTACATTATTGATATCACAAACTTATGCCGAGCCGAAGAGGAAGCGAACAGAATTTTGTTCTTGAGCTCAAATTGTTCTTATTGAATATTGCCTTATTGAGAAGGTATCTCGAGGTAATGCTCCAATGCCAATTTCAAAGCCATTGCTAATTGTAATTGTAGCTTCTCGGGCAATCCAATTGAATTTCTAGGTTTCAATTATGATTGGCTTCTGGTCTATGTTTACCGACTTGATCCGATTAGATACTTAATGTTGCCTCACATCAGGTTGAAGTTGCATCTTGGAAAAACGACTCGCGAACCTTTCACCGTTGCCGCCGCTTTTCGTCGGTTAGCTCCAATTTCCTGCTGGCGGCTTCTTTTGTTCTAACGGCCTTTAATGGGTCTTGGCCCCGGCATAAAAGCCACGTGCAGTTGCTCGCTGGTTCGCTCGAGTTGCCACCGCGTGGCAAGCCCAAACGGGTTTCGTTTTACAATTGCCGCACATATGCCACACAGAGGCAGCGACGCCAAAAACGCGACTTGCTTGTTGGCAGCGGCATTGCAATTAGTCTGGCTAAAGTCGTGGCCTAACGGTAAAACCATAAAGTTCCATCTAGCATCTAAAATTCATCCCACTTCCCTCTCAGACCATGCCTCATAATCGCATCAAGCTCGTGAGATTTACACCGATAATGTCGGCTCAACTGATAGATTACATTGTAGCTTTAACCCCGACACTCAACCACGTTCATTTTGGGTATTTCCCCTAGAGAATCTCAAAAGTCTTAAGTCTCTCTAATGGCATTTGTGTGTTTTGATTGCAAGTTTCTGATTTAGCATGTTATTAATTGTATTTCTTTCTTTCTTTTATTTGCAGATTAATTGCATTTGCAGCTGGTACAATCGAGTGGTAAGTAAATGTAAAAAAGTGAATATTAATTTGAGTTGATAGCGCCATAAACTATTATTGAAAACTTTCACAGTTTCGTTTTTGGGCTATTTATGACAGTATTACTTAAACGTACTTGTATACCAATTATAAGGCCGTTTCTATAAACATTCCATATGTGATTCCTTAAACGTAACCCAACTAACAACTCAATCAACTGCCACAAATTGATGCCACCAGTTTCAGTCGCACCTTTTATGCAACTCACCTCAAATGCGGTGCCATGTTTGGACATTCAGATACAAATAATTGAGATTATCAATTGTTACGCAATAGCACTCCATATCGATGGACAGATAGATACATAGATACTTCATCTTTTTTTTAGTTATACTTTTTGCTGGGACTTTTATCAGTTGGTCTGTCAATTAGCGACGCGTTTCAAACAACTTCATTACCATCAATCTTAATTGAATAATCATTGAGGCTGCTTGTAAATTCAGTGAGAAGATGCCAGAGAATCGTCAAGACTTGTCGCTCTTTTCCCTTTTTCTGTTCCCCGCTTCTATCCTATCCATCCTTTGCCATTTCTCGCGATTATTTGCGGCCCTCGGTTCGTGTAAAGTTGACCGTGCGACAACTTAAGTAGCATGAATTATGAGACAGACAGACAAGTCAGTCTCCCGGTATTCTGCTGCTACGAGTATCTACAACAGTTATATATATATATCTGTATCTGCATTTCTATCTGTATCTGCATTTGCATCTGCACTTCTGTCGCGTTTTTTGTTGAGCAAATTGTGTGCAATCATTGTCAATTTACAATGCATTTACAAAATGCCTTCTACTACTTGTGATTCAGATTGCCCCGCACTGAAAGAAAGTAAGCAACTACAGTGCAGCTTGCCTACCAACCAACAACGACGAAGATTAAGTATGTCAAATTTGTATGAGTTGCTTAACAAGTCTCAAGCTGTACAAAAATTAGTAAGAAATTTAAAAATATCTTAAGGTTTGAATGTAAGCGATAATGACGGTCTCTTTTTCATTGAATATAATGGAAGTTTCTTTGATACTTTATATTCCTAAATCGAGCTTTTAAATTAAGTTTGTTCTGATAGGATAACAATGATTTATTTGTTTTCTTAACAATTTTAAAGGATTGGATCACCATATCAACAGAAAGCACACCTTACACTTTAAAATAGTTGCAGATATGTCGGTAATAGTTAGTCAGGTCTCACTGTACCCGCATAACTGCCTCTTAACAGTACGTAGGCGCACCTTGAACTACAGCCGACTTCATGTGCATGTCAAAGCGGCGTTGGGGCCGATTCTCGAACCCGCAGCGGGTCTCATCCAAGCGCTGAGATCAGACGAGACTGTTATCGGTGTTGTTGCTGTTGGAGATGGTGGGGATGGGGTCGTTGAGGGGGACGCTTTTATTTACCTTGTCTGCGATTTTATGAGTGTCTGCCTCTCTTTCACTCCAACTCTCTGTTTGTTTGTTTACTTATTTGTCGTTCAACACTTTTTGCACTTTTAGATGCAGTTTTTGCATTTTGGTTTTTTGGCTTGTTTTGGTTCTCTTTTTCATAGGCAAATTTGTGTGTTTTGTGAGTTTTGCCTTTGCCTTTGCTTTTTGCCACACATATTTTTGAGCTTTCCAACTTGTATTGCTCTTGCTTATAGCAATTTGTTGTTGTTATTGTTTCTCGCGTGAACATAAATCCAATTGCTTAAATAAATAGCCCAGAGTCAGGCTTTGGAAGTGGGGTTGAGAATGGATTCTATGGCTGTGTATTGGCAGTGGATGGAGGGGCGGGGATTGCGCCTCCGGTGACAAGCGCCAAAAACCAAACGAACCACCAAATTGTCGACAGCTGCTGCTTGTGATTAATTTTCATGTGGCGACACTTTGCATTTATTTATTCAAATTTACGGGTATTTTTTGTTATATGTACATACATAAGTTTGTGTATATGTATGTATATCACGACTTCTGTGCAATTTGATGGACACATAAAATTTACGATCCCAATGAGTAGAGCTTACGAATTGGGACAGTCTCAGGAGAATGAATTGAAAGGAATTGGGCAGCAGGGTTAACGCTCACAATTGAATGATGTGAATGTTTATTAATAGCAAGCAGAAAAAATTTATATAAAAAATTATAAAGAATTTAATAAATGAAATTATTTTTAAAGTATTCGCAGCCCTTAGGAGTGTTTGTTATATGCTGCAGAAGATTAAAAGAAAATCCTAAAATTAATTTAATAAAGTTATGGAAGGAATGGTGAAATCATTGTATAAGAAGATTTATTTTTAGTTTAAAATTGTTTGTATTATTTTTATATTGCAACTTTTTTTAAAAGTTTAATTACTTTTTGTTCTACGTTCAATCAATTAACAAATTTATCGATTGAAGGTTAATTTAATACTTTCAGTAAATCAATGCTTTAAAAATTCCAAGCTCTTAGGTTTGATTCATTTAAAAAAAGCTTTACATGTAATTAGATATGCACGCAACTAACTGAAACCTCTTAACACACTTACCCACTGTCGTGGTGCACGGCAGCAGCAAGCAACCACAGTGCGTGCTACTTGATAGTAAGGGAACATGAGTTAAAGGGCATACTCCAATCTTACGACGTCGCTTATCGCGTTTAATGCGACATATCATGCACTTTGAGGCTCACCCACACTCAAGCTTATCATTAAGACAATGGCAGAAAACCACACACACACACACAACTCCACTGGGACAGCACGACGGGTGCAGTTCCGGGCCATTAGGTGCTCGCTGAGAGCGCAAATATACAAACATTCATAATATATACATATGTATCTATTATGGATGCGTTTTGTCAAGATGCGTGTCAATGTTGTCAAACGATGTCATCAGCTTCAAATGTGGAGCAACAATTTAATTCCATTTAGTGTCAAGTGTGTGGCACACATTGATATACATAGATACACATAGATACATAGATATATAGATACTTATTGGCCCCAGCATGATATCACGAGATGATCATGGATATGCTCCTGGCCTGCCGGCTTTCAACCTCAATTAGCAAATGCAGTGAATGTGACTCTTTCCCCTCCCTGCCTCTTTCTCCCCTTCTCTCTCCTCAGTTCAACTTAATTATATAATTGCTTTGGCTGACATTTTTCCTAATGGAAGCAGCGTGCATGTCATCGCCAATTAATCGGGGCGTGCCACAAACTGCAGCGCCACCTGCCGTCCATTATGTGCTACATAAGCTGACATCAGCTACAAGTATCTATCTATCTTTATCTACAACTTTTACGCATTCTTAACCTCATCTTTGTCTGCTTTGTGCTCGCCTGATTATCATCAAATTGTTGCATGCTAATTCCTGGTCACATTATACAATTTTACAATTGCATCAAATGATTTTCTAGTTTTCAGTTTGTAGTTGCAAACATTCTACATCATTGGCATCATTAACATTCCATTCTTTTGTATTGCATGCACATTGTGCTGGATCTCATTTTGAATCTATGTATGTGTTCGCTCAAGGTCTCTTGGTTTAAATACATATACTTATATATATGTAGTTATAGTTATTACAAATGTATATTCAGTAAAATAAACTAGGTTGTCTGACATTTGATAGCCGTATTTTAAGTTGTGTTGCATAAAGTTCCAGTATTTTTCACTCTTCCAGAACAATAAATAATTATCGAAACGCGAGCTGCGTGTTGTATAACAATTTAAATATGAGATGCAATATAGACACACGTTTGTTGTTTGCGTTTTCTTTTCTTTTTACTGTGCAAATAATTTTTAAAATCAAATTAAAGTTAATAAGATAACTGGCAGCATTTTCTATTTAATTTATTATCTATTTTTAGATAATGCTATTGCAAATATTAAGAGATTCACATTCTTTGATGGTTATATATGAAAATTGTCACCGAGCAACGAGTATAACTAGAGTCATGTGGTGCAAGTTGCCTTATTTATTCATTTGCCGTTAGCAGACTCCAGTAATTTGCATTTCTTGTGGAAATTTATGCTGATTGTGTGAGTGGCGCCAAAAAACTGGTCAATCGGGCGTTGTCCGTTGTCTCAGATACTCGTAGTCATTTCGACATACCTAATTCATTCCTTTGGCATTTTGAGCTGATAAAACGCATAGCTTCTCGTTTGTCTACATATATACGATATGGGGACAAGAGCAGCCTTTTTTTGTTTTTAAACAGTTTCCTCGTCCAATGCTGACCTCATTCGGCAAATACGCAAAAAATAAAAAAAATTGCTGAAAACGCGATTTAAATTGCTAGAAATTGAAAGTGACACTGAACGCATAAAACAATTTGCAGACAACATTGTGGGCAACACACACACTATATAATAGAAATTCGCTTTTATTATAACAAATTGCATGACTGCAATCCCCGTCCTTTCTTTCGTCTGTTCCCGTTTCCAAAATATGATATTAAATACGCGGTGAAAGAAACCCGGAAAACAGCCGACGTCTTAGACCTAACGAGCTAAGTGATCGATTGAATGAAGGGGGAAAACAATATGCAAAGCAAACTGTAAAAAAGGGAACAATAACAAATTAGACAAAGTAAACAGCAAACAATTGCCATTCGAAAAGTTATACAAAGTCTCTGCAAAATGTGTAAACAAAGCGGCCTGTGGAAAGACAATAAATGTCGCATAACAAAGGCATGTAAGAAAAATACAAGTATTGCAGCTGATCGACTCCAAGATGCCCTGCATTGTCCTTTAAAAATAATATAAATCGTTGAATGCAAGAATTCTATTTATTTTGCAGATAACATGTTAGTTATAGTCCCATCAAGTTGCGATTACAGGGTATAGAAAGGCTTTGCCGTCTTCGTTAAAATGCAAATTGCCAGTTAATTACGACGCAGTTTAAACGCGTTTTGGGGAGGGTCCTTGTACAGGATCAAATGACAAATGTGTCAAGTTAAGCTTAAGGCAATTCCTTTATAATTTTTTTTAGCCATTTGGCAGGACAGCTTGGACTGTCAGCAATGGCAAAAGAGTTGAGTTAATACTTCAGAGTCATCAGCAGAATTGAGTGTGGGGCATAGGAGAGCTTTGTCAACATATTTGAAATGGGTGTCAAACGGAAATGTACGAGTGCTGCTCATGTTGAGATTGAGATGCTGCCAGCCAAACAATTTGCCAGTAAAAATTTGAGATAAATTCATATGAAATTTAAAGCACTTCAATGCAGATGATGATGTATTATCCACTTGGCGGCTATATTCGTATAATGTTTACAAATTTCATTTGATGTACACAGAGCTAAACATGGTGTATGAGCGATGTGGATGCTGCTTATTGATGGGCTGTCAAATGTTGTCATTGAAAGCTAAAACAAACACTCGAATCTCGTCAGCCGGATGATGTTTATTTATGCTACAACAACACTGAATTGGAAGGTTCTGCTTATAGGCCATGAAGGCAGCCACAAGATACGAGTAAATGCATACATAATTGTATCTTAAAGATACATAATAAGTACGGCACGCGATATACGAACTAGGCAAAACAGCATTTACTGGAGCACATCATCAATGTGTAATCTAGTTGCAGTGTGATATTCAAGCCAGGCAAACTGCCCCCATCTCCTTCTCCCTCTCTCTTTCTCTGTGTCCCCCTCGTTCTTGGCAGCGGTGCGTAACTAGATGCCTTGCCTGTCAATGAGGTGCTAATGGAGTCGGCGTTGAAATGCTGTCATCGCATGACCGGCAGCCAGCCCTCGTAACCATAACTTTGATGTACAGTTAGCTTAACCTGGCCAACAGCAAACCACAGTCATGATTTATCATGCATCAAACCAATAAAACATGCTGCAACAAACTACAAACGTGCTGCTGCATCTTTAAAAATACTTAGTTTAAAGTTGCAATTACCACCACTCGTTGTGTTGTTCGAGTGGTGTTCCTTCCAGTGGTTCTCCAGTGGTATGTAATCCGACCCAACATCTGTGTGTTGCATTTAATTTTGAAGGGAACTTGAAAGTTTTATGTGGTTTCTGCTTATGTCGACTTTTAATTAAGTCTACGAAAGAGCTCAGCTGTTAAAAGAATCAAGTCTGGCAAATACTTTAGATTCTGTGCAGTTATTTTTAGAATAATATATCCACAGATTTATATTTTGCTATTATTTATTATTATTTTATCCATTTTATAATTTGTACTTATAACGAATATACTACAATTAAGCCCACATCATTTTTATCTTCAACAATTAATAACATTAAATTTGCAACTGCAAAATAAACGGCAGCTGATACAATAAAAATAAAAATAAATTGTATAAAGCTTGACAGAGCTGTTTGTGTGACGTGTTGCCCACTTTTGAAGTAATGGGAAACGCTCACGCTACAAAATAACACGAAAAAACCGTTGGAAGCTGAAAACAATGCTCTACACTCTGCGAAAAATCTGGAAAATCTTTACTAAAACCAAGCAAAGCAAGAGTATTGTGGAAAGACTTAAATTAACAAAGTTCTATCGCAAACTTGAAATTAGAAAATGATTTGAAGTCTATTGCTTTTTCTGAGTGTAGATACTTAACTCCGCTAGAAACATAACAAATTCGTTTCATATTCAGCTTCAGTTTGCAAGCTGCCAAAATGATTTGTGATATGTATTATGCTTTTTAATGCTGACATATGCGATTCTGATTGTGATTCTAATTTAGATACTCAAAGCATAAGCAATGAGCCAAAATTACGAAAAGTATCTGCGACAATGAGCCCGTTACCAGACAGACACCCGTCAAGCTGACAGCAACGAGATAAATCTGAAAATTGATTAACTTCGATGGCAATCACACCAAATAAGTACGAATAATAACAAAGGCCCACTGACAGCCTTTTTGGCGTTACGTCACAGTCACCTTGAAAACTGTGCTCATAAATTAAACATTCAGCTATACAGATACATAGATGCATAGATAGAGATACATTTGTAAAGCTGCTTAGAAGGCTGTTGCCTATTAATTATTTGAGGCAGTCAAATTGAAACATGGCAATGAATTTTAAAGCTAGAATTTCAGAGCAATACTCTAGTTCCAAAGGGCATATGTGCTTAATAGTGCAAATTGAAGTTTATAAATAAAAAAAAATTAATAGATATTTTAAATTCATCTTTTCTCGCCAAACAACCAGTTTAACTCTTTGTTTAGTTTTGTCTTTTTGGCGGCAAATTGGTAGAGCACGTGGTTCGTTATTGGACTGTGTTGTATACCGGTTTCGGTTGTGAGTTTTTTATTGTTGCTGCCACGATGACGTAGCTCATTGCTGAAACATGTGGCAAACTGGAGATCTCAAACTCAAACGGCCCATGACCAATTCAGTTGGTTAACTGCGCAGTCGCCGCAGTTTGCCGCAAAGTGGGGTCAACGTATTCGATATAAAATATACAAATGAAAACAGAAATATACAAGTATTCGTAGTAATAAAAAAAAGACAATTAAATTCATATAGCAACGGACTCTCTCTATAAAAGTGTCTTTAATTGCTTTTTATAGAAAATCGCCTATTGAATTATTGAACTTAATTAATTTACTCAAGAGCGTCTAAAGTGCTTTTGCGTTCTTTTCGTGAATAATTAAAATGCCATTATAATGAAAAATGCGATATAGTATGTTGCAAGTGCACAGAGAGGTTCAAGAACTCTTCAGTTAATGTTCCCGCGGATCCCCTGTCTTTTTCTTTTATTTTCTTGTCTTGGCCTTGTGCAGAAATGTGCCACATGAGTTGCTGTTGCATTGTTCCCTTTGCCACTTGCCTCACTTAAAGGGGCCATTATCTTTTATGTCAATCAACTGAAATTCCTTTCGACATCGCAACGAGTGTTCATTTGAATATTCAAGATTAATTGTTATTCGTATTACAACAGATTTAATTGATTTTAATGATGCAGATGTGTTTTTTTTCTGGTCTTTGGATATAATAAATGTATTAAATACCTCATTTACATAAGTTTCTATGAATTCTACCATATCAAATTTAATTAGATTAAAAAGAATTGAAATTTGTGTCATTACAATTAAGAGTCATTTTAATTATTTCATTATTTTGGCCAGTATGTCAATGGGCAATGGGAAGACTATAGCCTCGGTCTGGTCATTGCAGATTGTATTTAGTGTCTGCAGATAGCGCAACTGCAAATGAATAGTTGGATTTGTTATCGAAATGATTATGGTTATTTTCTGAGCTGACCTGCAATGCTATGGGATTCGATTCCATAATGTCGGCAGCCTCTTTGAGAGCCTTGACCGCATCTCTTTCGCCATTTGCAGCCGCAACTTTGGCCATTGCCTCACGTCGTGCCTCCTGCTCCACAGCCATGGCACGTTGCAGGGACTCCGGCATTAGAATATCGGTGCTGGTGTTGGTGCAACCACAACTGATGAATAAGAGATAACTTATCTCAACTTACAACTCACATTTCAACTCTTTCAATGCGAATGCCCCAAGGATCTGTTGCACCGGTTGAATCGAGCATGCTCTTGATTTTCCTGGACAGCGCTTTCTTGGCGCTAACCAGTTCGATGAGCATATATAATCCAGTGACATTACGCAGCGTTGTCATTGCCAGCAAACGGCAGCAGTAAGCGGGATCGATCACCTGGAGCACGACATCCAGAGGGTTATTGATTCTATAGTAGACCACAGCGTCTACGCTGACGGTCACCGAGTCCTTTGTGAGTATATCCTGGGGCGGTACATCCAGCGATGTTGTTCTCAAGTCCACCTTTTGGTATTGATCCACGCATGGCACAATAAACATGAGACCCGGACCCTTTGGTCCACCTGGCCTTAAACGGCCCAAACGCAAAACCACCGCCCGCTGATACTCCTGCAGCACCACGAGGCAGACGACCAGCGATAAGGGAAAGAATATGATTACCAAAAAATACGATAAAGCTATAAATATGCGTTCCCACAAGCTGCAGGGTTCATTCTCAGCTAAAGGTGACATTCGATGGCATTAATTTTTTCAGGAAATAAAGCCATAACTCACTTGTTCGAACATTACGATAAATGCTCGTTACACGATTTGAATCTGAGCTCTCCGAGTCGTCATCGTCGCTCTCGTGCCTTCTCTTGAACTCTCCCTGGACGACCACCCCGTTTGCTCCGTCGAGTTCAATCTCTCTATACCCCTCGGGAATATCTTTGGCTTTACTATCATTTGCCTCAACTCTCTGATCTCTATTGGTTTCCATTGGGACTTGAAATTTATATAAATAATTAACAGAAATCGAATCAATAAATATTTTTGACAAAACTCACAATGATTCAATTGTAAGCTTTAAATATAGTAAAAAAAAATATACTCTTACCTTAAGAAAAAGTGCACTGAAGCGTTAATAGAACTGTCAATTTCTCATCCTGTTATGTTTTGAAATATTTGACAGGACACCTGAAGTCACGTCTCGTACAACTGTCAGCAAATTGTTTGGTTGATTCGCAGCCAGAATTCAGTAGCAGGTGTAGGACTTAAAGAGACAGAGATATGTGGGAGAATAAATTTGTATTTGTTATATATTTAAATTGTTTAAGCATTATTAGGTTTCCTTAGCAGAGAGCTAGAAAATTATTTGCATTTCATTGATACGGTCCTTGAAGTAAAAAATCTATTACAAGCCATTTAAAATTCAAGTATGCGTTTTGTCAAGCTCCCAACGACTTCCAATGTGTGTAATATTTTCCACTTAAATTTTAATTGAAACATTTGTTAACCTTCAAAAAAATTCGAGTTGAGGCTAATGGGAAACATGCAAAGGCATCAAAAAGATGCCGTCGATCGAAAACAATTTAAATATTTAATTGCGCACATTTTTCTGAAGGGGGTCTTCAATAATATTTTTTGTGAGTGCTTTACAAAGCGCAGAAAATTAAATTACAAATAAATTAATATAAATTATGAAACGGTTGCGGTTTGTTTTTTTGTTGTTTCCGAAATGCATTTTTTATACCAACATTGTTTATTTAATTTGAATTGAAATTGATGACAAATTTATTGGGCATTACGAATTAATTAATTAGCTGCTCATTTGTTTGTCTAATTCAAATTTAATTATATGTTGCTTAATACGCATTTTCGCTAGCCCCTTGAAATCTCCAAAACTGTATAAATTATTAAGCGGCTAAGCCACATTTATTTTTTCGTCTATTAAAAGTGAGTTGACGTTTTTTTCATTGGCCGCAGGAAGCAAGCTCGTTTTTGTCTATAAATTCAATCTAAAACTTGTAAATTTGCATAGAAAATGGAAAACTGGATGGTAATAAAACTAACTGCCTTATAAATATTCAGAGAAATATATTCAATATTTAGTTATTTCAGCGAAAGCTTAAACTAATTAAAGATTGTTTAATTTTCAATTGACTTGAACCGCAGCAGCAACACCTCAGGTGGTAATTAATGGAATGCCATCGGTAATACAAAAGCCCACAACAGCATTTCAAATTAGCCCCCAACTCGTTAACTTAATGGCTTGGCTCCCGACCAAGACCCTCCTCTACGCTTGTCTCTCTCTTTGCCATCCCTCTCTACCGAATGTCATCAAACAAAGCGATCGATTGATCCATTAAATTAATTGAGTGTAGTGAAAACGTTTTGCCAACAGACCCAGACAGATGACCAACTGTGTACAGTGGGCGTAGAGGAGGGGTATGTACCTTAATCATTAAGGAGGGGTGAGGTGGGTTTATTGTCACGTGCGCAACGTGCAAACTGCAGTCGATTTAATGGGCTCGTCCTGGCCCAATCTGCCGCTAACGATTGTTCCAGGGTCCTCCAGACGCCTTAATTGATGCACCGGCAATAGATGCACATGCAAATGGACGCCACTGTAATACAGTGAAGGGGGAGTGAAGAGTGTGAAATCGCTTTCCCAGTTAAGCGGAAGCTCAGCTGCCCAAACAGTTGCAATGCTCTGAAGTGGCCAACAAAATTCAAAAAAATAAATCAAAGTTGAACAAGTTTTATAAGTAAACAAATCCCAAAAAAAATATTGTTTGAAGAAGAGAGTAAAAGAAGTCGTGACAAGTACACAGAAATATTTTGTTTGCATCGAAAGAAAAAAAATAAATATGGAAAAGTACATAAATTATTTGAATTTATTATTATGAATAGCATATGAAGTAAATCCAATTGCGGTTGATGACAGCAGGGTCTCAAACTGTGCTTATAAATAAAGATTAATCTATAAAAAAAAGAAGAAAGATGAGTAGATAAAATTTCAAGTCAATTAAATGTTCTGACTAGATAGATTTTCTCTTTATTTTATGTTTTATAATATAAATGACATATATCAAGTCTATATTTTTTTTGCAACTTGTTCTAAGAGAAAAAGAACAGAAAATTCTTTTAATTCAGTACAAACAGAAATATAAGTGCGTTTTTTGAAATAAGTGTCTCTAAATTTGTGGAAACTTCCCAAGATATTTGATAGAAAGGAGCAGGGCATTTTGTGTAGTCACCTCAGCGTAGACCACGTGCTGCTTTGCTGCTTATCTCTTGTTACCTTTGTGCCGTACACTTTAATTAAGTTAACAACTGTTTGAGTCAAAAGAGCAACAAGAAAAACAGCAACGCTGTAATTTGGTTTTTCGTTTTTTCTTTGATTTTGCCTGCCACAGACAACATCAGAGAAAAACTGCGGCACATGCCGCTTTGCTGTAGATGGTTGCCTCAATTGTGTTTGCAACTGTTGCATAAACAATCGATAACTATGTTTGGACGATTGGCGTAGGTGAGGTGGAGAGAAGAGAAAAGAGAACTAGGCGCAGTAGGTAAATCAGGTGGGCGACGACATCATCACCTGTGTTATCAACAATTGTAAATCCACTGAGCAATTACAGAACTCGTCTACACATTGAACTGGTTTGCCTCGGGACACCCTATGAAAAAAAGGGGCAATTACATTATAAATATAATTGATGTAGATACAGTTGAGCTTAACCCAAGATGCATTTAAAGCTGCTGTTGCCACCTACATTTTGAACTGATGATCATCGAAACAACTGCTGACGTCATTTCGCGAAATTCAACTTAATTCATATTCAAGCTCAATTATGACACGATCGTGTCGTAGCTTTCCCTGCGACAGGAAAACGCCAGAAAAACCAGCTGCGAAAATGTGCAAAAACAAAAAACCAAATTCCACACTGGACTATCAATTAAGTTTTCCATTGCAAATTGAAAAAACATTTATCAGGCACGGCAAAGTGGCTCAATGGACTGCGGATACAGATTACATTCAACTATAATTACCAATATTGAATGTAATCATGGACAGATCTGTCGATCGTATACCTAGTTTTCCAACTGGAGCAATTACTCAATCGGTTTGACTTGTAAGCGCAGCCCGAACAGTTGTATAAATATTCATATTATTCACTTGTTATTCATTTGTTATTGCTCAATCTGTGTGAATGCAACTGTTGAATATATTTAATTATGTCTAGCAATAGTAACAATACGACCATAAAGTTGTAAATACACAAATATTTATTTATTTCTACACTATTTCTCTCCACGAAATAATAGCACGAATAAATTTAATTAACTTCACTGCCAATTGAGCATGAGTATGCATTTTATAAGAATGTTCAATGTGCAGAGCAAAGTGACCCGAAATTAAATCCCTTCAGTACTTTTATTTTCTATAGGAAGCTCTGATTTATTGCTTAATCAAAGCAGCAGTGGTATTTCCCAATACCCAAAAGCTTTAACTACTACACACTTACAGTTTTCCATGGAAAACTCTCAATAGTAATTGAATTTTACAGACAACTTTTTCATTTACATCAATTATCAAGCGGAGAGCATCGGTGTAAATCTGAGAATGAGCTAGAAACTGTTTTCTGTTTCTCTCTTTCCATTATATATTTTATTTTTTGCTACATTCCCACGCCCAACGACAGACGGCGGCACGTACAGAAGAGATCTCAGTTCGGTTGGGGCAAATGGCTTTTAATGACTTTCTAATTAATTTTTGTTTACGAAGTAATCAAGCGATTTTGTAATGGTCCCAACAAGTGCACTGAACTCTGGCCCTTTAAATAGTAGTAGTAGAAAATAGGAAAAATGAGCTTAAGTAATTCTCAGCTCTGAAGTGAGAAATCAAGTGTGGCACGGATCATTGTGGTGTCAATGCCGTAAACCTTTGTGCAGTGGCAAATTGAGTTGATTGAAGCGCGGGTCGCCCTCATAATGCGATGCGAGAATCATAATTTATAGTGTATATGTATGTGTGTGTTTCTGTGTTGCACACACACATATATATGCAACAAGCTTGCCTATCGACAGTCCGATCAACAACAACATCAACAACTTGTTGCTCATATTGCAGCTATGAGGGTCAGAGTCAAAGTTCAATAAAATCCAATTAAAGTGGCGCAGCCTCTCTCCTACTTCTTTCTCTCGTCTCTCTTTAGGTATGCACCCGCAGACCTTTCAACAAGACTCGTAAATCTAAATGAACCCAACCTGCTGCTGCTTTGCCTCCCTCCCAATCCAAAATCAACTGCGCGCCTTGCCCACAAAAAGTTGCAAAGTTGCAACCATTTCATTTAATATAATAAAAGGCAGCATGAACTTTCACCGTAGTTTTTCCCAGCAGCTAGCTCAATTGAATTCTGGCGAGGCAGGGTCTACACTTGGGTCATTATGTGCAACGTGCTCAGTGAGACTCCAATGCTGCAACAATGTTGCGCCTTAAAAGATATATAAGTACGAGTAAATTTCTTGGGTTGCATTACTTGCTTAATTTACTTTGCTATTTTTAGCATATTTATTGCCATGCGCAAAAAGGGGGCCAACTATGCGGTTACCATAGGTCAATTTATGGTCTTGTTATTTCCATCCCCCTTGGTCCGAGTTGTGCACTTTATGACAGTTACTTCCGTTCAGGCGTTGTTCTTCTTCAATGCTTCTCTTTCGGTTTCTTTTACTCATGCGTCATAGTTGAACGCAATAAGTAACGAGTTGCAAACTGAGTGCTTTGTATCTTATTGTTGCACACATTCTCAAGACCGAGTGTGGATAAAATCTATCTTAAAGATCATTATGCAATTTTGATTATACTAAATTTGATTGAAATTACTTAAGGTTAATGCACGAGGCACAATGTATGACATTCTATCAAAGAAATCATTTAATTAAAGATATGTTGTGGGTTACAATGTAAACTTAGTTTCTTATAATATCATGCGGGTATTTTTTTTACTCATGTAAAATGTAAATAACATAGAAAAGCGAAACAACATGGTATAATAAAATTTGTTATCAATTCGTGAAATAAATAATAGCCATGATTAATGTATTTAAAAGTACATAAGGAATAAATAACTTTTTAACTGTACAACTTTTGCTAAACACACACTAGTGTCGAAAGCAAAAAAAGCAAATGTAAAGTCATTTTAAGTGACTTCCCTTCACTATATATATTTTATTTTTGTAGGATACTCTTTCAAATCTTACTAAAGTCAGATTAATGTGCTACATTCCGAATCCATCATCTAATCGCTGTAATCCTTTCAAGTCTTCAGTAGCAGCTTCGTCATCCATCACTTGCTGCAACAGTCAGTGCGGCCACTACACACTCACTCACAATACTCAAGTTGTGAATTATTTAAATTTTGACTCACGTCACTTGAACTCAACGCCCCTTTTCGAGGCACTCGAAAGTTGCATGCCCCGACGACGCAGCGTTGGCTTTTGAAACACTATCACAATAACACATCATTTGTCAGGCAAACAAATGATGTTGCATGTAACCTTATCATCTCGTATCCGTTGCAGACAGCAGCAACAATGACAGCCAACGGACACTATGAGTGTTTGAGACGAGAGGGGGTGGAGTACTCGTACAAAGGGGGGAGATACGAACACACACCTAAGGTCAAGCGCTAAGGTTAGACGATGCCTCGGAGAGAAAGCCAGCACAACAACACAATGCAAAGGGCCGTCGAGAACGACGCGAGACGAAGACAAACCATGGACGGAAGTCTGGTGGACACTGCCAGGATACAAGTTGCTGTCCCATTCACAATGGCTGCTAATGAATAAACATGGCGTCGTGTCAACTTCCGGTGCGGCATTTTTATATACCCTGTATCGATAGAAAGTGTGATAAAGGAGCACAGTGAGCTCCCATCACTTTGGGAAAACTTAACCCCCTGGCTTGCGAAAAATCATTTTGGTTATGGTTTGACCTCTAAATTAATTCTGCATCTAAATTTTGTTCTTTTGGAAAATATAATATTTTCGCATATCTTTGATTTTTAAAAATTTTTTCGAAAAATTTTGAATGCTTGTAACTTTATCAAAACTCAACCGATTTCCATGCTGAATATCATTTTAGACATGGTTCAAATTTAAATTTGTTTTGATATAGTCGGCCATGGTTATTTGTCCAGTCCAGGGTAACGACTAGTCCACTACCCTCGTCTAGAAGTTCTGCCAAGTTACGTATACGCCATGTGTCAGCAGCGATGAAGTTGCGCAAACAAGCGACAAATTTATTGGTAAAACAGCTTGAACTCCCATGGCGAGCACAACAATGTTTGGACTCATGTATTCCCCAGTCTGAGGTCTGAGCTCTGAAGTGGATGTGTCTGTGTCTCTGAGTCTGAGTCTGTCGCTGACATTGACGCGTCTAATGATCAGAGAGGTCTGTTGGATGTGGTCAACCCGCTGGGCAAGCAAATAAGTTGCTGTAAAATGTTGCCACGCCCACGAATTGTTGTTGGTTGCTCGATGCGGTTCCGTTACATCTTTGCCAGCCATTGTTTATCCCATTTAAGCTTTTAATGGGCCTCCTCCCCGCCCCCTAAAAATACACGCAAATGTTTGCAAATGGAGTAGGAGCCGTCCAAGCGAACTTCCGACTTGGTCGAGACTTGAACTCGGTTTCGGTCTGGTTCTGCTTATATTGGAGTTGGGAACTGGGAGCCGTCTCCCCTTATGACATGTGGTTGCCAGTGGCAGTTGGATGCATCGTTGTTAACTGAAAAAGCCATGTTTGCGGTTTAGGAAAGTCTATTAAGGATGCAAAGTTAAGATATTCTGACGCCTAAATCAATACTGTTTGTGTTTAGAGCAGCATTGACATTTGATGAAGACAAAGTTTCAGCTTGGAATTGCAGGGAAAACTTTTTGTTTACGGGTTGTATTGACATAGAGTGAACGAAAAGGATTTTCGCATGCTCAAAATAGCTATGAGAAGAATGAAATATTGTTTGTGACTAGTGAATGAAATTGGGGAAATAAATGAATAAGAAAAATGTAATTCTTTTGTTTTTATTCTATTTAAATATTTAAAAATTCACACGATATTTTCTTTGTATCCTTTGCAGAACATTTCCTCAAAAAACACAGTGGGCACAATACAATGAGTATAACCAAAAATCAAATCAATCGAAGTACAATCAGGAGAATGCAGTGCAGTTCCAGTTCGTCGCTGACAGCCATTGGATGTCTGCTGGCATTGCTGCAGCTGATCACACCTCTGGAAGGGCATGTGCATTCGGTGTTGACTTACAAGAATGCCTCGACGCTGCTGGGACAGCTCGTGACCTCGAGCACTTTGGTGTGGGAGACCTACGATCCAAAGGACACGAATCAGATGCAGTATGCCGTCGAGGGTGGCAAGTACATATCAGAGGATGAGCATTATCCGGTCTATGTCTGCCGTGTGACCATCGACGGAGTGCCCACGTCGGGACACACCGAGAAGGTGCAACAGAAACATGTGTGTGTGGCAGCTTTGTCCAAGCGCAACACCAATGAGAACTTCGATGTGCTGATGAACAAGGGGCATCTGGGCAAGATCGCCTGGAAGCCCTGGCGCAAGTTCAATGTGGGTGTCCCCGTGGGCGCCATTCGCATTGGCGACGACTCCTACATTGGACGCCACCGGGCGGTGCATGAATTCAACGCCGATGGCATCGAAGTCCACAAGGGAGCCGACTTTAATTTGGGACGCCTGGAGGTTGTGGGTCTGGGCAAGATCAAGGTGGTCGAAGGCCAGCGGGAGAAGTACTACGATGAGGGCGAATTGCTGGTCGAGACGGAACCCTTCCGCTACGAGCTGCGGGACATCAAATTGGATCGCATACGCACTAGCTTGCGAGAGAATTCCACCGAACTGGGTAGGTACACTCAGAAAAAAATCAAAGATCTCCGTTCTTTAACAGGGGATATTCAAGTACAAACGACTGAGCTCAAAATTTCAAAAAAATAATTTCTTAAGTTACCTTTTCTTAATTATTTTTATATGCTTTGGGATTAATTTAAGGCTGTAAAATAATAATAATATAATGATAAAAAAAATCAGACTATTATATCATGTAGCTGTCATAGAAACGATCAGTCGGTCAGTCAAGTACGGAAATACTTAAGTTTAGAATGGCATCCTTTTCTGAGTGTAGAGATCTTTAATATATGAAAATTAGATATTAACGATCAAACCTCTTTCTTACAGCTACCGGCAGACTGGAGAATACCGGCGACACCTACGACACCATGGAGATGGTGATGAGCTACAGCTTCGACTATCTGCAGTACTGGGGTGCCCATGAGGGCGTGGCCAAGGGCCTGCCCACCAAGATCTTTGAGAAGAACGTGGCCAATCCGGCGGAAATCAACTGGGCACTGAAGCATGGCGAGAAGCGAAGTGAGAACAAGGCCGTCTCCTCGAAGCTCTGGCCGGGCACAGCCATCAATGTGACGCTGCGTGGCAACTATGTGACCCTCGATGCTCCCTACGTTGCCAAACTGTTTGCCTTCTACCACGACAGCGAAAGCGTCTCCAGGAAGATCAGTGCTGAGGTAAATTATGCCGAATACTCTGAGCACACAAATTAAAAAGATGTATTACTTTTCCCAGGTGCGCAAGAGCTACTTGAAGGACGTGAAGATGGAGTTCAGTCCCGTCTATTGGATTGAGAATGGGACTATGGTGCCGACAACCACCACCACATCGACGACGTCCACAACGACGCATGCAACCACGACCAGCACCCACGAACCCACGCCCATACATGAGCCACCGCTGGTGCGTGTGGAGCATGTGGGTGTGAAGCACTCTGGACCGGATTCGCTGGAGAAAACCTTAAATGATTCGACTGCGACCAATGAGGTGAATTCGCACGAGGCGCCCGAGAACATGTCCTCCAAGGATGCAGCTCTCGCTGGCTTCGGTGTCGGTGGCAACAATGGAGCCACAACATCAACAACAACAACAGCAACCACCGCAACTGCAATTTTAATGATGACGCTAATCTCAAAGCTGTTAAATCTGTAGATGAGCCTAAGGAGGGCTGAGGCAAAAGGGTCTCCCAATTAGCATAGCGTTTAATTGTTGTTGTTGTACCTGCTGTACCCGTCTTTGAGAGCGTGTCGTGAGAGCAAATACATACAAATACACCCGCAAACACACACACACACACATGAACAGTAACAAAAAAGATAGAGAGACAGAAATATAATAGAATATAGAACGGCAGGAAATTAACCGAATGGTTTAGATTTCTGTGTAGTTGGGTGGTTCAATAGATTTATGAGGCGAACAAAAGTTGATATTTTTTATACTTGTCCCATGGCTGCTTCTTCTTCTATATAATATATATTTTAAAGTATATGTCCGTAGCAAAACAAATTGAATTTTAAGCAACACAAAACATTCCTAAACTAGCCCCTCACAAAAGGAAAAGAATCAAAAAACATATATATATATTTCTACATATACATATGTATCTTAACAATATTTACATATTTGTAAGCTGCTTTGTTTTAACATTTAATTTGCTTCGTCATTTAGTTGTTTAAGAGAGCGCAACATGAATTCACAATAAGCTGTAGAAAAGTAATTAATTAAATGATCTGGCGACGATGATATATATGTAGTATGGCCGATATATATATATATATATATATATTGGATGAATATGCGTTATATACATTACGCTCTATGATATATGATGTATGTATGTCTAAAATGTAAAATCTATGTATAACATAAGTATCGATGTATTATATAAGTGAAACACTCCAAATATATGTAAATTAGTTTCTATTTTTCTTTCTTACTCCAACTTTAAATATATTTTGCTCTATTTCTCCAATAATCTCCCTCTCCGTCTCTGTCTCATACTCTCTAAGTTAAACATTTTATTTTTTTCAATTAAATACAATAAAAGAAGATGAATCTTTAAAGTATAATTTCATAAAAATGTAAATCAAATAAAGCTTGTAAATTGAAATTGATTAAATTTGAGTATTGCTTTTATAATTGGCAAACTGAAATTTTTAGTATTATTTACTGTTTACCAATATACTCTTATACTATGCAAAATCTTTCTCAAATTCTATTTGATCTGTCTCAAACTTGTTAGTCAAATTAGCATTGATTTTAACATACAGCAAACAAGTTCTTTAAAGCTGATCAAATTGTTGTAGATGATATAATATGATATGATATTTATACATTCGTGTTTGATTTGTAAACATTTATTTTGTTTACTCAACTTGGCATTCATTAGTAAAACGTAGTTGATGGATGGATGGATGCATTCATTTGACTTGTTGGCGTAACATAAATTGTACTTAAACAAGCTAAGATGTAAACATGAAAAGGGTAGACGAAGTTGGAACATACATGAAATGTATCGATAGATTATCTTAGTTTTAAATAATTCCAATTCACTAGAAATTGCATAGTTCAGATTGGATAATTTATACATGTTTATCTATTTCTTAAATCGGATGTTTATACTATTCAAATGCAATTGTATTTCGTTGGGCACCTCGAAACGGTTTCCCCAATGTCATATAAGTCGCTGCTAATTAACTCTATGATATATGCCCGACACAACGCGCCATTAGCCTCACATTTATTGCCCAATTACAACACATGCGACACCTGCAATTGTTGATTCTCAATTCTTTTTATTTGATTTTGTCTTTTGTCAGGTGGTAGCCAATTACAGCCAATGGTTGACAGTTAGACAGCTAGACAATAGAATATTTTAAGCTGGATGTGGTCTGTCAGATAATTTGCGTCTATTACTCATACGCAGCTTAGGCTCGACATTTCTAGGCGGGTTCAGCGAGAAGAAGAAGAAATCGCAAAAAGAGATCGCAGACCGGCTTTTCAAGCCAGCTAATTAGCAGCACGCAGTCTAAAATTGTTACTTGTATTTTTTATGCGATCTTGTTTATTGTTGTTGGTGATAATTTAAATAACAAATTAGCAAATGGAACTGCCAAGCAGTCTGGTTCTCCTCGATTATAATGCAAAACACGTTGCTGTGATAATGATATATTCGAGTCTGCGATTATAAGCGTATACGTACTTATCGCACTCACTGCCACGATTTTTTTTACTACACATCAATTCGATTGTCGGTTCTGGGCTGTTGCTGCCACCAAACAAAAAGACACCAAAAAAGCTTTTTTTTTTATTTTTAAAATTGGAATTTTTTGCATTAGAATTATTTTGTATGTAGTAGTGTGTGTGTGTATTGTTTGTGCGTTATATTTTTAAAGCGTGACCACATGAAGGCAATTCGTAAACGAGTTTCCAGCTGATGCCAATTGAACTGCCAACATTGTTGTTGTTGGGGGCGTCCACATTTGGGGCTGGGCTGTTCCAGAGTATTATGAGTATGAGCCAAGCACGTTTTGTGTTCACACAACGCGTTGTTAGTAAATGTTTTGGCCACTCTTCGGGCCGGCAACAGCTCGTCGAAGAGTTGATTAACCTGTGAACCCGAATGGGCTGCTGGCAATTGTTAACTATTAACCTCAATCTAAGTGTATTATCTTTTATGTAGAAAGAAACTTATTAATGTAAGCCCTTTGTGTTTTGAAGGACTTCGAACAACAAATTTATATCCATTCCAGAGCAAAACTATAGCTGCCTGCCTTATAATGGATCTAAAATATATTTGTTTTTTGTTACATCTAATTATCTTCACCCACATAAATAGTAATAGCTTTATTTTAAAGAGAAAAAACCAATTATTATCTATTGCATTATAAATTATTTCAAAAAATAATTTCAATATATCGCAACTAATTGATATTAAACAAACTTTCCCCTTGTGACACCTGCTAATTTGTGCTTTGCAAAATGTTTGTTGCGGTTTTTAAATTAATTTGCATAAAATGTAAAAAATGAACATTTTTAGCACAATTTATCGCCGCAAGTAATCAGCATACATATTTTATGCGCCCAGTTGGCGGTGCTCTTGAGGATGAGTTAAACTCATCCTGGACTGTGGTATCGATGTGCTCGGCTGGCGCTGGACTAACCAAATTTTATGCTTCGCTACACTGAAACAAAACCCGAACCGATTCCCCCTCAAAACACTGTCAGCTCAGTAGCAACCACCTGCGACCCCTTTTCACGGTTTTCTATTTGACGTGCGTTAACTGAATTTTATTTCTGCATTCCCGGCCGGTTTTCAGCTTGGCGGCTTCTCGCATATCGGCGTGCAATCTGTAATCTGCATTCAGGCATGACGATATGTGTGTGTGTATAACACACACATGATTATGAACTCAACGTGCACTTTGTGCAATTTACGTGCAGCTCCGTTGACGCTGTTTACGCTTCATAATTTTTTTTAGGCATTTGCATTAACATTTTGTATCCTTTTCTGGGTCGGGGTATATGCCCAACAGTTGGTGTGATACCCGTTCATGTGGTTGAAGTTATTTATTACCTTTGGGATTTGCATTGGCATTGACTGTAAGCCCTTTTTGTGCCCTACATCGAGTCAAATGAAATGGCATATGGAATTGTTCAGAGCGTTAAAATTACCAAAAAAATAAAAAAAAATTGACTACAATACGAACATTATGTTTATTGAATAAACTTTTAAAGAAAGTGTTAAAGAGATTCATTCGAAATCATCAAAGAAGTCATTACTAAGATCAGAGTCATCGAAGTCAAAGTTGGGCGGACCTTGTTGACCTCCTGGGGGGCCACCTTGTGGGCCCCCTCGTGGACCACCTCGTGGTCCACCTCGTGGACCACCTCGTGGTCCACCTCGTTGACCACCTTGTGGGCCACCTTGTGGACCACCTTGTGGGCCACCTTGTGGACCACTTCGTGGACCACCTCGTGGACCACCTCGTGGACCACCTCGTGGACCACCTCGTGGACCACCTCGTGGGCCACCTTGTGGGCCACCTCGTGGGCCACCTTGTGGGCCACCTTGTGCACCACCTCGTGGACCACCCTGTGGACCACCTTGTGGAAAGTCTACGAAACTATTCTGTCCGCCTTGCTGCTTGCCAGGACCTCTTGGACTTCTCTGCTGTCTTCTGGATCCCTGACCAGCAGTTACGGCAACTAAAGCAATCAATACAATCAAAATATATAAACGCATTTTTCGTTTGAGTCTTCTTTCTTTTGGGAAGAACTAGTCTGTACTGACTTTTCCTCATTGACTTGAGAAGACTTTATACACTTGCTAAAATATCGAATGATAATTCGCAACAGCTGTGGGCTGCTAACGTCAGTAACTTTGTTTGAGTTAGCCAAATGTCTGCGGTAAAAATAACCCTCAGTACAGCTTTACCTTTGTCTCAAAAATTTAACTAAAAATTGGATTTAAAATACATACGAAATCTCATAATGACGACACATGTATGAATATTAATAATTGTTTTAAAACGTAATCGACAAAAATAGGAATGGTTTGATGCTTTTTAAATACACTGTAAGACATTGTAAATATAATTTTTTATATTTATTAAAATAAAATTTATTTATAATCTAAATAATCTATAATTAATTAATTAATAACTGAATGTGATGATAAATACATTGCGAGCCGTTTAAATATGTAGACAGACATACATATGTATGTACATACATATACAGCTATACTCTATATGTATTTTTTGGCATTTGCAAATTAAAAGAAATAACATATTTATCTTAAGTAATGATTCACAATTCAAGAAATAAAATCAAATAAATTTCAAATGTAATTACATTGGTGTCTACTTGCATTTTATGCCGGAATTAAGTTTTCATTTTAATAGGAAATCCAAAACCAAAGGAAAAAACGCACAAATGAAAGGAAGGCCTACATAAAATAACAAAATGTAATTGAAAAAGGTCATATATAATTTGCAACTTTATGGCCTGCAGTGTTGCCTCGCCGCCCTCGACTTGACCGTGCCACGGTGCGTATGAGCAACTCACATTTCACATTTAATTGAGCGCCGAGCGTTGCGCAAGTGCCCTGACTGGTTGGATAAATAACAGCTCCTTGGAGAGCGCTGAGCATATGGATAAATGGGCACGCCAGAGAATTGACACTCTACTCTCTTTATTTGGTGGCAAAGAGCTTGTCACACAGTGGGCTAGTTATATATAAAACAATGTAAAAGAATATCAGAAAGGTTTTGATTGAATCAGTTTAAATTGTTAGGAGGCAGAAAGATTCTTCTCTTATTTAAAAATAAAATGTATTTTTCTTAGATCTTAGATCTAGAAATGGCTTAGTAACTTAAGAAGGTAGGCTTCATATATATCTTAATGTTTAGCATGTTTCAAAGTCAGTATCGAATTTTATGCTCAATTTTTTACAACACTACTTCACATAGATCACGATTTGTACCACTGTGCTGCAGGCTTGTCCTCAATACGCCAACAAGTTACATTTCAATGGTGAGCTGCTATGACGTCATCACCTACATAAGTTGCAAACTCACACACACACCCGCACTGACACAGACAGGGGCATGCAGCCTGAAAGAGGAGCTGGCAGAGCGCCAAGTAAGTATGCCGCTTGCCAACTAGCAACAGTTGCCGCCAATGGAACTCTTATCCGTTGTGCTCCACTCTCGAGTCTCGACTCTCGTCTCTCGTTACACCCGAGAGAGAGCAATCCGAGCTGCCCGAACATTTATCCGGATGTTGAGTTCGTGTTCGAGCTCGGGCCTGTATAAATAGCAGCGTGTCCTGTGTGTAGGATACAGTCAAACGAAAGACTTGCTTGCGTACGTGTCCGGAACAGAGCAGACACAGCGAAAACGCTGTCCGTTACAATTGAAAAGAGTTTGAATTAGTTGAAATCAGTTTGAGAGTGACTGTGCACAGTTCACCTAACCGTTGCTTACTTTTGGGCGTTCAATTTGATTTGTGAGTGTGTGCTTCAAGCCGCAGCCTTCCGCTACTTCTTCGCCTCGCGTCGGGTTGTTGACAACAAAAAAAACAAAAACCAATTAATACAGTCTTAACTGCAAACAAGGAGCACTCTTCAGCATAATCAGGACAATGCAATCCGTGCACAAAACTGCACAGAGGAGCAAGTGGATGTTGCTGCTGCTCTCGATGCTGCTCAATGCCGTAAGTCGAATGGGGAAAGTGGGAAACGGGGTAGGGGAAAGGGAAAGGGAAAGGGGCGCCGCTGTCGGGGATTATATTTTCAATTTCAAATTTGCCGCGTGCATTACGTGTCCCGTTATCAAGCAGCTTCAGCGCGGTTTTTCTTGTGGTCTACGCTGTCTTTTTTAATTTTCCTCGCAGTCTGTGAGTGTGTCTATGTGTGTGTGTGCAAGAATGGACATGAACGTGTGTGCGTCGAGGCGTGAATTCCTGCGAAATTGCTATACAGATTTTCTTTTTATATTTTTACACTTGCGCTAAACATTTTTTTTTATTTAAATGGATTTATGTAACAACACAGATTTCAATTGTATCTGCTTAAGAGATCAGGATAATTCCACACAGGAAGTAAGTGTTAGTAACTTAAAGTAAATAACGAGAATGTACAGAGTTTAACTTTGTATCTTTATAATTCGCGAATAAATTCTTTAAATGAAGTTACTGAAATATTTCATTTTGATCAATCGATTAATTAATGCTGCTAATAATTATTATATTATAATCTAGTCTAATTGAATAGGCTTTAATTACATGTAGAAAGAGGTTTTTTGATCCCCTTTTTTCTTTTAATTCCTAGTTAAGGTTTCAGATAACGAGCTCAATAATATTTTGACTTTATATGTATCGAAACTAATGGACATTACATAATATCTCTTAACTAAACTGTACTATGGAAAAACAAAGCTTAGATTGAATATTTGTTATATTAAGCACTTGCTTAGTTTTTCATTAAATAAAGAACAATTAAGTAATTTTATCTACAACAGCTTTCGCTTTTTATCTAAGTAAAAAAATAAGTATCCCCCGCACAATTATCAAATGAGAATGTTCACTTAAAATGGGTGGCACTTCAGTGCTTGTAAGTACAGTAAGCACTTACATTAAATGAACTTGAGTGGATGACTTAGAACCACAGCTGTACAGCTAAAGGAGAGAACTAAATTGTCTGCTATATTTCAGCTGCACTCCGTAAACGCCTTCTATGCACTGTAATTTATGATGCTGCCACGCCTCCACGGGGCACAGGAAGGGCTGCAACAGTTGCCATTGTGGCTGCCATGGCAACGGCGACCACAAACTGGTCCATAGCATTGCAGCCACTATTACCACTTGGCAAGTCCTGGCGACACGTGCAAATAGCCCAAAGTGCAATTTGTTTTTTCATTTTCCCCCTCATGTTTTTATTTTTTTGCTGCAGTTCAGCATTGAACAATTTATGTGGCATGAACAACATTTTCTATTGTTGTCTGTTGACATTTGCTGACATTTGTCAGCGTCTGACAGTGGTCGTGACCTGTCCTTGTTCCTGTCTAAATCCTTTGCTCCGCGTGAAACGCCCCGACAGCTGTCCATCATAAATGCCTGACTGAAGATGAAAAGTTTTTGTGTTGAAAATAATGTTCGTAGCATGAAATTTGCCTTAGAACACGATTAACTTAAAGTTGTGTCGTCCTAAAACCAGGGATTAAACCCGTACCCAAAAACGTAACCCTTAACCGTTATTAACCGATTGAAATTGGTAACCGAGACTGAAATCGTTACCGAAACATAGCTTTTTATTATACCGAAACCCAAAAACCAAAATTATTTCAACCGATATAACCGTTAAGATTTTAAAGAATAAAAAGGGGAAATATATTCAAAAGTACTTTTTTACCCTAATTTTATCACCCGGAGTCGATTTAAAGAATAAATTGAAGTTTTAAAATTTTTGAAAATTTTCGAAAAATGTAAAGGGGTTACTATGTACAAATTTTCGAAAAAAAAATCTTGTCTCAGAAACATAAAATTTAAATGCAAAGTTAAAGTAGGGTTAATATTGTTGAAAATAAGACATATCTTATGGAAATCGAATGAGCCTTAACAAAGTTATGCCTTTTGAAAGTTCAAATAGTCAACATTTTTTATATATAGATAATTTGTTTTCTACCCGAAATACCGTGACCGATATATAAATATTGAGGGTGGCCGTTAATTGAAAACCTATATGCGACCTAACCGAAACCATAACTTAAACCGATATTCGTTTCGGTTTGAAACCCTGCCTAAAACTCATACGCAATGTTGTACTAGTTCCTAGTTCGAAATTGCATTAAATCACACAGCTGTTGCTACAAATATAATACTAAGCTAATACTAAAACTATTAATACGAATACCAGAAAGGAAAGGACTGTAACAAGAAAAGAAATACTTAAAAAGAGCTTAAGTGTCAGGTTGTCTCTGTATTAAACGGGCAAGGCGTAAACAAGCGGAGGCTTAGAAAAAGCAGCTTAATTGCGGTAAGTAATTAAAGTGGTTTAGCATAGAAATAAAGTGCTTAGCAAACTGTCAGTTAAGCTTGTCTTATACTTATAAGTAATGCTTTCACTGATATTAATTGCGTTACACTTTTAAAACTCGACTTGTTTGTACAACAAATGAATTAAATGAAAATGGAATCACTTCAATCTATTTATGCTTAATATTTTGTTTATTGAGAAATCCGTTTGCATCTAGTCAAGTAATGACACCGCGCCTAGCTTTTTCAATCAATCTCAAATCGGTGACACAACTCAACATGATGTCTGTAAGTTGGATGCGAAATTTCTGTGGAAATGCTGTTTCTGACAGCTGCACCGACGTCAAGCGACTTGCAACACGAACATGTGCCACAAAACACATCTAGGCGCATCCCAACTGATGCTTATTAAGGATATTACAGCTTCCAGAGTATGAAATAAGCGCAGATATGCAAACAAAGGCCCCGATATATGAATGAATCTGTATTGACTTGTTGTCATTTCAATGTGGGCGTCGTCGATGTGGGCGTGCAGTTGCAGTTTTACTGGAATCCTGCGTCACAAAAGGACCTGGGGTTCATTATGAAGCCTTTTGATTGGCATCGATAACAATGTCAGCTGCACTTGGCTATGCGGAATGCAAATCGAATTAGTTATCAGATCGATAAGCGAGCTTTCATACATAGATACATACCTGTGTGTGTTCTATCATTTGATTGCGTCTCATTAAATGCTCAAATTGCGCATACGCAACGTTTGCCTAGCCGAATAAATGTAGTCGAAATAATCAGCATTCATATAAATGCAAATTGCGAGCACATACGAAAATTCTGCAAACAAATATTCATTATCTTGAGCAAACACACGCATGTGAGTGAGTTTGAGACTCTTCCTGTCGTTGTCGTTGTCTTTGGCCATAAATAACAAAGCGGAATAGAAAAGACAACGGTAAGCTTCGCGTAATTGAGAATTCACACCTCACCAGATATTTCTCTCCTCTGTTTCCCTCTACCTTTCAGCACTTGTTACTCGTTGCTCAGATTAAAGGTGAACTTGCAGCGTTGTTACTCACCGAACATCCCCATCAGACAATTGGCCAAACAATTGGGTTAGGGACAGTCTGGAAACTTTATTCAAAGTTTAAGGGGCGACCAAAGTTTTGTATATTTAATGATTGATAAATATTAACTTTGATAAGGTCACCGTTAGTAAGTATTTCTAAAGCATTTTGGTTGATTGTTAGAGGTAATCAATTGAGTAAATTAAACTTTTAAATGGGTTTCATTATTGAAGAAATTAAATTAAACTTGAAATAGGATAGTCTGAAATTTTGATGTACCATCTTTATGTTAGTAATAGTATTAATTTATATATATATTTTTTACGGATGTTAGACAAAGTATGTAATTGCGAGTTAGAAATACGCAGATTCGATTATAAAATTTATAATTTACACTCAACATTTTTATAAAAACTTAAATTCACCTTATTTGCTTTTACTGTTGTGCTCTTCAACTATCTGACAGCATTTTCTGACTGAGTTGCACGTCGACATAAACAACTAACGAACTATGAATAGAGTTTCCCAGTAGAGTGAAAAAGCAGAACAACTTTTACCAACAATGTTAAATACAAAGTTTTGTAAAAGTGCAGCTTAATCAACTGCTTTTGCAAAGGTGTTTCTTCATTTCGCCATTTTACCAAATTTCCCTCTTAGCATGCTTTGACCAATTTTTGCATAAAGGCAATAAGCTCAAAAACAAGATAAATATTTTCTATACTTCGCTATAAAACACACAGCTAGCTGACGTCAAAGTAAATTAAATGCGCATGAAATCACGTTGTCAAAGGATAACTCTGATAAATCGCAGGATATAAATACGGCGTCATGTTTCAGCTGGCGCATCACTTCTGACTTAACATTTTTATTAAAATGCCAGCTATGGATTTCAATGCTCCACCACAATGGCCCCCGCAGTCAAATTGCACAGGACGGCAGTAAACGGAGGTGGGGAGAGGGGCCTCTTATCATGTCTATGCAGCACACAAAAAACTTTTGTTGCTTTTATGGTCCGGGCATTTGTTGTTACGGTCTTTGTTATGCGTGTGGCAATGCGTGTAACATTTCTGTTGCATACTTCTAGGCTCATCATTTAAATTATTTAAACGCTTGTATTGCATGAGCTTTATTTTAAATACATTTAGCCTATATTAAAGATAAAATTTCAAATAAATTACAAATTTGAATCAAACATGATTCAGCTCAAGAAAAATATATGATTGCCATATAATAATTCTGGAATACATCAAATTACCTTTATTTAATTCATTTTGCAGAAGTCCAGAGTTATGTAAACATATTTCAGCTAAAGATGCTGAATTTATCACCTAAGAAAGCCATTGGATTAAAATGTTCTTCATGTTATACCAACCATCAAAAACTTGACAAGTTTATTACGAAAAGAAAAGGAAAAAATCGGAAATAAATTGCGATTTGCTGTTTAGGGCCACTTTTATTGATTGATGACCTTTGATTTGGCGCAAGGACAATGATGATACCAGCAAAGAACAGCTGTGCCCAAACTGCAAGTGGATCATCCCCACAATCAATCACCACTTGCTGTGGTGCGTGGGCTCTCAGATTGAATTCCACTCAGAGGCATTAAGGAAATGTGTGTGTGTCTGTTTGTTGTCTTTTCACTTCTGGCATTCTCCTAGTGTGTGTAATTGTCGGAGTGGACAGAACGGCATTTACTCGGTATGTAGATTTCTATGTGTGACAACGACGGTGGTTTCATTTTATGAGCACATTTCCGAAAGAGTGTAACAAAGGCACGTCATGTGGGTTCCAAACACATTCCCGGTGGGTAATTACAATTGCAATTGTGTGGGTAATGGATAAAGATAATGCTCGGACATGAACAATTGTGTAATGGACGCTTTTGGTTTTAAGTGCCAACTGGACATTCGAGTTAATTTTACTGCCTTGCAGTGGGCGAAATTACTGTGTGTGTCTCTTTGTTCTATAGATTCTATTAGATTTTTTGATCAAAGAGGAATATGAAGAAGCCCTTTTTCTCTGAATTAATATTCTAATATTTTCCAATTTTCAAAGAATAGTAAAAATACGTTCAAAGAAAAAACCTTAATTTAATTATAGTCATAATTTGAAGACCTTTTCCTAAGACCCTTGTACAAAAATTGCTCAAAGCTCCATGTGGTCTTCGTGATGGTGTGAAATCGGACGGGGCAAAATCCGAGAAGGCCAAAGCACTTAAGTTTTAATGCTACCTCACAATATTTATTTAAGTAAAAGAAAAGCCAGGCGAAAATAGCAACAAACTGCGTCATTAAATTAGCCCAAGTAAACGAAAATAGCAACAACAAGATGCGTAGCACGTAGCAAATGAAAAGGTCCCAGCTCGGGTGGCAGCAATAAAAAAATTTGTTGCTTGTCGCAAGACTCGGGCGACTTAAGCAGCTCAACAGGCCGCCAGACGATAACAAACCGAGATGGCAACAGACGGTACTTAAGTCCCTGGCTTGGCCCATTGTTGGCCAACAAATCTTGGCTGTAGAATGATTAAACTGTTGGATTTCGTAAACGTGGCCAGTGAATAATAACACGGCCAATTAGCCTTCGATATGCAACGAATCGAATCCAATCGATTACAATTAAATCCAACAAGTTAAACTCAATTGTCGTATGGCCTGTATAATTCTGTCAGACTTTCATTTCACTACACTTCACGTTGAACTTAATTGAGTTTTCCTTTTTTCCTCTCATTGGCATTTTGCAGTGGAATTTAATTGAATTTTTATTACGTTTCGATGAGTTCGTTGTCAGGCGGTAAAGTACATGATCTGCCTTTGACATTTTCTCGTTTTTCATAAACGAGCCGTTCTTTTAATTACTACTCTGAAAATTAAATAATTGAATATGATCCAAAATCAGCTAGACTTCGTACCATTGTTTGGCCTGAAAACGTAAAACTCAGGCATAAAGTGGATGAAGATATTTTAATTTAAATTCGAGGGCTTCCAATTAACGATAAGCAATATTTGGCATATTAAATTAAAATTTAAGACTGAGTAAAAAGAATAAAAATATTAATTTCATTCTAAATAAATGTTGAGAAATTACTTTTTATTCCCAAAGTTTATTACAATTTTCTTTCGTTACATAATTCAAAAATTCAAATAATTGCACAGCTGCAGATAATATGTAAGTTTTACGCGTAAATTTTCTAATTTGAGTTAATCCAAGCAAGCGCAAGAGTTAAAGTTGCTTAGTTTCTAGACAGCTGCACATAAATTTAAAATATTCAGAGCATCATCGCTGCAAAGTTCTTCTCCCAGTTTCCCATCATGACAGAAATTAGACCAAGTACAGTGAGGCAAGGAATGTTGCCAAGGATTCGCGCTTCATTTGTTTCAACAAGAATTTTTGGGTTGATAGTAAAAAAACAACGCCCTGGAACTTAGCGCTTTTGTTTATTTGGGCACAATGTGGAATGCGAGAATTTCTCATAAGGACAAAACTGTGTGTTTCGAGATTTCCAGGACATAAATTTTGAAATTAAATGTTTGCTGCATCGTTCTGGGCGCATTTGCATGAATTGACAGTTTTATGTGTGCACAGATTCCCAAACAATGCAGAGACCGAGAAAGCTTCTTGCTGTGCTTGCTGTTGTTGTTTGTTGCTGTCGTTGTCTATCTCTTATTTGTTTTTGCAATCTACGTAGTTCACATGAATAAATAAACATAAAGGGGACATGAAGCACGCACGCGTTTAAAAGTATGCACTAATATTTTGGCACATTTTTAGCATTGTCATGAAACGATTTATGCTATTTCTGTGTAAATTGACTTTATGGCAATCATTTATGATTGTGCAAATATTTTCATGCATTCGAGAGCTTACGAGTAAACACGCGAAAAGTCAATTTGAATATATTCGAATAATGTGTATAATTTGTTGGCAGTGGCTATTGGTTTATTTACACCGTGAAAGAGAAAATTAATTGGCAGTTAAGTGTGGAATTCAATATCAACAAACAATTTCATTTGAATTACATTTATGGCTGTCGACTACTCGAATATGAATGTGGGCATAAACCTTTTTCGCAGTATTTTGCATATTTTGGAGTGAGATTTTATTTATTGAAAAAATAAAAGTATAAATTAAATTTGATTTTGGTTAAAGTAATTATAGCTGAAAATATAATATTTTGTATATTTATCATAAAAACATTGCTAAAATAATAATTAAAGGCTACAGCTGCCGCGACTTTATATTTATTTAAGCATAACAAGCAATTTTTTAATCAACTTTTGAGTTGCTTTAGCACCAAATAACCTTCAACTGCGGCAACAGCTTTAAGCTTTAAGCCGTATAAAATGAATCAAATGCTAATAGATATCATTTGGTTGACTTAACAAACACCTTCGGGCTGTGTTTGGAGTGCTAATATTCGATAAGGCAGTCAGCTTGATAACAAGAACAACTTTGCTAAAAGCACAACACATACACTCAATAAATAGACACACACATTCACGTACATACATTTAAGTCGCATACACACACACACACCCACACATGAGTGCACATAAGTAGTTGTCAATTTCTGTTTGAGATTTACGTTGCCTGCGCCGTCGGCGAGCACATCCTTTGGCACATCCTTAGTCTCACGTTGAGTTATTAAAAGCGGAAGCATTGTCTCAGCCTGTGAGAAAGGAAACAGCTCACACATACACACCCACTCACACAGATAAAGAACATTCTCATGCGTTGTACTTGGCATTATCCTTTCGTTTGAAGCAGATTTTGCTACGCAAACTGTTTGCTCTTGTCCCCACTCGGCTCCCCGTTTAGTATATGAAAACCTAAATATTACGAGTTCAGCTTAGACATTCCACATGTACTTGTAATGCCTTACGGCTGCTTGTTCTAGCTGCTCCGAGTCTCAGCCAAAGTTGATGTGACAGGCGTTGAGAGTCCTTAAAGATCTTATTATGAGTCTGTTGCTATGAAGGATTAGCCTTAAGAACACGGGATAAATAGACTGAAATGAAATGAGATCTTTCACTTTTGGCGCTCTTTTAAACTTGACAACTGCTTGCTGCTATAAATAGCAACAGTTTGCAGTTTATTCAGATGCGAAATGATGCTGATAAATGAGGCTCGAAAGTATTCAACAAATAAAGCAATAAATTGTGTTTTTAGGGGGGGCAGAAATGCGAAGCGCAAATGCGCAAAACTTCGACACATTTCAAACCTAATTTAGCGTAAATAATTGCGGCATTTAAGTGGAATCAAAAAAGGTGCCCAGAAGAGACGAGAAAAGCGCGTGCAGCTAATTGAAATGTTTTCAAGTGCGAATTTCATTTTGGATTTTCCCCAATCATTTCATTTCAGGCATTGCAGCCACGCGCGTTTGTCGTAAATGCCACCGAGGATATTGGAAATGTGTCGCCCTGTGAAATGGAGTCGATAATAAATCAACTGATGAATCCCAGTCCGGAGTATCAGCTACACGTAAGTCACCTGCTCGATTTTATAACGAGCTATAAAGGATTTGCTCACAAGGCAACAGCTGCCGGAGCTTTAAACTTAAATTGCAATTTACGCCCTCCTCTTTATGTATTTCCAACTCTTCTCTCCGTGTCCTTCTCCTTTCAAGGCTTCTGCATTGCGCAATCAGCTGAAGAATCTTTTAAGAGAACGTCAACTGGCTGTGGGAGAAGAACAACCGCTGGGCGATTACTCCGACTACATTGACGAGGACAAGCGTTCGGTGGCTGCGTTGGCCGCCCAGGGATTGTTGAGTGCCCCCAAACGCAGTCTGGCCACACTGGCCAAGAACGGTCAACTGCCGACGGTTGAGCCAGGCGATGATTATGCCGATGCTGAGTCTGAAGACCCCAGTGAACAGAAACGCTACATTGGCTCCCTGGCCAGGGCTGGTGGTTTAATGAGCTTTGGCAAACGGAATGTGGGCACTTTGGCCCGCGACTTTCAGCTGCCCAATGGCAAACGGAATCTGGCCACCATGGCTCGACTCCAGAGTGCACCCAGCACCCATCGGGAGCAGCCGAAACGAAATGTGGCCGCCGTGGCACGTTACAATTCCCAGCAGCATCAGAATCAACGTGGAAGTGCCGAGAAACGCAATCTGGGTGCATTGAAGTCATCGCCGGTGCACGGGGCTCAGCAGAAGCGCGACGAGGAGGAGATGCTGCTGCCAGCTGCGGCTGTTCCTGACTATGCCGATTCCATGCAGAGCTACTGGTGGTATCCCAGCTACGCCGGCTATGCTGATCTCGATTGGAACGACTATCGACGCGCCGAGAAGCGTTTCCTGGGTGAGTAGTGAGGGAAAAGTGGTTCAAGGGTTGCAGAGAAGCAGCTTCGACTACAAATCTTAAAAATGATTCACTGATTTCATGCGATTTGCAAATTATTCCGTTTGACTCTGCAATCTGCAATCTGCAATGACACACAACAAGAATAAAGTCTTTGGCATGCCAAAGATAGTTTCTTAATCCGCTGTTGATTTAGCACCCAGCACCTAGTTAGCATTACTTTCTGAAGCACTGTTTTGATATATCTGGTATATATTTAAATATACTCGTATATACCACCCACCTATACAACACAAATGATCCTTACAACAAATAGACACCTCAAGGGATCCCGAATTGTTTGGCATTGAGCATGGCAATGATGCCATCGATATCGATGAGCAGCTGGAGGATCAGCAACAACATCAACAACAGCAACAACAAGAACAGCTGAAGCAACCAGATCAACATTCATCCTTGCCACAGAAGCGTCACATTGGCGCCGTTTATCGATCTGGCTTTCTGCCCAGTTACCGTTACCTGCGCAGCCCCACCGGAAGCAGCGGAGGTGGCTATGGCGGCGCCGGGGGTCGCTTTAGTCGATCGGGACGTGCCAGGCAATTTGTATGAGTAAATGGCGATGGTTCGATGTGTGCTGCATAATTTTATAATTTCCCCTCATTCATTTCGTTGTTTCGTGTGTTTATCGTTTTCCATTTGTGTTCCGGTTTTTATTGTTTTGAGTGTGGTTTGAATGTGGATCTTAAATTATGTTTGGTGTAAACGCCTGCCTGAAATACACACAAAATCTGCCGCCTGTTGCCTGTCGTAAACTACAGCTCGTTTGAATGTAATTACCAAGCGTGTCTCTCTATAAATCTATATATTTCGCATATTCTTAGTTCATAGTTTGGAGCATGTGAGTGGCTGCCTCTTAAAGTATTTGCTTCCACACGGTGTTAGATTACTCTCTCTCTGTAACTTTCTATCTCTATCACTTCCTATATACTTTGATTTCAGAGATATTTAAAGAGAAAAATCACTTTGAAAATATAAATAGAATGCAGCCTTGAATCCTTCAAAAGTGCACAAGAGCATTCAATTTAAGGAAATTAGTTTCTATATCAAATTTCAATACTACAATAACAATCCAATTCATGTGCACATTTCCGTTAACACACTCACACTCAATGTACAATTTGTGTTCATATACAATCGGTTTTCCCAACGGAAATTCGATTTTCCGTCTGTTTTGGCAAATGCGTGAACACCTCCTTTCTCAATACCAATTTAAATGGGGATAATCGTCTAATTTCCGGCATTTTGTTTAGCCGGTGGCTTTCTACTTCCAACTTTTTCGAGTAAAAAGTTTTTGGGAGACTTCACACGTATTTTATTTGCTAGTCCGAATGAAGGTAGCACTTGAATGAGTTAATTTCAAAAAGTTTACTGCAGTTTTGTTGCTGCTATTTGCTTTCTCATAGCTCTTTAGATTTTGCCAAGTAATCGAAAACATTTTTCGTTTAGCATTTCATAGAAATCATTTTATTTGTTTGTGGGTGGTTGAAGCAGCTAAGCTGTTCCCAAGAACAGTTGGCAACTTATAATATGTAGCATACCTTGGGGCGGCGCTTGAAAAGTTTTGTAGCAGCAATAATAAAATATTATTGCATAATTTTAAGCTGCTACAAAAAAAAACTGCTTAGCATTTAAGAATTTAAAATTGTACTGAATTAAAGTTAACGAAAATCGACTGTAAATAAATCATATAAATTATTTCTGTACGTATTGTTTGGGTTAAAAATTGAAATTGTCGAAAATGATTTGTAAATTTTAAGTTAATTTTTCAAACATGGTTGTATTTCACAGTGTTTGATGTATGTTTTGCACATTGGCATGTTATTCAATCAACAAAAATCATTGGCATGTTTTAAATTAATATTTGTTTTTGATTTAATCTGTCTTTTGAGTAATTCTACGTGTAGGACTGACAGTTAGCATAAATAGAACATTCACAATAGTTGCATGTGTTCTGGAACAAACACATCGGTAATTCGAGTTTTTCTTAAACTTCAGACAAGCGTATTTGTATTAGATAACATATTCATAGCTATTGTACAATTTGTTTTATTGTTTAAATTCAAGATTATCGTAGCTAATGAATGTGTTTTTTGGCAACTGCAGGTCGAGTACTACCCCCAACACGAGCGACTGCGTCAACCAATCGCAGCCGTTTGTAAACGATGTTTCCTACCCAATCGACCGATGATGAACTGGAGCGGTGCTGGAATACGCGGTCGTCTGTCCAAAATCTATGCGGATCCCATTGAGACGGCCAGTTCCTCGGCGGCAGCAGCTGCACGCCATCGCAGCATTTCAACAAATTCTCTGCCAAGTGGACCGGCCAGTTCCCTCACCCGCACCCGCACCCCATCCTATCCACCCTTCCACTCGTGGGGCACTCCGCCACGTATAACAGCACTGCAACGAGGCGTCTACCGACGCAACGGTGAGTCCATGGACAAATACGAATACTAAATAAAAAATATCGAGACAATATAATCCAACTATACAATAACGATATCGATAACGAATCCAATATTATATCGTATACAAGATAATGTTAATAACGGTTAATTATAGAGTATTTTCGATTTTGCGATTTTCGATTTTCAATGTACGAGTAGTTCTTGTCACCGTCACACACACACCTGCAGCACACGCAGCTACGCAGAGCAAATGTAACAGTAATTCAAATTGTAATTGCAATTCAAATTTGCGGTAGTTTCGGTGCCAACCAATACGTATCTGTAACTATACATATACAATATAAATAAATATCTAAATATCTATGTAAACCTGAGGTAACTGATGCACAGTGCAAACAGCCGAACAACGTTTAAATATCAAAACTAAACCATATCGTAAATTCTTCGTTTATTAATCAATCCTCATAATGAAGAGAAAATGCAACAACACATTTGTGCCAAAGTTGTAGCTTAGACAGGAATCCATTTCGAAAAGCTAACAGCATTATATTCTATTACTTTAATGGTTTTATCTCCCTACAGATTGTATTATTATCATAATTATTATTATCATTCTATGTGCGTATTTCTCTATGACAATAATAAAAAATCCCACAGTTAGTGCAATGTTATAGCCTAAGCTTAAACAAAAACAAAGAGATATTACGATATTAGAACTCGTGTAAACCGAAGAGAATGTTGGAACAAAAAAAACTGCGTCAAAGACAATAATTAAGAAACTTTGGTAAGAATTCAGCAACTCAGACAATAAATGAATTGACAATAAGAAATCGAACAGAAAAGTTTATTTAATAATTTTAAAAAATTTATTTATTATATGAAAAATACCAAACAAAAAATTTAAAAAAAAGAATATATAAATCCTAACTAAAAACATATTCAATGTGCGTAATTATAAGTCTGATGTTGTCAATAATTAACTTACATATTTATTTCCGAATAAACGTATTCAAAATGCAAAAAAAAAAAACAAACCAAAAGCCCAATAAATAAAAACAAAAATATTTACATCTTTATTATATACATATATGATATACATATTTACTTCGTTTATCTATGTATCTTTGCATGAGAAGAGAAGATGTTTAACGCGAAATGGCGCTGTAAAAAATAGTACACACTTATCAAGATGTTATATCTATATACACAATTATATGAAATACCTAAAAATAATATACTTAAATTACTTACAATATATATACATACTTATTATCGGTTTGCTCATAAACTACTGAATTTGTTGTAGTTTCATTTCATTGGAAGGGGCATTATCTCGTAGATTGAGCTTTCGAGTTTCGATTTAGATTTAGATGAACAAGTCAACTATTTAATCCAAAAATTGCAGAGCTTGGTAAGTAGTTTCTTGAAGTCCTGGAAATATGTACACACACCATCCTAGTATTTTGAAAACCTATTGGAAAAATCTCTTCTTTTTGCGATTCTAACTAATAAAAATACGTTTTGTTTTATATATTTAGTAGTTCTCTGTACTTTTATTTCTATCAATAATATCGCGTTGTATCTAAAGTTCAAATAAATATACTTAGACGGTAAACACGTTGCCTGACAAAGGCAAACTCATTGCGCCTCCGAAAGCCGTGTAATATTAAATTATAATAATATATTTAGCTAAGCCAATTGATTTCCATATTGGGCAAATAAATAGATGTCTAAGATTTACATGTGCCTCTGTGTTGATAATTGAAATGCATTTAAATAATCTACAACTAATACAAAAGTCGAATGTGCTTTTCTTCACTTTATCTGCTAGAGATGTTGGTGTTGTTGTTGGTTATGCAATTAACTCATGACCAGTACTTGGCCCCCTGACCCTGAGCGGGCAGTGGATGATTGTAGGCAGCGGCCACATTTCCATGTGCCGCCGCAGCCGCATAATCATTCAGTTGGTGCTGGGCGACCGCATGATGAGCTGCCGCCGCGTTGTAATTGGCCGCCGCCACCGCCGACTGGTTGAGATGGTAGGCGGCCTGGGACCAGTTGGAGGGCGACTCCAGCTTGGAGTAGTTGTCGCTCAAATGCAACGAGGGCGAGATCTTTGAGACACTGTCCGCGGTCAGCTTGGAGAAGTCATCAATGGTTAGCTTCGAGTAGTCTGTAATTAGGCGAAAGACAGTGAAATGATTAGAAAGAGGCAACTGGATGGAAAATAAAACGGAGAGAGATACGGATATTAATAAAAAAACGGAATAAAAGGAGGCTCATAAAAATAAACAAATCATAGATAAATGGCTGATAAGATCCGGGAGCAGTGGAGCATGGGAATGAGAAGAAGAGGGTTCTTCAGAAAATTACTTTGCATTAAATAAATCTTAAAAATTAACAAAGGAAAAAAAAGGAAAAAAAATATTACAGAAAGTTCTAAAAATAATAGATAGAAAAAAGGGGACTAGAAATTTTGGAAGGAAGAAAATAACAATTTTAAAGGAAGTTTAATTGGCAAATATGTTTTGATTTAGCTATTATCTATTACATAATTATTTTGACTATCAAATAAAATCTGTAGGAAAATGGCAATGTGCTTGGAATATCAGATAACAATATAATAGGATATTCTACATATAATGGATAGAAAAAAGAGTAATAAAATCTTTAAATCTGAGAAAAGAATAAAGTAGAAGACAATTTGTATGAAGGAAGTTTAATTTTATTCCTGGGGACTCGAAAGCTGGAGTAGAAAGCACTTACCTTGATGATAGTAATTCTGGCCGCCAAAGTGTCCGTGCTGCGCAAAGCCGCCCGGGAATCCGTGTTGGGCCGCACTCTGCACCAGATCGTAGCCCCCCATCTGCGTGTGGTGATGAGCCGCCGCTGCGGCGGCTGCGGCACTGTGCGAGGTGGGCGCATGGGCGGTGGTGTGGTGGTGGTGGTGGGAGCTGTCGCTCATACCTGTCGCACCGCTGGCAGTGGTGCCCGCGGCGGGACTATAGCCCGCCATGGAGCCCACACCGAGTGGCCCGAAGCCGAGTGGTGCAGCTGCGCCGCTGGCAGCGACACCGACGCCAACGCTGGCACCACTGCCATTCATGGGCGACAACCCGGAGCCCGAACCACCCGAGTGCTTGCGCAGACGGGCTCGGCGATTGGAGAACCAGACTTGGATGCGTGCCTCCGTCAGGCTGGTGGTTTGGGCCAACTCCTCCCGGGTGTAGACGTCCGGGTACTGGGTGCGGGCAAAGGCGCGCTCCAGCGCCTCCAGCTGCTCGGCGGTGAACGTGGTGCGGGAACGTCGCTGCTTGCGTTTCAATGGAATGCCCGGCTCCGATTCGGTGTCACTGATGTCCGAGTCGCGGCCTGCCAAAAAGAGAAGGGTGACAATTCGAACTTTATTAAAAGGCTACTAAAATTATAAACGGCTCGTAGGAAGACATAAAATTGTTCACGCTTCGCTCAGTTGAAAGGGAGAACAAAAGTGACTAAATCATATTCGATGGGGCCACCGACGTGGCTCTCACTGCGATCGTGTGACCCCCTCATCTTTAGATGATCATGTGAAATCGAATGTGAATGGGAAATGTGGAGGAGAGAAATGTAGGGAGTGTCGACGTTCACTGCGCGCCATTGCATATTAATTGAATCGTCAGGGAGCGCAACAAATCTGTCAAAAGCCACCGCCAACACCACTGAACTGATCGCACCACAGCGGGCAACAGATGACGCAAAGTGGTTCAAAGGGGGGCGTCGTAAAAGTCACCACAGTTGACAAGTGACACAATATATCAAATTACACAAGAAGATGATCGGCAAGTTGTCAACGACACAACGCTGACTATGGAAATACATATATTATGGAAGTACTATGGACTACTATACATATACTATGTACTATGGAGGAGTGCGCCAATTAACTTCGGCATCCGTTTACGAAAGCAAAATGCCGACCTCGTCTCAAATCGGCCATGAAGCGCGGCGTGTGGCAGTTCCTAAAACGATGGTTATGGTTAGGGTTATTCCGGGTGGGGGGCATGCCAAATTATTTGGAGAGCTCATTACACAATAAACTGACAGACGGAGAGTGAAATAGGGTTGGTTTCTTGCTCGGAATTATTCAACACGATCACTAGATCATTTTTCAAAAGGGCTACCAGCACCCACACACACACAAACACACATTCAGAGTCAGACTTGATCCTTTCTTTGTCCTGGCAGCGGAAATACTTTCGTTGGTTTCCGCATCGCTTTCAATTAAATTGATTGTCCTTGAAGGCGATCGCTCGTGTGTGTGGTTCCTGTGGTTTCTCGTGGTTGCGGTCAGTGCTTGCCGCCTTGTAATCTTTTCCGGTCTGTCCAGGTCCCGAAATTATTAATTGATTTACTGGATTAGACCACATTGATATTATTTATGTGATAAATGGTTTTTGAGTAACCCAAAACGGAAATACAAAAAGAGAAGTACAGGTTTACCTCCTGTGGGGATCAGAATCTAGTACAGTAGACAACAGACAATATCTGTGAATAAACGAATCTTAGTTAAGATATATCACCCTTTAGATAATGTAACTTATTCTTAAGTGGGTCTACTAACATCATAATTAATTAGGAGCACCAGACAGTAAATTAATTAAATTGAAAAAATAAATGTAATTTCAAATTATTGATCTGCAGAAATTATAGATAATTTTTATTTGTGATTAAAAAAACATTTAATTCGGAAGTTATATTGGAAGTATGAAAGCTATAAGATATTACTTCAGTGATTCTTGTGGATTTGGTCATCTTAAATAATGTAAAACTTACATCAGAATGAAATATATTTTTTAGTCTGTCCTAAAAATATATATGTATTAATTTTCTATAGAATTCTGATTTTTCAAAAGATTCTGAATGAAATATTGAGTCGCACCCAAGCACCTACTTTATAATCAATGCAAATCGTAAGCTTGGGATTTGCAGAAACTTATTTTGAAAGCCTAAAAACACACCCAAAACCTTCAAGTGAGGCTAAAAGAAATCTTCAAGTCTGAAACGCCCACTGTTTAGTGATTTGAAATCGAAGCGAATACGAAAATTCACAGGCTTATAAAAAATAAGATGAAAATAAAATACAGAAGTCGGACTATTAATCTTTCAACACACGCAACAATAAAACTTAATTGTTAAAAAAAAACGGGTTCCAAAAACTGCAGAAGCCGTTCAACAAAACCGAACGATATGTGAGAAAAACAAAAGGCAAAGCGAGAGAAAGAAAGGCTGTGAGTGAGAGAGAGAGAAGGAGACAGCTAAATAATATGTGAAAAAGAAAAATCAATTAGTTTTTAAATGTTAAACAATTTATTAATTTGTTGTTACCACAAAGAGAGAAAAAGAGAGGCTACCACTGTGGTGCTGCTGCTGGTGGTGGTGGTCCAACAGCAATTCAACAAACAAAACAAAAGACCACTTTTTGGCACCACAGCGGCTACTGGTGGTGCTGGGGCTTTCTTTTTGACTGGGCCTGTGATAAATTGCTGTGGTTTCGTAATCCAAGCCGAGGTATCGATCATTTTCAACGACGTTTTGAGCTGCATTTCCAAACAGCAGGTAGTAAATGTGGAGCTAGCTCCAGTGTGTGGTCAATGGGTGTAGTGCAAATGCCCTTAAAGCAATCACTTTTGATAGACTGTCCAAGACTGTGGTGAGGGCAAAGATCAATCGACTGTACCTATTATCTGTGCGTATCAGTGCACATTATTGGAATACCCCAAAATAACTGAAATTCTACAGTCATCAATCAACAAGAATCTGACACAATTTAAATTGCCTGCATCTAATAAAATATCTCGCACTCTCTATCTGTCTGTCTGTCTGTGCAATTGAAACCGAACAAATATCTCGACAGTACTCGGCATAAACCTTAAATAAATGAATTCTGTAGATTGGGTATATGACATTTTATTTGTGGGGAATGTGAGACGGAGGCCACTGTCAGCTGTCAGCTGGAGACATGGAGACATAGAGACACGCGCGGTTCACGGCTCTGTCACCGGGCAGATTTGGGCAACTTTGGAGTCTCTTTTCGGGGCCTTCATCTACAGCCTCTTGACATATAACATGGCTTATGGGGCACTGGCCATGCTCCGCTTCAGCTTCAGTCTCAGCTTCAGAATCAGCTTCAGACTCAGCTTCAGTCTCCGCTTCGGTTATGTTTTAAGGCTTAAGATTCTTGTCAGCAAAAGGATTACAGGAGTATTAAAAAATATGCCACTTTTATTTGGAAATTTAACAAGCGTTGAGTTGGCCTTTTTTTTCTTTATTTATTTTTAACTCATTTCATTGTTGTTCTTTTATTTTTGGTATTTTTAATTGGTTGAGACCTTGAAATTTGAATTAGGTGAATTATCGAAGCACATATTGAATGTTTATGAAACTTCCTATATAATTTTTTAGATATTTGTCGATTTAAAGTTGATATTCTCCTATCTCTTTTCAATTTTAAAATAAGACATCCTCCTGAATTTTCATTTGATATTGCTAATTCGAGTCTCTTCACGTTTTTGGCCCTTTCAGCTTACAAAAAAGTAGTGAACGGATATCAAAAACCGTATAATTATATAACAAACATTTATTTAAATATTATTTGTGCCGAATAAATTAACTATAAAGTATCTACAATTTATGCTATCAACGCCCTCGCAATATCAAAGCGATATGAAATACAAATGAGGGGATTGAGACCCGAGTTCCCAACCGAGAACATTTAAACTAATTTACAAAATTGTTAACAGACGACACAGGAGATTGAGAAGAGACCAAAAATTAGTTATAATCATAATCCGGCGGCAAAAGAGCCGATTGTACGAAGCCAGCCCCCGAAGTTGAAGATGCAGAGTAAAAAGGTAACAAATGCAGATCAGAAAATGCAGAATGAAATGAAACTAATTTAAATAACAATGCGCACAAACACTTGATCAAAACAAATCCCCACCAAGATGAGCAGACATGCAAGACAGCGACAGATACAAAGATACACAGATACAAAGATACACAGATGCAGATACAGATACAGAGACAGTTGAGAGATCGCATTGGGTAGCCCGAACTTGGCTAAAGTGTGATAATACGTTAATAAAATATTTTGTAACTCATCAAGATGAACAGGCGCAGCGGTGCATCGACGGCCAAACAGACGAGCCCATTGGCCCCTGGGCCACAATGAGATCAAACGGAACGCACAGGACACCCTGGTGGGCATTAAAGATGCCGCTGAACATCGGTGCATTTGAAGTCGAAGCGCTGCTTTTGTTCACGTTGACACTTTTTTCGGGCATGAACGATTTTAATGGGTTTTCGGGTCGAACAAATGAGCCACACCACAAGAGCCAAGAGACCCCAGAGCATATGCGTGATCGAGGGCCGAACACGACTGTCTCCCAGTCTCTGAGTATCTGTGTGCATGTGTGTGTGAGACCTCACACATATGTATGCGCTGGAGAAAAGGACCAGGATATTTTTGCGCAATCACCAAAGAGTCTTCGTCTCTCAGCTCTCATCTCCCATCTTCCATCTCACTTGCCTCTAGTTCACAAGTCATTTGTCATGTGACACTGCAAGAATGCAGTATCTTTCCCTCTCGCTTACTCTCTCTCTCTTGCCATTAGAGAAGGTGTGAACTGCTTTAGAGTACTCTAATATGGTTAACCGAACCCGAACTTGAGTTTCATCGAGCTTCGACCGTTTGTCTTCTGTCTGCGGCCATTGCGACTTCTTTTCTTTCTTCTCTTCTGTTTTTTCTCTTTTCTTTTTTGCAAATAATTGAACCTGTTTGTATTTGCGCTAGCCATGGATCTGGATCTGTAACTGGCCCCTGGGTCCATTGTTGCCGCATTGTCTGGCCAAGGAAAATATTTGGTAAATAGCCCTTGGCCATTCCCACGCGTCGTCGTCCTGGCGGCCTTGCTTGATGCATTCATCCATTGTCCTTAGCGCGGCTTTTCATTTACACTAATTGCCACAAGTGTTTTCCTTGACTTTTCTTGTCGGTGTTTTGGCATTTGATTTCTTATGTTTTTTTGTTTATATTTTTTTGGTTTTGTTACTTTCTTTTGAGTGGGCCTTGACCTGACATGGGTTGGGCTATTACCACGCCAAATAATACAAATCGCACGCGTATTTATCAGACACAAGGTCGGCATCAAAAACTGGGATCAGTCTATTGTTGCACGCATTTAGCGAAGGCGTTGCAACACTTAGCGGCAGGTTTGTTGCATCTACAAAAACGGGGTGTGCTGATTACGGCCATCAAGCCAGTTTCAATTCAAAGAAGTGCGATTGAAAATTCGTTATAATTTCGACTCTAACATCGATCTATATCTATCGGCTTATTTCCACATCAAAAGCCTTTCTCAGGCATAAAATATAAAAAAAATTATTTGTAAAAATACATCGAACAATCAACAATTCAATTTTTTTCTAAAACGATTTTAAAATACATTAACTCGATAATTTTGTTGACTATCAATCGTGTTAATTAAATCGATTTTTATGAAAAATCGCCTGCACTCTGGCGTTTGTTCAACGTAGATTACTTCATTTAATATAAGAGGGAATATTTTATAAATTTTCAATGGAATTTTTATAATTGTCTTACCATTTTATAAAATATTAAATAATATCTGTATTCAATAATGTAATACATTTTTTAATTGGTTTTTAGTTCAAGCGCGTGTCGGCAACTATAAATAAAACTATCAATGCTCCTAATAACATCTTTATAGTGTGGTATCAATCGCTTTTGATGAATTTTGGGTCTCCCCGATGTTATTGGTATTGGTATTGGGCTTATTGTTTTTGTTTGTCACCAGTAGCTCCCCACCGACAGCCCCGACGACAGTTGCAGCCCCCACACAAAAATTTCTTTTTGTATTTTCAGTTATTATTTGATATTCCACATCTTTTCGTCGCATTTGGTGTTTACGAAAGATCAAAGCGAACCGCCGCTAAACACAGTCAGCGACAATGAGCCCAGATGAGAGCCTCAAAGCTCGAGGTCTGAGCAGCGAGGGCCGAGGGCCGAAAGCGGTGGCCCTGGGATCCAGTTGTATAAATTGTACAAAATCAAAATCAAACGAAATTATAAGTGAAATACGAGACGAAGAAAGATGTATACATATATATTTAATAATGCATAATTTTTTCGGGTGCCACAGCTGAGACCCGACCAGGTTCCGACCAGGGTATAACCTTAACCCTACCGCACGCCGGCAAAGAAGGCGTTGATTACAGGCAACGACACCGACTCCGACTGCGACTCCGACTCCAAATGAGCTCCAACTCTGGAGGTGAATGTGTCTCTGTGAATGCTGCTCCGATTGCGAATGGATCCGACTGACCAGCGAAGTATAATGACGGTACTGCTGCTGTTGTTGTTCCTGTTCGCATCATTACGAGGATTGAGATAGGGTTTGGTATGGGATGGACTGGAAGGGGTATGAGCAGAGGTAAGGGCATGCAATGATGATGGGAAGGCGTGTGCTTATTATACGCTTCGACAACATAATGATAGCTCTTGCCTTGAAGTTATATAGATTATATTTAGTAATTGGCATTTGTACGATTTGAAATAGTTAAATGGGTTAGGCATACAGGTGCTGAAAGAGCACTGAAATGCCGACTAAAGGATGCATTGAGTTCATAATTTAAAATGCAGCTGGTTGTTGAAAGGAAGACGGAGAGGGGCAGCTCAATATTTATATTCTAAATATTTGTTTCGTGTGGGACAACATTCAAAGTGCAGGTTCGATTAAAAAAATATATATATTTTTAAGTATTTACGATAGTAAGCGATTGTAAAAATGATATTAACAATATGGAAATCTTAGTCAAGCTAAAGAATTGAAACAAACTATTTTTGCTATTCACCTGACTTTCTATTTTATCACTGTTTCACCTGGGCTCATAAAGAACATTCGCCTCGCAGCAGGATGAAAGGAAAGAGGAAAAAAGCAGGAAGAATTTTCTGTTCAATGTCAGCAGCTCAAGGTTAGAGGACACCCAAAATATAATCAATATTCATTGAGGAAATGCAAGCCGCAACAGAGTCCACCAGCCTCAAGGTGACAAGGTGTCTGAGTCTGAGGCACCCACAGAGTCTTTGTCACCGTTTTGGCCATGTTGTGACAGGAATGGTAACGGCAAATATCAGAGGCCGTCGGCAAAATGGACAATTGGCAAAAAGGCAGAATGAGAAGGAAGGACAGGGTAAAAATTCAAATGACGCGTCTGGTGAAAATATCTGTCTAATGATGCAACACAATTTTCTAGTCAATTTTCTGGCCGAAACTCGTAAAATGGGACTGGGACTCATATAACTGAGCGGGCCAAGAACGCTTTGACCCCCGCCGATCGTTTATCGAATGACTTTGCATATTTAGCATGATTATTGGCCCCGTTCAGAGTCAGTGTCTGACTCTGAGTGAGTGACGGAGTAGGAGTCAGAAATAGAGTCAGAGCTCAGACTGAGAGTCAGAATCAGAGTCGAGGTCTCACGCAAACCGGGTTATTAGCTGTACGTTGGTTAGAGAATCTGGAAACTCCAATATCGAATCTCGAGTCTTGTGTACTTTTCGATTCTCTGGTGTCATCATCTACACCTATTTTGTGTGTTTGATCTGTGTTTGGGCTGATGGCTGTTGTGTTGCCAACAACAACAACGGAACGATCGTTATCGAGCGATCGATCGTCTATACGAGGGCAGGCAGATCTATTGTAATATTTTGAGCGGCTTTGATTTAAGTTTAAGTCGCTGGTTCTAAGACGATCAAAGTCGAGTTGCCGACACACACACAACTTTGTTGATTTGAGCAACAAATGATTTGGGAATGATTTTCCGAATTTACTCTCGCACATATCAAATAAATGATCTGTAATTTTTGTAGCACGTTTTTAAACTCATCAATTTATTGCCCAAATAGCTGAGTATCATTTGCAAGAGATCCATAACTTACCGCCGAGTATGCCGTGTATCGTATAATCCTTGCGTCCATCCTCGCTGGTTCGATCGTTTCCTCTCAGCAATCGACTGATCGATGACGTTGACGGCGGATCCGCAAAGCCCTCCTGTTAGTTATGTGGGGAGGGAGAAACGAAGAAGGAGATCAGTGAGATATTTATTTATTCATTTAATTATCTAACATCGACAAAGTGCAGTCGACAATAAATCAGTTAAATTCAAAATCAACATTAGGAATATTATCCAAAATTATGTATTAGAATAAATTGTAAAATAATTTTAATTTAAACAAAATGAATATATTAGTAAAATTAAATAATATTAAATCTAAACATTTGTTGCGATGATTAGGCAAATAACAGAATGAACATAATCAGATCAATAAATATTAGTTTAAATAAAAAATAATAGTTTTGATTATGGGCAGAGAAGACTTTAAGCTAATCTTGTAAATGCCTCAAGTTATTTATCTGTATCTTGTTACTGTATCTTATCTAAATGAGCACTCGATATTGTACCAAATAAAGCACACAAATCCAATTAAGATAAGCGCTTACCGCATAAATATCTCTGGGCTACCGATTGGGTATATAATTTATACGGGTTGCTTTTTGGGTTTGGGATGCATGGTTTCGGTTTAAATTCAGCTTTTTTTTTGGATGCGGATTTACGTTGCACTTGGAGCAGTGACATTAATTCTACAGTTTGCCCGGCAGCTGCCCACTTGGTGTTTGGACAATTTTCCCCCGCTCTCTCTCTCTCTCTCTCTCTCTCTCTCTCTCACTCTATCTCTCTATGTCCCTCTTTCTCTTTTTTGATGTAATCCAATTAGGAGAGATGTCAAGCGCTGCGGCAAGCCCTGAGAATTTGTCCAAGTGTCACGTGTTGTATTAAATACTGCGACACATCACAGGTGTGAATCTTAATGCATTTACCTGTAGAGCTTGGGCAAAAAGTGCGGAATTTTGCAGAAACAGACTGGAAGTCTCATAATCCTATACCACATTTTACTTTAATTAAGTTTCCTTTGTCCAAAAGTAATTTTAATTAATGTAATTAATGGTAAACATCTTTTAAATAGATGGCAGGTATGAAACCTGTGATTAGGTAAGCGTTTACTTCTTTTAATTTCTTAATTTGCTACAACTATCAATTGACTTTAAATTTGAAGCTAACGGCGCTTGGTCAAAAACACCTTAAATATCAGAGAAACACGAAATCCAAATCAAATCAAATCGGATAAAAAACTAACTAATTTCTCATGCAATGCAACTGAAAACTGTCAGTTTTCATTAGAGCAACACGTCGCCTTGTACTTCAACCACAGTCTCAGTTTCAACTTCAGCTCCGACTCCAACAGCAACTTCAAATCTGAATTTCAAACTAATCGCTGTAGACCGAAGCGCAACTGTGTGACGCAGTCGAGATGTCTGATTTCTGGAGTTGGATCTGGAGCTGGAGTTCAACGTCAACATCTCAAATGGAGTGGCATGTGCCACAAACATTTTCATGATTAATAATAAAAATAAAAAAATAATATATTCCCGACCAGGTAATGTTTTATAATTCCAGAGTGAACAATGGTGCCACAACTGGCACCTCATAGACAAGTTCCAGACGCCGCTTAGAGCCAACTTGCAGCCGAAACTGACATTTTGTCCATGTTGGCTGGGAACTACGCTTCACTTTGCTGTCTGGTTAACTGCTCCGGCTACTGGCTCTTATTTCTATTGAATGTGTCATGGATATGACAACAACAACAATAACAACAACAAGCATTGCAACAGCAACAACTGAAATATGTTTTGATTTTCAACTAGACTCTGTTACGTTATTTATGAGTGTTGCCCCATGGGCAATGGCTGGGTCTGAAAATGGTCAGTTTGTGGTGCCTACCGGTTACCAACAGGTAAGTTGGAATGTGTGACAGCTTATCTTGTAGGAACTGACAACTGGAACCCGTCCAGACGCCAAATCGTTGCTCCCCGACTGAGCGACACCTTTTTTTTATTTGATTTTTTTCTCTTGATTTCTGACTACACAAATTCAATTGAAATTTAATTAATTAGTTGACAGTTGGATTGACACTTGAGCGCGCTTTATACCAAAGTATTTTTCTATATTTTGTTTTTTTTTTTTTCAAATTATTTTTAGGGTTCTAACATCTTGCTTGAGTGACAGGTGTGGTTATTCTCAGAACTCAGCAGTTCGTCAGGGAGAATGTAGAATGGATTTGGGCCCTTGTCCAAGTTAACTGAGATTTTACGAGTATGCAAAAATGATAGCAATAATTGTAAAAGTAACCTTTAATTTATGGCTCTTTAGTTTTATAAGTTGAAATTACTAATAAAAATCTATTAAGCCCAGGCATAATTCGATAGTTTGATAGAAACTCTTTTGGTTAGAACAGCGTTTGAGCTTTCAATCAATTCTAAATTTAATTGCAGTAACCAACTTTACGATGGAAATTCAAAGCTGACAATTAATCAATTGACTGCAGGCAATGATTTATGCAATAAATACCAACTGAATCAATCACAAGCATTCAACATGAACAGCTGCCTCAACCAACCGCAAAGTAAGCGACCCAAGCGACTTTAGATCACAATCAGATTCAACGATCATGAAGATCACATCACAAGATGCGGATTTGGCCAATGGCGTATTCTAATTAAGCGTGAAGCGCACCTGGAGGCTCTTTTTACGCCTACTTCCAGCCCATTCCACAGCACAAATAAACAAGACAAAGACAGAGAGAGAGAGAGAGAGAGAGAGAGTTGTGATGCAATGTATGTATGCGATTTCTTGGCCCGATCGCATCGATGGCCGCTTGTATTGGTATCGCCACATCAACTGTAACTAATTGCGGCTTCAAATAAAGAGCAAAAGGCAGAAGACATGAGCCGCCAAAGGCAATACGAGTATGAAGGATCGGGGAGGGAAGAGTGGGGATCTCTGCCTCTGATCAGTAGGCAGCATGCCAAAGAATACAGAACAGTCGAGACACTTGGTCTGCTCCCCAAAGAGCAAACAACATTGGCGTTTCTCAAATCATTTTTTAAATCGCTTCAAGGCGATTTTCTTGTTTTTGTTTCGTATGTATTTATGTATAGATTTATTATTTTATTTTGTTTTCCATAAAAGTTTTACGCTAATGTATGTCTAAATAATGATGTTGTTCATTTGCTTTTCGACTTGGCGTTTCTGTGTGGGGTTTTGACATATTGAAGCCCTTGTTATTTTTTATGCAATCTATTGAAACGTGACTTGAATTTGCATTAGTCTGTAGCCTACAGATAACATACACTTAGAAAACAAAATGGTTTGTTTGAATTCAGAAATTTCAAAGAATTGGCATTTTTATCTGATAAAAGTGTCACTAAAAGCATAACTCTTAACTGTAATTGATAGAAAAAATCAGATATAGCTCGAAGTTGGGCATATAAATATTAAATGATCTACAGTCAAACATCGCTATATGCAATTTTAGTCAATCAAAATTTAGTCAAGCAGAATGTTGTAAACAAATATAACTTTTAATGCAAAATTTGTAATTCAAGTATCTTAAGCTTTGTTTATCTTATAAAAATCAAAGCCTTCCCAAAATTTTGTGAAGTGTATACAGTACCGTTATGAAAAACTCAAGACACTTCTCGGCTTGTTGCCTGATGTTAAGTTGCGTGTCAAACCGGAAGTTAAAGAGCGCTTGCCAAAGGGCAACCAACAAAATAAACATATTGCAGTGTGTTGCACCTTGTGAGCCGCAAGGATAAAACGGAACCGAGCGGAAAGGTACAAGAAAAGGAGGCCAACACGAAGACCGTTGGCGTTGGCTACATGCTTAAATCGATTTGTTAACGGTTTGGGTGGCATTGCGAAAATTTGTCGTCGCCGTTGTACAACAAAATTGTCAAGTTGCCATCGTTGTCTTGGCCCAAATGGCAGACATCGGCATATGCAAAAGGGCCGAAAGATGTCGCCGGTAACGTGCCATAAACAAAGCCAGCGGGCGGCCAGAAACGATCTGAACTCGGGCCCGAGTGTGCCACGTGACTTTTCGGAAAACGGAAGTAAGCCGACGACTTTCGATTGTGTTTGTATTGCCGCTCTGAATGGACATAATGCCATGTGGTTAGAGCTACTGGGCGGAATTGCAAATCCCAATCCCATTTATGCCGTCACATTTTATTGCTTCCTGCGCAGGTGCACAGATAAAGAGAGAGGAGGAAGGAAAGAGAGAGAGAGAGAAGTACCACCCACTGTTCACTCACCTTGATCAGTTTCTCGCGTATCTCCCAACTGAAAATGCCAGGGTTCTCCTTGCGCATCTCATCGATGCGTCCTTCAATCTCTGGCGATGTCACCTTAGGCTTCGAGCCACCAATCACGCCCGGCCTTATCGAGCCCGTCTCCTGGTAGCGATTCAGTATTTTGGACACACAGCCGTGGGAAACCCTTAGCTGTCGCGATATCACACATGGCCGAACCCCGCTGGCGGCCATTTCCACGATTTTCAGGCGGATGTGATTGGGCAGAGGGCGTCCATTGATGAAGACGCCCCCGAGTTGATTGACACGTCCTTGACCTTGAAATGGAAGAAGTTATTTGATTATAAGTACTTAAAAATCATTCCTTAAGCTCTATAACTCTTAGTAAGAAATTAAAAATTCTATTTGTGTGAAGAGTCTGATAATTTATCGTATTTAAGTTTGGGAATGTTAGGAAGTCAAAATTATGGATATTGGTTAAAGCAGAAAATGGTACAATCTAATTTAAAAAAGATCAATTAGAAATGTCTATATCTATAAAAAATAGTAAATATTTGTAGTATTTACTATATATTCGTTTTAAAACAGTTGCAAATTTACTCAATTTAGGACCAGAATTAATAAAATGTTTAATATGGATAGTAATATTTCAGCAAATGGTTCAGGAATAACAAAGTTAAGGTTGTTATACTAAATAGATTGGATAATTAACGCCCCCCCCCCCCCCCCACAGTATATTACTCCCATTGTAAACTCACCTTGAAAAGGATAACCGGCAAATAAAGGACGCAATGAATTGGCGCTGGACATATCCATTTTAGAGTGTTTTGCTTAGAAGCTATGATTGTAGCTGGCAGTACGATTAGAGTGGACCACAAGTCAAAGGCTTAAGTGGATCAATGCATAGGATCTAAATGCACACGCACACACACACACACACAATAGGCACAACAATACACAATTCACATGCTGGCCAAATGCTAATCACTTAATAAACCTACTGGTAACAGTAACTTTTAATTGCAACAGTAACTGCGCGCACGCGATTTCCGACGGAAGGAAGCGATGCACGACGTTGACGTTGATTCGAGTGGAAGCTGAAAAACGCGACGTGGTTTTTCTCGTTTCTTGGAATTGCGCGCGCTTGCAACGATCAAACAGCACGAGACTTGCAAAGCAACTAAAGGCATAAATTAACGAAGGCCGGCCGGGCGACGAATGCGCCCGACAGTGAGATCGCGGCTATAAACTGGTTTCCACCAACAACACAAGCATCCAAACACACACACGCACACAAATGTAGAAAGGGAGAGAGTGAGCAGCGCGCAGCTTTCGCGTACGCCCTTTTGTGCTGATGCCTGGCGCCACAATATGGCAACGATCAAAAAGTTGCCAGACATACCGAGAGCGCGAGCGAGATAGTGAGAGTGAGTGGAGAGCGACTGTTCTCACAATCGCATGCTCTCTCTGCTCTTTCGTGCGCTTTAATCGATTGGACCATTGGCCCGCCTCTGAACTGACTGCGCACGCTGATTGGCTGACCGTTTGGGGAGGTTCGCGCTTAGCGCTTTGATATCAACAACAATAATAAATAACACCATCAACCCCCTGCCCCCTTCACTCTTGTTGCCCGTCGGCATCATCAGCGATCTTTCTGCAGCTGTCACTAGTCCTGCCATGGCTGCTGCTGCTCGCGCTCTCTGCCTCTCTCCCTCTCGCACTCTCTCGTTGTGTGCAGTTACTGTTGTTGTTGTCCTTGTATGTGACACTTTTGTATAAATGGATGACTTTTGTCGCTGGCAGCCAATTAAAGCGTGAAGGCTGCCGTCGGCTGGCGGCCGGCAGGGAAATGGGTACAGGACGGAACGGAATGGCACAGGATAGAACAGGACACATGGCCACCGTTTTTACCTTTTGCGCATTATATTATCAATCTTTCCGCTTGGCATTTTAGCACCCACGGTCGTGTGCTAGTGTATTTGTGTGTGTGTGTGTTTATGCCATTTTATTCTTCTCATTTTTTTTTGCCTTTTTGTTGTATTCATTTGCAATTTTTCTGGGTTGTTAGTTGGGTAAGGTCCAAGTCCAAGTACGAGTCGACATAGACATTGCGTAGTTCCCGCATTGTTGTTTGTCATCATCAAGTTTTATGGGGGTTCCAGTTTCTTTGGCTTGTTTGGCTTATCCTGCCGCACTGGCAACATACACACAATAGAAGTTCATGCCTATTTACGTGCAACGTCCTGTTTGCCCAGACATCATTTAGCTGAGAGAGATTCTCATTTTGTTTATCTAACCCCAACTGCAGAGTGTTGTTGTTGTCGCTGTTGTTGTATAGATGTTTCGTTAGCAGATAAGAAAGAATATGAGTTATGATAGTAATCCATGGAGATGGAGTTAGGTACGCTGATAATTATCTAGTGTGCTTTTTCTATAACTCCTTCCCATCTGGCAGATTTATAAACTAACAATTGTTATTGCTTGTTAATCTTTAGTATTAAATCGATTTCCGAAGCAGAGATTTATCTAAAAAGCTGTTATTCATCTAAGATTTGAAAATTTTTTATAATTACGTCATAGATTTTAGACTTAAAGATATAGTTAGAGATATAAATTTTTAAGGAGTTAACTGGTAAAAAAGGCAATAATTCCAATTCATATTACCTTCCTTAGTCTTCTTTTTTTTCTTTCAAAATAATTTTTAATTTCTATTCTAGAGTCAACAAACTGCCAACTAGTTTTTCTATCCATCACATATGTCAGACACGGCAATTCCAGGAGCGTTTTCAACCCTCAGCTGCAAAAGTGACTTACCCGATATACAAACATAAAAATCTATCAACAGCCATTAATTGCAGTCGATTTCGATATAGAAGTTCTCGAACGAAAGTCACACCTGGTCCTGCTAGATGGAGTTTTTGAAAAATTGTTAAACCAAAAGCCGAAAACTGTAAACTGTAAACTGAAAACTGATGAACAAAAGCCAGAAGCAGCGAAAGGACATCATCATAATATAAAGAATTAAGCGTGAAGTTTACGCATATTAAGGATACGCACATGCGAACACACGCCGCCTGCATCTGGATCTGGCCAACGGAAAACCAATAGAACCAGCCCTGAAAAATGGCCGATGAGAGTGTGTATGTGCCCGTGCTTGTGTGTGTGAGTATGTGGCAGCAGGCCAAATGCAAATGTGCTCTATAAAGAAAATTCAAGTTGAAATGAACATTTTAGGTAAATTGAATTAAGCGGAATGAGCCAGTCCGCCTGTAAAAATATCAATTGAATCTGGAGCTAAGTCCTGCCTGCTGGGTCCTTCGTCGGGCTCAACAATTGTACATCCTCTCGGCGCTAATCAGCATAAAATTCGGGTGCTAATGAAGCGTTGTGCAATCCGGAGCCGAGTACTTGAATGCACTCGCCATGCCTCATCTGCATTTTCGGAATGCCAATGCAAATGAGCCAAAGGACATGGCAGGACCCGCTATTAATTCTCTGAGTCTGCCACTGACAGCGCAACCACAAACTTGGTCACGATAAACATGACAAATTTTCTAATTTGCCTATTGACAGTTTTCAATTATTGGAATTCCTCAAGCGTGGACTCTGCCCCCGAGGCTCTGACCTCTTCCCAGACGATAAGCAGCCAAACATTTGATGTTCTCTTAGTTATCCTTGCGAACGGAAGTTTCCCGCCATTGTAGGTGTCCTAAACTGGCTTCCTTTTCGGTTTGGTACTATACACGTGCCTGGAAATTGAATTTGATGGACAATAATTGGATAGCTGAGCAGGAACTACAATTGGAGAAGTTAATTGGACTAATTAGCTGTTTGGTTTTATAATTTAATTTGGTGTAGATTACCTGTTTGTGAAATAGAAAAGCTAACTAAGATGTCAAATCTATCAGTTGAAAAAGACTGATAATGTTTAAATTAATTAGAAGTATGCCAAAAGTGCCTTTAAGTCTCTGGAGAATTTGCTTGCCATTTATAACCCTACTATCATAGATTCCTCCTGAGCCATAGTAATTGTCATCGAGGAGTTATAGAGTTTTCGAGGCTTTCTCCAAAATTTCGTGTGAATTTTATGCTAGTTCCCGATAACGTTACTTTATTCTTTCCATGAATTGCCAAATAAAATCCATTTCTTGTTTGAAAATCCTTACCGTTAGTTGCCTCAATCAACTACTTCTAGTCGCCACGACCACACATTATAATGAAGTTCCCCTAACTGATCCATCACAACAGTTAGACGAACTGTCAACAAAACTCTGGAAAAAACACTTATGCGAGTGTATTCACAAGTATTCAAATCTCAAACGCCGCCAGTAGCTGCACATTTTTGGCCAAAACAAACAAGTTGGTGGGACAAGTTGAAACCCTTGGCAATAACATAAGATATTGAACAATCCCAGGATGACGGATTGCTGTTCCATCTGGGCCAGGACAAGTGAAAATTAGACAGACAAACATACACACACACATAGTATTGAGCTGGACAATTGTCAAACAGTTTTCACTCCTTCATGCTAAATTTGGGCGCAAACAAACGGAGTTGAGGTCCTGTCCTGTGCTGTGCTGTCCCGCAGGACTTGGCATGAGGCAAATGCCAACAGATGTGCAACTGGACGACGGGGTGCGGTGTGCAACGGTAGCTCAGCAAGTGGCAATAGATGTGTGTGTCTGCAAGGACATTTGGCTACTCTTTACCAATTCGGTAGTCATAAACAAACGCAAACACAAAGTCAAATTTAGAGAGGGAGAGGTTCCACCTCTTCTGGGAAGCCCGATTGAGTCCGACACTTTGGGCACGTCTCGGAGCACTCCAGTTCCAGTTACGGACTTTTTTACGATCCCTTCTGTTTGAATGAATTTGACTGCTTGCATGTACTTAAACTTTTACTGCCTCCTATGATGATCTATACACAAAATCCTCACTTTCAAATGGCGACAAAATTTACAACCTCTAGTAAATCATTGTCCTGATGCCGAAGTAAATGGCGATGTCGAACATGTGCTCCATTTCAGATGAAAGACACTTAGAACTGCATTTTAACACTTCCATTCACATAAATTCAGTTTGGGGGAATTCGATATTTCGGTTTATTGATTTTTTATTACATTTATGGGACACTAATTGGGGGCTTTGTATGCGAAATATTATCTGGAAAATGTCCAAAAGTGTTTCCAATTCGTTTTCACACATTTTCGCCTGTCGTTAGCAGTTCGATTGAATCTTTTTGTAACAATTTATCTTTTGACACATTTTGCCTTTGATTTCTTTTAATTTTTATTGGGTCTTCTTCAAGAATTGGAAAGCATTGTTTCAGAAAATTCTTGTGGCAACTTCACAGGGTTATTTTTAGTTTTTGAATTTATAAAACATTCTACTTCGATTTGTGATTCGGTTTATTGTTATTGTTTCTGAAAGTGATGGGCTGGAAGTGCTTCTATTAAATAATTTAAAGGTATTGTTAAAGATATTACATCATTTTTTTTCAAATGTATTACTACATTATTCTAAAGTTATTTGTTTAACATTCTTAAAACGATACCTACATATATGTTTTTTTAATTTAAGTTGGCGTTTGAAAGAAAGCTGTATATTATTTCACTTATACAAATTTTATTTTACAACAATATTAAAAAATCCATAACCTTTACATCGAATTTATCCATTTCTTTTATTAAGTAATGGTTCAATTTTTTTCCGACCTCTTGAATAATAAGAATGGAAGAAGTAACTTACAAAGTGAATACATCACATAAAGTAAATTAAGTATTTGCACAAAATAATAAAATCACAAATTACTGAAACATTTAAGAGGGGTTTTAAAATATCTTAAATGGATGCTTTGCTTCTTCAGTCCTTAGCAAATTTATGCAAATTTAGTCATCCTACGTCTATGAGATGAAGTTACCTGTAGGAAAAGATAATAAAAATAATTTCAATTTCATTTGTCATTTCGTTACGTTTGCCCGTGGCAAGGTAGGAGGGGGTTTAAGGGGCAAATGGGGGGCTGTGGAAACATAAAACTAAAACTTTTAACTGACTTTGATGGATCCGCCGGCAGAAAAGGTCTGTGTGTGTGTGTGTGTTAAACGTTTCGCTTAAATGAAGTACCAAAAACTCAATTTATTTGCAATTAAATTGTGAAACTTAAAAAAAAGAGTAAGCACGGCTTTTGAGTCGGTTTTTTTTAGCATTGTTCATTGGCCGAAAACGTACTTGATTCCCAGCTGCTCAGTTTGTTGAGTTGGCCAAGTTCCCAGTTGTGAGTTAGCCCACTTAACGGCAAGTGCGTTAGCGGCTTTGGCTTTTGATCTCTTGCCCGCTCGCACGCATGCTCCCAGGTCTCCTCTCTCTCCTTCCTGCCCCATCGCCCCCCTCTCTCCATGTGTCTCTGGTGTTCTCTCTCTTTCAGTGAGCGGCTGCAAATCCATCTCATAGCATTGCATCGCATCTCATTTGAAAGTCGGTTCACTCGACCTGGCCAACTGGCTGACCGAATGAATGGCTGACTGCCTGACTGGCTATATGTCATTGTAACATAAAAGTTCAATTTTAATTGCCGCGCTTGACGTGCTCAAGGTATTTGGCTTGGCATTTTTACGATCACTTTGGCAAATGTGCGCTTCAAAGCCATTTCAGTCAACTCCAGCTGTGATCTGCAGCTTCTTCGACTCTTCTTCTTCGGCTGCAGATTTGTTTGCCAGTGACTTTTGTCGGTCACTTTGTCCAGTCATCCCTCTCTCTCTCTCTTCACTGATCTCTCATTGTCTCTCTGTCTCTCTTTCCCAATGCAGCCCTTCCCTGAAGCCTCAGTGTCAAGTCGTTAAAAACGTCAGCGTTCCTGTCAGTTGTTTTTTTTTTTTGGAGTCGTTCCGAGCATGAATTTTGCATATGTTCATTTGTTTATATGACTTCGACTCTGACGTCGACAGCGACAGCGACGTCGACTTCGGCCCCGGTGCAGAGGGCGGTCTGTGGCAGATTGGCACTCAACTTAAGCGATTGCAAATCCGTAACTCATTCGACTTCTTTTTAAATACTCGCAAACAGATTTTTATTTTTCTTTTGCGTTTGAGTTTGCGTTTTGTCTTTGGGTTTGGGTTGGGGCAACATGAAATTACTGAAATTGCCGAATTGCAGTGTCTGCATTTTGCATGCCCCCCATTTTCCCACACGCACTCCACATCGATCAACTTTAGGGCCTCTGGGATGAGGCTGTGAGGCGATGAGGTAGGCTAACTAAGCTGTTTATCTGTTGCCCAATATTATACACTATGGAAAATCATCAAAGTACACAAAGATATTATATTAAAAGTCGGAGACTTTCTATAAATAAAGATAAATTAGTGAGAACTGCTTAAATAAATAAGTAACATTCCCGGGAATTTTAAATTTAAGTAAAGTGAAGACTCGAAGTTAAGTTTAAGCTTTAACAAATGATTATTAAGCAAAATTACTCAAATAAATACACGACAACATGAAAAGTTTTTGTTTTAATTTAATTAAATAGTCGGGGCTTACTTTAAGCTTTATTAAAAAAGTAAGTATTATAATAAGTTAAGAGAAATTACATTCAGCTAAAACTAGATAAATAATAAGAATTTGTTAGTTATCTCCAGCCAAAAGTAGGGTTAGTTAATCTTCTGTCTATCTTCCTAAGAATGCCATAACTTTTTATTTAAGAGTTTAATATTTTATAGGAATATTGCTGATAATTTAGGTATCAATTACTCGGAGATTCCCACTGCTAAGATATTCCCAAGAATTTCGCACAGTGTCTACCATATATCTTCGCGTCAATAACATAAATTAAAAGCGCACTGAAGGGCAACTCCCCGCGGCATTGCTTTGTGCACACTGCTGACACATGCAACTCCCATTCCTGGCCCTCTGGTCTCCCGGTTGGAGCAACTGAAGCAGACTGTATGTCGTCTCCCACATGGCGAGTTTAGGCTCGAGACTCGAGTCTCTGAGCCTCGGACTGAGCAATTTGTTAGCCACAATGCAAAATCGGAATTGCTCAAGATTTTGAGTTCGTTATAATTTATTTAATGGCTGGCAACAAGCGGGCGAAGGACGCACTGGGATGGATGCACTGGAGGCAGTGCGTCATCAATGTCGAAGTGTTGAGTAATTTGCTAAACATGCAGCCCACATACTGAGCGATTGACTGAGAGAGAGGGAGAGAGACGGAGATGGGAGAAGAGAAGCGGAGAGGAGTGGAGAGGGAGGCAGCCCCAGTCGATTGCAAGTTCTCGCCAGATTTATGATGACGGTCGGCGTTTTTGTGTTTATCACTGGCATTGGCCATAAACATTTTTAAATACAGTCGAATGCGTTTTTAAACAGCGCATCTTAAATCAAAGATCTGTGGGCACCGACTTCAGTCCGATTGTCAATTTCCGGCGAAAATTGCGTGCGGCTTTTTGCAAGATAACTAAATTAACAGAGCAGAGAGCAGAGGCGTCATAATTGCGGCGTATCTTTGGCTGTGCGTAGAAGGGGGCGTGGCTCTGCTGCCACGCAACAGGTGACAGAGTGTCTGGCAGCCAAGGACATGCCGCGCACTAACAAACCATTAACACCCGAACCGCAGAAAACAAACTGAAAGATGCAGATACAAATACAAAAAAAGATAGAGATACATATGTATATATATAGTGAGCTACCTGTTGGGCAACTGCGCGGTAGGTCCTGTCTATTGTCGCATGATTAGAGCCCATTACAAATCGTAAGTGTTACGCTATGAACTCAACTCGACTTGACTCGACTCAATGTCTGGCAGGTGGTCGGTCCCAGAGCCGGAAAATAGACTTGTCAAACTGTGCCAATGATCGATTTGATACGCCAACTTAGTCAACTTCTGGATGCGGATGCGGATGTATCTGTGAGTCCTTCCCTCTCTGGCGTTGCCAATTGCTTTAGCAGCGCTTTTTAGCCTAAACATACACAAATTTACAGATAGAGATACAAACGCAGATGCAGATATAAATACATTGACACTAACAAATACGGATGCGCCTAAGCTATTGTAGGCGTTGCCAAAAACCCAAAAGGTGTTGCCAAATTATGCTAATTAAATTAGTCACTTTATGGCAATCGCTTCAGCTACCGTTTGTTAACTTGGGCATCTTCAAGATACAAATTTACATACTTAATCACACATTTTATATATTTAAGTCAGTCAAGTTTAACGTAACGTTGATATGTTAATTGTGCATTTGGTGTTTAGTTTTAGCTGATTGCAAATTGATTTTTGACGCCCACTAAAATCCACATATTATTTGAAGTTCAATGGATAAATTTAGTTTAAAATTGTATTGTAATGAGGAGGAATAGGTTTAATTAATAAATTTTACCTTTAAAGGCTTGCGAATAATGAATGCTAAGTTAATAGATAAAAAGTACAGCTATTAAATTTAAAAGTTCATTTGATTTATAGGAAAGCTTGCGGCAACTTAAAAAAAAAATGGTCTGAAAAGCAATCACAGTTTCTCAGAAAAACATCAATTAAATGCAAAAATGGCGCAACAAATCAAAATCGAATTAAATCAACTAAAGATAACATGCAGCTTAATTATTCACAGTCGGCTCTCGGACTCAAGAAGAGTCCAAAAATTATGGCCAAAGAAAGAAAATAAGAGAAAAAGGCAGCTGCTGTAATTTGTTTTGGAAAAGTCGACGGCACGAGTCGAAGGCTTAACGGCAACTTGTGGCTTGATGCCACAATTAAGTATAACTCCAACATGGAAACTTCACGTATTGATAAATTAATAACTAAAGTCCAAGTAGGGCTACATGTGCTTTGACATGTGCCGCCCAAATATCTCCACCTGCCGAGAATAATTGAAAATCACGCTGTTCAATTGGCGGACAGGAGGGGCAGAGAGGGGAGCATCGGAAAAATCAACAAAAATGGAAATTGTATCCAATCGATTTTGCTGGGACGACTGGAAAAGGGCAAGTGAAAAACTGGAAGTCGTGTCTGGAAATGCGTCTTTAATTAGTAAAAGATTCAATTCACAAAGTTCAAAATCAAATGGCAGCCATGTAACCTCTCGATAATTATTTATTTTCCCATTTTCACATGGCACTTTCTGGCGATAATTTCGGGAACGGCGACGGTGGCTGCCTCTCTCAATGCAGAACTAAAATGCATTACGAAAATCCATTTACTATGGAAAATAAATCAATCGAGAAAGCGACCGAGATACTGAGTTGGAAAAGAAAAGCCTCTTGGTGCTAACCAAAAGTGAAAAACTGCTTCAAAATGCATCTATTTATTTGAATTATTTATGTATTTGTATCTGTATCTAAATTCTGTACTTCTCTGCTGGGCGAGAGAGATGGAGAGTGACAGAGCAGCAGCATCAAAGGATTGATTGCATTTCGTGCTTATGTGGTTTATTACTATGTCGGTGGTGTCTCCAGGGAGTGCGAAAGAGAAGGAGAGAATCAGCTGAACGTCTGAAATTTCCCTGGACATGCTAATATTTCAATGTCAAATTAGTTGTAATCAAAATGTGATAAATATGTGAATTATGTGAAATATGAGGGATTTATGTTGCCATGCTTAATTGGTTACGTTATCAATATAATGATTAACAGCTCGACAAAACAAATACATTTTAGGACAGAATATGCATTGAATGATAAAAAAAAAATTTAGATTACAACAAATATTTTAGTCATTAAAAAATAATGTTTACAGTAATAATAAAAAATATTTAAACTTAACCCAACGAAAAAACTAATCTATTTTCTGAAAGAGATGTTTTAATCAAATTTGGCATTTAAATATTAACATTAAATCTTAGAGAAGTAAAACAAAGAAAATAAATGTTAAAAAAAAACAATTGCTTGTTCTATAAGCTATTAAAACTTGAAGTATATGGATTAACTCTGGCAGCAGCTCTATCAGAGCAATTTCGACAATCAATCTCAAGCATAGTGATTAGGTGTGGTGTCGGCAAGCCTTTGATTAGGTAAATACTAGGTGCAGGCGTTATAATTATAATCATTGACATCACACCTCGCCTTGCCTCGCCGTGCCAGTTGCAGGTGCTAAACGAATTTTATGGCTTGACGCCATCGACAGCAACACCAACAACAACATGAACTACAAGAAAGGGCTCAAAGCAATTGGCGCATAACGGTGCGTTAGACTTGGCCGTAGGCTCTGAAAGGAGTTGGCACACCCCTAACATCAGAGCTATCAGTGTTGAGAGTGTTAATCAAGGATCTGCGATCTGTCTATCATGGCCAGAATTAGCAGGAAAGCGTTAAACGAAGGCGCTACGTTCAATGCCGATGGCAATTAGGAGTGTTCCTCAGCGTCATCATCATCCTCTTTTCATCTCTTTTATTTTTTTTTTTATATTAATTTTTGGTTTTGTTTCAAAGAATCCGCCACATTTCAGCGAGGATCCATGGATGTGCTCTGCAGTTGAAATGTTTTTATTTACGATGATCTGGCCAACGCCGACGCGGGCTGTTAGAATTCACACTTCAACGCCGCCGGCGGTGGCAACGGCGTGTGTGTCCTACTGGCCACGGACTTTGTCGATTTGCCGACAAAGCGCCGCAGCAAAAAGACAAGTAAAAAAGAAGAAGGGAGAGCTGGAGTTGGAGGTGGAGAAGGGAAAACCACAGATCATGCACATAATGGCATCCTTTGTTTCGCTCTGGTATCGAAGTCAAGCGCTCTGCAGTTATCCTTTTTCATTTTCCCGTGATCCTCGATCCTTTTTGCCTCATCATGCGGGTTGGCTGCGCGTGCCCGCCCGCACAACTGATTGGCCATCTCAAAGATACACTTACCTGATCTCCCTCTACACTCTCTGCCCTCTCTGCAATTACCTAATTTCTGTGTTTCTCTGGCCGCATTCTTCTTTGTAGGCGTTATCGGATCACACGTTATTAATTCATTTTTAACCGTTTTGAAGGAGTGATATATTTGTACATATTATTCTTCGCACCTTGGACTGGCAGCTGACCAGCCAACAGTCTGGATGTGGATCCTCTTCTCTGCCAAGTAGCCAAGTCGGTCCAATTAATCATCTTCCTCTCTCTGGGATTTCATCTCTTGAGTCGCGGCTTTAAAATGCCGCCCTTTTGTGGTAACATTTGCTGTGTAAACAGTTGCGGTTGAGTTTTAATTTAGTTTTCTTGTTTTTCATTTGCCCCAACAGCTGTTGCTGGGATCGACTTCGGGTTCCGGCCAAAAGGGGCTTTCGTTTAAGCTGACATATGGGCGTTAGTGGTAATTTTTCAGTGGAGTTTATTGGGAACATTTTAAGTATCATTAGTCTGGCATTTTCGGGAAATACTCTTTAATGATGCATTTTATATACTAACATATGACTGAACTGGAGAGCAACTTTTTTGGAGCAATTTATATTGCATTCAAATTGACTTAACAACTCTATCTTAAAGCTCTTATTTTTCTTGTGGTTTGAAAAGCTTTTATCATTTTATCATTCAATTCAGCTCTTATTCCTTTTAATTTTTTTATTTCTATTCCGTAATGAAATATTCCATCTTTCAATGTGATTTTTTTAAGCAATTTGTACTGCCCTTAAATATAATTTATTGTATCTTAAACTTCACTGATCTACGCTTAATATCTTCAAAGATTTTATTTATGTCTTTAAAGTGTGCCCCATAAATTTAAACTGTCTTGCTGAAAGCCAAGCATTGAAAGTAATAGCCCAATATACTTGTCCCATAGCTGTTGCACTTTTGAAGATACGACAGGCAAAAGAAGAAAACCAATAAAAAAATTAAATTCCAGAGCCATCAGTCAAGTCCATTCCATTCTAGCCGCATGCTTCGCTTGCAAATGAATTTTCAACTTGAACTAGATACTCGCTCTGACAGCTAAGCAAATATTTCTTCTCCCCTTCTGCCACTTCATGAGGCAGCAGGAAAAAAAATGTTGCTACAAAAAAGTACACAAAGGAGGAAAGAAAAAAGTAGAACGTTCGCAAAATATGTAACAAGTTACAGCCAGGGCCCATATATTTATTTATTTATATCGACAAATAATGTGAATTGAAAAGCGCGCACATGAAACAGCATCACATTAAATGGAAAGGGAAAGGGAATGGGAGTCGGGGCAATGAAAGTGTAAATATTAATAGGCGACCGCCGACAAAGGCCACCGACTTGAAGCCCCAGACAAAAGAGCGAACGTACACTTGCCATTCGAAAGTTCAATAGCTATAGTAGATACAGATACAATTTGAGATACAGATACAGATAGAGAAACGAACAGTAGCAGTTTAGGTTGTCATAAGTTTTGAGCGATTGCCCCGCAGCGAAGCCACACACACAGCGTGGCGGCTGGCCAAACAATAGCAGCACAATTATTGCCAAATGGCACACATTCACACACACTCACACATGGACATACACACACCCACACCCACATCTAGCGTATCTCACGAATACATGCGACTGACTGAAGAACACGTACGCAAAAGAAATACGAGCAACTTGACAATTGCCTCACTGGCAACAGTGGCAATAACAACTTGGCTCTTGTTGTTCAAGTTGTGGCTGACGTTATTGTTGCTCTTATTGTTGTTGTTGTTGTTGTCATGTTACCCTTGGTGACTGCGCTTTTGGCCAGCAACAGCAGCCGCCGCATAATTTCCATGCGCGCACACGCGGCGTATGCGCAACATGGACAAAGTTCTTTGATTTCGACCGCCCTGACAACAAGAGACCAAGCCTCAAATTAACCAAAAGTCATGCACTGGGAAATTACGTTTTATTTTACTTAATTTTTTTTCCTGCTCGTGCGAAAATCTTTTAGCCAGCTTCCCAACCACAAATACATTTCGACTCATTTGAAGCCATCTTTTTCTCATGAATTCTCATTTTGTCTTGTAGTTGTGTTTTTCGGGTTCGCACTTAATTAACAAACCAACAACTAAAGCAATTGTGGTGTGTTGCTAGAGTAAATTTAGTAATTAAATAATGGAGGATTTGGGCAAGAGAAACATCTAAAGTCGTAGAGACACACGACGAAAGATATAAGTGGAAAAGAAGAGAAAAGCTCACAGCATTTTCAAAGCACACGCACAGGGCATACATGAACAAACTTGAAAAAGGACAGCTTATGAAAACTTTCCACTTCCATCCATTAATCCTCATTTTACGTATGTACATATGTGCTTATCAATTAGATCTTCTTTTTTCCCATTCCATGTCCAGCATAAAGCTATTAAAAGCGTTGTCCATAGTGCAGGCTCTGATGCTCTAACAAATCCTTGCACTGTTCTAGCCAAAGGCATCTGCAGAGGCGTTTTTAGTTTACGTTCAAAGAATGCAAAAAATGGAATCTATCCCACGCCTCAATCTGGCCAAAGCAAAAACAAAAATAAATTTTTCTCAAAGTTGACTGTTGACATTGACGTCGTCGTTGTTTTTGCTTAGTGGAATGTGGATGCTGACATAGAACAACGTATGCAATGTCTTGGTAACCTTTACTGTTGCCTGCCACTGCATAATAGTTTTGCATTCCGTTTAGCACAGAGAAAAATAAAATCAGGAAAATAGCGTTAAAGGGGGTAATGTTGCTATGCAAATATTTGAAATTAAACTATGAAAACTATGAAGTGATGATTGCGTAGTTACTAGCACTTTCGAAATGGGAATTATTAAATATATTCAAAAAGATATCCCAATTAAAATATAAGATATAAATTGAATTTAGAATAATAATGAAAGAATAAAAGGATTATGATTTTAATCCATTCTTAAAAAACTCTCATATGTATTTAATCAAGTATAATCAAGTTTCTTTGCTACTATTCAAAGTTATCCATATTGTAAACCGGAAATATAAAACTTAAGTACTATTCTATAATCACACTAACAACGATAACAGTTAACGGCCTGGGAAAGACATCAAAAAGCTAGTCATGCAGTGGGTTTCGCATAACTTCAAATCAAGGAAGTAAAAATAGCGCGAGTTGATATAAATAATGTTAATGGAGTCAAATATGAGCAGTATGAGATCCAGATAGATTTACTTAGAAGCCAGCACTCTATGCCTGGGATCAAATGGGGCGGCGCTACTTTAAATTGCAGCCATGCTATGAGTACTCATTGGTTCTCTTTGGCGCAGCTGCGCAGGCTGCTCTAACACACAGACACACACAGCACCCATACAGTCACAGCGCTGAGAGTAGAGAGCACAAGCAAGTCCGAGTGCTGTACTGCTCTCGCACAGTCGCCGTACCAGTGATCGGCTCTCGCTGTGCATGCATGCTGCTATCTCGCTCGCACTTGCCACCCTCGTTGCGTGGGTTATGTTGTTTGTTGTTTTTGTTCTTTGATGGAAAACAACAAAAAAAACTTGTTTCTGTTTGTTGGTGTTCTGCATGCAGCAGCGCTGCCGTCGACATCGTCGTCGTCGTCGTCGTCTGAGAATCTCACAAATTCGTTTTAGTCTCGGCTGCTGACCGTTTCAAAATCAGTTTCGAGCTGTCAAGCAAACGAGCAGCATCACAACCAGGAGCAGCAGTGTTACGCATGCGCATTAGACAAATATCAACAAAAGAAAAGAACTTGACAAAAATACTTTGATAAAACAATTAGAAGAGAAATAGAAAAAGAAACTTGTGCAGTTTAAAATTGTGTGTGCTGTGTGTGTGTTATTTTTATACAGCTACACAAGCTGACCAAAGGATTATATTAAAAACAAATATAAATAACAAATCATGGCTGTATCAGCACTCAATATGACACCCTATTTCGCTGGATATCCCTTTCAAGGTAAGCATACATACGACAACAGCGCATTGATCATCATCGCTCTATTACCAATTACCACAATTACGAGTACAAAACGACCAGACGAAAGAGACCTAGAGTAGAAAATGTGCTCGATCATCATGATGATGAGGGGCAGCAGCGCTTTCTCGAAAACGAGAGATCATTACCCGTTTGCTATGTTTAGCTGGCTTTTTTCAGACTTTCTGGCTTGTCCAGCAATCATGATCAGCTTTTTGACTTATTGATTGTGATCACAACTTGCAGCACAACAGCCACAACATTCCAGACTTTGCAGACTTTTTGGCGCGCTTGGGTCCCTTTCAGTCTACGGCCTACAGTCTCCAGTCTACAGACTTGTTGGAGCGGCTCTGCTGCTTTGATCTTGGCTCAGCGCGTCTGCTGTTCGGGGTCTTGTGTATCACGTAGCAGCAATGTCAGCGCCCCAAAACAGAAACAGCAACAGCTACAACAATAACTGAGTTACAGTCTTTGGGGTTTTTGGGGCCGGCCTTTTATGCTCACTACGTACTGATATTAGCTGGCACAGCTGGACGTCTGTCTGTCTCTCTGCCTGTCTCTCAGTCTGTCTGTCTGGCTTATGGATTATTAGTTTGATTTGATTGCATGGGCCACATGGGCACACAGCTGCACAGTGATCGGCATTTTCCAAGCCATCTTACTTGGTTACTTAGTATTATGTTTTCTTTATCAGGGCAACAAAATTTGGCCCACGCAAATTGGCAATTTGCGCATTGTTATGTTTGCCAAACAGACAAATGGCCAACGCATAGTTTTTTGAGCCAAAAACAAGAGATCGTGCGAGCTGATCCTCACAGTGATCCTCTGCATAATTGGATTACTTATTGACGCTCAATCGAGCAGAGAAGAAAAGTTAATTGAGGATCACTTGAAGATCACCTGAAGATCTCTTGCAGATCACCTAAAGAAAAGTTCGCTGCCCACACACAGAAAGATTTGTAATACAAAAGTAATAGAGAATTGCTAGAAAGGTGATCCTATAGCTTATGTAGATCTATACTAATTCCTATCGAAGATCACCCATCACTAATCACTTGCATTCTTTTTTTATTGTTATTTTCCAGGACAAGGACGCGTCAATCAACTTGGCGGCGTTTTCATTAATGGTCGACCTCTGCCCAATCATATTCGCCGCCAGATCGTGGAAATGGCTGCAGCTGGAGTGCGTCCTTGCGTCATCTCGAGGCAGTTGCGAGTCTCACATGGCTGCGTCTCCAAGATACTCAATCGTTTCCAGGAGACGGGTTCCATTCGCCCGGGAGTGATTGGTGGCAGCAAGCCGCGTGTTGCCACACCCGATATTGAGGCCCGGATCGAGGAGTTGAAACAGTCACAGCCGGGCATCTTCAGCTGGGAGATCCGCGCCAAGCTCATAGAAGCGGGCGTCTGTGACAAACAGAATGCGCCCTCAGTCAGCTCCATTTCCCGCTTGCTGCGTGCCACTTCCGGCTCCGGCTCGGGCCATGGCACTGGCTCCCACAGCATCGATGGTATTTTGGGTGGCGGTGGCGCCACCTCTGCCGGCAGCGAGGACGAGAGTGAGGATGACACGGAGCCCAGTGTGCAGTTGAAGCGTAAGCAGCGCCGTTCCCGCACCACCTTCTCCAATGATCAGATTGATGCCCTGGAGCGCATCTTTGCACGCACCCAGTACCCGGATGTCTACACCCGGGAGGAGTTGGCCCAGAGCACTGGCCTGACCGAGGCACGTGTCCAGGTGTGGTTCTCCAATCGACGTGCTCGCCTCCGCAAGCAGCTCAACACCCAGCAGGTGCCCAGCTTTGGCAACAGTCCAGCGGCCACATCATATGGATCAAGTGCCGCCGCCACAGCATCCAACATGGGCATGGGACTCTACGGCGCCCAGTCGTGGCCAGCTGCCAGCGGTGCTGCTGCCTATGAAACCCACGCCGGATACGGTGGCTCCGTGGCCTCCATGTCTCCCGCCAGCAGCAGCGACAGCGGCTCCGCCGCCCACAGTCCCGTGCAGCCCCAACAGACGCAGGCCATCTCTGGTGGCAACTTCATGAACTCAGCCTATGGCATGGCCACCACCAGTGCCACCAGCTATCCCACCTCGTCCGCCGCCTACTCCATGCCCACAACCGCCGCCAGCTCAGCCGAGCAACTCCGCTCGCAGTTCGCCTCCGCAGCCGCCTCTGGATCGCATCATCCTTCGTCGTGGGACAGCTACAACTTTGCTGGCTCCTTCTTCCCCAGCGCCACTGGCAACCACATGGGTGGCTACCATCATCAATCCATGGCCGCCGAACAGAAAAGCTCCGTGGTACCCTCTGCTCCCGCTTATCCATACTTTGGATTCTAGGCCGATATCAACCCCATATCGCTCCACTTCCCAGTTTTAAGTTAATTTCAACTCCTCTAGTAGCTGGTTCTATTTTACTTTAGAATTTCTCAGATGTGTGCCTGCTTCTTGTTTTTGTTTTATTTGCTGATAGCTAAGAATTAAGATCCTAAGACTGTTTAATATAAGTTTAAGAATAATTCTAAGATTTTGTACAACTTTAAATAAATACGGATTGACTTAAATCAAAATTAATAAAATTTTTAACGAAATTATTCAAAGTGTGTTCTTAAATTAGCGTTTTAAAGCGAGGCTTTAAGAAAAAATCATCTTGGAAGAATTATTTCAAACGAAATCTGGTATTAACTTTTTAATTTAAATACATATTCCAATTTCGTGAATATACAAATATTTAATGTTAAGAAAAATGTTACATCTTCAAGGAAAATACCATTTTAATCAGACCGAAGTTATATAACTATTAGTTTTTGTAAATGTGGGAATATTCAAAAACATATTGACAAATGATTTTTTTCTCTTATACCCCAAATTATTTAAAGTGGCTTCTTAATTTAAAAAATTAGAGAACAATTTTATATAAAAAATTATATGGAACGTATTCTGTTACTTACTTTTTAATTATTTTTAATTTTAACATTCAGCTATATAATTCATCGCAAGTGTAGCATATTCTTTATAAATTTGATATGTTATTTTAAGACATCTTTGAGAATATTATTCTATAAAAAATTCGAAGAAATTTGTGTGTAAGAAGTTCTTCAAGGGATTTTTAAATAGTGTCATACATAGTCCTTAACCTTTTATATATAGAATGAGCTCATTCTGTCAAAATCCATTTTAGAAGTCTCTCATCATACTCATCTTATTAGAAGCTACAAAAATGCCTGCGTTCATACGTAATTGAACTGAGGACATTGCAAATAAATAATTTTTTTAAAAGTGACAAACGTAGACCACACACAGGAATTTGGACATGTCTAAGGAGCCACAACAGGTTCAAGCCCAAACCAGCTAATCCCTCAAAATCGTATACAAAATGTCTCCTAAAGAGACAGGAAAACAATAGACGATCCACCAAGGACTACAACGAGTCCTGTGTGTGTGCGTTCCCATTGCCTGACTAGATCACAACAATCCTCGACTCATGAGCTGACAATTAAACAATTAGAGACAATTGGGAACACGTATAGCGACTCGATAATACGAAAATAATTTACAATATTGTTGATTGTTTAAAAAAAAAAAGCCGACGGCTAGCAACAAAATAGAGCAATTGACAAAAGGACATGCGCAAAATATGAGAAGAGACCACCAACGATATCGCTGGATTCTTTCAAGATGCCGACTTGTGGGCCTGCCAAAAGATGAGAGCCTCTGAGCCGGCTCGGGGAGTGGACAATGCCATTGACAAAATGCGGGAGGGACCCGGTACAGGACCTGCACTAGTTACGACTTTCTTGGGTGGTTTAGGTAGCTCTCCTGTCCCCAGGACCCTCAATTATGTGTGCACAGCGGGCGTCGCACTTACCACCTAGAATGAATACATATTCCTCAGCATAGTTTCTTCCTCAGCGAGCATCTAAATGAAAACATCAATTAGTTCATGTAGCTAGGGCCTACGTCCTTATCCTAGGCAAGTCCTGGCAGGACATGGACGACGACGACGACGACAGGTTCGCAGGTTGCTGTCATCCCTACAAGGGTGATAATGTGTGTCAACTGTGACAATCATAATGGATCGCCTCGTTTGTTCGACTTCCTAGGGTCTCATAGCCTGGCATCCTTAAAATGTCACTCTGTCCATACAGTAGCGTCTCTTTGACTGCCGCGTTCTTATCCTGGGCCCACCAACTTCGATATTTTTATACAAATTTAATTTGTGTGGCAAGTCGAGAGTCGAGACTCAACCAAGTGTCTTCCTTTTTTGCGGCTCTTTGAACCAAACTGTTGAAAGGCCTGAGCGATCGGTCCAATCGTGATTTATGCGTTTTTGATAGTTGCACTGGGATCGAGCCGGTAGCATGCGAATTTATTTTGGCCAACTTCCTGTGTGGCCCAAACAGAATAGCTTCGATATACGGTAGCTTGCGGCAATATGTAGCCGCTTTGTCTCCTATTGCCTCGATTTGATTGATGATCACTTTTTACTGTGATGAACGAGCCAATGAGCGGCTTTATGTGTTGTAGGCGTTAATAATTGTGGAATTGCGGTCGGGTTGAAACGCGAGCAGTAATGTGCAAATGTGGGAACCATTTTGGCTTTAGAATATCTGTTAACTTTGATTAGCCGAAAACTTTTGAAATAATTTATAAATTAAATAACTAGAGTTAAGATAGAGTTAAACTAAGTATTATATTTTAATTCACACTGAAACCAAATAAATATTATTTAGAATCTTCCTGAAATTAATATCAATAAATATTCTTTAGAATCTTCCTGAAACTGAAACAGTCTCCGCCACCTGCAGCATTAATCTCTCCCCTCGGCTTTCACCTTCCTCGACATCTGAGTCATCGCTTCTGGCGGTAAAATAAAGCTCACATGGGTAACACTCACATCAAAAACACCAGGCTTATCAAATATTCAACGCGAATCGATCAAAATGCATGCGTAAAGCGCCTTTGGGCGTTTTTGCAGACCAAAAGCGGAAGCAGACAGACAGAGAGACAAACACCCCAAAAAAGAAAGACAGAGAGAGTCATATGTGGTGTGAACTGTATATCTCTCTATCACTATCTCCTTTGCACACTAACAGCGTAAATTGTTACGCTCTAAATTTGCGTTACGTAACGGAATTTAAAGCGTTCCTTATCAGATTGGTTTTGATGTTTTATCAACGCTCGCTGCACCCAAAATAACTTTTATCTTCCATCGTTTATCTCACTCACACCTTCACTTCCTCAACAGTTGTTGGTGTTTTTTTCCTTTATTTTTTGGTTGCGCTATTTAATAAACGTAAATAATTTTTAATGAATATATGATAAATTTATTGTGTTGTTTTTTTTGTCTTCTTCTCATTTTTGGCGTGTGGTTCAAATGAGCGAATGAGTACGTGAAAAATTGGCGGAAAATTTCATCAGCATCATCAACACTTGTAAATTGTCTGTGGCTGTCATATTGGCCGCACATGTTTATTTAGTTGAGATCGGCTACCAGATCGGTGGCAATTAACGGTTGCATTTCTGATTGGCCACATGCAATTGGCCACACATTTGTGGAACAGCCACAAACTAGTCGGTTACTTAGTAAACTTGTGGATTAACTTAATTTGAATTGTGATTTTTGGCATTTAGTGCCACATATGTGGAAGCCAATCTATAATGAAACTGAGGATTAACATTAGAATAATATGAATAATTCTTCAAGGCAATTATTTTAAATATATAACATTTTTTGATGTTGGTAATCAGATATTATCTGTCTACTTATTAACTGAAAATAGTACATATAAATGATCATATTCTTAAAATTAATTTTGATTGATGTTATGGCTCAATTTAGGTATGTTTTTAAGGTTGGAAGGAAAATCCGTTACTGTAAATAATAATACCGAAATTTGGGGATAATTTGGCTTGTATCCGTAACATTCAAATATTCTGCCTAAATAATCAATTTCTCTGATCAATTGTTATTTTATGTTAAAATACAGTTAGGCAAATTCTTGATTAGTAATACATTTGATTGTAAGTTAACCTCCGTTGAACAATTTTTTTGGAATTTTCAATCTAAAGACACATGCCACATTTATTTATAGCCCGTTCAGTTGCATTATTATAATTTTTTGGCCTTGCAATGTCTTTATGGCGTCGCTCAGAAGAGACTTTAACGATCAGTTTGTGGAGACACCCGAGGCGATCTGTGGTACCAGTGAGTCTGGGCCTGTTGAAGCTGAAGCGATGACGTAGTTGCAAGCTCCAAGTTGCAACCAAATAACATTATAATTCAATAAGAAGCCTCGGCAGAAAAAGAAGGAACAACTCTATACATAATGTTGCAGCTGTGCGCTGCACTCTTGGCCCATTCGACTGGCACCTGGCTAGAAAGCGGCAGCCAACTTGTCTGCAGTAACGACGCGTCGTTGTTGTTGTTGTTGCGGCCAATTGTAGAAATGATCAAAGTGGCAACATGTAATTTCATCACTGATGGTGGCACAGCCGTCGGCGAACTGCTTTGAGCTGCGATCAGACTCCACTGATCACTGATCGAGAGTTTAAGCGAGCGTTAAATCTGCCCGAAGAGAGAGAGAGATAGAAACTGAAAGGGGGCTTCATTTTGGGGGAAATGTGATTACGTTAGTTTGGTTCTTTTATTGCAACAATACGCGATCGATGGCTCGATCAGTTGATGAAATTGCTTGATCAGGTTGCACAAATTGAATGTTATTTTGCAAAATGCGCACACGTAGCAAGCCGTGGAATATGCGATCGCCATGAAGATGGACCTGGACTTGGATTTGCAGTTGTAGAAGATGGGGACATACTGTAGACTGCGACTGTAGGCTGCTCTGTGGATTGGCATAGCGCGCGAAGATTCTTTGATCATTTTACGCTTATTTGGCGGCACACACACACACACACAGTCGCTGACACTCGCTGATCTTTAGCATATTTTACGCTCAACTTGTGATCAAACCGTAACTTTGGTGTCGTACCTGCTTCAAGTTGGAAACACAGCTTCGTCTATGACTCATGGGCCATTTGGCTGTACCATCCATCAGGGTAACTAGCCTCTATGATATATTTGCATACTGCTTGGGAAAGTCGCCAGAGAGTCCACAGTTGCCAATGTTGTTGTTACTGTTGTTGCAGTTCATTATTATTATTATTTTTTACCTTTGGCTTATATTTTATTATTTTTATTATTATTGTTAGTGTTATTGTTATTCTTCGTTGGCCAGTTAAATTTGTGTGATTTTTTCTTTTCTCGCGCCTCTCGCACAACTTTTGTGCCTTCGCTTTGATCTTTTGCCGCCAAATGCGCCAACTGACATTGTAATTGTAAGTATTGTAACCGAGTACTCAGTGTACAGTAAACTCCGACTTTGGCGCAGCTTCGGTTTAACTTTTCTTTGGACTTTTTTTGATTGGAACACACGGCGCGACCGTCGTTTGTTATTATGACAATTGTTTGTAATTTCTTTCATTTCGGCCCAAAGGGCAATATCTGATCTTTTATTGTTGTTGATTAAAATATATTACAACTATACATAAATATACTTTAAAATTTCTGATGGAGTAAAGATGTAAAATTTTTTTACATGATAACTATTATTTGTAAATATGGAAACTTTAAAAAATTTGTGTATGCTTCAAAAAATTTTAATGAAGATGTAAAAATTATTTTAAATGTCTTTTTAAATTAGACAAAAAAAATATTACTCGAAAAGGAATTAAGAATTTAAAATATTAGCACCAAAAAGTAAACATTCTTTAGAAAATTACACACAAAAAAAGATAAATTCATTGATATTTTATAATCGTACTTAATTTTTATCAGACATTTTAAAAATGGCTTCAATCCCTCTCCCTCAACATACAATTTTTGGCAAAAATAAAATGGACAATAGATTTGAAAATGACAAAAATCTGTTGTTGTTAAGTGCAAAAATAATGCTGTGAACGAGAGGAAAAACGAGTTTCCACGACTCACAGCAAAGTCTATACAAACAACCCAATCATTTAAATGAATTATGTGGCGCGCCATTGAAAGCGATTCTCATGGTGGAAAATAGAAGAGAGGGGCAGGAGGGAAATGAGGGAAGCGAACTGGGAAAAGGATGTAGTAAGAGGCAATTGCCAAACTGAAATCTGGAAAAGCATAAGCATTGACAGCACTAGAAACAGGGAAGGAGCAACGGAACAGCAACACCACCACCACCACTGGGAGCAGCAGAACCACTACCACCACCACCACCACCATTACCATTACCTTGGCTGGGATTTGGGCTGGGATATAGTCGATGTCGAAGTCGATGTCGACGTTGATAGGCGCGAAAATTGGCGTGAAGCGTGCAGAAATCGTGGCTGCAAAAAGGTCCACAAACTGAGACTGCGATTGTGACTGCGACGGGGCTGCACTTCTGTTTCATTCAGTTTCATTTGCTTCTCTGCCATTATTTTTCAACATATCCAAAATGAAACATTTTTGACACTTTTCTCTTTATGTTTTGGCTCTGCAGCTGCTCATGCTGGAAGCTGGCATAGCTTAGGGTAGTCCTTGGTCCTGGCTTTGGTCCTGGCCGTGGTCCGCCCGTGTGTCAGCAGAACGGGGATTGCAGCTTGCTTAGTGCGAAGATGGATTATTTTTACGCTTATTTCGATCTGCTCGGTGGATGTTTGCTTTGGGCACTTATAAACGCTTGGTGTGACCGAGGTTTCTATTTATGAACTATGGTTCCACATAGTTCTATGAGGGTTGTACTTTGTCAGCCATATTGAAATGCTCAGCTCTATGACTTTTAAGCTATGCCAAAAGGTGAAATTGAGACAATTGTAGCTTTGAGTAGACATGTCTAATGCGATTTGCTTAAGGAATTTAATTCATTGATTGAACCTGTAAAGAAAATAATATCAATAATGGTATTTAAATAATTTAAGAATATAACAAATTATCCTTCTAATCTATAAAGTCCAATAATAAAGAAATATTCTATGAATTCTCCAATAGCTTCAGCTTTTATGTTATTGATTTATACATTTTAATTTCAGACTTTCATTTAAGGTGAATTTAACTTGACTTTTAATTAGAATCTGTAAGAAATATATATCAAAATGTTAGTCATAAATAAATAGTTGTAGATTTTAAAGTACAATTGTTTTTTAAATTATTCTATTAGCAGTTGAAGTATAAGCTGTTCACAGTTTTTATTAAGGCTCATTCATAATAGCTGAGGAAATCGACAGATCAGAAAAAGTTAATCCATAAATTGTCACAAAATCAAAAATCACCAAAATATTATTTCGCAAAAATTCCTAATCCTTTGCTGCAACAACAAATCGAGCAGCTAAGAACAATATGTATGTGTATGCGGAATTCGGTTGAAATCAATATCCGATTATATAGATCAACCAGATCAGAAAACGGCATGTTGTCAAACGTTGTGTTGGCTGAGCCGCAGGCCAAGCTTAAGTCGGGGTCTCGTTTTAGCCAAGCATCAGCAGCAGCATCAGTGAATTGGTATTGGCATGTCAATTGTTGGCCAAGGTGGGCGTGGCTGCATATTGATTCGAATCAAACAGCACAGCAGATTACAATTTATTTATTTATTTTGGGCAAGAAGCGTGTGAGCAAAAAGGACGCCTTCGTGAGTTGCGCGTGCAGCGGATTATCCTTGTGCACTTGTTTCAGTTGTTTCTCACACACACACACATACACATATGCATGGCACTCAGCAGGCAGAAGGTCTTCAGTAGTCGGGTCACCTGTGTAGGCGACAAAAGTAACAAAATTTAAAAACGTTCAAGTTCAAGAGCGTCACGGCAAAAGAAAGAGATGAAGGGCAGAGCTCGGAGATGAACTCATCAAGGCTCTGCAGCCAAGTGAGAGACAGACACTGATCCGATTTCGACATCGACATCGACATCGACTACAACTTCAACTTCGACCCACATGAGCGGATTCAGTTTGGATTACACGGCGAAGCCGCTGCTAAGTCGAGTAAACGCCTACGCAGTCCAAAAGTCATGTCATGTTGTGAGCCAGAGAACCAGCAAACAGGACACTGACACAATTTCTCGCACATTTTTGTGGCAGGCAACCGGCTTGCAACCTGTTTTGCACTGATCCTCTGATCCTTGTACTCACAAAGCGCTGAGCACGCTACAGTTTTGGCAATATTTATTGGCTTTATTGGATTTACAGCTTACCCAAGACTCAAGACGCAAGACGCAATCTTAGATACGAATCTGGCTAAAGAAATCCGACACATCCTTGTCGACGATGCTGGTATCCTGTCGCCCCCTTAGGTGCAACTAATTTCACTTGGTCATGGCGCATTAGTTTCTGCCCCGACCTATTAAACAAGTTCATCTACCCAACGCATATTATCTATCATCTATGTAATCAGCTTCAAATCGCAATTTCCGGTAGGACTAAGTGTTAATCTGTACTATAAAGAGTGTGGCAAATTGAAAAAATTAAGATTAGAACAGAGAGATTGTATGTGAAAGAACACACATGATACATAACTCTGACAGTTCTATTATAATAATATCTTCTAAATCTAGAAATAATTATTGGAAAAAAATCAGATATATGTAAATAATTTTAAACCAATTCTTTCAAGAACTAGATCTATAACTAAAACTTTTGCCATTAAGTTTACATTATGAATAGATAAGACAACTAGAAAGCATTTCCAAAGACTATGATCAGCTGAAGATCGTTGCCTGTAAGTCAATTCTAAAGCACATAAGCTTGAATAAATTTAGACAGCCACTCAGATAGCTGAAGAGAGCCATTTGCAAGATCAAGATCGCAAGGTGATGTCGAAGTTTAGGTTGCAGTTGCAGTTGCAGTTGCGATGTTCGTGGATCAGAGATCGAAGCAGCTGAAAGTTTTAGTATATTGCCGTTAGACTTTTGCTTTGTAGTCGAGCCGACAAATGAGCTCAAAACTCGCCCATTTTTATATTCATATCGGCAGGCAATCGACATGATCAACGGCAAAAAATAAAGATATATGGCCCTAGGTGATCATAGGAGAGCAACTGGCTTATGAATCACTTACAACAACTAGAGTCTTTCGGTTACTTCAATCTGATGCAGCACTTGCCCCCCAAAGGCAAGCAAAATCCATGCAACATGAGGCGGTGAGTTGTCTATCTATCTGTCTGTCTATCTGTCTGTCTGTCCACAAGTATTCTGATGAAGGATTGCCAAGTTGATAGTCTGTACGTTTAAGATTGTGAGCTGGCACCACAAATTCTCCATATTCCTCAGCACATCCTTTAAATGAATTTAAGTCGAGTGCTTATCGATTTTCAACCCACGCCAAATAAAACAAATAGAAATGTCCAGCAAAAGGAAAAGCCAAATTGAAAAATGCATCCAACTCGAAATGCCAATTGCAATACAGGCTTTGTGCAGCCAGTTGGCCACAAAGAGCAGTATATTTTTTTTTTTTTTTGGTAGTGACCTTATATATGGGAAAACTGACTCTAAGCTAGTGGCGAGTGGTTGGGTGGTGCTTGGGTGGACACGGAAATGTATTATAGACGTCATCGGTTTTAATTGATGATAAATGCTTGTTGCCTTTTGGACAATCCATTACTGCATCTGTATCTGGCTTAATGAAAGAAAGGAAGCTGCCCACAAGCCAAACGGATATGGAGAACATCATTTCCGTCTGTGTGGTCGGAATAGTATATGGTATGGATATATGCCAGGGGTGGATTGGGGGACTTGGCGCTTGTCAAAGAGCGGATTTTACAGTGTCAGCTTTTAATTAGTAACATGCACTTGCTTTGAGCACTGCCAAGCTCAAAAGGTCAACTAAAGTTAATAAGTAAAATTGTTGTCAAAATTAGTTTGAACATAAAAAAATAACAAATTTGTATCTGTCGTTTGTTTCTATGTTACAAGTGTTTGACATTGAACAAAAGTGCTATAGAAAGAAGTTGGTTTTAATGAACTTTTTTATTTCGTTCACTTTTACTCGAGCTGTTCAGTTTATTACTATATCTACGAGTATTCTTTTAGTTAGACACAATTAATCCTCAAATGCCTAGCCCTACCTTATCGCGGGGTCAACAAAAATTTCCTAATAGCCAGTACTTGTTTTAACTCTCTACGATGAGATGTACTATGTAGTATTTTCAGTGTCTGAAAATCTGTGATTGCTTATATTTATTCATTTAACCTACGTGAGAATTTGAGTGTTAAGGAAAAGTCAGTTTAATCTGCAGATGGAATGTGATATTGCATCATAAATATATACTATTTTCAATTGTACAAAATAAGTGCAAAACTGTATCATATCATAAAGAATTTCATTCCTTTGAATTTTTCGAGTCCAAATAGTACGAGCCAAGCTCTCTTTAACACAAAAAGATCGTTTGGTGCGAGTGGGACAGCATTAGCCATGCCAGTGACAGAAAGAGACGAAAATACTGTGGACAATTGACAATGGTGACAGGAACACACCCAGGCCGCAGTCAGAGAGATCGGCAAACATGACAAGCCGGCGCAACAAATCGCCATTTTGCGCTTAGTTCTTTGGTTGGTCCTGTCGTCTTTTTTGGTCGTTCGGCGATCGTCCTGTCACGCGTTCGATGCATTTCCTACTTTTTTTGTGTGGGGTGTTTGTTATTTGCGTTAAAATAAATTACAATAAATAAAATAAAAGACGAAAATCTCTCGAAAATCACAGTAAAATGAAATTTTTAACTCGACCTGTCCCACTCTGTCTCTGTCTATCTATCTCTGTCTCCTTCTACCTATTAGCTCACTGATAGGATTTAACTTCACACCATCGTATGGCCTACGTCCAACTTGGCACTGAGCATATGATTTTATTGTCTGCACAATTAGTTCCGATTGGCACTGGCAGGATCGGAGATACTTTAGAGCATATGCTCGAACCCAAACCCGATCCTGATCCTCAATAGCTCGCAAATGTTGTCCATTTACAGTAGATTAGCGACGCCGTTCGCAATCCCATTGTAGCCTCTGAGTATGAGTTGGAGCCGGAGTCGCACAGCTGCCGATCGTTCGATTTGTTGCGCCTCAACGTCAATGCCTCCTACTTGCCACATTACCACATTGGCGTGCTGCATTGTTTTTGTCGTGCGTCCAATTATTTATGGGTTCCTCTGTTAACCAGGCACAATCTTGGGGTTGCACACTCACACGAATTGGTTTGAAATCGATAAGGTTCAAATTATAAATTAAATATTATGTAAAGTTAAAAATGTATATTTAATAATTGAAAATAAATTAATTAATTAATGTTGTTAATACATATTCCAAGGGTTTTTAAATTAAAAATCATTGTTAAACATTTGTTGTAAGAATTGATGAAAACGATTTAAAAGCACAATCAAACCGAAAGTTTATTAGATTGAAAAAAGTGATTCGAATAAGTTAAGTTAACCTCATAAATGCAACTAGAAGATGATTCGATAGAGTTCTCAAATCATTATTATATATATATCATAAAATTCAAGCTTGAAATTCTTAATATATAAGTTTAATTATGTATGTTTGTATATTATGTATTTTTGTTCAGAATTTTAATTGTTTAAATACATAAAATTCGGACTCATAGGAATTTTTTCTTGCTACAGAATTTTGTAATTAGTTATAGGAATATATTATTTTTCTTATTCAATATTATTTCTTATATTGATAAAAATTTAAAAATGCATAACTTACCTATTGAAAAAAACATACACACATGAATCTAATAAGATTTTCCAAATTAGATTCATTTAAGGGTTGCTGCAGTTCCAGCTCTAGCAGCCACCTAGCGGTACATCGCTAATCAATAGATGTCGCTTTACACGATACGCGAATGGTAAACACTTTTAGTAAATAGGCAGCACTGAAAAAATAATGAACAAAATAGAGACGTTATTTCAATGACAGTTGGTACTGAAGCTATGTTATTGTAAAATATAATCTTTCTTCACTCAACTGCCCAATTGGGGCTATGATGTATTTTTGCGCCACAATAGTCATTAACACGTAGCAGTTGAGTTACACATATGTACATATGTAGATTTGTTATTGTTATTTTTCTTATATTTTTCTTGTTTTTATTAAAGTCAGCTACGAGTGCAAGCGGCAACTGCTTTTCCTACAATGTAATCATTTTATCTTGAATATGCCCTGCAACGCCCTCTGCTGACACGCCCACAACAAAGTCAAAGACAGAGGACGAGGACGAGGTTGCAATCGAAAAAATTGTACGTGCTGTCATCGATCGCGATCGTGGGATATGCGGACCGAAGAGAGCAGAAAAGGGAGGAGAGAGAAGACAGACCCAAGTCGAGGTCCGTCAGGTGATAAAGCTGCAACAGTTGCTCCAGCCGAAGAGGCATCGATGCTGTGGCGTAGAGTGAAGCTGTGCTCTCTGGCTACATGGCTAATGTGATTACAGACTTTAAGTTTATAAACATGGGACCAGGCAGCAGCCCAGCAGAAACTACAGATCCAGATACAGATTCAAATGGAGCCCTCCTGTTGCGTTGCAATTACGGCGCGTGCAGGCGACCCTCAGTCCCCAGTCGAACCAAGTCCCCTCCTCCTCTTCCTCTTGCTGTTCCAGCTTTTCCCCATCCATTCTGGTTGGAGAGCATACCAATCTGTGGCTGTGCCCGCTTCTTCTTCTGCATGATGAATTCTTATTAGCTGCCTTTGGAACGAGTATCCATCGGCTGCGCAGTTATGAGCGGCAAACTTCAACCGTAGCTTCCTCATAACTTTTGCTCTATTTTTCTTTCGTATTCTGTTTTGTGCTTTACGATTCATTTTGTTATGTTTTGTTTTCTTTGCGATTTTTGCCTTTGCCATGGGGGAACTCGGGATCTCCCTTGAGCTGTCGAAGTGTCTGGATTTGTCGGATAAAGCTGCCGCTGCCTCGATGTCTGCCTCAACTTGGGTTCAGGTCCAGCTTGTCAGCGAGGCACGCGCAAATCCCTAATGGAATTCAGCCCCAACTTTCGGTTTGTGTGGAGCGGTTTGTGTGCTCATATCTCATGTGGCTTGGTGAGTGAATCATTAAAACAATAACTTGGCCAATGGAAGAAAGAGTTTACGAAGGGATAACAGTTCACAATTTATATTATGCGTTGTTTAAAAAAATATCTTACTTTTTCTACCTACCAAGTGTTAGTTTCCAAATATAATTAATGAAATTTTTGTAGATATTATAAAGATGAATGCTGAAGCCTCTTTCTCTCTTTCCATTGTCAAACTATTTTAAAAAATAGATGTACCTTAGGTTATTTAAAAAATAATTTTTTACATTTTATCTTCCATCAAAACTCAACTTGACTTTAGCTGAATTGAAACCAGGTTTTTATCTTTCTCCTACTCTAATGCTCTTCCACCTCCATAATCACTTTATTTACATAAATATATACTTTAAGATAAATTTTACAGATAATAATAACATATGTAATCCTATTCATATCACTTTATTCATTGAGATCCACGCCTTTCCCATTCACCTGTATGGTGATGTATTCTCCGCCCTCAGCGTCTCCACTGCTTGGATGGGGCAGAGGAGGAACTGGTGGCCTTGGATGAACGACTCCAGTGCTGACACGTCTGGTCATGGACTGCAGGGAAATCTCATCGCTCTCCAGTCTCATGAAGCGGCGACGAGTTCGCGCAAAGTCAAATGTTTCCCTCGGCCTCTGACGGGACTGGGCAAATGGGGCATCCGTCATTTGTTGCAACGTGTGAGTGGAGCTAGTGCGTCGCATTTGCTCCAATCCCTGGGCCTGCTGTAAGGATGCAGTTCGTTGGCGACCAAAGCAGCCGGTGGCATAACGTCCGTCCGCGGAGCGGGAGCGACGGTGTCGCTGCGAGTCTCTGGCACTCAGCAGTTGCTGCAGATTTAATTTTTTAATAGTCGAAAGATAATACATAAACCCAACTATCGTAATTACCTGCTGCATTTCATCTTTGCGGAGTCGACGCAATCCCTGCTGCTCCTCCAGTTTGTTGCTCATCTGACTCATCCAGTCGCGTGCCTGCGATCTCAGGGATAGCGAGCTTTGGGATCGCTCTGGCAGTCGGACCGGGAACAGTGTCTCTCGGGCACCCAGCACGCTGCCACTGTTGAGAACATAGACGCGGGGAAAATCTATCACAAAGTCCCGGCTACGTATGAGATCGGCCAGTGCGCCGGATGGACCTGGACCTGGACCTGAACGTGAACCGGGTGCCTGGACAGATGCCTGGGCTAAACGACCGGCTGCATTGCGATCCGGTTCGTACTCAAGTATGCTTTCCTCACTGCCCAGAAACTGCAATAGAAGACAGGCAGAGAATGGAAGATGGAAGACATTCCACCAAAGGATTCTATGGTTGGATGACAAGCTCTAAAATCTCCAGCAAGCGGTTTCTACATTACAAACAAGCGAAGCGTTTCAAATTCAATCAATTTATTTGGTTTGTAGGTTCTTAAGTATGCTTGAGTCCACAATTTGTTTAAGGTTTAGCCAAAACTATATATAGTACATGTTTGGTAATCGTAATCGACAACTAATTAAGGCTCTACTATTTTTTTGTCTTTCACTTAATTAATTTTCATTCTTAAGCGGGCAGTTGATTTGTTGGGTGTGTTTCTAGAGATGATGAAAAATATATTCAAATAATAATATAGAAATAAAATGCAATTGTTTTTGGCATTGGATCGCAGATATGTTATACTTAGACTTAAAACAATTTTCAGAAACCCTGGAACTCATTTCTACATAACATATTTTTATATACAATACATTCATAGTTTACTCGAATTGTTATTTGTGCTGTTAAGTAGTTTTAGATTCCTTTTCAAGGATGTCAAGCATTAACGCAACTAATTTTTTTAGCATTTATGAAGCTTTTTCTTTAGGCTCGTCCAATTTGCCAACTTTTCGCACAATGCAGAGATCTGCAAAACTGAAGAGACTTCGTCTAAGAAATGAAAATAAAAATCCAAAACATATTGAAAAATTAAAATAAATAATATAGCTAATGGTTTATTTATTCAATTTGAACAACTAAAGCTAAAAGCAAATACTTTGGCACCTTCGACATTACATTGTAAGATTGTTTATGAGTGTTTTGAGTTTATAGTATTTATGTATATAGCATGTATTGTATGGTATCGTATGTGTAGGGAGCATAGCATCGATGCCATTGCCAATGACTAGCAAAAAAGGCGTTGATTTTGCTTGCATTAAATATTACAGCTACTACATTTACTCGTTTCATGATTTATCATATTATCGTTATAGTTATCATAATCATAATCATTATCGGTATAGTTATATAGTTATAGTTATACATATATTTATAGTAATAGTAGTTATTGTAGTACTCGTAAATATTTCTGTTTGCGGTTCTCTCCTTGTTATCGACAATTGGTACGCTTAAATTTAAAACTTAAGTTAAATTTATTAAACTTAGAACTCTGCGTTCTTTAAATGTGCGTGGATTTTCCTTGCGAAGTCTTCTGCCTCTGTCTACAGACTTCGATTGGGAGCTGCCAACTTATCGAGAATTCTATGCTACCAATCGAAAATATATCTTTAAGTCATAATCTATTAAGATACATTCTGAATTGATAGATTTGAGTCTAGAGCCCGATTGCTTGGCAAGCTCAACTTTATGGTCATCAGCGTTTTAAGTACACAAAGTGCACTGCTTTGCACTACTTGGCACTGCTTGTCGCAAGCAGAGCCATTTCTCTGCACGCATATTTACACGGTAACTACGCAGCAAACGGAGAATGTTGAATTTAAATTTATGTTTTAAATTTAATTTTAAATGTATGTGTTTATAGAATAACTTAGACATCAGTCACCTGACGACTGGCAGTGCATATGATTTGAGGCATTGTCGCCGGAGCCGAGTTGCGTCTACCGCGCTCGGCAACTCCAGATTGATGGTGCTGACTACTACTAGGACTACGCTGATGATAATTAATAGCACTAGCATTAAAACTACTAATGTTGTTGTGTTGCGGCAGTCCCACAACAATGACGGGCACCTCCTCGGAGGCAGTTGGAACAGTAGCAGAAGCTGCAGCAGCAGTTGCTGCTGCTGCTCCTGCTCCCGCTCCTGCTCCAGTGGGGGGCAATGCGGCGGCGGGGGCATTGTGCTGTGGACTGGGAGTTTGATAGATTTGATCACCCACCACATAACCATAGAACTTGAGCACATCAAGTTTACACATGGGACAGGTGCGGTGCTCGATCAGCCACGGATCAATGCAGTTCTTGTGAAACTCGTGCCTGTGAAAGGTTAAACTTGTAAGTCATCTTTCGAAATGTATTCTTGTATATCGCACTCACTTGCAGGGCAGAATTCGTATGATATCGGCAGGTTTGTAAGATTCGATGCATATGGCACAGCAATCACTGTCCATGTCCTTCTCATCGGTCATCTTACCCGTCTTTGTGGGTATTTTCATAATAGCCTTTTTAGTGACGGAACAAAGATTACGCTGTATTTGAGAAAAATAATTTATGATTTATTTATTAATATTAACGCTCAAGTTTATTTAAAGGCTACTCACCGATTGTTGATCCTTTGCCTGCATGTACCGGAACCTTTGTATGTAGTAGAATATTAGCCAAACTAACGAAATTATCATCAGCACAATAAACGATATGGAAACAAACAGCACTGAGGTTCTGAAAGAGAAAATGTAAAAATTACAATCACATTTGGAAAGCAGTGGTCAACGCAAATATTAAGCAGTACACAGAAATTTTATCGTCGATAATGCAGTTTCTTTGCATTCGAATCTAGTGCTCGTCTTCAAGTAGGTATTTTGTCTGTAGAGGAGAAAAAGGGGACGTAGCTCAGTGGTAGAGCGCTCGCTTCGCATGTGAGAAGCCCCGGGTTCAAACCCCGGCGTCTCCATGTGGATAAATTTACTTTTTTAAATAGCTAACAGCTGTATTTATTTAGTCCTTAGAATATATATATTAAATAGCTGTCACGATCGACATTTTTAAGTATAACTTTAAGGATTCTTCAAATTAACAAAAAAAAACACTTGTAATAAATTTTTGCATGAACTATTGAAGACTTAGCTTAACAAAGAAAATTTTCACAATTCATTTTCATGGGGACGTAGCTCAGTGGTAGAGCGCTCGCTTCGCATGTGAGAAGTCCCGGGTTCAAACCCCGGCGTCTCCATAGTCCAATAAGTTAATTTTTTTCTACAACATTTATTTACCCTTTTTTTTGTGTTCTTATATTTGTATCCTTCTTAATATGCTGCGAGTCTGCAGGATTAAATATTGGTCTTCCAAGTATATATATATTTTGTAATTGAAGTTGGGTAAGCTGTTCTGCTTAAGGGATTTTTCTTGACTATTTGTATGGGTCTAAGACAAATTTTCATTAAGAATTAACTTAATATTCTTAACAAATTGCGCAGAAAAACGAACATTACAATCAATTGTTGCATTTGAGAATTGCAAATTGTATGGGGACGTAGCTCAGTGGTAGAGCGCTCGCTTCGCATGTGAGAAGTCCCGGGTTCAAACCCCGGCGTCTCCATTCGAGCTGTTTTAAATTCTTTTTTTCAATAAGCAATTTCTTACTTTAACAATAAGAGTTTGCTTTGCTCTTACTTTTTTGATTATATTTCTTTAAATAAACTGTTACTGACATTAAAAACATTTCTTTAATTGATTAGACCGATTTTTTCAGATTCTGTTATATTGATATTTTGACTTCAAATGGTGGACTCCGTAAAAAGGGTTTGGGGACAACAAAAGTAGTGCAATCAAAACTATTAACTAGGGGACGTAGCTCAGTGGTAGAGCGCTCGCTTCGCATGTGAGAAGTCCCGGGTTCAATCCCCGGCGTCTCCACTTGAGATTAGTTTACCTTTTTTTGTTGTATTCGATAATAAATTGTTTTGCATTTACCGATTCAAACTGCTAACTGTTCGAATGCCACGGCGCCCTTCGATGATGGAAATGGTAACATTGTGGCCCTTGTCGACTGTACTTGCAAGATCGATTCCAATTGATTGATAGGTTATCACGGCAGCAATATTTCCTGAATAGAAATTAAGTTGAGTGCATATGCAATTGTTAAGATTTAATTTCTTAGATCTTACTAGTCTTGACCTTAATCTGCATTTTCTCCAGCTGCATGACCTGTTTATCATTGTAGATAATCACACCGGCGGCATTGTAGTGATACACATGCTTCACCTTATCCTCAAATGTGCAACGGCCACGTCGAACTAACGCAATCCACGGAACGCCCTTCTCCGGAAGGGGCGCGCCTCGAGTGCCCCGTATATAGGGCGTACAGGCGAAATCGTCGCTTTCGTCATCTACGGTGCTAATGTGGATCAGGCGACCCGTCACATTGAGCACTTTCCCCTCGCCGTAGCGGGCCTTCTCCTCGGAGAACTCACTCTCGCATATGGTATTATCGCTGTCCACGTAGGACCAGTTGAGGAAGGCAAAGTTATAGACGTCCACGGGGATGCGTTCTTCGGGAGTGCCATAGGGATGCGACAGATTGGCTTGTCGAAAGTATCGCTCCAGATCCTGGTTGGCAATGGTCATGGCCGCCACCAGAGTTGTCGTAGTTGTTGTGTAGGTCAAATGCGGCAGACCGCCCAGCAACAGCAGCCAACTGGCCAGCAGCAGCATTTTCTGGAAGTACATAGCCCAGCTGAAGATTTCTTAACTTATTTGCACAAACAATAATAGCACTTCCGATTCACAATCGTATCGTATCTGTCTCTAAACACGAGGCAACATTTGTTGTTTCCTGTCCGACGCGAACAAAAGTCGTTAACCAACTGAAATGAAAAGAAGCCAACAATTAGGTGTGAGTCTTTGAATAAACTTGAAATGCATTTAAAGGCTATTGAAATTTTTAGTGGTCTGGTGTTATTCATATTGTGGGGACGTTCGCTCAAATGGCGATAAGCGGCCATATTGGTAACACTCGTGAATACATTCTTATATTTTTTGGAATAGACCTGACTATAAAACCCAACTGATAAACTTATCAAGAGTGCGTTGATTTCATTATACCTGATTAAAGGCTCTAACTAGAGCTACTGTAGTTAATACTCAAAATCGTCAGTTTAAATTTAGAGAAACCCTATGATGAAATTGGGTGAATGGATTTGGAAACCTTTTTTTTATTTTAAGCATAATTTTGGTTTTTATAGAACAATTAATATATTTAATTGAAGATAGGAAATGTTATCAAGCTGCCTACTTAAGTGGCTCTTAGTCGAATATATAAATAGATTAGAAGAATTAAACAGCGAAGTTTTTTTTAGATTAGAAATAATAATAGTAACGCGGCTAAATGTAAAACATTCGAGTTCAGGGCCGGCTACATTGTGGTCAGTGATAACACTTAAAAGAGTGAATTACTATTTCAGATTAGAATTCAATGAAATTTAGCTTAGTTCTTCCGAGCTCTTAAATGTTATGGAATTGTATGAAAACTGTTTTCTGTCCTACTAATTATAATTAATTTTTTAGCTAATAATTTTGTGAAATTTAAAATATATCTTCCTGCTTCTTAAATAGTCTGAATGGTGTGATCACAATTTTCTGTCTTACTTAAATATATACTCCTTTTCTCTGCATATTTTGTTGTCTACAAAATAACTAAGTTTTATTTATTATTTATTAAAAATGACCGCATGAAGTGGATTTTGACGCTATCCCAACCTAATATAATTTTCTTCAAGTACTGTTATAAATCAGACACAAATCATATTCATTCCTTTGGCTTGACTGGGAATTTCCGTAGTAGCCTTCATTTTGGCCATTTCGCTGCAGTTAAGCGCCATCTGAAGGCCAATGCCATTGGCAAAAGCGCTGCCATTAATATTATGCACAACAATGCCCCATCTCCATGCCCCTGCTGCATTTGCAACTTGCGGCAACTGTACAGTCAGGCCGCAATGTCAGCGAAATGCAATGCATTTAAATATTTCATTATGCGAGTGTGTACGAGTTTACTCCCAGGGACTAACCATGGCAAATGGGTGGCCGAGAAGGCAGAACACTCGTGGGTGTGCGGCTGACACTGAAAAGTGGTCCGGCAACCCACCGACAGCTCCGCCAGCACCACATCAAGAGGAGCAACCAGTTCTCAGCTTTCTACAAGAAACAGCTTGGACACCTACTTGTAATATTTCTTCTCTCTATCCTTCGTTGTTGTCTGGCAAAAATAAATTAAGTTTTAAGAGTATATGCATACAGTTTTTGTGGAGTTAAGAGCCACAGCACAGCACCACCACACCACTAAGTGTCCCAACACCAATTGAATACAAAACTCTATTTTGACGCCTATTTATGGGCTCATAACTCAGTGCAAGAGTGTAAGAGTTTAGGTTACTTAGCTGCTTCATCGTTGTGGCCAACTCAAAATGCGCTACCTCAACTAGATCTTATTAGTTTTTAAGCTAAGCATATACCAAGAATCTAGCTATATTTGAGGAGTTCTCTTTTAGACAGCTAACAGTTATTGTAGCGCCCATAATAGTTCGACCAAGACTGCCCAAAAATGTCTTTTCGATTAGCCCATTGCACATTTTGCATGCATCGCTGCATTTTATTTCAGCATTCGATATTGTTGTTGTTGCAGCTGTGGTTGCTGTTGTGGTTGTTGTTATTTGTTGTTGCTCTTGGCATGTGGCAAAGCGGCAGGACAAGGGCAGCGATCGATGGAGTGGCATTGCCAGGGAATTACGACTAAATGGGGACAACAGTGCGAGCAGCGGATTTGGCCGAGAGTAAAGTGCCAAGCGCGCGGTGCCAAAAAGACCAACAACAACAATGGCAACACCAACGACAACAACAACGGCGCATGTTGCCTGTTTAGGATAATGACCCTGACTGTAGATATCATTGTGTTATAAGTGTGCATGCAGTAAATATTTATGCATATCTATATTTGATTGCGTGTAAGTATATGTTTGTGTGTCTGAGACTAAAAAACAGAGACAGAGAGGGAGAGAGAGAGAGAGAGATAGAAAGAGGGTGTGAGAGCGCAGAAAATAAAAGTGAAAAATGATTTTGGTATTCAATTTTTGTATCATTTATTTATTGCTTTTCATATCTTGTGTTTGTCATTTGGTGAATGTGTGCGATTTGTGAATGTGTCTTTTGAGTGTGTGTCTTTTCAGTGGTGTGTGTGTGTGTGTTATGTTAGGTGTGTCTCCGTCCCAAGTTTAAATTCACCGCCAAATTCCGTTGTCCTTAGCAAATAATTTGTTCCGCAGATTTTATTTTCAGCATTATTTAATAATATATTTTTATTTTGAAATATATTAAAAAAACCACGAAAGATTTATTTCTTACAGTTTGGAAAATTTGTATTTGACAGCCATAAAAAAAAAATGCACATAAGAACCGCAAAACATTTCCATTTCCTAATTTATAGTCATCGTTTTTTATTATATTAATAAATCATATTTTCCTTTATATATTGTGATTTTATTAAAATGTCTTATTTTTTTGTCATCGCTGTTGTCGTTGCGGTTATTGCAGTTCTTATTGTTTATTTATATAAAAAGCTTCTTCTATTGTTTGGTACATTTTTGGACTATTGCCAACATTGCGAAGTGTTTTCCCATATAAATAAATAAACCGTCTTAATTGTTTTATACCCTTTGAAAATGGTTTGAAAAGGGGTATTGTATTTTACTCTATGCAAAATAACAAAGCTCATTTATATAATACATTTATGAGCTGATCACAGGGTATCGTCAAGGCGAGGTTTCTCAACTATGATTGCCTCACTTGCTGTTTATTTTGCTTTTAGTATTCTCGATCAGGTACAAACATATACATATATACATTTTATTTATTTATTCTTGGCTTATGCATTTTTGATAAGTTCTTTGTTTATTGCTTTAGTTGTTAACAATTTCATTCATTGGAATCCACAGGTGTTTCTATTTTTAGTTAATTTCCTAGTGCTTTTAGTTATTGTTGCAATTGTTTATTTTATTTTCAGTAAAACTGCATTATTTGTCTTAATTCATTTCCTACATAAATATATCGAAATTATATTCTATTTTTGGTCATTGTTGATATTCGAAATGAATCGACAAATCAACAATTCGAGTTTATAAATTTGAATACAGAAATACAAATATTTTATAAACCATAAATAAAATTCGTTAAAAAGACTGAGATAAACAGATAGTGCCAAATATACACTCATAAGTGCACTCACTTGAATACTAGTTTGTTTGCATATTTATCGAAACGTGATTTGCAAAAACGTGATACGAATGATAAACATTTCGGCAATACAAGTTTGAGTATTTCATGTGTGCCCATTTTATTTATTTTTATTTGTTTGTATCTTTCGCAGAGTGTTTCTTGTTTGTGTTCCCATAAATAAATAAATATTTTATTTATGTTCATTTTGCAAATGAAAAGAGCGAAGAAAACATACACACACTACTTAGAGGCTACACAACTAAAAACAGAATTAATAAAAATCTTGAAGAAATATTGCAATGTCTTTACTCACATATCTAAAGGATACTCAGCCAAAGTGCTAAGGAAGTCAAATACATCAGACGGCAATTAAAAAATGATTAGCAAATATTCAGCATTAAAATGCAAGCCGTGTGCCGGGTACTCAATCAATATCAAATGAGTGTCGTACTGAATAAGGAAGAGGTATTCACAAGCCACACTTTGAATGAAAATACTTTTGCCACATTGATGAGGAAGTTTCTTGTGTTTGTCTTAAGCTGAAGTTCACTTTAATAGTATGTATAAGTAATTTTCAAAATTCGCTTAAGTCTTGTTTAAATTAAAAATTGCTTAAACTATTTGTTTTCTTTTTCAAAAAAAGAAAATGGTATTAAATAAATTCAAAATTAAGTTTGTCTTTAATTCAACCAACACTTGAAATAACTTTTGTTATTTTGAACCTGAAAAGGCTATTTTATTTTCTGTTAACGAAACTGCAGAAGTGCACAGTTTGCCACAACGGAACTTTTATTGTTATTATTATTAAGCCAGCAAAGTGTGGTTTGGAAAGGTTTTCATTTGCCATTCGAGTGCATTTGATGCGTTTCTCTGTGCTTCGTTGGTTTTAATGTATTTCGTTGAACTCTTTTCAGAAAAAACCACAATACAAAAGTCAAAGAGGGGGGGCAATAAAAATTATAGAAAAATTACAGGTGTAACAGGTAGCTCGGAAATATGCACTGATTACGGATTTAATTTATGCGGACTGCACCTGTTACAGCAACAGCAACGGCAAAAGAAATGAGTGCCAAATGGGATTACGAGTACTCGCATTGTTGCTGGGACGATTGCGAATGATTCGTATTTCGAAAAGACTACAAAAACAACAATACTTAACAATAATGAGCGTGGCAACAACTGAAATGTGGTCATAAGTAATTAGTATGTTGCAAGAATTAAAGAACTGAATTATGCTGCGATTCAATTAGACTTGCGCCATTTGGTTTGCCAATGAAGCAAACCGAAGTTTCAGTTGCCAGTTCCTTTGCAATAAACACACACACACACACACACACACACACACTCTCTCAGACACAACCCAATGACATTGCAACACACGCATTTCAATTTCCTAAACGGCGCTCGATCTCAAAGTGTTACCAACTGCAGAGGGCGAAACTTTTCTGTGTCATGTGTGTGTGGGTGTGTGTTTGCGTGCTTGGGCACTTGTAAATGTCGCCAAGCTGTGCTGCCAGTTGTTCACAATGACTGCCAGTGTCAGCAGCGTCAGTTTCTGCTCCGCCCCCTCTGCCCGCTTGTAACTCTGTTGGCACTATTCGCACTTATCATCGGGCTACTGCCTGCTCGACTCCACTTGCCTCTTCCGACTTCAATGTCAGCTGCAGCCTGCAGAAAGCCATCGAAAGTCGAATTACTCAACTGACACAAATTGGCAAAGCAACTTTACTTTCAAGGCTGTCATGTCGATTGTAATACGCTCTGCGATTATATTGGCAATTATTTATTATTGCTAAAATATATATTTACGCATAGAAAGTTTTCGAGTTTTCTTGTTGCGACAAAGTTGGTTTAATAAGTTGTCGAATTTTTCAAGCTATCATTTAGATATGTTAACAAATATTTTTAAAGTAACTTTTTCGGGTACTGTACAATGAGAAACATTTGAGCTTATGTACAATATCAGACACTTGAAACAAAAAAGATTAAAATAAGCTTTAGCCAATTTATACTTTATAAATAGAAATATTCGTTAATTTCAGATTCATTTATTCATTTATTTATAAGATGAAAACTTGTCTAAATAAATTTCTCTACTTCTCTATATTGTTTTTAGATATTTTTCTCATTTATTAAAGCATATCGAGCTCTAAAGAATTATACAAGTATCAATTTGCCATTGCATGATTGTGGTATTAACTTTTCCCTTCCTGCCCTTCAATACCTTTAGTTTAGTTGTTATCAGTCAGTCACAAAACCGCAAGCAAGTGAAAATAAATATTCACTATATAATATTTTTTAAATCCCTTTTCTTCTATTACTATTTATCTTGGCTCTTGATTTTTTTAAGAATTGTTTTATCAGCTGCTTATTTGTTTTTTTTATGATAGACAAAAGGAAAACTGTGAGAAAGTGAGCACACAGTATAAAGTACATATTGATGACTGCTTAGCTATGATTCACTCTCGCTCTCATCTACCATCTCCTTCTTTCTCTTTCTCTGAGACTCTCCTCATGTTTTGAGTGTGTGTCTGGCACCTTGTTCGGTGACTGTTGTTCCGCTTGTTTGCATATTGCAACATCTGTGCAAGCGAAACCAATTTAAAACATACGCCAACACATGCTGACACACACCAATGTGACCCATGAAACTCACACATAATGCCACAACACATGCTACTAAAAATATCAACCACAACATTTTCCCGTCTCCGTTTCGACTCATTTCTCATCTCTCGCATTACTTTTCTTTTAGCACACTTTGCACTTGGCTTGAACTTCAGTTTGCACCATCGTTCCAAACTTATCGCTGAAAACAAATACTCGTATCTTAACGACTTGTCATCCTTAATTGCTCACATATTTCGCACATTCTTCGACTTTGATCTTCTTCACATTTCCCCCTCCCAGCAATCAAAGAAAATGTGCTGCTAATTAGTATGCGATTTCCCTGAATTTGTCAATTAACATATGATTAAATGATACACTTTAGTGAATATCTAACAAACACTTTAAATCTTTTCTTTAAAGGTATGGAAGACATCTCCAAGCCTGAAAATATGAATTTTAGAAACAATATGGTGTCTTCTAGTCGTGCACTCATCTATTGCTCCCACTTGCTTTTTATGATTTTATCTTTAGCTTGGGGCAGCTGAACTGAACGTAATTTCATTCATTTAAGAAATTAAATTCACACAATCTCTGAGACTTTGTTGACTTCCTTCCCGCCCCTTAGCTCTTCTCTTACTTGTTATTGTGTCTCTACATTACAATTTTCGTGACCTACATAGGATCAAAAAACATAAAATGAAATCAAATGCAGCTAGCAGTAAAGTTCTTCTAAATAATGCATACAGGAAATATGGTTGGAAAGAAGCTCTTGAGTTGTTTGTTTTATTTTGACAGATATTGAAAAACGCTTCGCTTGAGCAAAAGGCCAAATGAAGTTGCTGAAACTTTCTCAGAAGTTTTCCGCAACTGCGAAAATCCAGACGCACACTCCAACACCCAAAACACAAGCGAGTACTCGTATGTGAGTATATGATTGTGAGTTTGCTCATAAATCATATTACAAATTATAGACAATCTTTGACTTATGGCGAAACTTAAGAGTTCAAAGCGAATCCGAAAACGAGTACATGTAACAAAGCCAACTTTTAGCCATTTGGATTCGCCAAACGATTCTCCATTTACCATCGATTCGGAGTGAAATCAAAATAAAGCAGCTGGCCACTCATCTTATATTGAGAGTGAGTATCTAAAAGGGGTTGAAATGCAAAGTGAGTTTCTAATTACTGACGGCTGCTGCAAAAGATTCAAACTGCGTGGTGGCTACTTAAAGTGTTCCCTTCTTGTACTTTTACTTTCGTCAGAGCTCCAATTGCCCAATTGCCAACTGAGAACAGAGAACTGCAGAAAGGGGGCACCCCGGCAATTGCTTGGCTCTTTGCCAATGCAACGACTGCTGCTTTTTATTTGGCAAATGCATTTTAATGTCACTTTACCGCATTCATCATGCCCTTCCTCCACAAATTTCTGTTTCTTGGAACCCATTTCTGTACCATCATTGCCATTGTTTAAGTAGCTGCCGTAAATGGCACACATAATGTTTTTGTCAAATGGGGAATTTCAATAGCAGTTTTTACCATGCAGCACTCTTACTGCCAAAGACAATGACATCAAATTTGGCCATTGGATGCCTTTCAAGGACAAAGACCGGCACATAAAGTGTAGTAGGACTTTTGAGAGTTACAGAATCAATTGTCAATGACAATGTATTGGGCTAAAATATTTTATTATATTTTAAATGTCTTTAAGTATTCAAAAAGTTGTGTTATCATATATTGTATTGAGTTTTTTTTGTAAAATCATTAATTATATAAATGCTTACATAGAAAATAAGGAACTTATTTTGTTCGTTCTAATTCTTATTATATTAAAATTTAATTATATTTAAGATATATAAGGAATTATATATGCTTTATTTTTTACTTGCTCCCAAGTAAAACGTGAGTCATAGAGCGACAGATTAGAACATCTTGGCCATTTAGTTAGACAACTTTGTTGTCTGCCATATAAAAGCACTCGCATTGGCAGTTTGGCTAATAAATTTGTGGTATCTGGTGCCACACCTACTAAAAGTCGAATGCACTTGAACTGCTTGGTTGATTGGTTCGATATTGGACTGCAACCAAGAAAGAAAACGTTGGTAACTGTCATCGTAATGCGGCATATAAATATTTATAGTACGTGTTTGACCTCGAGCTGATGAGACCCGAAGTGGACTTGTCTTTGTTGTCTTGCTGGTATTAAGCTAATAAAAGCGTCGCAAGCGCTGCCATAAAAAATCAACAGAAAGCAGACAAACTTTGGGGAAAACTTCTTAAGAAATCAAAAATAAAACAATAAAAACTAAAATTGATTATAATAATAAATTTGTTGTGGCCAAGATCATTCGCAGTAGCAGACGAATCCCTAAAAATATAAAAGAAAATATTAACACTCTGGCCACATGACGACGACACGACTAACTGAATGAAAATCACGTTCACAATAGTCACGTTTAGCATCGGCGACAACAAAATACAAAATACAATAAGCCATAAAAATAACTGCAACATACTTTTGACTTATGTTTGTGTCTATTTGAACGCTTGGGGAAGTCGGGTATATATGCAAGACAACGAAAAATCTACAACTCGATTTTTAGACTATCTGTCAAAATAACTTCATCAATTTTTAAGTTTAAAGTTTTCTTTAAAATGTTCTTTAGAGAAAACTCGATAGCTCGTTATTATTTGGAGATATTAGAATTTGATATTTAACTCGATTCACTGTTTGGATTTACAGGGTATGCTTTTGTTGAGTGGTTACTCTTGACATTACCATTTGTTCCTCTTTGCGACTGCTTGCAGCGACAGGGTGGGGAGCTGATGGGGGGTCGGGTCTGGGCAAATGGCACAACATGTGTAAGCCAGAGCGGCAACGACGTCATAAATCTTCAAACACCTTCTGTGTGTGTCGTCCACCCACATGCCACTAACCCGTTGCCACAACCCGTTGCCACTCGGTTGAAAGTCGGAAGCGGACAAGCTTCGGTTCGTTGCGTTCCCCATTCCCATTCCCATCCCAACACATGTTCAGGCCTATTCCGCATTCACCTTTATTGGCCACTCAAACGTCGGCATTGTTAAAAACGTGATTTCCGCTATTTGCTTCTTGTAATTGTTTACGTTTCAACAAGGGAGGATTGCGGGGGAGTCCCGCCGGCTGTTTGGCGTTTTTAGTTTCGATTTGGCTTCTGGCTTAAAAAGCCGCCATGTGCAGCCACTGAAAAGTGCATAGAACCGCTTTTTTCACAGATACCTGACAGCGAAATGTCGTATAAACCTGATCCCAACTTAGCAGTGAAACGAGGAATATGTCGACCTAGTACAAGTTGATTGGGAGTGAAAGCGGGGGTAGAAGTACCAATGACAGTTGCGTTGCCACGAAATATTCTGACACCTGAAGGCAGCTCCTTTTAAAAGGTGCTCTCAAGGCTTCAGCTACAGATAACAAAAAATACTTTCAACATATCAAAAATGGGGACAGGAGGAAGGCAACTGCTTGTCATATAAAGTTTGATAACAGCAGTGGTCTTAAAAAAGCAGAAACTAGGGATTGATATCTAAGATACTATATAAGTATCTTAATAGATGCATTGCTCTTTCTCTTTTTTCCAATAAAATCAACATTTTAATTAATTTAAAATTATTAATATACTTTTATAAGTATTTTTTAGATTAACTATGCTATTATATTATTTTATTGTATTAAGATTGCATTCATAGAAAATATGTACACTTTAAAAATTAAACCAATTTACCAACATCTCCTGCTAAGATCTTTGGAAAATTATATTCGTATATTATTTGAGACATTTTATAGCATATATGCTGTCTGTTTCAGCCAAATTTCCTTTTGCTTTGTCAATTTCGTTTTGCGCCACTGTGCTTAACGAACCGTAGCAAGAACTGCGAATGGGTCTGGGACTTGTGTGTCTTGACATTTGGGAACATGGCAAATACCAAAAGGCTTCCTCCCTTTTTGCCGAGTTTGCAAGGGGGTTGCCGAGGAGTGTTACAAGCTATTGATTTTCAACAGCAACAATGACAACCAATTCCCCCTTTCCACACGTGCTTCTACTTTTAGATATTGTAGTTGTTATCAAAGTCAAAAGACTGTCAACATTCTGTTAGTTTTCATTTTGAGAAAATCTTAGAAAATTGCGCCAGCATCTGCACACAGTTGGCAAAAGAGAAAACTGTTAATGATTTGACATTTTCCAGCACAAATTTCAAACTGTTGATAATAAAGAACTGACCTCAATTTGCTGATGAACCGATGCTGAAGTGCAACGATTCCATTTCAGTTTCTGTTTCAATTGCAGTTTGGGTTAAGGTTACAGATACAACTTAGTTTCAGTCTCAGTCTCAATCTCAGGCAGAGCTACAGCTACAGCTCTTGGCCTGGCCAGTTGCCGTTAATGTGGGCCAAACAATGATTTCTCTCTCTCTGTCTTTTACTATTTATGTCTCTGTCTTTGTATTTTGCATCTGATGAAATGTATTGTTGTGTTTTTGCATGTCGAAATCATTATATTGCATTGTTGTTTCTGCGAAATTGAGTAACCCGAAGTTACCGAGTTTTAATTGAAATTTGACCAAAAATGTAGTTATAAAATGTTAAACAATGCGAAGAATGATAGGCAAATGAGAACAAATTAGCAGCAGCAGGAGATATTCTGTCTAACATATCGTAGATAGATTGTACTATAACTAACTATACCTTAGCAGCATGTCAGTTTGTTATCCTAACATGAATCAGGATATCAAATGAATAACCATTAAAGTTTGGTTCGATTATTTTATGGCAATTACATTTATATTTCAAGCTGAACAATCATCTGTAGCTATGTCATGTACATTTCGAATTTGTATTTCATTCATTATTTAATTGCTGAGGGTATTTCCTGGTACATTCATGAATATTGAAGACCCACCCAACCACTCAAGCACCCAAAATTGACGCAAAAGACAGCTCACGTGTATTGCCACGCGCCTAGGTTTCTCTACCTCTGCCCCTACACCCCACCCCCGATAGACCACACAATAGAAGCAAACTTAGCCCGATAGCAAAGACCGTGGCTGTTCGAAAGGTATATAATTTTGCCATATCTAACCAATAATCTCAAACCAAAAATATGTTTTGTCAATGAGATTGACGCATTGACTATTGATTTTTGGTTTGAGTTCTTAAGATATAAATTTCTCAAGAAATTTATAGGTGTAAGCCGGAAACCATTTCCGTACTGCAACTCTGATAAGCTAGGCATTTTTTTATAAATTACTGTATAACAGTTTGTTCTACTTTCCCTCTTTTATTTATTTTGATAAAAAAAATAAAATAAATACAGAGAAATCATTTCTATATTTACGCTCTCTAATAGCTTTGACTTAATTAAATCATGCTTAAACACCGTCATTTATCATCAGCTCTGACCTTAATTTTGCATCAGGCTTTCCAATTGATATAGCATTTTTAATTAGCAGCATGTCAGAAGTTCTGGCATTATTAATATGATATATGATCTAACGCGTTTCCATGTCAAAAACTTTTCTGACAAAAAGCCATAAAAGTCAGCTATGGCACTTACCACAATTTGCAATTTCCTCTGGCTGTGCAAAATTGCAACAGAATAAATTCAACAAATAAAGTCAATAATTAAATACCGATTTAAATATTATAAATTAAAATTGAATGCCAATTCAATAAATAAATAACACAACATGCTTATACACAGAAATGATATGCATATGTAATTATACTATTACGTATACGCAGTGTAGTGCCCATTCAACCTTGACTTTTGGACTTTTTTAGTGAGCTAATTGGCCAAACAATTTAATTGCAGCTTTTGTTGCTATTTGTAATGAATATTACATACAAAATTCAATTAGAAGTTACTAAATCCAGCAGCTTAAATAGTGAATTAAATCACTAACAAAGTTTACTAAACTCATTAAATACTTGAGAGATATTTTACAGCTATTAAAATGTCCCATAAGCTAGCGAATGATTATTATTTTTGCCAAGCTATAAATAATTTTTTTATAATGGTTTTGTTAAATGAAAATTTAGTTCCTTGAATGAAGCTAAAAATGTCTAAAGAGTTACTTTCAATTTATCTTTGATAATTTCGAAAAGTTGGAAATTTAAATTTTGTAGAGATTTAGTTTTAAATTTTATTGGAGGGCACCTTTTATAATTAGTTAGAACTTATAATTAGTTAAATTAGCATTGAATATATTTAGAGATACTTAAACCAAATTTTAATAGATATCCAAAAGGTCATCAAATTGGAGCTAGTAAAGATATCAAGGCTAGTTTTTGGCAAAGACATATGTATCTGTGAATTCTCATGTGAATAGATTGCTTGACTTTATTTATGCTATATTTAAGCATATCAATTAACACTTGAATGATTAATAGCATAGATCTTATTCACATCCGCTTACTCGTCTCCTCTTTGCGCGTTTATCACTTGATTTGTGGTCATGTGCTGCAAAAACGTGCCTCTAAAAACAACTGCAACAATAACAGGGAAATATAAGACACTCACTAATAAATGTGAGTAGATAGACATTAATACAGACATTACACGGGTGGAACCGAGAATTGCGCGTCAAAATGTTTAGCACTTGGTAATTAGAGAGCAGCCCCCTCTGTAAGCCACCAACCACCAGCCAGTACCCGGCTAACACTCCCTATCGACCCCCTATTGATATCTAAGCCCACCCACCTCTAGTCATTGTCAGATAGCCATGGTAACAAACTGCTGCTGTAGGTTCAGCTGCTGTTGTTGTCGTTGCTCAATTGCGTGCTGAGATTGTTAAACAATATTGATTTTCATAGAACGTAGAGGTATTTAATCATCCTTCCCATCCTCCCCTTAACTGACCCCACATTTCTATTACACCTCCCTATTACATTGTCGTAATTCGCGTTCTGTATCCAATTAGTGGGACGCTTTGTTTTCATCGTCGCACTATATATGTATACATTTTTTTATTTAGTTTTTTCGATATTTATTTAAAACTAAATTCAAATTCTACGCACTTGCGTATATACACTGTCGATTCCGTGATTTAGTAATTAGCAGCAAAATTTAATTAAAATTTTTACAAGTGTTTGCCAAAGCAATTTGCACATTTCTCTAGTGCGGAAAAAATCTGTTCTGTCAATCTGTTTGCTAATCGTCTATGCAAATCAACGTTCGCTTTTGTTCAGTTAGCTATTCTTTATCGCTTATATATGCATGTCTTTGTAATATGCAAGGTTAGTCAGCCTATATATTGTTCTTACTTGTCTGCCTGCAGTAAATCTATGACGTAGCGAACTGGTTCACACAGCTACAAATGCTTCCTTGTCTCTCACTTTTGTATCTCGTACCTCTGGCTATAGCTGTAGCTGTATCTGTATCTACAATATATCAGATTGTGTCTTTGTTTGCCATTCTCTCATTTGCGTTCTCTGCTCGAAGTCAGTTAGGTCATGTGATCATTTATTGAAACAAGTTGTCACAAATATAAAATTCATAAGAATACTTCTTCTGTTCTTTCATTGAATTCTTATCAAATATTTACCCAGCTAGCTGTCACATTATCCAATCCTATCCTATATGTTATATTGAATAGTATTATCTACCGCTGTCATATGTAATTTGGGGTAGTGCCATTATCTATTTATGAGACTTTCACTTGTGCAGCAATCGCAAACTCGGACACAGTCAATAATCGATAAAAAGGTAGCAACAACTACCTGTCAAATGGAGGACAATTGTCGTAAATTACAATATGTATTTAGACTCTTGTTGTACATACTCATATTATCAACTGATGCAATGGAAACTACAATTATATATCGTGATTAGTATTTGGTTTTGCATTACCAGCGAACCATGACGATGTTTTCAGTTCTCGGCTAGAAGATATCATCTAACATATATAGAGCAATTGTATCTATAGATTTTCGCGTGCCATTCAATTGCGTAAATTGCTTTTATTTAATTGTAACTGATTGAAATCATGGCGATAATTTCAAATATTACATTTGAGTACACAAAACAATTGCGTGATGAGAATACAATCAAATAAATAATTAATTAAAGGTGTTAAATTGGAAATCAAAACGAGTATTTTTCAATATATTTAGAGGGGAGATAAGTATTCAACACAAGCCAAGTTCTACACATTGCTCCTCATATAACCATCCATTTCGAATAACACCTTCAATTAGCTCTGTTGGAATATTTTAAAAATATTATTTATTACCAATCGAATTTCAATCCATTTGTATCTGAGTGCTCAATCGAATTGAGTGCCGTGTTTTTCTTAGGAATCACCGTAAATTGTATCGATCTCAACTTGTTTCATGTCTGGGTTCAAGTGCTGCACTCGTGGGAACCTTCTAATGGGAGGATGCACTCGTTTGCCAGACACTTGAAGCTTTTTTGGTCTTGGGATGTGGTTATTAAAACGGTTGTGTGGGGTGCCTACAGTGTCCACAGTAAATTTGTTCACACAATCAATACCAATTAACCTCCTTGGCGCGCACTTAATTATAACGCGGACTGGCAAAGAGCAAATAAAATAAATATTTTCTTAAGCTCGGCGAGACTCGGGACCCAAGGCGGCATAAAAATCAGCCTGATGGAGCTATGTATAAAATCTTCCATTTGTCGCCTCCTTCCCTTTAACATTTGCGCCCTATTGACGCGCCTACGTACGTTGATCATTTTCCACTTCAACACGCAGCTGCTTTGGAAAAACAATGAGAAAAATTAAAGAAAACAACAACATTTCTCGGAAAATGAAGCGGAGGCCCAACTACATGACGACTTTGGTTTGGGGAGGTCCCTGCTCAAAGGCCCCACGCTTTTTATACCCTATACTCTATACCCTCTACACTTTCCCATGTTAAGGCATTTGTCGCTTTAATTAACGCAACGTCGCAGAGTTCGTACGATTGCCATCGGGAGCAGACAACATTGATGACTCACAGTCTGTTACTTGTTGTTGTTTTTGCTGGTTTTGATGTTGTTGTAATTGCTGTTCATGCAAATGCGCCTCCTGCAGTGCCAGGAGCCCAAACCCGAGTCGAAGTCCGTTGGTGGTTACTTTATTTGCCCTTCCAACTTCGGCGCCTGTGACGCACTCCGTGGGCGTTTCTTACATTTGTTTTTTTAATATTCGTCTCTGTTTTTTTTTAACATGACTCATTTGGTAAGGCGCCTAGACTAAACATAGTAATGGGTAAGTATATGATTTTCCAGGGAATATTTCCGTTTGGGTAAATAATTTTCCAGGGAATACTTCCGTTTACACGCCAAAAATTTCATTTTAATTTTACGGGGAATTTGTGTATGCTTATTTTTATAAATATATTTCGTATACACACTTACTTAGCTGCCATATGGACTTTGCCAAGTACTAAGTATTGTACTTTCTTTTCCTAAGAGTTTTTCCTATAAATAATATGTTTAGAATCTTCTTCAAATATTCTGACAATAATTTTACAAAATATTATGGAAACTTTAAAGCTTGCCAAGAAAGCTGTTTAAATATTGAGTATTTAATATTTGTTGATGGCTTTATTTAACTTTGCTCGTCTGCTTGATATATATTGTACAATTGGCCCGCAGCATTGATTAAGTTCATTGGCGAACTGTCAGATAGACCTGGCTTCTGCAGTTCAGGTAAGATTGTGTCTGGTGTCACTGTACAATTGTCAATGGCAAGCCACTGACTAGACATTATTTACCATGCTTTTATCAGAGCTAAGAATAAATGTGCCTTGTGTCTGTGAGAAAGCAAATACAAGTATGATATTTATCGGAGGTTGCTCGGTCATCTGATAAGCTCAGTGAACATCAGCAATCACAACAAATACAACAACGATGTAAACATTAATAATTAATATGAAAATGCATTTAACAATTTATTTGCTTTGTGGCATTCGCTATATTCTGTTTATATTTAATAAAGGCTCGTGTTAAATTGTATTTAAATAAGTTATGACATGCTAGCAGAGAATAAATAAATATATAAATCTTCTATCTATTATATTTATAGAGTAATATCAGTTATTGGTACGTTAATAGCGTTTGTCTTATTCTTCTTCCTAAAAATCCCAATCAATTCTGATCTAACATAAAAAGCCAACGCCAAGCAATTAAATCGACCACAAAATCGCAGACAGAGCGACAGCATCACAATTTTACGATTATTTAGGACCAGCGTTTTCATACTCTTACCAAAGAACCGTAAAAGGCAATAAATTCTTTAGTAACGAACAGAGTAAGCCAAATTAATATAGATATAAAATTGTTGTCTGCTAATTTTATGAATTGGGTTTGCAAAGACTTTACACTACTTACCAATTTCGATGCCTATAAGTATTGATGAATTTCCGAGCCTTGAAACAAAAATATTGCTTAAATTAATTAAAAGCTAAAGTGGCAAGTGATAGCGTTTCACCAGATAAATACTTGTGCGTGAACTTAATTGTGTATACATGATATTTACTGATTGAAACCAGAGAAAATTTTACAGTAGCTGTGCGAGGGCGATGCCAACTGGTTTGAGCCAAGTCAGTGAACGCGCTTCCTATTTACTAGAAAGAATGAGGGGTGGAGGATAAAAAGGGGACAATAGACAAGGCTCCCAAAAATTAAATACATAAGGTGCTGATTCTGCTGAGTTCAGTCGGATTTTTTGCCCTATTGTCATGGTCATGGGCACATGCACTTGTAGATACATTTCGATGTAGATACGCAGCTGTATATACATTTTTGTAATTTGCCGTTTTGACGAATTGCTCGACATGCGTTGCTAATTTTTCTGTCTGGCGCGAGTGTCTTTCGCATATCGTTTAAATACGTATTAATGTTTATCTCAATGGGGGACATAGGGGAGAGCAAAGTGTGGGATCTGAGTGCGGCGGGGGATGCTCATTGTGCGAATCAGTTTATAGACATGGCTGGGTTGTTAACTCGACGCTGAAGGCGTTTGAACTTTTAACGGTTTCACATTTTCATTTGTTGTTCTCATCTAAAGTTCATTGTTAAATGACTTTTCCAGCTGTCCCATATGAATGTGTATGAGTGTATGAGTGTGAGTGTGAATATGAGTGTGTGTGTGTGAGTGCGTGTTTTTTACTTTTATTTGCGTTGTTCTTGTTTTTGTTCTTTCTGGGTGCGGAAAGTGTTCGGTTTGATTTCAGCTTTGTTTTGTTAGTTTTTATGGTCTCTTATTCCCCTCCTCACTGCTCTCTCCTTAGTTTGGTTTAGTTGAATAGCTTGGTGCATAGAGCAACATTAAAATCGATTTGTCATGCAGTTGGACGTGCCTTTGGGTACTTGGGACTTGGGAACACCATATGACTGACACTGTACAACTGATTGCACATACGAGTATTATCTGATATCGTGTTCTATTCACAATATTCAATGGGGCCTTAAACAGTCACTTAGCGGCTTGTTAATTAAATCGTTTATGAGCTGAGATTTTCAGCAACTGTGATAAGCTGATTTTTGAATTATAGACATAAATAAAGTACAAAATAACCATTGCAATATATAATTTTTTTTAATTTTACTTCTCTTTATCAAACATATGTCTAGATAAATCTAAAAAAAATATTATTTGTGTGTTTAGTGAACGTGAATAAGACGTTCAAATGTCAAGCAGTCAAAGTGAAAAAAAATCACATAAACTAAGTCAATAACAAGTGCAACACGTGCAACACGTGCAATATTTGCAAATTATCCATGCTTAATGGGGAACATAAATATACTACGTGAATTCTTTAAATTAGACTCTGACTCTCATACACACTACAAAAGCAATAAGTATTCGATTTGACATTCGGAAACTGCACTTTTCACTTCAAGGAGCAGACAGAATAGCTAGAAGAGTTTGAGGCTGCTGAATGGAGAGAGAATACTATAAATCAAATCAAATCAAATTGATTTGCATATTACATTTTGCGTGGGTGATTTTCAATTAAAATGCTTTGACTGACTCTCCGGGAAATTTAATTGATTTGCCAATTGATTGTATACATACTTTCTCCCCTCATACTCATAGTGTTGAGTGTCGATATGTGAGTGATTCGATTGGTTGCCGTTCGATTCATTTCGATTCTTTTCTCCACTCGACAGATTTTTACTTTCATTTGAAGCGCTGCGTGTTGACTTAACTGTTATTTAATGAGTCGTCGCCGAGGCGTAATTATGCCATAAAATGCTTTCAAATTAACATAATTTACACTTCACGCTTCACACACACTCATTTTCACTCATTCGCACTCACACACACATTCAGTCTGAACTGGTGGGTGTCTCCCCAAGAAAGTGACTCATATACAATATTTGACACCGATAACTGTTAATGTTTACTCGTGTTCGAATTGTTTGTTAACTAAAAATAAATTCGGAGTTTGCATTTAACCCAATTTTACGCTTAGCTCAAGCGTTAAATTTAATTGATATTGCAACTGTTACTTGAATTGTAACTGTTATTGTAGTGGCAAATGATTTGCTTAACCGTTAACAGTTAATAAGCATTTGTCTGGCATACATTTCTATAGATCTAGACGCCCACCTGGCTGGTAATGAGCCATTATCATCATCATCATCATCATCATTATACATAACCTACTCTCAGTTACTGGCCAGTCTCATGGCATTCAGCAGTAACAGTTGGCAACAGTTCAAAAGGCGTTTCATAGACACTATTAGGGGGCCAATTGGGGGAAATGGTTATAAAGGTGAAATCTTGTTGGCTATTTGCAATTGGATTTCGCCCGATAGTCAAGTACGTGCTTGATAATAGCTAAAAAAAATACACTGCAGATATATATCGAATCTAACTGGGGCCTCAATCTAATAGATCTTTATGGGGTACTTCAAATAAAACGGTACTCACAGTAGTTATTGTCTTAGATCATAAAATTGTCTCTAACAGTGCACGATAAATTTGTTAAAGATCCCAACTTGTTAAAATTCCAATATTCCAAGGAATACAAAATTTAAGATTAAAGAATTAAAATCATATTTTTCTTTAGTTATAGACTGTATAATAAAAAATGACTCGAAGTAAAGGATTTCGTAATTACTTGACACAAGGGTCTAAAACATATCTATAGATTAAATAACTGGAAGATATTGTACGCCGTAAATCTTAAAATAAGTAAAATTCTATGTTGCAAATCTGTTTTCTTTGTAGAGATATATTTATCTATTCAAATGGACTACAGTTCTTTGAAATTAACGTATACCATTTGCACTTCCTTCCACCTCAGACGCTTACTAGTTTAATATTCTTGACAAATTTAATGGCTGGAAGAACCATTTCAATTGTCACTGACCAGTTCGGATTAGTTTGCTGTGTCTGAGTTGGGATCTGACGTCAAGACTTTGATGAGAGACACATGATCATACACTCATTTAACCAGCTGAAAGCCAGTTAGCCAGCTGACCAGATGCCGGCTTAAAGCATAGATGCATGGGTGTCGCGGAGTAGGAGAAATCGAGAGACACTTCCTCATAAAACCTGAAAAAGACCGGCGAGTACATAAATTTGTTGCTGAGTTGTTGTTTGGGTGCACGACGACGTCATCGTCACGTTCTGGTTTATTAAGTATTCAATAATTTGGTTCGGTATGGCACATACTTGTACGAGTACATATGCATATTAATATTAAGTGGGAAGCGTCGAATCGAGTCTCGACTCGACTCCCTTGGGGGCATGAAAAAATTACATTAAGCACAACAATATAGAAAATCAAGTTGCGACTGGTTCCTTCTAATAAAATTGTTAACGAATATTAATTGTTTATTACATTAAATCATTGCAGCCCGGACATGCGACTGTGCACAGTGAAAATGTTTATTATTTTAGTGTTTACTAATTGATTGACATTTATAAATGATTGCAAAACATTTTGTATGAACTTTAGCTTTGATTTCGATTCTCTTTTGCGACTTCAACTGATAAGCTTATCACAATGCGTTTGTTCAACTGTCCAAGCTCACCCAGACACACACACACACACATAAATTGAGTGACTTGACATCTTTAGTATAAGTATGATTTGTAATCAGCTTATCACGTGTGTGTGTGTGTTAATCGCTAATTTGTTTTTAATTGTTGCCCTTGCTGAACTCGGAACTTGGTTCTGGAAACTGGAAACTGAAAACTGGTTTACTCACTGCCTCTTTTGACCCTGGCCAGAACGATGCGTTGCCCTTCGTGGCATTTGCTCTTAAGACCAATCAAATAATGTTACCGATTTGATTTATGATTGGTCGAGTGAGTCAGAAAATCATTTGGCCACATTGTTGTGGCACTTGTTGCATATTCATGAGCTTATACGCAACTTCGTAATAAATCGTAACGTTTATGTACGCCAAACATAAATTACTTGGGCGAATTTTGAAGGCCTTGAAGAAGATTTGTTATTAGTATTACGAGCTCTATTTTTCTCTCTCTCTCTCTAAAGCCAATATCTATTTATATATATGTATATGTCAAATCACAAAATACTTTTAAATTATTTAATTAATATTTGGTCGCATCCACAGTCTTCTGGCCATGTCAGGTTTGTGATTACTGACCTAACCTAATTTATGCTTAATCTTTAGCATATAAAATGAAATTTTCATATTATATATAAATTTGCATGTTTAGCATGGAAATGTAATTACGCTCGACCCAACATTTCTCCCGACCAAGGGCCATATGTAAATATGTATGTACATATGTGTATACATAGAAACCCCTGCGATGGGGCGATTAATATAACTGAGTAAATACTCCATCTCCGGTGTTAGAGTGTGTAGTGCAATGCGAAAGGCCTCAAGCACGAAAGTGCAAAACAGGCTTAATGCACAATAGGTTTACACCCACACACACACATGCATACTTACGTATTACGTATACGTATCCTGGCACACATATAAGTCAGTCTGTTCCTTGCCTCTGAAACAGGACTCATGCGATATCACAAACATTTCAGGCGATTAAAAATTTAAAGCAGATTTTCCTGACAGACATGGACATGAACAGAGATGTCAGGCAGAGAGATAGACAGAGAGTGTGAGTGAGAGAGATAGATAGAGAGAGAGAGAGCTCTGCAAGTTTGAAACAGCGAAGTGTCTCGAGCTTAGTAACTTGGCCAAGCGTTGCATGTTCAACGGAGATAATATTAGGACTCAGTCAGAGTGGCAGAGAGCCAGAGACTAATTGACTTTTGAGGGCGTAATTACTATGGGATGTAAGCGAAATGTAATGGAAATGTTGCAGAAATTCAAAATTAATTAATTTTACTTATTGTTTTTAAAATAACTATTAAATCTATAATATTTTATATTTTATTTTATTTTAATACAAAAATTTAATGTAAATAATAATAGTTCTAGTATTCACAGCAAATTGTTATTAGACTTGTGAAGTAATATTGATCAATCAGTCCAATTAACAAGCATAAATTAAAGAGTATTATTCACATTTGCTTGCATTTTGCCCCACTGTAAAATGACAAAGTCAAAAACTAAATGCTACCGTGCTGGGGAACATTATTTTGTACAGACTAAACAGCAGGTATAATGTGCATGCAGCTACACCTTAATATAGTCAGTCGGTCTCGCTCTATCTCTAGTCAAGACGCTTTGTCTCCCTCGCTCAGTGTGCGCTTGCTGAAAGGCACTGTTAAATGTTGTTAAATGTGAGAAAATAAAAGTGGAAAACTAGCTGCACCGGCTACTGCATTTATATATTGTATGTAGTCGGACCCGCTGGTACAATTATCACACTACTTACCTCTGCTTCCTCTTTTCCACTATCTCTTTTTCACTCACTATCTGTCGCCGCTATCTCTTTTTCGCTGGCTGACACATGGGTCTATTAGTTGGTGGATTTTGAGTCAGTCTCAAAGTTTTGTTGCGAACTTGGGTGCGATTAAATAGCCGTACTTAATACTCAGCTGATTGCATTGCCAGCTGCAGTTCAATGTACTTTGAAATAGCACAGCACCATTCGATAAATATTGAACATAAAAAACATACATATATGTACACACTTACGTGTACAGATTGTAAACAGAGCGTAATATTGACAGGGGATTATATAGAGACAATGCCGTGTAAAATTCCAGATTAATTGTTATTACAATATTGTGGTGCAAGCGAAAAGTCTGCCTTGAGATTTGCAACAAAAGGTTTTCCATAGTCAATGTGGCTCATAAATCACAAATACCACGAGGAAAGACAGAGACACAGAAAGAGAAAGAGAGAGGGAGACAATGAAAATAACAATGCGGAAGCTTTTCTTTAGAGCTACATGCAATCACATTGCATTTTCACTTTCCTTCTTTATGGCCAACCAGGTTTTTCTTTTTCTCACCATAGCAACGCATATGGTGTTTCTCATTGCAATTGAAACTTCAACTTTTTTAGTCGTGCCCCCTCCCCAATGATGTCCCCTCTTTTTGGCCGACTGACCCGACCATTTGTTGATTTTCACTCTCGGTCTTTTGTGGGCATAGATTAAACCGAAGCTAGCCAAGTGCAGACACATTCTATGTATGATAAACACATCCGCTCTAGATATTAGCAAAGAATATTATTTCAATGTGACCCACTTGTAATTCAATGGTGACTGAATGAAAAAATGAAAGAGCCGCCACTTCAGATATGAACTCCACTCAAACAGCCACTTGTTAGCCAGAGAAAGAGAAAGATTTAGATAGAGAGAATTTGAGAGGATGCTCTCAATAAATACTTGTAATACTCGTACAATAGCCCCAACTTGACTTTTCCTTTGGCCACGAATGACCCAATAAACTTGTCGCTGCCTAAATTTTAGTTTAGTTTAGTCTGATAATCAAACCATGCACTTCATAAGAAAATTTATATTTTACTTATTTGGTTGAGTAAATGACTGAATTACCAGACTCGTGTGCCAACAGCTAAGATTGGCGACGAGGAGATCTAAAAATATTATACTTATGTAGTATACTCGTTTACTGTGTGCCTGACTAAGCAATTTTATATACGAATACGAATAAATTGAATAAATTAAAAATGAAATTGCATTTGAGATGTCAGTGCGTAGTTCTGCCAGTTTGAGAAGGAAATAATAAAATATGCGTAGATAGCATATGAATGAATAGAATGGAATATAAACGAGCACTTCGTCCCAAAAGATTAGAAAGTAAAAGATATTTAAAAACAGTTATTGTAGAATAAAGGTGTATTACTAAAATAAATATAATAAATAAATAAATGCAGAAATAAGAGAGTATAATATTAAATATAACATAATGTTAAATAGGGTATATTTCATCGGATGGGTATATCAAACATAATGTTTTTGAATAGAAAAGAAAGGCTAAGTAGATAAAATAGTTATTTTAATAGTATTAATAAATTAAATTGAAGTTGATTAAAATAAACCAGATAATAAATATAAAATGGAAATTGTTATTATGTCATTTTAATGACATGTTGATAGATAAGTCTTAATAGAATAATCAAACTGCTCTATATAGTATTTTTTATAAAGTTATATAAAAAAAACGAATGAAGTGAGAATGCTAATTAATAGAGAACCTGGAAATAAGTGATAAATAGATCTGGCAAGTGCCACGTGTAGCAATAACTACATATTAAAATCTCATTATCATATATCTCCTCTTAATGCACAATTGTTGTTAGTGAAAACAAACTTTTCCCATAACCAAAACTTTCACTTTTTCGCCAGTTTAAGTGGTTCAATGCTAAAGTTGAATTTGTCAACTGCAACTATGACACACCCACAGCATATCTAACTATTATATATATTTGTATATATTCAGATTGATGCCATTGCCTGGCAGCAGTTGCAAGTTTCATCTTCAACGGATTGAATGGAAAACTCGTTTCTCATGTCAATTTTCATTTTTCTCTGGCCAAAAAAGATACCAACAATTACTGCAATTGCTGTTGCCATTAGTAGGACTCAGGTAGGGAGATGAATTCGGGGTACAATGCAATCCTAAAGATACATACGAACGACACAATTCGCTTTGCCAAAAAAGAAATCAGGACAACAATAACAATAGAACAGGAACAGCAGCAGAGAGTAAGTGAGGGAGTATGGAGGAGGGATGAGGGGGGAGGTAGGAGGTAGGAGGAGAACTTGATATTTTTGAGAGCAAACAAATGTTTGTGGAGAGGAAAATGTTGTGCGCCTGCGTCAGAGATACTCAATTCGGGACTCTGGACTCGTTTTCCTATTTCTTCTCGTTTTCTTTCCTTCTCTTTTCCCTTTCTCGACTGGCAAGCGCCAAAAAGTTGCGAGTCTCCCGACCCCAAAATCTCGCTTAACATTTTGTTGCCAGCTGGATTTGATGGCAATGACTCCTCAATGCAATGTAGGGGGTAGACAACTAGGGGTTGAGGGTTGCCGGCTTGTATTAACTGCACTTGATAAACGCGTTTTGTGAGTCACCTCGTTGATTTGTCTTTAGACTTTCTGATTCTCTTAATTAAAAGCCAAATCCCAATTGCCGCCTGCCACTGCAGCATCCTTGGGACAAGGACTCTCTCGAGCTGTAGTATTTTTGATTTTCCCTTTCTTTTTTGTTGTTGTTTTTTTTTTGGTTAGATTTTGAAGGAACGTAAGTTCATGTTGATGTTTGCCTCGTTTGCGGCTGGTTGCGTGCGTTTTTATTGATTTTTCCCACAGTGCGATGGAAATGCTCTTTTATTTTTTTTATTTTTATTCTTGTTGTTGAAGGAAAGCTGAGTTGTTAGTGTGCGTGTTGCGTATTCATCAAGTTCCTGTTCCTATTCCTCTTCCTCTTTCAGGCTCAACAACTTACTAACTTTGTTAGTTAGTTAGTTATGTATGTGGGTTAGCCACAGACCCGTAAAGTGCACAAGTTACTCGGTGGAAATAAATTCCGAATCGCAAGAGGCAATATAAACACATAGTAATGAGCATGTCAAATGAAATGACACTGGTTTAAAGTCTAATAGCAATTCTGGAAAAGCTTAAAATGCAATGAATGAAACTTGAATATTGATTAACATATTACAGTGATTATATAATAAATTAAAGTGAACAGAGTCTGTTGAGTCGATCAACACAGAAAGCACTATAAGTGTACATTTTAATATACACTTATTTACAGTCTTGTTATTATTTACCCAGTCAAAAAGTCTCGGCTATCGCTATTACAATTGATATGAAAGGTAGTCAAATTTAACACAATCGTTTCTCTCAGTGTACTGTTTACAGTTACTGAACCCCAGAGATGCCACTGACTGCCTCTCACACAACCACAATCGCCGCAGTCTTATCAACTTGATTGTCTGTGCTCGAGGTTTAAATTCAACCGGCGAACTTATCACAATAGCAAGAAAACAAATATATAATATATGTACGTATTTATGTTTGCAAATTTTAACCGGCAAGTGGACAAACTTGAAAAGCTGTTTGAATAATTGCGAAACTGTAAACAGAGTTAAACTCACCTTAAAAGTGGTTTCTTAGTAGCAGGAAATGTAATTAAATGTTAAATTTCAATATGAATATTTTATAGTTGTTTTCGTTAAGCACTTCAGAGGCTGTTCTCGTTGTTGTTGTCGTTGTTGTTGTTGTCGTTGTAGCACCAACAGCTGTTTTGTGCTATACACACACATACACACACACGCAATTTCAGAGATACACACATACAAGCGCGTTGTAGAGCACAAAACATAAATAAACAACAAATACTTTTGAGTATAGTAGAAACAACGTCGAATTTTTATATTATTTATTTATTATGTATTTTTTCAAAAGTTGTTTTTATTTAATTTTTCTGTTGCATTCTTGAAATATTTATTTGTATTATTGCTGTTTCTCCTTAGCTATTTTGTTATGCACACGCGCTTGGAATATTTATTTGTATTTGAAAGCGAGTACGAGTTCGAGTACGAGTACAAATGGTATCTGTGAGATACTTTGTTGACAAATTGGTTTTAGTTGTTCGCTTAAAGAAAACTCAACCAATTATCCGCTCGAATATTGATGAATATAAAATAATTCAATATTCAGCATTCGTTTAAATATTTCGCGATTGTTGAAGCAACTAACTGCTGTAAGATTCACAGACAGACACGGCCAGATACAGATACGCAGCGTACAAAAGCGGCAGCAGTGCCAACCGAATTGTTATCCAACTCGTTGCAGATACGAAAAGCAACTGATTCCACGGCTCGCACAACACAACACAAACTGAGAACACACGCCGGAATCGCCGAGCACGCGAACGTTGAACGCAGGCGCCTCACAGCGACAGTGAGAGAAATACAGTAGAAACTCGCTAAAGACTCTGCCCATACAAAGAGAGGCTGATACGTTGAGTAGCATGATAGAAAAAAAATATTTTAAATTGGAAATAAAAACAATGGGCATAGGGTATAAAAATATAGATACAATTTTTAATTTAAATAAATTTAATAAACAATTTTATTTATAAACTGGAAAGTCTGGTAGCATTCGAAAATCGTTTAATTCGTCCAACATTTGTAGCAATTAAATAATATGAATAAATATATTGAATATAAATATTAATTTGTTAATTTATAATATAAATTGAAATAATTTTAAAATTAATATAAATGTATTAAATGCTTCAAATCGACACTTTTCAAATTAGTTTCACATATATGCCTCTTTACTGTAGGCCACTTATAAGAGACTGAGAAATCTCGAGTGAGAGAGCTAATAAGAGAGAGAGACTGAGAGAGTGAGATACTTGCTTAAAAAGGCTGAATGCGACTTGTTTCAATTTCAGTTTCCATTTCTGTAGTTGCAGTTGCAGTTGTTGTTGTTGCTGTTGTCCAACTTACCACCAGCTGTCGCTGTGTCTGCACTTGGAGCTTAGGCTTTGTTATTTTTAGCGCCACTCGATTCCGCTGAGTTGGGCGTTGGGCGGTGCAGACGTTGTTGGCTTCGGTGGGTCAATGCGTGTGGTTGCCGCATGTCACATGCCGGGCGCATCGTGCACATTTCGTTGGTGCAACATGGTGGCGATGGTGGCTTTACTGTCGTCAAAGTCTTGCAATGTGACCGTCGTCTCACAGGGCGTTATTGTCGTTTTAGATGTTGTTGTTATATTTACCTACTAATTACAGGTGCTATACAAGGGGCAGGTGGACTTTCAGTTCGCAATTAGTGCAACTAATTAATAATCGAGCATGCTAAGTAGTTGCTACCCCAGAATGCCCAACTATCGATCACCTCGAGGCCTTTGTGTGATTATTGCATGTTATTTACAGTAAAGGCTCGCTTGTGCGAACACCCACAATTCAAATACACACAGATTTGCAATCTATGGCAGTCCAATTATAATCAAGAATTTCGAGAAATCAAGAAAACAACATCAAGATCATTTTAATGTTCTTCCCCCTTTCGCAATAATATACTATAAGAATATAATATAATATAAAAATATATATAATCGTTCCATTCTCCAAATTTATATTGAGTATACTTTTTGAAATAATTTCAAAATGGGTCGTCTAGTTCAGAGGCAATAAATGCTGGAATCATTTAATTAATTTTAATTATTTAATTATGTAATGTCAACTTAAATCGATCTATAGAAATAAAATATTTTTAGTAGATTATAAAATTTGATAATATTTAAAATTAACAATTAAAAAAAAATAAATAATTTAAATTTATAACTGAAAAAATAAAAATGTTGATGTTATATAATTGGTAGTAATTAAAAGATGAGTACAGGGCATCTCGTAGTCCATCAAACGCGACTTAGAATTTGTAGAACAAGAACCGCGTTGGGCAACACTCGAAAGACAAAAAGCAAGACACGTGTTTAGTATTTATAGCGATTGTTTGGCCTGAGGCAATTGCGAGATGATGATGATGGAGTCTAAGAGTATTATATCCAGAGTCGCCGATACGAATAGATCCCAGTCCATGACGCAATTTGAAAAGCAAACTGAAGATTGGCAATCCGCGGAAAGAGATACTTGAAATGCCAAAACAAATGCAAATCTACAAAGCAAAAGTGCAACTGATATGAGAACGCTTGAGTTAATGAGCCGTCAGGAGTTCAATGGCCAATGGCCACGAGACTTTTAGAGAATTGAATTTAGTCACAGTGCATCATTTAGGATAGTCGACGTTTGGAGGTGGCCAAACATTTGCATAGAAATGTTAAGATAATGCGAGGACTGAGGACCAAAAGGCGGGCGACGATAGGCGGCAGACAACGGCAACGACAACAACGACGACGACAACGACGACGACGACGGCGACGACAACAAAGGCAAAAGGCCAAACAACTGGCCATGACTGACACCCCGACGAGATGATGATGATGTTGTAGTTGATGAGGCCAGGGAGACAGAGACAGCCAGACTGACGCTTAGGCATGTGTCCATGTGTCTGTCTGATAGTCTGGCTGTCCGTCAGTCTCAAACTGAACTGGTAACTCCCATGCAATACAAATTAAGCAAAATGCTCAATAAAATTTTTGACATGCATTGCAATTGTAGTAGCAGGGGGAGTTTATGTTGATTTGAATGTAAATGTGGAAAATGGAGATTGGATGCACCACCTGCAGCGGGCATCAGGTATCATCTCTGTTTCTGATTGCAACTGGGTTGCAAACGGTGCAAAAGCCACAAAAGCCACAAACCAAACCAGACAAACGCAACTCAACTCAATCCAACTGAACTGAACACAACTGATTCTGATAGCCATGTCGCATCTGTTGCCGCCAGCATGAAAATTGCTGTCGCTTGGCAAACGCAGAGTTGAAAAACAAACACAGATACAGATAGATTTACACAACCAGATACAACTACAGCTGTAGCTTCAGCTAGAGCTATAGCTGCAGTTATTAACAGGCAATGCTGATGGTCTTTTTCCACATTTGAATTCGAGGTCAAAGTTGGATTATTGGCTGACCCTTGCCACTTTTCTGACAGCCATTTGACAGCTTTGTCCTGTTTATTATGAGTTATGAGTGCACAAAAAGTCACTTTCGGCCAAACTATCAGCAAAATAAACATATGTAAATGTCAAACTTGTTGTGACTGAACAAATGAAGGAATAAAATTAAAGGTAATTCATTCGATTCGACTTGCATTTGCAAAAGTTAATAATAATGCAATTATAAGAAAGTGAATTCTGGTAGATTATTGAAAAGGTTACGTTCATACATTTAATTAAGAAGCACGACTTCGTCATAAAACTGACTTACTTATTTGTTAAAAAATATGGTGAGCTGCCTTTAATTTTTGATTTTAGCGCCAAACTTTAACGAGCATAAGCTGACCGCTACAACATGTCATTTACATATATGTTTAACTCGCTTCATTAATTTGTGTATCTTTCTCGCACACACGTTTAAGGGTGAATGAGATAACGAATAGAACTCACTTGACGAACTGCGCTCCACACTCAACGATTATTTTGAGCTTAACGAACTGAACGATTGTGACCAACTGAACGAAAAGGTGTTGACATTGCTAAATGAGCTTTAGCAAAGACATGTACTAGTTTACGAATAACAGCTAAGGCACAAACCTAGCATTACCGATGATTATCGAGGGCTGATTTATCGAGCAATGAAATTGATCGATTATGACTATAATTTTAAAACTTGGCGCCACAAGGGAACTAAAGAATTTATGTAAAATACGTCCCATCAGTGTTGAGAAAAATGTAAAATTATAATCAAAATGCAAATACTAATTAATGAATAATCTCATTTAACTTTTTATTTAATAACCTTTACTAATTATATGTATAACTTATACAATATATTTGTTTTGTTTTTTTTATTTTGTGTTTACATTAATTATAGTTATAATTAAAATATGTTGAGCTTATAAATTATTAAAACTATGCGCGGGAGAATGAGTCACATGCCAACACCTGAATCGGCTGGTTCATTTACAAATTCAATTACAAAATTGTTAAATTGCGGGTTTTTGAATCCCCTTTTATTATGTATACTGTTATATTTGATCTACACTTACACATCAACTTGTATAAATATATGTATGTATGCAATGTTTTGTGAGTGGTGTGTGAATCAATCAAAACATCTACTCAGTATGTATTCATGAATTTCGTTTGAGTGCAATGCATTTTTTTGATTTCGATTTATACAGTTAGAAATTGCCTAGAGAAGAGTACGCTTAAACTACAACTAAATAATTGCCGCTGGTTCATAGAATAACATTAAAAATTTTGGTACAGTCATCGTCAATAGTTATAATCATTATCAAGCATATGTATATCATATCCATATGTCAATATTCCAATACTACTTTGCGTTGTGTGTTTACGATTTGTTTTCAAATCGCGGAGAACTGTCGATATTGATAAATATCGAAATATCAATTCGATTTGTGTTCTGCCAACTATTTGAATACCCCTAATGCTGCTTGGTTTGGTTATCTTTGTGTCATATTTACAATATTCACTTACATTTAAATAGCTTGCAATAAATTTTGTTTTGATTATTTCAATCAGAATTACACATACTTACATTCAAACATAATTAATATAAATATAATTCATAATTATTAAAATTATGCATAATCATTAATAAGTTTTAAAGTTTCAATGTATTGCCTCAAATGCTTTGTAAGCTGTGTCATATTCAATTACTTAGCTTAAAATTAGAATTAAATTAACTTGAATTAATGTAATGATTAATTAATACTCGAAATTATAATTGGGAATAGGAACTAAAAGCACCAGCAAAAAATACATACAGATAAAATATTTGCAAAGTCAAACAAAACTCAATAATTATTGTAAATCAAATATTGTCTTTAGCATAAAAACTGAATAATTATTTGTAATTTTACACAATCAATTCAATTAAATAAAACATATTGCATTCAATTTTCACATCGATGTTCACAGTTGGATCAACGCTTAACCTAAGTTCGCAGTGGCGGTGGCAGCACGGGGGGCGGTGGCGGAGGGGCGCCTCCTGGTCCTCCCGGTCCACCTCCCGCTGGTGCCTGCAGCTGCAGCTGGACGCGCTTGGCCCGATATCGCTTCAGCTTGCGCCGGGCCATAAACAGGCTGGGATTGAAGTTAAAGTCGCGACAGCCATGTCCATGTGGTGGCGGTGGCGGAGCGGGTGGCGAGCGAGCGGCCTCGTCCAGCTCGTAAGGCGGGAAGAACATTGGGTTGGCAGCCCAATCCCGCCACATATTTCAATCCTGCCCCGCTCCATTCGCCTGCGCCAACGTCGCGCCATTGCCGGACATCTCGCTGTGGCGCCGCTGCTCCAAGGCGAGGGGCAGGCCGGCGGCGGCGAAGTCGTCGTCCATCGAGGAGGACTGCTTGGAGCCCACCGATTTGCAGTCCTCGTCCATGCTGACACCCAGGTGGTGCATGGCCACCGCCGCGTGGTGTCGCTCTGCCGGCGGCAGCAGATTCAGCATGCTAAGCGGCAGGCCCGGAAAGCCGCCGCTAAAGTCCGGATAGAAGCCCTGCGGATTGAAGGGGTTGAAGAGAGAGTTGGGTCCGCCCAGTAGATCCGGCTCAGAGCTGCCACTGCGAGGACCCGCTGGCGGACCCAGCGGCAGGCCCAGCTCCAGATCGAGGGGGCCCAGGGGACCCATGTCGCTGGGATGTGGGGGACCACCACTTCCACCACCACCGCTGGCATTTGGATTACCCGAAGAACCGTTGTTGCCACCCGAATTGGAGCTGCCACCCGATCCGTTCTTATCCTTGTCCTTCTCCTTGCGCTCCTTCTTCTCGCCCTTGGAGCCGCCTCCACCGCCGCCACTGATGCCCATCTGGAGCATCTCGATCGGTGGACCACTGATGCAATCCTTGCGCAGCTGCTCCAGCTTCAAGCTCTTGCCGTATTTACCGCGCACATACATCAGCAGCGAGTTGTAGGGAATGCCAAAGATGCGGGATGCCTGCGACGTGGTCATCTTCTTGTTCCACACGTGCTGCAGTGCCTCTGTCAGTTCCGTGTTGGTCCACGAACGTGGCGGACCACCGCGTGGCGCCGAGTGTTGTCCTTTGGGGCGTGGCACTGCAAAAAAAAGAGAGAGAGAGAGAGAATGATTAGTCAAAAGGCACCTGAATGCAGCAAGGGGTTATCTGAGAGCGACCATCTGCTAATGTTTCAATCTTGTGGCCCATATGCTGCCCCAGACAAGTTCCAAGTTTGCTGAAAGAGTCGCCCATTGTCTGGCTGCATTTGAGTTGCCTACAGGTCGTACACACCCAGCTGAATCTACGAGTACGAATGCGACAACACAGAAAAAAAAATCCATTCCCAAACTCAAGTTTAAAATTCTTGCCTTTAGCATGTGTATTTCAAGTATGTATTCAAGATATTATTGTTAAATGAACAGCAACACTAATCCGATAATCCAAATATTGGTGGAGAAGGAATTGAAAAATTATACTTCAAACAAGAATTTCTTACTCGATTAAGATATTACCGAGCTTTTGACAACGCGTTGAATTGATTTTATCCCGGAATCCCCGATTATTTTTTTCTGTGCACTCGTATTCGTATTTGTTGCTGTGGCACCTAGAAAACTCTGCGGTGGTTCCCATTTCTATTCCCATTCCCATCCCAAAGCTAGAGTCAGAGCCAGAGTCAGTGCCTCGCCCCGGCCTTCCATATGCAAATTACGAGCATGCACCATCGACATCGTCACATGCGCCGCTAAAACTCAATTTAGATCCACAGATATCGACCTGCACCACAATGAGAGAGCGCCACAAAGCCGCAGCCACACAGTCGGAGTCTGTAGTTGACTCTGACTCTGACTCTGCCACAGGTTGAGATTGCTTTCAACCGATCGACACAGCAACTTCAGCTTCAACTTCCACTTGCTGGCGCTGTGTGTGACACCAAGAAGACGGAGGAACTCAGAGTGAGGGAGAGAGATAGGGGAGACCATATCGAATCCTCAGTCATAGACAGTCGAATACGACTACGAATATGTGGCCAAATTTGCAGCCAGCGATAATTTACAGCTTATTGCAGCTTTTCATCTATCTTTTTGCCTGAGGATATGAATTTGGTTGTCCAATGAAAGAGTGCAAATAAATATGTGCCTTAACCAACACTATCAGTTCAAATTAGTTAAATTAATGGATTAGACTAAACTCAATAGCTATCGAAGGTTAGGAAAATGATTTTACCTTTCAACAAATTACAATAAAAAAGAACTTAGATAAGATAGAGTCTCAGTTAACAAATTGAAACAAACGTATTAAAGTAAATGTCAAATCAAAAACACAAATTTATGGCAAACAAATTTTTAGATTTCTGTTAAACTTAACATTTTTACTCTGAGAACAATTGGGAATACTGCGATTATTTTTAAGATTAAATTGGGCTTTATTAAATATATATATAAATAATCTCTACGTTCTTATAATCCAAAGCAATTTTTAATATAATTTGTATCTATTTACAATTAAGAAATTAATATAATATATAAACAAAATAATAGAAATAAACTGTAAAAGATAGTCACACTTTATACCTTTAATGTGAATTAATTTAGTGAATCTTAAAATGAGTTATAAAGTCCTGAATGAGAGTCTCTTCTCCTTTTAGCTTATTTTTTCTTATCACATTAAAATAAAATTTCTCACATCATAGAACTGGTATTTAGTTTGTCTTTGCTGCTTCTTTTCTGTTCTAGCTGCCACAATTGGCATTCGTAGCGAAAGGGTCACAACGTCGGTCTGACCTTTTTTCCAATGAACTGCAACAAGAACAAGGGGGAAAACCCCCGACTATTCCGCAAGTTTTAAAGTGACTCTGCAGTACAAAATGTTGTTTATGTTGTAGTTGTTGTTATATGTAGTTGTTGCTGAGTTCTAATAAGGCACCTCATGCAAGCCCCCGCAATTTCATCCTCCCGCCGGTCCATAAACATATAAAACGAAATTTGAATTTGTTACAAATCGCAAATCACGTTTCGGGCAGAAACAACAGAGAGTGAAAGAGGCAGATAGACAGAGGAACAGAGAGAGAGAGAGAGAGAGATAGAGCATAGAAGAGCGGCTGAAAAAACAATCGCTAAATGAACAAATGAATGTGAACAAATCAGTTAATCACACCCACACGAATACTATGAATACAGGCCCTAGAAATGTGCTGTCTCCCTTCCCCTTCACCCTGTTTCCTCGTCCATAGCCCCTGCTGGTTACTCCTAAGGCAGTGCCTGTTTAAGCCAAGTGTAGATTCTTATCAATGCGGCCAAAACCCGTTTGCCAGATTCGCAATAAAGAATATCGTGCTATACGCCAGATTTGCGCTTTTTAGCACAGTTTTATTTACTGTTTCACATTGTTGTTGCTTTTGTTGCTGTTGGTTGTTGCCTTTGTTGTAATTTAAGCAACGATTGTCATGGTCGGGATGAGGATGATCTCAGCCTGAAGATCTGTAGCTTTGTTGTGGTATTTTCTGGTATTTTACTTTGGCATGCCGAACATCTGATCACGATTCCTTCTCTTGTTGTATTGATGAGAAAATTAAGCAATTAAATGTGATCCGAGTTGAAAGTGTGTGCATGTCTGATCGAAAGATCAGCTAAAGACCAGCTTCATATAGGGAGTTTAAGTACCAAGTCTTCTCTCCCAGCTGGCGCCAGCAACTTGAGATCTTAACTAAGTATTCTTCATTCATAAAAAATGTTGAGAAAAAAAAAAAAACGATCGAGCACTTAGCCCATCAACGCCAGCTAACTGTCAAATAATCTGTCAAACCAAATAGCTTACATGGATCAATCCGAAAGGTAACAATCAGCGCTTTACATTCAAAACAATCTCTTCTCTACTCTCCTCGCTCATTTGTCAATCACATGACAATCAAGCGAAACAGTTAATTGATTTCTGAACCACATTTTTGTACATATTATGGAAATATTATTTCCCCACACACATAAAAAGATTATTAACTTTCTGAGGTTTACAAAAAAAAAACAGAAACAAAAAAGGCAACGATGAAAAACGAATGCTTTTATGGAGTTGCCTATTTGTCAATCAAGAGAGATATACAGGTTGGAAAAACGACGTTTACGATATGCATAGGTGCACATGTTGTTGCTGTTCATTGAAGAAAAAAACAAAATAAAAAAAAAACGAAATGAGAAAATAAACAAACAAACAACAATTGTTATACGATCCCCAGCTCAGCCCCTGAGCGCACAGGAAAACCACAAAAACAAATTTGCCGCCTCACATGATCGCACGAGTGATCGCGTCTCAAAGTGATCGCAGAACTGAATGTGTATTGAAGGGAATGAAAGGAAATGAGTACGCGTTGAGTTCACTGTTTTTTGTGCGAGTGATAAATTGAGTTTTGAAAAGGATAGAGTAGATCATTGATCGCGAATTCTGATGAAATCCTTCTCATCAGAGATCTACTATAAGTAGATGCCATAGATTGATCTGAAGCTAAAGACCAGACACCTACAAAAACGGTGTCTGTTCAGCTCAAATACGTGATCAAAAGTGCATAAACTTTTGGCTAAACTCACAGCAAACCATCGACGAGTTCAATCAGTCAGGTGTGAAGTGCGGCACGAAATGATCCAAGGAGGGCGACTCGACGGCAAAGTGATCGACATGGCAATCATGTTGAATGTGCAATGTTGAATGCTCAATGAATTTTCGAACCTTTCTCGTTTCGTTACCGAGTTTTGAGTTTGAAGTTAACTCTCAAAAGGTTAATTAGCTGTTTGTTTTAAAGTTCGCCTCGATTTGCTACCATTTCTAGGGGATTACTTACTTTTCTTTTTGAGAAACGGCGGCGGTCCGCCGGGCATATCACGTGGATCGCTCATTTCCATCAGTGGATTGTAAAGTTTGCCAGGATCAATGCCGGGGGGAAATAAACCCAACGGTGAATCCAGACCAAACACTGTAAAATAGAGAGAAAATAAGGGATATTATTATTAGAGATATTTAAAAAATTCCAAGTATATTCAAAATGAAATTCTTTGCAACGCTGCCAGTTCAAACAATGTTTCTATTTGCAAGAGTTGAATGCAATTTCCATTTATATAAAACATATTGCAATTGTAAAATTTCCATAAGTGACTCATTTTCCAGCTCACTGATTACCCAACTAACAGTGCTACAGACACGAATACACTCGTACACTCACTATTGAGACTTGAGTGTACTCGTCGCTAGAAAGACTATTGCCAATTGACTGCTTTGGGTTGTGGATGTGAATAGTAAACAATGGAACGTCATTATTCTATTAATATTTTACGCTTGGAGAGCACATCCTACATGAGTGAAACAATCGGAGCGCTGATGAGGCGGCGACAGAATAAAGGATACTCAAGGATAAAGCAAATCCACAGCAACTTCAGGTGTCTACATTTGTGAGGGGGACGCATAACGAATAACATTGACATTGTGCGGAATGATTTCATAACTACGCGCTAAGGACTTAAGGCATAGAAGACAATGTGGTGGCATATGAATAAATGGGAAGACTCGTATATTTATTTATATCTGTTGGGCATGTTGTATCTGCAGCATAATGACACAAATAACGAGCTCGCATTGTTTGCTCTCCCCGCGCTCTGTTCTAGAGTAGACATTACAACACGCTGCGTATACGTAATATGCTTTATTTTTTGCTCTGTATGCTCTTCAAACTCGCTTTGATGGCAAGCGAAATTAGTGCGGATTTCTTTTCACGTTTATCCTCAAGGGGTCTAGAGCAAGACAACCATTGACTCACACAACCACCAACAGTCACATGCACCACAGCCCCAAGAATCCCACACGTCACATGCTATTAGTTCAATGATTTTCACGCCGAAATGTGACTACCAAAAAATAAATCACATTCTTCATACGGCCCAAATGTTGGCAAATCTTTTTTCTACGGATGTCTGCAAGCTCTGCTGTTTGACTTGAGTGAAGTGCAAACAAGAGAGGGTAATACAGCTGAGTAGTGTGTTAAGTAACATCTTAAAGTCATACAAAAATGAATAATGAAAAAGTTTTTGCATGGAGAGCAGGTTAAATAAAATAAGTATTTTGTAAAAAATTAAGAATGCAATTTTAATTTAATCTAATATTAGACACTTTTATTGTTTTTTTTTGCAATATTCGATCAAACTTAATCATTTATATATGTATCAATCCGTCTATATTTAAATTAATCTTCATGTCTTCAACTGATATAACTGCGTGTTTAATTAAATTTAACTTTGCACTAGAATTGAATTACTTATTTTTAGTGTTTGATTATATGCTTTTAGAGTATTTACATAGTCGACATCATTGGGAGTCAAAGATTTCTGCATTTCTTAGCTCTGTGTATCCTTGGCTGGCATTCATTGCCTGCAGCCTGTTTATGCAGTAGTTAGCGAGCTGCCTGCCCCCCTTTTTGGTGGTAGCCCCATCCCGCCCTTTGGATTGCCCTGATATGTTGGCTGAAATTTTTGTCGCATTAAAAGGTATTGCGCTTCCTGTGCTGACTGCCTTCTGATTCCCTGACTTCTTTTCAGTCCGCGACTCAGCATTTTCGTACAATTTTTCATATTTTTGTGCCTTAATTTATTTGATATCCTGTGTGCGCGCAGGGGACGGAGAGAGAGACGAAGACAGCGACTGAGATTGAGTTCGAGGTTGGGAACTGGAACTGAAACTGGATTGGGTTGAGTTGAGGACCTGGACTCCCCAAACGGATATTATTAATATGAATATCGCGCGACTTATATGCAAAGTTTTATACGAAAAGGGAAACGACGGCGATGACAGGACGAGGACACAGTATACAGGACTCAGGACTCAGGAGTTTAGAGTTGGGACTCTGTATTTTTATTTATGCCGCCGACGCTGCCAAAGTTGTTTGCCAAAAGGTTTAAGGTGCAGTGTGTGAGTGCATGTGTATGTGTGTGGCATACTTTAAACACAACACGTGCAACACACAAACTCTGTTGACTGTGACTGGGTGGGCGTGGCAGTGGGAAGTTGTCTGTATGGCAACTTAAAAGTCATTTGACTAAACGTCTGCCGACAGTTTGAACTCGCACATACACACACAAACACACACACATGGTTCACATGTTGCCAAGACACAACATAAATTTGTAGCACGCAACGTTAGCGACTGAAACTGTAGCCCGTAGCCCCCTTTTCGCCCTCTAACTCCACCTCACCACACCCTCCAGTGGGTGACATAAATATAAAAAAATCATATATAAACCGCAATTGAATTTATTTCGACTGCAACTCCAACTTGCAACTTTGCAACAACCGCAAATGCAACTGCCAGCTAAGATTCCCATTCCCATTGCGATTTCCAATGGTTGTGGGCTTCTGCCCCCGACTGGGGCAGGGAATAGAACCCATTATAGGGCTGAGGCAATAACTAAACTGTCAAATTATTAGGTGCACTTGCAAGTCGCCACATTTCAGTTGCTTGCATATTTCTTATGAGCTGTCAACAGCCAGGAATTGTTTATGACTTAATTAGAAATGAAACTCGAACAATTGTGACTGGGAAAAGGAGTATGGAAAAGGTTAAAAAGAGTGAGTTTAAATATGTGAGACAGTTGAAGTAGATTTTCTAAATATATTTAAATCTTATGTAAGGACATAGGTATAATTTTAGAAAAGTACTCTATTGAATTAAAGTGTCATTGAAGTGAGTGATGCAAACGGCACAACAAGTCAAATAAAAAGAGCGAAAGGTTGAAGTGTGATTCCCTCAAGGGAAGGAAAAGACAGAGCTGGCCAAGGACCCTAATACGTTTTAAGGCTTTGCGACAGCTTTGGCCATGGCAACGGCAAAGGCAGCAATTGCAGGACCAAAGCAAAGGATGCTTATGCAGTCGGTGCCACTTTGATGTTGTGAGCACAGAAACAAGGATGCAGTTGTAGGTAGTGAGAGGGATATGGGACAGGGACAGGGACAGGGTCAGACAGACTGCCACATGTTGAATGCAGCGTGGCGCTGAGTGGCAGCTTATTAAATGTGAAGTCGCTGTGAAAGCTGCTCGCGTACGTGAGCATATCAAAGAGTCAAGGAGTCAAGGAAGCAGGACTGCGATTATTGCGACTTCCGCTTGTTTTTCTCCGAGTTCTTTTCCGTTCATTTTTTCTGCTCTTGGACAAGACCAAGGCCAGCTTGAGTGCAGAGGAGCGGAGTGGGTTGTGGACATTCGTAATGTGTTTAGACAGCAACAGGATGCAGACGGGAGGTGTGCATCCGGCTAACCCAGTGACCCCAAAGGATAAAGATGCTTTACTTACTGTGCGGCGGCGTTAGCGTCAACGCCGAGGACATGCCAGGAAAGGGCAGCGGCGACGGCGGATGCGGCTGTCCGTCCGCCGGATTAAAATGTCCGGGCAAGCTCATTGGTGACGTGGGCGCGAATTCCTTGCAGAAATCCTTGCCGAAATCCTTGCCGAACTCCTTGCCGAACTCCTTGCTCAGCCGATTCATGCTCTCCTCCAGTCGCTCATGCGGCGCCTGACCCGGCGGACATCCCGATCCCGGCATCCCATTGTGTGCCCCGAAGTGCGACAGTCCCATCGGCCCCAACAGATTGCTGGCGAATGCATTGTGCTCCCGCTGCATTTGCTGCTCCCGGGTCTCTCGCGGATCTCGCGGCTCCCTCTGATGCATCGCAGCCGCTGCGGCGGCGGCGGCCAGCGACATCTCCATCTGATGCTCCATGTGGTGGAAGGGATGCTCGCCGGCGCCGGCAGCGGCCACAGCGGCAGCAGCGGCGGCATGCATCTGCGCCTCCAGCGCCTCCATGTGGCAGGGCGGACTGTCTGGCAGGCCGGGCGGACGCAGTCCTGGCGGGGGGAAGGACAACATGCCGTTGTTGCCGGGCGCACAGGAGGTGGGTGTGTGGTTGGGCGTCGATGTCGCATTCGGCTTGGCATTCAACTGCCTGATGTCCTTCAGGGACAACATGATGCGCTGATTGTTGTCCTGCAGTTTATTGCTATTGTTGTTATTGTTGTTGTTGCTTTCGTTATCGGAGGAATGCGAGTTGTTGCTCGTGTCCTTGTCCTTCTTGGTGGTGCAGAGATCCTCGGGTCCGTCGCTGGCACAGGGCGACATGGCAGCCGCATTGGCAGCGGCCACCGCCGCCTGGCGTCGCAACTCGTTGGTCGTGTGTATAAGCTCTTCAATGTCCTGCTCTTCCTCGTCCTCGTCCTGTTCGTGATCGTGCTCAATATCGCGATCGTGCTCCTCCTGGTCATGCTCCTGCTCTTGCTCACGATCGTGATCCTCATCATGCTCGTGATCCTGATCTTGATCCTCATCTTCCTCCTCATCGAGCTCCTCATCGCGTTGTTGATTGCTGCTCTCGATAGGGGGTAACCCCGTTCTTTCCTGCTGCTGTCTTGGTGTTTCTACGATCTCCGCCTCTTTCGCATTGACATGATGGGCCTGCTGTGGCTCGTCCTGCGACATGGGACTATCCTCCTCACTCGGATGCTTCTCTCTTGGCTCCTGCTCCTGCTCCTCCCGCAGCTCGTGCTTGATCACAGTTTGCAGCGATTCCACCGGCGACTCCGGCTTGTTGAGCGCAAAGTCGTGGGGCACATCGCCGGATCGACGTCTGGGACGCGCCTGCTTGCGTCGTGGCATTGGCGAACTGCCGCCCAGCTCCTGATCACTCTCCTGCTCCCGCTCATAGTCCTGCTCCCGCTTGCGCCGCAGACTGATCGCCGCCATGGCGCTGGCCGGATTGCCAAAGAGTCGCGAAGGCATTATCAGTTTGCCTGCAGCGGGTCGCACCATTGAGGGTGAGTCATCCTCGTAGCTGGAGGAGAGCAGCGAGGTATCGAGCAGGTGAAAGTCATCGGGGGACGCCGCTGGCGTGGGCGTGTGCTCCGGCACGGAGCTCTCCACGAGGCCGCGCACCTGCAAGGACTCGCCCGCCTGGATGAGCGTCTGCAGACGCTGCTGGGGCACACTGATCTCGCCGCGGTACATGAAGTCAACAATGGCCTGGACGACCCAGCCGCGGAAGTCCTTGAGCACGATGACGGGATGCTTGCAGGGCGTCTCGGCGAAGACGCGCTGGAAGAAGGGCGAGCAGGCGGACAGCACCATTTTGTGGGCACGGATCGAGGTCTCGGCACAGACAAGGGTCACATCCACCAGGGTCTTGGTCTGCAGCAGAGCGTCGAAAGCGCGCAGGATGTGATTCTGATGGTTGTTCCAGCGCAGACTGTAATGATCCTGCGGTGCCGCTAAGCTGCCCCCATTTCCAGTGGGCGTGGCAGGTGGACTGTGATTGGTGGTTGTTGTTGATAATGTTGCTGCTGCTGCTGGTGTTATTGTTGTCGCTGTGGCAGCCACTGTTGTCGTTGTTGTTGCCGTCTGACTCATGTTCAGCGGCAGCGGCGGCGGCGTGGGCGGCGTTGTGGGCGGTGTGGCATGCATTGATGGATGGGCGTGGCTGTGCGAAGGCGGCGCCAACTGATGATGATGCTGATGATGATGATGATTATGTTGCTGATGATGATGATGATCCATTGGCGTTGTCGTCGTCGTCGTTGGCGGCTTCGCTAGCAGCGGCAACGGCAACGGCAGCGGCAACGCTAGCGGCGCTGGCGCCACCTGGCGGCCGTAGTCGTTCATGTGCAACGCCAGCGGCAGCGACGTCAGTTTGCAGCGTTTTATCAGCTCCTCGGCGTCCTTTAACATGCCCCGGCACAAGTTGCCTCTCCTCTTGTCCAAGTCACGTGTCGTGTCTCAAAATTGCTGCACTCCGTTTGTTATCTGCTAAAGAAACAAAAAAAGATAGAGAGAGAGAGAGAGAGAGAAAACGTGTGAGTGAGTGGGGAATAAGCAAAAGCTTAAGGATAATGCGTTGTTTAATGTATTCAAGCTCTGTACTCCTGACATATGCCATCTCGTGTATGTGCCGTGATAATATGTTAATGAGTCGCGGCATATATCATCTTTATTCCTTCCCCCTCTTCCGTGCCTCATTTTTGGAAAATCCCAAGCACAACAATAAGCTAAACAATGCACGGAGAATGAAAAAAAGGCAGGAGACAGAAGACAGGACAAAGAGCAACGCACATGAAGCAATCACAGCCGGCTACGTGTCGTGTCGCGTATCCTTGAGGATATCACATGCAGATGTGTGATGTGTGATAATGGCTCACTCATTTCAGCCTTCTGATTGCCTATCCGACTGACTGACTGTACGTCCTTCTATGTGTGTGTCTGTGTTTTTGTTTATCACACAAACATTGACACAGTTGGCTGAATACGAACATTTCTTAATGAAATTCATAATTTTGTAAAACCTTTGCTAAGAATCTAACCTAAAACTTTAATAATATTTGTGAAAATTGGTAGTATATAATTAATATGTATTTTAGTTTTTCCATTCAATAAAATTTGTGATCAAACCTAAAATAATAGTTGTATCTCAAAACTGTTTGTACATTAAAATGTGATTTGCAGCCACTGTGCGGTGCTGAGCTTTTTTTCGCATGTCGGTGCGTGGCATCTAATTAATTCAGCAACTGTCTAGTGCGGCATGGCATGGTGTGGCATGCCCCTTACCCGACGTCGCATGCTGCGTGTGTGAATTTTAAAAAGAGTCGGCAGCTGCCTGACAATCCTGAGTCGGGCTCAGTTAGTCAAATGTCAATTGCAATTTCAATCCCTAACCCAAAGCCTAACCCGAACCTGAACTGATGAAGACATCTTCAATGCTTGCCAGAGAGACGAATGTTGGATGCAAAATTAAAAAAGTTTACTTTTGGCCCGGCGAAAGCAAAATAAACATTTTTATTTGCCGTTTGTTGCAGCGTCTTCATCTTGCAGCGGTTAAGCGGTTGCAAGTTGGCGCCAGAGACCAAAACCGCATATTAACACATGCTGCTGCTGTTGCCAGTATCGCAGACGACAGGATGCGGCACAAGGACACCCACGCTCGAATGCAACAATGTGCAATTAGCAGGCATGCGGCAAGCAGAAAGCAACTTTTTTTTTATTTTATTCTTGCAACTCATTTGCGGTTGTCAACTGAAGCTGAAGCTGAGGCAACATTTTTATTTATTTACTCGTATTTTACTTTCAAGCGACGCTAAAAGCGACACACTTTACTTGCCTTTTGCCACCTGAGATGCGACTCAGAGTGGGGCAGATTGGAGAGTTACTCGAGTTTTTAATTAATGTCGAAGTAAGTCAGTCGACGTAGCATTTTAAACACATGGATTTGGTTTTAAGGCGGTCAATAGACTCAAAATAGCTAAGAAAATGTAAGATTCAGGTTGATTTGAAATTTAATTTGTATTCCATAATTTTACAAAATTTTATTTAGCTATTTCTAAAGATTATTTCCATTACAAATATTCTAAAATCTTAAGATAACACCAGTTGAACTTTGAATTTGATTTCTCCTGAAAGATTTTATTAAATGAATCTGTAATTTGTTTAATTCAAAAGAGCTTAAAATGCGAATCGTTATAGCCTTATTATTAAAGATGCTTTAATTTTATATAATGATCGGTTAAAAGTAAAAACTGTTGGACTCTGTGAATTGATAGATTCTGACAGTATTTTGATCTTCAAATAATCTTCTCAATATATGCGACATAAAACGGAATATTTTCTATAAATCTGTAAACTGTTTAGCAGCAACTTACAACACTTCTTTATTCGATTAAAAAATACTTTAAGAATACTTTTATTTATTTATCAAAATTTTCACCAACTTTTAAATGACTTTATAATATTTGCATTTGATCTTAACGTTACGTACCATTATCTTGCGTAATTTACTTTTGAGTTATCCTTTGTAAGTTCTTTTATATTTTAACAATAGTCTTCTTATCAACTTGAATTTATTTGCATATCATACACATTTATTCGGTTACCAAACAATTTATGGCACAGTTTTAAGCACTCGGATAGTTTAACTGAAATCACAAATTTCGCATTTAAAATGAGTTATGCATATTGAACAATTGTTTTATTATTGTGCTGCACATGTGTTTTTATTATCGCTATTCACATACACACAGTGCAGATCACACACCATTCAAGTGCTGGTTCTGGGCTCGATTTCATAAAAACAGAAACTGCGCGAACGCGTCGAGGGTTTGCCACAAACTGACTGAAAGCAATGCAAATAAGTGCGGAGCAAGTTGAAACTACGCTTCATATGTGGATATGGATATGTACATATATAGTAGAGGTAGGCCTATAGATAGAGGGAGAATGAAAGGTAGAGTGACAGAGCTAGAACAGCCCGCACCCTCAAATGGCAACACTCACACACCCTTAGTCTACTCATGTGTGTGTGTGTGTGCGGTGTGTTTGCGTGGTCAGGATCAGTGCTCGCTCTCAACTTGCTCTCGGCATTCGGCACTAGACACGCCACAAAATTTCCATGTTCTGCAGGTGATAATCAGGTGTGTGTTGACACATGTAGAACAACAAGAAGAACAACAAACACTCGAGTAAATAAACACTGCTTGTAAATAATATAGCAGGTAAACGATAGGCAGGACAAAGGTCCTGGCACAGGTATTTTTACTGCTCCTAAATGGCCGCCGCTGACAGATCAATTTGTGGGCCAACACTGCGGCTATAAACGAAAACCAGTACTATCCTTATGTATCTGTGTGTATTTGTGAGCAAGTGTTGAGGGATCGAATCTCAATTTTGTTTGCGAAATTCGCAGAACTGTTTAGTTTTCATTCGAAAATCCGCGTTTTATGATAGGCGCGATAACCAAAACACAATTACAAGTTTCTGTTTCGAAACAGTTTAAAATTCAGTTTATTTTTGTAAATCCATTTATTTTGTTAAAGGATTTATTGAACATTTAAGTATAGTGTGAGTAATATTTTAAGAGAATATTTTCAATAATTTAACTTGACGTTTTATATAGAACTGAAAGGTGCAGAGATTTTTGGACCTTTTAGCAACAGATGTTTTTTTTCTAAAATATCAACTGCAACTTTCTATGTATCTAATTGATTTTTATTTCTGTAAAATAAAGTTTTCTTTTTATTTATGGCTTAAAGCATAATTCACATGTTAATTGAATTTTTGCATATGTTTTATTTTTGTGATTCATTTTCTATTTTTTTTTATTTATGTTATGAATATGTTTTATTTTTGTGGTTCATTTCAAATTTTTTTTTATTTATTACTGCTACTAGATAGTTAGATATATGTATTATTTTATATATATTTTTTTTTAATTTTAATTTTTAATTGTATTTTATAATTTTAATAATTTTTTATTACCATATTATGTTTCCACTTTCTTTAAAAACTTTCTAAAATCGAAACGGATTTATTTTGTTGTTGTAAATGTTTCTTAATTTCGGTAGCTTTCTTCCTCTTTTTACCCTCAAAAAAACACGTCCATCTTCTGGCAAAGCACACAGACAACTGTCTCAGTAACTGTCTTCGTACAGTTCTTTTGCCATTCACATGTGAGTGTACGAAATTTTATCACATACTTTCCAAAAAAGAGTTAACGGTTTATTTAGCGTCGGCACGAGGTAACGCCTCGCGAGTGTGCGTATGTGAGTGAGTGAATGAGTGTATCCTGCGGTCGCGTGTATGTTTCGAACCGTTCAAACGTCACGAAGCGACTAATTCAAATGATGTCGGCCCGAAAAAACAGATATGCGAAAGGCAACGGCAACGGCGACAGCAGCGCCAACGACGACATCGACGCCGGCAGAAGCGTCACACACACGCGACACCACCCCCGCAACCCCCACAACTGGCGGTCCACCCTTGCCGCCCACGTGCGCGCTCACGTATGAGCAGGCGAGGCACAAACAACAAACAGCATGAGAAACACATGAGGATGCTAGATGCTCGATGCTCGATGCTCGGGACGTTAGAACGACGACACGACGCACGAGTAACGGTAACGGTAACGCCGACGCCAACGTTGACGCTGGCAGCGACGTTTTTACTCCTTCGTCATATAAAATATATTTTTGCCTTATCACAACAACAACAGCAAATACAACGACAACAGAAGCAGAACCAGTCGAGGTCCTCGCACGTCACGTACACCGAAAGAAAAAAATGTATTATATATGTGTGCTGTGAGTATACGAAATACATTTGCATACACATGCGTAGCAAAGCCGAAGTAGACGCCAGCCGAGTGGCCGCCTTCGGCACGAAGTGTACCAACAAAAAAAAAACAAAATAAAAGCGGAAAGAAGAGCGAAACGAAAGAGCGACGCACCACACACACACACACACACACACACACACACACACACAAACATACATACATATATACATACATACATACGTGGCATGTGGAGCTTTGGCTGCTCGTAAAGAGTAATAGCCACCACCACCAACAACAACACAAACAGCAGGAACAAAACCAACTGAGTCGTTGTCACCCACCCCCGTTGATGTCGCCTCGTTGGCTCACATGGAGTTTACACTCATATACACACACATACATACATACATACAACACACACAGCGCAGTTGTCACACGTTGGCAGCGACGTCGGCGCCAACTGCGCGTGAGTGTAACATTTTTCATAAAAGGGGCGCCGGCAGCGCTGCCAGCGTCGACATATCCTTTTTGGCCAGCGTCAGCTTATGGAAAATACGAAAACTCAAAGCTGCGAGTTGAGTTTTTGCTTTCCAGTTGTATTTGTAGCAACAACGACAACTACAACAACAGACTGAGCGAGTGAGCGATAGGCAGTGTGTAAGAGCGAGCAGGCAAACGTGTGAGAGAGAGCACGCATGTGAGTGAGAGAAAGTGCGCATATTGAAGGATATATGTGTGTATGTAACTTACTCGTACGTGGCGCTCTGTCTGCCTCTGTGTATATGTGTGTGTTTGTGTGGCGCTCACATGCAAAGCTTTTTTTGCTGGCACACATATACACACACACACCCACAACTCTTCTGCTTATCTGCCTGAGACTACGAAGCTGGCAGCGCTGCCTTGCACTGGACCTTGGTTGTTGTTGTTGTTATTATTATTACAGTTGTTGTTATTGTTATTGCCAAAGCTTTTCCAGCTGCTGTTGCTGTTGCTATTGCTATCTCTGTCGCATGTGCTCGCCTTTTAGTATGTTATCTATTCCTTGTAGTCCTTGTATTCCCTGCATGCGAGCTGCGTTTTACTTTTACATAAGCACGACGCGACGCTGACGTTGACGCTAACGCTGGCGCAGCTCCAGAAAAAGGAAAACAACAAAATAGAAAATCATATACACAACATATTACACACACACACACACACACACACTCTAGCAATGCATATGCATATGTGTGTCTCGCTCTGGCATGTGTGCAAAAGAGAAATGCGAAAAAAATATAACGACTCCGATGGTCGGAAAAATCAACCCCTAACCTCACTGATTTCTGGACAGCAACAAAAAAAAAGAGAAAAAGAAAACTCGATGAAAAATGACAAACATACGAGTATATATGTATAGGGGGACGGCTAGCATGTGTGTGTGTGTGTGTACGACATATGAGCACTTTTTGCAACATTTCGATTTGTTGGCGGATTCTCTCTTACACTGGCACACTCACACATATACACTTTAGTATATAGCGTATACATATGTGACGGTAAAGAACGCCCACATGTGTGTATGGCTGGATTAGCTGAGGCCACCACATTGGCTGAGGCAATGTGATTGAGAACCTCGCATTAGTGAGAGGGGATGTCCTTGCAGTAGACACCAAAATATGTATGTGTGATGAGTATTATAATTGTATAATGAACCAATTTAAATATCACTATTTTAATCTTTATCAAGGATTTACACATGTGAATGGGAGGGCTAAATTTGAAAATAAGTTAAATGTATAAGAGATTTTATTTAAGGATATTCGCTGTTAAATACTTAGCCACAATGAAAATTATAAGCAATCGAACCAATATCTTTAATTTTTTATTAAACGAAATAAAATTCTCTATTCATATTGTAACGTTTAATATTCTAGAGATTTTATTTAAAAATATGAGAAGTTAAGTTTATAGCTACAATATAAAAAAAAGAATTCTCAATTCTTACATGCTTTAGTATAGAGATTATAAGTTATCGAATAAGCTTAGGCTATAATACTCTTTAAAAAAGGAACACTCAAACTTACTTATAAATCAATATTCCAAAACTCAGCATATGACGTATTGTACACGAAGCTTTCTGTTCTATCTTATCATTTTATCCCAAAGTTACCAGCTCTCATTTAAAGTCTACTAATTGTATGCTTCGTTTTCTTCTCTTTCTGTCGCTTTATCAGCTCTGCACACTTTTTTGCGAGTTTTGTTTGCCAGTGCTTTTCTCATTTTCATTTTGAGCGTCTTCTTTTTTATTTTTAGTTCATTTACATTTTATGATTTGTTTGCCTGCGCTTTGTTTATCACGTTTTTCGCCATAAATATTAATTGTTTTTCTTCGATTTTCACTTTGCGCTATTCTCTCGGTGCCAGCTTGCTGGAGGTGCTGCACCGCCAGCAGGGAGCCAGGAATCCAGGGAGTCAGTAGCCTGAGCACTGTGGCGCCCCCTCTCGTCTAGGCGCTGTCAGGTCGCACCTTTCATTGTTGGTGTCTCGCCTGCTCTCTTTGTTTTATTTTGGGGGCCGACAGAAGCCCAACCGAAACTGAACTAGCTCTTCAAGACAAATAAAGTGGGTTTTGTTCTCAGCCATTTTTCTTTTTCTTTATTGCTTTGACTTTTTGACAAACTTTTCTTGAATTTAATAACTTAAATTTATATTTAAGTTGATTTGGGCCCTTTGGTAAATTCAAATTCAAATTTAATTTCCAAGTGCAAATTGTAAAAAATAATTGAAAATGCAAGGAGTTATGTAAGTGACAGATGGATTTGAGTATTGCATATATTGAAATCTGCAGACTTTAAAAGTTTTGTGCAAGCTTATGTATTTATATTTTATATATATTTATTTTTTAGTTGTTATTCAACTCAAGATCCGCAACATTGGTGACACCTGGAAAGGAAACTAGATCCTTAAATAAATAATTTGCATTTCTGGATATTGAATTGCAATTATCGTAAAACCCAATGAGCCATAGAACTGGGAAAACTGCGCGAAATGTTTGCATATTTCAAATTTCAGATGGTCGCACTAAGCTGCCAAATCAGCTGCAACGTGCAGCATGGGGCAGCATATGTTAACTGGGATCTGGGATCAGGGATCGGCTCAGGATCAATCAGTGATTTTGTAGGGGAAAAAACTGCACGCATGCGCGCGTCGATTATGCAAATCAGAGGTACACATTGCACCCCCGGCCTTACCCCTGTCCCAGGCCAATGTCTCTGCTGACGAGTGCTGTGTTTCATATGCAAATCAGTTGAAACAAAGGTTCGGCGAGGATAGGTTTACGCATTTTTTACACCTTCAACAATGCGGCGACATTTGGCAGGGTGGCTGCACTTCCTGTCGAAAGTGTGTGCGAGTGTGTGTGTAGCCTTTATGGCCAAATTATGCAAATTTATTTAACCAATGCAACTGTTTTCGACTCGAGTATCAGAGTTGTTGCTGTTGGTGTTGCTTCAGCGCGTGGCAGCAACCGCTGCGAATGTCTGCTCGCGACAGCGGCTGCTGCGTCTCTGCTTCTGCTGGCTGGAAAAATGCGAATGGAATTTTCACAGTTTTTCCCCAGCTCGCACACGTGCGCATGTCCCGTGCCCTGGACCAGACGACCAGACAGCGCATCCATTGCTGCTCCATTTTTTCCTTGATTTTCCACGCTCGCGAAAATGAGCGCGCGCTCATCAGGCAGCCGAGAGAGATTGGGTGAGGGTGTGGAAATGGCACAGGGGAATGGAAATTGAAGCTACATCTAACCCTCTCTTTCTCTCGCATTCTCTGCCTCCTTTTCGCTGCTTTTAACACTCACACCACATTAACTCTTCGGTTAGCATTTGAAATGGCTATGGGGCTTCACTTGAACTCATAGTATGTGTGTTTGTCGGGGAAATGGGATGGAGATTCCCTGGTGCGAGGGAAGGGTTAAAACTTTTGTAGGTGCGCCTGTCCATGATGAAGGGTTTCGGGTTCTTGACTTGCTCGAGATAATTATGAAATGCATGAAATGCTCTATGTATGAGTTATATACGAATGAGGCAGTGAGTCGGGCTATGAGGATACAGGGTGTACAGGATGTGAGGGGAGAAGGTACAGGCGCCGCCATAATGGCCAGCATTTACTAATTAAGAGCTCACAAGTTGCCTGGCAAAGCGTGCTGAAGAGCTATCTACTATTCTGCCTTTGGCCTGTGTGGAGGAGGCAGCGGCATCTTGTTGCAGCTCTCTTGAGCATAATGTGATGGCTTCAGGCATTCAAGGGGGAAGAGGAAAAGGATTGCAGGCTTCTCGTTTCGTTAGTAATGCATGTTAACGAGATATCAGGTGGCTAGGTACTTTCCATGCTGATAACCCTTTAAAAAGAGCTCACGCCAGGAACCTCATAAAAACCTAGTCAAATTCAATTTAAATTATATCCAAATATTATGATACTAAACAACTTGCTCTTTAGTATCAATTTTTTAAATTTATAAATTTACTCAACAGTCTTAAAATTAAATTTTTGTTATTTTCAACTTATATTTTTGAACTACATTTTCTGCGTTCTCTTCTTTTGTAATTTTTTTTTTATATTCAATTTAGTTATTTATCATAATTTTTAAATTATATTTTCGAACTATAATTTTGTCCCTATTAAGTATAGTTCTTTTCCCATCTGTCTTAAATGCAAATAGCCAAATAAAACGCTCAACATTTTAAACAATTAAAAAACAGAAAAAATTACTCATTTCTACATTTTAGTTGCACACTCTGTCCTCAAGCAACTGCTGACCAGTTCTAAAGTCTGGCCAAAAAGTTGACAAGTCGTAGACAACGTAAAAAAAGAAACCAAAAAAAAAATGGCACTAAGACAAAAAGAAAACGCGCTGGCTAGCGTGAAAAATATAAAGAAAACCAGCAAAAAAGAAAATGAAAAAGAAAATCAATGCGCTACAAGTGTAAATATAACTTGACCACCAGCAGAGGCGACTCGAGGCGACGCGAACTCGGTGCCGTGCCGCGACAATGGCCGGCTGCGTCCAGCTGGGGAACAGGCGCCCAGAAAGCAGCAGCAGGTTGCCAGCACAGACGACGAGGCGGCCAAGAAAAACTCGCGAGAACGAAAAAAAAGCACCAAGAGAAATGGGAGAAAAAGCGCGAGAGCGAGAATGGAAGCGCTGAAAAAATTAAATATGATTAAAAGAAAATAAAAAAGAAAAAAGGAAAAAAATGCGGACAAAGCGCGAAGAGCGAGAGCCCAGCGAAGAAAATTTAAATAAAGCAAAAAAGTTTGTTGCCCAAGGAATTCACCGGGGAGCGGCGGCAAGTCAAAAGCAACAAGCGCCAAGGGGTGGAGCGAATAGCAGAATATTGCCAAAAGAAGGGGAGTGGGGAGGCAATCGGGGGCAGCAACTAGGGCTGCAGCAAGGCGCGTAGATGATGCAACGCAGGCACGTAGAGCAGAAGCAGTTGCTCCTCCATTTGGAACAGGCAAAAGAAAAATGAGAAGAACAAGTTTTGGCCTACGTTGAGGGCCAGGCGGGCAGAAGGTGGTTGACTTGGCCAAGTGGACATACGGCCTTTTTTTATGCCTTTTGTTTTATTCAACCTCCCCTCATCCTGGCAGCCAGACAGTTGGTCGGAGGCTGTTGAGCGACCAAACGGAAGGTAACGTTAACAGGGACATGCATAACAAATAACAACATCAGCAGCTGGACGAGTAGAAAGAGAAGGAGTCGGGGGAGTTGCGGTGGCAAATGTAACGGCGACAGCCATCAACGCCATTTTCATTTTGTAACTGTTGACAGAAGTCGCCTCCATCGAGGCGACTGGAGAGCTGGAGAGCCAGAGTCCTGTGCCTGCCTGCGACACATTGGACAACGCAACAGAGCGAAGGCTGAAATGGAAAATGACAAAAACAGCTAACGGAGAGTGTCCTGTCGCTGGCAGGACACGCTAATTGTAATAAAGTAAGAGGCTGTTCTCTTCCCTTTGGGTAAGCTTCCATGCGCCTTCCTCTTCCCTTATGGAAAGAATATTAACATTATCGATAACTTACTTAAACTATCAATTAGGGATGTAAAAATACATCGAAAAATCGACAACTTGATTTTCGAGGACGCGGTTTTCAAGTATTTTAATTCGATAAATTGTTGACTACCATAAGAGTTATTTCATCGAAGTTCATGAGTAGTTGATTAAATTTTTTAAACTTCAGATTTTAAAATTTGAACTTTCAAAAAAGTAAAGGGCTTTCGTTTCATTAAAAATCGAAGCAAACATTATAAAAGAATGAAATTATAAACAATGATCAAAATAATATTCGGCTTGAAATCTGTTCAGTTTTGGCACAGCTAAGAAAGTATTAAGCTGGTCTGATTTTCGACCTAGCAACTTTACAAGTCCAAATTGTTTCCTTTGCTTTGAATACTTAAACAACACTGTCAACTGCCTCTGTCGAGTCTGAACTTGTAATCGACCCCCAATAAGTCGTACTTAAACTCTCAGATCAAAGGAATTGCAGCAATCGCAAGATGCACAGCGGTGGCTGACAGTTTCAGAAGATTGACAAACGGAACGAAACAGAATGTTTCGAAGAGGCAACTCATTAATGAAGATGGACAGACGTGTAGACAGACAATGGGATAATAAAAACAGCGAGACACACAAAAAAATGTGTAAAAAGATGCTAATAAGAAGTTACAGAAAGTAGAATGTCTTGAGCTCAAGAAATTAATTGAAAGAAGCAAAGGAAAAAAATATAAATGGAAAAGCAAAGTTGGCGCACATTTGCTACCACCCGGAAACAACCGGAGCCCGGAACTGGCGGGTGGGGAACTGGCAGCGAAAGCGAAGCCAAAATGTCCACATATCTTTGAGGGAATAGTCAAACCCCTGCCCACATTATGAAGTTATTTGCTTTTCGGCATTATTATTTAAAAAAAAAAGCGCTGCTATTGTCTTTTGAGCTCAAATTTCAACTTAAGACAACAAGGAATAAGGACATGACAGGCACTGGAGTTGGCCATGGCAACGGCCAGTTGACGTTGTCCAGGATAATACGGGACAGCAGCTGCATGGAGCTTGGGCTTTGAGCCGGAATTGCGTCCTTCCCTGCCAGGACTTCAGGAGCCAGGACTCTTGCGGCCAAGTGGCATAGAAAAATGAACGAAAAATGCTTTGGCAACAATATTAATGAATGAAAAACTGTAAGCAAAAAGCAAAAACGACCAAAAGCAATAGAATTCCTGGGGATGCCAACTGTCTAGCAATTCTGCTTAACTTGACATTCCCAAAGCTGAAGCTCCTGGCATAAGGTCCTAGCATATACGAGATATATATTGTGTAATGGAAAGTAGACAGAGAGTAATTGCAATTCTTTGAATAAAGACAAGGGAAAACGAATGGTTCAAAGCTGACTAGTTAAAAAAGAAAGAAATTTAGAGAGAGGGTCAGAGTTATTTGCTTTTTAAAAGAGGAAAATCAGCAAGGATATCTCTAAGATTTCTGCTATCAGTAAAGCAATCCTTTTTTTTTTTATGAACTCAGATGGTAATTATATATATACATACATGTATCTTTTAAGAACAGAAAGTATTTTCTTATAGTATCTCAGCAATAAAGAGAGATAATATTTACTGTTCATTTTGCTCGTAATTTCTATTCTCTACTCTACTCTTCGCACTTCAGACGGTCCCACTTCCTTTTGCTTCAGTCTCCATCTTCTCTTTTTCCTCTTCCTACAATCAGTCGCCTAATGGACTGCCGAGAAAACAAACTTCCTGTGTCGGCCAAATAATGTACGTTCATCGGAGTCCCCTTTACTCTCCTCCCATGTGCAACTTATTAGAATTCGACAACGCTGTCGTAGCCAAAGAGCAAAATGTGAAAGTCCTGAAAAGTGCCTACACCAAGACCCTAAAAATGCGCGCACGATGCTTGAAAAGTTTGTGTCCTGACCAAGGGATAACCCCCCTCGACCCTTTCCCCGCCAAAACAATTGCCCGGCACCACAAGTGTTTTCTTTTGCCGAAAAGGGGGAGAGATTTTGAGAGGCTTTTGTCTGTGTGTGGATGTTGTTTTGTTGCTCCCACTCTGCCACGCATTTTCCTACACATTTTCCCAACCATTTTCAGTTACTGCGCAGCTCACTCACACACACTTACCCATACACACACACACACACCCGTTTACCCATCCTTTCTTCCATTCCTGAGCTGTCGTGGTTCGTCGTCTTCGTTGCCGTCATCTATCTCGTTCGCACGTGTGTGCTAAAGTTTTTCCACGAGTTGATGTTGATTTTCCATTTTTTTCCTTTTTCTTGTTTTCCACCCACGCGAAAAGTTTGTCGTTGCTGCCAGCGCTGCTGCTGCTGTTGCAGAGTTTTCCGAGCTTTATATGCTTACGTAAGTATGTGTGTGTGTGTGTGTGTACCGTTATGTACCAAGCAAGCTCATATAAGAGTTATGCGCGCATTCATACGTTGCCAACTCGCCGCTCCCCCAATAGGGGAGCACCTTTTAAGCCCTTCCCAGACACTTCCCAGCACTCCCAGTGCCTACGCTGCAGACTGGCTTACGTTGTTTGGCATGTCATTGTTCCTATACACACACATATATATATATATCAAGTGATATACATATATATACCCACAGTTAAGCGAATACCGCTTAGAAAGTTGTCATCGCGACAACTGGGCGTATACACAATGTTCCCTGCTTACGTTGGAGAATGTGAAGGAATCTCCAAGTGAGGCAAAGCAGTGTGTGGGTAGGTCAGATGCACATAAAAGTGTCACCTTGGACTGTCAGTAAGTGGGTAACATATGAAAAATATCCCGAAAGGATTTAATTTCCCATGTCGAAAACTTTGAGCGAGTTAAAATGAAGAAAACCTTGTCAAAATTATTATAACAAGTATTAAATACCTTTACAATACAATTGCAATCAGTACTAATTTAATATATTCCATAGCTTTATTGCGGCAGAATCTTAGACTCATAGCAATTGAGAATATCTGACAACGGGACTTTTCTACGTGCTTAAATATGTTGTGTACTACTTTTATTTTAGCAGCTCCAAATACAAATGATTTAGGTCTTGGTTCCCATTGGACATTCACACACATTCTCATGCACTCGAGGAGAGACAGTTAAATCGCTTTAGAGAGCACACCTGATCATTACTTATACAGTTAGACCACATGAATCCCTAACTACTGGCTTTACTCGTACTTAGCCAAAACTCCCACAAACCTGCTCAAATGTGAATACATTCAACAATTACATACAAAAGAAAATCTTGTTCAGTTTTTCACACAATTCAATGCGTTTTTCACACGCTTAAATTATAATTTCAGTTATATTTTTCGGTGGCCCTACCATGGCATGTGGACATACATACGTATCTAGTTATAGAGGTAGCTGAATGCTCACATGAGCATACGATTTTGAAGCGAGGAAAAACTACAAAACTGCTGTCGGGGCTAATTTAAATTTTTTGGGGTATCTCAAGGCGTTTGCCGGCTTAAGAAAGTTGACCAGGCCGTGACTTGTTTCATTGCCTCATTAACTTTCGCACGTAGCTAACCGCCGTCCCCTCATCCCTCTCCCCTCTACCTCATCTGGTGTATGCTCCCACAATGTTCTCAAAGATAAAATCGATTCGCGCGGTCGTTGGCCAACTGTCCAACTGGCTGACCGACGCGTCGGACCCTGGCCAACAACTTTCCTAACTTAACCTTTATTGTCCGAAAGTTGTTCTTATTACTCTCTTGTGCTTTTTTTCATGCACTTTTCTTCTTCTATTTCTTCCACTTCTCTTTCTTGGCAGACACAAAAACAATTTTTTGTTTTTTGAGTAAAATTTACATTTTCAACGGCCTTTAAGCGATGCTGGTCACTCGGCTTTGAGTTTTTCTTTTCTTCCTTTACGTTTTTCTTCTCTCGTTTTGGTCTATTTTGTTGCGCCTCTCCTTCCTCGTCTGCTTTAAGCGATGTTTATCTTTTGTCATAATATGCACTGGGAATCACCTTAACTGATATTATCGGTGGCGCCTCGGGTGAGTTTCTGCTTGCACACCACGACTCGAGTTACTCTCTTTACTAAAATGCCTATAGGAAGGGGCAGGGGTGAAATAAGGCCTACATCATCTTTGGCTATCTCTTCTTCTTTTCTTGTCTTGTCTTTTCTTTTCTTTAATTTTTTTTTCTTTTCTATTCCCATTAATGGCAGCTACTGTTATACGATTATAGCAATGTCTCCGTTTGACGACTTCTGTTTCATTTATTACCAGCTTGCGATACGAGAACGAGTGTATCTGAGTTTTTTCAACTGCACAGTTAGTTTTTCGGACAATGGTCAGTAATTGTATTTATATATTTTCTAGCACTTCTCAGGTTCATAGTTGGCATATTTTCTCTGGTAGTAATTATGATTTCACTGATAATATTTAATACTATTTCTCAGATTTATTTCTTTTGTCTTGCTTTCTGATAAGAACATCGGACAAATTTCAATTGAAATTTTATGTCTTAAATATATTTTATTTTTAAAGGATTCGAATATTTCGCAATTGTTTGCTTATAAGCCAAAACGAAATCAAGAAATCCATATTCAGCTAGTTTGAAAATTGTGGCAAAGTTTTGATTGAGGTTTGTTGGCAATTGGAAATGCAATTAAAATTGCGTCAGAACTTTGTCATGTTTTGTAGCATGCTGAGAATATCAAGATAAATATTGTTGAGATGTGTATAAGCTTATCTGAATTTGTTGTATACAAGGGATTCAAGAATATAAGAAATATTAGAATTAATATATAATTGAGTTGGTTTTTTGAATGTGGTCTAAAATAAAACTATACTTTTAGTTAATAACTAATAACCGTATTTATGTGTAACTTTTCAAATGTTAAACTCAAATGCCAAGCTGCCAATTTTATTAGCTTATGGCCAAGGCGATTGGTTTTGGTCTTTTTATGCCAAGGCTACAGCGAGGGGCGCCACACCCAGTCGCAGCTACAGTCAGAGCCACAGCCCCACACATGTGAGGCACGCCACAAAAAGCCAGTCCCAACACGTGCCCCCAAAACAATGGACACTGCGATGGAATCATTGAGTTTTAGAGACAGACAGACAGACAGACAGACAATCGATGGCTCTGTTAGCCGCAACAAAGAAGATCTATGCAAATTCACAACGTATGGAAAATAAATTAAAATAAAAAATAAATAAATATAATAATATTTATTTATAGCTGCCAAATGGCTTTATTGTTTGCAATCATCGCAATGTTATTGATTTCGCTGTGCTGTGCTGTGTGCTGTGCAGCTGCAACCACATCTAAATCCACATCGCAGCTTGCCACAGGCGTCAGATTCTATTAGAGGCAGCAACAGAGTCGCAGTCGAGGCTGCATCCACGCCGTGTGGCTACTGCGATTGCGGCGCCACAGACTCGGCAAAAGTGGCGCTGGCGCAGTCAAGTCTCGGCCTGGGATTGTTCTCCATTGTTCTGTTCTTTTTGTGGGCTTATGGGAGGCCTTTGTTGACCCAGAATTGGTGGCCCAGGGATATGATTTGCATATTCTCATTTGTCAAGAGAGTTTTGTGGCAAGTGCAGGATCCATTGCATCATGATTATTATGATCGTATGTCGTTTGATGATCATCAAAATTGCAATTGCCAAAGACTCTTATCGCGATGCCTGGCGCTGGGCCATTGTCTAGACTTGTGACTGAGCCAAGACTAAATGATAGATTATCCTAGCGCCAGGATTACCGGACGCCGTTGCCGTCTCAGACTTGCAGCTCAGACAAAAGCGAAATCAAATAAACATTAGCAGAAATCCGTTGCCAGCAAAAAGTTAAGATTAACATCGTCTCGTCTCGGAACCAATCGACCTACTGAGAGAGACAGACGAACAGAGAGAGAGGGGGTTGATATTAGCTACCACAAGACAGGATCGCCTAATCCTCTACATGACACAAATTAGGTCAGTCCCTCAGTCGGTGTGGGAGTGGCAATGCTAGGAAGTACAACTCCTCCTCGTCCTCCTGTTGCCATTGCTGTTTCGGAAGCGCCGGATAATCATCAAAATTAGGCGAGATCTGCGATTAAGTATAGTTCGTGTCTGGGACTCGTGATTGACTGACTGTCCGAACTGCCTGGTTGTTAGTGTTGTTGTTGTTATTTTTGTTGTTTTGGGTTTGTCGGACTTTGGTTTACGATTACCGAATCTCGATTGGCATCGACTGATGGCGTGCGGCTTTTAATGAGGCGTAGAACAGAAGCAGACCAAGAACCCTGATTCTGAGCTCAACAAACAAATCAGCCCATTAATGATCTGCAATAACTGACTGCTGATTGGTTGGCTTTTTCATCTCTGATTAAATTCAAACGGTTTCTAACTTCTAACAACTGAATTGCTTCAGTTCACCAATAACATCCATGTAATCTAAATTATTCTCTTCATATTCTTAATAAAATAAATGTTAAAGCGCATTAACCTGTACATATTTTATTTTTGGTTATTCGAAATATTGTGCTATACTACTTGGAAGTAGTTTATATAAAATAGACCACAAAATAATTTTATATATTTGTTGTCAATATTTGATTCAAAAATTAAATTTTATTGAATTTCATTATTTTTAATAAAATACTTTAATTAATTTAAGTTTGTTAGTTAACCGAACAATCTCTTTTAAAATACGTTTTCCAAAATATAAATAATAATTTCTTATTTGTTTTCAGCATTTCAACAATTCTCAAACGAATGCCAATCCAAACATTCGGGCATTGTGGTACAATTTATGCACACCCCTTGGACAACCTCCCATCCTCCCACTGAGAATTTGTATCTGTATCTGGTTGCATCTGTCTGCCCATCTCCAGGGCAAGTTGGCTACTGTGTTTTTTCCTTCGACTCAATCTCGAATCTGCGATGACTACGAATTGTGCACAAGTGGCGGCAGTTGAATATTCGAATACTCGAATGCCAAACCCACTATCAACATGCTGTCATATCCTTTTGCATATCCTTGGGCAGAAAAACAAAGAGACAGAGAGAGAACGTCGCTTGTCTTTTATTGCTTCATTTCGTTGGCGATTTGTTTTGATTTGTGCAGTTTGATAACCTTTTTCTATGGAGACTTTTGCATTGGTTTCATTTCTTGTTGCTGTTTTTAGTTTTGCTTTTGCTTTGGTTTTTGTTTTGTTATTAGTAATTGTTGCCAATTCCCTGCGGATACAACAACAGCAACGTTTGTATCTATGTCTGCTTCTCGCATTGTTCAATTTTGATTTCAACTGTTCAGCAGCAGCAGCCACATGTCTTCCCCTCTACCCCCCTTCCCAGACTAGGCTCCTACTCTCTCGACCTTATTTCTGGACTTGGACTTCGACATTTGCCGGCGCTCCTGCTGCTACAAAAAAACCTTCTCCAACCCAAACCAACCGGTTTTGCATTTCGGCAAAATTTTTGATTTGCACCCACAAAAACTTGTTGAAATATCTATGGAAATTTATAGATGAAAATTGTGGAAATGTACTTGGCAGCGTAATATTTATTGCATTAAATATTGGCTCAGTGAAATATTTATTCTATCAAAATTCATTTAATTTAATTAAATTTTGATCTTTTCAGATACGAATTAAAATTATAATAAAACAATTATCATTATCATTTCACATTCTCATTTATAATTCTAATAATATTTTTAATCTGTCTGTCAACAGATTTTAGCTGAATAAAATAAATAAATAAGCATGATCAAACATGTATAAAAACATTATAGGTTCTTGTCTTCCAAATTTAAAATTTTGCTTTGAATATGAGCCTTGACAGTACTAATAACTTTAGTTCTTGAAAAGTGAAATCAGCCAATGTGATGATTATTGTGCGAAGAGACAACTGACAACTGTGTGCGCCGGATTGCGTGCTGTGCATATTTTAAGAGCTGCTCCTCCAAGTGCAATGCCACCTGCTACATGCCACATGCCACTTGACGCAGGTGGAGTCAGAAGCAAGTGAGTAAGCCGTAGGCCACCCGGCGACTTCTTAAACTGTGAGCAATACTAATTGAACTTACCTTCAACTTAAAGTTGCATGGAATATTTAGAAGGCGGCGGGTGTTGAATTTGTGCATTGGAACTTCGACACGGGAGACTTTTGTTTACTTGTTTTCCCAATTATAATTCAATTAAGAAATATTTAAAATATAATTAATTTTTTTTTGTGCGACGATTCTCTCGACCATGTGAGAATTTATGTTAATTTCCAGAAAATATTTTTTTTTGCTTAATTATTTTGAACTTAGTAGCTTGGGGCATAGCATGCGCGGCCCTCACAGAGACACACAGGTTTTTAATTTCTAGGAATCTGATTAATTACATTAAAAAATTATTAAATGATAAATGCATAAAAACAATGTGATTCATTTGCATTTTGCATATTGCGCTTCGCTTTCGATTTTGATTGAATTCAAATTTAGTGTAATAATCAAATTTGCATTCGTTTCGCGTGAGTTTTTTTTTGTTAAGTAATTTATTTATTTTGGAGTGCACATTTTTTTGAAAACTTGTTTACGAGCTGCTAATCGCTTCCAGTTGAACTTGAATTTCGTTTTCTTTTTTATGTAGATTATTTAATATTTTTAATTAGATATTTATTTTCAAATAATAATAATAATTAACCGTTTTGCATAGTGTCTATGGGGAAATTCACTCGGGCACTTTCCGACGGTTCGCTGCCCATTTACGATATATTGCGCTTACGATCAACGTCTACGATATTCCTGGTCGGACTCCAATTGGATTCTCATTCGACTGTTGCGCCTGCGCGTCTGTTTCGCTTCGCGTTTGCCCAACAACTGACTTTGGGCTCAGTTGGGTTCTGTTGAGTTCGGCCAGTTCAAGCCGAGCTTTCGAGTTTTTTGAGCGCTTTTCGAGCTCGCTGGTTGGCTAGCGGAATTGAAGCTGATGTTCGAGCTGGTTTGGCCAGTTGGAGCTGGCACATGTGAGTTGGCTCTCTCTCTTTTGGCTTACCGATTGCCGGCCTGACTAATTGGATGGCGTTCTTCTAGTTGGCGCTTGAGCAATTAGTTTACGTTCTAATTGGTCAGAAATTATTATAACCGACATTTGCTGCCACCGATCTTGTTGTCCAACAACAACAAAGCAAAACTGGTTTTTCGGCTAGCGGTTCTTTCCGTTGACGCCGTCATCTGATTGGATCTTGAGCGCGGGATTTTCACTTGGCTCGCTAATGGGACAGTTATTAACGGGCTATATATCATCTGATATTTTGGTTCCACAAAAAAAGAAGGTCCTCTGTACTAATTACCCATGAGCAATGAGCTTGAGCAATGAAGCGAAAAGGTTATGCAATATTTGTTTTTCATTAGCAAGGTTTAAGCTTAAGTTAACTTGAACCTACATTTTAACCAAGTTCAGCTTGTGAATAAACAAACAATTGAATTAAAGTATTTAAACATGTGATCTTGTTTGTATATGGCTTGATTTGGTTAACAAAATAGTGGCTCGAAATTCCTTGTGAGTTTCAATACAATTTTTGGGGCGTGTTACACATAAATTGCATGCTTCTACTAAGTTAATTATAATATTCAACATTATAAATTAGAATATGAATTTTTCTGAATATTTTATTAATCCTTGAACAAAAAATTCGAATAGTATCTATGAACTTTTACCGATTTGCAGATCTGTTCATTAAGGAATTTATTAAAGTTTTAAATTAAATATTTGAAAAATAGATCAATGCTTTTACATTAATTTACTTAATTAATTTCTAAAATTTATTTAATTAACTTACATTTCTGTAATTGTTTTTGGGAATTTTTAAATAATCTGAATGCGAATTACGTTGCACTTTTGAACATTTAAGCTGCCAATTGATATCAGTATGCAAAAATGCGATCAAAACTACAATAAAAAGGGCACAACGAGAGTACAATTTCAGGTAGACACAGCAGCATCAACTATAACAATAACAACAACAACGACAACGGCAACGGCAACAGTTGCAGTTGCTTCCGCGGCAGCAGCAACACGCGGGATATTTAGACACAAGCAACAACAACAAGCCAGCCAAATAAATCGTGATCACATGGTCAAGAGGGCCACAGTTTAGGTGAAGTAGTTGGCATGGTACACGCGGGGAGGGGCTTGGAAGAGGAGGGAGCGTGTCCATGGTGTAGGTGGAGTTGAAACTGCGACTAAACGCTCAACTCCTTTTTAACTCCTGCAGCAATAAATGTTGCGCTTGTCGAGCTGATAAAGCCACACAAAGCGAGTGATCTACTAACAGGCACGCCAGCAACAGCAACAGCAACAGCCACAACAACAACAGCAACAACAACTTCTACAACAACTACCACAACAACTGCAACGAGATCATGTTTGTGTTTGTCGTGTCATACGAAAAGAAAAATGGTACAAAGCGGCTGTCGGGCCTAGGATTGAAACAGTTGCTGGATCCAGCTGGAAGTGAACCGATCGCATACACAACAGCATCAGCAACAGCCACAACAACCGCAGCAGCAGCAACAACAAGAACAACAGCAACAACACGTTTCATTTTCCTCATCCTCATGCTCATTGTCATCCTCATTCTCATCCCTATTCTCATCTCCAACAACGTCGTGGTGGGGCATTCAAATTTGGCGCTTGAATTTGTTGCAAGTTCAGAGTTGAATATGCAGCTGCAGCAACGGGGCGTCGTCAGCAGCAGCAGCAACAACAACAGCAACAACAACAGCAACAACAACAATGCATGTCGTTGAAATCGAAATCAAGATCAGAACAGAACTCCGCCAACGAGATCCAAATCAGCATCGTCATCAGCCACGCTGCACGTAACAAATGTGGAAGAAGGTGCAACTCTCAACTCGCAACTTGCAACTTGCAACATGCAGCTCGCATCTCCTATGTGATCGCCGGATCGATCGTGACGCACATTGAATGTGGTCATGCAGAGGACTTAGTAGTATTCCAGTATTCCTCCCATTTTATCTCTACCTGACACCCAGTTCACCAATTTGATTATAATTGTATGCGTTGGTCTTGCCTGTTTTTTTTGTCGATTATATAATAAAAAATGAATTTATGTCAATTCAAATAATTAATTTTTCTTGGGGTTTTATAATGATGATATAAATATGATACCTACATATATCAGATCAAGCTATAATATTAAATCTTTCACCAATAATATAATAATTTTTTATTATTTATTCTTGTTTATTATTATTTATTTATTTATAAAAATTTAGATATAGTTAATTATAGTAGCCTTCAGTCTACTTTTGCTAAATTTTAAATTGAAATGTTGTTCCTAGCGCTTAAAGATATATACTCAGCATGAGTCAACAGAGTAAAAATCAAACTACAATTTAGTTCAAAATAATGACTTTAGTCTAAAAAAGTAAAATCTAATTCTACTACAGTTCTCAAGCTCAAAGTCAAGTTCATATAAAAAACAATCCTAATAGCTATAAGATCATTTCATTATCTTTCAATCATTCAACGAAACCCTTGAAAGTTTTTCTCTAATTATATATTGCTGACACACATTTCTCGCAATTTTAGCAAAGTAAATTGAAGATCAAAGCCCAACTGGTTCAACCTAAATGTGAACTCTTGTATCTTTGTTTTAGCGGCATGTTGCACGCGTGATTAGCGGATCAACAGCAACAGCTACAACAACAACAGCAACAGCAACAACACAAACAACTTACATCAAACATATGCGCTGATCAGAGCAGAGTTTAATAGATCACACAAACAGTTTGGCCAGGGAGATCAAGATCAGGCAGATCAACCATCAGGTATCCAGGCAAACAAACTGCGCACGATGCCCCCCAAAGCCTTAAACGAACCTATTTGTATCTCTAGCTGTGCAAATGTATCTGTATCTGTATCTGTATCTATGCATCTGTGTATCTTTTGGCTGATGCCGGTTGCTAAAGGGCCAAAGAAAGGTTGAGTTTTGGGGCACAGCATGTGAGCGCTTTCAAATTGTTTCAAGTGTGAAGATCAATTTCATGGCGCATTACCGCCACGCCCCTCCCTCTACTCCTCCAGTTGGAGTTAAGATAGAGTTGAATACGAAAATAAAGAAGACGAAGTTAAAGACTGTGTTGCCCATTTGCATGAATTTGAATACAATTGACGAATTGTAGTTCAGTTATTTGTCCGTCTGATCTTATAATGTTTCTATTATAATATGCGCGCCTTTGTAGTTGTTGCAATTGGGGGCAAAACTTTGTTGTTGTTCGTTTAATTCTTCTTCGTCTTCTTTTTGTTTATTGTGTGAGAAATTTTGTTGCTCAGTGTGTGAACGAAGCGTGAAAATGAATCTTCTGTTGATAAAGTTGCTGGATTTGTTTTCAATGATTTTGGATATTGGACTCATGGCGTGTTTGCTATTGATCCATCAATTGGGGATCGCCTGAACTTTAAACCACAAAGTAATTAGACGGCAAATGCAAATGTCAACAGAAAGTTCAATGGACCAATGCAACAAATATTGGAATGAGGCATTAAGGGATTGCATCTCATAATCTTTGGCGATAATTTATTGTTACGACACTAAATGCTGACCCAGCATTCAATGCCCTGCACTAATCAGATTGACCCACTAAACTAGTTGGAATCTTGGCTATAAGGCACTGGGCACTAGGCACCAGACCCAGGTCCATGCAACCCGTCAACATTATTATTTGGCTTGTTAACTTGTCTGCACGAAATGACATTTTACAGCTAAATTTGTCGGTCTGGACAAGATTTCTCAAGACAACAACAACTACAACAACGAATCGAGAGTTGGCCTAACGACGTCGAAGATGTCCAACTGGTACATCGATTTCGCAAGCTGTTCACTCTTTCTGCTATCCCCAAATGCAAACCCCAATCCCCAATCCAAATTCAAGCCCCAACCCAGTTCCAATATCAAGTCCCGCTTCTGTCTGCACTCATTTATTCTCTCTGCAGTTCGAGTTTGAGTCTTAGCCCTAACGAATGTTTCGACGGCTAAGTAAATGTTTGAGCTGGCCCAAAACTCGCTAGCTGGCTAACTGGCCAAATCAAATGGCTCACCAAATAAATCATAGTCATCAAAAGTGTTTCCTTTCGTTTCGGTGCTTTTCAAGTGACAGACATCGATGGAGTTTTATATACTACCACAAGATATACATATATTTATAAGACTGTGTTTCACGACCAGTTTCAATATGCCAAAACAAATCAGAGTCTCATTAGTAAATTAGCACTACCAAAGTGTAGCAGTCCGAGCTAGAGCTGTCTTTAAGCTGGTAACACATAGATGATAGGGAGACCCCTACCTGATATGGTGAAAATTGTAATTCAAAATTAAAGAAAGTAGTAAGAACTTTAATGAATGCTTAAATTAAAAGAATTGGAGTTATATTTCAATACAATCGACGAACTGGTTCTAGTATTAATCTCTTAATATTATTATAATAAAAAAATCACCACTGTGGAAGCGTATCACTCTAGTGACGAAATTTTAATAAATGCTGCAATAATAATAAGAAAATAATTTTTGTTTTTGAATTATTATTTTATTAATTATTTTTATAATTCAAACAACGTATCCTTAATTACTTTTAACGATATACATTTCTTTTAATGTCTGAATTTTCAGCAAATTCTATAATTTCGTACATGTCCGATTTTCGTAGCGCCCCAATGAATAGCACACGAATATTTGAGCTAATAGCGAGTCGAAAATATCGACAAAGTCATAAATTAAATATTTGGCCAGCCAACAAAGAAACAAAAAGAAAAAAGGGTGAAGGCAACAAATTGCTGTATTGGCTAAGGAAAACACCTCGAATACTCTGAGTCTAATGCCTAGAAGCTACAAAAGGCGAGAAATTCACAAAAAATGAGACTGAAAAGCAGACAAAAGTGTTGTGGGTGCATTGCCAGCATTGCATAGTTGGAGAACTCGGGACTGGGCCAACTCGAAGTTGGCTTTTTGCTAAATGATCAATCGTCGCGACCGATCGCCGGCACGTTTATTGTTGCTGTTGTTGTTGTTATTAGAGATATTACTCATTCTGGTGATATGGGCTATTATGTAAGTGAGCTGGTAAAGACCACTATTTGTAACTGAATTACTTAATATCAAAAGGATAAACAAGTGCCTCATAGTTGATATGTTGTTTGATTGATTTTTCCTTTTTCATTCATATTGCATAACATTTAGGAAGACAAGAGTTGATTCATTAGATTAATTAAGTTCCAAATTTATATATAATTAGCTACCTAATAACGAGTCATCCATAACGACACTAAACTGCAAAACTTTTGGGACTCTTTAATCATTTAATTGAATTTAGTCAACAATAAGGGAAGTTACTCAACCTTCCATTGAAGTTGAAAAGTGCAGAAAACAACACCTACCAAGGAGGTTAGGTATTCGGGGGGTTGGGGCAGGTGGAACCTTTTCACTTTCAGTTTTTCGCTCGTTGTTCGGATGAGGCAGAGAAAAATGTGAGAAATTAATTTGCCCAAATGCCAAGCTGATTGATTTGCGTCGCACAACTAAAGTTGAATCGAGTACGAAATGGATGGAGTTGAGGAGCAGGAACAGGGAACAGGAATGTCAAGATGATGCTGAGTGCCGTCCTCCAAACAGCATCAGCGACTGTAGTAAAATTATCAATTAGGCTTCAGCGAATTTTGGATTCAGGCATTTTGGCGGAGGAAGCTGAAAGCCATTGATTCGTATGAAAAATCACAGTGAATCACTCAAAGACCGAAGTGAGCAGTGGAGATAATCAGCGAAGGACTCCAACTTGATGGGCTTCCTGGGGCTGGGTGTTAAGTGCTCGGGCGGCGCAGGTGTAATGACTTCCATCAAAATGACTTTGAATAAATTTCCCCTCAAAGGGTTGCCAATATCCGCCATAATGAGTTTTTTTTTGGACCCCCTATAATGCCTCAAGGCTTTCCATTAAAAACTTCAAGTTATCAAGAGTGCTGCTAAGCAGATTTCATACCGTAACGCTAAGTATCTTAGACACTGTATATGTACAAATATTTGCTTGTTTATTCTATGTAAATTAAGCCAGGAGAGAAGGATGAAAAGTACTTCTTTCTTCGAAATATTAATAAAAATTCTCTAATAAGAATATAAAAACAGATAAATACGTAGGGAACGAGCTAAACTTCATCGGAAAATTATTCTTTAGTAAAGCCAAAACTATGACTTGTTTTTGGGGAACTCTTAAAGTCTGTCTTGCGCTTTAACTAAACTATTTCCATGTCCAACTCCTGCCCAAGACGAGACAAAGAAAGCGACACTCCAGCCAACTGTATTAATCAATAATTTATACGAGAAAAGTTCCACTATTAGTGATGGGAGCAGGGGTCATAGCAAGGGGGAGTAAAATGATCACAGGTTTTTAACCCTTTCACTATATGCATCGCTGTTCCCATGTCTCGCACTTGAGCTGGTCAGATATGAATACATAAGAGCTGTAGATAAATAAAAAAAAAAACATGCTGAAAAAAGAGACACAAAAAAGCGCTCAAAAATCACTCATACGCTCCATGAGCTGTGGCTCTCTCACTCAAACGCACGACTGCGCTGTCTCTCTCTCTCACTCTCTATTTCTCTCTGACTCACCAATACAGGCGTACTGAACGTTTTCTCGCACAGACAGAGCGTCGTCAGTTGGGCGAGTTTTCCAGTCATTCAACATTGGAAGCTTAGGCTCCAAGGAACGGATTCGGGAATGGATTCGGTAGTCGGTCTCGTAAGTCCCCATTCCAATTCCGTCGGCTGGCATATTTTGTTTAGGATTTTGTTTCCTTTTACAAATGCTGAGATTTGCGTATTTCTTTTTGCGCATTAAGTCGCATTTTTTATTTATTTTTATTTTTGAATTTTTGCTCCTCTTTTGTTTTTTATTCTCATCTTTCTTTAACGCTCTGCGATGGCAAAGGAAAACATTTCCGCTTTGTATTTGCGAAATTTGTTTGCGGCTAAATAAGAAGCATTTGTTATGCAGATTTTTACACAAAATTCTACAGTCTTATGTTTATTTTAACCCAGTTGAAGGTAATCTAGTAACTGCCTTGATGTTGGAAAGAAATTATATACTATAGATAAACTGATAAAACTTTTTAAGAACATATTTATAATTATAAGTGCAATATAATTAACGCTTTATATTTTTAACATATTAAAAAGCATATTTTTTTATTTTCATTCAAAAATTTTAATCAATAAACTTTCAATAGAATAAACTTTTCTTAAGCACAATCACACAATATGCATAGAAAATATTTTTTTTTTGGTTAAATCAAATATATAATTTTATAAAACTTATATTAAATTTAATACATCATCTCTCGCATTACGAATATTTCCAAACATATAATAAAATTTTACAAATTATTGAAAATAAATATTTTATTTACTAGATATAGATATTTTGGAACTTAAAAATAGATATAAATATACCCATTACATTTATTAATTAAAAAATAATAAACCCTTTCTAGTTTTTCGAATAGTCAATATATACTTCCAGAGGTATAGTAGAGAAGCTAAGCAACTAACTAAATTTCGTGTAAACAAACTTACAACTCTGTATTCAATATATGCTAAGCAGATGCTCAATTCTTGTATTACAATCTATCATATTCCCCATTAGCGGTGCAGGAAACCTATTTAAAACTCCTCAAAAAATGGATTAAATAAAAAAACTATAAAGTATTTTCCAACATAAACGGGGCGAATTCCAGAAAAGACGCTCCAGATAGACTACTATACATATGAATACATACATATGCGTTTAAGGATGTGTACATGAACGAGTAAGTATATATACATATATATATGTACATGCATATGTACTGCATACAACCATGTATGTATCCTGGCGAGGGAAAGAGGCGAAAGGCGAATTCGAATGCGAATCAGGCAGCGGCACCGGCAACGGCCCCCTCCACGTATGAGTGTGCAATGCGATTGCGAGTACCCGTCATACACGCGACGCCAGCGTCGGCAGCGACGCTGGTAGCGACGTTGGCGTTTACTCAGACAGCGCTCGTTTTTTTGGTGCTCGCTCGTTCCAGCGCCAACTGAGAGAGAGATGCGACTGAGCCCCACTAACATACACATATACAGTTGTAGCGCATGCGAGTTCATGTGTGTGTGTGTGTCTGTGTCGCTGTCGTTATTGTTGTTGCTGTTGTTGTTTTTATTTTGCTGCACACGAGTTGGCGCTTTTAATGTGTGCATGTATGTATGTATGACTCTGTGTGTGTGTGAGTCTTACATGTTTTCTGTTGTTGTTTTTTTTTTATTTTCTTTTGCGTGTCTGCTGCTGCTGTTGTTGTTGTTATTTCGTGCTCCCCAGTTTTTAGACTCCGCCTTTTTTGTCGTCTGCGTGTCTTGCGCTGTCTCCTTCGCACTCCTCCCGCACCCGTAGTTTCTTCGTATTTTTACTGTTTGCTGCTGCTGCTGCCTGTTGTGGGATTTTTAAGCATCGTCATCGTCATCGTCGCTGCTGTGGGAGGATGTGGGATGAGAGATGAGGGTTGATAGATGAGGGGGAGTTGGGTGCCTAGGGAAGGTTGAGGAGAGGGGATAGCGAGTGTTGTTGCTGGCGAAAGAGTGAATATATGTAGAGAGCGGATGGCAGTGTGTACGAGTGTGAATGGGAGTGTGAATGTGAATGAGAGTGTGAGTGCGAGTGTGACTGTGACTGTGAATGTGCCTCGCTCGGTTCGCTCGCATTTCGTGTGATTTATTCATGCACTGTGCGCTGTACTCGCTGCGTACTTATGCTTACTTGCTGCAATGTGTATGTAATTGTATGTGTGTGTATGTATCTGTGTGTATATATATGTATGTGTATGTGTGTGTGAGTGTGTGTGTGTGTGTGGCTCATTTTAACTCTCATTCATTCGTTTTTGGACTTAATGTGTTGCCGAGACCCACGAAACGACGAATGAGAAAACGAATGAGTTTGTTGCTATGTTTTGCATGATGTTTAGGTTTATTTTAGCACACACACACACACTCACACATACAGTGTATATACTCTCATATAGTACATACTCATTTTAAATGCGTATGACTGAAATGGGTTCATATTCGTATATTCGTATTCGTCTTCGTTGGCTTAGGATGGAGCCTCCGTATGCTTGAAAGTATACACACACAGACAGGCACACACACACACGCACATATACAGTCATATGTACTGCGTATGTATAAAACATTGGCAATGGATTAGGGAGTGGCCCAATGTTTTACTTATGCAGAAAATGAGCATATGATAAACGAGTTACGAGCAAATTACGCATACGCCATGCGGATGCAAGGAAGCTTTTTAGTTTCACATAAGATTATAATTATTTTAATTAATTAAATTTATTTAATTTGTATTAAAAATAAAAGAAATGCCATCAAAATTATTATTTAAAGAATGTATTTTAATCAAATAATATTTTAATTACATTAACTTACTATATTTCTTTGACTACATTCAAGTAAACAAAATAATCACATAATTACTATTTGCGTAGAGCATAGACTTTAAGCAAAGGATTCAACAACTATACTACAAAGGAGTAGTTCAACAATTTTGCCAAGAATCCACAAAGAGTTGGAAAACCCTTGTGAGTATGGCACTCGAAAGCGCTCCAGAGCATCCACAAAGGTATTAAATTATTACAAAAAGACTCGAAACTGCATTCTGTGCAATTCTGTGTAGTGCACCACTTGCAATTTGGCACTCGAAAAGGGGTACAAGCAGACGGGCAGAGGGACAGAGAGCGAGACGACTCAAAGAAGAAGCCGCTACTCAACATTTAATAAAGGTTTGACTGTGAAATGGAGTTTTTGTCAGAGCCAGAAAAGCTGTCAAAGAAGCTACAGAAATATTGAAGTTTAAAGTGATCTGAGATGGTCAAGCAATTTGTTAATTTAATTCTTTGGTCAAGGCCAACCAGCTGGGCTTTGCGAGAAATATAGGAAGGAAGGAAACAAGGAAGTGACCAAAGAGAAGCAGGTCACTTTAAGGTCGTTCACACGCGCCGGGGGCAGCGTTGACCTCGCGGCGGCTACTTTATTACTTTAAGATTTTGCCTTGACTTTGAACAACAGTTTGCCGGGACGGCAATGGCTTTTCCTTTTGCTTTCACCATTTTTTTTTGCCGCCGCCGCTGCTTTGCACAATGAAATTTCAGTGTTAAACAGCGCAAAAACGTAAGTTTTTTCAACGTTTTTTCTTCTTTGGCTTTCTTTTCTTTTTTTTTTGTTGGTACGCTCCCGTAATGGGCAAAAGCCACGTAAAGTCGGTCTCAGACTTGAGTGGGAAGTAGGAGAAGTTGCACATAATGACCAATTTCTTGGGGCCAGTTACACAGTTTGACAAAACTTTAAGTCACAGTCTGTGGGGAAAAATGTCAACCCTTAGAAATTCTCTTTGCATGAGTATCGAAGCTGATTATTTATCAATTTTCATTTGGACAGGTTTTAAAAAATACTTTTCTTTGAATTTGACAGCAAATCCATAAATTTTCAATCGTCACGTGCCAAGAGCGAGACTGATAGCAAGAGAATAAAATAAGAGAGTGCAAGTGATGTGATTTGCATATTTCCAAGCATTGCGTCACTTTCCACTTTCGACCTCAGCTTTTTGTTGCTGTTATTATACTAAAGTGACCGTGTGCCAAGTTAAAATTGAACCACTGCGATGAGGGGATGCCAGGTGGAAGGGGGAGGGGGAGCACTTGAAGAGCGTCTTTCGAATTTGATTGGATGGGCACGTGTGTCAGATTTTCAGTTAAGTAAGTGCAGGCGTGGCACTCACATTCAAATTGATCCAACAAAATGGGAAATAATCTATGAGTAGAAATTAATAAAAAACAAATAAAATTGTTTGCATAAGCAGTTGCCAACTAAGGTTTCTTTACTAAAATTAATCCTTCAACTAACAACTACTTTTCTAACGTTTTCTTATTAATTGACAATTTTTTAAGCATTGTAATATTTTGACATCGATCTTTATAATAGTGACATGTGCCTTAAGTAATGAGAAATAAGAAATAAATAAATAATAATAATAATAAATTTCTCTCAATTATGTGTTTTCCATTTATTCGTAATATTTTTTATTCAAAATGCACATAAAATTATGCAAATCCCAAATCTGCTGCCATTCCAAATCCAAAACAAAACCAATTGCGCCTATGTGCCACACCCACCGCGAGTATATTGAAAATGTTAATGGCAATAGCTGGACATGGGAGAGGGGTAAAGGGGCAGAGGGGAACGCACACACACAGTGGCTGTCACTCAAACTTTAGCCGCGCACAAATCCAATTGATTTCAACCAATTTCTCAACCTCCGCGGGCCCTTTAGAGTGGACAGAGGAGATGAAGGAGAAGCAGAAGCAGAAGCTGAATACGTGCCCAGTCGGAACTAAAGAGAAGACGAAAAATAGCATAAAATCAATTGAAAAACTTTTTGCCCGATGCCTCTGCCACAGGATATCTCACGCCCATCGACCAAGTTCTCATGCTCCGTTATATACACACTCGAGATATCGCATGAGTGACAAAAGAAAAACGAAACGAAAAAAGAAAAGAAATTGTGGGCTAAATCCACTGGCAGCTTGCAGGATTCCCATTGGCCAGGACCCAATCCTAACAGGGCTGGGCGCCCAAATGTACATCCTCGAACACATGGACATGGATTGTCAATGGAGTTGCGTATCCAAATGGCAGCTCACTTTCTCTCTCTCTCTCTCTCTATGTCTATCTCACTCATTCTTCCTGCCTTCTATGTTAGTATTGAATGTGCAGGAAGAAAAAAGGACGAAGAAAGTCCTATATACGTATTGAACGAAGGATTCTCAGCAACAATAAACGCAAATGTAACAAATAAAATGCAAAGATGCGAAATAAAAAATGACATTCGGATACAAATCGAATAGTCGAGAGATAGCAAAGGACAGGCACAGAAAGGACCTCCACGGGGATAGGCGAAAGGAGATGAAAAAATGTTCCATCTTGGGGAATTGAATTGAATATTTAATGGCAGCCAACTGCTGTTGAGCTCACAGGCAGATTTGCGAATCTTGCAGCAGTTTGGGGCAAATGGCTGTGGCAACTTGATTGTGTGTGTGTGTGTGGGTCGGTGTATGAGTATGTGTGTGGTTGAATGTCAGCAAATGTGCGCTCACTTTAAATGACTGTCGCTTTGTCAGTTTCTCTTTGACGCCTTCCATCTCCTCCTCTATACTATTTAACTTGGACTTGTAGATATATTTTTATTGTATGTCTTCCAACTCTCAGAATTTCGGTCTTGGGCAGCAGCCAATACAAAAGTTGTTATTGTTGCTTTTCAGACTTATGAGTGGCATATGAATTATATAGTAAAGTGTGTGGGAACTAATATATTGGTTGGATGTTCTCGATATCTGTAATATATTTTTTGACATTAAATAAAAGCGAACATGGTTTCTATCAGAAATTCTTCAAATGGTAACTTCAATTATATTTATTTTATTTGTGGTTGAAATTTAAAAATATACATAAATTAATTAAATATAATTGATTAATTTCATCAAAAAATATAATATTATAATAATTTAAACTATTTTTTTTTACCTAATCTTTTAAATAAAATATTTGGATTTTTTCTACCAATTTTATATCTATTTTTTTTGCTCAATTTTGTTTGAAATTAAAGTTAATAAAAGTGCTTCTCAATTTAGCCAATCAATCTAATCGCTGTGCAATAAAAAGCTAAAATTGCTTCTAATTTGTTGAGCTTATTGTACCTTAATTCTTTCAGCATCTCCTGTTCAATTCGAAGCCCAATTTCAATCTCAAACAAAATCTGATGGATAGATCGATACAATATGAAACGTCACCCAATAACAATTACCTTTCCCCTGCTTACCAATTTGTGAAGTCGTTAACAGGGCCAAGCAACTAATTGGGCTAAATTTGCACTAAGTGAGCATCCTTTCACTAAATGCGAGCTGGTCCCACTCACACCACTTCCCTCGTGATACTTTCACCTTTCAAGCAATTGTTGTTGAGGAGTACGAAGTATTCTAATGCAAATTTTTAGTGGATTGGAACGTTTATCAATATTTCCTGGTTACGATTCAACATGAAGAATACAACAATAGGCGGGTTGCAACCCACAAATCGCGTCACTAAATCAACAGCTACAACCACAACAAACCACCCTCTCGACAGGGAGACAGGGAGACACACAAACAGACTGACAGGCAGTTCAAGGAAAATTGGCAAACCTTTGGAAAAATATTTTTGTATTGGGAAAATTGCGATCCGAAAATCAGATTGTGTAAAGTCGAGTTAAGTATCCTTTATGGGGTTCGTTGAGCCTGGGCAGGATATAGGCAACATGTTTACCTAATACTTGTTGTGCCACACACACACACACACACAACCCCGCACTGTGTCCTGAAATTGACTCAACCTCCCCACTGCTTCTGATTATGTAATGGGCCGGTACTTGATGATTGTTCTGCGGCGGCATGAAATTGATGTTTTTGCCAATTTTGCAATTGAATTGCAATCAAAGCGATGACGTGAAATAGAACACCCGAGACTCACTCACTCCTAGGGGTGGCTGTGCTGCTGCTGCTCACTTGGGGTGAAAGTCGTTGCCAAAAAATTATGAAAGTGAAAGCCAAACTAAATTAGGGTAAAGCCGATTTTTCGCAAAAGCTTACGATATCGTCTTCTTTTTTTTCTGCTTCGATTTTGGCACACGACAATGGCCGTCTCGAGAGTTAGGGGGTTGTCCTTGAACGGGGTGGGGTCTCGGGGTTCGGGGGGTTGGCGTTTAGTTTATTGGCTGCCAGGCCGCATGGGGTGACGGCTTGTTTGTTTGTTGTTGTGTTTAGCGGGTGTACAAGTTGCGTGTCATAAATTTTCCCAGCATAAATTTGCACACCGCCTGTCCTTGGGCTTGCCCAGATCCTGGCAGGCAGTGGTCGGAAATGGCGAGGGGTGAGGGGGCGGTGGCAACATGCGGCTGCTGTCAACGCAATTGGGCTCATAGATGGTATATGCCAGGTTATAAAGGGAATTGTGCGTGTATCTCAGAGGTATTATTATCTGACTGTCATACAATCTGGCTCAGCAAAGTGGGGACTATTATGAGTGTAATTTCAGCAATGACTCTACTGATGAGTCTCCGACAACTAAAGTGGTTTCCTTTTAAGGGTAACCTAAGTAGGAGAGACCAATTTCAGAAAATAGTTTATCATTAAATGACAAACTGTGTATATTTTGTAAATACGTTTTTTTATTTAAAAAAAAGGTAAATTAAATTATAAACTTATGTAGAGTAAGCATCCCAGAAATAGTAAATATTAGAAATATGCTTTTTCTTTATAACTTATTCTCATAAATAATATTAAATAATATTTATTTAAAAAAAGAAATCTTTAAAATCGTATCTTAATACCTGCAAGGACTATGATAATGAGGAATTTATCCTAGATGGTAAGCAGAAATTATAAATAGAACTAATCATTTGCATATTTATCCCTATCGATAGCAGTAAATATCATATTATAAACTAACATCATAACAACTGAATGGCTAACACACGCTGTAACCTTTGTCTCTTTCTTTCCTTACCTGCTCATCTGGCCAACTGAATTGGTACTACACTCAAATTCATATTTGTTCATATTTGTTTGGAAGATAAGCAAAAATATTACACGCTCCAGAACGTGACCAATGCAAATGCATATGAACTGAACTGAACTGAACTAAACTGAGCTGAGCTGGTGGTAAAGGAATGGTGTATGGTATGGAATGGAATGGGAAAGGAGTCAACTCAATTGAACTCTGTAACCCAACGTGTTGCTTCTGCAAGCGCCTGCCTCGTGGAGCACTTGCAATAGCCGCTGCCTCATGTAGATCATCTGGCCAACAGCAACAATAGCAACAATAGCCACAACAACAACAAACAACAATAACATAAGGAACAACTATAATAAGTGCAGACAATGCCAGTTCAGGTTGAGTTGAGCATCGCGTGTGTATCACATTCTGTGCATCAGCAGCCGGCGCTCAACTCAACTCAGCTCAGCTCCAATCCCCTCTATCCCTCTTCCTCTAAAAGTTGCTCACAGTATTATCGGTCACGTACTAAAACAAACATTTTTATAAAGGAATACGAGAGTAGACATACTTATACATATATGAGAAGCAGTGCAAACTCTGTCCAGCCAGAACAGAAACTGCTCATAATGGATGATAATCGTTTAGTTTGCGAGCGCCAGACTCAACTTTTTGGCAACGGCATCAGGTAAGAGAATCCCCCCTTGGTACGAGTATTCTGAGTGAGAGACTGGGAGATTCCCTTGTAGCGCCACATGATCACCTCGATGTTCTTGTACTTTGTGCTGGTGAACTTGGCTGGATCGTGTTGGTTTTTATGGTGTGGGAAGCATCTGAACATCATCTTCCACTTGGCACCACAATTGCCTCCAATTGCACTCCTGCCGTGCGTTCTCATCTCTCAGAGCCCCATTTCAATGCGGGGATCTCAGCTGAAATTTGATTCGTTGTTTATTGCTTTCGTCGACGATCATCATGTGGCGTTCTGTGCGGTTTCCTTATGGAAGTAACTCAATATGTAAATTGCAAAATAATCAAAAATTAGACACGCTGTAATATTGAGTAAGGAAAGGGCAAATTAAAGTAATGTAGTATTATACTTACATAAGAGGAAGAGATACGTAGACATTATAAGGCAATTTGAATACGAATGCGGGTCAGTTGTAGAATTTTTAAGAGAGAGTTGGAGATATTCTTAAGGCCCCATCTGGGTAGATATTTTGCAAGGACTTAAATAATGCACAATAGGCTGTCTTAAAAACTCGATAGTATGCACCATTCTGCTTAGAAATCCAGAGAATACACAACTTTTATCATATTCAAAAATGCCCCAGCTACTCTTATTTAAAGGACGAGCTGCCTTCACACAGCTCAGCTCTAAGTGCCTACATCTGATGCAGCCCGCGAGTGTTCAACAAGTCGTGCAGTGGAAGCGAAGGCAAGGGAAGGGAAGGGAAGCAGCTTCCTCGGCGTCCTTTGCCTCGTATTATTAGCTGGTCTTTGCCAGGCGAAGCGTGGCAAGTCTTCAAAATCAAATGCCAAAAATAATGCAATAAAAATTGCTTGCAAAATATTTCGCAATTCTCATGTAAAGGACAACGCAATTTTTATTGCTGGCCAATCCCCCTTCAGAATGGATGCTGCCGTTTCCTTTCTTTTCTTTTTTTTGGTTATTTTATTTTTTAAAGCAAGCACTTCCGATTTTTCCTTGGCATTCAGAAAGCAATTCGCTCGCTGAGCTGCCGCCTTTCCGGATGCTTAATTTAATGGCCATGCTGATTTCTTAGCCACAACCTGCGTGACACGACCTGGGTCAACTTGTTAATAAGCCAACGGCCGAACCGGTTTGCAACTGGACTCGGCATCGGTTACCTTTAATTGATTTGCTGCCGCCAGCAATAATAACAACATTGAGTTGCCTTTGGTCTTGCTTCGCTTCCTCTTCTACGAGTACTCACCCCTTTTGGAAGGGACTCAGTCGACACCCTTGTACAGACTTTTTTATACCCATTATGATTGTGTTTATTGTTGTTGCTGTTGTGGCTGAAACCGAAACTGACCTTTGCCTTTGTCGACCCGCTGCCCATTCATTTGTTGGTGCGGTCAGTCGGTCGGTCGCCCCAGTCATTCGAATGCCCGAATACCCAATCGTACCCATTCCACACCCATTCGCAGTCGTCATGGACATTGAGTGACCTTTACTTGTCAACCGTTACACCTACTCACCCCGTCTACTCAAATTGCTGCCTGCTTTTCAGTTTTACTTTAATCGCATTCGTGTTGTAGGTCAATTCCCGATTAAGTTGTTATTTGTAGCGATAATTATTTCATAACTTCTGGATGGGTGCAAAGTGTGTAAGAAGAGGGTTGTTCTGGGGCTGGTTTACTACTCGTAGGTACACAGGTGGACTAAGAACAAATGCTTATTTTCAAAGTACATATATTTTTTAATTTTAATATCGATTTTTTTCGTCACTCGAGGAAGTTACTAAAGCAATTTAAAGAACAATTGTTGGAGCTCATGTATTTTTTATTACTTTTTTTATTCCAATCTATTGTCATCTGATATCCTTAAGCTTTATATTCTGTTGATATTCCATTGAGCATTAGAACTTCTAAGTACACACATTGTATATCTGATTTCACTACAATACATGCACTAAATTCTTTTTGTCACGTTCCAAGAATTTTCACGAGTTATTAAAAATTTGCGAGTGGATATATTAATTCGATGCCCCCATGTCTATACACATAATCAAGTGAAATTGCGATGTTTTAGCCGAATCGAAATACAGCGAGTGCCACAGCTAAAGATACGAATACAAAGGCAAATTAAGATGCAGATACATTTACAGATACACACACAAATATGCCACACATATCTAAAGTTCGCTCGACCTGGGAAGTCAGTGGTCTGGCATGTGTTGCCAGTTGCCAGTCGGAGTCAGATACCCAGTTGAGGTCGGAGTATTTAGATCAGGTAACATTATACATAGTAATCGCTTTACAGACGGCCGTTGCACGTTTTGTGCAAATTGTTGCTGCATGCCAGACATGCGACTGGGGCAGCTCCCCGCTCAACGCCCCACTCCCCAACTTACCCCAACGTGTTGCACGTAAATGAGGCATTCTTGCATGCATGCTCTGGCCACGCTTTGCGCCACATTTTATTCGCGATGCTCCAAAAAATTGACCTTGTAAGATTGCAAATTGGGCGAATAACTTGTATATGAAGTTAGAGTTCTTATGGAATATTATTTGGTGGGATATGTAGAGAGTTAGTTGGTTAGAGATAGATTCTTAAGAGAATGGATTTCTTGCTTTGGATTGAAAGTGGGCTCAAAAATTATTTAGCTTTAAATGTTATTTAACAAGACTGATATGAATGACAGTCGACGATAGAGACGATAAGAGATACCAAAAACTTCAGATATATTTCGAATATCAGAATATTCTCATTGAATTCCATTTACAACAGTTTCGACTAGAAAACAGAAAAATATTTGCGGAATTGAAAACTCCGACTTGAATCAAGTAAGTAGAACTCGATTTAACAATTTCCGAGATTAGCGAACTTTGACACCGTTGTTTTCTGTGTAAGAGCTGATGTCACCGCACATCCACACATCCACACACACACAAGAACACACTCCCACCCAAATCTCAGCAAATTTTAGCAGCATGTTGTGCGTGTTATTATCTCACGTAGTGTCACCCACCAAAAGCAACACGCCGCAGCCCGCCCCACAACAACAACAACGACAAAAACAAGATAAATGACAGCAATTGACTTCATTAGCAGTAAATGTCAAATGTTCAACGCGTCGCAGCGTTGCAAGTGTGGCAGCAGCAGCAGCTGAGCCTTGTGTTATGTTTACAACAACAAACAAAATAGCTAAGACTACCCTCCCCCGCCCCTTTCCCCGTCCACATAAACCATCCTCCCCCGTCAACCATTGCCAAAAATCCGGTTAGCGCAGTTTCTTAGTGGTTTTCTTGGTGGGGCAGAAGAAAAATAAAAAATTTGCATACGCATTTTGCTTGCATCGTTTGGCCGACAGACGGAGGGGTGAAAGAAGAAAGAGAACGAGATATATAGAAAAAGGAGGGGAGAAGGCAGTGACTCCATTAGGGGTTTGGGACACACAATGAAACCATCAAAATCCAATGAAATAAAATAAAATTCCAATAAAAACATTTTGGCAAAAGGCGAAATGCGACTTGCGAAATGCGGGCGAAATTCAGCTTGAGGGTGTTGTGGTGTGCCAAGGGGTGCCGAGGGGAGGTCTTTGCTTTTTGGTTCTCGGTGTTGACATGCGGTGAAAGTGTGCGAAAGTGTGTCTCTGTGTGTGTGCAGCCAACCAAAAGCTGTGTACACACACACACACCCACTTGACTGTCCCTTTTGGCAGACGTGTGCGTGGGATTTGCAAATTTTTCGCAATGTCGTGGAAAACCCACTGGAAAAACTGTTTTTCTTTGTCCTGCTGCTGATGCTGATGTTGGCAGTGCTGGTTTCTGTTTGCCTTTTGCCCTTGTTAGCGGTTTCTGCTCGGCGACTCTGCTAAACTGTCAAATGCGTGAAATGTCAACATGTCACTTGCTTTGGTCCCGGAAAAGGCAGGGAAACGAGAAGAAAGAAAAGCAGATGAAGGCGGAGAACTCGACATTTGATTGGTGCAATCGACTGAACAGTAATCGATCTTGATACACTTGGCCAGAATAGTTTACATCGCTTGGCTAATCTTCAACCTGACAGAATAAGATCTTTCTACGGCGAGTTCACTTTTTAAATCGATACAAATTTAATTGAATTATTTTATTTAAGGTCGAATGCTGACAATTAAATAAAATTTTTATTTCATAGAATAAATATTTTTGAGTATGCATACATACATATGTATAAATCTGATAGCAGTCATTTCAGACAACTTGAAATAAGTAAAAGAATTAATCCATTAGATACGCCTGCGTTGTCAACTACTCGACAATCATTAGCCGAGCCGAAGATAATGACAAGTGCTTTGACAGCATCCGCATTTATTCAATAGAAATCAACTCATTGCGTTCGTATTGTGTTCTAATTCGGATTTTAAGCCGCAAAACTCGTTTCTGCTCGCTGTTCACCTACGCAACTGAAACAGCTGTTAACTGGGCTATAAAAGCCAGGCGTTAATTGGCCAACAGCATCAGTCGCTGACGAATCAACAAAACAAACCAAACAAACAACATGCAAGTAAGTGTTAGCCTTGATTTTCGATCCTGATCCTCAGCTTCTGATCGTTGGATTTGTCTGAATTTCAGTTCCTCATCTGCTTGGCTCTCTGTGTGGCTGTTGCCCAGGCCGGTTTCCTGGCCTCACCTGTCGCCACCTACGCCGCAGCACCTGCCTTTGCTGCTCCTCTGACCTACTCCGCTGCTGCTCCAGTGGCCACCTATGCTGCTGCTCCTGTCACCACCTACTCCGCTGCTTCTCCTCTGACCACCTACTCGACTGCTGCCTTCCCCGCTGCCTACTCCGCCTACACACGCTCTGTGTACAGCGCTCCAGCCTATGCTGCACCTGTGACCACCTACACAGCTCCGGCTTACACTGCCCCGATCACCACCTATGCTGCTCCCGCCATCGTCAGCCCTTTCCTGAAGAAGAAGTAAAGAAATTGCTGCCCCTAACGCATATTCCCAAACTCGTTCCCTTTTTAAAACTTGTTTCCACAATACAATTTTAAATGACAATCAAATAAAACACTTCAAGATTTAATGAAATACTGTGGGTATAAATTAGCTTAAGGGAAACAAACTCTTACAGAAAACATAGCTAATAACCATGATCGAAGTTATCAAAGAAACATTAAAAATGTAGCTTGTTTTGACTCTAATTATAAATAAAATTTGCATAAAATTATATCTAAATTATCAAAATATTATTAGCGCGCGTCTTAATTTAAAATTAGAATTTAAAAATCCAGATTCAAACTAAATTTTCAATTAATACCACAAGTTGGGGATTTCTCTTCAGAAATTTCTTAAAAACTTGCAAACTTGGCTGTCTCTTCTCGGATATTTCACAAGAGCACAGAACCAGAATTGGAGTACTTTCTGTAAGTTTGGAGCTCCACTAGACGTGGGCGTCGAATGACCAATCACACGGATTAATTGCTTGGCGATAAGGAACGTTTTCCAGACTACCAGCAGCTCGGCTGTGAACAGGCAAACGCGCGTGCTCAAATAAATCATTTGTGAGACACGGCGCAGGCAGCCGGAGGGAAGCAGACACTCGTTGGCCAATCCATGGCGATCTCATTTCAAGTGCAAAAGTGCCGCAAGTGGCAAGAAACTACCAGGCCGAAAAGGTGACTGCCACAACAATTGTGGGTGTAACAAATTCGCCGTCAAATCGCGACCAAATCGCAAACGACCAGCGAACACACAAGACAGAAAAACAGAACCCAGACTCCCGACTCCCGACTCCCGACACGGACCCAATGAGAATCTCCAACTTACCAGCTCGTATGTGGCGTGGGGCAAGAAGCGGGAACAGCGATCGCTTCTCACTGCGATTTCCAAAGTGAAAGCCGCTCCATTTGCTGCAAGGATTCAGAGGGGGAGAAGACTCTCTATACAGACTGTTGGCAAGGATTACAATTTAGACACCGGAAAACAATGAAATTGACAGCGCTTAAGCTTTGGGCGATCATCTGCTCAACCATTTAGTGGATATTTGTTGAGAATTATGTGCGGCGCTGTCTTATTATCAATCTGGAAGGGGGAAGTGTTATGCTAATAGAGTTGCCAGGCTCTGGTATGAATTGCGTAAATAAATTTTAAAAATTTTGTCTAATGTGTTTGTCAAGTAATTAGTTTGACAAAACTATAATTTCAGATATTTTATATTGCTTTTTCAATTTATATTTTATTTTGAAATTATTGTTATAATTTCTAAAAAAGTAAAAAATAAATAATTAGATCAACTTTGTTAAGTAGCTTAAAAAATAATAATTAAATATGTACATTTTGTATGTTGTCAAAACAATTACTTGACATACTGTATACACAAAAAATCTGCTTACTTTTAAAATCTTAAGGTTTTTTTTTTGAATATCTGGTGAAGAGAAATTTGTATATTATATGTAAATAAATGAATGTAAATTGTGAAAGTAAATCTTAAATAAATTTTTAAATTTGTTTTAATATCTACCAGTTTTCAGCTGCTCTGGCTACCCTGTTCCACTGCTTGCACATTTCACCGCGAGTGGAGCCACAAGAATCACTTGCAAAGTGTTGCCCCAAAATGCCGCACGAACACCGTTCAATTGCATTTAAGAAGCCAAATGACCTCCGGCACCCTCCAAGCACAAGAGTGTAAGGGGGAAAGGGGACAGAGCGTTCACTTACTCACTTATTCACAACTCAATGGCTGCTTGGCCAGGCCAAGACAAGCTTAGCCGGGTCCATGGACAGTTAGCCAGTTAGAGGGCAACCAAGTGTAGCTAACAAGGCTTTCTGCAACTGCTGCCAACCCAACTGGCTGCTATGTGTGTATGTGGTTAAAACGCATACAAATATTATTATATTTAAGCCTAGACTGAGTCTCTTTTCGTGCCAGGCATCGATTCCTGCAGTCCGATATCATCGCGAAGCGAACGGCAAACTCGCACGCGCAACTTCTCGGACTGCAGCTCTGGGATGTGGATGTGGACTGGGATGTGGATGTGGATTTGAGTATGGATGTAGTTGTGGATATGGAATTACTTGCTGCTTACCTCAAATTACAGGCTTTGAATTCCATGAGCTACAGCTGCGCAGTTATATGTTTGTCTATTGTCTGTTTAATGTCGTTTTTTTTTTATTTGGCATCTCTTTCCTTGTAAGTGTTTTCCCAAATTCGTTAAATTGCACGTGAGATCCATTGATAAGTAGCGTCGACTCCATGTGATCTAATGCTGACGGCTGTCCAGTGAATTCGACATAATATCCATTATGTTTTCCAATTGACTTGTAGCTTATATGTAATGCAATTTGAGAGAATAACGTGTTCGAATATAATACTCAAATGTCCTTAAGTAAAACAAATTCGTTAGTTATTCAAATAAATTGGTTTTTAACTATTAGGCATGTTATTTGGAAAATAATCTTATTGGTGTAAGATTAAATCAATATGAGGGTACTGCCATCCACATGTTAACTAAATAGTACCTAAATGTTTTAATCTGCGACATATTCAATTGTTTCAATTGAACCCAAAAATTGTCTACAGAGAGTCCTTCGAGGTATTCTTACATTCATAATACGTCTTCGTTCTTACCATATTTACATGTAATAAAAAATTAACATTAGGCGAGGCTTTAGATAAATAAAATTGCCAGTGACATAGATGAAGATGAATAGCAAGCTGGCACAGTGGGATAAGTTTATAGTTCTATCAGTTAAAATAGATTTATGTCAACTGCAGGCAAGAAAAATTAAATATATAGTAAGCTACATGCCACAGTACGAAAAACGGGGAAACAAAGAAATGTAAAAGTGCGTAGAGGTAGCAAGAGAATAAAAAAAAGGAATTGAAAAATCCTTCACCTTCGTTAATACAAATGACGCCCCGAGAGACCTGGCAAGTCTGAGGAAGAGACTCAACTAAACAACAGTCTGCACACGAACAACACGCACAACAACAACGACATCCACTAGAAGAAGAATGGATAAGAAACGTCCCGGATATGTTCCAGCGGAAGCTGAGAAAGTAGCAAAGTCCACAATGAACAAGAAGAAGAAGAAGAAGCAGAGAAAAAAAAATCATTTACATGTGACGGGGGAGAATGCGTGGAGGGATGATTATTAAATGGGTGGCATGTTTAACTATAAAACGGGACGCGGATGAGGACAAGGGTGGGTGCCAATGAAGGACAGCTCGGGATTTGCATGTGCGCTCAGCAAGAAGAAGAAGCTGTCGTGGGGACTGTGTTTCGGATTCAGCACTGGAATGAGCACAGACAGGGGGTCTCAAGTTGTTCAGAATGACTGAATGGACATGAAGGAGGCTGGGCAAACCGAGGAGCTGGCCGGGCTATTGGTGTGACAAGCAGCTGCTATGGGTACACAGGAAAAAAAATCATTGATAATAAGTCCTATTGATAATAACTCTTATAAAGCCCCGATATTTAAAATATTTGTGGTCCAGGAATAATAAATCATTCTTGAATTAGGCATTTTTTATTCCATTTAAGAAAATTAACTTTTACTTTATTCCGAAACCCAGTATTTTTTTCTGTGTATGAGACGAGTGCGGGACACTTTCTACGTAAGTGCGCCACTTGAAACCGCCTTAAAGTGCGTACTGGAGATGGCCTGGCCAGGAGTAGAAACAGCAGCCACTGAATTATGCAAAAGATTTACGCGCTGCCTTCGAGGGAGTCTGAAACTTTTTTGTGGGCGTTAGCTGCCTCGACTTCTCCTACTCTTTTTCTATTTCTCCATTTGCCGTCACATTGTATAAACTTTGGAGCCGGACGCCAAACGCATGTGACAGTCATACACTCGGATCCAGTCAGATAAATATATAGTAGGTTGAGCAGAAAATTGCTTGGAGCCCACTGTGCGACAGTTGGCATAGACTGTCGCTGGGCGGTTGTCAGAAACAAAACAACCAAAATTTGTTTCACAAGCCAACAAAGCTCACAGGATTACACAGAAATGTGCTCAGAAGGCCTATGGCCAAGTGGCAGGACATTTCTGGTAATTTATTCGAAGAAGCGAAGGTAGTTAATCATTTTTTTTCGCGAGATAAAGAATGAGAGAGAATGCTTTGATTTAAGGAAAAGATCAAACACAACTGGGGATAGTACAAGAGTATAAAGAGCTTTTTAACCTGCTTATATTTTAAATCTTAATTATAAGTATTCGAAAAACATTCGGAGAACTTTTTTGACCTCTTAATTAAAATTGCACAATCTTTTCATTAATTTCATACCCACAACACCTTTTCAAGTTTTATAAAGTTTATCTAGTCATCAAATATGAAGCATTGAAACAGTCTATTTATTATTTTAAACACAATTGACCTTGTGTGTTTTCTTTTAAGTATATTCCAAATTCCACGTAGACAAAATGGATGAGGAGATCGATAATGAGACGAAAGACGAATTAATCCCGTTAGTGAAGAAAATAAAGAAGGGAGAAAAAGAGATTTCGATTGAAGAGCACTTCAAAATGAAGAAAAAGAGATGGGAAATGGACATGCAAGTTGAGAAGGAAAAGCAGTTTAACCGCCAAGAAAATGAGAGGGTGGAAGCCAGGGAACATAAAGATGAATTAGATATGCAAAAAATTGTTGCACATATCAATCAAATGTTGTTAAAAGAGAGAATTGATACACTAGATAAAGGATACCCTTTAACTAAATGGATGCAAAAACTGAACGATGACATGGAAGTGCTAAAAGAAGAAAGACGAGAGAGAATAATTGGCTTAAAGTTGATGAGTCCCATTACGGAAATAAAAAGTCGTCCGGAAACCGAGTTCTTTGACAAGCCCCTGGATTTACGTGGATTGATCGCACTTAAGTTTCCGCAACAGCAATTAAAGGATGTAGTATTGCCATCAGAGATTCCATGGGATCCACAATTGATCTCCTCGAGAATTCATTACACTAAAGCCCTTTTTGAAATATTTCGGGAGAATATTCGACCGACAGTCGGAGTTGTAACGGATAGCAAACAACTTTATTGCCATAACATACTGTTGACTCTAATCTCCGAATATTTTCATCAACACTCAAGTTGTCCCTTGATGTACCTGCCTCCGTGCCTCATCTCGTCGGAGGACTTCGTTAGGGTCTATCGATGGATGCTCGAACCGTTGACAAATTTGAACTTTAGACAATTGATGGAATTAACTCGTGCTGCACACTATTTAAAAATCAAGGAATTGCACAGTCAATGCTGGCAGCTGATTTTCGATTTAGTGAAATCGATCGATAAAATCATTGCCATCTACACAGTTGCCAAGAAGGTTTGCGTTGTCTTTGAGAAGCAGCTATCACCATATTTGATCCGGATTTGGTTGCCATTTGCTGGAAGCAAAGAATTTGCAAATCTTGAATATGAAAAAATGTATAGTCTATTTAAAATGGATATGATAGCTGTCAACACAGAAATTGAAGTGGGTTACACATTATATTTTTAATGTTTATATTTTATCCTTTTACATTTCTTAGGTTCTTTATTCACTGTTCTTGTGGCTGGACTTTGATTGGGAGACACGTAAATGCCACGCATTGGATTTGATTAAGCTTATACACTTTGATATGCTGCCCTATTTATTTCTCATCACCTTTGGTAGACGCACCGATGGCCCGCCAGTTCTCCATTTTCTTTCCAATTCTTTGCCAATACAGAAACTAATTCATGAGACTATTGACAAAGTGTAAATGTTATTAAGTGAGTAACATTAGCTGGTTTCAAACAATCATTTCTTCCTCTTATAGAAAAAGAAGTCCCGATAGATATAAGGGTGCTATTAACAATCGCAGACGTTATTGGATCTTCGACTCAGGTTGCAAATACCATCACAGTCAGGCTTGCAACAGGTTGCGATTCGTGACCTACGATGAGTTCATAGAATACATTGAATTCCTTCAGACATCTGGCCATCCCTGTGGTCAACGCATTAAGCTCTCCAACGATCCGGAAATTGTCTGTTGCAAATCACGAAAAGCTTCTGCATAGACGACTTTGCTGGGATCTCTTTTTTTTTTTAAATATAACATGATTTATACAACATTTTAAGTGAATATACTAAAGGAAAGGTTTTAGAATGCCGAAAATTTTTTATATACATATATTATACAGCTTTCCATTTTTCCGAGTTAAAGCCAAGATATCTTCTTTGAATTTACTCTAGTAAGAGAATCATTTTAGAAAATTTGAAAGCTATGGTATAATACTGGGCAAATACGCAACGTTTCTGTATTTTTTAAGACTGAAGATCAGAATTAAATCATCATACTGAATGTCTAGATATTCTATTCATAGACATCATCAGGATATCCTTAAACGTAATTTGCGAAAACAAATTGATTAGTTTAACTTGAGCTTATTTTTTCCCATATCAATATTCAGGGAATTATGTAGTACCATCAGCAGAAAGCCAATCACTCAATATATAAGCAATATGGCGCCTAGCGGTCAAATGGCAATAAAAAATCAATATTGAACTCAAACTCAGATAGAGAAAAGAAGGGAGCATGGAGAGGGATAGAGATCCCAGTCTGATCCCAGATTCGTGAACTTAAATACGTAGCAAATAAATCGCATGCGATAGAAATGAGCATTGAATTCTATTAAAAGGAATATGCAAAATATAAAAAAATAAATAAGAAACACTTTGATCCAAGCCGCATGCAAAAGAAGGGAGTCCCGATTCCAATGGACGAGGCAGGTAGAAGCCACAGGCAGCATCAACATCAGTAGGGGCGAAAATCGTTGAAATATTTCAATTAACTTAAAGTGCGCCGCCGAGTAGAACGACTTGGATGATCTGAGGATGAGACTGCGACTGTAGACTGAAAACTGAAGACTGTAGACTAGAGGCTGGCGACTTGGCGGCTCTGGCGTCGGACAATAAACAATGTTTTGACAAATCGCTGAAAATTGAGTGCGCAAAATTATTATTTTCAATTTAAAAATCAAATGCAGCTACCCAGAAGACTGCAGACTATCCAACCGACCTGTAGACTATCCATTCGACAATATATGGGTATTAAATTTGCCGCCTTGGCATGGACCATGGCTCACGGGCTGCTAATGATTGCAAATTAAGAATTTAATATCGACATGGAGAGTCGATGTGAATATGTGAGTATGGATCCATATCCATACTCCTTCTGCAGCATGTGGTTATAAATTCAGTCAGAAATTGCCCTGGCTTGTACTAGTTCCCATTATACTAAATCAGCTGAAACGACTCGAATAAGGATTAAAACTAGAGCTGGAGACTGAAGACTGGAGACTGGTACTTCTTTTGGGTGTTTGACCTTTGAAATAGTTTCACGCCTAGCTGTTGGACCAATGGGCCAATGGGCCGCCCACTTCAATCAAATTTTTTGATTGGATTGTTTCGGAAGCAAGTCGTCATTAAATCAAATATCATAATTATATAAACAGCTAACGTGCGGGAGAAAGGTCTTTCGAAACGGACTGACTTTTGATTAAAATCTGTTTCCAACTTTGGCAACTTGAGGGCAAATTGCAATTGGCTTGCCTGACTAGGAAGCTGCCAGAATGTTCACACATTCACTACAGCAGAGAGTCAGAGGAGCTGCTCCTTTTCAGTTCAGCCCAAAGAAGTGCCAGCAAATCAGTGGGTAAACTGAACGTTAACGTTAACCTGATTATGGGTATTAGAGCCTATAAGAAAGTGCCTCGAAAGCCAACTCAGGCAATGCGTTGCACGTTCCACAACGCAGTCAACTGATGTGGCTCCATCTCCATCTCCAGCTTCCATCTCCATCTCTAGCTCCACTGATCCGTGGCGTGAACTATTCAAGTGTAAGAGAGTACACGTTATAATGCTGATTATAATCAGCAGTCAGCAAAGTTGAATGAATCTGGGAGGCAGGAGGATCCCGTTAGCCAAACAATGCCGAGCAAGACTCAACTGCAGCTCATTAGCTTGCTAACGGTGAAGGAAAGTGTCGAGCAGCGAGGAAAATCAATAAAATTAAAGAAAAACTCACGAGAAACCAAAGAAAAAAGTCCCAGCACTAAAAGAAGTAATTTTTCTCAAACACAGAGTAAGAGACAGAGAGAGATAGCAGATGCTAATGAGAGGAATGAACTCGAGAAATATCCCCAAGTCTGAGAACGCCATTGTCAACATAGCTGCTGTCTTTGTAATGGGCAAGAAGTGAACTTCGCCAAATGGAGAGCTCAGATGGCATCTTGTGATTAGTAATAAAAAAATTTAGGGGTTGCAATTGATAAGTTATAAAACTCTTAAGCTGCCCCAAGATAATTCATGAAAAATCTTTGAACAGTTAAAAATGTTGACTAAAATCACAAATGTTTTACTAATTTCTTACAGCGCATTGTACTGCAAAATCAATTTTCGGTGTTACTTTTAAATATCAAATTAAATGTTAAGAAATTTGCTAAAATTTATTGAATTAATTTAAAATTGTTATTAAATTAAAAAAGAATGTATTAAATAGATTTTTAATCAATTTATTTTGTTTGAACAAGAACCAACAAATACATAATTTTTATCAAAGGCTCGTTCAATGCACATTACTTAAGAGTTCATCAAATTTAAGCTAAGAAACCTTTTATTAATAAACCCACGTTTCTCAGGAACAACAAGAGTAATAACAAAAGCGCTCTCAATTCTCTGAAGTTTATTCTCAACTCAAATAATAATACCTGAGTGTGTGTGTGTGTGAGTGTGTGTGTGTGAATCGAAGGGAGCCTTTGTTAAACGTTAATTGTGAATATGCAAATGGAAATAGGCGATTCATACACTCTATATAGCACGAGTATTCGTCTACCTATTCGGATTTGTATTCGTATTCGTATTGTGTACTCGCATTTAAAATCAAAAGTGCGTGCGGCTGTTCATGTGTGTATTTGTATCTGTATCTGTAACTGCATCTGTGAGTGTATGTGCGTCATGAGGGAACACCGAATCGTAGATACACAAAAAGGACATTGCGTCCCTTATTCCGCACAAAAGCAAATTCTGTAAATAAAAAAGAGAAAAAAATTACGGGCTGTAATTATGCAAATTAGTTTCTAGAGTTTGTGACAGAGTCAGTTGACTGGGCTAGAACCAGGACGTACTCGTATACAAACAAGTTTTGGTTATTTAAAAAGTAATATATCGAATCGGAACATCTATGAAAAAATTTGTACATATATTTGTATTTGTGTATATTTTGTTTTTTTGTTTTTGCATACAAGAAGTTTAGCACGCACACTCATTAATTTTCATCAATGAGCCGAACGAAACTGAGCCGTGGCTTAGAGCGGCGAATGTGAATTTTTGCATATACGAGGATATGCGAGGATACGCATCCTGCCAGCGAGCCAATGACAGTGCCAGGATCTCTCGAATGGGCTGCGCATCATTAATTTTTAGAGCTTAGCCAGATGACAAGCTCAGCACATTCACAGGCGAGTTGAGCCGAGGCGCAGGACGAGAAGGAGTACGAGGACGAGGACGAGGACGAGGACGAGTTCGAGTCCGGGCACCTCGAGGCTGACTGTCCGCTTGACGCTTCACTGGCAAATCCAATAAAAAAGCAGCAGAGCGCAGCGCAACGACAACAAACAGCAGCAGCAGGAGAAGGACTAAAAGGAGCAGGAGTATTTCCAGGACGAGGCGTGTGTGCCAAGACAACAACTACACAAAAATCATTAAAATTTACAGTCGGGGTAAAGAGCTGCTTTGGGTAGCAGCAACTGTGTCCTGTGGGCAGGACTCAAAACAACTCCTTAAGCCGCTCACTCCTCCCCTCTCCCTGTCTCTCTCCCACTCACCACTCGCCTGTCAACATCTTTAGCCACATCCACATCAAACATCAAATGCGGCAAATGGAAAACAGCGCTGCGAGTGTTGGGAATATTTATGATATTCAAGGATTTTCTAGTTGACGTTTAGCGAAATCGAAAAAACGAAAAGAACTGAAATTTTGGAATGAAACAAACGGCAAACACCAGAGCCAAAGATAAAATGGCAAAAGTAAAAGAAAGAACCAAAAGCGGCTTTCACAAGATTGCCTAATAGTAAAAATCATTAATATTCATCGCATTTTGAAGTTGGAGCAAAAGTAAACAGCAAACACCTAAAAAATATAATTTTTATGAATATGCAAAAAAAAAGAAAGGAGAAGAATATTTGGTGGGAGTTTTAAACTGTCAGATGAATTCAACGCAAATCTGCCCATATTTACGCTAAGGTTTGGTTTGTGCGTCATAAAGGAATTTGAGGAGTAAGTAACTAATCGATTAAATTGACACCTTAAGCATATTCAGAAAAAAAATGCATTTCATTTATTTTACATTATTTAAGATGCTTATTACAGAAAAAAAATTGTTGTCATTATATTTATGGCATACTATGATTAATATAAATCAATAAAACAATTACATATAATTAACATACTTTCCATTAATTTTATTATGCGTCAGAAAACAGATTAAACAGTATTTCATGTTTGCACTTTTGGACAAGCAACTGCTAACAATTTCCTTCTATAAGTATACATACTTTCTTAAGTTTATATGAGTTCATATACCTATAATGGAGTTCATAATAAAAATCACGCATTTCCGTCACGTATGTCATTTCCTGTAAAGCTCATGTTGACCAGCATGTGTTTCAGTCTCTCTCTGCTCCGGTATTATGTGGAAATTGAAGAAAATGTTGACTCATTTGCTTGGAAAATGACTTTTTAATATGCGACACACTTTTTGGCGCTTTTGGTTTCTTGGTCCGCCAACTCACTTTTCTAATTTGAATATTTATCAGAGCCGACAATACGCATGAGAGTCCTTGACTCTGAGCGGAAGTGCGTAGCGGTCATTAGACTGGGCATTACATGTGCTACCCCGTCTCCTTTCTCCTCGCCCCACCAACTCGATGCACAATAGACTCCAAGTAGCACGCGTGCCTGTCCAAGTGCTGGGCCACATGTCCCTGCAGGACATGCAGCTCAACCTTTGCTAATTACCCAAAAAAAAGGGGCTTTGGTCAGCGTTTTTATTCCACTAAACATTTCTGGTTGATTTGCATAAATTACGCATTGCCAGGGCTGTTGGAAATTAATGAAAACTTGTCGGAACATGCAAGGCTTAGGCTGTCGTTGGCTAACACGTACATAAGTATATAAGGCACATTTGGCTTGTTACCAAATGGCTTTCTGATGGCAAACGGAAACTGAGCTACAAATGTTGTAATATGCAAAACTCATATGACCTCGCATATAATAATTAGAAATTAGCCCCACCAGAAATGTATGGTAAATGAAATTAACAAAGCTTGTCTAAATTGTTGGCATCAAGTCAAATAGCTAAACAGTTAAGAAACTAAGTTTCTCCTTATTTACTTATTATTATTTAAAAAGAAAATAAAGTAAATAATCATTCTTCCTCATTTGATTTTAAATAATAGTAATTGAGAATTCTATTAACTATGTAACATTCCCCTTAAACAGGCAGTGTAAAAATATTAGCTCCTTCCCATTGCATTCATTTTAGTCTCCTTATATTCTGGCCTCATTATCATGGAAATTTGCAGCAAATGCAACATTTCGAACCAAAATGCGCAAAGATTTGCATTTGGCAGTGCAGTCACTCATTTAACCTATTCATTTCGAGGCAGGCAACAAGGTCCTTTCGGGGAATATGCGGTTATCCTTGCTGCGTGTGTGCACAAATCAGGACAACGGCAACACCCGGACAACAATGAGCTGAATGGCAAACAATGCGAATTCTCTTCCCAATGCAGACTCGGGAATCTGCTTTGGTTTGTGTTTGCATCGGTTGCACTTGTTGGTTGTCAGCCCCTTGCCCCTTGTGTTGTGTCGAGCATGTTGAGGATGTTAAGGATGTCGAGGATTGCAAATGTGCGAAAATTGCACCCTTGTTGAAAGTGCAAGGGCGCAATGAGAAGGCCGCAACGAGACGGCAATTGCGCAAGGATAATGCATGAGCATTTTTTTAATGACTGACTGTTGTTGTTCTTTCCTTCAAAGGGGTTGCAGTTGCGCAATTTCGCAAAGGACATGCAATGATAAGGACATGTGGGAATTTTTCTCCGCTAGAGATGCCGTTACATTTGCATGAAAGGGATTAAGGTGACTGAAGGTATGTGATGGACTGAAGGATAAGGGAAAATGATTAATAGAAATTAAACATAGTTCTCAGCCAATCTTGTCCTACAGGATTCAAAAGTAACATAATATTGCAAAATATATTCGACTGCTCTCATACCGCTTTAAATAGTTAACTTGTGAATATCGTATACGATATTGAGCCCAACTAATCTAAATTAATTGCAGGTAAATAATCGTTGACTCACTGCTACTTATCTTTCAGTCTTAGCGAATACGATAAAAGTAATTGAATATCGTAAATGATATTGAAGTGCTGTAATTTTAATTCCAGTCCAATAATCCTTGTCACAAATCCCTTAAAATAACACGCCTAAATTATTTATTACGCACATTGCTAATTGCCTAACAACCGCTCGTAAAGGACTCCCCTTCACATCCTCCTTAGGTGACCAAACAATGCTAATTTATGCACTGCCCAAAGCGAAAAGTCAAATCAAATAGACCTATAAAAAGGGCACGAGCAAACTGACCACTCACTTACCCCTGGTCAAAAAACAGGGGTGCAAACGAAACTGGACATAGGTGCCATAAAAATCGCATTATCATCTCAAATTGTTATAATATGAGCAACTGACTGAGGGGTCGCCTACTGGTTGTAAGTGTGACCAAGGGAGGGAGGGAGGTGATTTGTTTATTTGCTTGTTAACTGACCGCTGGTCAGTTGGAAAAACCGGTTACTAATAAGGATTAGCTCAGGCTGAATGAAGCATGATAATTTGTGGGATAATTGCATTATTGAAATGAAAAAAACTCATGAATTAATAAAAACTGGTCACACTGATTTTTCTAATGTGGATAAGCTCATTGATCCATAATAACTTATGGGTTTTTAATTGCATTATCGACACAGAAAGCAGAAGAACTCATATAAACTGGTCACACTGTTTCTGTCTTGGTGGAGAAATTATCGCTACAGCACAGGCACCACCCCAACCCCTAAATGGATATACCCAATGAAGCTCAACATACAGTTATCGTATGAGGCTGAAGGGGGAATGCTACATCTGGTGGCGACAGGGGACACATTATTTTAATTTTAACAGTGAAAATGTTACTGCTTTTACTGAAAAATCCCCCAAAAAGCTGTAAAATTTGCTTGAAGGGTGACCGAAATAAAAATTGAAAATCGTAAAAATGAAAAAAGTGAGAAAAAAGACGTAGAAGATGAAGAAGAAAACGCAGCAGCAGCCAAAACATTAAATGAGTCCAAATAATTTATGCCGAGCGCAAAGTGTGAGGCAATCCGCGTGTGGGGCGGGGCGGGGTAAGGCAACGACAAAGAGGAGTGCGGTAGAGAATGGGGTGGGGGTAACTGCGACATGTGCGTGCGTCAAATCTGCTCGTTTCTAATTTTTTAACATTTTTTTGTTGCCGTTGTTGTTGCTCCTGGCCAGACAATATCTGGGCATTTTCCACCCAAAAAACACAGCAGCAACCCCAGCGGCAAGTGTAATTTCGAATATTCAGTGCCCCCAACCGCTGGCGAGACATTTTTTTACAGTTTTAAGCATACTACGCACTGTTCGCATGTGTGTGTGTGAGCATGAGTGTGTGTGTATGTGTGTGTGTGAGTCGTACAAGTATTTGGCCCAGACATTAATATTTGTTCTCTTTGGTCCTTGGCAACGCGCCCTTAACGCATTTTTTTAATGCGCTCACCCAGGACCTCAATGTAATATGTGAGTGTATGTGTGTGAGAATGTGTGTGCATGTGTATTTGCTCATTAAGCAAAAACAAAGTTAAGCAAAAGTTTTTTAACATCTTCAGACATTTTTTGGGTTTCCGTTTTACGTTTGTTTTCCTTCTTTTTTACGTCCTGTTGAGGACTTTTCCATGGTCTTCCATTTCTTTTTCCGTGTGCGGCCATTGTTTTCTAATTGGAATACAGGGTGATTCGACTTGACTTGAAACGAAAAAACAGGAAAAATAATTTGATTCTACTTTCTGAGAAAAGTTTCATGAAATTTGTACGTACATATATCGTTTAAAAATTTGCTTTTAGTGAGTCACCCTGTTTAGTAACCCACTGCCCAGTGAACTGAACCTTACAGGTCCCTCATTAATTTTTACTTATCTTGACGTCATACAATTTTTATATTCCTTGGCACTTGTTTATCTACGTGCTCACTTGTAGTTCTATATGTATTTATTTTTGTGTATCGTCTTGAAATCTTCAATAATGAGGTAGAGGTATACCGCGCCTGAGGCTGAGACTGTAAGGGATGTCCTTTGTCTGAGCTCAAATAAGCTTTCATTAAAATTCTTGTATGGAACGATTTATAAGTTTAATTGGAAGAAATTACATAAATTATATGCGAATTCCAATTGGAAGGTATATATTATTTGTAAGGTATTCCAACTAGGACAAATAATACTTAGTCCATAGCTTGCCTTCAGTGAACCCTGAAAATTAACCAGTTCTCTGGTGATTTACCCTCTAATCTCTTCGAGCGTTAACAGCCTGAGCTCACTCTGCGAATCCTGGTTTACCTCAGCGAATTGAACCACATCATAAGTCTGTTCTTATTTCGGTACATTTTAATAATTTTCATAATCCTAATAACAGTTATGCGCCAGTGACGCCAACGACGCCATCTTGAAAATCAAAGTTAACGGTTAAAGTGGCTACAGTGAAGTCGACGTCGACGTTGGCGTCGACCACCGAAAGTCAAGCGAAAAGCGGAGAAAATTCGCAGTATTTCATTTCGTGGCAAGTAATTACGCATTCAAGTAGAAAAAGTTTATCTCTTGTCGAAAAATTGAAAAATTTTCATTTCATAAAATGAGATTAAAAACGCGACTTGTATTTGGCTGGGGTTGCCATCCCCTACTCTATAACAACCCCCGCCCCTCTCCTACTCGGTCAGTGGCCGCAAAACCGCAAAAGCTCTCAATAGAAGCGAAGGGCTTAAATCTGCAAAGTTTACTACCAAAATATTTTTAAGAAAATTATCAAAAACCGTCAAAGAAAACGCGGTGTGGTGGGTGGCTGTGGTGGGGCAGACGAAAGTGGAAAAGTGGGGGAGTGGAAAGTAGTGTAGTTGACGGAGCCAAAACAAGTACGAGCAAAGAAGAGCTCAAAAGCAAAATTATAATGGCTGCCAACGCGATTGTACTGACAACTGAACGTAGCGGGTGGTGCGGGGTGGTTCTGTTAAAGGGTTCGAGCGGATGCTGTGAAAGCTTAGGCCCAGCATTGATGATGCCACGCAAAGCCATCGACAACAGTCTGGCAACACTCGGCTATCTCTCTTTGTGTGTGTGTATGTGTGTTGGGGTGTTCATCGTTCCATACGCACTTTTCAACCCTTTTCGCGCTGGCGGGGAAAATTGCGTAAAGTGCGAAAATCTGTGTGTGTGTTGGTGGTGTTCTTATGTATCTTACAGGCACATATGTAAGTACTCGGAAAGCTGTACATTATATACTCAAAACTGTTTCATTTAACGATACATATACAGAGTCAAGTTTGGGTAGTTGGCGTAGTTGTTGCTGTTGTACTCGTAGTCCCAGGCGATACGAAAGGGTTGTCTCTATAGCACAAAATGTTTCATTTTCATTTCGGCAGTTATTGGATTTCAAAATGAAATCCATTTGATGGCAAACGAAGCTTTGATATATGCGATACACGTGGTTTAGGCGTGCGGTAGTTAAATAAATTAACAGCCTCCGGCTCTGGATAATAGAAAGTGTTTCCAGTGGCTCCACGGGGTAAGAATGGAGCAGGGGGGTTGAAGAACAGGGATTGTGGTGTGGGGCATAAGAATGCCTAAGTACAGAAGTTGTCACTAGGGGACTGGCTTAAAGCGGTATGATGCCCATTTGCATGAATTAAATATCTTACTGCAATGGAATCTAATTAAAGAGAATGTCTCTAAACAATGTGAGCTAAAAACAAAAGTAGTCTGAGATCTTAGCCACATTTGGTAACTGTTAAACAGAAGATTATTTCAGATGTTTTTGAGCTTTTGGTATGAAATCCATAAATAAATTTTAATTTAGAAATAAGTCAAAATAATTAATGTTAATAAATAATAAATAAACAAAGATACGAAAGGTTATTTTCTTCCTTTAAGAATCCTGCGAGTTTGATTAAAATATGTCTAAAAAGTTATATTCAAGAACAAACATTTTTATTTTAGATTTTAAATTTAGTGGACTGTGTTTTATCATTGCAGAACGAAGTTTTCGATGTAATTTTTTAGTATTAAAATAAATTACACAAGGCAATCCTCTTTGATGATTTATGGGACTCATCATACTAAAGGTTAATAATATATTTAATATTTTCGGTTTTTCATTAGTCTAGTTCTCCGAATGAGAAATCGGTAAATCATCGAAGTCTGTATATCACAAAGCCGACGGAAAAATCGAAAGTTTCAGTTACCATCTGCATCGCATTCACATGGAAAAAGGATGCAGGACCAGAACACAAACAACCCAAAGCAGCTTCCCAATAAAAAATAAAAAATAGATGTAGCTAAGCAAAATCTCAGGCAGCTGCGATCACAGAATGCAACAAAAAAGCAACGGGAGAGGGGAATAAATAGAAATAAAAAGAAAATTTGCATATATGAAACCAATTGGTGTGTCAGGATAGGAAAAAAAAAGGATGCTGCACACTTCACATGACAGGCAGGAAAAAGAGAAAAATGGGAAATCATTTAACGAACAAAGCCGAAAGGTGGCAAATATTATTCGGGACTATGGAAAACCCCAAAATGAAACGCTTTCATATGCAAATGCGAGTTGTATACAATTGAAATTTAATGAAATGATGATTTTGATTTGGCACGTAGCGTTTTGACAGGTAGCCTACAAATGCATGCTTCACTGTACACTCCACAACAGAAGTGGGGCCCTTGAGATACCCCCAACTACAATCGCAGTTCCCAGTCCACCTCAAGTCCCTGGTAATCCCATCTAAATGAAACGCTGCGTGTGCCAGACCAAAAATATTTAGTTGGATTTCTCCACTGTTTTCATTTTTTTTTATGTGCTCATAAATTTCTTCGTGCAACACATGCCGCATGTTGCCACAGTGGGACAAAATGGCGGACTCTAACTTGAACTAATCCAATTTATTACAGCTCCATAACTTTTTCCTATTTGCTTAGACGTTGGCCTCCCCCTCGAGTCCGGCTTTCACTTCCTACGCCCACGCTTCATACTCGAGTCAGACAGACGCGAAATGCGTCTTATTAGATGAACTGCCTTTTGAGTGTGTGCGTGCGTGTGTGTGGGTATATGTGGCATGTTTACCCTGTTGTTGTGTGTGTGTGCTTGTGTGTGTTGAACTCTGACTTGCCCCACCCACTCGCGATTTTCACTTCCCTCACTTCTAGCTTCAATTTCAAGCTTCTATCTCTGCCTTTTATGATAAATTGCATTTAGCAACCACCGACGCCGTTGCCCGCCACCACCCCAGCAGCACCCCTGCCACTTCCATTGCCACCCTCTCTAAGGTGGTTATACACTGAACAGGGGATTCGGGTTGGGGGTGCGCTTGTGTGCGCGTGTGTGTGTACGCACATGCGTTGCCTCTTTAGTCGTAGCTGTTGTTTCTGTTCCATTTGAGAAATGTTCGCTATGAGAAAGGATTCAGCTTTCCACTTGGTTCTGCAGCTAATGCTTCACCCTTGATAAATGCATCCAAAATGGCTGCAATAAATGGCATGCTTCACACGATGTCCATTATTCTGGACAACATTTTCCAAAAATATAAATTTATTTTCTTTTCTGAACATTATAAGGTATACTATAATTTTCAGCATTGATATATTAATATATCTTCAACCTTCTATCAGCGAGTTTTTTTGCTGGCCTTATTTCTGGGTTGTAAGCGAAATTTATTTTTAATTTTATATATTTATTTGGTTATAAAATATATAATATTATATACATTTAAAAAAAAAGTATTCACGTAAGGAATTTCTATACAATTTGATCTGTTTTCTCTCTATAATATATCTTTTTATAAATTATTTTTGTTTGCACTTTTCTCTTTGTCAAAATATGTCCATTCTTCACACTACTTTCAACTGCTAAGATAATAATTAATTACTATGTATAACTTAAATAATTTTTGTTTATGAAGTAAACATCTTTTTATTCTCTTCTAAAATTGGTTAATAGGAGTGTCCATATGTCATTTTTTTTCTATCTTAGAGACTTAAAGTTCTGTTTTTATTTGACTGCCAAAATCTATGTGCTATTCCTCTTGTTCCACCCCGCTCCCCTGATTCTGATCTAGCTCCTGCTCAGCCAACAAGTGACAACAAATTGCATAAAAATTTGTTTACATTTTATCCAAAACAGCACTGAAAAGGGAAGCTGCAGCAGGGGAAACGAGACAAGAGGCGTTTATAGATTTTTCTGCATTATAAAAGTAAAATATTTGTTTGGATTCTGGGTTTAGCCAAAAGCAAACGCTTTTACAGTCAGTTATGGATGTCTATATGACATTGTGGTTGAGTATCCTTGGAAGCAAAAAGTGGAATTTTCAAGCTGATTTCCCGCTGACGAATATCGCGTGTTTGTGCTGATCCTGCGGAGCGTAAAGTGCAGTTCGTTCAGTTCGCCTTGGCGTCTGTGAAAACAATGAAAAATTCATGCAAATGAAAAATAAATGCACACAAGCCAAAGAATAATGCCGTGCCACAAGGAGCTGCACAGCACAGCCAAAATAGAAACACATTTCATGCAGTTTTCGCTGGGTCCTTGCACAGTTGCCGCTTGGCTCCTTTGTCTGCGCCACGAAATTTCAATAAATTATGCAAAAATGTTCGTGGTTTTCGCGCTTTTCCTTTCGCCATGAGGTCCTTTCAGTCCTTTGGCAACATTTTACTTGCTGTTTTATTCAAATTTGCGGGCATTTTTTATTTGCTAAATAAACAAAATTCAACGCAGAGCACAGAGAACTGAAATGTACTCGTATTTGTGCAGTTCACCGGGAACACAAAAGGACTCTCAACCCTTTCACTGGCAGCATCTAAATCCAATTCTTTGGAAAAACGATCCTCAACCCTTAGGATCAGATCACATGTCTTTGTCTATCGATCTGAACTGTTCAGGTAAACGATCTGCTCCTATGCAAATTAGTTTGATTAAATATTCAAATGAGGTGCTCCTAATTTCAGGGGCACGGGTCACCATCGAGTCCTTGAAGGGTGAGCCGAATAACGACAGCTGCATTGGCAGTTTGCGCATATGTAGATTCTGTCACGGGTTCAGCTCAGTTCACCATTTGAACTCGCGGAGAGAAGAAGCAAATCACTTTATCGATTTGGTAGAAGAATAATCAGAGTCTAGAAGTCTTTCATACTGAACGTAATTGTTGGATTAAGTCTAATTAAATTCCCTTCACTTTTTCCAAGTTCAAATAGATTCTGTTCGGCTTCCGAAGTATTCCATTTAACAGCCTACTCCAAACCTCCTTTCTAAAGGCTCTTCACAATTAGGATTGGCCATTTCAGCATTGCGTACACAGCCATCAAATCTGATGTTGCGCTAAAAAGATCTTAACTGATCGGCAAGTAGCAACAACAGAACAATCTTGAGCCAGTGAAGTTGCCACATGTACAATTTTCAATTTTTCACTGTTAGACAGATAACTGTGATTCAACGGGGCAACGCAGCGTCATAACTAGATAGAAATTACTATCAGGCTGTGGCACGAGCTGCCTTTTTGGTTTTGGTTGTGCTGTGATCTGGTGATCATATGCTGGCGATCGTCTCTGAGCAGCAGCCACAATACAAATGATTATGTTTATACTATTAAAGTAATTTACTAGAAATGACGCCCAGCCAAAACAAGATGATCCTCAGAACGGCTGCTGTCGATAAGCGAAGATCGTTGCGATCATTTCGATCGTTGCGATCTGGTCAAAGTCAACCGCTTTAGCTGCAGGTTAAGCAGCCTGCTGTCTACTTAAGCGTAATCTGAGTATGGCCAGTTGGAGGAACGATCTCTGTGCTGTATCACAACATTTTTGCCATGAAGATGGATTAGTGTGGCGCAAGTGCAAGCGCAGCAGATCGATCAACCTGTGGATGCCACAAACCGTTGGTAGCCAAGGTGCGAGATCTGTAAATAATGTGGCAAAGCGAACACAGCTCTGGCCTTAACTCTTTCTGCCCCAGGGTTAACAGATGGGGCCATGTGTGCCGCTTGGCTGAGCTCCGAGATCGTTAATCGAAATCGCACTTTGAGCTCTACCTCTCTCTCTGGCCTGTACAGCTCTATTAACCCCCGCCGCTGATTTGGTGATAACGATCGTAATCGTAGCGGTACTCTAGGTGCAACACATGTTGCACTTAGGCCTCCTCCCTCCCCTTGGAGAACCACTTGGTGTACTTGGTGGTTCTACTATATTATTTTGTCTAATTTAAAAAATAGTTTTCTGTACTCAAATTAGTATGATTCTGAAGATCGCTTTTATCGTACTTTCGCCTTGTTAAGTGAAACTACATTTTGTATCTGACAGATACAAAATTGATGACGCCTGGCTAACATGTGTTTTGGCTCCTATATGGTTAATGCCAGCACTTCCGCATTGGTTGCAATTCTAAACAAATTTTAAACTAATTGGGAGGGATCTCCGAAAAGTAAACAAACTTTAGGCTGGTCATTTCCCCATTTAAAAATACAAAATCAAATAAATATAGTTCCTTATATTTGTATATCTCAATAAATAACAAGTACGATTCTGTCAATAGTAAAATTGGTTGAGATAGCTCAAACAATAAAAAAGTGTCAATTATTAAAAATTATCTATATATCAGAAATATTGACTTTTTGGACTTTCAAAGAGCACAACTATAATAAAACTCATGTATTATTTTTCATAATATTAGTTTGCATCCAAATTTTTTTAATCTGAGACAAAATTTTTACCCCTTAACATTTTTTGAAAATTTTCAAAAATTTTAAATTTATGCTTTTTATTGACTCCAGGTGATAAAATTAGGGTAAAAAAGTAGTTTTGATCAAATTTCCACATGTTTTCTTTAAAATCTAAGCTAAAAAACTACTTTTTCTTAGTTAAATAATTAATTTTTTTCTTCAATTTAATTTTATAATTGATGTCCATTTTTTAAATCTTCTACTTTTCTTCAGACAGAGAATAAAATAGGAATATAATTAAGTAGTTCAACTTAAATAATTTTCGAATCGAAAATATATCAAAATATAGACTGCTCATTTCCCCTTCTAGAAAGACAAAAAAAAAACAAATAAATAAAAATATTTATTAAATCCATAGTCATAAATATGCATGGGCCCATCGAGAATCGCATAAGTCAATGGGGGCCTCTTCTAATTACGCCAAGGGTTTGGGACAACCAAATAAAACATGATACATACAGAGACCGACAAAATGAAAGGCCTAGCAATTCGTTGAGCTCGTTTACCAAAAAATTAAATGGCATAAATATGCATGAGGAAACCCTTGGAATAAAAATCCAGAAGCAAAAAAGAGGAAAAGAAATATTTTCAACTTGTGAATCTACCCCCGCAGAAGCAAAGAAAGTTGTTTGCTTAGTTGCCGTGTAGTAAGCAAATATGAAAGCTATTTAATCGGACGCGAACTCTTTGTATATATAAAACCGGAAAAAGGTTTACAATTAAACGCAGTGTCTTGTCTGTCTGCCTGCCTTTCATTTCTTTTACCTTTGGATGGCATTTTCCTGTATTTGGCTTTGCGGTTCATTGATTAAAATCAAACTGTTTATTAGCGCCACCCCTGCAAGGGTTAGAAAAACAGCCCCTTCCCAAATATTCTACTCTACCACCAACCACAATCGAACTTCTGGTTATATGATGTCTGCGTGTGTTTGTTTAATTGAGTTTTTCGGTTTCTTTTCTTTTCTCTTCATTTCGTTTCGTTTCGTTATTTTTTTTATTTTTGGGTAATATTTGCATTGTTGGTTTGTCATTCTCATTAGTGCATAAATATCGTATCCGTATCTATATCCCTGTTTAGGGGAAACTTCTATCAATCGTCATATATCATCCAGTGCTATTCAACCATTTATCGTTGCGGCAGACTTGTTTTCTCTGCCACCCACAAAATGATTTTAATTTTAGATTAGTTCTCAAAATGAAAATAAAATAATCGAATGAAATTCAAATGGAAATAAATACAGATACCCCTCCTCCAAGTACACATTAGTATTTTGGCATTTGCCATCACATATTATCATCATCATCTTCGTCGTTTTGACTGGCATGTCAACATACTTATGAGGTTTCCATTTGGCTTAGTATTTGGCTTGCATGGTTCCGGTTACTTAATTTAAAAGACACCCAACGATTATTGGTTTCAAATTGCTTAGAACACGCGAATTTTTTGGCATTTTTTAGCAGGCAATGTCCCATTTTATTTACCTGTTTTCCTTTTATACGGTTCAATAAATAGGTAGGCGTTGATCCGCTCAATCGGTCTGCATTTCGTATCTTGATTAAATCACACATTCCAAATACAAATATATGATGATAACAAATAAAATAATGTTAAAAAAATACCCCATATAAAACTTGATTTTGCAAAATAAATAAGAGATAATACCCTCAACAAAACTCCATTCTCAAATAAAGTCTGTAGAAAAAGACCAACAAAACACATTTATAATAATTAACTTCTTCTCCATCCCAAAGGCCATAGCACATTTGGCCTCACAACGTCAGCAAGTCAACCGAAAGTCAACTTTATTGTCCATCAAGAAGTTGGAGTATCCCTCTGAGTAGCGGTGTTCATATGTCTGCGTTTAACAAGCCTTTCAATATAATTCAATGTCGTTCAGAAACCGAATCCATAAATCTCTCCAAAGCAGAACCCGCAAGGAAGGCAGAGTTGAAGCCTCTGTGCGGTTTGGTCACATGCAATTTGTGCTACTTGTTGCTGCCTCTGTGGCAACCTTTCACAAAGCAGCCACAAAGCAACACCTTTGCTGACCAGCAACAACAACAAAGACGACAGCACTCGGTATCTCTTTACCTTTATGATGCGATTTGCATAGCGTTTAGGTTGCCGCATCCCATCTCATCCTATCCTATCACATCGCTTTACGTCGCGTATTAATATTTTTTTAGTCGCCATCCTTTCATGCCATGTTCGGTTTCACATCTCTACGACCCCAGTGAAAAGTTCCTTCTGTTGGTAGCCCCCGGTAGCCGCTCACCAGTCAAATTCAAGTTCGGTTTCTCACGTGACACGAAAATCTTTTTTGTGCGCAACAAGTTTTTAACAAACTCTCGTGCTGATAAATGATATCGTACACAGTTCTTGACTCGATATGCAGAGAGTCCTTGTCTCTGGTCATTAATAATTGTTGAACAAAGGTGCCTCATTGTTGTTGCCTCACAGTCTTCGGACCAGGCGATATGTGCGTTGCTTTGAATACTTTAATCTTCAGATTTAAAGCTTAAACTTTAAAATGAATAAATTTTTAACAAAAACTAATATCCATAACATGCAGAACAAATATCGACTAAGTTTTAATACTACAGGTTATCAATTTGAAACTTAAGACAAAAATTAATATCCAAAAGCTGCTGAGCATTTATCGATTAGTCTGTTCATAAAAGACTTCAAAGTAGTAGCGTAATTTTAATTTTTAGCAGAAGCTTTTGAGTAGTATAATATTGCATTCTCTAAGAGTCTTCTATAGAATTTTCTATTTTAGAGGAAGGAAACTGAAATATCTTGAAAAACCATTTTTTAATACCATTACAGCTGGAAATGGGAATATTTCTTAGCTATTTCAGCCGTCTTCCAAAGAATGATCCGATAAGCCACAGTTTGAATACTCAAAAGCTGTCACTTGACACACACACATTTATATAAGACACGACTGCGATAAGCGATCTCGACACCGCACACTGAGAGATATGTGGATAGAGAGACCCACAAGTTGCCACTTGAAAGTGATGATGGATTATTAGTACGTGTTGCCAGACCAGGTTGGAGGATGACCGGACGGAGGGGAAAGCGCGGTAGGGGGAAAGCGGCTAAAACACACGAGACTCATTAATCCTGGACGGAGTAAGCGAAGGCAGGACCTTTAGTTGTCTTGCCACGACTCATTTGTGCTAAAAACTTTGCGGCTTGATAAATTGCCCCAACAACACACACACGCACACACACATACTCCTTCTGCCAGCTCCACTTGCTGCAGGCAAAAAATATATCTGCGCCAGAGACAGAGACCCAGACATGTGAGGAGATTGTGAATGGCTTTGGGCTTGATTTTATTTTTTATTGTTGTGTTTCGACTTTTGCGATAGGTAAACACTTAACACGTTTTTGCCAGTTATTTAAATGCTTCCCTGTCCCCCCGTCCTTCGACCTTCGTCCTATGGCACCTTCATCTGTCTATTTGCCAGGCATTCAATCACTTTGGCAGTTGTGCCAACGAACTGAGTGTTAAGAGTTTGAGTTTGTTCTGCCATCGCATTTTGAAATGCAAATACTTGCGAGAGTTTTTAATGCGTCGTCCTTAGCATTTGTGACGTCCTATTTGTGTCTCTGTCACGTTATTTCAGAATTTATTTCGTTTGTTTTGCCCGATTGTCACGTTTTTCTGTTGATTATTTAATGCTTTAGATTTAAGCTGGCAACGGGTAAAATTGAGAAATGATTACAAATCTTTAAATTATCTAATAAAATTGTGGTTGGTACTTACAACTTAATAGTAGGGTGTCAATTTGTTAGACTTTTAACAGGAATATTGTGGAACTAGTGTGCGATAGTTGAGACCTAAAGATTTAGTCCGATTCGGTTTCATCCTGCGAGTCCTTGGCATCCTCCTCGCTGTCTTCGGTATCCTCAGACTCCGAGACAGTCGTATAAGGCGAACTGTTAATTGAGGTTGGCCCTGTGGATGCTACAGACGAGATTGTCGATAGACCATCGTCAACATCGCTGTCATGATCAAAGCGACAATCTTCTTCTCCACTGTCAGTTTCCATCGACTGTTTGTCATATTCTTGACTGTCTGCTGTCTGATTAAGATCGTCGTCTTCCTCTCCACTCTGTTTGGAAATTACCTTAATTATAATTATATATATTATTAATTATATATATATATATATATAAATATATACATATATACATATATTTATTATTTATTGTCAAGCAGACAACAATAATATAATTACAAATTTAAATTTGTAACTTTACAAATTAAAATTGTTAAATTAATAACTGAAATGATGTATCTAATTAAAAACTGAAAGAATAATTTATATAAAAGGCTTGGGGTATTCAAAAAATTTAAATGATCCTCATTCATATTATTAAGTATTAGTAAGATTATTAGTATAGGTAAAAGTATTAGTATTAGTATTAGTTTTAGTATATACAATTTTAAAATATAAAATAACTATTTGTATTAGTATGATTAGGGATTTCTCGAAAGGTAAAGGAAAATAAAAAGGTTTTTAATTATTCTTGAATTGAAACGTACTTACCATTGGACAAATGTGAGCATTGGTCATTGTCTTCAGTTCGTGCACCTCCTTAATTAGGGAATTGCGTTCTATGGTGTGATATTCCCGTTGAAGATTGCACTCGGTTTCCAACTCATTGTTTCGTTTGCGCAACTGAATCATATCGCTGAGAACCTGATGCTGTTTGTTCACAATAGTCGACATTAGCTGCTCGAGATTCTCAATGGTGACCTCGTAGTCGTGTAGTTTCTTCTTAAGCAGCCAATTCTCGGCACGGAATTTGGCCAACTCTGAGACACAGACCGAGATCTTGGTATCATCCGTCACAGCTTCTTTGGCGCTAAAAAATGATGTGGGATTAGTTATGATGCAGGAACAATGTGTGATGCGTTTACGTCTCGATAGAAGACAAATTCTGGTTTGCAACTGGAGCTTCTGTTTCAGTCTCTGGGGATGTGGATACATTAAAGGATACTCGTATCTCGGTGCTATTCGGTACTGACGAAGAATTCACTACATACTGACAAATGCAAGACATATTTAATGGTAATTTATTATTATATCTATTATATTCTTTCGATACTCAATAACCAGTAGTAAGTTGAAATCAGAACTGTGTAGTATTTGGAATTCGAACATTTATACTTCTGACATTATTCTCTTTGTAAAATGAGATACGAGTAGTAAATACATTTAACAGTCTACCCCAAAAACACATTCCCTGTGCACTGTGAACACTTTACGACTTGAAATTTTCACACTTTGTTGGCAACGTTCAGACTGTCGCCTGGCGAGACTTTGGGCCAAGTCAACCGACCTCTGGATTGTCCTTGTTGTTGCCTTTTGAGCCGGCGTCAATGCCAATGCAATGCCTGCACATCCCCCTCTATCTTCGTCTATCTACCCGACTGGGATGTGCAAATGTGTGGCGACTTCATAGTCTCAGACTGAGACTGGGAACTGCCAGTTTTTTGTGTGCGTCGGTGGATTGAAGTGCGAAATTGGTTTAAGTGTTTGCTAAATTGGCAGCAAAATGGCTTTTTCAATTTTATACTTAACGTTTATATTCAAAGTGACGCCCTGTCGTCCCGTCTGCCCACAACTTCAACCATAAAAACTAACAATTTGATTTTCTTTTTTCTTTTTTGGCAACAAGTGTCGCCTGCAGCGAAATTGATACTTTCGTTATTTCTTTTTAGTTTGTTGACTTTGTCAGCTCAGTCAATTTATGTTAGCCGCACTTTGAAACTGGCTCTGGCTACTTGTAATTACAAAATCATAAATAAATAAAATGCCTTCGTATTGCTTGACCATCTCGACCACCGCCTGCCACGCCCACTGCGCATTTCACACGCTCGGGTTCGACACTAAACGGCCAACAAACAACAACGAATTGTTCTTGCCTTGACTTCAGCTCACACATATCATTTATAGCCGCGATAATCATGGCTTACACCCATGCATCCGCTTTTAGACACACATATATTTTATTGCTTCCCCGTCTCCGGCTACCTCCGCTCATTCTATGTTCGACCAGGCAAAGCTACGGACACTTGGCCATGGCTAAGAGAAACTTTAATCGTGATGCCTAAACAACGCCAAATTACACACCAGAGGGCGCTACGCAGTCCATGTTAACATAAATTTGTTGCGCCTCTTCTGTGCGGACTGCCCCCAACTCCAATACAGTTCGGCCAGCGGATTTTGAGTGGGGAAAGGTGGTTGATGAGGGGGGGGGGGGGGGGGGGGGGGGGGAGCCCATAAACGTTCAACTTTAAACTAGACAACACATGCAAGCGCACATTTAAAAAGGCATAAGTCATACGTGGCTAATAAATTGATTTGCCAAAGTGGATTAAAGGTCATTGCTATAGCATATACCGGGTGTTTCATTTGTCCCATGTACGATATGAATTGATTTAAATTTAAAATGTATTTCTTGTACTTAAACAGGGTGTTTATTTATTTAAGGATTTATTTATTCTTCCTATGCAGAGTGTTTACTTAGTTAAAAATTATTTATTATATCTCTGGAAAGATTCACACAATAAATAATATTTAAAATATGTTAAAGCTAATCCCATTCGTTTTTCTCAATTAAAAAGAACACCCTGTATTTACCGTTGTTTATCAAAGCTTAAACTTGACTTTATTTAATTCGAATAGCTTTGTTAATTTAACTAATACCAAATAATTTACTAGTATAAACTGATAAAATACACCCTGTATTATACTATTGCTTACCACAACTCAAACTCAACTATTTTTGGACTAACTATGTGTGCATTTGAAAGAAAAATTTTAGAACACGGAAACATGAGATGGCCATAATCAAACCTCATAGAAGAAAGGCGACGGGAGAGAAATAAGAAGAGTCGAAAAATGCTTAAAATGCCAGTTTGAGGTCTATTATTTGCTGGACACGAGCATATATTGATTGGATCGAAGCTGCAGATGGAGGACGGTCAGTTGGAGAGAAAAGCAAATTGCTTCGGCAAATACAACAAAATACTCGCAAAATGGGCAATGCGGCACTTGGATGCGAGTTGGAGCCGAGCAAATCACATGGTAATGGATGCACTACGAAACAAAAACCGCAAACAGACAGCTGGTAGATGAGAGATGGGGGATGAAGTGCTTGAGGAGTCGGGAGTTGGTAAAACAGAAACTTGTTTCACTTGAAGCTGGTTGGACTGGCGGCTTCGTGTAGCTCAGCATTTAGCGTCTTGATCGGTTTATCACCGATTAATTAGAGTTTGATAAATACGCGCACGCCGTGAGTAAATAAATCATGACAGCAAAGCAGGCTACGATTCCAGCATAGAAGTCCCAATTTTAGTTTCAGTCTCAGTCTCATTCTCAGTTTCAATTCCATTTCCAGTTTCATATGCATTCCTAACACTCCTACAGTCATGCAAATAAAAAGGGGGCAATGGGGAAAATCATTTGAATTCCAATATGCCAAAAAGTAGCAGTCGAGAAAAATAAAGGTAAAAATTTTTTTCACTTTTGCGCGCTTTGGCTTTTTATTTCGAATTGTTTTGGCTGTCGTTGCTTTTGACATTCGCACAAAAGGCTGCCCTTGGGACGAGGGTAGACAGAGGGAAACGGGCAAAAATATCTTTGAACATTACTCTGTGCTGAGCATTAATTATGAGCGAAAAAAAATAAAGAATCAAAATCCTTTGAGATGCGGCTGTTGATGATGAGCTTGGGCCTGAGATGTCTACGTTGAAGTTGATTCCTGTTTAGCTGTAGCTAATTTTTGGGGTTGTCCGAGGAATGGGGGTCAAAGGTGCTTTGAATTATGTGCTCGCTGCATATGAAAGCAAATGCAATTTTTGTTGTTCAATTTTTGTACACTTGAGTTTTTGGTTTAATTTTTGAATGAGTTTGGTATTAAAATGATTGGGAGCATTTCAGGAATATACTTATGTATATAAGGAAAAAATACACGCGTTATTAAGTTCAGAGATACGAATTGCTTTATTATTTTTTCTATAATATTAATCCTATAGTATTATCTTACTTATTATCTCACCAGTGCATACGTCAACTATAAATAAAATATTATACTTGTATTTTATATTTCATATTTCTATAAATTTTCCCTTGAATATTAAGAATAGTTCATAGTTCATACAATTCTCCAATGTCCCCTTTATAGTTCATAAATCGTCCACTCTCTCCACAAACATTTCGGTTTGAATTTAAGCAACTGAGTTTAATTTACGTCGGGTGCTCTTTTAATTTGGCTTTCAGTGGCAAAACACATTTACGACTTTACGAGTTCAAATGAAATGTCTTTGGTTTATTACCGCAAAAGGCAGTGGAAACCGACAGCAACAACAACAAGAAGAACTAAAAGTTAGAAGGAGGTTATTATTATTACTTTCGACTGGAACTATGATTGCTACCTTTGGTGCATTCTGTATTCAGTATTCAGTATACTGCATTCTCTGGGTATTTTTTGTGAGGCCGCGTCCTTTATTCTTGCTCGTGGCTCTGGCAAAAATGTTGACCACTTTCTGCTTGGCAGCACTTTTCACTCCACTCCACTCCACTTCACTCCACTTCAGCTGCTGACCATTTCGCCAGGGATCCTGGACAGGGTTCCTAGACTACGAGACGTCCTTCTCTTGATTCTTGGTACTTGCTTTTCTTATTGTCGCACTAAAATTGTGCTCAAGATATCTGCGTTTCGGAATGAATGGGCTGCTTGGGCTGGGCCAAAGTATTTGCGGTTTTTCACATCCTTTTGCGCAATTATCCAGATTTCAATATCACTGCGTCATAAACAAAAACTGAGTGCGACTCTTTACTTGAGGAAGAGGGCGAGAAGAAAGATGTGAACTATTGTGCACAATGCTATTATTATTTCTATTATTGTTGATTCAGGAATTTTAGGACTCAGCCAAGTGGTTAGGGTGGGGCAACTAGATCGTTAGTCAGCTAACCTCAGGCACTATAAATCAAGTAAAGGAAATTATTTTATACATCGTACAAAAAATACTTGCAAAATTCTTAATAAATAACTTGCGTTTTTATTTTTATTTTTGAATTATTTAACTAATTTAATGCAATTAAATTACAGTTCAGTCAGTAAAGTGGTTAACCTCCCAACCATCAAACCACTCACCCACATATTGCGAATTTCCCTCATGCAAATTTAGCCGCAAATTGGCTTCATTTGCGTCGAAGTGACGCCCTTAAATCACATGGAAATAGCCCACGGCGGAGCACAAAGGACTCACAAGTGGCAAGGACTTTCACTTGCAGCCATTTTCCAAACAATCAACTTATTACGACTGTCACACACCCGTCTCAGTCTCAGCCGACACGCGTTTACATTTATCAAAAATTTCAACTGTCATTTATTGCCATCACGTTGCCTGTTTAAATTTTCCAACTCTCAACCGCAAAGGAAACACAATTGAACATTCATAAGCCTCGGCTTTCCTTATGCGAAACCCGCAAGAGTACACAAAAAGAAAAACCTAATAACCCAAAATTCGCAAAAATTGGCAACGTGCAACGGGGAGGGAAAATGGGGAGGGGGAAGGGGAAGGCGTGTTGTGACTACCCTCGACAACCCACTTGCCAATTTTCCGATGTGCAAGTGAAAATCTTTGATATGACTTTGCCAGCATTTTCCAGACACACACCCAAACCAGAAATAACAACAAGTACAACATGGAAAAGAACGATGACGACACGTGACAATTGTTCTGTTTTTCTGTTTTTCACACCCCATCTCCTTCTCTCTTCCACCACATTGCGAAAAGTGTGCAATTTCCTACTTTCCTAATGCTCGATTTGACGAACGTTGTGCCGCAGTCAAGTGCGTAATTCGCGGTGGGTTTTTGGAGAGGGTCTCAGATAACGCATCGTCAATGGATTCATCTGTTTTGTCGGTTTAAAATTAGCTTAAGGCACTTGTGGCTTTATTTAAGCCTGAATAACTCAATTTAATAAATTAAAAAATATATAATTTTCTTCACAATTCCTTGAATAAAAATCATAAAAATGTTCATTCATTAATATGAAACTGTTAAACTATAAAAGAGAAAAATGAAATTTTTCAATTTATTAACTAAACCAAAAATAGCATTAACTATCATAATATTAAAAAATTATTATTAAATTTAATTAATTTAAAATTAATATAAAGTAAGAATTGGCAGCCGAGTTTACTATCTCCACCCCTTCAGAAATATACTCGGTTCCAAGCAACTGAGTATTTAATTTTGGTAATAGCAAGAAGTGACATTTCAATTTATTGCACAATTAAGAAGAATTCTCATATCCTGTAAGAGCAGCTCATAAATTGTGCACCTATGTTGCCTCCCTTATGTCATCCCGTTAGTTGTCTTTAAGCTGGCGGAAATTACAAAGCGCCTAAGAGAAGCGCTCTAACTCCAAAAGCAGTTGCCGAAATCAGAGCCAAATCGACGGCAAGTGCAAAAAAAATACAAAAGTCTGCAGTAAAAATAAAAGACAGTGCCCCAGCTCCCACAAGGTGAACGGTCCTCAGTCTATGGACCCGGCCGTATTCGCATTCAGTTGGCATCAGAATTATGAAATAAGTAAAAGCGCACTCCATGCATTAAAAACCTTTTAATTTGCTAAATCGCCTTTCCAGACATCGTCGTCGTCGTTGTTGTTGTTTTCGTCCTTGCCGGAGGTACATAGCTGCATCTCACGGATACAAATGCGGCTTATAGATACGGCCGTGTGTAGCCACGGCGCGACGGAAGCGGATGGACCAAGTCTGTGTGCATTTTTGAGATTTGCAGACGCCTAAAGGAGCGCCAAGCCACGCCGCCTACGCCCACCACCCCCTGCACCACAAACACACATAGACACTTGAAGTTGTACTTGGACCTGGGCAAAGTTGAGCAGGCAATGCAAACACTCAAAAGCCAACGACCCTCCCCTCTCAATTTCTACCTCCCTCACCCTTGGCCTACATGTGGCGATAATTTCCACTTTATACTCCCGACTTCAAATTCCTATGGGCTTGCAGTAAAATCAAGAAAAAGCATCTCCGTCTGTCTGAGAACTCGTTCCTATACTCCCTTCCCAATATATACTTATGTTTACCGAAATTTTGGCATTCCTCACAAAATAAAAAAATAAGGGGAATAAGAAGAAACTCGAGTGAAGCTACCTTTGAAAGGACGCAGTGAAGCACACGAAATAATTTCACAAAAATCATAATGCATTTTAATTTTGTATACTCTGACAGAGAAGCAGAGTGATTTTTAAGGCGGCTTGAAATAGGCCTTAGGTGAACCAAATATTATCAATTGAATACAAGTCAAGTAAGAATTTAAACAATCCTTATATGTACATACACAGAAAATATTCGTGTATAAAAAAAAATTATAATAATACGTTTTAAACATAATTTTTTGGAAGGGTATTCAAACATAAACGATATATATCATTTATCAATGTGAATATTGTTTGATAAGCAATATTATAATTGTGTTTACAAATTTCGAAAATTGTAACCGTAAGTGACGCCTTAAAGCATGCCACAAATTGGTATAGACAAATTAATGAAACGCACAAAATCTCGCTGCATGTACGTAAATAATTAAATTTGATTTCGAGCACAAATGCAATTTCACTTGGGAAGTTGAAGGATGAGCCACTCCTGGCGTGTCCATGGCAATCAAGTATTGTCATTGCATGACTCCACAGATATATCGAGGGGCAGTGATAGAGGGGGAAAAGGGGGACACGCAATCGAAATTAAGAAAAGTCTCGCATTTAATTTAATTGACAGCACGCGGACTCTGACACAGACAAGTTCAACCCCCCACACGGAGAAGAGAGTCTATCCCAGAGTCACACCGAGAGACTTCCCCACACCTGCCCAGAATACTCATTAAAAGTGTATTATGTCGAGGGAAATGTCTGCGTTTATCTATCGATTTGTTGTTGCCAATGATTTTGTAAATTCATTACAATTTATTTGCGAAAAGAAAATAACGATAAATAAGTAAATTGCAAACTCATTTACCGCGTGAAAATCAAAAACTTTTGCTCTGGAAGAACTTCATTTAAATTCGATACAAAATGCAAAATTCAGTCATCCAAAAACATTCACAAGCAAAGTTTGTTTTAACCATTTTTTTTGAGAATTTTTTGTTTTTCATTCCGTTGCCCTCTAGTTCATCATTTACCGCTCCTAGGCGCGCCTAGACGACGTCTGTGGTTAGTCCTGTTTGCAGGACTCTGCACTCAATTTAAATTGTCTCCTTGGAGATTTGTGCAGCCTTCGATGATTTTGCTATTGAGTTTGGTACTTTGCGTGTCATGAGTTTTATTTTTGTACCCTGTACCCACTGAAATGGGTAGCTAGAGTTGGCCCAACACACAAATTTAATTTTTTCACATCATTATTTATGAAGTGATTAAGCTCGGTTCTTCTCGCAGATATGGCAATCACCTATTTAACTGACTGCAGGATATCTCCAAGTCTATCATTCTCAGCAGCAGGCACTTCACTTGTTTTTCTTTTGAGTGTTTCGCTCTGCTGATGACATGCCTGAAAATGTATTCCACCAAAATCGATAGTAATCAATCGAATATTAAGGATAATTTGCAATTTATTGAGTTACAGTTTATTGTCTAGTCTAGCTGTGTCTGACTCAAATTTTATTTAATTTAAACTCAACTGAAATTACTGTTAATTTTTTCTGAAGGCCTTTCACATGAAATCTTCGTCATTATCATATTCAAGGAATTATAAAAATGCATTCAAATAGAAAAAGTACCCAAAAAGGATGACGAAATGAAGCTAATTTCATGCAAAATATACGCACAACAACAAATGCTCTTCACAAATGGTAAAAAACATAAAAAATAATGTAATTCAATTACCAGAATAGAGAGTGGGAAAATGACACGCGACCGAAGGAAAAAATCGCGCACAAAACGCACAACGCACTCCAAGCACATAAATTATAAAAAGCAGCAACAGAAAACACACGAATTTTTTTGGCCAGACTTTACCAAAATATACATCAGCATGTGTATTAAATGTTTAACACGACTTTTCACTCATTAACAGAAAGTTGGGAGTAAAAAGATGGATATGAAAACCGCAAACCATTAGAGGGTTGCCTCTGTTTTTGGCATAATTTATGCATGCGTGTGAGTGTGGGCTTAGCCAAGTGTTAATTTGGAGAAATATGAAGCATTATGAACAGCAAACAGTAAACAGCAAAGAAAAAATGAAAATTTCATCAAATGGAAGCAGCAAAGCGAACGGATTCGTTGACGCGTTTCGTGCGCGTTTTAAGTCGCGCGTTTTAAGTCGCGCGTTGTTTTAAAGCTGCGTTTCCCATGGTCCACTAACCGACAATGGCAAATAGCAAACGCAGACGCAGTCGCAATCACAATCGAAGCCAAAGTGCAGACCCAAAGAATGTGACTCGATTCGCGAACTAAGCTAAAAACTGAGCCCATAATTCATATGCGCCACAAAGTCTGCGGCAATCAAAATGCCAAAAACCGCAGCCACTTTTGGACGACTTCACGTTCCAAATGGGAGACGGAGATGGAGATGGAGATGGAGTGGAACTGGAGATGAAGTTGAAGTTGGATCAGTCGCGCTGTCAGCAATAGACGACGAGAGTTGCAGATTCAACGACATAATTGCAGCCTGTCTGCGGTGCCTAATGCAAACAAACATGGGATTATGAGAGGTTGCAAGACTTGGCAGCCATCGAATTGATGCCTCTCGACTTCCGCCCCTCCTCACAGTCTGACCCGTAACAAGTAGCTGGCGAAATGTTTTCAAATTGGGCTCTACGTGTTGGCCCCAAACGCACTCGGGCCAGACGTTGATCAGTATCGGAACCGAAATCGGTATCGGAGTCGTCTATGGGTTGGTTGAGATCGTGCGATAGCTTTTCATTAGCTGCGCCACAAATTGTGGCCTGAACTGAACCCAAGACTGAACTTGGCCAATAAATATTGTACGTTACACAAATAATACGAGATCTAAAGTAGTGCACACTGCAAGCTGCCAGTTTCCATCATGTGCATTGCGTTTGGCGAATCAATTGGCAACGCCTGAGGGTAAACTCAACGGCCCAGATCACAATATGTGACTCCAAGCAGCGAACTTTATTCGACTGCTTCCACAGACTGTTGCACGAAATTATAATTTCACCTACAACAATTTGGCTCCCGTTTCCATGCGCTACCACTTGAGTCCCTCGCCCTCGCCTCTCCGTTTCCCCAAATCTATCTATATGAATTTTTCATGGGAATTACATACGTGATAGATTGTTTTACCCAACTCATCTCAGCTGAGCAGCTGGTTGATTGGTTTTCCTGCTTCTGTGATTGCTGCTCTTCGATTGCCATCACTTCATATGCGACGTGACTGTGGCTCAGTTGCTGCCAATGGAATATTTGGTATACAAGTATGGCTAAGAATATGCAACAACATGCATACTACGAATATGCATGGAAATTAGTTACTATTGAGGCAAAGTACGTACCACTCCTGGGCATACGTATGATGCTTTAAAATGTAAAGGAAACTACAATGAATAAAAGTTCAAGGAAAAGAAATAAATTTTTAAATATACGTTCAGACAAGGAGTAACGAAAGAATGGTTCGAAGACTTAGTTATATTTGCATCTAGTGATGTACTATAACAACAAGGGGGCTCCGCCCCCTGATCAAGAATTTATATACTTTTTAGGGTCGGAGATGATTCCGTCTGCCTGTTACATACATTTAACAAAACCATAATACCCTTTTTGACCCTTTTCAATGGGCACAGGGTATAAAAATTAGATTTGATTTTCGGTATTATCTACAACTCAATTTATTAGAAGTAGCCGTTGTGTGTTCTTTCACTTCATTATTAAAATTAGGTTTCCCAAATAAAATATTATTCAATTTTTTAGGCAGCTCCAAATTGAGAAATGGACAAGTTCAAGTACCTAAAGCCCGCCTGGTGGACAGCATCGTTGATTCTATTAATGCTCCTGCAGGTGACGAAGGGACTATGGAAATACGTAGAATTAAACTTTTCATTTGTGCCCAAATTGATAAATCGATTCATGGGCAGAATTTCCGATTGAATACTCGAAACAAGCAAACAGATGAATAACAATAAAAGCAACAACGTTACTAGAAGCATTACGAATAAATGCATGTTTTGTAGATAAAAGTTTGTCTTTCGATGCACATGCAACAAAGTTCGAGATTAATGTATTCACATTAAATAGAAATCTTTGTTAGGCACCCCAACAAGCTCTGGAGGCGGAGGCGCCCAGTGCGGACATGACCCCGACATGGCGCACAACAGGTGGTACAAGTTGCTTGGCTCCTACACAAATACAGATACAAATGCAGATCCTCAAGAGTGGGCAGTTCACATGTTGCAATTCCCAGAACATGTCAGCTGATGATTTTTGAATGCGGCGCCACAAAGATCAAAAGTATGGCAAATGGTTCAAAGACTCGCCGGACACTCGTCAATGTCGCGCTGAGGGTCAATAATTGACCATTGGGCCAGCAGCAGGAGCAGGAACAAGAGTCGAGGTCGAAGTCGGAGCACTGTTAATAGAGTCGTGATCAACGGCCACGAAGCAACCTGCAACGTACATGCAACATAGTGGGGCACTGACCACCTACAACTGAGTATTTGTTTTGGGGGCTATCAACAATGCAATTCGTTGGCTGGTGCTGTCGTTGTTTTTCTTGCTGTTCAATTAAACTCAATGCCAATAAATTGTATGCAGTAAGTCGTTTAATCTAAATTAAGCGCCAGATAGAGATAGAATGGAGAGGGAGAGACCCAGAGGATGTTTCTCGCCAGGCACCGATTGAACGGCAATTTGCATCAGTTGCATCATGTGTCATAAACAAGTTGCAAGGCGCCGACAATGAGGCACAATACATGCCCCTAACCTGCTGATTCCCTACACAGAAAAAAAAGCATAAAATTTTTTTTTTTAAGTATGTATTTAGGATTGAAATAGTCAAATAAGATAATATATTTTGTATTTGATTTTAGATATTCCGATATTTCCGAACTCTTGACACCGATCTGGATTGGTTTTATCCCGAAATCCCGTTTTTTTTCTCTGTGTACACAACACATTTCCATAATCGACAGCACAGCCATTGGCAAGTGCGTTTGTTGTGTTTCCTGGTCGAAGGTGGAGTCGATGTCTGGTTCAGATTCTGGTTCTGATTCTGGTTTCTTTCTCGTCTGGGATTTCGACAGCGCCTTGTGTCTAGCATTTGCCTATGAAGCGTAAGCAATTTTTATGCTCATGTTGCACGTAATCACCGCGAGCCGCAGGTGGTAAAAGTCGCTCGCTTAGCTCGTGCTCACAAAGAGAGATAGAGAGGGTGGCGGAAGGGGCAAGGAGAAAGGGGGCAACATTGGCTCATCTGCCCCCAGAGCAGCGTTGCGCTGATTGAATTGCACTAATTGCGTATTAAAGCTCAGCGTTTCAAGGCAACAAATTGCATGCAGCCAAATTGAATTACTTGTACAGGAGTCTTGCCACAGGAGTCAACCCTCTGCTACTGCCCCTTCACTCCCCTCTCTTCTCTGCTTTCTAGGTCCCGTTGCGGGTCTGTTGGCTTTTATTTCGCTTAATTAATTGGCAGAGCCAAATGTCTGCAGCAAAAAGAAGGCAAAGACAGTTGTTTGCCCCTTTAACCAACCTCCAAAACCGCCCCAAAAGTGCAACAAGAAAGCTGTCAACACAGCCAAAAAGACTCTGTGACCCGCCCCACCCCCTTTCTCTATCACTCTGTCTCATTCTATGCGACTCCGAGCTCCCCAAAATGCAAGCCGAAAGTCAAGTGTCCTTGGAGAATATGTGTGGCAAGTGGCATGCGGCATGCTGCATGTTGCAATTCTTTCATTTTTTTCGGCGCTGCCAAAAAAACACAAGAAACTAATTGTTCTTGAGGCTGTGCACATATTTTTTTTTGGGAATATTCCGCAAAGCGACTGAAGTTTGGGGTTCGGAAAAGAGGCGCACTCTTGAGGCATGTTGCTGATGCATTAAGGGTTAATTATAGCACACAAACCTTTGATTGCGAGGGCTTTTGAAAACAGCTGTGGTCTGCATAAGATGGAAAATTTATCAACGTGAATATCATAGAATGTTAAGAAAAAGAAGAAAACATCTGTGATAAAGAATTTAAAGTTTATATAAATTAAATTTTAATAATTTGTATAATTATAATTAATAATTTAAATTTCGTTTAATTTTGAATATTTAATTTACATTTTGTTAATGTTATAACAAATAAATACAAAAAAAATAGAAAAAAAATTAAGTAAATAAATAAGTTAGTAAGTAAATAAATAAATAATTAAATTCTGGTTGCTTTTTAATACTGACCAAAATAAAATAACTTCAAACGCAATCAAAATAACCTCAGAGTAAGAAGTCTCCTATGTGCAAGGTACACAATAGAGCTGAGAAACTCTACTCATTTGTTGTATATCCCTGTGGAGAGCCTGTTGTTGGATGGTTCTTGTGAGTATGCCCGTAATAACAACATTTTTGCTTAATTAACACAACAAAGCAATGCCCAAAAAATATGGCAACGCTGTAAAAGGAGCAAAAAGCAAAAGTATCCTCTATGCAGAGTGAAATATACCCCTAACACAATGTGAACGAGGGGCGTGGGGCAGCTGAAATCTTGCATTACCACCTGTTAGAGGGAGGGGTGTAGCTTAGGTGTGTGGGAAAATATCATAGAAAAATAGAAGAAGAAACAGAAGCACTCACAATGCTTTGGTAGCCGCCCCTCTTCACGCCAGTCGCGTCTCTGAAACGTTGCCAGACAAAAAGATTTATGTTTTCTTTTCATTTTGCTCTTTACATTTTACATTTCATATTTCACATTTGGCATTTCATTTCGAAAAACAAATGAACAACAAAATTGTATAAAAATTTCTATAGTCGACTCGTTGCATACTTAAAGGCTCATAAAAAGCAAGAAAATGTTCAAGCACGGAAAAAGGAAAAGACAACGCGATTCCAAGTGCATGAAAATAAAACACAAAATGCATTTCCCAAAGTATAAAAGGGTGCTTTGAATTAATACTTTTTCGATTTGCTTTGTTTCAGTCCGCATGAAAGCTGAGTCTGCGTGAGAGCGAGGGAAACGAAGGGGAAACATGCCAGCACCTAGAAAATCAAGAGAGTTGTTTAATATTGTTATTCTAAAGTAGACTTCAAGATTTAAAGGAATTTAAGGTGAATTCAATCTTATTTTGTAAGCAAATGAACAAAATTTATTTAAATAATTATGTATTTAAATGGTTAAACAAATAATATAAAGACATTGTTTTGTAAAGTTTTGACAAAGCTTTAAAAGACTCCGGCTTTCTAACATTTTCAAATAAGTTTATGTTCACAAAATAATCAATATTTAAAGGGAAAATCACTTAAGACGTCAAACCATCATTAAATTGACATTCCGCATGAAAATCGGTTATATTTAGATTAAGTTGTAAGCTTTCAAGCTTTTCGAAAAATTTTAAAAATGTATTACATTCTTATGAAGTAATCTTCAGGAATTTAAAAGCTTTTCAAACAATGCCAATTGATATAACTTCCATGCATAGTTATGATGGACGGATGGATGAAAAAGTGAGTTTGGTCAGCCAACTGGCGCCATGGACATCCCATAAATCATACTTATATTCGACAACACACACTCACACACTGGCGCACAGTAATAATTTTTGGAGCATGCATGCAACAATAACTCCATCCAAACTGGCCAACAATAGCAACAACAATAGCAACAAATTGTTGAACAATTTTCCAATTTTCACATGCGAATTATGGGCAGCCTCCCATAACGATAGCCGGAGCATAAACCCACCGCAGTTTCCATGGTAGATACGAATTTTGGAGTGATTGATAGCATGTTATGAGTTAACATGCTATTATTAGACCGCAAGATGCTACCAACAACAGCAGCTACAGCAGCAGCAACAACAGCAACCACAACAACAGAGATCGCATTTGGAAAATGCAGTCCGAGGATCGGTCTAACCAAATGTTTACTCACGACTTTTCGCGTCGTCTCTGGGCTTTGGATTTTTCGTCATATTTGCCAAAAGTGGAAAATTGTGCAAGAGAAATTGATTTCACATGATTTACGTGCAAGTTTTCCCAACAACAGCAACAACAACTATCAGCAGCCAAAAATAATTTCTAATGTCATGTTGGGGCTGCTGTTGAGGCTCTGGCATCTCCGCAGGGGGAGGTGAAGCAGAAAGCCTGGTCAGTCGTTTGGCATCACAAATCAATAGCGATCGAAGCCAAAAACAAATCGATAATCACATGCCACAACAACAACAACAATAACTCGTTAAGAAGCAAATAGATGGCGCTAGTGATTCGTGGGGCAACTCTGATTCCTCAGTCAGTTAACTGGTAGTTGGTCAGTTGGCCAGTTCGACAATAACGGAATTTATTAGCATGCACTGCATTTTGACCTCCTCATTGGCAATATGTCTTATTAGGTATCCGTTAGATATTTTTTCAATATTTTATATATCTCATATGCATTTCCGCTTCTGGCAAATGTCAAAGACAAATTTCGAATTCGCATTAAAATTCGGTTGGCAAACGAACACGCAAAGTCAATGTCAACAAATCGATAAATTAATGCAAAATATAGCAACAAAAACTAAAAACTGTTTGCCTGTCTTAAAGTGAGCACGTCAATATTGCATAATAAATGAATCTATAGATAGTTTGTATACTTAAATAATATATTCATAACTGTTGTATACTGTTATTTCAACTGTGATTGGATTATTTACGATCTAATCCGATTAAAGGCCGCGCAGATCCACAGAAAGAGAAGAATCGGAATATATAAATTGTGTTTTTAAAATCTTTTTGCCATATCAATGCTTATACATTTTTTTATATATATATTCTGAAAGGAAATAGAATAAATATTCTTAATAGGTTTTAAATAAAAAATAAAAATAAAATGAGTTATTTAATTTCTATGTTAATTAAGGATTGCTCTGTTAAAAAGTACAACAAATTATACGCCAGTTTCTACTTACCAATAAAATAGGGTATCTCAGCGGCTAATATTCCCGCGTTCTTAGCTTTTCGATTAATTTGTGGATTGGCTTGTTGACATACAAAGCGAACGGTGCGATCTTTGAAGCCAGAGAAAATCTTGATTAAGATTTGTTTTGCATTTTGCGAATCATTCAATCAAACCAGTTCCGAATACACTCAGTACCCAATTACACACCCAGTTCATGACTTGCCAGTTTGACTGAATGTTCATAAGTAGAACAAGACCATAATACTATAAGCCAGACTCTAAAAATATCTTCAGGCAGTTGCACTCATTTATATGTTACTCATAAATTGTTAATACGCATACATACTATCTATACATATTTTCTATTGAATCTCACCTGAATTTCACCTGCTGAGCGCAACTTTCAACGCACAGAGTTCAGTAATTCAGTAAAGCCGCAGAACCAGTTCGCATAAATTGCAAATTATTTGCTTTAAAAATGCAAAGAAAAAAGAGAATCTGAAAACCGACACACACAAATTGATTAAATGGGTGAAATGATCAAGAGTACTCAAGAAATGTCCGACAAGTTGATATTTAGAAGATGCCGCTACGTGCGTGCAACAAACACCATTCAAGATGACAGCTTAATTAAAATTGTGTATAGAAGAGGTTCCCAGTGAAAAGCGAGAGTCCAATGGGGCGACGACTCGCAGAGAAATTATAACAGAGACCCAGACCCAAAACGAGGCTTCACTTAAAAGAAGACAACAACACCAATATAAAATACTGGTTTTTGGCGCTCGCTTATTCAGTCAAACATAAAACTGTCAATTCAAAGAGATCCGCCACGTTCCACATCCCTCTCCCCTCCGACACCCTCCTTCTTCTAGAGGCGTCTGTAGCCGCTGGTTGCTCGTCTGGCCGGCTGGTTTTTCGGGCCCGTCCGTCCGCTGTTGGCACTTAGCATGCGCATGCGCTACCGTTTTCTTGGCCAGTTGTATTTTAGCCATTAACACGTTCGGATCTGGAGTCTCGCCTCGAGTCGCCTCAAGTGTGAAGTCATAGAGAGTCCGACAAGTATCCAACATAGTCGATCAACTAAATGCTAGTAGAAACTAAAAGTGATTTGAAGCCTGGCTTGTGAATTTTAATTTCTTGTTGTCTGTCTTCCCGCGAAAGCGAAAGTTGCGTACGAAGTGAGCCTTAAAAATAATAAAAACTGAACAACAAAACTCGCAAAACCCATATAAATTCAATATACAAACAAAACAACGAGAACAACAACAACAACAACAAAAGCAACCTTCGTGGAGTCCATAACAAAAAAAAATAGATCTGTTCAAAAATGCCATCAGCCAGTTCTCATTCACGCCTGTTCTTCTACCTGCTGTGCGTCGCATCTCTTCTGGCCGTCTCGAAATCGGATACCGGTAGTACAAAGAACTCCTACTTTATGTCGTATTTCTACTATCTGGTTGTTAACTTTATCAATCCGTTTGCAATGCCAATTTTCTACCGCTTTGTTAATGTTTGCCTAGCATAACAAAAACCAAAAACCCAAGATCTAAAATCGGGCATTGACTCTTCCAAACGAATTTAAGTTTAAGATTATGTACATATATACAACTCAATTTATAATGTCCAACTAAAACTGTAAATATCTCCGATACAAAGACTGCTATTTGAGTTCAAATGTGATTTGCAAAATGGTCTATTTGAATAGTTAGTTATAATGGATTTTCGTTGTCTAGTATTTTAGAATTGTACCTGCAACTTTGTGATAACTTCCATGAGGCAACTTGATAATATAATCCTACAATAAAATGTATACAAATTCCTAATATGTGATGGTGTTTTATTTGTAAATAAATATTTTATAAATTTAAGTTAACACAGATATTTTAAGATGCTAATATATACTTTTTAAAAAAAAAAATCAACTCTTTAATACTATATATTATTTGATAACCTTGTATATATAATAGTAAATATGTACTACCCTGTCCAAAGTAATCAAAATGACAATTCTATTGCCTTTGTGGATTATTATTATTGTCTAAAATCGCTAAAGACAATCTAAGTACGATCAGGGGAACGAATGCCAAATACCTCATAAAAGATCAGAGCGACAATTAAACATTATACAATAACCCAAGAAGAGGCAATGTACAGCTCGTAAGGGCCATAACAAGTTACAGCAAAAGACGTGATGTGATATCTAGCCAATGCCAATCCCCGACTCCAACTGCAACTATAGCATAGTAGGTATAGTTGAATACCGAATATCGGCTATAAACCGCATAGTTAAAGCCACATAATTTAAATTCACAGCCCAACATTAATCAACCATCCACGTTCTCAGCGTACTTGAAGTTCGCTTTTGGCATTGTCTTGACTTGAATTTGTGGCTTTAACTAATTAGCATATTATTCGTATTAAAGGCACAATTCCCACATGATCTTCAAGCATTCTTAATGATGTATCCAACAGCTGTGACTCCAAACCCGTCAGAGAGGCTTATCAATAAATTAAGAGAGAGCGAGAGAGACTCATGTGTAAAGAGCCAAGCTCAGATAAGTTACCAGTTTATTTCACTCTCTCTCCCTCTCTCATGACGCTCTTGTCCATGATCTTGACCACGACGACAACACTCCGAACCGATCAGATCCGAACCGGCAGGTCTCATTGACATCAAAAATACACCCAAGTCTCACCAGCTCAGCTCAATTCGCTTCAGTTGGAGGCAGTCAAGGTTAATAGTTGAAGCTGTTAGACGTCGCGTTTTGTTTATATTTTTTTTATTTTTTTTTATTTTTTACGATTTTTCGCTTATTTCCTCACAACGCGACGATTGCCGGCTGCGTCAGGGGCTTTGACGCGGAACTATTTAAAATGCGGAAGTTCACGGGAGATGATTAGGCAAAACTTATAGATTTTTGTTTATTTTCGGTTGTTGTTTTACTAGTTGTTGTCTATTGTGAATGTTTAGCAGAAAACTTGAGCTACTAATCTCGATTTGCCAAAGAAGTTTCTCAACTTAAAGTTGATTAGTTAAGTGTTAGGCAAAAGGGAACATATTGTAAATATATTAATATACTAGGGAGAATTTTGTAAATATAACATAACTGGCCCTCTCACATCATCATCACCCATTTCTCCGTTCATCTCTCACTTCCTTTCACAATTCGCTCGCAGTTCCTTTGCAGCCTCCAGCCGAGGACTTGGCCTACGATGCTGCCCTACAATTGGGCATATTGAACCATCGGCTCAATCAGCTGGCACATGAGGAGGAATCGAGACAACTGGGTCTTACCAACTTCACGATCAACAACATAGTTAGCCGCATACCTTGTAATTGTGACACCGGTCTGTGTAAATGCTGTGCGGGTGAGTAAGAATTAATCTGATTTAGTTTAATTCAGCTTAAAATTAACTGGAATCAATTCATTCAGGTCAAAAAAAAATATTTAAAATTGAATGTAACTTTCTTAACCGATTTGTTTATTGTATCTCAGGATTTCTCTCGGTCATTGGCATGAACAGTTGCACTGAGGTCGCCTACCGCCCCGAGGAGTTCTCCTTTGAGCTGAGGATGAGGTTCAACAACAATATTTGGTTCCGCCGCAAGGTATCTGGCCAGAATCCCCCACCCTTCTGCTTCAGACCCCCCAGGTTCAACTTTGCCCGCGCCTGCATTCAGTTCCACGACATTTGGTTTGTTGGTCGCAATATGCATGTGTGTATGTACATGTCCGGGGAGTTCCAGGGATTCGAACTCTTCGAACGGTGAGCTTTAATTTGAGATTTGTTATTTCTTAAGATTATTCATAATTTTTTTTATAATTTTAGCAACTTTGATTGCCTTTTGTTTGGTGATCATGGCGTTAAGATCGTGCCGCCAGAGCAGGGATTTCCTGTGAGGCCCAACGATGTGGACATCGATGATGCCGACGATGAGATCGAGGATTACGATGAGAACGTTGTGCGCAGCTTGGCCGAAAAGATGATCTCTGATTAATCTGTAAATAGTAATAGTCTCCCTGCCCTCTATTTATTATCATACATCATCTCTGTTAATTTATTAAAACATCTGAAACGCTTTGCCGCATGTGCTTTTATTGTGCTGCACTTGGAAGCCTAATCCCTTGAATGAAAAGTGGCCAAGTGGCCACCTGATGCGCTTTTTCCAAGTGTGAAAACTGCAAAGGGCGACGTGTACTGTTCATAAGCTCAACGTGCCACTTTCCCCCCTTCTCTGCAGTCACTCCACCCCTTCCTCATATCAACAACATGTGCAGCCGGCGCATCCACATCCGCATCCTGTTGCGCCTCTCGTCCTGGCGCGCATTCAAGTGCAAAATACAACACAAAGCGCATTCAAATTGTAAAGGATAATGCAACCGGTTGCACTGCATGTGCAACTGCAGTCAGTCAGTGAAGGAGGAGGATGAGGATGAGGAGGAGTAGGAGGCTTGGAAAGGACTAGAGCAAAGGCTGCGGCATATGCAGAAACACGTCGACTGACGGAGCTGAAGCTGCACTTCGTTTGACTCGCAGTTGACTGTAATAAAGGACTATTTAAGGCATTTGCCAGGCGCCTGACGAGAATGCAATCAACTCAGAAGCAACAGGAGTTGCAGGAGCAAGGACCCACGGGCTGGGGCAAAGTATTATTTCGCACTTGAGGCTACAAATCTGGGCTGCATTCAAGTGGATGTGGTCCGCTCTTTGGCGGAGAACAGACACAGGTGTCATGCAAATGAAAAAGGATATACATGTGCATTGCATGTTAACCACTTGTGGCCCACAGCATTTTAAAAGGGGGTCCAATGATGATAATGATGGTGTGCAAGATGAGTTCGAGACTCGGGAGTGAGCATGATATGGAATGGGCTGTAAATTAGCTTCATAATTGGCTAAAGTTTTAACTTAAGGAGAGCTCTGAATCTAATCATTTTTTGGGCTCTTTCAACTATTTTTATACACATTCGAAACTATTTCCCATCAGTTATCAACAATAGTTATCCATTATTATTTTGATAATCAAAAAAAAATAACGTTTCATATAAAAAGAAACACATTGATTTCCTACAATCAGACAATAGGTCAATTATATTGTAAGACTGGCCATTAAGCTATTTAAAATCCACTTAAGTTGCCGTTAAACACGTTGACCCTTTGGACATGTAAAGCATTGGGCCGGGGGGAGATTGTAGGGAGCTGGAAGAGGTGTGAACAAAGCTGACCATAAAAAAGCGACAGGCGTCTAATTTAAAATTCAAATTTGAGTGCGCATAAATAAAATGCATTTAGTGTCAGTAATTGATTTGTTTACACACAACACACCAGAAAAAAAATACACACACGCGACACTAAGGCATGACAACGACAACAACAACAACAATGACAATGAGTCGACCGACTGACCCAACTGACCAGCAGGCGAGACAGACAGACAGACAGACAGACAGCAGACATACATCCAGGCAAACAAATACAAACAAGGGAAACTCAACAAGGGGGAGGGGAAGTTGGACTGGGCACGCAACTGACCAACGGCGACCCCGACTCCGACCCCGTCTCCGACCCTCATTGTGCCCGTTGTCCGGCGCAACAGATGCAGATACAAATCACTTAAGCTCTGCTCCGGTCAGTTGATGCGATTTGCAATGATACCTTTTTTTGTTGTATGTGGTGTTCCCTGAGGTCAATTATGTTATTTCCGGTTTCGTGTGGTCAGCATAGAATAAAAAAAAATATAATATTGAAGTGTCATGGTCAAGTGGTTAGATCCGTGGCAAAACGAACCCCTGGGCATACGGCACACATCCTCAGCGCTGGATTGTGTTACGTGTACTTGAACAGCCTCGATTACACAATAAAGCAAAATAGATGGGAAATTGTAATTGAATAACATTCCCCCTCGGGCTGCTGGTCAAGCGGACGATAGGTGTGTCAGCATACAGGATTATTGGATAAACCTATGCCGAAAAGGAAAATTATAAAGATATTTACATTTCTCAGATCTTTCTCTTTAAATAAGCACTTGAATAACAGACGCCTGACTAAGTGGTCAAATTTGTTTGCTAGCGTACAGGATTATCGGCTAACCAATTGCTGAAAACAAAAAATATATTAGAATAAATAAATTTTAAGAGATTTGCCTGTTTAAAGTTCAACTTTCAGGGATTTCTCTTTCTTTGATGAGCCACAAAAAATGAGTCTGGCAAGCGAAAGGAAAAAGCACAACATTTTCAAACTACCCCCAAAAGTAATTAAAAACATGGTCGTCGCTGGAGACGAAGCAAACGAAGCGACCAAGCGACGAATGTTAATCAAAGCAGAATTTAGAAAAATTCAAGAAAATATCTCCGAGTACAGGACAGAGCAACAACAGCAGAGACATTGTCCTTGGGGTATAATTTCTTTTAAATTTCTACATTTCGCTTTGAGCTTCTTGTGGACTGGGACCGCAATAGTCCGAATGTTGTACATACATCTTGACAAAAGCAAAGAATTTCTCATTAATTACTTGAAGAGTCTGGGGGATATACAGAACTTATTTAAGGAAAACGAAATGGAAAACCTGCGAGTATATTATTGTACTTATCTTATAGGATAACGATTTGTTTTACAGGTAAAGCTACGGATAAATGAAAAAGAAAAGAAACTATCGAAAGTATAAAACAAAAAAATTATGAAGAATCTTAAACTCTATTTTGAAACCCATAATATCTAATTCTTTATAAAGCTCTTAAAGTTAATCCTCAAATATATCAAAGAAATTTATTGATGCCATTAGTGAATTATTATTTACTCAGTCCAAAAAAGTCGCGGCATAATAAATGTCCTATGCATTAATTAAACTTATCGAGCAGCCCAAGAATTTCGAATCCTGCATTTGGAGAAGGGGTACGGCGCTTTCCCAGCTGATGATGCGTAATTTGCTTACCCAAAAAATGCTCACAATTTTTCATAGAAATATCTATGACGCAAAATCTTGTCATACAGAAAAGGCAACACAACTGAAGGATACACGAGGAATATTGAAAGGATACACACGCCACACGCACTTACATATACAAGTATAAAAGCTGAGCACACATACACACACAACGCTGTGGACTTATGTACAGGACGAAAACGCGATTTTCATGCGTGATGTGCGTGTAAATTTCCCCTCTTTTGCGTTAGTATGTGTGCGAGTGTATATAAAAAGTAAATAAGGGACAGCGAAGTCTGTCGATTTTTGGGGTGGCGTTATGGCCAAAGGGTTAAAAATCTGTGCCTATGCGAGCTGCGTCAACATGCGTGAGTCGTATGTGCGTGTGAATGCTTGTGTGTGTATGTGCGATAGCAGCGTTGCCAGCTTGTCGACAGATTTATCTGGACAGAGCAACAGCGAAGAGGACAAAAGTGGAAGACAAACAAAGTCATTTACATAGCTAACGAAGTGGGTGAACAAAGCACACAGAGAAGGAGATGACAGAAATAGAGAGAGAAAGAGAGAGTGAAAGAGAAATCAGTATTGGGGGAATGGGGCCAGTGGGGTGATGATGGCGCGTGTTGGCGGTTTGTGGCAAAATAAAATGGCGAACGGCAGGCAACTTACATTTTATGTGTCAATTTTTACATTTTGTGTCATCTTATCAGCAAAAGCAGCTGAGAGGGGGAATCGAGCAGGGGTTTTCAAGCCATCATTACGCATTCAAGCTGACAACTAAAGCCTTTTCTTCTCCTTCCTCACTTACAACACAACAGTAAAGCCTCATTGTTGTAGGCCCATCCACGAGCTCATAATAAATATGATGGGTTTTATCAGCCCGCTGCGGGTCAATGGGGAGCAATTGTTGGTGCCGAACGCATCTAAAATACAAATATCTCAAACTTATACCCTTTACCCATTTGCCACAACTGACGGCATAATCTGGCCAATTTCTATTGCGTTTCTTTTTTCATAATTTAGCATATTTAAAGGTACTGAATTGTTGCACGCCCTTTGTTATTCCTCGGTATGGTTTTAGAATCTGAAATTCTTTTCATATGCAAATTTTGTAATTAGATTTTCAAAAAAAGTATATAACGCACAATTCGTTTTGCGTAATACTTTGATATTTGAAATAAGAGGATCCTGCAGAAAACAATCGATTCTTCAATGATTGCTATACATGTTTATTTGGGAATCGCATAAGAAAATATAACATCATTGTGTGCATTATTTGCCTTATGTACTCGTATAATACATAACCACACCGATCTTTTTAATTGGTTGATCATTGAATTAATTAGAAAGCCATATCACAAGGCAAACGACAGCCACCACCACTTAATGCACCAAGCACTGGCGGAAGGAAAATTGGAGCAGCAACAGCAGCAGTAGGTGGAGGAGTCACTGCTGGACCGAGTCCTAATAAGTTCAACCAGAAGGTCAAACTGCCGTAGGCGCTGCCAGTGAGCAAAGCCAGAGTTAGGACTAGGATCTGCTTAAACAACAAGTACATTAGATTTTTAATTAATAAGTTCAGATCCTTGATGATTATGACTTACCCAGAGTCGTATCATTGCTGAGGTTATCTCTACAACTGATGCACAGAATAAAAAGACTGCAATATATAAGGCTGTTGGATTTACGATCTGAGAAAAATTTAAATTTAAATTGGAAAAGTGCAAGTCTTTAGCTAAATTATCATTTCTTATTATAATCACATTGGCCTGTTCGTCGTAGGGTTATACAAAAGTCTTATACACATTTTTTTTTATTTTTACACATTTTTTTCTTAGAAATTAGCATTTGCTGAGAATTAATTAAAGTGTAAAAGTATATTAAGCTTCAAAGTCTTCTTCTGTAGTAAAAACATTCGCCTTTCAGTTAAGAATATGTATAACTATTTTAATTTGATAGTGCAAACATAACACAATAGTGTTACATCTTAAAATATATACTTTTTTTGTTTTCTTTCCAAAACAGCTTATTAGACCCACCTATACTTATTATCTGCTGTAGTATTTTGTAAAACAATTGGCTCTGCCATGAAAAAGAACAAAAGTATCATATTTTTGTAATTTGTAAAAAATGAGAAGATTAGAACAGAAAAATCGATGCTCCAATGTTAAATAATGATGTTTATTAGGAAATCATACATAAACACATATGTGGTTTACATACATTGTTTATTCGCATAATATTTAGTCAAACCGTTCCATTTTATTGGAGGATCCTATACGATATATTTACCGTAAGCCCCACTACATGTGGGAGCACAGCCACCACCATAACTACTAAGGATAAGTGGAGCAGCAACAGGAGTAGGAGTAGGTGGAGGACCCATTGACGGGCCGAGTCCTAAGAGAGACATCCAAAATGTCAAACTGCCGTAGGCGCTGCCCGTGAGCAGAGCAAGAGTTAGGACTAGGATCTGTTTGAACAATCAATTAATAAATATTTAAAAAAGTATGTACATATCCTTGAGATGATAATGACTTACCCAGAATCGTGTCATTGCTGAAATTATTTGTACAACAAATGCACAAAACAGACCGACTGCAATATATATAGCAGCTGTATTTACGATTTAAGTGAAATTTAAATATAAATTAGAAAAGTTCAAATCATTGGGTAAATTAACATTTATTATAAGAATTTCATTTCGCCAGTTCGTCATGGGGTTAAACATTAAAATAAGTTGTCATTCACGTGCGGAACTGAAAGAAAGATAGTCTCTTTTAAATTCGGAATATAAACTCCTCCATCAAACCATGTACCCAAATTCATTATTTTTTGTAGATATTATACTCTAAGTTATTTTTAAAAACCTTTTTTGCTTATTGCAAACACTTAAAAAAATTAAAATAACAGAAGAAGTCAGATCGTTAAACCGAAAAAGTCGTATGATACGATATCTCTACCCAAATATTTATTTCTTACAATAATTTTTTTTGTAAATGTCATGGACAATATTTTGAGCTTTGAAAACTAACACGTGTTTCTTAAATATTCAGTGATAAAATTCAGGGCATTCTGAGGCTCAATAAAATAATATTATACAATATAACAAAATCAATATTTTATTTCACAATCCAAATCGCGTAATCCTTACTAATTTTCACACATTTGGGATAAGTGGAATTTTGGGAGTTCAGTCACTTCATCGTATAGTATTTAGTATTCCGCCAGACTATCCAAATAATCCACTTAAGCCAGACATGAGGCTACCAACCATACTTTCACTCTCTTTTTCAGGTTCCTTAACTTTCTCAGCATCGGACAGTCTATTAGCCATCCCACTGGCCAGCCCGCCAGATAGTCCACTGGCCAGCCCGCCAGATAGTCCACTGGCCAGCCCGCTAGCCAGCCCGCCGGACAGTCTATTGGCCACCCCACTGGCCAGCCCGTTAGCCAGCCCGCCGGATAGCCCACTGGCCAGTCCATTGGCCAGTCCGCCGGTCAGTTCATCTATGCCATTAGAAACGCCATCGGCTACTTTATTAGTCAGTGATTTGGCCACATTGTCCAGTCTGTCGCTGACTCTGTCGGTCATTATGTCAGCTACGCCGCCAATTCTATCCATAACCCGATCTTGCATTTTGTCCACTCTATTGCTCAGCCTGTCGGTTATTTTGTTGACCAATCCAATACGTTGAGTAGGACGAGGAGAAGGAGACATTGGCATACCGAGACCTAGAAGGGACATCCAAAATGACAAACTGCCGTAGGCACTGTCAGTGATCAGAGCCAGAGTTAGGACAAGGATCTATTTAAACAAAAAATTCAATTAAATAGTTCAGATCATTGGGTTAATTATGACTTGCCCAGAGTCGTATAATTGCTGACATTATGTGTACAGCAGATGCAAAAACAGAAAGACTATCAGTAATTTTACTTTAAGCTATGATAATACCACAAGGTAGCTTGAAAAACTGCCGCACTATATAAAATAACACAGTTTTTAAGGCAGAAACTACAAAACCAGAAATAATATTAATGCAAATATTAACTTTAAGATCAGCACTAAATATGGGGTGAGTAAAGTTCATGATTCCACAAATAATTGCATTTTATTTATGAATGAATGCTTATGATGTCATTTATATGTAGACTAAGGCAGCCATATGATTTGCAAAAATTAGGTTTTTTATTTATAACCATAAAGTTAATAGACTACTCCGATTTAAAGTAGAAGCCTTTTGAACCCTTGAATAATATATAGCATCACAAAAAATAAATGCAATGCAAAAATCTATTATATTGTAGAGCTAATTTGTTTGCCAAAATAAATTGAAGATTTGTAAGTTTAAATAGTTTATTTTTAAAGCATCCCAAACAGTGACTGAATAAATTAATGTGTAATTAGATCTATATTTTAACAGCTTAGCCAGTTAATATGGTGATCATTCTAATATATCCAGAATGATTTATCCAAATGATTTCATTTTAACTCCTTTGACATAGATTGTAAAGGGATGAGTCTTTTAATGGTAAAGTTATGCTTTGCTTCCAGGAAGTTGCATAATGACCGGAGAATTTACAAAATTTTTCTCCTCGTCATCAAACTCAAAATAATCTTCAAAATAATCACTTCTTTCAATAAGTGAATGCAGTCCAGCTAACAGAATCTTTGGAGCGTGAAAGCGTTTGGCCACCGTTTCTAAAACCTCTGGAAAACTTGGAGCATCTTCTTCATGGGTCAATACAGCTTCCAGTGTATGTGGACGAAGCCCCAAGTGCATACTTAACTCACTAGCCAAATCATGGGCTATAGTTCCGATATTCTCAAATATTTCATCTTGCAATTCCACGAAATTTTTCTCATGTGGTTCCAAGGTTCCGTCTATTGGTGGATTCAGTGGTGGGCGATTTTCAAAAGCGTTATTGTTTTCAGGTTCTGACACTTGTCGTCTTCTCCTCTTACGACGATCCTTAGGCTCAGCATAGTCTTCAACATTCACGCCTCGCAGCGAATCGTATAGACCCGGTTGTGGATTACCTGTCGCTCCTTGTAAAGAAAGCGATGACCAGTCAATTGGAAATTCAGCTAAAATTGAGCCCGTTGTGGGTAAAGCCAATGCAAAATCGAAATAAATCGAGCCAAGAAAAGCCAGCGAGAAGACAATCATCTGCAAAAAGATTCGACATATAAAGTTTATCAAATATGAGTTACATTTTAACCAAAGAACTTACAGTCAATCGCGCCATTATAAATCCAATGATAATTCCACTACGTAATATCGACAACTGTCACTCCATACGAGAAGCATCAATTTTTATAGCAGAGCTCGCAAACGCTATTAGAATAAAAATTAACAGCTTTTACAAATGCAATTCTAAGCCAAAGCTCACATTGGTTCAATCGGTCATCATGGGGTTAACTTTCCGATTTTAAATATTGCATATTTTACGTAAAACTGCTGCTCTTAATAGAGATGTCAAACTATCGGTGAGACTATGCAGTATTTATTTTAATCTTTAAAAAGGTCGAAACTATGGAAACTCTCTAGTTCTTAATACTCACTTTTCACCATAAAGTTGATTTAAACATTAAGCAAAATGTTTTGCCGGAAATATTATTTAATTATAATATATTTTTGCTTAAGAATAATTTATCAGCGTATAAAATTGTCTTTCTTTTTCTTTCTTCAGAAAACATTGTTGAGTTATTGCTTTAAAATCAGTAATAATTCTTAATTTTCAATACTTTTGGCATGTTATGCTAAAACAAGAAAAAGTGCGATGTTAATGGAGAATACTTGTAAAACGGAAGCGGAAATAAACAGGACTCCAGCGAAGCAAACATTATATATAGTGGCTGCCAAAATTGTTCATCTTGAGTGCTTAGGAAAGCGCTTGTGATTGGGAAGTGGCCGGTGCTATACTTGATTTATAAATACTTGACATCAAATTTATGGAACGTGAATAAAAATGGCGTAGACTCTGCCATCTGATTCTTTAGATTGCGGATGCAGACTTCCAGCTACGGATGTTGGGCAACCCCCGCATTTCCTAACAAATTGCTGTACTTTTGGGGAAGAATGCATATGAGCCTAGGGGATGGCTTGGTGGTGGAGTTACCCTTCTTTCAATACCTCTCATAGTCCAACACTTTCAGAAATATACTTAAACGTGTAAACGAACTAAATATGTTCTTTCAATTTTTACGAATTGGGCAATTTTGTAGACTTGACGCCATTTACTGTTCACATCTTATATTTTATGCCTTGTCTCTTGGTGTTTCGCTTTATTTGATTGTTCCGAAATTTATACGCTCATTTTAAAAATTAACGACCTTTGACTGATTCGCCCCGATATTCAGCCAGGCATTTGCTTGATGCTGCTGGTAGAGTCAGTACCTTGTTTATATGTTTTCGTATTATTGCCAGCAACTGCAAGTTGTACAGCCAGAAACCATTAAATACGTAGATTTAGCCATTTTTGTATATGCACTTTATTGCGTCTAAGTGTAATTTCTGTTTAATGTGCGCTCCTAAAATGTTTGTAAAATTTTAATACTTATAAAGTCGTCGGAGGCTTAAAAGTGACTCATGATTCTCATGATTTTAACTCAGATTTCAATATCACATCGATGGATAATAATAACTCAGAATTATTCAGTTTTTTTTTCTTTTAAAGTAATACTCTATCTCTTCCAAAGCATTTAAACATAATATGTATTAAATTTAAACTTTTGGCAATTGTATCTATGTTGTCCTTACTCCTACCAGACTATGAGAGGTTTGCGAAAGAAAAATATTGACAAAAAGCAAGGCACTTTAAAGGCTGCTTCACACAGGACACAGAATAAGCGGAAAAAATAAGTCAAATACAGATCGAACTGAACGAAAGTAAATACTTAGAAGGTTAGCACTTTCTCATTTTTTTGTAGATGGTTGAATTTCAGCCACTTGGAGGGTTGAAGGTTTGGGTGAATTTGTTTTGCTTTTTTATGGTTTTACAATTTGAATAAGGCGTTGGAGGGTTGACAAACTGCAAGATGCGACTCCCCATACTCGAAAGTCAAATGGAAAGTTCAAAGCGTAGACAACCCTCACAAACTGGAATACAGGACGGTTGTAAAAGTTTTGACTTGAAGTGCGCGAGGTTTTCACTTCAAAAGTGTTGCTTGAGATGCTGCCAAAGTGGACGCCTCCCATTGCAGTGTCCTCCCCTCCGCCCTTTTGATAAACATGAACACCTTTTCAATAGATTGTCCATGGGAGAGTTTGGAGGGAGGGACGTCATTCAAATGTGTTTTTATTGATGTGCGCTTAAGGCGCCGGATGTGTTGTCCTTTGGGTTTTCCATTCTAATATCCGCCGGTGATAACTTGAATTATTGACAAGGAGCAGCAATGACAGGCCACACAGCGCTGCTGTCCAGCTTACTCCTGGAAAATCTCCAGTTGCATCCGCAGATACTTTTACTGTTACTTGGTCAATGTCCTTCCTAGTTAATGTGGGCCGCCATCGTTTGCGTTTTATTTTCCGTTCCTTTGCCCGTTGATTTGATTTGGGTCCTTGGTCCTCGTGCGGTTGCTATGCCAGCCACAATTCACATTAAAGAGAGCCCAGCGAAGGCGTTGATATCATTTTGGCCAGAAGAAATTATCTGATAATTTTATTTTACATTTATTGACTTCAGTTCTTGGGAAAATATTCATGTAGTTTATGTGAATATTTTTATCTATGCAAATTCAATTTGGGAATATTAACAAATATTTTCTTAGACATTTTAGAAAACATTTCAGATACCGAAAGAACTTGATGAAGAATAATTAATAATTAGTAAAAACTAACAAGACATTAGTTATATTAGACTAAGAGTTAGTAGAGCTCACTAATTGATCATTTGAATACACGAATATTTCATAAAGTCCAGACAAAAAGAGAAGAAGGGAGAGAGGGTCGGGGAAGATCCTTTATGGATGCAATGGATGGGTTAGCAAATGGCCAAAGTGCGAGAATGCGTGTCGTATGTAAATTAATAGAATAGGAATAGACAAACACAACTTATATACATATAGATCAAACAGAGAGTGAGTAATTTTCCAATAGGCCACAAGCGAAAAACATGCAAAGGACACCGAAAGGACACTAGCGCAAGGACACTCCACACACAACACGCACAGGCACAAAAGTCTCAAGTGCTAATAAACTACATGCACATCGAGAATGCGCGTTAATAATTTATGTGGACTAATCGACCCCACTGGATAAACATCATATGCAGGCTCTCTCTCACTACATATGGGCATACTCGGCTAGGGGAAGAGGGGTAGCGAAAAAGGCAGGGGGAGGGTGCTCCGCTGCTTCGCCTGTCAACATCAACCCTTTGTTTTTCGAGCCCAAAATATTGCACAAAATTTATGGGCAATTTTGGGCTATTCCGAGTCCAAAATTTACCTTGGCACTATCTGAGCTGATGTATCTACATGGACGAGCGATACTTTCCCTATTAGCTAAGCAAACTGTTTCATTCTTGTTTGCATATCATGGCACACACACAAATATATACACATGCACGTAATGTCCTTTCATTGTTTGAAATTTAATTAACAAAAGGGTCAATTGTCGCGTGTGGGCGGTGTATTCTTGTAGCCACTGTTAACGCCTGACCTCTGTCCTCCGCCGCCATCGCCGTCACCATCGCTCACGACCCAGCTGGACAGATGGTAAACAATATTTTTGATTAATTTATGAATATTCGTGTGAAATTCTTTAGTGTTTCTATCCAGTTTTATTTTTTATGCCTGCATGAGGCCAGTTCGCGTGCTCCGCGAAGTATCCCATAAAAGTTCAGCTTTAATGACCGAACATTTCGTAATCATTCTAATTATACTTGTATCGTGCGTAAGTGTTCTAAATTAAATAACAATAGACCCATTGGTTTTACGACCAGTTAGTAATATATGACCAAAATTTAGTAGAAGATAAAAATGTTACGTAAACTTATTTATTGCATTCGAAACTACTACCATTTAAACTTTAAAAGAGATTATAATAAAATAACAAGTCATATCACATTCACATCCCCTGGGTTTCTTGACACTTCTGTCTAACCCAAAAGTAACTCACACCTCGATTATCTGGCAGAGCAAAACTATTTTCCAAATCAAATTAAAAGTGAAAACTAATTCCCACACATGTTGTGAATGTCATGCCCTTCGGCAAGGCTGTGTTTTGCAATTGCCTCTGTTGTTTCCGGTCTCCATTTCTCACTCACTCTATCTCTTGATTTCCCTTACCATTTTGAATAGTTGACAAAGTTTTGCAAAGTAATAAAATCAATAAATGACTTCTCAACTTTGCCCGTTTGTTTTGTGGGGCCACTTTAAATTTTTTAGTCCAAGAATTGTTGGGTAAGGTTTACGAAATTGAAATTTGATTTATATGTTCTATTTGTATTTTTGCTTTTGTTATTAAAATTATATATATGGGCATACATAAGGAAGGAATGCATAAGGTTGTGTTTAAGGGTATTTCATTTCTACTACTTTTATATTTATTCGATTATATTTAATTAAGGTTATTCATAATTATTAGAAGAAGAATGTTTAATTTCTAAACGATATTTCATAAATACATACATTAAAGATATTATTTATTCGATATTTTTACTTAATTTTCGTTATTCATCCTTTCCACAAATTGTTGCATTTGGCTTGTACTAGCTTAAGGATCTCAACCCGATTATTGTACATCCTGTGTGCTGTCTGTGTTTGTCCTGGCAGCTAAGCACCTTGCTGCGGTGCCGAGCATGAATTTTTCATGACATTTTTGCAGTTGAAACACTTCAAAGGATGCACTACGAATTCGAGTCTGCTGTGAAGCATAAGGAGCCACTGACTAACTGACTGAGCAAAGTGTCAGCAAACATTGCAGTGAATTTAAGGATGCTGCAGATAGTTGTAATGGCCTGAAGATGGGGCAGGATATGCGGAAAAGGGATTTTTGGGGTATAAATATTAAATGTGTAAGCAAGTCGTTCCTAGAGAGGCGATTGGAATATGTGCTAAACTGTCAGTAATTGAAGACATGCAGAGCACTTAAGCTCACACCCCCCACCAACCGCACCCCCCGGACACATCCCTAAATTGGACACACAAGGATACTCGAAGGGGAAAACCCTTCTCGACGTGCGCTTTCGCCACGGCAATTAACTTTACAAATCGCATGTGAACCTGTGATTAATTATTCCAAAACCGGACACTCAACTCTAGATCTGGCAACCGGACAGTTAACCCATTTCGTCCTGGAAAAGGGTTGCACTAACAGCTGCACAGCATTTTGAAAATGTATGTATGTGTATGTGTATGTGTATGAGAGCGGAGGAGGAACTGGTGTGTGTGTGTGTATTTTTGACATTTCACAATTTTTGCTTGCGTCCCAAAAAAACACATTTGATGAATGTTTGCTCATAAGGCGTAAATTGAAACTATTCTTGACCAGGAAGGAGTCCCGAATCCCATTTTGACCGCATGCCACTTAGCACATGTTGTGCAATCTCCCCCATCCTCCCACTCCTCTCTCTCTCCTTCTACACATGATGCAGAAGTCAGGGCTTAACTTTGGTCAGTTTTCTTATCGGTTGGGGCACAAGTTTGGCATTAATTTTGATTTGGTCAACACTTCATTAATCACGCCCAAATGGAAAATGTTTCGGGCTCTTGTTCTTGTTCTTGAACCCACATCTCACACACGTACTAATCTCCTGTGGTCAAGCACATGTGTGTGTGTGTGTGTGTGTGTGCCTGTGTGCATGTCGAAAGTTTTATTACAACCTTATCGCTTTATCGAACATTTGAAAGGACGACCCTTTTCAAGGTTCGTTCTCGTTCTCCTTCAATTCAATTTATATTTCGAGGCACGCACACAGCATCCTGTCAGGGCTAGGAGATCATAGAGTGAGAGGGGGTCATTTGCATATCCCTGCCGAGCTGTTGTCCTTATTAAGGATCGCGTTGCTCTAAGCTATTACGCGTTACATTCTGAAATATTCAACGATCCTTTGAATTTTCCTCACACAACATTATCCGAGGTGCAAATACATAAAACATCTGTTTGCCTATTTTTTAGAAATATACCCAAAAGGGTTATTGGGGTTGTAATCCTTATTACAGACTGCATCTCTAAGAGTATGCTAAGCCCAGCAGCTGATTGTAAAATGGGGTTAAAGTTGAGCCAAAAATTAGTAGCGTGCATGTCTGTGAGATGAGACGAGCGATAAGAGCGTGAAATTTGATAAACTGTCTGGAAATAGCTGGAAAATGCAGGCATCTACAAATTAACAGGCCGCAGCTGATATCTCTGAACTTCAAGATATCCTGCAAACTGCTATCTATACAGGAAAAAAGAATCCAAATTTCCGGGTAGCAGTACATGCACATGAAAACCATAAAAATACAACCAAAATCTTTTCATAATTCATTTAACTGCTCATCTCGTCCTTCGGCTGCAGGGAACTTTAAAGCTGCCCAGCTTCAGATTGCAGCTTATTCCGAGTATATGTAGATGCCCAAAAAACCAACAAATAAGAAGATAAAAATAGAAAAAAAATTACATTTAAAAACTCAAAAAGTGGAAAACTTGCTTCTGCATTGAGTGGTAAAAAAAAAGCAGGGAAGAACTGAATATGAATGTGAGCTCTGTGAGGGAGTATGCTCGTATCCTTGCTTATCCTTCATAATTTGCACGGCTAACTGTGTTGTTTTTTGCTGCTGCTGCTGACGGTTGATGAAGAGCCGCAGCAGCTGCAGCAAAATAGGAACAACACAAAAAAAGGTTCCCCATTTAATATGCAAAGCAACCGCCTTAGGTGCCTCAAGTTGTTGGGGGCACGAGTTGGGGCATGCCTCGTAGTTTCGTTCAAGTTGAGTGGCAAAAAGTTAATGGATTGTTATCTTGCGGTTTCCTTGGGTGCCTCCAACTGCCACTCCCCACCACTCCAATGGACTTTGTTTGCAATTAAAACGCATGCCTCATCTTGGGGCACTTGTGCTTCGTTTGCAGTTAATGAAATTGTTACAAGTGCACTTCTGGCCATGAAATATATCCTTAACCAGAGCCAGCTGCTTGCCATACGAACCATGCAACATATTTACAAAAACTTTTGCTGGCCTCCTCCTCAATTGGCAGGGGGCAAGTCGCCAAACTTTTTGCCACATGAGTTTTGTCTGGGAAAAAAGGTGGAATATAATATTAACAACTTAATAATGAAGTGATTATGAATATCTGGGGAATCTTGGCAATTGATTTAACTAACAGTTCTGGCTAAAAAGAAGCTTCCCTTGTGGATTTCCAATTAAAGTTCCAGTTCAAATTGCTCGCTTATTAAACATAAATTTAAGACAGCCAACAAAAAATCGATAACCTACATTTGCAGCATTGCGAAGAAAAAACACATCAACTCGTAAGGATAATGCCCAAAAAAACTCAACATAAAGAACAAAGGCAACAACAACAACAAACAATTAGAGGCACAACATGAATAACAACCCTCAATTACAGAAGCGAATTTCACTGTTTTGCAGTGTGTGTATTTTTTAATTAGAACAAAGCGGGAAAACAGGACGCAAAGGATATGCCAGCCAAGCCGTTTGATAATGACGAGTTGCGAGCACGTTGAACTGTTCCCCAGTTAAAATGTCTGGGCGGGTTTACATTGTTCAAGTCATGCATGAGATTCAGTCAGTCTCAAGAAACAGGATCTAAGGATCTCACATAACTAAGCCCAGTCGAAGAACTTAAACATTTGTTGGCCTTAACTGTGAATGATACGAGCTCTAGATTTATTTTCTAGGTGTTTTCACAAGCCAAATAAAGTCACGTGTCCTTTTGGCAACATGTGAGCAGGACACAGGACTCGTAAGCAGCAAACAGACCTTAAGGAAAAACTTGAAATATGCTCCAAGCACAATGTCAATTTTGTATTGTGTTTTTGTCCTTATATTTTGTTAAAGGGTCCTGTACCCAGTATCCTGTATCCTGTGTTTTCTGTGCTGGTCATGTCAGTCGCATATGCTAATTAGGCAATTAATATTTGTGGGCGAGACAACTTAATTTATAGAACAAGAACAGAAATATGCTTTCTGTTATGAAATGTGATACTTGCCAAGTCCCTTTTTAGCACAGTGTTCTGGTGTGAGTGTGTATGTGTGTGCGTCATGCGGCAAGACAATAAACTTATCACATGTTGCCAACGCTTGGGCCCAACAACTTTTGCAACGAGTTTGATTTGCGGTTCAGCATATATCCTTCCTTGTATGTCCTGCCAGACTGTCAGGCCACTGATATGCGGCTCAAGTCTCAATCTCAATTTCGGTCTCAGTCTTTCATCAACTCTCAACGCACAGTCAGCAATAATATTATCTTAGAGACGATTTTTGAGTGCAAGCCACGCATAACTTGCCACAGGTTGAGCTGGAGCTGAGGCATGCAGCAACTGTCTTGTGGTCACCCCTTTTGTCCTTTTGTACTTGCAACGCCTGCAAGATGCTGGCCAACTGCATATAAGGACTCGAATCCTGTATCTTCAGGCGACATTTGTCAGATGTCGAGTCGAGTTGAGATTTGAGTTGGGCTGCGGTTGCCCCAAAAGATTTGATTAAGTTTGTTTGTCTTAAGCTGACAGTCAACTGGGCAGTTTAGAAATGTGATACATGCCACATTTCTTAAAAGGATTCTTAAATAAATATATCAAAGAAAAACTACTTTAATTGGAAGCCAGAGTCAGCTGTTTATAATTGCGAAAACAATTTACTTCTGATGGATTTTCAATGCCTACATAATCCGCTTAAAGCCTTGTCTTTCCACAAAAGATGCTTCAAAATTTCCACACGGAAATAAGTTAATCGCAAGTAAAATAACTTCGAGCAAAATAAAAAAAAATAGAAAGAAAAAAAGGAAAATTGCAAGAGAAACGAAAAGCAAACACACGGCTGGGTAACGGTAAACTTTTTCGCAACCAAGTAAAGTTCGTATTACGTATACGTAATGTGGCAATAAATGTTGCGCTCGATTAAAAAACCATTGCATACTTTTTGGCGCTTCGTTGGGGCTGGGCGAGGACTTGTCTGAAATCTGTTGGGCCAACAAAATAAAAAATATATTGTGTAAACTCCAGACGGGTCCGGAGTATGTGTGTGCTAGTGTGTGTGTGAGAGTGCGAGTGTTGTTAACGCGTCAGTTACAAGACACATCTCGCAGATACAATGCGAATACACGACTCCCTTTTCAGATATGAAAGATGTGAGAGATGTGGATGTGGCAAGTGAGTCGCTAAGTAAGTGCTTGTAATTTTGCCTTGAGACTTTGCGACTGACGATTAAGTGAAGCCGGAAAAGTAAGCCATGTAAGAAAGATGCGAAGCAGCCATGATAATAAGCCGCAAGACAATTCTTAGATGCAAAGTATACGATTACGTAAAATATATTTTAAAGTTGAAATACTTTCGTTACTTCATCTCTTATTGTTTTCATTGAAATTATCAATGCAGCCAGTTACAAGACACATCTCGCAGATACAATGCGAATACATAGTAATATATTTATTTTTATATTTAATTTATATTTATATTTGCATTTATATATTTATATCTATATTTTTTTAAATTTAATTTATATAATAATTTGTATATATTTCATATGGCGTACTTTCACAGTAAACTAAATATTGTGAATAAAATATAAATAAATAAATACAAACCGAAACTTAAGCTCGTCAAATAAAATGTGCGCTAAAATAGTAGAAAACGCTGAGAGCTAAGTAAAACATGAAACAGAAAAAAAAACTTTAAATTAAATTATAATGAGACCGAAAACAAAGAAGAGTATAAAAAGTTTTGAATTTTGTTTTCATTTTTTGTTAAATTTAATTTTATTCACAGATTTTACTTGCTATTCCCAAGTATCAGATTCCCTTTTCTCTCTCTCCTCCTCTCTCTTACCTCGCACTCTCATTTGCAAATTTTTATTCGCACTTTTTTGGTTAAAAGTTTTTCTTCCATTTTGGCCAGGTTTGTTAACGCTTGCGACTCGTTTATTGCTCTACGAGTTCCGCAATGATACTTCAACATTTTCCCAGCAGCTTGTTTAGTTGACTGTAGGGGAAGGGAACCCCCTTAAGGGATTGGTCCAGCGAACCAGTTTCCTTTGTCCATTGTCCATTGTCCACTTATTCAGTTGCTAAACATTTGTTGTGACACGGCACATAAGCAATTGGCTTCAGTTTGCTGACCACCAACCGCGTGTTGGGTTGACCACTTCAATGCCTACATCCTGCGTCCGTTATCCGTGTCGTGTTTGTGATTACTTTTAAGCTCATTATGCGAGTTGATCAATTTGTAAATGCGCCTTGTTCAATTTTCCGCAACATTAAAACTGACCTTAGGTCATTTAGGAACCGGCTCTACGCGCGTGCCCATAAAGGATAATTAACTCGGTCTCAGCCAACCGGGCAGGCAACCGGTTTTTGTTTTCCTAGGGATTGTAGTCGGCTTCCCTCAGTCACTGTGTCATTCGTGTTCCCTTGAGAGAATGCAACCACCAATGTGCAGGCACGAGCCTGCATTCAAGGATTGCCATTTGTCCTGCCACTGGACAGGGGTCAGTGGTGTTGCCAATTGGCTGCATGACATTTTCATTTGCTCTTCATGTTTATGTTTGTATTTCCATTTGTATTCGTACATGTATTTGTATTTGTTGCATGTGGTCCTGTCCTTTGTTTGCTCACTAGGGGCAAATGCAGCGCTTGGCATGTGCAACACCCGAGGGCAATGAATTTTGTTTAGGGTGCTAAATGCACTTGGCTGAGGAAAAAGACGAGGAGAAGGACAGAAGAGGAAGTGGCGAGTTCTTGATGAGTTTGAATTTGGGTTCATTTTGACGTGTAGAAGGAAGTGACTGCTCTGGTAGTTACATCTATTCTCTTCTAATTTTCTCACTCTTTAACTCTGTTACTGTCTCACTTTCCTCACACTTTCTTAACTGACACACTCTTGAGTATGTTGACAAAAATCTAATTGAAACTACAAATACACAATCGCAGTCGCTTTTGAAAAAGTAAAGTCTCATATATTCTCGAGTAATGGCTATACTCTCCATCTGAAATCATGGCTGAGTTGGAATTTATCTCTGAAGTTAATAACTCCTTGCGACGCTCGCGACGTCACACTTCCTTCGTTAACCTATGGAATGGGGTGAGTGACTTTATGAAGTCTGAGATGATCTCAATTTTTATCTGATGCATTTTTTATTTCATCCTTTTTAGAGCGTTTGCTACTATCCAGCTGCTTTTCACCCCAACAGCAGTGTTATGTGCGATTTTGTCACTAAGAGTCCCAGCTGCTCGTACTATGTGTATTATATCGACTATTTGGAGACTTTATTTTGCACTTTACATCTTCCCTGGAACAGTGGCTACGTCTTTATAGTGGGATTTATGCTTTTGTTCTTATACGGCCTGTTGTACATGATCTTTAAGTACTTGTGAGTATTGCCAATGCCCTAAAAACTTTTGAAATACAAAATCGAGAAACACAATTAATCTTTTTAAATAAAATTAAATTATGAACAATTTGTTATCAGCAATTATGTAATAATAAAGTTATTCTTTTATTTTAATTATTTTAATATTATTTGCAAAAGTGTAAATATAACTTGTTATTTATAAGTAAATTTATTTATTTATAAATGTTATCTCAACTATTTTAATTTTCAATATTTATTTGGAAAGTTTCGTAATAGTAAACGATTAGTTGTGAATACTATCTATAAAATGAAACTTAGTTTAAGTTATTATAATTTAAATAATAAAAGTGTGTCTATCCTCAGTTGTCTGCCCAGCTATCTGGCCCTAATGGAAATGGTTCCTATATCGCCATTTGCATTCAGTTTCTTCTACTTTGGCTTTTCCATCTTTATGCCCGACTATGTGTCCTTGTTCTTCGACTGCACCTTTAAAAACAGCTACACGGCATCCCTGCAATTCTCAAAGATCATTGGCGATGGTCTGCACTATTTTCTGGTGGGCGTAATGGCACTTTGCATTAACGGGTATCGTGTGAATGGTGTCATTTTGTGGGGCAGCATGTCCTTCATATTGCTGGGTTATATCTACTTGCTGTGGGTCGTGAGCACGAAGTACGAGTTATTTGGACGTCACGACTTGGTCAATGATTTTACGCATATGCACACGATGAATGCCTGGACATTTGTGTTCGCCTTCTTTTTTGTCATGTCCCTGGTCATGCTGATATCCTATTACGCAGAGCGACAGATGATAAGGAAACAAAAATCGAGATCTAGTATTTTCAGCCATAGTTCCACATTGTCCGATTTGCCCAGCGATGCGGACATTTCGGGCAATAATGTGAGGATCACGCATATGACAAAGACGGCCATCTGGTGGAAGACTGTGAATGGCATGGCCAACTTGAGGGAGCAAAACAAAATCGTAGTCGCAATACTCGTGAGTATATTGAGTGAATATATGTATTATAAATTCGAGCCATTTTCAACTCTTTCGCAGTCTCCTTTTTACTTTATTGTGGCCAATATGATACCAGTGATTGACATGGATCGACCTATGCGTGGTTGGTGTAAGCCTGTGGCAATCATCAGCCTTCTGGCTCTTCCCTTTTTATCGCTGGGTCTGAAGCCCAAACATCACACTTGGTACACGTTGATTGCCTGCTGTTGTTTCATCGCCTTTGTCACCTGTATCTCAACGGAATCGCAACGGGAACCGAGCTTTATTTGGATCAGGATCTACCATATCATTGGGATGATCGCCTATTCCGTTGCGATGCACACGGTCATCGGGGAAATCGACAATCTGATATGGCAATTCATGTGCATGCGATTCAGTCCCATGCCCGACATGATAGCACTCGTCTTCATCAGCACCGGCGAGATCGTCTGCATGTCCGTAATGCTCAGCAGTCTCATCCGCCGGAAGATGCTCGATGCCGCCTACGGGGCGGTGATGAGCTCCCTCGCCCACACCATATACATGGCGTTGCCCCAACTGGTCCTCCAGGAGTGCTACAATTCCAACATCTATGTAAGTTCCAATTGCCAATTAAATTCAGTCCTATGCAGAGAAAATTAAAACAACTGAAATATAATTATTAACTCTTTTATTCAACTTGACATTTAAAATTTTTTTTATTTTATATTATTTATTATTATTTCATGCACCTCAATATTTTATCAGTGTACTTTTAAAGCGATTTCTGTAATCCACAGATTATCTGCACCTCGAAGACCTCTACGTGCACCGTGTTCTTTGTGGTCATCTTTGTTGGCACGCTATTGCATATATCGATGAGTGGAAATGAGTTTCGAATGTCGCTTTTCTTCTATCTGGTCACACTGTTTACGGCATATCTACTCTTCCAGTTGATGACCTTTTACCACTGGATTCATCCCTTTGGAGTGGCGCACACCATCCGACCGCCCTCAGATTCCCAGAACGTGTGGGCCTAATGAGAACTATATAATTAAATAATTTTAGCTATAATACGTACATATAGCAATGCTTAACATTTGTGCATCTACGAGTTTAATCCGATTCTTGGCGATTTACGATTTTGTCGGTCTACAAATGACTGCCTCTCTGTTCCCAACGCCTTTTCCAAGGACTAACAAAGAAGCTTTTGTGCTTAAATCAAAAAAAGACCTTAAATAAAACCCGAAAAAACGTTGCCTACTTCGGGGGTTGTCAACGTTGTGTCCTTGTTCCTAGGCAAATGTGAATTGATGAATTTTTGTTTTGCCATTAAATTTTTGGGCATTTGCCTCCATTTAGGGTGTTAGGAGGTAGTTCAATTCAAAAGATTTTTAGATTATTAAAAAATGTTACAAGAGAGAGAACGAAGACTCCTACAGGACGTCGCGTCTCATACCACAATGGAGTCTGGCA